>JAWZYU010000030.1:64909816-66185816 GCA_038380435.1 Ryuthela nishihirai
ATCTGGTGAAACCCATGTGTACTTAAATATGTCATGATGATTGTAATTAGTTATTCTGAAACTATTAAGTTATAGTATTATTCTGAAACTATTAAGTTTGCTTATATGTAGGAGACGTTGCCCATTGCCATTGCAGCTACCAATATCAAAAGGGCCTATCACCCCTCCCCAAATGTCAGAGTCAGTACCAACTTTGGCATTGAAGTCACCTAGAACAAGAGTAATATCTCTTTTCTTTACAGAATTCAAAATATCCTGAAGTTGTCATTCTAAGAGACTTAAGTTTCAGTCTCAGTAACAGCATTAATAAGCTGTTGCTGGGCCAAGCTATACTTAATGTCTTGAGGTCAATTACTACAGGCTGATCTAGTCAGGCATTCAATATCACTGGCTAATTCTTGTAATATCACCACTCTTCTGTATTTAGTGTTTGACCTCAGTTATATAATATTACCTCAAATAACTATCATCAAATCTTAACTCAAAACCAGACAATCAACTGCAATATTCAATCATTTTTCTTCTGGGATAGCCTGTAAAACCTCTGCAGCAGAATTTCTCAGAAAAGCTGCAAGGAAACTGGTCTTGGCAAGCTCATGCCACCCACCGGCTCTAGCAATAACGAATTGATTTTGAAATAATGTCCAAGATGATTGACTGTCATAATTGGGAGGTCTAGTGGCACTTTTCCTAATAGGTGTATGCACAATATTTTCACTAAATATGGGTGGATCTGAGGGAAGGGCAAGGGGGCCAAGCCCCATTTCAGAATGTTAGTGAAGGTAATAGAGACAGAAAATTATTAAAACTTATTTATATTTAATAAATTTTTCAAGAAATATTTTAAAGACCTGTAAAAGGGAGGGGGAAATATACTGCATTGGAAATCCCTTCTCTTGCCTCCCCCCCCCACATTTTTTCAGCACAGTTTTGTTTCTTGCCCTACCTGCCTCGATTTTTTTAGATCCAGGCTTGTCACTAACATTGCTAGAACATGCATATCATTCTATCTGTTCTTTTAACTAGAACAAGAAGTCCTAACAGCTAGGAACCACTAGGACCACACCAGGGAATGACATGTTCAAGCATCACTATTACAATGAACTGGGGCCTGCATCCACATTTCAGGATGGCACTTCAAACACTTGTTGTAGGGTGCATGCTGCAACTTCCAAATAAAGTGTTTTCAGGCATAGGTTTACTGGATTTCATTTCTTTTATTGTATTCTAGAATGGTCCCTATATTTGTGCAGCACACTTAATATTACACCCTATATATTTGCATACAATCAAGTAAATAAAAGTATATATTTCTGGGATTTTATCCCCCCCCCCCCCAAGACAATTTCTCCAGAATTTCCTCTCATTTCCTTCAATAAATATGATTCTGGAGAAAGCATACCTGATATAGCTCTTGGCCTCTATGTATTACTTCAAGAGTGGCTTGCTGCATATGACTAACACTTTCACCATGAATATGAAGCATATGTTCTGCCTCAGTCATATCTCTTGCCATTTCCCCATGTTGTAATTCTTCTGCCCATAACTCAAGCTGAGAAGATACCTGAAAAATATTAATACAGAATTTTCTTACAACATATATGGATAATTTTAAATTATAACTGTTTAATTAAAGCTAAATGCAATAACTGCTACTTTAGATCTGATAGATTATTCATGCTTGGGTTTGTTCATTTTTTTCTATACAGATGAAAAACAGGTCCATTAGAGTAAAAAAAAATCTGGGCATTAGTGGTGTCTTGTAACAATTTAATCCAAAATGTGTTTTCCCTTTTTTTACATTGTTTAATAGTCATTTTCTTGTGGTGGTTTCATTTCCCTGTAATAAAGAAGACCATTTGAACCCCTTTAAAAGTCATATGTGGCAATATTTTTAACAATTTTATATTTACAATACCTTACATAAGTCTTATATATGTCTGAATATTACAATTTGCCATTTAACTCTTCCAGTGTCCAGTCTGAAGAACTGATTTACATCCAGAGGCAAGCTTTTTTCTCCCTTATGCTCAGCCAAAAAAAAATTAATGTTAGAACTTTTTTGCCAAATAACTAATGAAAGGAATTATGGCATGTTATATGCCAAATTAATCAACAGTTAATTCTTGATTATCTGAAAATAAAATATTTAACAAAAAAAAAGATGACAAGTTTTATTTTAATAGGACTTTTTCTTTTCAGAGTCATATAGTAAAAAAAATGCATCTGGCCACAAAAATAAAAATATATTTCAAACTAAGACAGAAATTATTATAAAGCACATGAATAGAAAGGCTATTTATTTCAAAATAACAAAAAAATTAATTTTCTTGTTTCAAGTATATATTTCTCCAGTTTTTAATTTTTTTTCTCGGAGCATACTTTGAGAAAATTCCAGGATTTTAGCCAATTGTGCTGAGTCAGATAAACAAGCCAAATTTAAAATTTAAAAAAAAAATAAAATTAAAAAAAAATAACCAATCAACAGAAATAGGTCATGAAATATAGCAAATTAACAGAATTTAATTCCGAATTTTATTAAAATAAATAATTTAAACAAATTTAAAAACATATTGATTTTAAAAAGCTTTTCTTAATATGATATGGTGAAAATATAGATCGGAATATAAAGTAAGGCTTAATTTTGGAGAGCATGATAAATAAAAATAGTAAAATAATATATCAATCAAAAGGAAATTTCATCCAAAATAATATATTTAACCCGAAACATAATTTTTATTATTTTATTCTTTTCAGTATCATATATTTTAAACACATCATCATCATCCTCAAGCAGCCAAGAGTTACAGAGGTCCAACCACACCATCCAATTTAGCTCTCCAAGCATATCTGTCTGGAGCTATATCTGCTGCATCTGGCCATTGCACACCAATTCTATCAAGGTCCTGTTTGACATTGTCTGCCCACCACATTCTAGGTCTCCCCCTCTTTCTGAGGCCTTTAGGCACAATGTTCATAACCCTATTTGCTAATCTATAATTATCCAAACAGGCAACATGGGCAAACAAACAGACTCACTCTTTGCACAATATAATATTCAAAAGAGGTTGCAGACTCCTTTGCTTAACCTCATCATTACTTACAAGGTTCAGCCATCTAATGCCCAAGATACTGCATAATCATCTAGAATCAAAAGCATCTAGTTTCCTGTTATCTTGGTTACAAAGCATCCAAATTTCCCTATCATAACTAACCCTAGAAAGAACCAAACTATTATACAATCTAATTTTAGTCTTTAGGTGTATACACCTATTTTTCCACACTCTCCATAGATTCTTAAAAGTACTGGCAGCAATCTTTATTCGTCTGTTAATCTCATGCCGCACATCACCAGTATCTGTTACATAGATCCCAAGATCCAAGAGGGATTTGAAACTTCAAATTATGCACTTTCTCCCTAAAATAAGTTTAATATCAATCTTGGACTAACACAATACATATATTCTTTGCATAATTCATTAAGGTGAAATTGCATGTCAGACTCAAACTTTTAATAAAAATGTAAATAACAGGAATGTATTCCACAATCCTAACCTGATTACCACAATTTAAATTCATTTGCTTTATTATAACTATACTTTGACCACTGCTTTGTGTTTTTATTTAACAATATTTCATAAATGCAACTAATTATTACAGAAAAATATATAATAAAGGTACAAACAAAATACATCTAAATGCAGTTTTATTTTAATACATTGCACTTATAAATGATGAGTAATGAAGATTCAAAATAAGATATTGATTTTTGTAAAAATTTTCAAATAATGAAGATGACTAATGGCATGTTAACATGTATTTCTACTCTATATGTGGCAAATTATAATCTTTAACCACTCAGGTTAAATTTGTATATGCATACATTGTCAGTGACTGTGCATCAATCAGTGACAATTAAATGTTTTTTATTCTTTACAAATATAGTACATGTTATAGCTATTTAAACACACTAGCTTGTATAGCAAAATATGAAAAATGTTTTTAGAAGGACTAAAATTATGAACGAGGATATGTCATAGAAGTGGAACAAGGAATGCATCCAAGATGCCTTCTTTTATAGTAAATACAATAATATAAAAGCACATAAAGGAATAGTGGACAAATATTAAATCGAATGACCAATCGCATTAGTTAAAAACCAGTCCTACTTTAAAAATTGTGTTAAGCTGATATTGTGTTGGTATAATACATATAATTTGGAGACTGAGTGCATTCTATAATTTCAATGCTGAAGATTCAACAAAAAATAAAAGTATATAAAAAAATTTATATACTTTTATTTTTATTAAGGTATATAAATTAATTTTACAATAAGTCTAGCAACATAACCTTATTACTATTACCAAAGTGGAGAGGGTGGGTTGTTTTGCCTCTGAGTGGAACTTTTTTGCACACAATGGGCTAAATGGCCAGTTCACAAGGACCCCGAGGGCTCAGAAATGGTTGGAGGGAAACAGATGGTAGTCTCCCATCAAGGCCATTCAGCACGTTCTTTAACATGCATAGGATATGGTTCTCCGCACACAGTACCACGGCTTAACATCCCATTCGAGGGGCAGCAGCCTTTCCAAGCCCCTCTGTGTCCCCTACTGACTGTGGGCAGGGAGTTTTGCAGAGATAAATCTCAATGCTGGTCCAGCTGGAACTCAAACTGCACTCAATAATGGTGAGTGAATTTTCTGACATGACATTGACAGACAAATCATTTTAAATCAAATGATTAATGGCTGACTGGATCGAATGATCAATGGCTGACTGAATTTAAGGCTAGGAAAAATTACAAACATTTCCTAAAAAACATCAACTTTCACCTTTGGATGCATTATCATTAATTTCATTGCATACACTTAACCAACTTATTTAATTATTAATTAATTACTATTATACTAGTCTTTCTGCTGAGATCTCACTATCCTCACAGATCTTCTCTATGGCATATTAAACTGACAGACTCCTGTCAGAATCAGGAAATTTATTTATTTTACTATTTCTACTAGTGTATGCACCTTTAAAATCAATGATATATGCATGATAGAAGCAGGAATAATTTTTTGTCAGTTCTCTCTCACATTTATATATATATCTTTGCTCTGGTTCTTGGTAAAAACTGCTGACTGGTCAGGTTTTTTTAAATTTTCCACTCTTCATAATTGATTTTAGAAATTACCTCCAAGGCATCTCTTTCAAACAGGCGAAGTTGGAGACACAGGTCAAGTTTTAGTTTCCGATTTGACCACAGATCCTCTAGTTCTTCTCGAGTCCTACTTAAGGATTCTAGAGTCTCTTCCACTGCTGCATAGGAACCAGTGTTGTCTGTTTCAGGCATTATACCTGATCCTCTGTAAAGAGAATTTTAAAACATAGCATTCCTGAAAAAAATATACAGATGCAATACAAAAAATGGAAATTCTAGTCATAAAATCGTATTTATATAAAGTCAGCATTTTGGCTGTTAATGCACTGAATGTGATCCATAAATGTAACATTACCAAAAAGTGGGTCACAAGGCCGTGCATGCATAATGTTTCTAGGCTCACTGCTAATCATTCACATTTTAAGTTATAAATGATTTAAAATAAAATTTCTTTTTCCTGACCACATCATGCTGACAATAAGAAAATCACATATGAACTTGCAAAGACGAATGAGATATAAGATGTGGCTCAATGTACAAAAGAGCCTTATCACGTAAATATTAAGGTCTTGTTGACTGGCCTCGACAGGAGGTTCTCATCTGCTGCATATAACTCTCCAGTAGGTCTCCTTTCCAACCCTTCCCCAAACTTTAATGTTGTTGTGACGGGCATTTAGTACTGCATTGAGGAAAAGTATTATTTATGGGTAAATCAAATTCACACCTAAAAATTTTTTTTTGTCCCAAGACAAGGCAAAAAATAAGTAACAAGTTGTATATTCCATTTACTTTGCAAACATAACCAAACTCTCTAATTACTATTTCTGGAAATTGAAAACTAGATCAGAATAATTGGTGCTTTAATCCTGGCAAAGTGTAGCTTTTTATACTTTGAAATTTTAAATTAAATTTTTAGGTATTACTTCCGAAAATCCTTTTAGCATAAATTTATGTCAAAAGCTACGGAATGTTTTAAAATATAAAAGCTGGTTTAGGTACAATACTAGTTAATGCTTAAAATTTATACACTTTTAATAACTGTTTAGTATGGACTAATATGCTATTAGATTAGTTTAAAATTAAAACTCTTTGGAAACAATCATTATTTTTATTTCTCAGGTGTTCCCTTATCCATGAGGATTTCACAATGCAATTTTATCCTACAGATAACATTGCTTATATCTTCACCACTTTTTAACAGGCTTAAGAACAATCTCTCATTTCCTCTAAATTTAAGCATGCATTAATGCTTTTATTTATTATATTTTGTTGTGATGTAGATGCTTTGGATGACAAACAGTAGTCCAGAACAACTTTCCTCTGCTGTCTTTAAGCAGAAGTTAATGTAACTTTCCATCTTTAAGTGGAAATATCAAGCAAAAATCTCTAAATCGTTGCTTATTTCACCATTTCAATGAGTTGTTTACTTTCCCCAAGAATTTTGCAAAGATAACTAATGGTCAGAAAACATTCTGTTTTCAAAAGTACATATGCAGAATTGGAAGAGACTCAAACTTTTTAACTTCAAAAGTTATTGCCAAGAAATGGTGATGGTGTTTGTTCAGGATCTGCAAACTGTTCTATTCAGCTTTCTCCTACAGCTGAATATTAAAATATCCTGGTATCTCCATATACCAGTTGCACTAAGCAGTGGCATTCCACATTTCCACAGCTAAAATTAAGCAATTTTTATTTTACAGACATAGAAAGTTTTAACTAGTATTATTATAAGATCACCAGACAAAAAATTAGTCACCTCTGTAATTTCTCACCTACTACTGTGTAACATCTCCCTTCACATAAATTACAGCAGCAGTCCTGTTAGGTATGGATTCCACCAATCATTGGATATAGTTACATTAATAGTTACATTAATTCTAGTCCACTCCTCCAATAATAGCATTCATAGTTTAACTAGATTATGTGGATGCCTATTTCAGTGTTTCACCCTCTGTTCCAGATAGTCCTAAAGGTTTCCAATGTGATTTACATCCAGACTTTGTGGACCAGTTAAGGTGTCCCAATGTTATCTTATGCTCCTCATGCCAGTCACAAACAGTTTTGGCCATGTGCACTCTGCAGTTGTCATCCTGGAACACCAGAGTATCTATGTTAAATTTGTCCTTCACATGAAGCACAAAAGGCAACACCTGTTCATCCAGAATCTGTATATAGCTTTCCTAATTTAAACAGATCAATACCTCAACTAATTGGCCTACTTCATGGTAAGTAAAGCATCCCCAGAACATCACAGAATCATATCCAGCTTGAATAAACCTTAGGCACAGTTCAGATGGAAAAGCTTCATTATTCCTGTGATGTACTCTCCCGCCTTACATCTTTGGAATACAGACAGAAATGCAACTCATCTGACCAGATAATAGTTTTCCAGTCATCTGCAGTCCACTGTCTGTAGCTTGGGTTGGGTTGTTTTACCTCTGAGCGGCACTTTTTTGCACACCATGGGCTAAATGGCCAGGTCACATGGACCCCAAAGGCTCAGAGAAGGTTGGGGAAGGGGACCCACTGGAACAGCTGTTGGGAGACAGATGGTAGCCTCCCGTCAAGGCCATCCAGCGTGTTCTTTAACGTGCACAGGGTATGGCTCTCCCGCACACGGGGCCACGGCTTAACGTCCCATCCGACGGACGGCGGCCTTTCCAAGCCCATCGGTGTCCCCTACTGACCGTGGGCAAGGCGGGGAAATTTTGCGGAGATAAATCTCAACGCTGACCCAGCTGGGACTCGAACCTGGGAACTACAGATTACGAGCCTGGCGCGCTACCGACTGAGCCACCCCCGCCCCACTGTCTGTAGCCCATTGAAACTAGGCTGCTTTATGTGCAGCCATTAGCGTGAGTCTCTTCTGTGGTACTCTGCTCCAAATACCCTGGAATGCAGCCTCCCATTTCAATGTTCTTTCTGAAATAAGCTGTTGTGGTCGACTGTCTTTAGCAATTCCTATCTAGTTTGAAATCAGTTTGCAGTCACCAGTGATGATACTCGTTGGCTGTACCTAATTGCCAATTCCTTAAAGAAAACATGCAAAAATGGAAAGGGGATTTCAAGGGGATTTTTTGTTTCCTTTACTGTTTAACATCTCTTTAATCCCCTTGTCAATGATTTTGTATAAAACAAAAATGGGATACAATGTTTCAGATCAACATGGAAAAATAAACCACCTGCTATACATGGATGACTTGAAACTATTTGCAAAAAGCTACATTGAACTCGAATCATTACTGAATACAGTGCAGATATTTAGTGATGATACACAAATGAAATTTGGACTAGAAAAATGTGCAATATTATTTATGCGCCAAGGAAAAATCTAGAACATGGATGGAATAGAACTAGAAAATGGTAATATTATGAAATCACTGTCAGAAAATGAAAATCACAAATACCTCAGAATTCTAGAATCAGATAATGTCTTGCACACAAAAGTAAAAAATCTAACTCAGAAGAAATACATCAAAAGAGTACGAAAAGTACTAAAATCCAAATTGAATGGTGGCAATACAATCAAAGCCATAAATACATGGGCCATTCCAGTCATTAGATATCCAGCTGGAATAATTGACTGCACAAAAAATGAATTAGAAACATTGGATCGAAAAACTCGAAAGCTTTTGAACATGCATCATGCACTCCATCCAAGAAGTGATGTTGATAGATTATATCTAGCATGAAAAATTGGAGGAAGAGGTAGTAATAGAAGAAAAAAGAAGCCTATATGACTATATCAACAGAAGCAAGGAAAAGTTACTGCAGGCAGTTAAAACTGAAAACATATTAAAAACAGCAGAAACCAAGGCTGAATTTAAGAAAAAACAGTTCGAAAATAGACTAAATGGCTGGAAGAACAAGCCACTTCATGGACAACATCTGAAATTGTTTAAAAGTAACCTGAAATATCACAGTAGTAATAGGATTGTTACAAAAGAATTGCCAGATTAGGGGGTTTTGGATATAAAACGATATATGTATATATATATATATTTTTTTTTTTCTTGTTCCTGGAATAATTCAAGGGACATTTTGTTTATGCAGTTCTTGCAGTAGAGTAAAATAAGACTAATTGTGGTGAACAACTGAACCAATTGTGATTCTAAAACAGTAACTAATTGCAACTGCCTCTTGATTCTTGATTCGATTAGATCAAAACCGAAACAAAATCAAATAATTGGATACCATTTCATGTTTGGTATTCAGGAATCAGACATATGGCTCAAACTGTTTGAGATTAAGATCTCAGATATAAAAGAATATGATGAACACTATTTTTTTTCTCCTTTACACTCATTCCAATCCCATCTAATATCTGATATCTATATAATAGACAGATAGGTACCCCAAAATCAGTTCAATATCAATTCTGCCAACGAAGCCAGTGAAATATTTTTTGGGACCATGAACTGAATCTGCAAAGATTTGGGAAAAAAGATTGATAGGAAGTGACCAGGTGGCTCTAGTAGATCTTGAGGAAGTAGCAGTCTTTTCTACTCAGTGGATTTTGAAGTAGTGCAGCTCTAAAATAATAGGAGCATAAAAGGCTGATGTCATCTAGTTTTTTGATTAAATTTTTGTTGTTGTTGGTGTCCTAGTTTTTTTTTGTTCATAAGTATTAAAAACTTGATTTCGATGCTTATGGTAAGAAACAGGAGTATATCTATATACAAGCCCATCAGGTTAGGGCTCCCCAAGAAACCTTTAACCCTTCCAGTGTCCATGTCGTCTGTATATGTTCACAGAATCTGAAATGAGGGGGCAAAACATGTATGTTTTTAGCACAACAATAAAAAAAATAGATTTTTTTAAAATAACAATTGCTGTTGAAACTTTTTTTTACATATATCTTAGAAAAATAAGTAATATTTTGTTTTTTAATTTGATGCATATTTTATTAAACTACAATATAAATAATTTTACAAAGCCATTTCTTAGAAGCATGCGGCTGAAGCAACCTTCTGATTTAAGCTTAGAAATTTGATTTGAACTATTATCAACAAATTTTTCCTTAAATTTTCAACAATCTCCTAAAAATTAACAAAAAAAAACCTGCTATTTTTAAAAACGGTAGACTTTGAAGTAATTCAAAGTACATACTGCAATTTTTTTTCCCATTTCACACACTTTTCTGTAATAAACTTATTTCAGTATTCTCAAAATTATTTTTATCATTTTTCCCAGCATTCTATGCATCTGTCCCACTCTTAAAATCAAAACTGGAAGTAAGCACATCCTTAGAAATTCTGGGTGCAGCTGCATTTAATTAGTTATGCTTCACTTGGCAAACAAGAGGCAAATGGCTGACACATGCTATCTCCATTCCGTGTGTTATGTGCTTTTTACAATTTTGGTCCAGCATATTGGATACTCTTTGCAAAGCAAGTATTTACATTTTATATTTAAACCTTAGTTTCCATTTCAGTAGATTCATTTTCACAAATTTGTGATCTTTGGCCAATCGATAAGTATTGCTTTTCCACACTTATGCTACATTATATGTCCAGCCTACAACTTGTTGCTGCAGATATTTTAACATCGCATTAAGCTATATGTTGATTTTTATTTTATTATTTATTACTTTTCCAGTAAAACTTTGAAATAGCATCATTTTCTGAAAATAAATGAGGTCTTGGATACGAAAGCAAATTTATTTCTGTATGTTTACTTCTGTTAGTTAGCGATCTTCAATCAGCTAATTTATAAATCTTTCCAAGTTATGTGCAGATATTTTTAGAAAAATTGTATTATTTATGCAATTTTTCTTTTATTATTTCGTTTTCTTTTTAGTAAAAAACTTTGAGCTTGTACCATTTTCTGAAAATGAATGTCTTGAATACAGAAGCAAAATAGACTTCCTTACTACAGAAATCAGCCATCATGTGGGAGGGCAATTTCGGGAAGGCGTTCCTCTCTGCTAAACTCACGTAGAAAGTTTCATCCCCCCCCCTAGAAAAATATAATTTTTTAAAATTATGAGTTTTTATGTTTACATTGAATAATTTTAAAGGCAAACCCCCACCCCCTCAGTACCTTGGCTGTGCCACACAGATGATATAACAGTTTTTTGTTTTTTTGCTTCGGCGCACAAACCTTTCTGCACTTAGCCAAGATCACCAAACTCCAACACCCAAAGAAAAAATTCATAATATTTACAAAAAAAGCAGCCAAAGAAGTTTTTTTTCTATTTCATAACCAGTTCAGAAAATCCTGTGAATGTGAGAAGTCCAAGTCACTTTTTATAACAGTAACTATGTTTAAAATACATGATTTTGAAAAGAATCATTAAAAGAAATAAAATCCTTTCGATTAATATATAATTTAACTCAATAGTAAAGAATCGCAGGATATGTCCTGTAGACACGGAACTCATAAAATAATAAACTGAAAAAAATTGGCTTTTGCCATGAGTGGGATTCGAACCCACGTCTCCAGGAAACATGCCTGTTATGCTACCACTACACCACCAATGGCTGACCTTTTCTCAGTTTGTGTGACCTTATAAATTTTCGGAATTTTTTTGAGTCGCACAGTGGCGCCATCTCTCTGGGAAGTAGCCAACTATGTTGCCTTGTACAGATGTTATTAATATTTGTCACTCACGCTCATGGCCTTAAATCAATAAATCAGTAGTAAAGAATCACAGGATATGTCCTGGAGACATGGAACTCATGAAATAATAAGCTGAAAAAAATTGGTTTTGCCATGAGTGAGTTTTGCCATTGTCAAACCGTCTCCAGGAAACATGCCTGTTATGCTACCATTACACCACCAATGGCTGAACTTTTCTCAGCTTGTGTGACATTATAAACTTTCCGGATTTTTTTTAGTCGCACAGTGGTGCCATCTATCCGCAAAGTGGACAACTCTGTTGCCTCATACAGATGGTATTAATATTTTGTACTCACGCTCATGCATTCATTTATTTTTTTATCAGCTTATTATTTCATGACATCCATGTCTACAGGACATATCCTGTGATTCTTTACTACTGATTTATTGATTTAACACCATGAGCATGACAAATCTGTATGAGGCAACAGAGTTGTCCACTTCCCGGATAGATGGTACCACTGCGCAACTCAAAAAAAATCCGTAAAGTTTATAAGGTGACATAAGCTGATATAATTTAACTAGTTTTATTCATCAGGTTTTCCAAAATGAAGCCTTAACTGTATAGTGCTATCTTTTTTTCACCATATCACATTGAAACAGGCTTATTAAAATCATTATTCTTGTCAATTTGTTTATATTATTTATTTTCACAAACTTCATAATTAAATTCTGTTTAATTTGGTATATAACATGATCTATTTCCCTTTGATTGGTTACTTTTTTTTTAATTCTAAAGCTGACTTGTTTATCTGACTCAGCACAATTGGCTAAAAGCCTGGAATTTTCTCAAAGTATGGTACAGAGAAAAAAATTACGAAACTACAAAACAAGAGAAATATTTACTTGAAACCAAAAAATTTTTTCATTATTCATAAATAAATAGTCTTTCTATTCATGTGCATTATAATCATTTCTATTAGTTTTTTTTTTTAATAAATTTTTATTTGTGTTGCCAGATGCATTTTTTTACTACATGACTCTAAAAAAGTCATTAAAATAAAACTTGCAGTCTTTTCTGTTAAATATTATTTTCAGAAATTCCAGAATTAAATGCTGATTAATTTGGCATATAATAAGCAATAATTCCTTTCATTAGTTATTTGGCAAAAAAAGTGTTAATTTTTTTTGGCAGAGCATTGGGAGAAAATAGCTTGGCCTCTCGATGAAAACCAGTTTTTCAGGTTGGACACTCGAAGGGTTAGTGCAAAATCACAATTTTTTTATGTAGATAAGAGCAAATGCATAATAGACAGATAAGTAACCTGAAATATCACAGAAGTGTAATAGGACTTGTTACAAAAGTGTTGCCAGAGTAGGGGTTTTACCCCTACTCTGGCAACACTTTTGTAACAAGACATTATATTAAGACCCCATATTAATGGTGAATGACCATAGAACAATGGACATTCACCATTAATATGGGTTTTTTCACCCTCATGGAATTTAAGGTGACATTTCATTTAAGGGACATTTTCTGCAGTTCTTGCAGCAAAGGAAAATAAAAGTGTGGTGCAAAAATTAACTAAAGATCAGTAGTGATTCCAAAATACTACATAATTTCAACTGTCTTTTGATTAAATCAGTTCAAAATTACACCGTTTTGTGTCTGTGGTTCTTGGAATTGGACATAAGATAACCGTCAATGCTACAAAGATCTCATAAAAAACATAGGAGTGGGAGAATAATTTTTTTAACACTCCTTCCTGACATATCTGATAGTAAGGACCTTTCAAGGAACCAGAAGGCTCATTCTGTCTGGCCTCAGACTCAAGAAGAAGCTTTAAATTTAGATACTTGTGAATTTTTTTTTAAAGTTAGGTTGGGTTGTTTTATCTCTGAGCAGCACTTTTTTGCATATGATGAGCTAAATGGCCATGCCATAAGAAACCAAGGGGTCAGAGAAGGTTGGGAAAAGGACCCACTGTACAATCGTTAGGAGACAGATGAAAACCTCCCATCAAATCCATCAAGCTCGTTTATCAAGTTGCACAGGGTATGGCTCTCCTGCTTACAGGATCGTGGTTTAATGTCCCATCCGACAGACGGTGGCCTTTCAGAGCCCATTGTTATTCCCTTTCCAATTGAGAACAGTGTGGGAGTTTGGCAGAGATAAATCTCAACTCTGGCCCAGGTAGGATTCAAACCTGAAAACTACGGATTACAAGCCTGATACACTACCAACTGAACCAACCCCTTTGTTATTTGATTCAACAGTAATAGATGCAAATATTTAACTGACGAGCATCGGATAAGACACAGATGTTACTTTTCTGGTGTTGTCCTGCTGAGCTCTGGCATTACTCACAGAATTTCCTCATGGCATATTAAACTAACAAACTACTATTGGACTTCTGATTATCTAAGGAATAAATTTTTATATAGCTTTTGTGAAATTAGAATAAAACTTTTGATAAGTATTAACAACAATCAGTTTTTGCATTGGATGGGAGCCTCAAACTTTTGAAGTGTCTTGGGCATCTTTGGACCAGTGAGAGGCTTAAAATAAGTTAATGATTCTGCAAAGAAACAGTAAAAATTTTTGGGACCACAAACTGAATTTGGAAAGATTTGGGAGTAAAATATTAGTAGGAAAGTGAAAGGAAAGTAACCAGGAGGCATTTTTAGGTCTTGAAGTAGTAGTAGTCTTTTCTAGCAGGATGGATTTCAGAGGCTTCAGAAGACCTCTTAGATATTGAAGGCAAACTTTGAAAATGTGGTTCAAATTATTTTGATTTGGTGCAGCACTTCATCTAATATATATTCTAACTGACAGGGGATCACGCTAATTCTAACTATGATGCAGAAATGGTAGAGCTTTGAAAATTGCACCTGTGTAATCCGGGTAGACTTTGCAGTGGTAACCTTTACAGGCCTAAGTAAAAAAAAAAGACAGCTTCATCTGTCTTCTCTCTAAAATTCCTTTAGTGGATGATTTTAGTTTACATATTTTTGTTCCTAGTTTTAAAACAATTAACCGATGGTCAAGTAGTTAGCATGCATGATTGCATATCAAAGGGAATTGGATTCCATCCCCTGGATAACAAATGGATATGTTGTCTTCCTGCTGAGGTCTTGCTTTCTTCACAGACCTTCTCAGTGACATATTATACTAGGTAGATACTTATGACATCTATACGGCATAATTCAGAATACATAGTTTAGTTTCCAAACAAATTGTTTGCTCATACCACTTCAGCAAATGTGAAGCAGAGGAATTAAGTTGAAAGACATAAGAAAGCGATATAGGACACAGTTTATGTTTACTCTACCTACATTCAATGGCAGAGCAATACTATCAAAATACACGAAATTCATATAATTTGAAATGAGAAAACCAGGCATAGGACAATAAAAGATAATTCCACTTCGTTTATTAAAAAAATAATTGAAATAATTAACACTTTGACTCCTCCTCCTGTGTCGGTGATATTGCTGATGACAGTCACAATGACTCTAGCGGCCTCTAGTGGTAAGAAGAATGTGAACTATAATGTATGGTGCAATGCAATGGGAAAAGAGCTTCCAACGAAAGAAATTCCTGCTCATTGAATTCTGTGGATTGAATATGGAAGATGTAACTGCTGCTGTAAGATACGATAACCAATGCAGTAGTGAGGAAGCGAGGTTCTTCATACACTCCTAGCTTGACTAGCCTGACAAATTGGTGCTTCTGCTATTTATACAGTATAATAGAGCAGTTTGGTTTGGTTGTTTGGGGTTTATTGGCGCAACAGCAACTAAGGCTATATTGCGCCAAACAAACGATAAAAAGGGATAAAAGTCTCATAACCCATAACCAAAGTTAAAACGAACACAAACAAAACGACAAGTAAAAAGACTAAAAAGTAACAACAAGTGTAGAAGTTAACAATAAAAATGGGTGTATAGGACCTATTGAAAACCACAAACAAGAGTAAAAACTAGGAAAAAGGGTAAAAATCAAATACGTGTAAAATAACCAGTAAAACGTAAAAAGTCGAAAACAGGAGTTAAAAACGATTCATCAGATAAAAGATGGCTGAGTGTAAGAGGCTCAGCCATAAAATTGTGGAAGCTAAAATACATTTTGCGTTCAAGATTAAAAGCGAGACAATGAATTAAAATATGTTTAACAGTTAAAATGGTGTCACAAAACTCGCACTTAGGTACTGCGTCCGCCTTAAGTAGAAAAGAGTGTGTTAAAAACGAGTGACCTAAGCGGAGCCGAGCAAGGACAACTTCCTCCTTACGATTCCTGCGAAAACAAGACCGCCACGGTTTGACAATGGGCTTGATCTCGAAGAGCTTGTTAGCAACCTGTTCAGACCAAGATCTCTGCCACTGTGCCCGGAGCTCGATGGTGAAACGCTGCCGGAAATCCACATATGGAACCGGCAACGGAGAGTCGGACAGGGGCGTGGCTGACTTGGCAGCAGCATCTGCCAAGTCATTGCCCCTGATCCCGACATGACCGGGCACCCAACAGAAGAGAATCGTGGTGGTGGCTGCCAGACGATGGAGCTGCTGGCGGATCTTGGAGAGAACAGGGTGAGGCCGATGCCTCACTGAGATCAAAGCCTGTAGCGAGCTAAGCGAGTCGGTGTAAAGCACACACCGACGATGATGCTTAGCTGCTATATGGTCCAAGGCAATGCTGATAGCATGCAACTCAGCAGTGAAGATGGAACACTGCTGTGGGATCTGGTCTGCAATGATTACATCACAGCAGACCATGGCTGATCCCACTGAAGTGCCGGACTTCGAGCCATCTGTGAAGACAGGCAAGAAGTCCGGGTGCGCAGCACGATGGCTGGCAAAGAGTTGCCGGTACACACAGTCGGGTGTAAAGGCCTTCCCGTCCTGCACAGGGAAAAATCGCAGGAAGGGGAAACAGCGAGCCAAGGTGGAAGTGGCTCAGCTGTCGACTGTGCGATGCTATCGAGACTGGTGTTGATGTCTCGCAGGTAACCTCGGACACGCAAACCGAAAGGACGAATGGCAGTCGGCCGTTTCTGGTATAACATTTCCCACCTGGGACTGAAAACGCAGTCCCAAGTGGGATGGCCTGGCAGGGATCGCAATTTTGATGCATACTGCAGGGACAACTGCTGACGGCGAATAGATAAAGATGGTTCATCGGTCTCAACGTAGAGACTCTGGACCGGTGAAGTGCGGAAGGCCCCCGTGCACACACGGAGGGCCTGATGATGGAGTGGGTCCAGCACCTTCACCACCGAATCCCGGGCAGAGTCATACACCTGGGATCCGTAGTCCAGTTTCGACCGGACAAGTGCACGGTACAGGCAGAGCAAAGAACATCAGTCCGCCCCCCAAGAGAGGGAGGAGAGGACCTTGATGATGTTCAATGCCCGCGTGCACTTGGACCTGAGATGTCGAATATGTGGTAAAAAGGTCAATTTCCGGTCGAAGATGAGACCGAGAAACTTGGTCTCCGCCACAACTGGAATGATGTTACCCCCGAGCCGCAGCTCGGGGTCCAGATGAAGATTACGCTTGCGGCAAAAGTGCACAGAAGCGGTCTTCTGTGGGGAGAACCGGAACCCATTGGCCGTCGCCCAAACCGAGAGATTGTTCAGGGCAGTTTGCAGTTGTCGTTCAATGACCCTCATGCTGGACGATGAGCAAAAGATGCTAAAGTCATCAACATAGAGGGCATTGCCTACAGTCGGAGGAAGTTGCCATGTAATGGAATTGATCTTGACAGCGAAAAGCGTAACACTCAGGACGCAGCCTTGAGGCACCCCCTGTTCTTGGGGGAAAGGTCGCGATAGAGTGTTGCCGACACGTACTCGAAAAACACGAGAAGATAAAAAGTTCGCGATGAAGATCGGCATGTGACCTCGCAAGCCGAAGCTGTGAAGGTCACGAAGAATGCCGAATCTCCATGCCATGTCGTACGCTTTTTCGATGTCGAAGAAAACTGACACCAGGTGCTCTCGTCGTAAAAAAGAATTCCTGATCGCCGATTCGAGGCGGATCAGGTGGTCTAAAGTAGACCGGTGCCTGCGAAAGCCACACTGGGTGTTAGAAAGAAGGCCGTGATGTTCCAAATACCAGGCCAGCCTGGTATTTACCATCCTTTCCAACACCTTGCAGACGCAGCTCGTCAATGCAATTGAATGATAATTCGAAGGAATCTTGGGATCTTTTCCTGGCTTAGGGAAGGCCAAGACGATGGCCTCCCGCCAGGTGTCCGGAAACTGCTCCTCGATGAAAATACGGTTGAAGAGTCGGAGCAGTCGATCCTTACTCGATGGTGAGAGATGTTGGAGCATGGCATAATGGACATTGTCTGGCCCCACAGCAGATGCACGAGAAGTGTGCAGAGCACGGCGAAGCTCCTCCGCTGTGAATGGCCTGTTGTAAGACTCCAGGCCATTCAAATGGAAGGACAGCGGAGAGCGTTCGGCCCTGCTCTTCTGGGCCAGAAACTCGGGGGAGTAGGAGGACAGAGAAGAGATGGTGGAGAATGACTCCCCCAGAATGTCGGCAATTGCTCGAGGCTCAGCAATTGCCTGTCCATTGTGCTCCAGATAATAGAGCAGAAAAATAAGAAGAATATTATATAAATGTAAACTTTATATTAGAATAAACTTATTAAAGTTATGAAAATACTTTTACCTTTATGTCAAAACATTTAAATGTATTTAATTTATATTTCTTATTTTTTTTTAATGAGATTTTTTAAAGGGAACCACTGATTCCATGGATGCCACTTTGCCACTGTGTTTACATTCTGTAGAATAATTCTATATTATATAATCTGTAGAATTATTCCACAGAGTGAATAGCTGTTACCATAGCGTATGTGTTAACATTATAAAAAAGTTGCTGCAAAGAAGCATAACATAATACAACTTACTTTAATCAAATGTTCCCTTTTTATAAAACAGTGATTTCAGCTGCAAATATTCTGAAAAAAATTTCCATCCACAGTGAAAGCTTTTTAAAAACATTTTTGGGTATATTAATCAGGGAAAAAGGAGGAGGGCAATGTTGTTCAAGTAAATTCCTTATTTAAACTTTACTGCAAAAATTAATGCTAAAATTGGAAAATTTAGTTACCATTACCGTTTTTCCTCTAACAAGTTTTTACTGTTTTCCCTCATTTTTTTTATAAGAGGAAGCTATGTGCCAAATTTGCTTATATCTTATTATTTAAGAAAAGTTATCCTCTAAATTTTTAGGGGGAGAGAATAGAGTGAGAAAACTTTTGTAAGGTTTTTGAGCTCTAGCAAAAAATATCTGCTTAACCTTCAAAACTCTACACTCAAGTAAACAAAAACTTCAGTATGAAAAAAGAAAACTAACCTTAACTCCTCTAATAGTGCTTCCCCTTCACTAATAGTACTGACAGCAGCATCAATAGTGGAGTCCCTCTGTTGACTAAACTGTTCCAATAACTGCTCTGCTCCTTCCACATTTTCTGCTACTTCATCACTTTGTAATTCTTGTCTTAGTTCCTCAAACCAACTTGTTAACTACATCCATAAAAACAAACTTTGGAATTTCAATATATCTATAAAAGTAGATCTGCTTGAACATTGATGAGAATAATAAAGTTATGGAGATATATACAGGGTGTCTCAAAAATATAGGTACAAACTTTTAGGGGTGGTAGATAACATCTAAAGGAATGAGAATTGCATAGGAACCCATAACTGGAAACATCACCGTAAGTCAATAGACAGCGCTGTTCATCAGTGTGCTACAGGGAAAATTTCGGATTTCCTCATTCAAGTGGTAGTCGGCTTACGAAGAGCATGCAAAGATATCTGAACAGGGAGCTGGTAGATGGAATAGCTGAGGGCAACGGATGAGCCGCTCAACGAATGTATCAAGAATGCTTTCCACACAGACATGTACCAGGCCACCGTTTGTTTGCGCCTGCGCATCAAAATTTGTGCGATTATGGGTCAAACTTCGAGCATTTGCTGTAACATTATGAAATGTATCATCTAGTATGCCATTTGTAATAATTATGTCCAATAAATGGTTTCCCATTAATCACTGTCTTGTGTCCTTTCAGATCTTGCACCTCTGCTACCACTTTCCATGACGTTTCCGGTTATGGGTTCCTACGTAATTCTCATTCCTTTAGACGTTATCAACCTCCCCTAAAAGTTTGTACCTATATTTTTGAGACACCCTGTATATAATTAGAGTCTGCATAAGAAAATAATACAGAAGTCTTCATATGCATATATGCAGTAGAAAACAAGTCACTACAATATCACTTAGAATATATGAAATTTATTCAATGGGGTATCACAATCATGAAACAAGTTACTTCCTAATGGAATAACAAAGATGTAATGCAAAAAATTAATATTTAAAAAATAAACAAAAATTACAATTTCAGATAACATTAAAATCAACATAATATAGGACTTGCACTGATGTTAGTCAGAATTATCTGTAGATCACATGTTATTGTACGCAGTTTATGCACTATAATTTGGATTATATGAAGTCTTAGAACAGTGATTTCAATTTTATGATGCTAAACTATATTCATATTGCATCCTTTGATTGTTGTCAATCACATGTCATTTTGTATCCTGATTCATGTAGCCTCTGGGTTAAGTTGTTTTATTCTGAGCGGCCTTTTTCGCAGACATTGAGCTAATGACCAGGTCACAAGGACCCCAAAGGCTCAGAGAAGGTTTGGGGAGGAGACCTACTGGAACAGCTGTTGGGAGACAAATAGTAGCTTCTCATCAAAGCCATCCAGTGTGTTCTTTAATGTGCAACAGGGTATGGCTCTCCTGCACATGGGGCCACAGCTTGACGTCTCATCCAACGGATGGCGGCCTTTCCAAGCTCATGGTGTCCCCTACTGACTGTGGGCAGGATAGGGAGTTTTGTGAAGATAACTCTCAATGCTGGCCCAGCAGGGATATGTAGCTCTGGTTTTATAGTTGTGTGTCAAAGCATGAGCATGTATTATTTGTTGGTTGCTGAAGACATGGTGGATTATTTAAAACAGAATAAAACAATATGGTGAGTAAAATATAATTTATATACTGCATTAATGGCATTTATTACAAAAATAGTGGAATTTCTACTATAGGATATAACTGCCTTATCCTGCCTATCCGGTATAACTGCCTTTATCCTTTCCCATGAGGGAAAGGATAAAGGCAGTCCACAGCACAGCATCAAGTCAGTTAGGGTTGGGTTACCTCTGAGTGGCACTTTTTTGGACAGAATGGGCTAAATGGTTAGGTCACAAGGATCACAAGGACTCAGAGAAAACTGAGAAAGGGGATCACTGAACAGCTGTTAGGAGACAAATGGTAGCCACCAGTCAAGGCCATACAGTGTGTTCTTTAATGTGCACAGGGTATAGCTCTCCTGCACATGGGGCCATGGTTTTATGTACCATCTGAGAGATGGTAGCATTTCCAAGTCAAGCATACTGGTGTCCCCTTTTTGACTGAAGGGAAGGTGGGGAGTTAGCAGAGATAAATCTCAATGCTGGCCCAGGTGAGGCTCAAGTCTGGGAACAATAAATATGAGTATGGCGTGCTAGCAACTAAGCCAATCCCCATCTTGGTCAGTTAGGTGTTGAATGGTTGTATGAGACTATGCAACCTTAAGTGGTCTCATGTTCAACTATTATCACAGCTGGGGAGGCATGGCTGCAAATAAATACTCATACAGCTAGTGGCAACTGTATGTTGTCATGTTAGAACATGGCCCTGGAAAATGTGAAGGGGTTGGGGGTTACAGTAGTGGCTAGATTATGCTATCTATGTGCAGTGGGATAGTCACTCAAGAGATGTCCATTTATGGCAATTGATGATACATTCATATGGAGGGAGCCGTCCCATGGCCGAGTGGTTAGCGTGCTTGGCTACTGATCTAAGGGACCTGGGTTCGAGTCCCAGATAAGGCATGGATGTTCGTGTTGTTTTTCTGCTGAGGTCCTGCCATCCTCTCAGACCTTAGACTATGGCATATAAACTGACAGGCTCCTGTCAGACCTCTGTGGCAAGCAGCTGCTTGAGGGGATATTTTTTATTATTTTTTTTTTCATATGGAGGTTACCATAATGAAATAGCATAAAATATTGGAATTTTCCCATACCAGTAGTTAGTGTGATATGCTTTTTCTGAATACAGAATGGGTTCTTTCACCAGATGACTTCCAAATGTGCAACTATCTATCATTAACACTCACCCCTAGAAGCAGGTTTCATTGTCAATTTATTTTGAACACATTAGACTATATATTTAATGCATTATAAACAACCCAACAGCATTCCCTTATCAGGTTGTTATAGTTAACATTACATGAAATAACAAAAAAGAAAGTTCAACTTATTTTTCAAAAATTAATTACAATATAAAGATCCAAGTACCGATTGATTGTGACAAAATATTAATATTCTCGTATTTTTGCAAACGTAAAAAACATTTTAATTTAAATACAAAAAAAAAACACGTTTACTACAACACAGAAAGTATAAAGATTGCTCAAAGCCATCCATTTCAATGATGTACCACAGAAGGCATTGTTGAGAGCGGTCACATCAGACAGTGTGTATACATGCAAATTTCCCACAATTATCAGTTGATGGTGGCTGTGATACTCCTGTGCCATCAGAATTTAGTGCATAATCATTATGCTCCAAGCTCATTGTCACCAGCCTCTTTGGCCAGTTGCTAAATGCACTTATATATCCCTGTTCATATTAGTCTGATGTCTTCCATTTCTGTACAGCATTTATGCAGTACTTCTGTGGTTCTGACACACTTTGCCAACATCTATTAACACTTCAGTCATCCTTGCCAACATGGAATGCTATTTGGTAGGTGAACCAACCAGTGTTGCAGAGGTTCATTATCCATATATGCTCATATCATATATGCTCTAAGCTTTGTACATTACACATTTGATGTGTTCTGGACAATTCCACAGCTTGCTATCCTATATGATGCTCTAACTGCTGATGTGCACTATGCCCAATAAGTTCTGGTAACTCCTGTCAGCAGCAATTTTATTGGGATGGTAATCTTTTGCATATAGGGATGTCATACCTGAATACTTAAGTCTCAGGGTGAATCAGTTGGGTGAATTCTTTTGGCTGTCATTTTCAATGACAAAGAGTATGTTTATACCAATGGGTTTTCTAGAGATAATTTATATAAGAATACATATGAATCTTAAAAAATACTACAGCACTTACATCCAATATGCATAAGACCTTTAACAAAATAATTCTAATGCAAAAAATCAGACCTCAGTTTCATGAGTGTAGAACATAACAGCTAGTTGAAGAAGGTTTCTGCGGCAATCTACTCGAGATGCAAAACTGGTAATGTGAGCCTCTAATTCTTGAGCTACACCATATATGTCCTCAGCATTGCATTCACCAGTCTGAGCCAATTCTTCTGCAGCTGCTAGAAGCTTTTCAGCATTAGTATAGGTATTCTGAAAAATAAATGACCCCAAATAAATACTCCAATGATCACTCACTGAAATATATATACATATACATAACCTCCCTGGAACTAGCACAGAATACACATTTTCAAGTTCATACTCTTTACACTGTAACAACACATACCACTTGTACACACTTTACAATGTAATTAAATAGAGGAAATAAAGGGAGACAATTCATTGAATTCTACCATACTCGTTATGTATTATTTGAAAAGTTCCTACATTTTGTATGACTGATTAAGTTCATGTATGCAGAAAGATTAAAAAAAATTATTGCTGATACAGTGGGAATCGAACTCGCAACTCTCCAGATTCATGCCAGAGCGTGCTACCATTATACCATGCATCGGACAAGGAGATGCAACTTTTTTCCAATCGTTGCTATTGATTTTTAGATGTAAATGAGAAGGTTGATAACGCTAATCATACATATATTTGAGTGTTATCGACCTTCTCATTATATACCCTCTCAAGCAGCTGCTTGTCACAGAGGTCTGACAGGAGCCTGTCAGTTTATATGCCATAGTAGAAGGTCTGAGAGGATGGCAGGCCCTCAGCAGAAAAACGACACGAACATCCATGCCTTATCCGGGGCTAGAACCCAGGTCCCTTAGATCAACAGTCAAGCATGCTAACCAATCGGCCACAGGTCAGCTTTCTCATTTACATCTAAAAATCAATAGCAACGATTGGAAAAAAGTTGCATCTCCTTGAGTATAGATGGCGCTGTGTCAGCCATGTCTCAATGAATATTTATAAGGTCTTATTTTGAAAGATTTCCTTGTCCGATGCATGGTGTAATGGTAGCACACTCTGACACGAATCTGGAGAGTTGCAAGTTCGCTTCCCACCGTGTCGGCGATGAATTTTTTTCAGAAGCTTTTAACTAATGTTTGAAGTCTATCTCTACAGGAAATCTGTGTATTACTACAGATCAATTTTTAATCATACATATGCTTTAGTGTTTTCAACCTTCTCATTAACATCTAAAAATCAACAGCAACGATTGAAAAAAGTTGCATCTCCTTGAGTATAGATGGCGCTGTGTCAACCACATCTCAGTGAAGATTTATAAGGTCTTATTCTGAAAGATTTCCTTGTCCAATGAATGGTGTAATGGTAGCATACTCTGGCATGAATCTGGAGAGTTGTGGGTTTGATTCCTGCCATGTTGGCAATGAATTTTTTTTCAGAAGCTTTTAATCAATTTATTAGTAATTTGTTAATATGGTATACACAAACTACACCCAGCTTAGCTTTAGTTGAAGAATGTTTGATAAAGGTTTGAAGAAGGTTGAAGAAGGATGATAGCAACAAAACTAATAACAATATTGTTACATCCTAAAATATAGGTATAAGGTAGTGCAGTCAGTAGAATGGTAAATGCAATGGCAAAGATTTCCACATCCAGTCACAACCATTCTAAGATTGATAATTTTGCTGTTTGCTCATTCACTCTCTTACTGAGAAAGAATAGCCCTAGGCTTGGGAAGGCTTTCAGTTTCTCAAATGAGCTGCGACCCAGTATCTAGGAGAATCACATTTTGTGAATATTGAAACATTTTGGATGACCTAGATGGAAAATGTTTTGTTATCCCCGACAGAAATTAACCCCTTTCTCCAATTCTGGCCTGGGCATTGGGTTCAGACCTTGTCAATTATCCCTTTCATGGCACAAAAATATTACTCAGAGGATAAGACAACTCATATCCAAAATGTACAAGCACATTGTATACATACACAAGATAAAGAAGGTTCAAAAACAGGGAAATATTAATATAGTACTAAGGGAATAATAATGATATGCACATAGAAACCAATAGTGGCCAGTGAAGCTGAATTGAATACAGAACCTCTGGAGCCATATTTGTAAAGTTCTTATCCCTAACTTCAAATTAAGATAATGATATAAAAGTCAACTACAAAGCTGAAGAGCATCATTTAGCAAGAAATGAAACTATCCAATAATGAAGAGGAAAAAAAAGCTTAAAAACATTTAAAAAAATAGACATAATTATTGAAAAAAAAAAGGCATATAATTATTGAAATGCAGATTTAAAGTGGGTCCCCATCAGCTACAATATCTGCTTAACTCACACCATTATATTCCCTTGCATGACAATATTAATGGTGCAATATTCCACAATTATTAATTGTTAGCTCGTTTAAAAAAAATGAGCTAATGTTTTCACTTTGTTGTCTGTACATATGTCCATCTATAGTCATTCAACTTTTTGTATTTTTTCTAGAGATATTAAAATTTAGGAAATATTCATGAAATAGCTGAAAAGAATTAGTTTTGCTGTGAGTTGGATTTGAGTCCATGTCTTCCAGCAACTTGCCAGGTGTAATAACCACCACATCTGGCATGTTACTGGGAAACATGGGTTCAAATCCCACTCAGGGTAGAAAAATTCTTTTCAGTGAACTATTTCACAAGTCCCATGTCTACAGAACATCTATAATACTTTACTACTGAATTAGGAAATATTATGATTTATTGTACTATTTCCTAATTCAGTAGTCAAGTATCACAGTGTATCAGCCAATAGTGTGCTCGGCTTGTAATCTGCAGTTCTCAGGTTTGAGTTCCAGCTGGTCCAGCATAGATATTTATCTCCACACATCTCCTACCCTCAGTTAGTAGGGGACACCAATGGGCTTGGAAAGGCTGTTGTCCAATGGATGAGATTTTAAACTGTGGCCCCACACATGGGGTCCTTGTGACCTGGCCATTTAGCCCATTGTGTGAAAAAAGGGCAACTCAGAGGTAAAACCCAATCCTTAGATGAGAGTAAGATGATATTCTTTCACTGAAAGTGATAGCTCATTAACAGTGGATAGTTGTGGTGAAAATGATGCAATGAAGTAGAAAACAAATTGAAGATGTCTTAATATTGGGTTAATGCAAAAGTAATGAGGGGAAATGTGAACACAGCAACATAAAAGAAGTGCATGTGTAGCTTCAGTATCTAACCTACACTTAGTTCATACAAGTGGCAACAGGGATTTCAATATGGTGACACAAGATGTGTGCATTTGTTCCATCATGCTGTACGAATTCAGATATGGTCTTGTGTCCAAGAGTGTTTGTATAAACTGTGCAAAGCTTATGGGAACAAAGTCATGTCTAAAAGCACCTGTTACTGGTGGTATGACAAGTTCCAGTCAGGTGATTTTCAGCCTGGTAATGAACCTCAAAGTGGGCAGGCCAGTGGAGTTGAATAATGACCATTTAAAGGCACTGCTCAACAAAAATCCATGTTGGACATCCAGGGAATTGGCACAACTATTGAACACCAATCAATCCTCTGTCATTTGACATCTGCAAAAGCTGGATTATGTGTCTAAACTGGATACCTGGATCCCACATCAGCTGTCACAGCAGAGTGTGATGGCTCACTATACTTCATATGCTCCATTGCTTGCTCAGCAAAAGGCTGGTGGTTTTATAATGAATGAGTACAAGGGATGAGTTGAGTTGTTTTACCTCTGGGGCATTTTTTTGCACACCATGGGCTAAATGGTCAGGTCAAAAGGACCACGAAATCTTAGAGAAAATTGGGGGAACACAAGGAATGAAAAGTGGATCATTTATGATGATGTTGTCCATAAAAGATCATGGTATCAAGCAGGAGAATCATCCCACGCTACAGCAAAATTGGAACTGCATTCTCATAAGGTGATGATGCTATTGGTGGGATTGCAGGGCATCACCCACTATGGATTTTTAAACTGGTCCCAAACCATCAACTAGGATGCCTACTGTGAGCAGTTGAATCACATTAAGTTCAGCACCAAAGGACAAAACTTATGGCATTGGTAAACAGGTGTGTTACACTAGGACAATGCAAGACCCATGTGGAATTCTAGACACAGAGGTACAGCTAGGAAATTAGGCTGGGAAATAATGACACCACCCCCATATTTGACCAACCAGGCTCCCTCAAATATTCATTGTTCCAATTCCTGAACAATTTCATCTCTGATAGGAAATTTTGGAATGATAAGGTGAAAGAGTGCATTGCCAACTTCATTGTCATGAATGACAAGAGTTTCTACAGGAATGGCATCTGAAAACTTGTAAGATCATTGGAATATGTATCCATGGCCAGATCTGGGGGGAGGTGACAAGGGGCAGTGCTCCCCCCTAGAATGCAAGTAAGGGTAAAAGAGGCCAAAAAATTATTAAACTTGTAAAACAGAGAGGAAAATGTTATATACTACATTGGAAATACAGTCTCTTGACCCCCCTCCCCCCTCTCCCGCCGAATTTCTTCTTTTTTTTTTAGATCCGGATCTGGTGATATCTACTAATAGTAGTTACATTCTTGACTAAATAACACATTTAATCATTGGAATGATTATTCTTTCATATCTCATGTTTTCCAATTATTTTGCATCAACCCATTATAATAGATATCTTCTCCTTTATATTTACATTGTTCCCTTGACAAAGATAGGAAGCAATATTATCTATATTTCATTTTAATCACATGAGGAAAGATTGTTTGCTTTTATTAACAATCATTTTGGTATATTTAATTAATAAAAAATAAATTTTGCTTGTAAAAAATTATAAAAAAAAAACAAAAAAAAATTCCTCTTTCTAAACCATTATGCACCTTATACACCAAAAATATGGTACATTGTAATTTTAATAATTAAAACAATTTATTTGATAAACACATTATTCACTTGGTTCTAAAATATTATAGTACGTTCTTACTTGTGCCACATTTTCAAAGTGTTCATGACTTTTCTGTAAAACTCTTGATCTTTGTAAATTTTTACCAATTCCTGTATTTTTCCTTAAAAACACTTCTCCATGGTTCTCCAACCAATCTAAAACCTGAATATTTGAAAAGTACAGAATGTTACTTTTTAAATCATTACAGTTTAAAATATAAAAATTACTAAAAGCATATGAAAGTAAACTAAAAATAAATGCATTTTAACAAACACTTAGATGTCTAACTGCTTTTAAAATTTTTAAAACACATGAACAATTATACACAATACAGTTTGAAATTTATTTAAGTAAAATAAAAAAAAGTACGTAATGAAATATAATTCACCTCTATGTTACATGATGAATTTGCAAAAGGTTTCTACAAACATGTCAAAATTAACAAGACTTTTAATTCTATTGAATTATTACTGTTTCCAGAAATTTATTACAATTAAGATACATTTGTCATTCAAACAATGTAAAAATTATGAAAGTCGTGAAAGGCTGTAAAAATTGTGAAAGTCACTAATTGCATAGTAGTTTCAAGTGTAGAATAACTACACAGTAATTAAAACTATTTTACATCAATAATTCATAACGTAAATATAGGAATTTACAAATATCAATGATTTTTCTTTCCATATTACCTACAAAAATTTTTAAATACAGATACAATGATGGGCACTTTTTTTATTGAAACTTCACATTTCCATTCAACTTTCTTATTATTACTGATAATGGTAACATAAGGGATAGATGCAAAAGAAATTAAATATCAGGTGAAATTCTTAAACACTTACAAAACTGCAAATGAGCAGAAATTTATCTTATAAATTAAATTTCAGTGTTATATGGGTTTAAATACCATTATTTATACACAACAGAGAGTTAAATTCTGGGAAACTGATAGCACAAGGATTACGATGCTATAGAACAGGACTATGTGGTTTTACATCCAAGTAAGTCAGAATTTTTCATTTTTGAACTTCAGATCTCTCTGTGGCCTCAAGAAGACAAAACACTCAGGATTTTCTTTTCCTTATTTTATTTGCATTTTTATTCATGCAGAAATGATAGCACTTCCTCTTTCATTGCCTTTTTAATTTCTTTACACATTCTGCATGGGTCACACTTTTTTTTTCTCTTAGGCTGGATATGGCCCATAGGCCACCCTTTGAGCAGCCCTGCTTTAGTCTTCATAATTAAAAACAATACTAATTAATAATAAACACGATTTAAATTGGCCTTTTTATTTATGAATGTTAAAATTGATGTTTGTTTAAAGATTTCACCTTGATATTTTTCAAATTTTCCCTTAAAACACTCACCACATTAAAAGTCTCATTATTTGCCTCAGTTCCTTTTTCTTAATTAATACTTATTCTGAAATTTAACTTATTTCTGAAAGAAGGAAGTGCAGGATTAATATGAATCAACACCCTACTAGCCCTAACAGAAGGCATTACAATGAGCTTAATAAACGTGTAAAGGATCAGTTAACAGCTGATAAGAATCTTTGGATTGATAGCTTGGCTGACAAAGCTGAGGAAGCAGTTAGATAGCACAACAGCAGGGGGTTGTACCAGATTGTTAATGTTTTATGTGGGAAGAAACAGACAGATACACAGGGATTGAGGGATAAACATGGCAAGGTGGTTGAGGTGAAGATTCTGTGATGGCTAGGTGGGCTGAGCATTTCAGAGATGTTCTAAATAATGTGATTATTTCTACTCCCATTGTTTGTATTGAGGATAGATGCATTACCGGATTTTATGATGGCCCTATATCACATTCCAAAGTCACTTGGGCTATCTCTAGATAAAAACTGCATAAATCTCCAGGGATGGATGAAATCACCACTGAAATGCTTAGAACTGGGAACATTTGTGTTGTTACATGGCTGACTGAAATTTTGAATATTTTTTATGATAAAGGTGTTGTTCCTAAGGATTTTACTAGAGCTATCATTGTACCAATTTTTAAAAAAGGTGTCGCAGTTCTTGTGATAATTATATGGGAATTAGTTTACTTTCTGTCCCAGGTAAAGTTCTTTGCATGATTTACTTAATAGAATTAAGAACTGGTTGATAGACAACTGTGTGATGAACAAACACAGTTGATCAGATTGATCAAATATTTTCAGTTAGGCAGATTCTTGAGAAATGTTCAGAGTTTCAGAAACCTGTGGTTACTAGCTTTATAGATTTGAAAAAGGCTTTTGACTCTGTTGATCGACATTATTTGTGGTTGATTGTAAGATCATAAGGAATACCTGATAAGTTAGTGTAATGAAAGCTCTCTATGTATAATAACATTGAGTTGTGTGTGAGTTGCTATATCTTGCATCGATTAGTTAGCATTGCTAGTGAAGTTAGACAAAGGTACATTTTGTCTCCTTTTCTCTTTGGTTATTGATTATGTAATGCAAAATTCTTTGCAAAGGAAAGATTTTGGTCATAAATGATCTAGAGATTTCAAAATTTCTGATTTAGATTATGCAGATGATTTGGCCTTGTTGGCTAATGATGTTGATGAGATTAATTCGTTCATTAGAGCTGTTGATGAGACTGGTAATAGAGTAGGTTTGGTGATAAGAGAAAAAACTAAAGTGATGAAAATTGATCAGGCAGATGGTGCTTCAGTTGCTATGAATGGCTGCACTCTTGAGCAAGTGTCTCAGTTTAATTATCTTGGGAGCTATGTAACAGATATTGATGATGTGCGGCATGAGATAAATAGAAGAATAGGGATTGCCGCTGGGACTTTTAAGAAACCTATGGAGAGTACAAAAAAAAATATCTAAATCAGAAATTTTAAAGACTAAAATTAGGCTGTATACTAGTTTGGTTCTTTCTAAAGTTAGTTATGGTAGTGAAACATGGACCCTTTGTAAGCAGGATAACAAGAAACTTGATGCCTTTGATTCTAGATGCTTATGCAGTATCTTGGACATTAGGTGGTTTGACCTTGTAAGTAATGATGAAGTTAAAAGAAGGAGTCATCAACCTCTTTTGAACAGCATATTGTGCAGAGAGAGACTGCATTGGTTTGGCCATGTTTCCCATATGCATAGCTGCAGATTGGCAAACAGGATTATGAACAGTGTGCCTAAGGGTTTCAGAAAAAGGGGAAGACCTAGGATGCAATGGGCAGACAATGTCACACAGGACCTTGCTCGAATTGGCCTAGAGTGGCCAAATGCAGCAGCTGTAGCTCAAAAGAGACATGTCTGGAGAGGAAAATTACAGTCTGGTTGGACCTCTGTAGCCCAAGGCTGCATGAGGAGTTTGTTTGTATGTGTGTGTGTACACGTACGTATGTAACTAAAAGTTTATATGCCCACTCTTACTCTAAGTTCCAGTTAAATCTCAATCTGTTCTTGTTACTTTAAAATTTATTTTACATATTTTTTCATACTACATATTTTGAAAAACTAAAATTAAGATGGTTAATTCAGTGATTTATTCTTTAACTCGCAAAATATTTGCAATGAGGTAATATTTCCATTCAAAAATAATTTAAACCAGCTGAAGATTCTAAATCTAATTTATTTTATGAAATACTGTTCTCATTGATAGATCCTAGATCATCTTTTTATTGAGGTTAAATAGCAAGGTATTTAGGATTATTACTTTTGTTTCCTTCCCAATTAATGTAAAATGTTTACCATATGGCTCATTGACAAAAAATGTTTGTGTGCCACTGATATAGACAGTTTCCTATTACTTACCTGCCTTACATCTTCTTGGAAAAGTCCCAGAGCCAAACGCTGATGAAGTTTAACTTTCTTTGAATGCCACTGTGTTTCAAGTGAACGATGGTGACCTAAAATTTCATGAATCACTGAGAGTACATGCTTTGCTCCTTCTGAGTAGTCTGCTGCTGGGTTACAAAAGTGGTTGTTACCATGATGATTTAAATTTTCAGAGAGATTCTTTCCCTCAACAATGACCTGAAAAAATATATTTAAAAATGAAAACTTATCAGGAGTAGCACAAAACACAAAATTAATATATATAAATATATTAAAATTATTACATTTAAAAAGGTGGAGAACATTTCCAAAATCGCATTGATTCAGTTCTTACAAAACTGAAAAACAAGTATGAAATATATGCTGCAATTTAAGTAGTAGAGAGTATAATTTTGTAATTTCAGTTGGTGAAATTATTCACTGTTGAGAAAAACAGTGCAGATATATATGGGATTGATACACAGATGTATACCTAATTCTGAAATTTATTGAACTATTCCTTGTATGCAATTTAAAGCATGTATAAAAATTAAGCATCTACACATCAAAATAGTAGGTTTTAGAATAAATAGTAAATGAAAGTGTAACATTCAATGACATGCTTATTTGAAAACTTTGGAATAAACTATATCCCAATATCATTGACAAAGCTGCAGGTTTCTTATATTTGTATTTTTTTTTATGTTTAATTTTTAAACAACTAAGCTTATTATTCATTTCAGTGGCTAAACATTTAGTACTATTTGCAGTATAAAAATACATAAATCACAGTGCAAATTAACATATTTAATATTATAATTTAGTTTCATAATGTATAGAAATGATTCTCATTCAGCATTTACACGCAATGTGAAATATTAATGTCTTCCAACCAATGCTTATAGTTTATTTTTATACTAGATTAGAAATATAACTTAAATTGTGACTTTAAAATTATTAATTTGGATATGCAATTCACAAAATTGATTTAAATGGCATAATAGAATATCAGTGGCATACCCAATGGGTGGGATTATGAGGTTGAGACCCTACCTACCTTTGAAAGCTGAAATATATTTTCTCAGCCCTTGAAAATCTAAGACTAAAGCATGTCATAAACCCCTCCCCCCACCATTAGAATATTCTGGGTGCATCACTGTAAATTACCTTATTTAAACAGCATATGATAACTGGGTTCCAATAGGCTAATGACGTGCATACACAATTGGATTATAGTCTAGTGCAGATTGATGTCTAGTTGGGAGATTCTGGAAGGAGTGCAGGTTGTTGTTCAATCATTAAGTTCACAAATCTCTGCTATTGTCATGTGAAATTCACTTTTGTAAGAATATTAACATTAACTACATTTTACTATATACTACTGCAAGAATACACCCAAAAATATATCATTGCATGAACAGAGTGCTTGGTTAGCAATTAATATTAAACAAGATAGTTAAAAGACAATGCTTTTCTCATCTTTTCTAATGGACTTTACAAAGAAGTGAAGAGAAAGAAGTGTAACACCTGCATTATTTATGTAGGATGTAGTCCAATTTTCAAAATTATATCTTTGTAAATTCCTATAGATGTAGTAATTTTATCACCATTAGGCAATGGATCTCCATAAGAGAGTTAACTAGATGATTAAGGGTGGAGTGAGTCCTGTAAATTTCCTTCAGAAATTGTAAATCAATCTACAAGCATCACTTCTCCACAAAAAGTGCCAAATTGGGTGCCTGTCAGTAGAAACATGAAAAAAAATTCAAGATTTCAATTATTGCCCTTTCTTTTAACATCTAATGATCCAAGTCTTACAAAGGGGGAATAATTTCTCTGTGAGTCCAGATGTCAAAAATGATAAATACACTGGTGAAAATTGAAAAAAGAATACCATTAACAATTGAAGCATAATCTACAAGATTTAGTAGAAACAACTGTTGAGAAAGTACAGTGATCACACGTGTGAAGTGAATCGATGTTTATTTTACCTTTTAATGAGTATTACATTTTACAGAAGGCACAATTCAATAAGGTGTTGAACCTCCTCGAGCCCCAATACACAAGCTTCCAATCTGGCATGCAATAGGTCATACAAATGTTGGATATCACACTGGGAGATACCATTCCATGCACTTTCAACTTGGATATGTAATTCAGTAATGGTTGCTGCCTGCCACAGTTGTCCAATCTAGTACCAGACATGCTCAATTGGAGACAAGTCAAGAGAGCACGCTGGCCAAGGGAGTTGGTGCACTGCCTGAAGAGCATGTTGAGTTGCCCGGGCAGAGTGTGGGCGGGCGTTATCCTGCTGGAATATCACATTTGAGGTTATACTCAAATATGGCAGGACGACTGGCTGTACGATGCTGCTGATGTACATATTGCTATTCAGTGTACCCTGTACGAACACCGGACATGTACAAGAATGATAGCTAATCGCTGCCCACACCATGATGCCTGGAGTGAACCCTGTGTGTTGCTGGCAGATGCACAATGGAAGCCGCTGCTCACCTTGTCACCTTCAGACACGTAAACGACCATCCGACGCTCCTAAGCAGAATCAGCTTTCATCACTAAAGACCACAGACTGCCATTCTTCCCTGCAGTGAAGTCGTTCCTGACACCATTGCAATTGTGTTTGACAGTGACAAGGTGACATTGGTAACCATGCCAGTGGCCTGCGTGCCCATAGTCCTGCTTCCAAAAGGCGATTATGTATAATTCTTGCAGACACCCTTGGTACAACAGAGGATCGAATTTGTGAAACCGTAACTGTCCGCTCTGCCACCGCCACCCTTCTGATACGCTGATCCTCTTGTGTCCATAACTCTGTTGTCTGGAACCACGTCTGCGAGTGTGCAAATGCTCTTCTGACCATCGACGCCACCATCGTACCATCATACCTCTCATCTAACACGGTGTACAATTTGACGAAGAGACCAACCTGCTTCCTGAAGACCCACTATACGACCTCGCTCAAACTCCGCTAACTGAACAAATGTTGTGCGTCCATGTCATCCAGGCATGTAGCTTCTTCAAAGAGCACTGAATAACACAAGACGAATAACTTCTTTCTTCATGCCCTAGTCCTCAATATGCACTGCGTACATTTGCATGTTTTGCTGCCCCCAGTGATGTCATTATTTCATCCAATGATTTTCAATCTCGGATCATGGTTTCTGCTGCCCTTAACTATTAACATATTATAATATGACATTCCTAAAGGAATTCCTTCTGGGTGTTTTTTTTTCAATTTCTGCCAGTGTATATGCTATAACATGTAATTTCAGAGTACAACTGTAAGGTTTTTATCTTATTAAGAAGGATATCATTTTAAATAACTGGGGAGCATTTTAATAATCATGGGGTAGGATAATTATAAATTCCGTATGATTTATAATTTTGCATACCGATTTATTTTTTTGGAGGGAAGGGGCATAAAGTATTCTTTTTATGGATTTTAATCAGTTAATGCTCTTTACCCCTGCAGGATCAAGTACTATGCTGATGGTAGTAGTATACATAATTTGCCTATATTTATAAAAATTTTGTAATTATATTTGATGGGGGTGATTATAAGTTGTGGTTTTTCAGATTTATTTTCATTAAATGCTTACAATAAGGCAGTTTTTTAGAGGTTGTTTAATATGTCATAATTATGCTCTGAAATTCTAATTCAAAGGATTTTATTGTGTGTCCTGTGTATTTTTAAAAACAGGAGATTATACTTCAGATATCAACTATCTAATGCAAGTCCTGCATTATTATTCTCAAGATGGATTTTAATATAATCTGAAATTGCAATAAGTACTTACTATGTACATAGTGAATTGTTACTTTACATCTTTGTTATTCTGTTAAGAAGTAATAATATATGACTGTGATACACTAGTGAATAAATTCCATTTGTTTCCTTTTCCAAAGGGCATTGCACTATAGCTTTTCTACAGCACTTTCTTGTATTACATTCTTATGTAGACTTATTCATAACTCTTCTATTGTTTTCATCAGTATTGAAAGTGATCCATTACCTATTTGAGCTATCACACTAAGATTTATTATACATTTAGAATGTTTAAGAAATATTATACAGATAAATGACAGAAAGTAACAATGAACAACAAAAATAAATTGAATGATATGCACTGTTTCAATTATAGATACAAAGCATTTTGAAATTATATGTATGCCTACATGTTTGCGGGAGGTCACATCCATTCTGGGCTGATGGCATACCTGAACCAAGTGGTCCAGCTGGTAAAGCAATTTTTTACTGGTGCTGTGAACCTAGAAAGGAAAGAGTTCCCATCACCAAGGTTAATGGAAATTCTGTAGTTGTTAGAAAAGCAACAGACTAGTAAGAAAAACCAAGTAATAAAAAAGAACATGATTTACATTACAAAATCGATTATTTCACTGTGAGTATACAAAAACAAAGTGCACTACTAAGAGCATGTGCTGCTGATGTACAATAGCTTACTGGCATATTTAATAGAATATTAAATTTGTTTCACAGTAAATTTAGTTCCAAAAATCCAAATTACACACTATAAAATTAGTTTGTATTATTACATAGGGTACTGTCTATACAGTACCTTAGGTTATGATAGTAATCTACAGTAAATAAAAATAAAATAAATCTCTGTCGAATTCATGAATCTGGAACTGTTTGGCTACAGATTTAAGAGTGTACCAAGATAGGATTTTTAACATTGAAATGATGAGTTATGACAATTCACATAAATATATTTTTGCTTGATTTCTGCATCAGATAACTGCTGAAAACCAAATTATTTTATTCTGAAAGGGGGGAGGGGGTAATGAACCCTATGACACAACTTGTAGAAAAACCTTATGGCACACTCTAGCTAGTAATGTAGTAAACTAAAAATAAAACTGGACTTTTATAGTGTGAAATTTTGATTTTTCTATTTCATAGAATATCCTTTGACATAAATTTATTATCAATATTTCACTGTTACATTTAGGACAGCACTACTGATGCAGAAAGGATATTATATTAAAGATGATCCTTCATCAGCATGGAAACATTTTCTTTCTATATAAGTTACATCCGAGATATTTTTATACATCTAACTAGAATTTCATATAGTAGTCAAAAGGTGCAATTTAAATGTGATCAAGATAATTATCAGTAATACAGAATATCACCTGTGATCTGAAATACCTTTAAACCACTTGCATTTTGCATATCTTAAATAGAAACATCCCTCATTAAAAATTCTGATATAAAAATTTAGTGGTAAGTGCTGGTGATAACATCAAGTTTTGATGACTGCCAAAAATAGTTTGTTTTTTACTCTCAGTAGGAATGCTTTGAGCAGTGCATTTGACCATCATACTTATTTTTAATCCAATCTGGTAAATATAATGTATATTTATTATTTATATTACCAGACTGAAAAAACAGTTTTTCATTCAATAAGAATACTTGGAGCAGACATATTTTACTTGATTTACCCATCTTTACTACCAAATTGGAAGAAACTTACAGACTCACAGCTTCTACAGGATGTGAAATCATGTTCATCGCCAGTGTTTTTTGACATACTTCATCAACCTCAGAACTGTATACTATTACATATCCAGCCTTCAGTATTGTTTTCAGTATCTAACCTCACATCCTGAAATTGATGTCAAGTATCTGTTACCACGATATGTTTGGTATAATAATGGCAGCAGTTACTTGCAATATGGTATGTGATTTTTAAGCAAATGCTGGTATTCAGTTATACGAGGTATTAGATTAAAGCACTGCGGTTAAAGAGAGTGCTCTGAACTATTTGCAGTGTAAGAGATCTTTATTAATTTTATACATATCAAAATGTGATTTCTCCTAATCAATGCTGTCTTCATGGCTAATATTCTTTAGAACACTTCTCTCCTCTAATGGATTCAATGTCAAGGTGAAGTCTGTTCTGAAATGTGTGTAAGAAGGAAGACAGACCTTTTACCCAGCATCAGAGGCAAAACAGTCAGGGAAAGACTGAGGGAAGAGACCTACTGGTTCTAAAAATATAAAAAGGCCATTCGAAATTTTTTTATATATCTCTTATAAAAATACATAATTAAAACTCCTGCAAATTAACAAAAAAAAAACTATTTTTAAAAATAGAAAATTTTTGGAAGCAATTAAGAAGTACATATCTCTGGTGTTGTTTTCTGTTTCACACTTTTTTTTGCCTCAAACCTATTCTAATATCCCTAGAATTAATTATATCATTTATCTCAGCATTCTATGCATTTTTCACCCTCTTCAAAACCGAAACTTAAGTAAAAGGAATCTTCTTAGCCAGAGTTCATTAATGTAAAGACTGCCTGCAGCGTAAACTACATCTCAACAGAGCAGATGCGTGACCTAATTAATTGCTGGGACATGTGTGGAGTCAAGTGGCTGGTTACAAAGTCTTTTGGTTGGCTGATCTATTGATCTTTCTGAACTATACTACATTGATGGCTGGCTTACAAGTTGTTGTAAATATTTTAACATCGCATTAGGTTACATGTTAATTTTTCTTTTATTATTTCTTTGTTTTCTGGTAAAAAAAACCGATTTTTTTATCATTTCTGAAAATGTCTTGGATACAGAAGCAAAAAGGACTTCCCTGATATGCAAAATCAGTCCTCATATGGGAGGGCAACTTCAACCCTCCTAACACAACCCCCCACTCCACCCTCAGTATTTTGGCCATGTCACTCTGAGGATATACAGTTTTCGTTTTTGCTTTGGAGCACTAATTTTTTGCCACTTAGCCAAGATCCCCAAAATTAAACCCAAAGTTAAAATTCACAATGTTTAGTGAAAAAAAAAAGCCAAGGAAGTGTTCCTCCATTTCAGGACAGAAAATTCCATGAGAGCAATCCAAGTCACCTTCTATAACGCTAGTCCTTTAATGTTTAAAATATAAAATTGCTTTAAAATATAAAAAAAAAAACCTTTAAGCAGCTGCTTGACACAGAGGTCTGGAAGAAGTATGTCAGATTATAATACACCAAGCCTGTGAGAATGGCAGGACCTCAGCAGAAAAACAATATAAACATTCATACCTTACCTGGGCCTCAAACCCAGATTACTTTGATCACTAGCTAAGTGCGCTAACCACTCAGCTACTACACTGAAAAGAATCATTAAGAGAAATAAAAATTCATGTTCCAGGTAAATATTATTCAGGAAGAAATTTATTTTCGATTGAGAAATAAAAATTCATGTTCCAGGTAAATATTATTCAGGAAGAAATTTATTTTCGATTAGTAATTTAACTGTTTTTATTCATCACGTTTTCCAAAATTAAGCCTTAATTGCATAGTCAGATTTATTTTTTTCACTATATCACTGTGAAATAGTCTTATTAAAATTAATATGCTTGTAAATTTGTTTAAATTTTTTATTTTCAAAAAAATTTGAATTAAATCCTGTTTAATTTGGTATATAACATGACTTATTTCTGTTGATTGCTTTTTTCAAAAAAAAATATTCTACTTAAAAAAAAAGTTGACTTGTTTATCTGACTCAGTACAATTGGTGAAAAGCCTGGACTTAAAGTATGGTACCAAGAAAAATATTATAAAAAAATAATTTTCTTGTTTGAGGTATTTTAAAAAAGCATTTTCACAACACAGTTACACTAACTTATAATATAATGAGCATAGTTTCAAATCTACAATCACTTTAAATGAGACCTGGGATTTAATTTAAGCTTAATACAAATGAAACATTCAACTAACACAGCACTACTAATAGTAATAAAAATAGTTTCTAGTTGGAAATTTTTAACTGTTTTAATAGGTTAAAATTTTGTTGTACAAAGACAAAGAAAAATACACACTTCTGTATAAGCTTGGCACATATTTTCATACAATGTTTGATGCTGATGAATAATATCTTCCAAATGTAATACTTCCCGAGGAATGTTAGGTGCTTCACAAGCTTTGCTCCATGCAGGAACATTATTCATATACTAAATAATAAGACAAAATACTTGTAGTTAAAGGATTTTTTTTTCAATAACTCGAAACACTGTAAGATATATGGACATTTTCATCTTACAAATAATACATATATATATAATATTTCTAACAGAATGAGCTTATGAAATACAGTTGCATACCTTTGATTATTAAAACTCTTCAATACAAATCTGTTACTTTAGTAACATTATAAATTACAACACTTCATAGTAACAATGTTTTTGAACACTATTATGCTGTAGGTCAAAGTGGGCATAGAGGAAAAATGTCTTGAGCTGGGTGGGATCTGAACCCATGACCTCCTGATGACATTTCAGGTGCTCTGACCACTGAGCTACTGGCTGCTGATCAGTCATCCTCTATTGTGGATGTTAAACTCCATTATTGTAGAATCAGTTGTCAGTGGCTGTCTTATAACTGCAAGCTAAGAATCTTTTCTTTTCCGATTCCCAGGCTCGGGGCTTTGATAAGACACTCTCCATGGGACAATTATATTTTTTGTTTTGAGAGTCATCCTCATTTCCCACGCACAATTCATGGGTTTCTCCTGTACATACATCTAGACACATTATCTATTACTTTAGTTCAGATCCCACCTGGCTCAAGACAATTTTCTATGCCATGTTGACCTACAGCATAATAGTGTTAAAAAAAATATCGTTATTATGAAGTGCTTTGATTCAAAAATGCTACTAAAGTAACAGATAATGTATACTAGATATATATACTAGAGATATTTATGAATTGTGCATGAGAGCTGAGGATAACTCATTTAAAAAGAAAATGCTAGTCAATTATCCAATGGAGGGTGGCTTGTTGTAGGCCTGAGCCAGTGAATCCACAATAAAAGATCTTTCACTTGCAGTTATAAGACAACTACTAGTGGCTTATTCTACAATGATGGGGTTTAACATCCACAATAGAGGATGAATGATAAGTAACTGGTAGTTCAGCAGACAGAGCACCTGACATCTCATCAGGAGGTAATGGATTCAGACCCCACCTAGCTTAGGACAATTTTCTTCTACGCCCATGTTGACCTACAGCATAATAGTATTCAAAAACATTGTTACTCTTCAATACAGTTCATTTTTTATTACTGTATTGCTGATATTACTCTTTAAAAAAAACTAAACAAAGCGTGTGAAAAATTTTATAAGCTTAGTATAGACAAGTCATTTTTAATTAAATAAGTTGTAAAAAACAAAAGCTTTTTTTTGTCAAATAAAATTAAGGAATACCAATATTTAAAAAAAATTTACAAGAAAAATAAAATTTCCTGTACAGTTTAACTGGTTGGTGTAAAAATAAAATACTATCTTCCAACAGAAAATCACTTTTTAGCAATAACTGCATCTTCTCCTCTTTGATGGATGAAGGCAACAAATCCTAAAGTTGCTTTATCCCAAAGAGTTTTGAAAAGTTTTACAAATTAAAACTGATGAAATATTTATTACACTGTGAAAGCACTCTAATAATCACAGAAATAACTCAATAGTGAAAAAAAAATTCAGTTCATTATAATGTAACGAATATTATTTTTCAGGAAGATGATGAAAATTCTAAATAACTTACCTGCTCAGCTTTCTGATGAAACAATACTGACAAAGCTAATACTGTTGTTCTCTCATCGAGTCCGGCAGCAAATTCTTTCCATGCTCTGTCTAGGCGAGCAGCTATCTGTTGAATAGTTGAAGCTGAGTAATGTCCACCTTCTATAAGGCGAGAGGCAACTGATAGGATACGGTTGATATTCACATATACATTCTGCAAAAATGAGAAAATGCTTGTATCACAAACCACAAAGATGTAAAATTTTGTATACTTTCATAATAAGCATGTATGTTTTTCATACAATATATTTCAAAAATTCTCGAAAGTTTTTTGTTGTTTCTTAAAAGTATGAAAAACTTAGTTGGGAATCAATGTTTATCTGCCAGTTTAGCTACAAGAAAAATTGCTTATTACTACCTGTGTAAAGCTTAAAACAATTTTTGTGTCCTGATAATCAATGGATAGTACATCAAATGAAATAGATGTAAATCACATCAAAGATAAAAATCAGATTAAATACATATTTAATATACTATTGAAAAGGACTATGAATGTGTACTAAGGCATGATCGCTTACTATGAGACAAGATACCACACAGTATAATTACGTTAAAAATGTAATGGAACACAACTGGTTTTAAAAAAGCAGGAAGAATGAGTCTTATATATGTGTAAAAAAAGACAATTTAGTTTTGTATGTGTGAGGTGATAAATTATTGATATTTGAGTGATAAGAGTCTTTGGCTCTTACAACTTGAAGTTAAGAGTTTTCCACTCACAGTTAAGAGTTAACTTAAGAGTTGATATTTGAGTGGTAAGAGTTTTTGAGTGGTATGGTAAGAATAATCTTTGAGTGGTAAGAGTAGTCTTATTTGGTACTAAAACAACAGTGTATCTTTATTTATTGTAGATAAGGCTATTTTTTTCACAAGTGTTGTTTAAACAGTGAAATATGTTTGATAAGATATCTGTCTATGCATTGATTTATGAATCGGTTTTCAACTGCTAATGGTTTATCAGTTAGTTAAGCAATTATGATCATCAAGATCATTTAGTACAGATGAAAAGCATATTGGTGTTTAGTATGACTGGTAATGAAATTTGTTTATGATTTATGTAAACTCACTGCTTCAGTTATCAAATCAGTTCATTTGCTGTCTTTATTTATTATGAATTCACACTCGGTTGTCAAATAATCAAATACAACTAAAAAACTGTAACACTATGTTAATCAAAAGGATTAATAATTTGCATCTTAACTTCCATTCTATGACAGATTACAAATGTGTCCTAATCATCAGTGGTGGCTAGTGACCAAAATTTCTGGTGGGGCACCTTCAACTAATACAGGCAGGGCATTTTTTTCAAAATTAAGTCTCAATTGCATAGTTAGATCTATTTTTTCACTATATCACTGTGAAATAGTCTTACTAAAATTAATATGTTTGTAAATTTGTTTAAATTTTTCATTTTCATAAAATTTTGTGTTAAATTCTATTTAATTTGGTGCATGACTTATTTCTGTTGATGAGTCATTTTTTTTTCCAATTCTAAGGTTGACTTGTTTATCTGGACTCAACACAATCGGCAAAAAGCCTGGACTTTTCTCAAAGTATGATACTGAGAGAAAAAATAATATATAAAATGAGTAATTTTCTTGTTTCAATTTTTTTTGGTTATTCTGAAATAGTATTTCTTTTTATACGCATTATAAAAATTTCTATCTATTAGTTGTTGTTTTGCTAATATATTTTAATTTGCATTGACAGATGCATTTTTCTACATGATTTGAAAAAAAGTTCTATTAAAAATAGTCACTTTTTTTGCTAAATGTTTAATTTTCAGAAAATCCAGAATAAATGCTCATTAATTTGGCAATATAACATGTCATAATTCCTTTCATTAGTTATTTGGCAAAAACAAGGTCTAAAGTTGATTTCTGCTCTTTGGCTGAGCAAGGCAGAAAACAGAAACAGAAACCTCTGAATGTACAAATATATATGAATAAATGTACAAATATACATGTAATAAACTTTTATTTGAAAAAAAAAAATTAACAGTATTGCTAAAAATCTACATTTAGAGAGATTTAAGTGAAACCTTCCATTTATTTCCAGTGGCATTTTCCCATAAAAAGCTTATTTTCAAAGTTACAGTTCTGAACTTTTTTTTTTAAAGAAGGTATTCCAAGAAGGTACACAAAGGATAGAGATAACCTAGAAGCTTTATTAGCTTGCTGTTTCTACCCTAAATGTGGCAAGTTATAATCCTGGTTTCTCATATAACATATAATCACTTACACAAGGACATGCCTGTTGGCTAAGTAGTCAGGTATACTAACTACTATATCAAGAAGGGCTAGAATTCAAACACTTTTGGTAATATAGTGAACAATGATTTACAGCTAATAACTTGTTCTAGAAGACATAATTCAAAGTTTCATACCTTTAACCCTTTGATACATAAGTAGTTTCAGATTTCAGAAAGACTAAAGTACACCAAAGATTGAAATTTTTTTTATTAAATTATTAAAGCTACTTACCATAGAAGCCATTGTAAAATGATTATGCTCTTCTTGAAGATCCTTAGCTTCCTGATATGTTAGACCAATTTCCACATAACTCACTAAAAACAGGTCTCTATTGTGATAAATCCAGTCAAACATCTAATAAAACAAGTTAGATTCAAAAAATCTTTCATTACATAATATATCATATCACTGATTCTAATATATACATAGTAAACTTCAGCATTTAACATCATGCATTAAAGTCAATGCAACAACTGAATAAATTTATGGATACCACATACCCTTTTTCTAAATAATGACTATTTAGAATGACATTTACAATATTTAAAAGAAATTACTTTTATTGGTTTATTAAAAGTTTGAATTCAAAATTCAATAGTAACAAAAATTTGCAAATGATTAGTTTCTTGCAAAAAAGGTTAAAAGTTATTACATTTGATATGCTTGTATTAATCTCATTGTAAAACATACTAGAAATATGTAAAGATTAATATGAAAGCTTCAAAATGCCACAATTATGAAAATTACAATTTGTAAAAAGAAATATAATCAATATATAATATCAGTTCTCCATTTATTAATCTAAAATTTGATCAATAATAATGTACTTCTAAATGAATTTTTGGGAATTGAGGAGCATTAATCTCACATTAATCTCAGGACATGAGAATACTTTTAAATGTCAACTATTGAAGCTTATCATTGTACTTTACTGCATGCAAAAGTTAAAGTATGAATGGGTATAACTGTAGATGTTTGTGGAGAACTCAAATTGTTGTGCATGGTAGCTTAACTCCACTGATGTGCTCCAGAACAATTTCTTGGGTGACCGTTGAAATGCTTCCCATACATGTTCAGTGGTTTCTCACTCATTCTAAGCCTGACCTGGGCAAACCTTTTAGCTAAAGGGATGCATAGAAAACTGAAATGGTGAAATGGAATGGTAGCATCCAAACAAATATATAATTAATAACATTTATATAATCAATGTGAAATAAAATCTAAAGTGAAACATAAACAATATTTTATACAAATTATTTTAATGAGAATTTACTTCACCAAAGTTGGATTTCTAGTCCTATATATATTTTTTTTTCTTTGCAGATTTATTTATCACTAACAAATTTACCCAGCATTGCTCAGGTTCGAAACTTTCTAAACTATAGAGTATATGGTACGCCCCATGTCACAAGCTTTCATTTGGCAAAAAAATCATTATGATCAATCCCCTCTGATTTAATTTTTCTCCCTCTCTTTCATGGGAGGAAAGAAATGGATATATTTTGACATATCATATGATCCTCTCCACGTCAGAAGTTTCTAAACCAAAAAAATGGAACTGCTTTGCGCAGATAATCGAACTTTTCAAATCATTTCATACACACCAGCCTCTCGGACACAATTTGGCATATGTAACTTTATAGAAAAAGAAAATTAAATATGGTCTGAGTTGCCCAAAAAATATATAGGTACTACGAAAAAATTATCATTACTGAAAAACATTATTACTTAACGTATTAACTTTTACATATTTTTCAAATTAATGATTTTAGTTTCTGATGCGAATTCTTAGTTTTTGAAACTTTCATTTAAATAAAGAATCTTGTGTTCTGTTAGTGCTTAATTAGAACGACTTCAATATCCACAGACTCTAGTGTTCTTGATCTATCAAACAATAACTTTATCACATGAAATCAGAAAGAAATTAGTATGATCATTCCTTCATTTAAATTTATTGATAACTTTCAACTGTTAATGTTAAGTACAGAGATTTTGAGAAATTCAAACCCACCCACCACAATTTTGGTTGCCCCCTAGATTCATATAGCCTATATTCTTCCCCTGGGTGAAGGGAATGTTTATGCAGAGCCTGGCTCTCTTCAGGAAGCCTGAATGCATAAGCAGACACAAAAACACACACAATTTTAATATATTAGATTAATAGCTTACAGGCTACACATAAAAGGGGGGGGGGGGGTCGGTATCTGGGAATACCAGGCTCGTAATCTGCAGTTCCCAGGTTACAGTCCCAGCTGGGTCAGCATTGAGATTTATCTTCGCAAAACTCCCTGCCTGCCCATGGTCAGTAAGGGACACTGATGGGCTTGGAAATGCTGCCATCCGTCGGATGGGACATTAAGCCATGGCACATGTTCAGGAGAGCCATACCTTGTGTACATTAAAGAACATGCTGGATGGCCTTGACAGGAGGCCCAACAGCTGTTCCAGTGGTTCCCCTTCCCCAACCTTCTCTGAGCCTTTGTGGTCCTTGTGACCTGGTCATTTAGCCCACTGTGTGCAAAAAAGTGTCGCTCAGAGGTAAAACATACCAAAAACCAAACTAAACCAAACTACACAGAAAAGATTGTGGGCTGCATATGACCTGCAGGCCATAGTTTTACTAGATCTGTCCTAAGTCAACTAGAATGATGCGTAATGTTACACTTACTCTATGAAATTGTGTGACACTGACAAATGGAGGACCTGCCAAATGTAGTTCTGAAATTTCTTTGCACCTGAATATTAGACTTTGTCTCTCTGTAAATTCTGAACAGGCATTGATCAGATAGTTGAGACAAGGAAAACATGCAAAGTGTCTTCTTATGTGGTAAATACAATAATCTCAGAGAAACAGTGGAGATATTGTGCTAAATTGAACAACCAGTCATGTTAGTCGAAAAACAAGTATATTTTAGAAATTGTTGGTAGAATTTGTGTTAGTCAGGGACTATACTACTATTTATCATAATTCCTCTATAGGAAAACCCAAATGCACAGAAGTCAACATTTGCATTTATATTAAATGCTAATGTTAGTAGTAAAAAACTTAAGAGAACAGCAAAAGTGGGTATTCAATTTTTTGTTTTGGTTCCTTTTACATTTTGTTTGGCACACCATAACCTCCATCAGTACACCATTAAATTCTAAACTTATGTCACTTTACTATCAACAAATATTTTTATGCGTATTTATGAATCATTATTTACCTTTCAGAATATTTATAAAATATTGCATATCCAAACACCTAACACTACTAGTATTATCAACAATGAAAATCAAAAATCTTATGCTTAAAAACTAATACTGATGAACGCTTAAAATAACTAAATAAGAATAGCACATATTTTAATAGTAAAATACACAGAAATTAAATTACCTTCTGTGCATCCTGTTCATAGAGACGGAGTTGTAGGCACTGATCAAGTTTTAATTTACGTACATGCCACAATTGCAACAAATGCTGCCTTGCTACATGCACATTCTCCAGCAACCTTACAACCTGAGGTACAGCACTCTGAAAATCAGCATTGCCAGGCATACCAGCAGGACCACTATCCCTACTAGAATAACCAGAATCACAAGAACCTCCACTACTACCTCCAGATGCATAACTTAACCTACAAAAGCAATGCCCAAGGTAAAAAGAAAATAAGATATTATTAGACACACTCCAGTAAAATGTAAAATTATAATTGTCATTAAAAGCAATCATTGCAGAAGATAAAAGGGGCAATTCTATCTCAGTAAAGCAGTTATCAAACCTTTTGGAATGTCAATATGCAAAAAGAACTGCTTTATATTACTCATTTAATACTTTGAAATTACCATGAAACTACTCTTATTGAATATCAGTAATAAAATCTAAACTTCTGTTAACAGGATAAATAATGTGAAAACATATTTTTGCAGATACATATTTTTTTATTTCCTATACTCTAGTGTTGTAAGATTGTTCTTTACTGATTGTTAAAGATTCACATTAGAGCTCAAAACTATAGCCAATGTTTAAATAATGAATACAAGTTCATTATTTTGTTTTTTTGCAACTACATCAGAATTAAGAAGAGTTTAAGCCCCAGATCTTTAACTACAAAATGTTTTAGATGCTCTTTCTCCATTGTAATACTCTAATTACATTTCACACAAAATCTTTGACAAATTTCCTTTCACACATATCATGGAATTGCATATATAATGTGAATAGAGTGGCATACACAGCTTTCCTTGGAATGAGTTTGCATTTTAATCAGTTATTTTTTAGACTATTAATGATGATTTTTATATATAAGATCATGAATCAAAACACTCCAGTTTATTCTTAAAATTAAAAATCCAATAAAATTTATTCAAAATAATAATGCATTTTTTGCAGGTATGTAAAACTTAATAAGACCACTTTTGCAATCTTGTGCACAGCATCATTATATCAGAAAGTAGTGGCAGGTTTTGGTCAGATTTTCAATAATTTCATTTCCTTATATTACCCCTACATTTATAATTTCAAAAATATATAATATAAAAAATTATGCAATTTAAAAATAGCAAAATTTAATTATAAAAACTGCAATATATTCACTAATCACTACTATAAAGTACTAAATTTGCATTGTTTTAAAACATTGTAATTTCGAGGCATTTCTTTCCTGAATGCTGCTTCTGTTCAGATACCACTGTTCCAGTCTCTTGGAATGTCTTCACCAGCAAAAACATCATTCACTTAGTTGGAGGAGGGTTTTTTTTTTACTTTTTCTCAAGATTCCCATGTTTAACTTTTCCACTTGGTCCCCTCTGCACCCTTATGTACAAAAATAATGCTCCACAACAAAGACTTTTATAATACTAAGTGTCATTATGATGCAGCTACTCATATAACCTTCCAGTTTGGAAAAAGTCTGTAAAAATTTGTTTTATAAAAAAACATTTTTTTCTTTAATGCAAATCAAAAACTAAATATGTGGAGGCATGATATTAATTATATTTTGTTGACCTAGCTTTGAAGTTAGATATGAAATTACATTGTAATTATATATACACTGATGCTAAAAATTAAAGGATGATATTATATCTTGAGAAGTATATAAGGAAATATGAAATGTGGTGTATATATAAATCTTGTCATGTGGAAGAAGAAAATACACATACATTTAACTAATATGATCATAAGTATGGGAATAAGGGTTTCTATAAAATTCATTTCACCATGTCAACTTCATTTCACCATGTCAAAAAGGCAATTTATTGATCCACTGTATAGTGAAAAACAATAGATAGGATGGAAGTAGTCAATTACAAACCAGGCTATCCAGTGTGTTAAATGCACCACAAAATATCATCTCAAAGCTTTGGAGTTAACTTCAAGAAACAGGAGAAGTTAGTTGTAGATCAGGACAAAGTTATAAGAATCATAACTTGTCAGAAATCCTGTTATCTGGCTTTAACAGCAAAATGACACAGGGAAATTACAACTACGCTACTGTCTCACAAGATGTCAGTGGTCACAGGAATGACATCGTCAAGACATGCTGTGTACACAGGAGGCTACAAGACCACTGGTTTCTGTCACCCTCACCTTCTTTAACAGAAAAGCCTGTTTAACCCTTTAATACACATAACAGTCCAAAATGACCAAAATTTGAAATGGACTTCTCCAAAAAGTGCTATTCCACTTTTTTTTATTAACCTGTAACTTTTTCTGAGATTTTTTGGATGTTAAAAGATTAAAATGAAGAAGACATCACTTTCAAGACAGTAAGAAATGTTGCTAATGAGGACAAACGAGTATTGATTTAGTTTTGCTGGTGCTAGGTAATGATCTCGGTGATCTAGTGCAATCATCATGATGACTGACTGCACAGAGCTTCACATCTTTCATAGGGGAACTCTCACTGCTTGGCAATTGAGAGGCTATTCTTATGCAAAGCTCTTAAGGAATGCTTTCAGTCATGATTTTATTTTTTATGGATAATACCCATCCTCAAAAGCTCATGTGGTTGACAATTTCCTTGAAAGAAGATATTTATAGGATAGAATAGCTAGCAAGATCCCCACATTTGAATCCAATTGAGCATGTATAGGATGACACGAGGAGGACCCTTCATGAGTTTACATATATCTAGGAGCAGGCTTTATAACCACAAAATCCTCCTTAACAGCTATGTAAACAGCACGAGAGTTGGGGTTTTTTTACCTCTGAGCGGAACTTTTTTGCACACCATGGGCTAATTGGCCAGGTCACAAGAACCCTGAAGGCTCAGAGAAGGTTGGAGGGGACACACTGGAACAGCTGTTGGGAGACAGATGGTAGCCTCCCATCAAGGCCATCCAGTGTGTTCTTTAACATGCACAGGGTATGGCTCTCCTGCACACGGGGCAACAGCTTAACATTCCATCCGACGGATGGTGGCCTTTCCAAGCCCATTGGTGTCCATACTGACCATGGGCAGGGTGGGGAGTTTTACGGAGATAAGTCTCAACGCTGACCCAGCTGGGACTCTAACTTGGGAACTACGATTATGAGCCTGGAACACTACCAACTGAGCCACCCCCACCCCAACAGTATGAGAACATGTGTGAGTTGTCCGATTGTCAAGAGTGACATGTTTATGGACATATGCTGTCCCTTGATTCCAGCATCTCCAGTATGGGACTCATATGCAGCATTCATGAATATTACTGATTTCATTATTATCCAACCTGCTATTATTCAGTTATGTCACAGTACCTCTCCATATGACATTTAATTGTATCTGATGTAAATCATTTGAGTTATGCACACTTTTATCCATCATCTTTCAATTTTTAGCACCAGTGTAATAATCCTTTTATGTGTGCATTCTAATATAGCCAAATACAATTCAGCTCTTTCATAGTTAAAATTAAAAACAAAATGTTCTAGTAGTAGAATTATGACAAAAAACAAAATTATCATACTTGTGGAGAACCTGTTGTCCTTCCAAGTCAATATCCTCTACTGGAGCCTGCATAATCCTTTTCTTCACAGATCCATGATCTTCAATCATAGCTTTAGAGCCAGAAACATCATCAGCAAAATCATTTCTTGTAAGATCTTCCTTTAAACCTTCCATCCTGCCAAGTAATTCAGTGGCCTTCCATATGAAATTTTCTAATGACTGAAAATATAAAGTTAATTAGTGCATAATTTGAGTTCTATATATTTACTGTTATGTATATCTAACAGATAAACTTCCATGGAATTAAAAGTAGAATTCTTTTATAAATAGTGCAACTGTACACTAGTGTAATCATTTTGCAGAAATGCTGAATTTACAGTTTTAAAACTTCATTTTTTTCCTCTAATCCAACAAATCTTCTAAAGAGGAAATAGAATTTTTCCCTTTCTGCATACATTACACAAAGCACAAGCACAGGATTAATTATATTTAGGAGACACCCCTTTGCAATCTCGCAATATCACTACATCACATTAATTATTGATGACAACTGTAGCACGGGCTTCCATGTAGACTGTGTCTGGACTAAGTTTTGTTAGTTGTATCATATTGTTATGAATTTTTTATGGATAGGCACTGAGCATGAGTTCAAAGTAATTAAAATATGTCAATAATGATTATAAAATCAATGTAATTTATTATAGAAGTATGGAGAAACTCATCCATAAACAAATCAAGCACACTGGTAAGAAATTCCACAATAATACACAGACAAGTCTACATTAGAATCTATTAAATTGCTAAATAATTAATTATCTATACTTAATGCTGATTGTCTTCACAGTTTGATCACAAACGAAAGACTACAATATTCCTCTTACAGAGAAGTTAAGACTAACTCTGTCTGTTCCACCAAACCACTACCTCCTCACCTTGTCCATCATATCTCTTGAATACATTCACTTCAGGCGTAAATAATCCTTTGTCTTTTATTAGATCACTAGACTTATCACACTAGCAAAACAAAATGACCGCCCGCGCACACATCACATAAAAGATACTTCTTGTCTTTTATTTATCATGCACAGACTCAGACTCTAAACCTGTTTTCAGATTTCCAAAATTTTTTACATTGAAATTCTATTATTCTCTTCATTAGGTCGGTTCTACATTCAAATTCGTTTGTTGTATAATTCTCATGCAAAAGCATATGCAAGTGGTCATGTTTTGTCATGAAGTCACTGCAACTTGTTCATCTGTCGTAAAAATATTTAACTTTTCCTCATAAAATCAAAATTCTTCAAATACTGATACTCATGAACTTTTTCTATTTCTGACTTAGGATTAATTTACTATTCTTAATTTAAACACTTTTTCTTATTCCCAAAAAAAAACAAAATTTTAAAAATTAAGTTTCTTAAAATTTTAAAATAGTAGGTACGACTGTAAAATTGTTGCTGTTGTGTTACTCTTGTTTTTACCTCTGAGCAACACTTTTTTGCATACATTGTTTAAATAGCCAGCTTACAAAGGACCCCGAGGGCTCAGAGAAGGTTGGGGGAAGTGGACAACTGTTGGGAGACAAATGGGGGCCTCCCATCAAGGCCACCCAGTGTGTTTTTAATGAGCACAGCATATGGCTCTCTCGCACATGTGGCCACAGTTTAAAGTCCCATCCAGTGGATGGCTGCCTTTCCAAGCTCACTCCTGAAAAGAGAAATTTAAGATTTTTTTTTTGTATTCTCAGTATTAGGGTGCAAATTTAAGCTTAATAATTGTTGTTTAAACAAATGATGTGTTTAAGCAGAATGATTTCACAGCTTTTTACTTAATATTTAGGCATGTTTTGCACTAATGCACTATTAAAGCTGTAGGGCAGTATAAAGGTATATCCCTGCATTGGTAAGATACAAGATTACAAATACCTTTAGACACTGTTTCTGGGATTTTGCCCAAATCCAGTTCTTCAGAACAGAGTTGTTTCCAAATGCAAAGTTGGGGGTTGTTTGTTTTTGGTTTCTTTTCCAGGTTTATCACAGCACTTTTTGGTTCTTTGATTAATGTGTATTACACATTCACTTTTTTCATAGATGAAGACGGTTGCGTGATTGGCACTTCCATTTTTTATTATTTGCTAATAAATGTGCAATTTTTGAAGTATCAGCAGTTTTTTCTTTATTTACTATTGTATAGTAATAAAATATTACTTTATTTACCATTGTATAGTAAATAAAGAAAAAACTGCTGATACTTCGAAAACTGTGTGGTGAATAACAAAACATCGTAGTCCTTGGGCATTTATTAGCAAATGATAAAACACAGAAGTGCTAATCATGTAACTGGACTATCTATGAAAAAAGTGAATGTATAATGCACATGAATCAAAGAACCAAAAAGTGTGGTGATAAACCTGGAAAAGAAATCAAAAACAAACAACCCCCAACTTCACATTTGGAAACATTCTGCTCTGAAGAACTGGATTTTGGCAATATCCCAAAAACGGTGTCTAAAGATATTTATAATCTTGTATCTAACCAATTCAAGGATATACCTTCATATGCCTTACAGCTTTAATAGTGCATTAGCACAAAACTTGCCTAAATATTAAGTAAAAAGCTGTGAAATAATTCTGCTTAAACACATCATTTGTATAAACAACAATTATTAAGCTTGAATTTGCACTCTAATACTGAGAATAAAAAAAAATATTAAATTTCTCTTTTCAGGGAGGGACAATAATAAGCATCATCAAGGCGTAGGTCTGCATCTCAGCAGACACGCTAGTGATGCTCTTCTAGGATATGAGTGCATTAATGAAAGGTTTCTTACAGCAAAATTTCAGACAAGCATTAAAGACTTGAATGTTATCTGCTGTTATGCCCCCACTGAGGATGCCGATGAGAAGGATAGGTTTTACGGACAACTTCAGGATATTTTGAATTCTGTAAAGAAAAGAGATATTACTCTTGTTCTAGGTGACTTCAATGCCAAAGTTGGTACTGACTCTGACCTTTGGGGAGGGGTGATCGGTCCTTTTGGTATTGGTGGCTACAATGGCCAACATCTGCTACAAGTAAGTAAACTCAATGATTTCAGAATAACTAACACTTATTTCAAACACCGCAACATACATAAATAAGTACATATGGGTTTCACCTGATGAGCTGCATAAGAATATGATTGATTATATATTAACAGCAAATGAGCTACTTCTGTTAGGAATACCAGGTCATATAGGGGAGCTGAAATTGGATCTGACCATTACCTTGTTAAAAGTGTCTTGCAACTTAAACTTAAAAAGTGTTGTGCTAGGGTTAAAAAATTTACCTTTAATACTGAAGCTCTGAAAGATCCAGTTATAGCTAGAACTTACCATGCTAGGTTACTTAGTCATTATGACAGTCATGTTTTGTTTACTACTGAAGTTGAGGAAGAATGGGACCATTTTAAACAGGCTTTTTTGGAAACTAACAGTACTCTTTTAGGAAGAAAGGAGCAGAGGAGGCAGAATTATTTGAGTAATAAGGCACTTGAGCTTATTTCAGAAAGAAAGAACTGCAGGAATGTCTTTAATCAATACCTTACTAGTCCTAATAGAAAGTATTATAGAGAGCTTAATAAATGTGTAAAGGATCAGTTAGCTACTGATAAGAATCTTTGGCTTGATAGCTTGACTGACAAAGCCGAGGAAGCAGTTAGACAGCACAACAGCAGAGAGCTGTACCAGATAGTTAATGTTTTGTGTGGTAGAAAACGGACAGGTATGCAGGGATTGAAGGATAAAAAAGGTAAGGTTATAGAAGGTGAGGATTCTGTCGTGACTAGGTGGGCTGAGCATTTCAGTGATGTTCTAAACAATGTGGTTAGTTCTACTCCCATTGTTTATAATGATGAGAGATGCATTGGCGGCTTTAATGTTGGCCCTATAATACAATCTGAAGTTATTTTGGCTGTATCTAAACTTAAACTACATAAATCCCCAAGGATAGATAAAATTACTATGAAAATGCTTTGAACTAGGAATGTTTTGGTTACCACTTGGATGACTGAAATTTTGAATATCTTTTATGATAAAAGGCATGGTTTCTAAGGATTTTACCAGAGCTATTATTATCCCTATTGTCAAAAAAGGTGATAGCAGTTCTTGTAATAACTATAGAGGTATCAGTCTACTCTTTGTTCCAGGTAAAGTTCTTCACATGATTGCGCTTAATAGAATTAAGAATCTAATTGACCGGCAATTGCGTGATGAGCAATGCGGATTCTGAAGTGATAGGAGATGTGTAAATCAGATATTTTCACTCAGGCAGGTTCTTGAGAAATGTTTCGAGTTTCAGAAACCTTTGGTTGCTAGCTTTGATTTTAAAAAGGTTTTCAACTCTGTTGATCATCATAATTTTTGGTTGATTGTGAGATCGTATGGCATACCAGACAAGTTAGTTAACATAATAATGAAAGCTCTGTATAATAACACTGAGTCGTGTGTGAGAGTTGGTAAGTCTTGTAGCAATTGGTTTAGCATTATTTCTGATGTTCGACAAGGGTGCATTTTTGTCTCCTTTTCTCTTTAGTTTGGTTATTGATTATGTTAGTGAAATTCTTTGCAAGGGAAAGATTTTGTCCTTAAATGGTCTAGAGCTTTCAAAATTTCTGATTTAGATTATGCAGATGATTTGGCCTTGTTGGCTAATGAAGTTGATGAGATGAATTCTTTCATTAGGGCTCTGATGAGATGGATTCTTTCATTAGGGCTGTTGATGAGACTAATAATAGAGTTGGTTTGGTGATACAGAGATAAAACTAAAGTGATGAAAATTGGTCAGGAAGTTGGTGCTTCAGTCACTTTGAATGGTTGTGCCCTTGAGCAAGTGTCCGAGTTTAATTATCTTGGGAGTTACATAACAGATGCTGGTGATGTGCGACATGAGATTTACAGCCGAATAGGGATTGGCTCTGGAACTTTTAGGAATCTATGGAGAAATAGGCATATATACCTAAGATTTTAACAATTAAAATGTTATTGGCCGATTATTAAAAGTTTTTTCATACTAGTGTAAAAAGATTTTTTTAATTTACCTTTGTAAAATCAACATTAAAGTAATTTAAAATAGTTACCAATCTTAATTCGATCCAGAGGTTATGATCATACACCAGAGTTCCTTCTAAATCACTAGTCATCTGTGAAGGATCTATATATTTTGACAATGTCTCTACAGCAATCATACTTGTCTAGGAGGGGAAAAAATACTTTAGATAGAACACATTAAAAAGTCATAAAAAAAACTAAAAAATTATTATATGTCTGTTAAAATTTAATAGATCCTTTAAAGACAATTTTTAATCAAGCTTCAGTACAAATACCATAAAATGTAAGCATCATTTATAATATACACAAGTCCTCACTGTTAATCTGGTTTACATCCCTTAAATCATTACTAAAAACAAAACAACAAACAATGTGGCAGACTTACCTTCATTGTACTATATCATATAGGTATCTATCTATATACACCTATCCCTCGATTTACACGGTACTCAGTTCACACAATTTTGGCTTTGCACGGTCAAAAAATGCAACCAGTTTCGATTTACACGGTACTGACCGAGATTTCCTTTCTATGTACGTCTCAGTCAGTACCGTGTAAATCGAAACTGGTTGCATTTTTTGACAGTGCAAAGCCAAAATTGTGTGAACTGAGTACCGTGTAAATCGAGGGATAGGTGTATACATACCAATTGTTTGTTCATTTATTTAGCTAAAAAGTACAATTATTTTGATGAATAACACTTCTCATTTAAAATAAACTTCAACAGTAAGCATTATACAATGATATGTACCGTATTTCTTCGATTCTAAGACGCCATCGATTGTAAGACGCACCTTAATTTCAGTACCACCAACAGAAAAAAAATTGATATTAAGAAAAAAATACAATTCTAAAATATATCTAACAAATATTTTTATTATAATAGAATTCAATTTACTAACAACAATAGTACCTATTTATCAGTAGGTATTTTATTCATCACTTCCTTCTGAATTAATATCAGAGTCTGATTCTTCTGAGCCGTCTTTATTTCTGTTATCCCATAATATATTGTCTTCTGACCCATCGAGAGCATTGGTGATGCAACATTTTTAAATGAGTACTTCACTATTCTTTCTGGGATTAGTTTCCAAGCTGTTGATAACCATTCCGCCAATTTTGATGCCGGCACTTTCGTAATTTTTCTGGAAGGTGTCAGCGGAAGGTTGTCAATCAACAGTCAGGTTCCAAGCTCACTATAATTCACTCACAGAGCTCCACTATAATGAAATAACGGTCGAACTTGGAGGCGGGGTTTGTGCCGTGCAAATGTGTGGTGCTGTGTGTAAAGTGCAGGAAAATTAAAAAAAAAAAACTGTGATTCTAAGACACACCCCGTTTTTAGAGACGTTTATATGGGGGGAAAGTGCGTCTTAGAATCAAAGAAATACAGCATATAAAAATATGTAATTCAAGATTGAAAAATAATATTTACCCTTTCCATTTGATGCATTTTTATTAATATATGATATAAATGATCTGTTAAAGCAATCTGATCACTGCTTCTTTGATGTGATATATGCAATTGCTGATCCATTAGTTCAAATTCAAGTTTAGTTAGTTACCAATGGCTGTTAACACGTACAGCTATTATTTAAACAAAAAAAACTTGTCTATAATAATTAATGTTATTGTAGTCCATAATATTATGTCTATTTAATTAATGTTATTGTTGCCCATAATATTATGTCTATTTAATTAATGTTATTGTTATCCATAATAATATGTCAATTTTAATTAATAAATAAATACACACAACAAAATCCTCATGCAGCTATGGAGGTCCAACCAGACTATGCAATTTTCCTCTCCAGATGTGTCTGTTCTGAGCTACTGCTGCTGCATTTGGGCATTCTACGCCAATTCTAGCAAGGCACTGTTTGACACTGTCTGTCCATCACTTCCTAGGCACCTTCCTTATCACTTCCCTTAGGCACATTATTCATAATCCTGTTTGCCAATCTGCAGCTATGCATATGGGCAACATGACGACATCAATGCAGTCTCTCTATGCACAATACGATGCTCAAAAGAGGTTGACTCCGTCTTCTAACCTTGTTATTACTCACAAAGTCGAACCACCTAATACCCAAGATACTGTGTAAGCATCTAGAATCAAAGGAATCAAGTTCCTTGTTATCTTGCTTACAAAGGGTCCATGTTTCACTACCATAACTAACCTTAGAAAGAACCTAACTATTATACAGCCTAATTTTAGTCTTTAAAATTTCTAATTTAGATTTTTTTTTTATATGCCTATTTTTCCATACTCTACATAGGTTCTTAAAAGTCCCAGCGGCAATCCCTATTCTTCTATTTATCTCATGAAGAAAAGCCTGTTTAAATTGATCCCATTCTTTATCAACTTCAGCAGTAACCAAACCACAATTGTCATAATGACTAAGTAGCATATAATGGTATGTTTTGGCTATATCTGGATCTTTCTGGCATTCAGTGTTATAGCTAATTTTTTTCAACCTCAGCACAACATTTCTTAAGCCTCAGCTGCAAAACACTTTTCACCAAATAATGGTCAGACCCAATTTCAGCTCCCCTGTATGATCTGGTATTCCTAACTGAACTAGCCCATTTGCTGTTATTTAAAATATAAGCTATTATATTCCTGTGCAACCCATCAGGTGAAATCCATGTATATTTATAAATGTCCCAGTGTTTATAGTATGTATTAGTTATTTGCAAATCATTAAGTTTACTTACCTGTAGGAGACGTTCTCCATTGCCACTGGAATAAACAATGCCAAAGGGTCCTAAAACTCCTGCCCAAAGATTAGAGTCAGTACCAACTTTGGCATTGAAGTCACATAGAACAAGGGTAATATCTCCTTTCTTTACAGAGTTCAAAATATCCTGAAGTTGTCCATAAAACCTATCCTTCTCATCCTCATCGGCATCCTCAGTGGGGGCATAACAGCAGATAACATCAAGTCTTTAATGCTTGTCTGAAATTTTGCTGTAAGAAACCTTTCATTAATGCACTCATATCCTAGAAGAGCATGACTAGCATGTCTGCTGAGCAGCAGACCCATGCCTTGGTGATGCTTATTGTTGTCCCTCCCTGAAAAGAGAAATTTAAGATTATTTTTAAGAATCTGACCTTTATCTGTCCATCTGGTCTCTTGCAAGCCTAGAATATCTAGGTTATAGTGCTGGAATTCTTGCGTGAGGACATCAAGAGAATAATCTCTATATAATGTCCTCATGTTTCATGTTCCTGCAGAGAGAAAATGATTAGTAGGATTTTTAAAGAAATTAGGTTTATTGAGATTGGTAGGGCCAACAGTATCGAACAGCCCCCTGATCGCAGGCATGGGGCAAAGACCTGTCCCCCCTCCGCTAAAGGCTGAAATCACTGATGCTGGTAGGAACTTCAGGCACCACCTTTTCAAGTGTTCTTTTTCAAGAGCCATATGGCCTGCCTGAGACACATTACTCCAGTTTAGGCTTGATGATGCCCAACTAGCTAAGTGAGGATTCAGGTACCTGCGATGGCCTCTGATCAGGATTATCCACCAGATGATATAAGGTATCTCGTACCTCTGTTCATTTAGGGCTGGCAACCCACAAGCAAACAGAAAACACAGTGGCAGATTCTCCCTCAATAGAAGCCCACCAGTGCAGCAAGTCCAGGATCCATAATCAGCTGCAGTTAATGTGATTTGAAATTTGCTGTATTATAAGGTAGAGTTGAATTTTTAACACAATACTGTATGGATGAAGAAAACCAATAGGTGAAATTTAGGACTAGCAGTTAAAGTACTGGGAAAGTTATGGAGAAAGGAGTCCAAAATTGTTAAAATTGGAAATGGTAACTATAAAGAATGGAGAAAAAGGGAATTATAGATTCAAAATCATATTGTATTATACGTAGAGCATGAATTTTTAATGGGATACAGGATGGTATGGAGCAAGCTCATGTGAAATTTGGAAAGTTATGGGGATCAAAAACTGTTCAAACAGTGGCAACATTTTCAATAGTCAATCAACTGGTATATCATTAAACACATCATGTGTGTGAACAGCCTAAAAATTTTAATACACTTAAAAAAGAAAGTTTAAAATATTTTGTAGAGCAAAAAATTAATTGATATTAACCATTCCAGAGTCATGTTAAACTATACAAGTAGACTAATTCAAAATGAGAGAGTCCAGAAATGGCTCTCATTCAGATATATCTGTTTTTAGTATGTGAAACTTCAACTTTTCAACAACTAGAAATTGCAGTTTGAAAATGTTTTACATATAAAAATATGCAATTCAAGGTTGAAAAATAATGTTTACCTTTTCCCTTTGATGCATATTTTATTATGATATAAGTGATTTGTTTAAGCAATCAGATCATTGCTTCTTTGATGCAGTATATGCAATTGCTGATCCATTAGTTCAAATTCCAATTTAATTTCGATTCTCTCAAAGTTTCAAATTTAACCAAAAACTGTTTTTTGGTTACTTAGTAGTTGTTACCAACATCCTCTGATGTTGGTAACAATTACTACTATTTACATCTATTTATCTATTACTACTAAACATACATTACATCACTTACTACTAAAATTTACACCTATTTATCCATCCCTCCAATTGGAACCCTCCCCTCATAACCCTTTGTAAAAATCTTAAAATTTTATTTTTTTAAAATTATTAGTTTTTGAGTTGCATTGCCAGATGCTTTTTCTTACTATATAATTGTAAAAATACCATTTTAAAATTCAACTTGTCATCTTTTTTTGTCAAATATTTTATTTTCATAAAATCGGAATTCAAATGCTGATTCATTTGGCATAGAATATACGATAATTCCATTCATTTGTTATTTGGCAAAAAAAGTTCTCATCTATCTTTTTGGCTGGGAATAGTGAAAAAACAGCTTGGCCTCTGGATGTAAACCAGTTTTTCAGACTGGACCCTGGAAGGGTTAAGTATTCAGGAAGTAAAATGGTAATAATTAAAAACTTTTTTTTTCTCTAAATATCACTACAAAATTTTTTTTAATTAAAAGCTGATTATAATTACCTTTCTCAGAAAGAAAAATATTTCCTGAAAAACAGGTTTTTCCATAAAAAGTTCATCTTGCCATAATGCTAATCATTTAAAGAAAATAACAAGTTAGTAATACCATTAAAGCCAGCAAATCCAAATATGCTTTTTTTTTGTCTGGTATGGAACCAGTTTTTATCAATATATCTTTACATTAGAAGACTCATTTGCCAGAATCCACTGTGTGAAGTGTATGAAACTTGGTAGAATAACAACCTTGAAACCTGAGATTCACAGTTTTGAATCCGACAGTTAAATTTACTTCTTACGTGCCACTAAGCACATGCAGTAAAAATGCCCCCCCCTTGTGCAGTTTTATTTTTATTTTCCATTAAAATATTATAAAATTTATGATACATATATTCTGCAAAATTTCATCCTTACTTTCCCAACCATGAAGAAAGAAAATGTGATCAAAATAGGTGTACAGATTTAAATGGCAATAAACAGGGGAGCTTATCCATTAGGCCACCTGCAGTACTGCACAACCAAAAACTAAACACAAGAAATAAGTGAATTTGAAGTTTGGTATTTATTGTTTTATCTAAAAAACCACAATGGCATTTTTTACATTCACTTTGCAGTGTTGTATGGACAATCAAAGCATTCACTTTGGGAATGTATTACATCTATTGTGTTGACAAAGCATTCACTTTGGGAATGTGTTACATCTGCTTGTGTGGGCAAAGCATTCACTTTGGGAATCTGTGTTGCATCATCTGCTTTAGTTTATACATTACTGACTGATTATCCCTTTATGGTCACTGACAGAATCTTAGGGCAATTACACACATACACACACATGTGCTGAAATACATTCAAGTCATAAAGTCATAAAGTACAAATTGCTTACATATTATTTTTTAATTCAACCATTAGTCAAAGACCTTGTGACTTAAATCAAAATCTTCATTTGACTATACCAGTGGAGAATACTAGGACAAACAGTACAAAACACTCCTTTTAGAAGCTCATGACCTACCACTGTCCCACAATCAGCTTCCTTCCTTTGAACCCAGAGAGTATGGCTCTCATCCAATAAAAAAAACTATCAATGGTAGCACAATTTGAATCAGGGCCATATTTTCCATAAGGCACTCTAAGCACTTGTCTAGTAACACCTGCATTTTAGTATCTTTTTTTTGCATGTGAAAAAAATACACCCTTTTCACCTCTTAAAAGAATAAAAAATAACTTATAAGGTGCCCTAGACAAGTGCTTAGTGTGCCTTACGAGAAATATGGCCCTCTGATATTTTTTCATTAGCATTACCTAGATAATTTTTAATGGAAGAGAGATATATTCTCTGCACATTAACTTTTCCCATGGTATTGGCATCTGTGAGCATTTAGCTTACCTCTTTATTTTAAAATTTATATCACTTCATTGTGAATAATAAAATGCTCTTTATTTTGGTATAAAACATATCTTTGTTAGTAATCTCAGGTTAAGATTCAAGTTCAATTTGACTAAAAACTATCATCTTTCCCTAACAGCTGTAAGTTTATCTCCATCCTCTGCATTTTTGGGTGAAATCAAAATATCTCAGAAGCAAGTTGAGTAATCTACAGGGCATCTTAATCAGGCAAAGGTGAATTTTTCATTCAGCACATTCTTTAAAAACATATTTATTATATGCTTTGCAAAGTAAAGAAAAAAAAACTGAAGTTAAAATTGTACAAGTTTTACTGTAAATACCTAAGTGTGGATGAAATATGCATACATTTAACTATTACTACTACTGTCATTACTTCAAGGTATTCATTAATGCAGTAGTATATTGTTTTAAAGAATGGCAAGCTGTACTATATAAATTATATAAGAAATAATAGTTTATGTCTGATTAAATAATGATTACATGACAAAAAGGAATTCTGGTTAAAATTTAAGACAAACTTGATTTTTGAAAAGCATAAACAGTGAAAAATCCATAAGTGTACATAATGTAGACAATTACTGCACTTACAATATGTGTTTTAATATAAAATTTTACAATTAAAATGGTATAACATAGATAAAATTATATTATATAGCACTTTTGCATTTTAGTACCTCAAATTTATATTTTGCACTGCCAAGACTTGTTCTTTGTTTCTGCCAGAAATTTTCAGGTTTGATAATATATGCAGTGTGTATCTTAGAAGGGAAACTTTCCTGTTAAAGAAAAATATAATATTAAATTCAATATAATCATATAACAATGCATAAAATTAATATTATTCAATATAACCACTAAGAATAAGTAATAACATACAAGAATAAATACAATTTCCTTTTAAAGTTCTCACTTAATGGTCTACTAATCTCAGTATTATAAATATATACACTGAAATGCCAGTTTATTAGGTACACCACCCCTCGTCGCACAAATAGTTCATTTGAACATGTAATACGTCACATGACTGCAGTGTGCAGTATAAATCAGGCAGACCAGCTCCTTAATCATCAGTTGGATTAGTATCAGAATGGGCAAAATGAGTGACCTTTGAATGTGCCATGATAGTTGGTGCCAGGCATGCTGGTTCTAGCATCTCCCAAACACCATCCTCCTGGGCTTTACATGCACAACTGTTTCAATGGTTTACTAGGGTGTGAAAAGCAAAAACTACCAGTGATCAGCAAATCTGTGGATGAAAACAACTTGTAGGTCAGCAGGGTCAAAGGAGACTAGCGAGAATCATTCAAGCGAACAAACAGTCCACAACCAGGCAAATCACAGCAGAATTAAACATTGGTGTGCAGAAGGTCATCTCCGAATGCACCACATATTAGAATTTGTCACGAATGAGCTGCAACAGCTGTCAATTATGTCGAGTGCCAATGTTATCAGTGAAGAACACAAAATGTACCTCTAATGGAAGCAAGAGCATCAACACTGGATGAGTGAAGACTGGAAAAGGTAGCCTGATCAGATGAATCAAGGTTCCTTTTGCACCATGCTGATGGATCAGAATTTGGCACAAGCAATATGAAGTCATGGAGCCATCTTGTCTGGTATCAACAGTACAGTCCAGTGATGGTAGCGTGATGGTGTGGGGAATGTTTTCCTGACAAATACTAGGCCCTCTGATACCCATTGAAGAACATTTAAACATCATTGCTGACTAAATTCATCCCTTCATGGCTACAGTTTACTAAACTTGGATGGACACATTCAGCATGATAATCTACCTGCTCTCAAGGTACATATCATCGCCAAATGGTTCCAGGAACATGGATGAGTTTTCCTTGCTTCATTCACCTGCACAATCCCCAGATTAAAATCGATCAAGCATCTTTGGGATGAGGTAGTAAGGGCTGTTTGCAGCAAGACTGTGCTACCATCCAATTCGCAGCAACTCTGCAACACAATCATTTTTACATGGTACATCATTCCTGCACAAAGCATCCAGCATTTTGTAGTTCCGTGCCCTGATGAATTTGGAATGATCTGAAGGCCAAAGGAGGTGCAACATGCTATTAGATGTGCTTCATAAACTGATATCTCATTGTACAGCAGAAGCGTAGTAACAATTCATTCTCACTCAACATGTTTCATCTTCCCAATTTTGCCTATCTAGGTGAGACATCTCCTGTAACACTGTAATGTGTAACAGAAGAAACTTGTTAACCGTGACAATTAATATTCAATAAGATTTGAGGCAAAAATTCTGGTAGAACATCTGACACATAACCGGAAGATACAGGGGTTTATTAAAATAATGGAAACACATACTGTTACTGTTTGTGGAGAACATTTTATTAATAAGCTGTAGCCCCATCTCGGGCATTCAGAACACACAATTTTTGACATGGAATAGATTTACACAAGTCATGACCATACAATAATAGAATGTGGGACCATTCTTCCTGTAAAAAGTGGCCCAACTGTGCCAGTGATGCTGAAGGTGGAAAGTGTGATCTGACCTTGCACTCCAAATATTCCCACAAATTCCTCCAAATATTCCCCCAAATATTCCCACAAATAATATTGAGGTCTGGAGATTGAGGTGGCCAGGGTAGCTGCTGTACCTCATCCTCATGCCACAACTTGACACATTTCATACAATGCATGGGTGCATTATCCACTTGAAACCAGGAACAATGCCCGCAACATTGGGTGCAGGTGGTCCCGAGAATAGATTCATACATTGCAGATGTGATATGACCCTACAGAATAACTAATGGCCCTAATAAATGCCATGAGATGCCCATAGCATCCAAACAGTCGTGGTGGTATGCTTCTGCATGTTTTCGCCAGACATACACTCTACCAGTGGTGGAAAATAATGTGTAGAACGATTCAGCAGATCAGATGTTAAGTTGCCAGTCTTTAGCATCCCAGCTTTTATGTGCTTTGTACCACCTTATATGTTTTGTTGCATTGATGTTGGTAATCAGAGGTTTGTTGATTGTAGCACAGCCATAAATACCAGCACGAAGTTATTATGACAGAAACGGGATCATTTCGACATGTGTTCAACTCTGCTGCTATTTGTGGTGCTGTGGTCTTGTGCTTCCACTGTATAAACTGTGCAAATGTTCGCCTATCCCTATCTGACAACTTCTTATGGCATCCACAATTTTCACATTTGGAAGAAACGCCCTGTCCTTTTCGATAAGTAGTCATAATCTTCGATACAATTCCTCATGTTACACCTACTATTTCCACCATTCTGATTGAAGCTCCTGCAAGATGCGCACCAATGATCTTGCCTTTTTGGAGGTCACTGAGATCTGACATTGTAGACAATTACATCACAACAGCTGTTTCACTTGTGCTTGTGGCACTGCTATGTGATAGCCAACATCATACTTTTCCCCTTTATATACCTCACATCTCGGGTGACATCCTTGTGATATGCATACGGCACATTGCATGTACTCCAGTGGCTGTCGGTGATTCCATTATTTTGATAAACCCCTGTACATTAGAATCCAAGAGATGGCTGAATGGATTTTTCTAATTTGCTTAATGTTTGAATATTCACCATCATCATCAAGCATCCATGGACAACAGAAATCCAACCAGATTGTGCAATTTAGTTCTACAAACACATCTCTCCTGAGTACTATAGACCAATTCCAACAAGGTACGTTTGACATTTTCTGCCACTGCATCCTATATCTCCCCCTCTTTCTGAGGCTTTTAAGCACACTGTTCATAACCCTATTCCCTAAACTATAATTATCCATATAGGCAACATGGCCAAACCAACGGAGTCTCTCTGTACATTATGCTGCTCAAAGGACTCCTTTCCCTAACCTCGTCATTATTTACAAAGTTGAACCACCTGAACCCTAACCAAGATACTGCATAAGCATCTAGAATCAAAAGCATCAAGTTTCCAGTTATCTTGTTTTCAAAGAGTCCAAGTTTCACTGCCATAATTAACTCTAGGAAGAACCAAACTATTATACATTCTAATTTTAGTCTAAATAAATATATTTCTCTGCAATCTAAACAAATTCTTAAAAGTACCACCAGCAATTCCTATTCTTCTGTTTATATCATGCCATACATCGCCAGTATCTGTTACATAGCACCCAAGAAAATTAAACTGAGACACTTGCTCAAGTATGCAACCACTCAGATCGACTGAATCAAAACCTGCCTGACCAATTTTCACCACTTTCATTTTCTCTGTTTACCACAAAACCTACTCTACTACAGGGTGTTTCAAAAAGGACACAATCCTAAATATAAGAGAGTAGAATTTACACGCATGTACATTTTATGCCATAATTTGAGTCAGTTGGCATTACTGTATTCAAGGTTAACAGCCTTTAGCAGTTGAAATGACCTTGTCACGCACTAGTCTCACTCAAGCATTCATTCCTTTATGTTGTGTCAGCTATGTTGTTTTCCAAAAACAAACGTTGTTGGGTTGTTTTACCTCTGAGTAACACTTTTCTGCACACCATAGGCTAAATGGTCAAGTCACAAGGACCCCGAAGTCTCAGAAAAGGTTGGGGGGGAGGGGACCCACTGGAACAGCTGTTGGGAGACAGATGGTAGCCTCCCATCAAGGCCATCCAGTGTGTTCTTTAACATGCACAGGGTATGGCTCTCCTGCACATGGGGCAACAGCTTAACATTCCATCCGACGGACGGTGGCCTTTCCAAGCCCATTGGTGTCCATACTGACCATGGGCAGGGTGGGGAGTTTTACGGAGATAAGTCTCAATGCTGACCCAGCTGGGACTCGAACCTGGAAACTGCAGATTACAAGCCAAAAATGAGCGAGTATTTATTGTTGAGACTTAATGTGTGTACAAATCTTACAAACGTGTGAGAGAGGAGTTTGAGTTGAAGTTTCCTCAGTTTGAAGTTCCCAACATGTCGACAATATCTTCTTTGATTGATAAATTTTGTGACAATGGGTATGTACAGGATCGAAAGAGCCCAAGCCAGCCATCACTGTTAACTGCCAAAATTCTTGATGATGTGTCTCAAGTTTAACTTGCTCACCCAAAAAAAACTCTTAGAAAGTTATCTTCACAGGTTGGACTGTCAACAGCTACTGTTTTCAGATCTACAAGGATGTTAAAATTTCATGCCTACAGCATTGGTGTTGCTCATGAACTGAAAGAACCAGGTCATGAAAAACTTTTACGCATTGTCGTTAGTTTCATTCTTTTGTTGATGAAAATGGAATTGAGGTGTTGGACCATGTCTATTTCAGTGACAAGGCTTGGTTTCACTTGGATGGGTATATGAACAATCAAATATGGAGCAGTGAAAATCCTCACACTTTTCACAAACACCCATTATACGCACAGAAAATTGGTGTTTGGTGTGCAATTTCCTGTCATCGTGTGATAGGGCCTTTATTTTTTGACTCAACTGTAACTGGTGAAGTTTATCGTGACCTCATCCAACAGTTTATTGCACTATTGTATGTGAATGAAAGAGTGTTGGTTTCAACAAGATGGCGCGACCACCCATACTGCAAATGACACAATGGTCATGTTGCAGGAATTTTTTAGTGATCATTTGATTTCAAAAAATTTGTGGCCCCAAGATTCCCCGATCTTACTCCTCCAGATTTTTCCCTTTGGGGATATCTCAAATGTGTAGTGTTTCAAAACAATCCTCATACACTTGAAGGCTAACATTGAAAGAGATTTTAAACATAAGAAAACAAACATTACAAAAGGTGGCTGCAAATGTCAAGAAATGGGTACGAACCTGCTTCCAGGTTGCAGGAAATCACTTTCAACATCTGTTGTAAAAGTAGATATATGTCTAATTTACATCTTTCAAAATTTGTGTCTTTTGTCAAGTTTAAATAGAAAAATACAATAGAGGGTTGTGTCCTTTTTGAAACACCCTGTACCAGTCTCATCAACAGCTTCTTTCCACTTACCTGCTTTCCAGAGAAATTACACAGGGAATCTTACTTTCTGACTTACCCTTGTATATTAGAACCTTGTAAATCTGGCCCTTTTTTCAATTTTTCTAATCTTTGCTATGATACAGTGAACATTTTTCTTTTTTCCTGCAATGGTCCAATTTGTCCCTGGATAAATAGTGTAGTTATCCGCAACACTTTCAAAAAACCAGAATTTTCCAAAATCAAACTCATACTAGATCCCAATAATGAAAGTTTTATAAGATGGATAATGGCTTTGAGGTTCTCTGTATATGATGTCATCAAGCTTATTTAATATACTTGCAATGTGTGTATCAAGGAGTTATAGCAATACATCAAGTCAAAACTTCATTTATAACTGTATTTGTTTAACAATATGCATGATTAACACTCTAAAAGAAACCTCTAAAAATACTTTAGGCAATCAGAAAATCAAACTATTAAGGAACCACAGTATATTGCTTCTATCAGATTGATCATGGCCAATTTAACTATTAAAAAGGCATATAATTAATAAATCACACAGAAATTTCTGAAATAAACATTTCATTGGAAGCACTTTTTTGTGTACTATAATTCGACATTAAAACTATTACACTACTAACCTGCAACACTTTGAGAATAGGTTTCACAGTATTCCAAGTTGCTCCCCTCATATCCACAACTACAGAAAATCCTAGCTCTGAGACTTCGTCACTGAAATGAAATATATATATGAGCACTAAAAAACACATAATTAATTGAAATTATACTAATGTAATTTAGAAATTCATTAAACATAAAAATAAGACATTTGTAAATTTTACTTGAACAACTAAAACTAACTGTTTAACAGACACTGAGACAATTAAAAAAAAACTCCATTACATTATAATGAAAAAATGCTGCCCTTTTGAAATAGTTACATCCTACAGTTCTTACAGAAAATGTTCAGTGTTCAGTTCATTCATCACATTTTGCAAACAGCAATTGGTGACAAGCAAGCTCCGAAAAATGTTGCTAAAAATTTTATTTGTAATGTTGCCTACGTACTTGATAACTACATAGGCAATACTATAAATACTTTAGCCTACTTCAAATTGGAAATTACTACTATAGTTACAAATTATTTACAAGACAAAAAAAGTCTCTCTGAATGCTAAGCTTTTTTCTGGAAAGAAACATGCAGAATTATCATAAAAGATTATTGATCATGTTATAGACAACCAAAAAATTTACACACACATTTATTTTACAAATTTACAGTTATTTTTGAGGACACCCCATCCCCAAAAATCTTTAAGGCTTATAACTATGCTTAAAACCATTCAATTACAAACATAAAAATTGTAAAGAAAATCTTAATGGTGAATTTTTAATACCGGCATTAATTAACAGCATATGGCCTTGTTAGAAACTAAACAAATTCCAGAAAAAAAATTCTTAAAAAAAAATGCATTTTGCTAAACAACTTTGAATAAATTTCCAAAAGAAAATAATATATTAGGAAGTATATTTATTTCAAATTAATGTGCTCTAAATTTTTAAAATATTCAGGATCTGAGATATCTAACAGTAAGATAAAAAAAAATATACAAAATTTGGAGTCAAACAGTTTAGCTTTTAGCAAATATATATCATTTAGGATATGCTCAATTTATCAAAAAAGAGATATACACCGATCAGCCAAAACATTAAAACCACCTACCTAACATGATGTAGGTCCTCCTCTCACCCAATAAGGCATAGATTCAATGAGATGTTGCTAGGTGTCGCTTGATATCTGATACCATGACTGCAACAGAAGATCCCGCAGTTTCTGTAAATTACATGGTTGGGGTGATGCTGCTCGTACCTGTTTCTCCAACTCAAACCACATATGCTCAATAGGATTCATGTCCAGTGAATTTGGGGGCAGTGACAATAAATGGAATTCCTCATCATATTCTAGGAACCATTCCTGAACCTTCTTCACAGTGTGACATGGGGCATTGTCTTATTGAAAGATACCATTTCCGCCAGGAAATACAGTCACCATAAAGGGGTGTACTGGTCAACCACAATGTTCAGGTAGGTGACAGCTGTCAGAGTTTGCTCTACTGGGATAATTGGTCCAAGTGTTACCCAAGAAAATATTGCCCAGACCATCATCACACTCCCTCCAGCCACCTGGATCCATCGCACAGTGCATCCAGGTGAGAAGGCTTCCGTGGGTAAAAGTTGCACATGAGCTCTTCCGTCCACATGGTGTAACAGAAAATTGGATTCACCTGACCATGCAACCTTGTTCCAGTCTTCTCTGGTCCAATGTTGATGATAGTGAATGGCTATAAGCATAGGCACACAAATGGGTCTGTGGCTACGGAGACCCATATCCAAGAGCTTACAATGAACTGTGTTCAGATTATTGCAGAATTATCTGGATGGTGATCCACAGTGTACACAAAAGTGCTTGTCCAGCAAATGTGTACTATGCTCTGGATGTGCAGCAATCCTCAATATGGCCTTCTGTAGTGCTGGCTTCGTACACTAGCAGCTCAATCTGTGTCCCGAAGACTCATAGCAGGGAGCATTCCAGCATCTCAGAGGCAATATCAGCCATCAGATAATATTGGTATTGGGATGATGATGAGTTGGGTAATGATTAGCATACTCCCTAGCAGTGCACAAGGCAATCCCTTGACACACTCCAAAGAGCAGGTACATATTGCAGTACTCTTGAATAGAATACATGGTGGGATCCAACGTAGACATTACTCAGCAAGTGCACAACACCTCTTTGTACAAGCCACAGGATGCATGTCAACAGGAACCAAATTTGCATGTGGCAACCATATCAAGTCTTGCAAAGAATGGGGCGGGGGTGGCTCAGTCGGTAGCGCGCCAGGCTTGTAATCTGTAGTTCCCAGGTTCGAGTCCCAGCTGGGTCAGCGTTGAGATTTATCTCCGCAAAATTCCCCGCCCTGCCCACGGTCAGTAGGGGACACCGATGGGCTTGGAAAGGCCTCCGTCCGTCGGATGGGACGTTAAGCCGTGGCCCCGTGTGTGGGAGAGCATACCCTGTGCACGTTAAAGAACACGCTGGATGGCCTTGACAGGAGGCTACCATCTGTCTCCCAACAGCTGTTCCAGTGGGTCCCCTCCTCCAACCTTCTCTGAGCCTTTGGGGTCCATGTGACCTGGCCATTTAGCCCATGGTGTGCAAAAAAGTGCCGCTCAGAGGTAAAACAACCCAACAACCCAACCCTTGCAAAGAATGACATTGTAGCTAAGGCTGTGCTTTTGCAAATTCACCGATTGTGAGTATTCCAGAATGTTCGTTTGGTTGTAAGTGAATATGACATCATCCATTTTTCGACTCGTTTTTACTCAGAAACTACCATTCACACAAGTTTCTTTAGACATATTTGATCCTGTCACAAAGAGGAATACAGCAATGCAGAATTTATGTTACCATTCAAGGATATCCTGTATACTTTTTTGTGCAATTTAGCCATTTTAGGAAGAGCATGTATCATAAGGATAAACAAAAGCAATAAGTTACATTATATAAGCAGTCCTATGCAGCTACGCAGCCCCATTTTCAGCAGGGTTCGATGTACTGTGTGTTATGGCACATTACTCCCGTCACCAGCATTCAAATTATGGGCGAGTTGTGCCACAGTATCCCTTCTGTTGGCTCATACCATATGGGATAGCCTTCGCTCACCTATAGCATCAGTGAGCCATGGTCGGCCCACACCTTGCTGGCAGTTCATAGTTTTTCCCTCCTTGGACCACTTTGAAGGTACTAACCACAACTGACCATGAGCACCCCATAAGCCTTGCTGTCTTGGAAATGCTCTGACCCAGTCATCTGGCCATTATAATTTGGCCTTTGCCAAACTCACTTAAGTCTGCTGCCTTTCCCATCTGAAGAACACGAATAATACTGATTAACAGAGCTCAGTATCAGGTGTTATTTATACCATTTCATGACCTTCACACGCCTTGTCATTTACCTGCAACTGCTTTGATTTGCATAAAAGATATGCTGGTCATAATGTTTTGGTTCTTCAGTGTATGTACCATCTTGGAAAGGAACATCAAAAGAAGTTGATGGACCAAGAACTAGATTCTCCAGGGATGAAGAAGAGACATTGCATTGGTTGGCCTTTTTTAATATTTCCTGTAGTATCATTTGCCTCATTACTAAAGTTTTTATTTTAAAATCCTTTCTGGCAGTAAAACTAAAAAATGTGATTCACCCTTATGGGATTCTCGTAGGGAATCTCCCTCTTTTAACTGTCCCTTTGTGTGAAAGATGCGGAAATTTTTGCATTAGGGAGACCATATGGTCAGAATGGTCTCAAAAACCACGATAGACCATGTAGTACTCTTGAAAAATTGGCCTAAATTAGACCATGTGGTTTATGAATGGCCTCAAACAGTGAGTCATATTCCTATCTCAAAGGGCTACCTGCTGTGAGAGCAAAGTTATGGATTTTGGAATTTCGGATTGGGGATACTCAACCTGTATTAACTTTTTTTCATTTGGTGCATATTTTATTAAGCTGTGATATAAAATAATTTGTTAAAGAGATCTGATTGCCATTTTTTAAGATGCAATAGATGGCAAAGCCAATTTGCTTGTTTCCATTTTTCTACATTGAAGCAACCTCTTAATTTAAGCTTACAAATTTGATCTGAACTATTGCAAACGGTTTTTTTTGGTTTTGAAATTCTCCCAAAAATTAACCAAAAACTGCTATTTTTAAAATCAGAGGATTTTGAAAACAAGACATAATCTACTTTTTTGTCTTATTTTCTGCTTTAAACCTATTTCGATATTCCTAAAATTATTTTTATTACTCATCCCAGTATTTGGTTTCAGTAGTGGGAAATCACAATTTGTGCAATTCTGTTGCATAAACTAGGTCATAGCCCAGCAAGATGCCAAATTTGTAGCATGTATGTAGTGCATGCAAGGTGCTCCATATCTTATCCAATTTCATCAAATTTGGATATCCTTTCAATTCTTTTGGTTAGTATTTTATTTATACTTCTATAATTAAACCTTCATTTTTATTGATATTTTCCACAGATTTATATGCAGTTATCGATCTTTGAGAGTTATGCTATCTTAGAATAAACAAGTTCTTGGATACAGAAACAAAAAAAAAAGAATTTCCTTGGAATGAAAATTAGTCCTGCTATGTTTGGAATGGAAATTTCATCAAGAGTGTTTTAACCCCCCCCCCCCTTTTCTCAGCCACTATGCTGAGAGTGTTTTAACATCCACACCCCCACCCACCCATTGCAAAATTTTTATTTAGAAAAATTATTAGTTTTTGAATTTATATTTAGCCCACCCCCATCACCTCCCTCATTCAATATCTTGGTTGTGCCCGTTCTGAGGACATGGACATTTTTAAGCCTTTGTGTGCCAACTATTCAGCACTATGCCAAGATTCCCAAAATACAACATGCAAAAAAAAAAGCAAAATGTTCAGTAAAAATAAAGCCAACAAATTCAAAATAATTATTAGATATATCTCATACTACTGGTAAATACCTTTAAAATTGTTATCTACTTTAGATTTTCTTTGAGGCTAATAGCAAAGGATAATTATAAGGGCTAATGATAAAGTAAGGTAATGTCAAGAGAAAGGTGTGATTTGAAATTAAAAGTTGCCTAGGGCATTTCTGCCAGTTTATTCCACCTTAGTCTCCTATTGCACTCCTCAACCCTCGAGATTTTGAAATTTTTGATGTTATATAACAGCATTTATCATAGATATTAAATAGGTCTGTAAATGGTAGGTGATAAACTAGAAGGAGAGCTGTGTACCAATCCCCAGTGATGATGCACAGAACCGGCCAAGTCTAGCACCTAATGTCTGACACTGCCTTCTCGTGGTGCAGGCCATTAGTACCTTTCAAAAGAAATATTCTCTTTTGGAAGGGAACGGAAGGGGAGGGCTGTCAGTTCAGTATGGCCTACTGATCTGGTTATCTATGGCCACTTTTTTTTTTCAACCCTGCTGAGGAGTGGTCAACTTCACAGGGTCCTGGTGCTTACCATTTATACCTACTAGATTGAACTTATTTATGGATTTGAACTTGAATATGGATCCTGAACTTGCTGCACTGGTGGGCCTCTATTGAGGGAGAATCTGCCGCTGTGTTTTCTGTTTGCTTCTGGGTTGCCAGCCCTAAGTGAACAGAGGCATGGGATATCTTATATCAGCTGGTGGATAATCCTGATCAGAGGCCATTGCAGATACCTGAACCTCACTTAGCTAGTTAGACATCATCAATCCTAAACTGGAGTAATGTGCCTCAGGCAAGGCCATATGGCTCTTGAAAAAGTCCACTTGAAAATATTATAGCCTATGACACAAGCTTTCATTCAACATATAGCTGGTTACTTTCCACACTTGCATTCAGGAGATATATGGGAATAATCATTTTCATTCCCACCCCCCTTTTTTTAGGGGGGGGGGGGGGAAGAAAGCATGGGAGGTCATTTTTTTTTATATCCTGTGACACTCCACACATCACAAGCTTTCATTTGGCACATAAATCACTAAATTTCTCCGTCGCATTCCAAAGATATGGTGGGACAACATTTTGTCAAATCCACAAACCAACCAACCAACCAACCGACAGATAAACTGACCAACCGAAAAATGTCAAAGCCCAAAAGCAATAAGAAGATAGGTAAAAAAAAAATAGCTGGGCCTCTATAAATAAATCAGTTTTTAGGCTGGACCCTGGGAGGGTTAAGAGTATCTGTGCATTGCCTAAGTAGTGGGATGGCCAAGATTTCCATCAGTGCATTTCACTGCACCACCTGTAGCTGCAGCATCAGAGAGTTTGTCTATCTGTGTGTCTCTGTTCATCAACTCCTCCTAGACAGAGCTAGGACCACCAAATTTCATCTACAGCTTCATCTCACTATAACTTGGTGCACAGAACGCTTTTTTGGCTGCAAAATGTCTGTCCATAACTGCCACTCCATTCATAACTTTCAAGTTCTTGATTCCTAAAGTAGTCAACTGCAGTGCCTCAGATATTTCAGACCCTTGTGGCGAGTTTAATCCTGACCCATCACAGCTAGGAACCCCAATCTCTAAACCCTCTGCATTAAGATGTAAGTGGGACCACCATATACTAAATTCAGGACCAATCAGTCAAGTTACCAGCCAAATTAAAGGGAGCCAAAAACATCTGCCACAATTGACGTCACCCCAGACATAAACAATTGTTATCACACACACTCAGAATATATACCTGAATGTTTGCTACTCAAAGTCATTTTACTAGAGATACAGCACTAGCAGAATTGCCCTGCATTGCTGGGCAATTCTGCTAGTGCTGTATATGTATAAAAATGGGGAGGGGTGTAGGATACCAAAAGAAGGCTAGAAGAGGGTTGGGGTTTTCAGAAAGGGTTTAGGTTGGTTGGTTGTTTGGGGTTTAATGACACAAGAGCAGTTAAGGCTATATTGCACCAGACAAAAGTACATAAATAAATAAAAGGTCTTCAACCCACAACCAAAGTTAAACACAAAAATTAGAAAGAACAATACAAACAAAACAGTACTACAACCATGTGTATAAATCAACAACAATGGATGTATAGGACCCATTTAAAATCAAAAACAAGAATAAAATATAGAATCAATGTATAAATATCACAAACGAATAAAATAACCAGAAAAATGCAAAAAAGCAAAGATAGCAGTTAAAAGAGAGGCATCAGATAAAAGATGTCTGAGTGTAAGGGGCTTGGACTCAAAATCATGGAACTTAAAATAAAAGCACCGTTCAAGGTTAAAAACTGGACATGAGATTAAAATATGCTTAATAGTTAAAATGGTGTCACAAAACTCGCACTTAGGTTCATTGTCCGCCTGAAGAAGAAAAGAATGTGTAATATACGAATGGCCTAAGCCGAGCCAAGCAAGTACAACTTCCTCCTTGCAGTTCCTCAGAAAGGATTTAAGAGGGGCTTGACAAATACAAAGGGATGAGACAGGGAGTAACGGGGGTTCCAGGGTAAGTATAAAGCACATAATGGTTGTTAATTAAAAACTTCCATGAAGCAAAAATGTTAGATGTATCCATATTATGGGTATTTCTATATGTTGTTCAATTTCACATTACTTGGAAATGTTTCTGATTCCTGGGTGCTGCTATAATTTGTGCATGTTCAAAGTCTGGTATGAATTACTGTTTGATCACTTTGGCCACTAATTTTTTAGTCACTCTAGTGATCTGTGATAAGTTCTACCTATATATATTCACTCTGCTTTTGTTTAGTGAACTGATGATTAGAATTTTCGAAAATCTAGTAATTAATCAAGCACAACCACAATTGCAATTCTGGGGCTGCTTGTCAATGATGTTGTATGCATTACTAAGTATTCATAAAATTAAATTTAAATCCAACAATTGTTAAACAGCTTACACAAAATATGGTTAACTATTAATTTCACAAATGAAATGGATATTGACCAGAAATTACCATCTTTGGATATCCTATTAATCCAATACTCCTCTATTTATAAACTGGGGTATGCTGAAATCCTACCAACCAATCTTGCTTTATTCCACCAAACTCAGCACACCCATTATAAGCAAAACAATTTTTATACCTCTTTTATTGAGCAAATACTTACTGTGAAACAAACAAATCATTCAACAATGAATTAAAGTGGAATTACAAAAAGTCAACAAGCAGAATACAGCAGAAACTTCGCACTTAATATATACAGTGCCATAAAGGAACGTAGAAAAGCTAGCTCACAGCCTATGGCAGGACACAGTCAGCAATTACAGAAACAGTAAAGAACTGTATCAAAAATTGTAAACTCCACCCCCTTCCACCTTGTTTCCTTTGATGTCCATACATGCTTCTCCCCTTCTTTTTCTTATCTATAAATATATCTCAAAGCTTCACCATGGTTCTAGGCGACAAAGTGGGATAAACTGATGGGAGCCCTAATCCTTCCTGCAACCTAAGGCAATGCACGAACGACTTGATAATGAAGCTTATGTTAACTGTTCAAAACATTGGCAAATAGTTTTTATGTTTATAATGTATAGTTGTTTTGCCAGTTTAGGAATAATAAATGACAAGATTATAATCAATGAAAAAAAATCTCTTTGTGTGCATGTTGTTTCTCACTTGAAAGTCAACACCTACAGCAATGAACAGAAACTACACATCTACAACTCAACATGATAAACTCAATGACTCTACAAAGTCTACTTTTGCAGTCATGTGATGCCCCTCGTTCACTTTTGCTTTACCTTAACCAGTTTTGTTTAATTTACGTTATATTTATCATTTTGGGGATTTTTATTTCCTTTTTGGCATCACAGCACTCATTTCCAAGAGTTAAGGGTTGCGCATGCGCAACTCCGATCTTCCAACTGTCACCTGCTAAAGCGCATGCACAAGGACACGCCCCCTCTTGCATCATCGCTTGCGTCGCTCGTCATTTTATGTAAATGTCTTTCCCGGTGTGCAACATGACACGTTCAGCTCTTGTTAAAACCGGTGACATGCTAGTCACAGTAGCACATAGTGCGAGAGCAGCATAGCGTAGAAGCACAAGTAGTACAGCGCACTGTAGTGCAGAGAGCATAAAGCATGTAGCATGGAAGAGTGCTCAGTTGATGTATCTTCTTCATTGAAGTTTTGGTGAGTGATTTTTGGAAATAAATTTGTTTGTTATTTAAACCTTTTGAGTCTTTACTAATTTTCTCTCTTGAGCAATGTGAATTAAGTTTTGATTAGTATTTAACATTTACGTTTTGACAATCATTTTTGGATTCTTACTCATTAACGCTCGCTGGTATTTTGAACCCTAATTTAACTTATTCTATTTTTTTGGCAATTTGTTAATTATTTCCTGGCGCCCGTCTCAGCTATCCGGAGCATAAAACTAATTGGATCAGAAAAAGGGTCCAAACTTAAAAGTATTTTGCATTTTCTTTGGAGCGTTACTGTCAGTTGTAAGATGAATAGCATTATAAGTTATATTATATTTCTGACTTGGGGGAACAAGAGATTTAATTCTATTTCAAGGAAAATGGACAAAATCTATAAATAGACATCTTTAAACTAAATTTATGCCTGGAACAGTAAATATGTCTATCCTTAATTGATAGCAGCTGCATTTCCTAAGAACTGCAGAAGGTAAAATTAAGTATAAGAATTTTCAATTGTTTTTATTACTTTTTGCTTTTAAACTAGTAATATTCACACCAAATGTTTGGCACAAAATTCTTCGATGAGTTCATTCACACCAAATGTACATTGAATGATATAACTGCATTCACAAGGTAGACAATGGCAGCACCACAGAAATCCCAGATGCTTTTCGAGGGATCACTCCCAACCCACGGCAGATAGGAACCCCATCCATCACCCCAAGAGGGTCAAAACTAAATGGACCACCCCACCAAACTCAGGACCGATTGGTCAAGTGGCTGTGGAACCCCAGAAAAACTGCCAATTTCTGTCACCGATGATGTCACAAGTGTCCGCCAGTCCATTTGCCAGCCCAGAATTATGGCTAATATATGATTTTTCTTCCACTTGATACCATTTTTCTGTGATTTTCCATTTCCTGCAAATTGCTAAATATTTCACTCAATTCAGTCATAACTAAAGATGAACATGAAAAAATACACATCCTTTGCTGTGAACTATTTGTCATATATTTAAGATGCACTTCCAATTAAGAAATTACAAATTTTGCAGTCTGCATCAATAAAATTTAATAAACTTCAGAGTTTGTGAAAAGCAACTATTAAAGAATTCTTCACATTCCAGTTTTGAGAATATTCACTGAAAAATGCAAAATCTGTGACATATAACTTCCTTTTCAGAAATTTATTTATTTGAGATTTTCTTTTCTCTAAAAATTTTACATTTCCTTCAATTGCATCTAGGAAACACTGAAGGGTTCTTCACATTGTTGATTTCCTTAAAAAGATACATTATGATCCATTATTATAGTCATATCATTTCCTACTGGCAAAACTAACATTTCAGGACAATAATCAAGATGCATCTTTAATGAGATTATCAAATTCATTTAAGCTCAGCATGCTGCCAGTGTAAATAATGTTCTATATACTTCATGATATAAACAAAAAAATTACAGTAGAGCTTCACAATGCAGTAATTAAAATTAATATATTTAATACTTATGACACTGTTATGTCATAGAGTCCCATACACAATTAAAATAGATCAGCTTCTTTTCTTAAAAAAATATATATGTGCAACAATCTAAATGAATATAACTTGAAAGTTGTCAGAACAAAAAAGTTTCATTTAATGGTTATAATACTTTGTTCACTATGACTTCTGAGATTATCTGTAAAAGGTTAAAAAACCAAAACCTTTAAATTAAAAACATTATTCAAAAACTGAATTATTTTGAAATATGTGATTATGCTTAAGAGACAATGAACTACACTTGAATGCTTGCATATGGGCAAATACTAAAATTAGTAATACATACATTCAGTACTTAATTACTAAAGTCAGCATAAACAATATATTTAAAAAAATATTATTTATTCTGACTTATTTATGCCAGTTTTAATGCATTAAAAGCAACTTTTTCATGTATTTCTGAAAATCCAGATTTTGATGCTAGGGTAAAGAAATAATGCTCTTACCATGGTATTGAAGCAAGGTATTGCAAAAGTTTCCGTAAATCTTCAGTTCTCAACCTTTCTGGTCTTGTTCGAGCTGGAAAAGTCAGTACAGGGCCACCTCTTCTATCTCTTCCTCCTAAAATTAATGATTGCACAATCAGTAAAAACTGTCTTTGAATGTTCAGTAGGATAAGTTTGCAATCTCTTGGTAACATCCCTTGTGCTCTTACCCACTGAGTTACTGGCTCTCAACAAAGAGTAGATCAGCAAGTACACTGAACATATCAGGAAGCTGCGAGTTCATATCCCATGTGGCTAAAAATTTACTTTTTGCACTAACCTAAAAACTGTTTTTCCATCAACAGGCATTTCTCATGAGTAATGTTGGAAATAAAAAAAATATATTACAGTTCAAATATTGCTTACAAAGTCTAATGATGTTTATTATCCAGAATTACAAAAAAAATTCACCAGACAAGACTTTTGGTGACCCCCCAGTTGGCTGCTTGGGGTGACCCCTGGTAAGTACAGTAGACTCTCCCTTATCTGGTCTTAGCTCAACCAGCCTCCACTTTAACTGGTCATTCCAAAAAGCGGAAGCAATTTGCAGCTTGTTTTGTTTATTTGCTTCAGTTCCAAGAAGGGGAAGCAAGTCGCCATGTGTTTGTTTATAGTAAAGTACATATTTGCTTCAGTTCCTCTTTGTGAATATTACAGTGTATATTGCGTATACAGGAGTGTGTGTTGTGATCTATTAATTATTGTGTAGTACAAAATGAGCGGGTGCAAACGTAAGCGTAATGTCATTACAATGGAGATGAAATTAAAAGCATTAGAATGTATTGACAAAGGTGATCCAGTAAGGCATATTTGTGATGAACTAGGTGTTGGTACAAGCATGGTAAATGACTGGAGAAGGAATAGAAAATCTTTACAAGATTTTTGCACTCAAATCTAAAAAAACACTTTCTTCTCGGTGCACTCTTATAAAGCCAAAAGATGAAATTGTCGATGATGTACTCTGGTTATGGTTCATGCAAGAGCATCGAAAAGGAACACCAATCAGTGGGCCAATCTTGAAAGAAAAAGCATTAATCCCTCATTCTAAAATCGATAATGGGAAGATTTTTCAGTAAGTGAGAGATGGCTTTCTCGCTGGAAAAAACAGCATGGTGTTCATTACCCAGGTGTTTGTTGTGAGAAATTGTCTGCTGATCCTTTAGCATAGGGGTTCTCAACATGGGGTATGCGGTAAAATTTTTGGGGGTTAGCCGTGAGAGCTCAAAAGTCAATTACGTAGTAAAATGTTCATAATTTTTATAAGATTTGTTAAATTGTTTATGTCATCTTTTGCATTTGTCAATATGTGTAATTTACGAATACAAAATTTAATGCGTGTGTTCATTTCGTTTGATTTTTCTTCCACTTGATACCATTTTTCTGTGATTTTCCATTTCCTGCAAATTGCTAAATATTTCACTCAATTCAGAGTGAAATATTTAGCAATTTGTAGGAATATATGTTTTATTTTATTCCCATTGTTATACAATAACTATAGTTTTATCTATCTATACAAGGAGTATGCCAGTTACATACACATTTCCAGGGGATATGTGAAGCATAAAAAGTTGAGAACCACTGCTTTAACAGCAAAAAATTTTTCAGAAAAACTTTTAGTGCTTATTGTAGAAGAAGGCCTATGTGCAGAACACATCTACAATGTAGATGAGACTGGGTTAAATTATAAACTTTTTCCAACGAAAACGTTTGACGGCACAAGAAACCTCAGGATCAGGATTTAAAACAAACAAAGAATAACTGTGGCTGTGTGTATAAATGTCGCAGGTATGCACAAACTTCCTCTTTTTGTAATTGGGAAATCAGCAAAACCTCGAGCATTCAAGCGTTTAAATTGAGATGCTCTGCCAGTTTACTATAAAGCTCAAAAGTCTGCTTGAATAGACTCGCATTTGTTTAAAGAGTGGTTCTTTGCAGAATTTGTTCCAAAAGTGAAATATCACTTGATAAGTCTTAAAATGCCTGTAAAGGCCCTACTCATTCTCGACAATGCCCCAACACACCCAAGCGAACTCATTTCTGGCAACATAAAAGCCATGTTTTTGCCACCTAATGTAACGTCTTTATTGCAACCAATAGATCAAGATGTGCTTGTAAGCTTAAAAAGGTGATATAGGAGAAAGCTTCTTTCAGAAATTCTACAGTGAACTGAAAATGATGGAATAGGACTTTTAAATGCTTTGAAAACAATAAATATCAAGGATGTGATCTACATGTTGGCAAGAGCTTTTGGAGAAATACCTTGTACAACGTTTGTGAAGTCATGGAGAAAACTTTGGCCCGAAGTTGGAAACTGTGTAGAAAGTACCAAAAACGACAACACGAAAGTATCGAATTAGCCTGTGCCTGCTGAAGATATGATGGATAATGACAATATTTCGCTGCTTAATGACTTTAAACTGCTGCCTGGATGTGACACACTTGAAGATGATGACATTGAAAAATGGTTAAAAGGTGATGAACAATTGGAAAATGAAACACTGAATGATGACAAAATTACCAATGCAGTCTGCCAAGAAGGGAACGGAGAAGAAGTGAAGAATGAAGAAGAAGAGGAAGAAGGGAAAGTTAGCCATATTGAAGGGAAAGAAGCTTTTGATGTTGCAGTAAGATACATTGAACAACAGGTCTCATCTGTGATTGATGTTATGTTTATTAAAAAATGGCAAGACTTTGCAGGTAAAAAAGTGTTAAGTTCAAAGAAACAAAGGAAAATCACAGACTTTTTCAAGTGAGTGTGAGTAAATTGTTAATATTGTACAACAAATTATTAATTTAAATACAGTACAGTTAGTATTTTTGCCATTTGCCATTTTTATTTATTTTCAGACACAATTTTCCAATTAACTGGCCTTCATTCATCCGGCTAGGGTTCTAGTCCTTGTAAGGGCCGGATAAGAGGGAGTCTATTGTAGTTGCAAAAAAAGATTATTGTAATAAATCGGGAAAATGTTTACTATAGCATAAAATAGATTCTTGTTAAGAAAATTCACTTTTGAATTAGAAATTTTATTTTACTATCAATATTCTATGTCATTAATTTCATTGGTTAAATATTATAAATGTCACATTTCAATGTCAAAATTACATTAATCATATGTCAATGTCGAACAATATTAATGTTACATCAAATGAAAGAAGGCTAATCATACTATTATAACAAATTATAAATAATATGATTATTCTACATCCTACAGATAAGCTTTGTGGGTCACATACCTGGGTAAGTGGGGGATGGATGGATTGATGGATGTATCAATAAAACAGCAGGTCTTGTGGCCTCATTCTTATTCTTTTCTAATATCTTTCAAATTATGTCATCAATGAATTGTAAAAGTTTGGAATACATTTTATTTTTAAAACTTTGTGTAAAAAAATTTCATTGTCACTGCAGCATTTAATTTTAATGTCAAAAAAGCAGATGAAGATCTATAAATGGAGCTCAATAAAATGTATTATGACTTGATTTTTAAATAAGTTTGGTAATGTGGTGTCAAACTTTATTGTTAAATATCTGCAAATCAATCCCCAAGATCTGATTTGCATGCTACATATGATGTAGTGATTAGGAGTATTTACATTTGTAAACAACTTTTTTCATTCATGAAAAGAAATAAGGCACATGAGATCACTATTAACATAAACACATTTGTTGTCAATACTGAAAGTGATATCAATACAAGAATTAAAACTTAACATTTGTAACCTAAGTTTGAGTGAAAGATTTTTAGAGTTCCAAAAAAAAAAACATTCACGTAACAGGTTTAATATACTAATTAAATATGTGTAAAGTTCGAACTACATAGGTGTCCAAAATTTATGCATAATATAAAAATTCTGGAAGATCTCAAAAATGCAACAATCAAATGAGATTTTGATTGACAATGCATTGTTATATGACATAATAAGCAGTGAGGTCTAGGGAAAACTAATCACATGATGTCCATGGGTTATGAAAATGAATACAGGAGTTAACTAAGGGAAGATAAGAAAAATCTCTAACAAAACACTTTACTTCTCTTTAACTAAGGAACTGGCCAAGGAATCATATGTGGAGTTTGTGAATCATATGTGTGCATAAATTGCATGAACTATTATGATTAACAAATCACAGGAACAAACATTCAATCAAGTAGCAGTATTTTTATCAGAAGTGATTTTTGTCCATGGATAATTTTATATCCTGTTAACAAGAACTTGGAATGGAATGGAAAGAGGTTGAGAATTTTTGTAGCAGATGTAGAAAATAAGGAAAGATTATCGAATGACTAAAGAGTATTCAAAAGAAATGCTGTGATAAAAGGGTTACTAGATCATCAGACAATATGATAGATGATTGCTTTTTAAAAGTTAAGAACAGTTTTTAACTGCAAATACTAGCCCATCTTAAATGGGCTTTTTCAGCTAGTTTTCATAAACTTATCCTAAATGAAATTAAATTGCCAAAGATAACAAAACATGGTGCTAATTATATGAAATTTTTATTATTAATGTAAAAATATATATTCATTATAAATTCACTTAAAACTGTAAATTTAGAAGCTCAAGTACGAAGCTTCAAAAATTAATCACAACATTTTTAACAGCTTTAATACATAGCAATTTTAGCAGTTAAGAAGAAAAAAATCTGAGACCAGCTTACCAGAAAGAATTGCAACTTTTTCTTGCAACAAGGAAAGAATATCTCCAGCCCTAAGCCCTTCCAACCGCTGCTGACCTTTATGGGAGAAATTAATAGTTCAAACCCATGCTATGCATTTAATTTTCATTTTTTGTAAAACAAAAACTTCAGACTATTTATACCCAAGTCAAAAATTTGGTTTTATAAATAAATAAAAATAAATATCCCCTCAAGCAGCTGCTTACCACAGAGGTCTGGCAGAAGCCTGTCAGTATATATACCTTAGTAGAAAATCTGTGAAGAAGGTGAGACCTCAACTGAAAGACAACACAAATATCCATGCCTTACCTGGGCTCGAACCAATGTCTCTTTTCATCAGTAACCAAACATGCTAACCACTCAGCCATGAGACTTAAAAAAAAACCATAAAACAAAAAAATTAAAAAAAGAATCCAATGAAACTAATAAATTAACATTTAAAGTCCACAGTCTACTTAAACAATTAAGAATTTGATCACTATACACTGTTGCTTATGTCTTTAAAGCTTAAATTCTTACCTCGTTCATATAGATTTCATTAAATATTCATAAAACTGTACCTGGAGATGAAATAAATACTTACTTCACTCCAAACATAGATATAAATAAAAAATCAAATCTAATGTTTATTGCAGAGGTAATTAGCATTAATTCACTAAAATGTTTGGTTAAGGTCATCAGTTTAAATCAGGCAAAGAGAAAGGTACAAGGGAGTGAAATCTGTAAAACAAAATATAAATATATACACTGTTCATAAAAAGTTAAGAACAGAGCAATAAAACTGATATGTTTTGAAATAATTGCTCATCACGCAATTGCCTGTCAACCAGATTCTTAATTCTATTAAGCACAATCATGGAAAGAACTTTACCTGGAACAGAGAGTAGGCTGATACCCCTATAGTTATCACAAGAACTGTGATCACCTTTTTTGAAGATAGGGATAATAATAGCTCTGGTAAAATCTTTAGGAACCATGCCTTTATCATAAAAGTTATTCAAAATTTCAGTCATCCAAGTGATAACCAAAACATTCCCAGCTCTGAGCATTTCTGTAGTAATTTCATCTACCCCTGGGGATTTATGAAGTTTCAGTTTAGAGATAGAAAAACTAACTTCAGATTGTGTTATAGGGCCAACATTAAAGCTGCCAATGCATCTATCAGCATTACAAACAATGGGAGTAGAACTAACCACATTGTTTAGAACATCACTGTAATGCTCAGCCCACCTAGCCATGACAGAATCCTCACCTTCTATAACCTTACCTTGTTTATCCTTCAATCCCTGTATGCCTGTCCGTTTTCTACCACATAAAACATTAACTATCTGGTACAGCTTTCTGCTGTTGTGCTGCCTAACTGCTTCCTCAGCTTTGTCAACCAAGCTATCAAGCCAAAGATTTTTATCAGTAGCTAACTGATCCTTCACACGTTTATTAAGCTCTCTGTAATCTTTTCTATTAGGACTAGTAGGGTACTGATTAAGGACATTCCTGCAGTTCCTTCTTTCTGAAATAAGCTCAAGTGCCTTATCACTTAAATAATTTTGTCTCCTCTGCTCCTTTTTTCCTAAAAGAGTACTGTTAGTTTCCAAAAAAGCCTGTTTAAAATGGCCCCATTCTTCCTCAACTTCAGTATTAAGCAAACCATGACTGTCATAATGACTAAGTAACCTATCATGGTAAGCTTTAGCTATAACTGGGTCTTTCAGAGCTTCAGTATTAAAGGTAAATTTTTTAACCCTAGCACAACACTTTTTAAGTTTAAGTTGCAAGACACTTTTAACAAGGTAGTGGTCAGATCCAATTTCAGCTCCCCTATATGCCCTGGTATTTCTAACAGAACTAGCCCATTTGCTGTTAATTAATATATAATCAATCATATTCCTATGCAGCCCATCAGATGAGACCCATGTGTATTTATATATGTCGCGGTGTTTGTAATATGTGTTAGTTATTCTGAAACCATTGAGTTTACTTACCTGTAGGAGACGCTGCCCATTGCCATTGCAGCTACCAATACCAAAAGGGCCTATCACCCCTCCCCAAAGATCAGAGTCATACCAACTTTGTCATTGAAGTCACCAAGAACAAGGGTAATATCTCCTTTCTTGACAGAATTCAAAATATCCTGAAGTTGTCCGTAAAACCTATCCTTCTTATCATCATCAGCATCCTCAGTGGGGGCATAACAGCAGATAACATTCAAGTCTTTAATGCTTGTCTGAAATTTTACTGTAAGAAACCTTTCATTAATGCACTCATATCCTAGAAGAGCATCAATAGCATGTCTGCTGAGCAGCAGACCCACGCCTTGGTGATGCTTTCCATCCTCCCTCCCTGTAAAGAGAAATTTAAAGTTATTTTTAAGTATCTCACCTTTACCTGCCCATCTGGTCTCTTGCAAGCCTAGAATATCTAGGTTATAGCGCTGGAATTCCTGCATGAGGACATCAAGAGAATAATCTCTATGTAATGTCCTCACGTTCCACGTTCCTGCAGAGAGAAAATGATTAGTAGGATTTTTAAAGAAATTAGGTTTATTGAGATTGGTAGGGCCAACAATATCAAACAGCCCCCTGATCGCAGGCATGGGGCAAAGACCCGTTCCTCCTCCGCTAAAGGCTGAAGTCACTGATGCTGATAGGAACTTCAGGCACCACCTTTTCAAGTGGACTTTTTCAAGAGCCACATGGCCTGCCTGAGACGCATTACTCCAGTTTAGGCTTGACGATGCCCAACTAGCTAAGTAAGGTTCAGGTACCTGCGATGGCCTCTGATTAGGATTATCCACCAGCTGATATAAGGTATCCCATGCCTCTGTTCACTTAGAGCTGGCAACCCAGAAGCAAACAGAAAACACAGCGGCAGACTCTCCCTCAACAGAGGCCCACCAGTGCAGCAAGTCCAGGATCAATAATCAAGCTCAAATCCATAAACAAGTCCAGTCTAGTAGGTATAAATGGTCAGCACCAGGACCCTGTGAAGTTGACCACTCCTCAGCAGGGTTGAGAAAAAAGAAAAAAGTGGCCATAGATGACCAGATCAGCAGGCCATATTGAACTGGCAGCCCTCCCCTTCCGTTCCCTTCCAAAAGAGAATATCTCTTTTGAAAGTTACCAACGGCCTGCACCATGAGAAGGCGGGGTCGGACATTAGTTTACTTTATTTTCCTGAACAATTGTAATTTGTTTGAGTATAAACTATTGTACATTATTAAAAAATTTACATCTCCAAACAACAAAACTTAGTACTCTATATATATACTGGATAATGAAAACTGGATCCAATCTAATACCAAAGAGATAGTTTACATTCTGTTTTCAATTTTCTAAGAACTCCTTGACTAGTAACAGAAAAAGTTCAAGAGAAGTTGCTTATGTGAAATCCTTAATTCTAACAATATAAATCAGAAACTCAGCATCAGACAATAAGAAAAACTAAAGTATTTTTGACTTTATTTTCCTGAACAACTGAAATTTGTTTGAGTTGGGTTGTTTTACCTTGGAGTGGTACTTTTTGCACACAACAGGATAAATAGTCATGTCACAAGGCCTCAGAGAAGGTTGGGGGAAGGGGACCCACTGGACAGCTATTAGGGTAGCCTCCATCAGAGATTAATCAGAGCTATTAGGGTAGCCTCCATTAGATGGTAGCCTCCCATCAAGGCCATCCACCTTGTTCTTTAAAATGCATAGTATGGCCCTCCTGCACACAGACCCATGGCTTAGCATCCTGTTCTACAAAAGCAGCCTTTCCAAGCTCATTGGTGTTTCTTGCTGACCAAATGCTGACCTGAGAGCAGGGCTAACCATTCAGTTACTGTGGCAGCTACTTAACTTTTTTTCAAAGGAAACCATGTTAAATTAAAATACTCTGCATACCAATGGTTCACTTATACTGACCTATTTGCACTTACGTTGTCAATTTATTACTTCATCATTTGAAACAAACAATACTACTGCCATGAAACTTTTTTTTTATAATAGATCAGAAAATTACCTGAAAGGCATATACTTGCTAGCTTCTTCTTTAAATGCTGGTCAAAAAAGTTAATTAAAAAATTTAATAAATTCTCACAGACCTATGGCATATTAAACTGACAGGTTCCTGTCAGACCTCTATGGCAAGCAGCTGCTTAAAAGGTAACTTATTTTTAATTTTTATAATAAATTAAAAAAGTTACAAAAAATACCTAATGAGTAAATTTGTTTGACTCAGTGTCCAATAATTATATATATACTTTTTCACTGACAATAGAACAGAAGTTGTCAAATGTTCATATGAAACTTATGTTCACATAATATATCAGGAGATTCAAAATATCTTATGAGCATAAAAAGATTAATTTATTTCTTTATTTTCTTGATGACAAAGGTGATAGAAAAAATGTTTCTTGAAAATACATTTCTTATACATGCCAACAGGATGGCATAAATGAATTTGAACACAACTTACTGTACATATTCACAATTGCTGTTCAATTATCTCAATTTCAGATATATTTTTATATCCATCATCAGACTGAAGTTGATGCTTAAAATGTTGATTATTAAAATATATTTCATAATTTATATTAAATATAAAAATATAATTAAATTATAAATTATATTAATTAAAAATATATAATTTCTTAATTAACCTTCTAACCATCAACTTCAATCATCTGATAATGAATATAAAATTATCTCTGAAATCATGATAATTGATCAACAATTGTGAATATGTATAGAAAGTTGTATTCAAATTAAGTTATGCCATCCTGTTTATGTTCAAGAAATTATGTTTTCTTCTATCACCTATGTCATCAAGAACATCAAGAAATAAATTATCTCCTTATTATCCTATTATGTGTATCTAATGAACATCATTTTCACATGAACATTTGACAACTTCTGTTCTATTATCAGTGATAAAGTGTATATATCTATATACCTAATGAGCTTTAAAAAGTAGAAAATGAAAGTAAAGCATATTAATAATGCAATCAATCACTAAATTTGCAATCGCTTCAAAGGAAGATAGGGTGCTAATTTACCCAGTCAACAAGTTGTCAGCACCTATCTTTCTTTGAAGTGAATACAAATTCACTGACTGATTGCCCATCAATATGCTTGTTTTATTTTTTGCTCTTTAAGGTGCATATATGAAGATAGATATTTTTTAAAATTTTGTAATTTATACTTTTTTGTCACTAAAAACACCTATCTTCAGAAACTTTCATTTGATATATGACTCATAAACATCAATCACATTTTTCCTCCTCTTTTTTGGAGTTGTGTTTGAGGTAGCCCATAACATTTAGAGATATCACAAGCTTTAAATTGAGATATAACTCATTAAGATCAATCCCTGTGAAATTTCTATCTTCTTTTTGGGGTAGGGGAAAATGGTGGGTGACATAATTCAAAGTACTCTACGATGGTCCTCATATGAGCTTTCATTTTACAGCTAACTTATAAGTGTAGGTCCTAGAGTTTGGAAGATATGGTAGAATGACTTTAATGTTTCCCCTTTTTTAGTGGCAAAGCATCAGGAGGAAGAATATTTTTACTGTTTACAACACTCCCCAAGTCACAAGCTTTCATTGGTATATAACTTGTTATTCATCCCTTGAGTTTGAAAGTTAAGAATAATCTTTCATATATTTTCCTTTTTATAATAATTATATATATATATACTTTTTCACTGCCAATAGAGAAAGCATGAGGAGATTTTTATAACCTGTGACACTCCTCATGTCACAAGCTTTCATTTGACCCATAGCATATTTTCAACCCTCCCATTGCAAAGAATTAGCAGGATAATCATTTTCATATTTCCCATTTTTTACAGGAGAAAAAGCATGGAAAGTGGTAAATGTTTTATAACCTATGACACTCCCTATATTGAATACATACATACAAAATCCTCATGCAGTCATGGGCTACAGAGGTCTAACTAGACTGTGTAATTTTCCTCTCCAGATGTGTCTTTTCTGAGCTACAGCTCCCAATTCTAGCAAGGTCCTGTTTAACATTGTCTGCCCATCATGTTCATAAAACAGATAAAATATTAAGTTTGCCCATCATGTTCATAAAACAGATAAAATATTAAGTTTGCCCATCACATTTAAAAGATATGATGGAATAACTGTTTTGATAAGTAAACAAACTGACAAACCAATAAATGAGAGCAAAAAGCAAGATGAAGTAAAAACTGTTGTAAAATTTAAGTTTAAATTTGGGAGCAGTTACCAATTTTTCCACTTGTGAATTCCTAAAAGTACTGATATTAAAACGATCATCATCATCATCCTCAAGCAGCCATGAGCTATGGAGGTCCAACCAGACCGTGCAATTTAGTTCTCTAAGCAAGTCTGTCTGAGCTACATCTGCTGCATCTCGCCACTGCACACCAATTCTAACAAGGTCCTGTTTAACACTGTCTGCCCACCGCATCCTAGGTCTCCCCCCTCTTTCTGAGGCCTTTAAGAACACTGTTCATAACCCTATTCGCCAATCTATAATTATTCATACGGGCAACATGGCCAAACCAACGGAGTCTCTCTGCACAATATGCTGCTTAAAGGAGGTTGCAAACTCCTTTGCCTAACCTCATCATTAGTTACAAAGTTGAACCACCTAATGCCCAAGATACTGCGTAAGCATCTGGAATCAAAAGCATCTAGTTTCCTGTTATCTTGTTTACAAAGTGTCCAAGTTTCACTACCATAACTAACCCTAGAAAGAACCAAACTATTATAGTCTAATTTTAGTCTTTAGGTGTATACGCCTATTTCTCCACAATCTCCATAGATTCTTAAAAGCCCCGGCAGCAAATCCCTATTCGTCTGTTAATCTCATGCCACACATCACTAGTATCTGTTGCATAGCTACCAAGGTAATTAAACTGTGACACCTGCTCAAGACAGCAACCATTCAAATTAACTGAATCACAATATGCCCGACCAATTTTCATCACTTTAGTTTTCTCTCTGTTTATAACCAAACCTACTCTACTACCAGTCTCATCAACAGCTTGAATGAAAGAGTTCATCTCATCAACATCATTTGCCAAAAGGGCTAAATCATCAACATAATCTAAATCAGAAATTTTCCTATCTCCAGCCCATTTAAGGCCAAAATCTTTCCCTTGAAGTGAATTTCGCATAACATAATCAATAACCAAAGAAAAGAGAAAAGGAGACAAAATGCACCCTTGTTGAACACCAGAAGTAATGCTAAACCAATTGCTACAAGCCTTACCAACTCTCACACACGACTCAGTGTTATTATAGAGAGCTTTCATTATGTTAACTAACTTGTCAGGTATACCATATGATCTCACAATCAACCACAAATTATGACGATCAACAGAGTCGAAAGCCTTTTTGAAATCAACAAAGCTAGCAACCAAAGGTTTCTCAAGAATCTGCATGAGTGAAAATATCTGATCCACACATCCCCTACCACTTCTGAATCCACATTGCTCATCACGCAATTGACTGTCAACCAGATTCTTAATTCTATTAAGCACAATCATGCAAAGAACTTTACCTGGAACAGAGAGTAGGCTGATACCCCTATAGTTATCACAAGAACTGCGATCACCTTTTTTGAAAATAGGGATAATAATAGTTCTGGTAAAATCCTTAGGAACCATGCCTTTATCATAAAAGATATTCAAAATTTCAGTTATCCAAGTGGTAACAGAAACATTCCCAGCACTAAGCATTTCTGCAGTAATTTCATCTACCCCTGGGGATTTATGTAGTTTAAGTTTAGAAACAGCCAAAATAACTTCAGATTGTTTTATAGGGCCAACATTAAAGCCAGTAGCGAATCTATCATCATTGCAAACAATGGGAGTAGAACTAACCAGATTGTTTAGAACATCACTGAAATGCTCAGCCCACCTAGCCATGACAGAATCTTCACATTCTATAACCTTACCTTGTATATTCTGCAATCCTTGTGTGCCTGTCCGTTTTCTACCACACAAAACATTAACTATCTGGGTACAGCTCTCTGCTGTTGTGCTGCCTAACGGTTTCCTCAGTTTTTTTTCAGCCAAGCCTGAGCCAAAGATTCTTATCAGCAGTTAACTGATCCTTTACACGTTTATTAAGCTCTCTGTAATGCTTTCTATTAGGACTAGTAGGGTATTGATTAAGGACAATCCTGCACTTTTCTTACCAAAATAAGCTCAAGTGCCTTATCACTGAAATAATTCTGCCTCCTCTGCTCTTTTTTTCCTAAATGAGTACTGTTAGTTTCGAAAAAAAAAAAGCCTGTTTAAAATAGTCCCATTCTTTGTTAACTTCAGTAGTAGGCAAACCATGACTGTCATAATGACTAAGTAACCTATCATGGTAAGCTTTAGCTATAACTGGGTCCTTCAGAGCTTCAGTATTAAAGGTAAATTTTTTAACCCTAGCACAACACTTTTTAAGTTTAGGTTGCAAGACACTTTTAACAAGGTAATGATCAGATCCAATTTCAGCTCCCCTATATGACCTGGTATTCCTAACAGAAGTAGCTCATTTGCTGTTAATATATAATCAATCATATTCTTATGCAGCTCATCAGGTGAAACCCATATGTACTTATTTATGTATGTCGCGATGTTTGAAATAAGTGTTAGTTATTCTGAAATCATTGAGTTTACTTACCTGTAGCAGATGTTGGCCATTGCCATTGTAGCTACCAATACCAAAAGGGCCAATCACCCCTCCCCAAAGGTCAGAGTCAGTACCAACTTTGGCATTGAAGTCACCTAGAACAAGGGTAATATCTCCTTTCCTGACAGAATTCAAAATATCCTGAAGTTGTCCATAAAACCTATCCTTCTCATCCTCATCGGGTGGGGGCATAACAGCAGATAACGTTCAAGTCTTTAACGCTTGTCTGAAATTTTGCTGTAAGAAACCTTTCATTAATGCACTCATATCCTAGAAGTGCATCACTAGCGTGTCTGCTGAGAAGCAGATCCACGCCTCGGTGATGCTTATTGTCGTCCCTCCCTGAAAAGAGAAATTTAAGATTTTTTCAAGAATCTGACCTTTATCTGTCCATCTGGTCTCTTGCAAGCCGAGAATATCTAAATTATAATGGTGGAATTCTTGTGTGAGGACATCAATAGAAAAAGCTCTGTGCAGAGTCCTCACATTCCAACTACCTACAGAGAGAAAATGGTTAGTGGGATGTTTAAAGAAACTATGTTTATTGAGAGAGGGAATGCCGACATATCAAACAGCCCCCTAATCACAGACATGGGGCAAACACCCGTTCCCCCACCACTAAAGCTGAAGCTATATTTAAAGCTATATTTAAACTTCCTCCAATGTAGAATTTGACAATGCCAATAGAAGCAAAGAGTTCAGGTACCTGTGATGACCTCTGCTCAGGATTATCCACCAGCTGATAACATATCCTGTGAATCTATTCACTTGGGGCTGTCAACCCACAAAAACAGAAAACACAGCAGAAGATTTTCCTTTCACAGAAGCCCACCAGTGCAGCAAATTCAGGATCCATAATCACAAGCTCAGAGCCTTATATCAGTCCAGTAGGTTTATATGGTCAGCACCAGAACCCTGTGTGGTTGACCACTCCTCAGCAAGGTAGAAAAAAAAAGTAGCCATAGTTGTCCAGATCAGTAGGCCATACTAATCTGGCAGCCCTCCCCTTCCATTCACTTCCAGAAGAGAGTATCTCTTGTGAAAGGTACTAACGGTCTGCACCAAAAGAAGGCGGGATCAGACATTAGGTGCTAGGCCTGGTCGGTTCTTTGCATCACAGAGGATTAGTGCATAGCTCTCCTTCCAGTGATTACCTATCTACCATTTACAGACCAGTGAAACAATACTCTAGGTTACATAATTTACCTTTCGAGTGTCCACATCAATTATACAAATGACAGAAACCAAAATGAGAGACCGAGGCCACCTATATCTGTTTTTAGCACAACACATGAGAAACTTCAATTTTTAAAAACAGAAATTGCCATTTGAAATTTTTCTTACATAAGCTTTAAAAATAATGTTTTTTGAATTTGATTAATATTTTACGAGTTGTGATATAAATAATTCGTTAAAGCCATCTAATTATTTCTTCAAAGTTATTTTAATAAATACTATAGAATTTAATAGAATTTATCTACCTATAGAATTTATCTATTATAGGAGGACTCTATGCTGACGCAACTGCCTGATTTAAGCTCACAAGTTTGATTTGAATTATTATAAACAAATTTTTTCTTAAAGTTTTAAAATTCTCCCAAAAAATAACCAAAAAACTGCTATTTTGAAATAGGAAGATTTTAGAAGTAATTACAAAGACCGTACCATTTTTTTTTCATTTTATGCTCTCTTTTCTGCCTTAAAACTACTTCAATAAACCTAAAATTATTTTTATCGTTTATTTCAGCATTCTATGTGTTGTTTCTACTACTGAAATCAAAACTGTAACTTGTTTGTGCAAAACTCCTGGTAGGTAGGTCATACCCCAGCAATTAGTAGTTGTCATCAACATTGGATAACTTTTCAATTCAGATAGTATTTTATTTGTGCTTTTATAATTAAAGCTTCATTGTTATTTCTATAGATATATTATGATTTTCTTTCCATAGATTCATGTATATCAATCTTTCAGAGATGTTATGCTACATCACAAGGTACAACAATGTATTACAACTTGTTGCTTTATTTTTACTTGCATTTATTTATTGATTTTATTCACTTAAATCTATCAGAATTATGCTACATCACTGATTGTGATGTGGCTGGCTTACAACTTGTTTTAACTTCTACCAATTTATTAATTTTATTCTTCTATATTTAAATGTCCTCAAGAATTTTTCAGAGTTATGATACATTGCTGGCTATGATGATGGCTAACATACAACGTTTTCTGTGAATTTTTTTTCCTTATCAAATTAGGTTATATGCTGTTTTTTTCCATTACTTAATAATTTTTCATTCAAAAAAAATTAATCTTTTATTGTTTCCGGAAAATTAATGAGATCTGGATAGAGAAGCAAAAGTCCAGTCACATTGTCAAACACTGGACTGTGTTTTAAAATATACCTTATTGCAAAGAATTATAAAAAGAAATAAAAATTATGAATCAAGTAAATATTATATTATTCAGGAAGAACTTTCCTTTTGATTAATATGAATATTTTTGTTCATCAGGTTTACCAAAATTAAGCCTTAATTACATAGTCAGTTCTATTTTTTTCACTATATCACTGTGAAAGTATTATTAAAATTGATATGTTTGTAAACTTCTTAGTTTCAAAAAATTTGGAGTTAAATTCTGTGTAGTTTGGTATATAACATGACCTATTTCTGTTGATTGGTATTTTTTTTTTTAATTCTAAAGTTGACTTGTTTACCTGACTCAACACAGTTGGCAAAATGTCTGGCCTTTTTTTTTGTAGTAAGGAGAAAAAAAAAATAGAAAAAAAATTCAGCTCTTTCAGGTAAAAATTTATTTTATTGTTATTCAGAAATAAATAGCCTTTTAAGTCATATGTCTTATAATTATTTCTATTAGTTTTTTTTAAATAAATTTTTATTTGCATTACCAGTTCCTTTTTTTTTTACTACATATCTAAAAAAATTCTTATTAAAATAAAATTAATCCTTTTTTTGTTAAATATTTTATTTTCAGAAAATCCAGAATTAAATGTTGATTAATTTGGAATATGACATGCCATAATTTCTTTCATTAGCTATTTGGTAAAAAGTTATAAAGTTTTTTCTTTGGCAGTTTTTTTTTTAGCTTGGGCCATCCCATGGCAGAATGGTTAGTGTGCTTGGCAACTGATCTAAGGGACCTGTGTTTGAACCCCAGATAGGGCATGGATGTTTATGTTGTTTTTCTGCCGAGGTCCCACCATCTTCACAGACCTCAGCTATGGCGTATTAAACTGAGAGGCTCCTGTCAGACCTATGTGGCAAAGCAGCTGCTTGAGGTATTTATTTATTATTTTTAGCTTGACCTATGGATGTGAACTAGTTTTTCAGGCTTAACACTGGAAGAGTTAAACACACAATAGGCTATTTAAACAACTCCTAGGCTCCTTAAACTTAAATATTTGCTCCAAATATCTACTGATAATTTTAAAATACCTTTTTCAGCTGACAACTCAGATGAAAAACTACACCTCCCAATGGGATCTTTGATACACACACCTGAATGAAGAACAGTCTGTAAGTTGGCTCAAATGCTCACAAAAGTTCAATATTATTGATATATGTAAGATGTAAGTGATATCATAGTTCCATAAGATCAGCTTGACTCAAAGGTATGAACTAAATGCATCTAAACCAACTACCAATTTTTGATCTTTACTATAGTACTTGGCTTAAATGTAAGTAGTCATCTAATGCAAATGAAGGATAAACAATCAACATTATATGTGTTGACTTTTCAGTAACTGCTTTTACCTATCAGTGGAATAGGCACTTTTAAGCATCCTAAAAAATTTGTTAACAGGTCAGTTATTTTTGTGATTTAGAGTGTTCTAATCACTAGAGTTCCCTTAGAGTAGAAGTACACAGTGCGGTAATTAAAATTAAATATATTTAATTCTCTATGACACTATTAAATGTTTTTAAGCACTTCAATACATGGACTATGCTATCATGTATCAACAATTATCAAGGCATTACAGCATGTACATAAATCTCTCCTTAATAATTGTTGATACTTGATAGCATAGTCCATGTGTTGAAGTGCTTTACCGAAAATGAATGCAGCGAGATGGCTCAGTGGGTAGCACACCAGGCTCACAATCTGTAGTTCCCAGGCTAGAATCCCAGCTGGGTCAGCATTGAGATTTATCTCCACAAAAATCCTTGCCATACCCACAGTCAGTAGGCAACACTGATGGGTTTGGAAAGGCGGCAGTACATTGGATGGGATGCTAAACCGTGGCCCCGTATGAGGGAGAGCCATAACCTGTGCACATCAAAGAAAGTGCTGGATGGCCTTGATGGTAGGCTACCATCTGTTTCCCAACAGCTATTCAGTGGGTCCTCTTCTCTAACCTTCTCTGAGTCTGGGGTCCTTGTGACATGGCCATTTAGCTTATTGTGTACAAAAAAGTGCCACTCAGAGCATGGGTGTCTGCAGAGGGGGGTAAATGGGGCACTCCCCCCCTGGGATCAAGCAAAAAATTCCACAAATTATAATCGTAACAATTTAAATGTAATTGATTTATATACATTATATATGCGTTTTTCTATTGATGCAATACTGTATTCTATAATCTACTTGTGAAAAAAAAAACCCTAAAAAATTAAATAAAAATTTATTGATGTAATTATTTGTCTCCAAGCTTTGCCCCCTCCCTCCCTGGAAATTTTTCTGTGGATGCCCATGACTCAGAGGTGAAACTTCCCAACTGAAATCAATTGGTGCTGATGCTATCTGTGACTGAGAAAGACAGTTTTATTTTTCTCAATGTTGCTTGCAATAATTTCCATATTTTAAACTTGTGATATACAAATAGGATGTTAGATGCTGCCTATCACATATTAAACACTGGGGCCTAAAGTCTTTTTAATTGTATTGGGTTGGGTTGTTTTACCTCTAAGAAGCACTGTTTTTTGCACACAATGGGCTAAATAGCCAGGTCACAAGGACCTCAAAGGCTCAGAGAAGGTTGGGGGAGAGGACCCTTTGTAACAGCTATTGGGAGACAGATGGTAGCCTCCTGTCAAGGCCATCCAGCATGTTCTTTAACATGCACAGAGTATCGCTCTCCTGCACATGGGGCCACTGCTTAACATCCCATCCAACTGACAACAGCCTTTCCAAGCCCATTGGTGTGCCCTACTGGCCATAGGCAGGGCAAGGAGTTTTGCAGAGATAAATATCAATGCTGGCCCAGCTGGGATTTGAACTTGGAAATTGCAGATTATGAGCCTGGCATGTTACCAACTGAGCCACCTCCACCCCATGTTTTAAATGTATCCAGGGAATAGCACAAAATTTGCAAAGAGTAGCTGGATCTCAGACAGGTGCCAGACATCCCAAAATCTGTGTGGCCATTTCAGAGAGCATTTGTCTCACATACCGCACCAATCTTCAAATGTCCCACCAAATTCAATACTATTGAGTCAGAATTATCTCTTATATAATGAGCTAAAACTTCTCTGTGTCTTTGCTATACAAATCTTTGCTCTTCAATCTAACTCCATATATACATATTAAATACAGGGGCCTAAATAGCTGCCTTGGCTCAAATTGGTACCAGATACATGCAAGAAATCACAAATTGTTGCTCAGGCTACTATTCAAAAATTTACTGTATATTAGTCACTTGAAAAGTATTGATATTTTAGAAAAATACTTTTAGCTCTTTTACAATAATTAGCCCAGAAGCATAAACATAGCAGAAAATAAAGAGGTTTGATAATGTTTTAGACTTATTTCCATTCCTGTCACTCCATTTATGATCATCTAACAGTAAAAGTAAAAATATTGAAAAAGAAGTTGAAAAATTTACGAATTTGGGAATTTTCGAACTATATGGAAATCCTAGAACACAATAGCTAGGTCACAAAATAATTTGTACAACTAGGTGTACTGAATCTAATATCACAAACTACATGATTTCATGCACTACTTTATTATAAATTGTGATCATTTTTTTTTTTCCTAATTACTCCAAAAGAATAAAATGATCATTGCTTATTGTCTAAATTTTAAAATTGCCTAATTTTTTTGTCACACTAAAGATGGTTAATATTTTAACATCTCAAAAATTTTACTTGCTACTTAACATCTTGAAAATTTTATTACTGCTAAGTTTCTTAAAGTTAAACAATTTTTAATATACTATATTTTAAGGCAATCATGAACATAGTATACGCTTACACATAAAACTTTGAAAATTAATTAAAAAATATATGAATCTTATAAAACATATCTGCATCATTATTTATAAAAGAAAAGTTATATATTTAGCCTTACAAAAGTTTTAAAAAATCACAATATCAACTTACCTGCTTTAAAATATAATGGGCTGTCATTCTCGGAAGACATGTCAGCAGGATACTCCATTATAGTTTCCAAAAAATACAGCACTTAAGTTATCACAAAAAGATGTCTATTACTTTGTTCATCGGGAAAACAACTGGTATATATTTCCATCACTCCCAAATCTGGGGAAATACTTCCTTCGCATAAACCATTCGCCATAATAGCTCTGATCTCCAACAACAGCCAGCGATAAATGTTTGTGGCTTTCTGAGATACTTCATTGGACGATAATAACGCTTAATATCTCAAAGTATTCCAACAAAATTACCAAATACCAGTAAAGAATTAATTGCACCTTACTGCTCTCAAATGAGAAAAAAACATGCTAAAGATAATAGTGATAAACCTTAAATAATTGCAATCACTTTAAACGCGAGACTATAAATGGAAATTAGCAGGGCATTGACCTCTCCAAGTTATCAGTAGGCTTAGCCTCTCGCCATTTTTGAAGCGCGAATACATACTAGAATCCGTGACTATTCTCATAATAAACGCGTAACCATAAATGTTCGAGTCGGTCTCAATCCTCACAAATATTCAATTAACTAAAGTTTAGTATTTATTGCAATTTAGCCACTTCAGCAAAATAAATGTTTCTATTGTACATCAGTTTCATTCATTTTAATACCACCTAATTTTACGGTAAATATTTAGAAGTGAACCAATATGCAATGCTACACCCAAAACTTTCACATCTCGTATATAGGGTGTTTCAAAAAGGACGCAACCCTACATATAAGAGAGCAGAACTTACGCGAATGTACATTTTATGCCATAATATTAGTCAGTTGTCATTATTGTACTCGAGGTTAACAGCCTTTAGCAGTTGAAATAACCTTGTCACGCGCTAGTCTCGCTCAAGCATTCATTCCTTTGTGTTGTGTCAGCTATGTCGTTTTCCAAAACCGAACGTGTATTTATTGTCGAGATTTATTGTGCGTACAAATCTTACAAACGTGTGAGAGAGGAGTTTGAGCTGAAGTTTCCTCAGTCTGAAGTTCCCGAAGAGTCGACAATATCTCGTTTGATTGATAAATTTCGTGACACTGGATATGTACAGGACGGAAAGAGCCCAGGCCTGCCATCACTTAACTGCCGAAGTTCTTGATATGTGTCTCAACGTTTAACTCGCTCACCCAAAAAAATCTCTGAGAAAGTTATCTTCACACTTGTTGGACTGTCACCAGCTACTGTTTTCAGGTCTACAAGGAAGTTAAAATTTTATGTATACTGCATTGGTGTCGTTCATGAACTGAAAGAACTAGAGGTCCTGTATGGTTAGAGCAAGAAATGTCTAAGGGAGATGAGAGGTATAATGCCATAGGCGTAATGTAAACTGTGCGATTGGAGCGCCCTCTAAGCATGGGAAAATGGTTCATCGCAGTGAAGCCTCCTTCGCCTTGTTGAATTGCATTTTTTCCTCCTCTTTACATCCCTTGCAAAATCGGCTTAGCTAGCAAGATGAAATCGGATTGGGAGCAATTAAATGTTAAGAAATTTCAAAGATGAAATATTATATTTAGTAAAGTACTAGCTTTACCAGAATTATTGCAATTTTTTTTATTTTGCTGCAATAAAAATAAATAAATAAATACCCCCTCAAGCAGCTGCTTGCCACAGAGGTCTGACAGGAGCCTGTCAGTTGATCTGAGAGGATGGCAGGACCTCAGCAGAAAAACGACACACACATCCATACCTTACCCGGGGCTCGAACCCAGGTCCCGTACATCAGTAGCCAAGCGCGCTAACCACTCGGCCATGGGACGGCATTTTGCTGCAATGCATAACCCAATATGAAAAACATTTAAAAAATCCTGTTTTAGGTTTATGTTAAGATGCCTTTTACTTTTGAAAATCATCAGCACCAGGAAAATTATTTCCTTTAATTTTTATTTGAAATTGGTTTTTGTTTATATATATATATTTTTTGCATATTTCAGTTCTTTTTCTGTTAATTTTTTTTTATATTCTTTTTTGAAATAATAAACAAGAACAAACAAAAATAAATTTTAAAAAATATATATTTTTATCTAAATTCTGTACTAAAATATAAACCACAAAATATTTCTTTCAATGTCTGTATCTAACAGAATATTTTCTAAATTTGGCAATTAACTCTGATTGAAATTTTTTGCTCAATCATGGAAACAAATTATTTTCTGTTTGAGAGCATGAATGAGCCCACAGAATAGCCAACATCAAAATGGGGCACATATGTATAGCAAATGATATATCTTAAAAGCAAAACAAATTAATCTACATACTGACTTACACTTTCTAACACTATTACTGCAATATACAGTGCACTTTCATTAATTTTCTATATCACATGACTAGGTAAAAGCTAAAAAATTTCATATTAGAGTCATATACCATTTAGCAATTGTCATAAATTTGCATCCACAATCTACTATTCTTTACCATAAAAGTTTTTTAACACATTGCCAAAAACGGGGAAAATAGTACTACTGACTGATAGTATAAAATGCAAAATAGTATATGATCCTCATGCCCATAATAAAATTCATAGTAACGAAATATTTAAAGTCACATGCAATAGATTGCCACTTTGCAGTTATCATGCATCTAATAACACTCTGCACAGCTCAATTTCAAGTTTGAACCTTTTTTTAACTACAATGCCAAAAGCAGAAAAAGTATTGTCCTCGCATACAAGTACTACTGACTGACATTATGAAATGCAACATAGTATATGATCTTCATGCCCCCCACTGACGATGCCGATGAGGATATGAAGGATAGGTTTTACGGACAACTTCAGGATATTTTGAATTCTTTCAAGAAAGGAGATATTACCCTTCTTCTAGGTGACTTCAATGCCAAAGTTGGTACTGACTCTGAGTTTGGGGAGGGGTGATCGGCCCTTTTGGTATTGGTAGCTGCAATGGCAATGGGCAACGTCTCCTACGTGTAAGTAAACTCAATTGTTTCAGAATAACTAATACTTAATACAAACACCGCGACATACATAAGTACACATGGGTTTCACCTGATTGGCTTCATAAGAATATGATTGATTATATATTAATTAACAGGAAATGGGCTAGTTCTGTTAGGAATATCAGGTCATATAGGGGAGCTGAAATTGGATCTGACCATTACCTTGTTAAAAGTGTATTGCAACTTAAACTTAAAAAGTGTTGTGCTAGGGTTAAAAAATTTACCTTTAATACCGAAGCTCTGAAAGACCCACTTATAGCTAAAGCTTACCATGATAGGTTACTTAGTCATCATGACAGTCATGGTTTGCTTAATACTGAAGTTGAGGAAGAATGGGGCCATTTTAAACAGGCTTTTTTGGAAACTAACAGTACTCTTTTAGGAAAAAAGGAGCAGAGGAGGCAGAATTATTAAATAATATTTAAGTGATAAGGCATTTGAGCTTATTTCTGAAAGAAGGAACTGCAGGAATGTCCTTAATCAGTACCCTACTAGTCCTAATAGAAAGGATTACAGAGAGCTTAATAAACGTGTAAAGGATCAGTTAGCTACTAATAAGAATCTTTGGCTTGATGGTTTGGCTGACAAAGCCGAGGAAGCAGTTAGACAGCACAACAGCAGAGAGCTGTACCAGATAGTTAATGTTTTGTGTGGTAGAAGACGGACAGGTATACAAGGATTGAAGGATAAAAAAGGTAAGGTTATAGAAGGGGAGGATTCTGTCATGACTAGGTGGGCTGAGCATTTCAGTGATGTTCTAAACAATGTGGTTAGTTCTATTCCCATTGTTTGTAATGATGATAGATGCATTGGTACCTTTAATTTTGGCCATATAACACAATCTGAAGTTATTTTGGCTTTTCTAAACTTAAACTTCATAAATCCCCAGGGGTAGATTTAATTACTACAAAAATGCTTAGAGCTGGGAATATTTCGGTTACCACTTGGATGACTGAAATTTTGAATATCTTTTATGATAAAGGCATGGTTCCTAAAGATTTTACCAAAGCTATTATTATCCCTATTTTCACATAAGGTGATCGCAGTTCTTGTGATAACTATAGGGGTATCAGCCTACTCTCTGTTCCAGGGAAAGTTCTTTGCATGATTGTGCTTAATAGAATTAAGAATCTGGTTGACAGGCAATTGCGTGATGAGCAATGTGGATTGAGAAGTGGTAGGGGATGTGTAGATCAGATATTTTCACTTAGGCAGATTCTTGAGAAATGTTTAGAGTTTCAGAAACATTTGGTAAATGCAGAAGAGTTGTGACAATTGGAATTCGCGGCAAAATTTTAATTCCGAATTGAAAATTTTCGTTGTCTTTTTCCCCCCAACCACATTTCTTCGCTACGCCCCTGGAATTACTATAAATATTTCAATACCTATTCAAACACTTTTGATATATCGATTGGTAGATAATATATATATAAAACATGCAGATTTTTCCATAAGAAAGCTTATAAAATCATGTGGCGTTTCTGATTTTCGAAACTGTATACGAATTTTTCCTTATTTTTTGACAAAAGTGTACCAAGAGGAACCTCCCCACTCCTTCTCCAAGTTATAGACACTGGAAAGAATTATATTAAAATAAAAAAATTTCCCTCCAGCTGTTTGCCACAGATGTCTTACAGGAACCCGTCAGTTTATACGCCATAGTAGAAGGTCTGTGAGGATGGTGGGACTCTTACATATTCTTTGGTGGGACTTCAGCAGAAAAACGACACGAACATCAATGCCTTATCTGGGCCCCGAACCCGGGCAGACCGGTCCCTTACCATTTTAAATGAAAAAAAAAAAATTTTCTTGTAACAACGATTAACCATAACCGTGTAAACAATCCCCCCCACATTATTAGATCATATGATCGTTTATGAAATATAGTGATAAAAAATTGTTTCGTGAGGCATACTTTTTTTATGAAAGTATTTTTACGTACCAAAAATGCTATCTTATAATTATATTCGATTATGTAATAAAGTTTTATGGAAATCGTGTAATGACGTGAAATTTCCTTTTCGTTATTGCACACAATTGTGTGTCTTTTCTTCAGATGCTAAAGTGATTAAAGAGTCCGAGTCGAAACCTTCCTGGATTAATTATGCTCACCCAAAACAAGGTGACTTTATACAGGAATGGCCACGACTGGACAACCCATATCTTAATGATTTACCACTTCAACGTTTCCTGCTACGGCATACACCAAGAGAGGTAAGCTATATACAAGAAACTTAAATGTAGTTGCATTAGTAGTGAACGGAGATGCGAAAGTGGGCAGATTGTTATACGTAAATAAAGTGCCAAATTATTTTGTTGAAAATAATGTGTATTTGTTAAAAAAAAGTTGTACTTTGTTTCATACCTCTTCACGATATGTTTAAATATTTGTGAACTCAGCTTTCACAAATTATATATATTTACTTTTTTTATTCTTCAGCTTTTGCATGAGATTACAGAAGATCTAATACAGTTTAGTGACAGAGTTGTAAAATATATACATAAGCTTGGCCGAGAATGTGAACTTCATGCACCACGATTAATAGTGCAGAATGCATGGGGTGAACGTATTGATGAGCTATGGACATGCAGTGCTTGGCAAAAGCAACATGATATTTGTGCTGAAGAAGGACTTGTTGCCATAGGATATGAGCGCAAACACAGAGAATGGAGGTATGCTTTTAAAACTAAAATATATTTGAAACAATTTTATGACCAATATTCTTTATTTCTAAAGTAAAGCATTTTTAATCTGTACATCAATACCTGCAAATCCTTAACAACTAAAGGCAGTGGAGTCCAATCAAATTGTGCAATTTTTCTCTCCAAACTTCTTGTATTGATAGAAAATATGATGAGTGACCACCTTACCTGGTATGCATCATTAACCCTTCCAAGGTTCAGCCTAAAAAACTGGTTTACATCCAGTGGCGCAGCTATTTTTTCACTATGTTCAGCCAAAAAAATTAATTTTAGCACTTTTTTTCAAAATGACTAATGAAAAGAAGTGTGGTTGTTGTATGCTCAATTAATTAGCATTTAAGATTTTATGAAAATGGTAATTATTTAGAATTCTCAAATTTGAGTCCCAGCTGGGTCAGCATTAAGATTTATCTCTTCAAAACTCTCCACCCTGTCCATGGTCAGTAGGGAACACCTATGGGCTTGGAAAGGTTGCCATCCATTAGATGGGATGTTAAGCTGTAGCCTTTGTGTGGGAGAGCCATACCTTATGCATGTTAAAGAACTCACTCGATGGCCTTGACGAGAGGCTGCCATCTGTCTCACAACAGCTGTTACAGTTGGTCCCCTCTCCCAACCTTCTCTGAGCCTTTTTGGTCTTTGTAACCTAGCAAAAAAGTGCCACTCAGATGTAAAACAACCAAACACAAATTATTTGGAAAGGGGTACTAATGCCCCATTTTGTTTCTCCTTGTTTAGAAAAGTCTGTCAGAGTAGTCCAATTTTCTTCATAACCTTAAAACCAAAATTCTTTATCTCCACCACTACCATACAGGAAAAAAAAACTTCAGCAAAATAAGGCTAAAAAGTAGTACAGTATCACTGGAGATGTGTTATTTATCTGGGACTCATGAAATAGCTGAAAAAAAAATAGTTTTGTTACAAATGGAATGTCTGTAGGACAACCATTATGAGATAACTTGGTTACCAATTTCCTGACATAAATGGTGTCACTAGCGAATCAAAAAATGTGCAGGAAAGTCTATAAATAACATTAGCTGAAAAAAAGATTACCCACTCATGGTATAGTAATTATATGCCTGTCATGTACTGGGAGACGTGTTTGAATCCCACTCGCTACAAAACTAAATTTGGTCAGTTTGTTGTTCATGGTCCTCAGCCAGCAGATGGCACTTCTCAAGAAGCGTATGACATTGAGGTGTAAAGTATGACGTAGAAACGTAATCATTGGTTGTTGGTGGCCTATGGTTCTTTGATTTGTTTCTTTTGGGTGGGTAACATGAAGTCACGTGTCATGTGTGATTTGATGGGAATGTGAAGTTACATTGATTTTTTTTTCACATTATTTGCATGTAAACTCCTTGGGATAACATGCCTATGCAGCTAGAGGTAAGTGCATATGTGTAATATATTTATTGAAGAATTTTTAATAACAGCCAGAATAGGAATAATAAATGTTTCTGTTGTTTTTTTGAATTTTCGTTAAGATATGATAATAATAAGTTATTTAAGATATTTGAAATATTTTTGAATTGAAATCATTTAATATTAGGAGGGTTGTTGGAGAAAGTGTTGGGGAACTGTTTTGTAATGTTATGGTCACTTCGTTTGGAAGTGGGAGTTCAGTAGCTTTTTATGACCGTGTAGGGGGAATGTTTTTGTAAGTTGTTTGGAGTGAGGGGCATTTGAAGGGGAAGGGAGGAGTAGTTAACCAGATAGAATTATTTTAATTTTTTTTTTGTTTGTAATATGGTGTAGTATGTATTTTGTTGAGAGTGCAAGAAAATGGCAAAAGTTTATAATGTGGGGTAATTAAATTTTAAAAATGAGATTTTTTATGGGGTGTTAAGGTTTTAGGAGATAGTTTTTGGTGAAATGTATAAAGTGAGTTTTCAGAGGATTCTAATATGGGGGGGGGGGGGGGGGGGGAGTGGAAAGAATGTTGGAAGTTTTTTCATCTGGGACTGAACATGACGGTAGTAGTAACAAGTGTGTATTTCATTATAGTAGTTTGGGATGAATTGAGTGATTTTTAGTAGTTATGTTTAGTATGGTAATTATTAGTGTAATATCGTGATTTATTGATTTTGTTATATATTTAGGAGTCTTTTAAAGTTACTTATGATTTATTGTTAATATGTGGAAGCATTGGCGGCTTTTTTGATGTAGAAATTATGAGTATTGTAGAATTGTCGGTGTGGGAAAAAATGCAGTTTTTGATGGATTCAGGAAAGTTGATCAATAATTTAGAGGGGTTTTTTTTGTCTCTGATGAGATTATTTGATTTCGAGGGCTTTTTTATTATTCAGTCGGTGGTGCACTGTTTTCGATTTTCATGTTTTTTTGTTTGTGTTATCTGCTAGGACATTATTTAGTTTCGGGGGCTTCTTTATAATTTGGTCGGCGGTGCACTGTTTCCAATTTTGATGTTTTTCGTTTTGTGTTGTCTGCAAGGACATTATTTAGTTTCGGGGGATTTTTTATAATTCGGTCAGTGGAGCACTGTTTCCAATTTTCATGTTTTTTGGTTTGTGCTGTCTGCGAAGACATTATTTAGTTTTGGGGGCTTTTTTATAATTCAGTCGGCAGTGCACTGTTTCCTATTTTTATGCTTTTTGGTATGTTTTGTCATCGATGAGATTATTTAGCTTTGGGGGCTTTTTTATAATTCTGGTTGACGATGCATTGTTGATGATGTTCTAGGTTTTGAGATTGGTCAGGCAGACTGTGGTTCGGTTAATCTGAATAGTTCCACTCTTGAGCATGTGTCAGCTTAACACATGTCTCAGTTATCTTGGGAGCTATGCAACAGATACTGGTGATGTGGGGCATGAGATTAACAGATGAATAGGGATTGGTGCCAGGACTTTTAAGAATCTATGGAGAGTGTGGAGAAATAGGTGTATACACCTAAAAACTAAAATTAGACTTCATAATAGCTTGGTTCTTTCTAGGGTTAGGTATGGTAGTGAAACTTGAATGCTGTGTAAACAAGATAACAGGAAACTAGATGCTTTTGATTTTAGATGCTTACTCAGTATCTTGGGCATTAGGTGGTGAGGTTAGGTAAAGGAGTTGGCAACCTCCTTTAAGCAGGATATTGGGCAGAGAGAGACTCCATTGGTTTGGCCATGTTGTCTATATGCATATAGATTAGTGAATAGGGTTATGAACAGTCTGCCGGAAAGTCTCAGAAAGAGGGGGAGACCTAAAATATGGTGGGTAGACAATGTGAAACAGGACCTTGATAGAATTGATCTACAGTGACCAGATGCAGCTGATGTAACTCAGGATAGAAGAGCTTGGAGTACTAAATTGCACAATATGGTTGGACCTCCAAAGCCCATGGCTGCTTGAGGATGATGATACTATATTCCATGGTCTGATACATAATATTTAAATGAAATTGAATAATTATGAATAAGAAGAATGATAATTTCACATACATTGATTATGAAATATCAAATGTTCATGTTTATTTAAACTTTATTCTGTTGAATATAAATTCACTAATTCTGGATAATATTTGTTTCAGTCGGCTCTATCAACTAAGTAAGCTTTACCTCTATGCTCCAGCAGCTGGCTTGTATACTTGTCCCCTGGCAATGACGGATGGGGCAGCAAAAACAATTGAGGTATTTTATTTATTGCATTGTTGAATGTTTTTTTCAATTATGCATTTCTATATATTGTTTGAAGAATGTATTACTTTTTTCAAGGATATTTAACCAGTAGCTTAATTTATTATCACTAATTTGTAGGTGAGTAGTCAATAAGTTACAAATGAATAAAGCTGCCAAAATATATTATGAAGCAATGACAAATTTTGATACTAAGTGGCAGTCAGTGATTGCCATGTTTCACGCCACACAGTTCTATCAATAATCAAAGGTCTGTTGTGGCAGAGATGGTTGTCTGAATATTGCAGGAGTGCACAAATAATGAACAACATGCAGTTATCTTTTTATGGACCCATGGTAATTCTCCCAAAAATTAAACTATAACTTGCGTATAATATATAAATAAAATGTAACAGAAATACAGCAGTATAATCAGACAGTAATGGTAACAATGACATATCAGGATATATGGTAAGAATTTATAAGATGGATGCCAAATGACATATAAAATGTATTTTCCTGTATATCCAGGTACAGATGGTATCCTGTTGATACAGAATGAGAATTTCTATATCTCTATAGAATCAAATTTATAAGAGAGCAGATAATAGAATTTGGGATTTGTGCAAGGTTTTGTGCAATTTGTTGTAATCCCCATGCAAGGGGAATTGTTACTTTTTGATGATTTTACAGTTGTACAAGTTACGTAGTGCTAACCAAAAACATTAGTGGCTTAGATGTTATAAAGTCTTAAGTTTGCAAAACTGTTCCAAGTTAGTGATTTATGTTACCTAACCCATTAACTTACCCAATTACTGTGATTATACTGTTGTACTCCTGCTGTATTTTATTTACATATTATGTGCAATGTTACAGAGTATTATTAAATTTATGAGAAGTACCGCAGCTTTCTTCTAGATTCAAGAGTGGGAATTTGGTAGTTGGAACAAATATTAGTAAGTGTTAGAGATTCTCGTTTGTAAAATAGATTTTGCTGATGATTTTGAGAGCCTCATTTTGAACTTTTTCTAATTTATAAGAGTTCTTTTTATTAATACAGAAGAGTGGAAGCACAGTATTCGAGTTTTGGTCAGATGTAAATTTTGTAGAACATTGGAGCATAGGAGGATATATAATTTCGAATGTACCTCAATATATAAGTTCTTTTAGAAGCTGAAGTGATGTTTTATTAATGTGAATTCCAAATATTGTTGAGTGCCATACTGCACCCACTGTTCAGTTCTGTTCTCAGATGTCATTTAATGACATCTCAGATGTGCTTAATCAGTGATAGATTCGGTGAGCAAACTGGCCATGTTAGCACTGGAATGGCTTGAAGACACTGTTGAGTAATGTGTGCAGTATGTGGTCTGGGATTATCATGCTGTAGTATGCCATTTGGCATGCTCTGCAGGAGTAAGATCACATGCAGAGAATAGTAACCACATATTGCTGGGCAGTTAATTTACTCTTATTGACTATGAGAGGACCAACTGTCGTAAGAGATAGAATCCCACACTAGGATCCCAACAGTGGGTGCTGTATGGCACTTAACCCTTCCAGGGCCTAGCCCGTATGTACACGTACAGAGAATCGTAAGTTGCGAGTGTCGATGCTGTATGCATACAGTCTTAGTACAACAAAAATATATATTTTTTTTAAATAAATAAAAATTGCTGTTGTAATTTTTATATATATCTTATAAAAATATATAATTCAGGCTTGAAAAATGATATTTTGTTTTTTTTAATTTGATGCATATTTTATTAAACTACAATATAAATAATTTTATAAAGCCATCTGATTGCCATTTCTTAGAAGCACTAAATGGTATTGCCGATTTGCTTGTTAATGTTCTTATTTGCTGAAACAACCTTTTGATTTAAGCTCACAAGTTTGATTTGAGCTATTATCAACAAATTTTTCCCTAAATTTTCGAAAATCTCCTAAAAATTAACCAAAAAAATTTTATTTTTAAAAATGATAGATTTTGGAAGTAATTACAAAATACGTACCGCCATTTTTTTTTTCCATTTCACACTCTTTTCTGTCAAAAACCTAGTCAGTATTCCCAAGTTATTTTTATCATTTTTCCCAGCTTCTATACATCTTTCCTGCTTTCAAATCGAAACTAAAAGTAAACATGTCCTTCTGAGAAATTCTGGTTGCACCTGCATTTAATTAGTTATGATGCTTCACTGAGACTAACAAGCCACAGATGACTGATGCAATCTCTGTTGCTTGTGCTATGTGTTGTTTACAGTTTTTGTCCAGCATATTGGATACTCTTTGTCAAGTTAGTATTTTTTTTATATTTAAACCTTAGTTAGTTTTCATTTCAGTAGATTTATTTTTGGAAATTAGCGATCTTTAAGCCGATTGATAAGTATTGATTTTTTATATCGTATGGCCGGTCTATAACTTGTGGCTGTGGATATTTTAACATTGCATTAGCTATATATTAATTATTATTTTATTATTTATTACTTTTCCAGTAAAACTTTGATCTAGTATCATTTTCTGAAAATAAATGAAGTTTTGGATATGGAAGCAAATTAATTTCTATAGTTTTATTTCCGCTAGTTAGCGATTTTTAGATCGGCTGATTTATCAATTACTGATATATCTTTCCTGGTTGGCTAGATCGGAAGCCGGCTTAAAAGTTGTTGCGGATATATTATTTATTAATCTCATTTAGGTTATATGTAATTTTTCTTTTATTATTTCTTTTTTTTTTAATAAAAAAACTTTGAGTTTGTACCGTTTTTGAAACTGAATGTCTTGGACTTGAATGTCTTGGAATTGTATGGAAGCAAATAGACTTCCTTGGTACAGAAATCGGTCATTATTCGGGAAGGGCTAGTTTTTGGTGCACAAACCTTTCTGCACTTAGCCAAGATCGCCAAACTTCGACACCCAAAGAAAATATTCATAATGTTTAATAAAAAAAAAGCAGCCAAGGAATTTTTTTTTCTATTTCATAATTAGTTCAGAAAATTCCATGAATATGAGAAGGCCAAGTCACATTGTATAACACTGGCTGTGTTTAAAATATATGATACTGAAAAGAATCATTAAAAGAAATAAAAATCTTATTTCAGGTGAATATTGTATTATTCGGGAGGAAATTTCCTTTCAATAAATATATAATTTAACTATATTCAGCAGGTTTTCCAAAATGGAGCCTTACTTGAATAGTGCAATCTTTTTTTTCACCATATCACATTGAAAAAGGCTTATTAAAATCAATATGCTTGCAAATTTATTTATATTTATTTTCATGAAATTCGTAATTAAATTCTGTTTAATTTCGTATATAACATGACCTATTTCCGTTGATTGGTTGTTTTTTTAAAAAAATTTAAAGGTGACTTGTTTATTTGACTCAGCACAGTTGGCTCAAAACCTGGAATTTTCTCAAAGTATGATACCAAGAAAAAAATTACAAAACGAGAAAAATATTTACTTAAAACCAAAAAAATAATTTTTTTTGTTATTCAGAAATATATAGTCATTCTATTCATGTGCATTGTAATCATTTTTGTCTATTAGTTTTTTTTTAAATGAATTTTTATTAGTGCTGCCAGATGCATTTTTTTACTACATGACTCTAAAAAAGTCCTATTAAAATAAGTCTTTTTTGTTAAATACTTGATTTGCAGAAAATCCAGAATTAAATGCTGATTAATTTGGCATACAACATGCCATAATTCCTTTCATTAGTTATTTGGCAAAAAAGTTCTAAAGTTAAAAGTTTATTTTGGCTGAGCATAGGCAGAAAATAGTTTGGCCCCTGGATAGAAAACTGTTTTTCAGCCTGGGCCCTGGAAGGGTTAACAATATATGACATGTAAGCTCTTTCCCTTGTATGTCACCACATATGAGTGTAGTCATCATTCTGTGCCAGATATGTAAGCCTGTTCACTGAAGATGGTATCACCATTCATCACATCACTCAGCTCATTAGTTGCATCCTAATCTGGCATGCTTATGGCTTCAAGTGAATGCAGAGGAGAGGGCACCTCCTTCCCAAAACATCATCATGCAGGTGTTGATGAATGGTATTGATATACTAGTGGTGTCCCATTAGTTTTTCTGTCACTGGATATCTGCCAGGCAGTCATGTTTCTGGTATAATGACAGCCATTTAGTGAATCTGTCAATTATCCAATCCATAGTCACTCAAGGATGATCTGATCCTTAACAATGATGTGAAATGTCCATTGTTGCCAGCTAACGGCCAACTATTCATGCATCACTTCCAAGATGCATTTCAATTTGGTACATATACCATCCTGCTTCACATACACCTATGATCTCCACTCACTCAAACTCTCTGAGTTGATTAAAGGTGTCTGCAATAAACAAATGGCATTACCCTTCACTGGTAACCAGATTTATAAGTTCAGTTTCTTTATACTGTCCACTTTCATCACCTTTCCTACAATTAATGAAATCTGTATCATCTGCCACATTTTAAATGTAGCCAGATCATATCACAGACCATATCACTGTCCTGGACTTCCATACTAATTTCATTAATGTAGCTCTTCTCCGATCTGTAAATGGTAGCTACTAGTCGCTGGAAGGAGAGCTATGCACCAATTCCTGTGATGATGCATAGAACCAGCCAGGCCTAGCATCTAATATCCAACCCCACCTTCTTGTGGTGCAGGCCATTAGTACCCTTCAAAAGAGACTCTCTTGTGGAAGTGAACAGAAGAGGAGGGCTACCAGATTAGTGTAGCCTACTGATCTGGACAATTATGGCTACTTTTCTCTTTTTTTTTTCTATCCTGCTGAGACTCATTAGTGATGCTCTTCTAGGATATGAGTGCATTTAATGAAAGGTTTCTTACAGCAAAATTTCAGACAAACATTAAAGACTTGAATGTTATCTGCTGTTATGCCCCCACTGAGGATGTTGATGAGGATGAGAAGGATAGGTTTTACGGACAACTTCAGGATATTTTGAATTCTGTCAAGAAAGGAGATATTATCCTTGTTCTAGGTGACTTCAATGCCAGAGTTGGTACTGACTCTGACATTTGGGGAGGAGTGATAGGCCCTTCTGGTATCGGTAGCTGCAATGGCAGTGAGCAACATCTCCTACAGGTAAGTAAACTCAGTGGTTTCAGAATAACTAACATTTATTACAAACACTGCAACATACATAAGTACACATGGGTTTCACCTGATTGGCTGCATAAGAATATGATTGATTATATATTAATTAACAGCAAATGGGCTAGTTCTGTTAGGAATACCAGGGCATATAGGGGAGCTGAAATTGGATCTGACCATTACCTTGTTAAAAGTGTCTTGCAACTTAAACATAAAATTTCTAGGGTTAAAAAATTTACCATTAATACTGAAGCTCTGAAAGACCCAGTTATAACTAAAGCTTACCATAATAGGTTACTTAGTCATTATGACAGTCATGGTTGCTTACTACTGAAGTTGAGGAAGAAGGGGATCTTTCCAAACATGCTTTTTTGGAAACTAACAGTACTCTTTTAGGAAAAAAAGGTGCGGAGGAGGCAGAATCATTTGAGTGATAAGGCACTTGAGCTTATTTCAAAAAGAACTGCAGGAATGTCCTTAATCAATACTCTACTACTCCTATTAGAAAGCATTACAGAGAGCTTAAAAAATGTGTAAAGGATCAGTTAGCTACTAAGACTCTTTGGCTTGATGGCTTGGCTGAGGAAGCAGTTAGACAGCACAACAGCAGAGAGCTGTACCAGATAGTTAATGTTTTGTGTGGTAGAAAACAGACAGGTATACAGGGATTGAAGGATAAACAAGGTAAGGTTATAGAAGGGGAGGATTCTGTCATGGCTAGGTGGGCTGAGCATTTCAGTGATGTTCTAAAAAATGTGGTTAGTTCTACTCCCATTGTTTGTAATGATGATAGATGCGTTGGTGGCTTTAATGTTGGCCCTATAACAAAATCTGAAGTTATTTTGGCTATTTCTAAACTCATCATCATCCTCAAGCAGCCATGGACTACGGAGGTCCAACCAGACCGCTCAGTTTAATTCTCCAAGCAAATCTGTCCTGAGCTACATCTGCTGCATCCGGCCACTGCACACCAATTCTAACAAGGTCCTGTTTAACATTGTCTGCCCACCGCATCCTAGGTCTCCCCCTCCACTGTTCATAACCCTATTCGCCAATCTATAATTAACCATACTGGCAACATGGCCAAACCAGCAGAGTCTCTCTCTGCACAATATGCTGCTTAAAGGAGGTTGCAGACTCTTTTGCCTAACCTCATCAGTAGTTACAAAGTTTAACCACCTAATACCCATGATACTACGTAAGCATCTAGAATCAAAAGCATTTAGTTTCCTGTTATCTTGTTTACACAGCGTCCAAGTTTCACTACCATAACTAACCCTAGAAAGAACCAAACTATTATACAGTCTAATTTTAGTCTTTAGGTGTATACACCTATTTCTCCACAATCTCCACAGATTCTTAAAAGTCCCGGCAGCAATCCCTATTCATCTGTTAATCTCATGCTGCACATCACCAGTATCTGTTACATAGCTCCCCAGGTAAATAAACTGTGACACCTGCTCAAGACTGCAACCATTCAGATGAACTGAATCACAACCTGCCTAACCAATTTTCATCACTTTAGTTTTCTCTCTTTATAACCAAACCTACTCTACTACCAGTTTCATCAACAGCTTGAATGAAAGAGTTCATCTCATCAACATCATTTGCCAAAAGGGCTAAATCATCAGCATAATCTAAATCAGAAATTTTCGTATCTCCAGCCCATTTAAGGCCAAAATCTTTCCCTTGAAGTGAATTTCGCATAACATAATCAATAACCAAACTAAAGAGAAAAGGAGACAAAATGCACCCTTGTTGAACACCAGAAATAATGCTAAACCAATTGCTACAAGACTTACCAACTCTCACACACGACTCAGTGTTATTATAGAGAGCTTTCATTATGTTAACTAACTTGTCTGGTATGTCATATGATCTCACAATCAACCACAAATTATGACAATCAACAGAGTCGAAAGCCTTTTTGAAATCAACAAAGCTAGCAACCAAAGGTTTCTGAAACTCTAAACATTTCTCAAGAATCTGCCTAAGTGAAAATATCTGATCTACACATCCCCTACCACTTCTGAATCCACATTGCTCATCACGCAATTGCCTGTCAACCAGATTCTTAATTCTGTTAAGCACAATCATGGAAAGAACTTTACCTGGAACAGAGAGTAAGCTGATACCCCTATAGTTATCACAAGAACTGCGATCACCTTTTTTGAAAATAGGGATAATAAAAGCTCTGGTAAAATCTTTAGGAACCATGTCTGTATCGTAAAAGTTATTCAAAATTTCAGTCATCCAAATGGTAACCGAAACATTCCCAGCTCTGAGCATTTCTGTAGTAATTTCATCTACCCCTGGGGATTTATGAAGTTTAAGTTTAGAAATAGCCAAAATAACTTCAGATTGTGTTATAGGGTCAACATTAAAGCCGCCAATTCATCTATCATCATTACAAACAATGGGTGTAGAACTAACCACATTGTTTAGAACATCACTGAAATGCTCAGCCCACCTAGCCATGACAGAATCCTCACCTTCTATAACCTTACCTTGTTTATCCTTCAATCCCTGTATTCCTGTCCGTTTTCTACCACACAAAACATTAACTATCTGGTACAGCTCTCTGCTGTTGTGCTGCCTAACTGCTTCCTAAGCTTTGTCAGCTAAGCCATCAAGCCAAAGATTCTTATCAGTAGCTAATTGATCCTTTACATGTTTATTAAGCTCTCTGTAATCCTTTCTATTAGGACTAGTAGGGTACTGATTAAGGACATTCCTGCAGTTCCTACCTTCTGAAATAAGCTCAAGTGCCTTATCATTTAAATAATTCTGTCTCCTCTTCTCCTTTTTTCCTAAAAGAGTACAGTTAGTTTCCAAAAAAGCTTGCTTAAAATGGCCCCATTCTTCCTCAACTTCAGTATTAAGCAAACTATGACTGTCATAATGACTAAGTAACCTATCACGGTAAGCTTTAGCTATAACTGGGTCTTTCAGAGCTTCAGTATTAAAGGTAAATTTTTTAAATTAGCACAACACTTTTTAAGTTTAAGTTGCAACACACTTTTAACAAGGTAATGGTCAGATCCAATTTCAGCTCCCCTATATGCCCTGGTATTTCTAACAGAATTAGCCCATTTGCTGTTAAAACAATATATAATCAATCATATTCTTATACAGCCCATCAGGTGAAACCAATGTGTACTTATGTATGTCGCGGTGTTTGTAATAAGAGTTAGTTATTCTGAAACCTTTGAGGTTACTGCCCATTGCCATTGCAGCTACCAATACCAAAAGGGCCTATCACCCCTCCCCAAAGATCGGAGTCAGTACCTACTTTGGCATTGAAGTCACCTAGAACAAGGGTAATATCTCCTTTCTTGATAGAATTCAAAATATCCTGAAGTTGTCTGTAAAACCTATCCTTCTCATCCTCATCAGCATCCTCAGTGGGGGCATAACAGCGATAACATTCAAGTCTTTAATGCTTGTCTTAAATTTTGCGGTAAGAAACCTTTTATTAATGCACTCATATCCTAGAAGAGCATCACTAGCATGTCGCTGAGCAGCAGACCCATGCCTTGGTGATGCTTTCCATCCTCTCTCCCTGTAAAGAGAAATTTAAAGTTATTTTTAAGTATCTCACCTTTACCTGTCCATCTGGTCTCTTGCAAGCCTAGAATATCTAGGTTATAGCGCTGGAATTCCTGCATGAGGACATCAAGAGAATAATCTCTATGTAATGTCCTCACGTTCCACGTTCCTGCAGAGAGAAAATGATTAGTAGGATTTTTAAAGAAATTAGGTTTATTGAGATTGATAGGGCCAACAATATCAAACAGCCCCCTGATCGCAGGCATGAGGCAAAGACCTGTTCCTCCTCTGCTAAAGGCTGAAGTCACCGATGCTGGTAGGAACTTCAGGCACCACCTTTTCAAGTGTTCTTTTTGAAGAGCCATATGGCCTGCCTGAGACACATTACTCCAGTTTAGGCTTGACGATGCCCAACTAGCTAAGTAAGGTTCAGGTACCTGCGATGGCCTCTGATTAGGATTATCCACCAGCTGATATAAGGTATCCCATGCCTCTGTTCACTTAGGGCGAGCAACCCAGAAGCAAACAGAAAACACAGCAGCAGATTCTCCTTCAACAGAGGCCCACCAGTGCAGCAAGTCCAGGATCCATAATCAAACTCAAATCCATAAACAAGTCCAGTCTAGTAAGTATAAATGTTCAGCACCAGGACCCTGTAAAGTTGACCACTCCTCAGCAGGTTGAAAAAAAAAAGAAAAAAGTGGCCATAGATGACTTCCAAAAGAGAATATCTCTTTTGAAAAGTACTAACGACCTGCACCACGAGAAGGTGGGGTAGGACATTAGGTGGTAGACCTGGCCAGTTCTGTGCATCATCACTATAGATTGGTACACAGCTCTCCTTCCAGTTTATGCCTAGCTACCATTTTAAACTTCATAAATCCCCAGGGTAGATGAAATTACTACAGAAATGCTTAGAGCTGGGAATGTTTTGGTTCCCACTTGGATGACTGAAATTTTGAATATCTTTTACGATAAAGGCATGGTTCCTAAGGATTTTACCAGAGCTATTATTTTCCCTATTTTCAAAAAAGGTGAGCATTGTTCTTGTGATAACTATAGGGGTATCAGCCTACTCTCTGTTCCAGGTAAAGTTCTTTCCATGATTGTGCTTAAGAGAATTAAGAATCTGGTTGACAGTCAATTGCGTGATGAGCAATGTGGATTCAGAAGTGGTAGTGGATGTGTAGATCAGATATTTTCACTTAGGCAGATTCTTGAGAAATGTTTAGAGTTTCAGAAACCTGTGGTTGAAAGCTTTGTTGATTTCAAAAAGACTTTAGACTCTGTTGATCGTTATAATTTGTGGTTGATCGTGAGATCGTATGGCATACCAGGCAGGTTAGTTAACATAGTGAAAACTCTCTATAATAACATTGAGTCGTGTGTGAGAGTTGGTAAGTCTTGTAGCAATTGGTTTAGCATTGCTTCTTGTGTTCGATAAGGGTGCATTTTATCCCCTTTTCTCTTTAGTTTGGTGATTGATTATGTTATGCGAAATTCACTTCAAGGGAAAGATTTTGGCCTTAAATATTATGGAGATAAGAAAATTTCTGATTTAGATTATGCTGATGATTTAGCCTTTTTGGCAAATGATTCTGATGACATGAACTCTTTCGTTTGAACTGATTGATGCTGTTGATGAGACTGGTAGTAGAGTAGGTTTGGTTATAAACAGAGAGAAAACTAAAGTGATGAAAACTGGTGTGGCATATTGTGATTCAATTAATCTGAATGGTTGCAGTCTTGAGCAAGTGTCACAGTTAAATTATCTTGGGAGCTATCTAACAGATACTGATAATGTGCAGCATGAGATTAACAGCTGAACAGGGATTGGTGCTGGGACTTTTAAGATTCTATGGAGAGTGTGGAGAAATAGGTGTATACACCTAAAGACTAAAATTAGACTGTATAATAGTTTGGTTCTTTCTAGGATTAGTTATGGTAGTGGAACTTGGATGCTTTGTAAACAGGATAACAGGAAACTAGATGCTTATGCAGTATCTTGAGCATTAAGTGGTTCAATTTTATAACTAATGATGAGGTTAGTCAAAGGAGTCAGCACCTCCTTTAAGCAGTATATTGTGCAGAGAGATACTCCATTGGTTAGGCCATGTTTCCCATATGGATAATTGTAGATTAGAGTAAAGGTTCTCAACGTGGGATACGCAGTAAAAGTTTTTGGGGTATGCCATGAGAGCTCAAAAGTTGCTAGATATATGTTACATATATTCAATTCAAATTTATTTCATGCTTTCGATACATTACAAACATGTAATTTAAAACTAATGATAACAAAAGGAATAAATGTTTTTCTATTCCAAAGTAAATAGACAATTTTGAAAGTGTAAAATTCAAAACTCCACATGAGCCAAAACTCGTTTGTGGAGATATTAGATTTAGAAAACATAAAATATTGTAAAGAAACACTACCAACTTATTTAACACTGATATATATTAAACCCATTAACATGACTCAATATGACTCAAAATGTGTATTTAGACACTATAATCATGCAAGACATAACCTCAATTTTCAGACTTGTAATCATGCAAGACATAATTACTATAACAGATATATGTATATGTTTTATTTTATTCCCATTGTTATACTATAACTATATTTTATCTATCTATACAAGGATTACACCAGTTACATACACATTTCCAGGGAACGTGAAGCATAAAAGGTTGAGAACCACTGTATTAGAGAATAGGGTTATGAACAGTGAGCCTGAAGGCCTCAGAAAGAGGGGCAGACCTAGGATGTGGTGGGCAGTCAATGCCAAACAGGACCTTGTTAGAATTGGTGTACAGTGGTCTGATGCAGCAGATGTAGCTCAGGACAGATATGCTTGGAGAACTAAATTGCAAGGTCTGGTTGGACCTCCTTAGCCCATGGCTGCTTGAGATGATGTGATGAGCTCTTCTCCTGAATGGGACAGTTTTTTTTTTCGAGAGTAGTGTATATATATTGCAATTTTGAAGGAAAAAAAATTGTTTTTATCCAAAACAGTGGGATAGCAACCCAACCATGAGAAAGTTGAAGCAGTTTTTGGTTCTGAAATTATTATTCAATGTGCAGCAATTTTGATTGATATTGTTTTAATATTAGAAACTTTTTTAAAATAATTTTAGTTTATGTATATTATAACTAGTAATTATAAATTTAAATTTTGATTTGTGTGACATTGATAAAGATGACATGTATTATTAAAATGATTCTATGAATGAAAATTTAAAGTTGCTCCTGAAAGTCTTGTTTGTTTCATGAAGTGTTTTGTAAAGTCCAATGAGGAATATTTGGTGTTTCACACTACAGTTACTGATATTTCTCATAGTTTATAGAATCATAAGCTATTATAAAAATAATATTATACCAGTGTTAATAGTAGTAGCACTATTGGTATTCAAAATGTTCTTGACATACATCTGTAGACAAAAATTGTTGCACTTCAACAAAACTTTTACTGTCCTTCAAAGTTACTCCCCTCCAACATCTATTCAAAATTGCAGACATCTGTGCCAGGAATACTCTGCAACTCTGATTGATCTCATTTTGCAAGGTCTTGCACCCTTGAAAAAGGCTTTCAAGAAGTTCACAGCCAAAAATCACATGGTGCAAGATCAGTTGAATATGCAGGATGAGATAGCTGTTTGATTTTCCCTGCTCCAAATAGGCTGTAACTTGCTGGATTTTGTGAGCACTGGCATTGTCATGAAGAAGGATGCTGTTTTTGTTTCCATTTTGCTTACAGCTTATAGATGTATTTCAAAACTTTTTCCGATGTTTCTTAACTTTGCTAACACATCGAGTATCTGATTTTTACATTAACTGACTCTACCATTAGGTCAGTTAATTGATGTTCTATACAGTCAGATACATATATATCAATAACTGCCTGAAGGATTTTTGGGCTCTCAGACAAGGTTACAAAGCCTGTTTAGTAAAGAATATTTTTTTGATTTTTATTTGGAAAAAACATAAGAGTGTCATTAAGATTTTCATACCCTGTGTATGTTGTCCAGGGGAAGAAGGGGGTTAATCCACCCCCATTGGGGTTTAAATAACATTTCTAAATTAGTCCCTGAAAAACTAGACACTCAAGCATGTCTCCTCCACATCCATTAAACGTTTTTTGTTGTACCACAGTTCATCACACTGGTATACACAGACAAATAGCCATAGGCATTTTGGTGCCTTAGGCAATGAGGCAAAGTATGCCATTTTATCTTGAAAATATTTTTACCAAACAACATTTCTAAACTGCAGGAAGTATAATATAAAAAAATATATATATCCCCTCAAGCAGCTGCTTGCCACAGAGGTCTCACAGGAGCCTGTCAGTTTATATGCCATAGTAGAAGGTGTGTGAGGATGGCAGGACCTCAGCAGGAAAACAACACAAACATCCATGCCTTATCAAGGGCTCGAACCCAGGTCCCTTAGATCAGTAGCCAAGCGTTCTAACCACTCCGCTATGGGACTATAAATATATTCTTAGGATTTTTGTATTCAGGTTGCCCCATATGTGGAAGTTTTCAGCTGGCACTGCGTAATAGATATGCAAAAACCATAAAAGTTTTTAGATGAATGACGAAAAACCTAATTGGTTTTATAAAACTGTAAAATTTTTTGGAAATACGCAAGTGTAAAAAAAAAGTCACTCTGTCTCCCAGGAATACTGGACTACCTGGTTATATGCCATTTCTTCTACCAGTTAACCCAGTTATTCTCAAAGGATGTGCTGTGAGATGTTCCAATGATATTGTAGATAAAAGAAATTTATAAACCATTCTGTTCCTACCTTCTGTCACTGATTCATCATTTAACTTTTTCTGTTTAGTCAAAAGCTTATCCATATTAAATCTTAATTTTAAAACCAAAATCAGCATAAAACATGGCCATTACATTTACGATGTACACAGTAACCTCATTACCCATCAGAACTTGAGCAGAATAGCTCTGCCTTTACAAATGACTCCACAGAAATGGCTATTATTGAAGGCAAACTGTGCAGCTGAAATCTCCTGTACTGTTGTCAACTTAAATTTTTAGAGTGCCGCAAAAAAGATTGAGCATCAATGAGTTAACCTAAGGGGGGACAATTGATATTTGTTTAAGTAAAGTTATGAAGGAAAGCATGCAGGACTTCCGTATACTTCTTATTTTTCACTTATTATTTATATTTGTTCTGTTTTCTATTCTGTAGATTTTAGGCAGTAAAACCCCCGTGTTTCAGCAAGCTTATTCCAAATTGACAAGTAGAGATCCTGAAAAATTCTGGACATCGGGCCAGTGGATGACTGAGCGTCAAGGAGGTTCTGATGTAGGTGTGTTCATATTTATCTTTGTTTACAAAAGTAAAGCAGTATCTCAGTTGTAAATAAATATTTATACCTTTTAACCGTTTCCAACCTACATTTAAATGCCCTAGGTGTACCAAACCTCAATTTATGCATGTTACCTAAGGCTTCAGGTTACTTTCTAGAGTCTTTTTTATCTGCACAATTAAAGGTTAAACTTTTTTAACTCTTCTGAAATTTTGCTGGGATGAAAAAGACTTCATAATAAAAGCAATGCATGGCAGCCAATCAGAATAAATGTTGGGACAATATACGCTGCACTGCCTAAATATTAGAGAATTTTCTTGTTGTGTTAATGAGAATCTATCTTCAAAGCTCTTTAACTTTTAAAATATGCATTTAAATTGTTGCCATTCAACTTTTTTTTAATCTTTTGGAATTGTCTCAAAAGAAAACTGGTAAAATGATGTTTCTAAATGGAAGATATATGCATCATTTCATAAGAATGCATATATCTAAGCACTGTAATTTTTACTGTATTCCCAGTTTTTAAATATGGAAATGTCCTTCATTTGTAAGACATTACTTATCATATTATTAGTTATTTCAAAATGAAATTCACTCCAATGAAATTATTCTCTTTTTACAATATTGTTTTTAAAAACTGCTATTAAAATTAGATTGTGTGCTGTTTTTCTCAAATATTTTATTTTCTAAAAATTTTAAACTAAATGTTCTTTATTTTGGTATAGGACACAAACAGTTATGTCTATTAGTTATTTCAGAATAAGGTTTCAAAGTTGTTCTTTTTTTTCTCTCCTGAAAACACCTCAAAATTAACCCAGCCACCAGAGTGAATTACAGCACTATACAAAGCTGGCATGTTAAGGGCTAAGTCAAAATTTATAGTTTATACATGTGAATGGCACCTTTGTGCACACAATAGTATAAATAGTCAGGTTATAAGGACCCCCAAGAGCTTTAATTAGGCAGGGGAAGTGATCCACTGAACACCTGTTAATAGACAAGTGGATATCTGTTGAGGCCATTCAGCATATGTTTTAATGTAAGGTAATTGCTTAACATCCCATCTTATGGATGGCAGGCCTTTCAAGTCATCTCATCATCCCTGATGAAAGTTTCTGCCAGTGTCTCCTTTATCAGAGGGAAGAGCTAGGGTTACCAGGGAAACCCTCAACCCAGGAATAGTGCAGAATCAAACCTTGAAACATCAGGTTACAGGTATGGTGCACTATCAACGACTCCTAAGATTAAAAGAGATTAGATTGAATTATTTATCTCTAGGGGCATTTTCCCATAAATAATTTATTTTTGATGTGGATGATGTATAACTCTATTTTGAATGTGCATAAATTTTTTTTTATATAAGATTCTACATGAAAGAAATTGTTCAAAATATCAAGATATTATGTTATGCATGGGTCTTATTTGTTGTGCACTATGGTATTTGTATTTTGGGTGGCATATATCACAGTGGTCTGTAAATGGTAGCTAGGAATACAGTGGAAGGAGAGCTGTGCACCAATCCCTGGTGCTGATGCACAGAACTGGCCAGGCCTAGCACCTAATGTCCAATTGGTTTTACAGGCAACTTCAGGATTCATTTTGATTTCTGTAAAGAAAGGAGATATTTCTTTTGTGGTAGGTGACTTCAGTGCTAAAGTTGGTATTGACTCTGACCTTTGGTCAGGGGTTTAGGTCCCTTTGGCATTGGTAGTTCAATTCCAATGGGTTTGTCTCCTATAGCTAAGTAAACTTAACAGTTTGAGGATAACTAGTATGTACTGCAAACACTGGGACATATTATAAATACCTATGGGTTTCCCCTGATGGATTGCATAGGAATGTCATAAATTATATATTAATAATAATACCACCTCAAGCAGCTACTTGCCACAGAGGTCTGACATGAACCTGTCAGTTTATATGCCATAGTAGAAGGTCTGAGAGGATGGCAGGACCTCAGCAGAAAAACAACACACACATCCATGCCTTACCCGGGTCTTGAACCCAGGTCCCTTAGATCAGTAGCCAAGCATGCTAACCACTCGGCCACAGGATGGCTATTAATTAACAGCAAAAAGGCTAGTTCAGTTACAAATACCAGATCATATAGGGGAGCCAAAATTGGGTCTGACCATTATTTGGTGAAGTGTTATACAACTGAAGCTTAACCCTTTTTTTGCCAGCTCCAAAATTGTAAAACCAAATGTACATGTTATTATTTATGATGTTCAAGAAAAGTGCCGATGCAGAAATGACAACGCAACTGTTGCTGGTGGCTACTGGATCATTCAAGTCATTTGGGTGCTCTTGCCAATAGGCAGAGGCAGCACTACTCATGCAATATAGCCTCTGCTTATCAGCAGAGCCAGCAGTGAAGATGTTAAGAACTATTGTGCTAAGGTTAAGAGAATTACCTATAACACTGGAGCTTGAAAGATCCAGATACAACTAAAGCATACCATGATAGGCTACTCGGTCATTATGACAGTCTTGGTTTGCTTACTGCTGAAGTTGAGAAAGAATGGGATCAGTTTAAACAGGCTTTTCTTCAAATTAAGAGTACTCATTTTGGGTAAAAAGGAACAGAGGAGACAGAGATATTTGAGTGATAAGGCTATAAAAATTATTTATGAAAAAAGGTAGAGCAGGAATAATATGAATCAACACCTTTGTATTCTTAATACACTCCAATGCAAAGAACTTAATGAACATGTAAAAGATCAGTTAATAACTGATAAGAAGGGTGGGGGTAGCTCAATTGGTAGTGCATCATTCTCATAATCTGCAGTTCCCAAGTTCCAGCAGAGTCAACGTTGAGATTTATCTCCACAAAACTCCCTGCCCTGCCTCAGTTAGTAGGGGACACTGATGGGCTTGGAAAGACCACTATCCATTGGATATTATTATTATTTACCTTTTATAATGATGGGATGTTAAGCCATGGTCCCATGTGCAGGAGAGCCATACCCTGTGAACACACTGGATGGCCTTGACTGGAGGCTACAATCTGTCTCCCAACAGCTGTTCCAGTGGCTTCCCTTCCCAACCTTCTCTGTGCCTCTGGGGTCCTTGTGACCTGGCCATTTAATCCATTTTTGCAAAAAAAGTGCCACTCAAAGGTAAAACAACCCAATGCTGATAAGAATATTGGCTTTGCTGAGAATGCAGAGGAAGCAGCGAGACAGCACAATAGTAGGGAGTTGTACCAGAGAGTTAATCTTTTGTGTGGGAAGAAACAGATAGGTACACAGGAATTGAAGGATAAAAATGACAAGATTGTTGAAGGTGAGGATTCTGTCATGGCTAGGTGGGCTGAGCATTTTAGAGATGTTCTAAATAATGTGGTTAGTTTTTCTCCCATTGTTTGTAATGATGATAGATGCATTACTGGCTTTAATGTTGACCCTTATCACATTCTGAAGTTGTTGGCTATCTCTAAATTAAAACTGCATAAATCCCCCAGGAGTGGATGAAATCACCACTGAAATGCTTAGAACTGGGAATGTTTGGGTTGTCACGTGGCTGACTGAAATTTTGAATTCTTTTATGATAAAGGTGTTGTTCCTAAGAATTTTAGTAGAGCTATTATTATCCCTCTTTTTAAAAAAGATTTTCGTAGTTTTTATGATAATTATAGGAAAATTAGTCTACTTTCTGTTCCAGGTTAAGTTCTTTCATGATTGTGCTTAACAGAATTAAGAATGTGGTTGACGGACAATTATGTAATGAGCAGTATGGATTCAGAAGTGGTAGGAGATGTATTGATCAGATTATTTCACTTGGGCAGATTCTTGAAAAATGTTTAGAGTTTCAGAAACCTTTGGTTACTAGCTTTGTAGATATCAAAAAAATCTTTTGACTCTGTTGACTGTCATAATTTGTGGTTGATCATTAGATCATATGATGTACCAGACAAGTTACTTAACATAGCGAATGCTCTCTATAATAACACTGAATCATGTGAGAGTTGGTAAGGCAACTGGTTTAGCATTGCTCCTGGTGTTTGACAAGGGTGCATTTTGTCTCCTCTTTAGTTTGGTTATTGATCGTATTATGTGGAATTCATTGCAAGGAGAAGATTTTGTGCTTAAATGGTCTAGAAATCCAAAAAAATTTATTTTTATTATACTGATGATTTGGCATGTTAATGAGATGAACTCTTTCATTACTGCTCTTGGTGAGACTGGTAGTATAGTAGGTTTGGTGATAAACGAGAGTAAACTAAAGTGATGAAAATTGATCAGGCATGTTGTGTTAGTGAATCTGAATGATTGCACCCTTGAGCAAATGTCTCAGTTTAATTATCTTGGGAGTTACTTAACAGATAATGGTGATGTGTGGCATGAGATAAATAGAAGAATAGGGATTGCCTCCGAGACTTAAAAATGTATGGAGAGTGGGGAAAAATAGATGTGTACACTTAAGGATTATAATTAGGCTGTATAATAGTTTGGTTCTTTCTAAGGTTAGTCATGGTAGCAAAACATGGACCCTTTGTAAGCAGGATAACAAGAAACTTAATGTCTTTGATTCTAGATCTTATGCAGTATCTTGGGCATTAGGTGGCGGGACTTCGTAAGTTATGATGAGGTTAGAAAAAATAATCGCCAGCCTCCTTTGAGCAGCATATTTTGCAAAGAGAGACTGTTGGTTTGGCCATGTTGCTCACATGCATAGCTGCAGATTGGCAAATAAGATTATGAACAATGCATCTAAAGGCTTCAGAAAACAGGAGACCTAGGATACAATGGGCAGACAATGTCAAATTGGATCTTGTTGCAATTAGCATAAAATGGCAAAATACAGCAATCTTACGAAGTCTGGTAGGACCTATCATAGCCCATAACTGTATGAGGATTTTTGTCTGTGTTTATATATATATATATCATGATAATTTGCATTTTTAAAAGAAATTATGAACTGGTCTTTTACCTTTTGCACTCCAGATGTTTTTTTAGTATGACATACCAGTAACTCCAAAGGATTTTAAGCAAATTTAAGAAAAAAAAATTAGGCTATTTATAAAATTTTTATAAAAAAGAAAAAAATGATAAGATCATGAATAAATGACATACAACTAAAAGAAATATGTTTTTTATTTTCTTTTTAGGACAATATAAAGATCTTTATTAAAAAAAAATTATATTTTATAATTATTTAATGTATGGTATATCTGTAAAAACAGTCTCCCATGTACATCCTTGGTTTATTGGGGCAAGTGTCACAATATTCGCTAGTTTCACATCTGCCTTTTTGTGCTCTTTTTGAACATACCATACAATCCCTCTTTGGACCTCTTCTTAAGACATGTAGTTTGCCATTCAATTGAGTTTCAGATGAAGAGGTAGAAGCTCTACTACGGCTGCTCGAAAATCTTCAACCAGTTGGTCAACCAAAAGTTTAATATATTTCAAATGGCTCAAGGCCTTTTTATTTTTATTCCTTTTTACAGTTTTATATAATATGTAAGAATTTATAGAACATATCTTCATGCCCCCCAAAAATAATTTCCTCCTCCACTTTAATGTTTGTATCTGCGCAAAAAGGGTATTAGGACCATTTTTCAATAAGCAATAGACCTATTGTTTGTGTCCCTGCTATGGCACCATCAGAGTTGTTAAATAGTATTAGTATGTTGCCGTAGCAGTGCCTATGGAGTGCAAATGGTTAATATAAAACCATTTTATGCTGTGAAATTTATATTCCTTAATCATTTCTACATTACCAGACAAATATATTTGTATAATTTTTTTTTTTGTAAATAAAAATTTGTTTACACAATAAATATTTCCTTAAAATTTTAGAAGAGTAGGCATATTGTTTTGGATACCAATTAAATCACCTTTAAACCAATTATCAGCCTATCAAAAGTATGAAAAGATATTTTGCTTATTTGGCATTAAGCTTTTATAATATGTTGTACTATAATTTTTAAATTGAAATGTTGCTTGTTTCAGAAGCTAAATTAAAGAATTTTATTTTGGTCTAAAAATTTTAAGGAACATAATTTTAGTATAAATTTTATTTTGTTAATACAGTTTTGCCACCTAAAAGAAGTTAAATACTATATATATACAAGGTACTTCAGTAGGTAAATTTTAGGCCTGTGGTATCAAGGAAAAGAAAGTTTAGTGCTCTTTTTTATATTAGCATTTACTATTAATTTTCCAAAACAAAATTCTGTATTTATTACCTGTATTATGTAAATTTGAGAATAAATCATTATTGTCATAACTGCAAAATATTAATTACTATCAATGGGTTATTAACCATTTTTGCAATCATTTTCAGCTGGTGGAACTGAAACAGTAGCAATTCCACACGTAGATCACTTGTACCATTTATATGGATACAAATGGTTCTCTTCTGCTACAGATTCTGACATGGCTCTTACACTAGCAAGAATTTCTGATAAAAATGGTTCAGTCAAATCTGTATGTAATTTTTTAATCTTAAATATATCAAATATTGTATCTCTTTATTAATTGTATCTTTAAACTCTCATTAATGAAGAATGCAAGATGTTACTTTTTTTAATTTTCTTTCATAGTGTGGTCAAATTCACATACTAATCTGTAATTTGCTACACAGATGGCAGAACATGGGCCACATTTGATTCATAAAAGTTTATTTACCCATTGAGAATGTATAAAAAATAATGCCTCCTCAAGCAACTGCTTGCCACAGAGGTCTGATAAGGAACCTGCCAGTTTAATTTGCCATAGTAGAAGGTCTGTGAGAATGGCAGGACCTCAGTAGAAAAATAACACAAACATCCATGCCTTACCTGGGGCTCGAGCCCATGTCCCTTTGATCAGTAGCCAAGTGTGCTAACCACTCGGCCATGGGAGACAAAAAATTACATGAAAAAAACAGGTTATGAATGTAAAGCATAATGCACTCCAGTCCAATTAAGTTGTATAAATATACTTTTTTTGTGTTCACATTGGGTTTATTTTTTGTATGTGCTTCTTGCCCCATAAAAACCAGAAATTTTAAAAATAAAATAAAGTTGAAAAATAAGCATATACACCTAAAAATTAGACTGTATAATAGTTGGATCATTCTAAGTTTACTGTGATAGTAAAATTTGGACCTTTTGTAAGCAAGATAAAAAAAACTTGGTGCCTTTGATTCTGAATGCTTGTGCAGTATCTTGGGCATTTAGGTGGTTTAACTTTGTAAGTAATAATGAAATTAGACAAAGGAATCAGCAACCATCTTTGAGCAATATCTTTGTAGAGAAAGACTAATCTATTTTTGCCTAATTTAAACTAATTTAATTTTTTAAACTAATTTAAAATTTTAAATAGTTTTAATATACTGGGCTCATAGTTTTTCCACTGATATTTTCAATAAGGTACTAAAAGAATGTTTAAAAACATGTCCAAAAGAAATACATTACTTGTAGGAGATATAAATATTGATATTAAAATATTCTAGAACAACAAATGATTACTTAAATATATTGTCAAATTATGGGTTCAGACAATACATGCACCTACAAGAATAACAAAGGATAGTATTAGTTGTTTGGATTATGTATTCTATAGAGATTACACAAAAAATGTAATAAAAGTAGCAGTATATCATACTGCTATAACTGATCACTTTCCTGTTCAAGATTGTTCTGGAGGAGGATTCAAACATTTTAAGTACTAAAACACAATGGGTGTACTGATAGGAAAAGAGATAGATTTTCACAAATATAAAACAATATTAAAAATTTGACATTTAGTGATGATTTAAATATTAGAAATTTTGATATTTGCTTTCGAAAATGCTTTACAGACTTAAGTAAAACAGATAAATTTACAGAAGTGAAAAAGCATAAAAATTTAAATAGAAAAATAAAACAGCCATGGGTAACAAATGACTTACTGAATGTTATAAATACTAAGGAAAAACTATATAATAAATACAAAAATAATCCAGGACTATTACAATATGAGACAGATTGCAGATCTTATTGTAAATTACTTAAAAAGAATATTCAAGACAGTAAAGATACATATTATAAAAATAAACTAAAATCATGCGGAAAAGACCTGGGGTGGCTCAATCGGTAGTGCGCCAGGCTTGTAATCTGTAGTTCCCAGGTTAGAGTCCCAGCTGGGTCAGGGTTGAGATTTATCTCCGCAAAATTCCCTGCCCTGCTCACGGTCAGTAGGGGATACCGATGGGCTTGGAAAGGCCGCCGTCCGTCAGATGGGATGTTAAGCCATGTCCCCATGTGTGGGAGAGCCATACCCTGTGCATGTTAAAGATCACACTGGATGGCCTTGATGGAGACTACCATATGTCTCCCAACAGTTGTTCCAGTGGGTCCCCTCCCCCAACCTTCTCTGAGCCTTCAGGATCCATGTGACCTGGCCATTTAGCCCATAGTGTACAAAAAAAGTGCCGCTCAGAGGTAAAACAACCTAACCCAAAAAGCGGAAAAAACCTAAGAAAGCAGTGGGAACTAGTAAATAGAATAACGGGGGGAAAAAGGAATTTATACCACCCTCTTAAAACATATAAGCTGGTTAATGACATGAATATATATTTTATTATTCACTAAATAGCAATGGATGTGATAAAAATGCCTGCATAAATTCCATTTACATTGGTTAACTGATGTGTTCCTAAAGTATTTTGGTGTTGGAAATTGAAATCTGAGATCAGAATTGGCCTATCAGGGTTAGTTTTAGAGTTATGGAGATATAACACATCAATTCATACATATTACTTGAGGAATGAAAAATCAGGAAATGTTACATCAAAAAAGTTTGCAACACTGACTTGTTTGCAATAGTTTATACTCACATGTTGGCAACAATGTTATTCTATTCATAGTTTAGATAACTACTAGTCCCGTGGCCGAGTGGTTAGCACGCTTGGCTACTGATCTACGGGACCTGGGTTCGAGCCCCGGGTAAGGCATGGATGTTGGTGGTGTTTTCTGCTGAGGTCCTGCCATCCTCTCAGATCTTCTACTGTGGCATATAAACTGACAGGTTCCTGTCAGACCTCTGTGGCAAGCAGCTGCTTGAGGGGGTATTTTTTTTTTAGTCTGCCTCTGTAAAGTATGTTTTAAAAATGTGTAAGTGACAAGATATTTATGGAATTAGAATCAGTTTTTTCAAACTGTATTCTAGGGTATATAAAGATATTTTATGACAATATTTGTGTAGTTAACATGACAGGTTTGTGAATATGTATATTCTGTTATTTTATTCTTTTGTATTCTAGAAAATGCCCCACCGAAAATATCAAAATCAGGCAGACAACTTCTGTTATATTTGTGGAGAGTTCACCTTTGCAAGACACATGAAAAAAATGTCACCTATGATAATGAGAACATACAAACATTACTTTGGATGTAAAATAGGAAATCAGTATAAGCAGTGGGCCCCTCACATATGTTGTGCAACTTGCTATGTGAAATTAATAAACTGATGGAAGGGTAAAGGTAGCACCATGTTATTTGCTGTACCCATGATATGGAGGGAACCAAAAGACCATTCCACAGATTGCTACTTCTGTATGACTAGTATCCAGGACTTTACCAGCAGAAAATTAAAGAGACATATTGATTATCCCAACTTGTCTTCTGCAATACGACCAGTACCGCATTCTAAAACTTTGCCAGTTCCACTAACTCCAAGTCAGGAAACAGAAGATGAAGAAAGTACTGGTGAAGAGAGTGAGGCATGTGAATCACCTCCAGAAAGAAGTGATCCTTCCTACGAAGATACCATGGATTCAACTCCACATTTTTTAATGCAAGCAGATCGGAACAATTTGGTTTGGGATCTAGGGCTAAGTAAACAAAATGCTGAACTGCTGGGCTCTAGGTTGCAAGAATGGAATCTTCTCCAACATACAAGTATAACTTTATATAGAAATAGAGAATGGAATTTTGTTGCATTCTTCTCACATAATGGCTGATTGACTTTCTGTAATGATATTGCTGGTTTTATGACAGCTTTAGGCTTTATTCATGACCCACAAAGTTGGAGGCTCTTTATAAATGCATCCAAAACTAGCTTGAAGACAGTTTTACTACATAATGGTAAGTTAATGCCTTCTGTTCCAGTTGCCTATGCTAGTATGGCAAAAGAATCGTATGAGATTCTAGATATAATGCTCAAATCCATTAAATATACAAATTTCAATTGGAAAATATGTGGGAATTTAAAAGTCATTGTCATGATATTGGGAATGCAACAAGGGAACACAAAATTCCCTTGTTTCCTTTGTGAATGGGACAGTCATGACAGAGCATTACTTGAAGAAAATTGGCCAATACATAATTGGAAAGTGGGAGCAAAAAATTTACAGAAGCAGAGACTTATAGTTAATGAGGACGTGATCCTTCTTCCGCTTCATATAAAACTAAGACTTATGAAGCAATTGGTCAAGACAGTGGATAAATATGGTAGAGGATTTGCCTACCTAACAAAATCCCACCATCTTTCAGAAGCAAAGATAAAAGAGGGCATGTTTGTTGGCCTCAAATAAGACAATTGAAGAAAGATGTGAAAAATGAAGAATCTCTAATGGAGAAAGAGAAACTTGTTTGGACATGTTTTAAGAAAGTTGCAGACAATTTTGTTGGAAAAAAGAGGTCTAAAGATTATAAAGAAATAGTAAACCAGACGATACATACATATTGGGATTTAGGATGTAACATGTCTTTGAAAGTGCACTTCCTGCATTCACATCTGGACTACTTTCCGGAAAGTTGCAGTGACATCTCCGATGTACATGGTGAGATGTTTCACAAAGATATTCCAGAATTGAAAAGCAATATGAAGGGAAGTGGATGTCTACAATGTTAGCTGATTTTTGTTGGAATCTCAAAGGAGACAGCACAGATAAACATAAAAGAAAAAAATGATTTATGTTTGGTATTTTTATTATTTAATTATTCTGCATTCAATAATTTTCTGTATGAATCTATAATCATTTTAATACTAAGGAAGCTAAGAATAATCTCTTTTTTTTTCCCTATTATTTTTCATTGTAAATCTAGGAATAAAATGAAATATTAAAAATCGTTTAACTTGGAAACTATCCCTGATAGAAAACATCTAAGCATAGATCTGAAGTCTGCACTAAAAAACCTTTAAGAATCACACAACTCTTACTTAGAAAGAGAATTTATTTTTGTAGAACAGTGTAATCTATCTGTAAAAATCTTAAAAATTATAAATAAGTATCATTTGGATTACTCAATAGAGTTGATAAATTTTCACTATGGAGTTTTTTTATGATTATTTAAAAACTGCTCTAGTATTACCAATTTTTAAAACTAGAAATAAAGATTCAATTGAAAATTACAGGCCAATTTCTATTTTACTAGTATTTACAAAAATATTAGAAAAAATTCTGAAAATTAGGTTGATAAATTTTTATGCTAAATTCAACTTTTTTTTGTAATACAGTAAATAACAAATAATTTGGTTTTAGAGAAAATAAAAATATCGAAAAAGCAATATTTAATGTTACTAATAAAATATGTGGAAGTATTAGTGAAAATAAGAAGATACAGTGTTTCTAGATATTAGCAAAGCGTTTGATTCAGTGGATCACACATTTTTGTTACTTAAGTTATATAATAGTGGAATAAGAGGTATTGCATATCAATAGTTCAAAAGCTATCTATCAAACAGAAAAAAAAGAAGTTTGTATTGACTCTCAATTCAGTAACTATCTAAATATTAAGAAAGGAGTTTCTCAGGGTTCTGTCCTGGGACTAATTTTGTTCTTATATACAGGGTGATTCAAAACTTATCATTCAAATTTCGTGGGGAGGTAGGGAATACGTCAGGAAACCGATTTCACATAGGAAAGTATGTCCGCAAATGTACGCATGCGTATGTAGAGGGCGCTGTGTGTACCCAACCAGTGTACCACTCGCCCGACCACTCCTGCTGTCATCAGTGTACGAGCTGACTTACTAGTGATAAGATGAATCGTTTTACACATCAAGAGCTAGCGGATATGCATCTCGCATATGGGGCAGCTGGCGAAAGCGGCCGCCGAGCTAGGCAAGTTTACGAAGACTGATACCCCAACAGAAGAATACTGCAGCATCAAATGTTTGCACATGTGCATCGCAATCTGCGCGAACGTGGTTCACTGCGCAGCAACATGCAGGATACAGGAGAAGACGACTGACGCGGACTGTCAACGTCACAGAACAAGTCCTAAAGTCCATCAAAGATAATCCGAATACCAGCACACGAGCTATTGCTCAGCAGCTTGGGGTCTCTCAGTCAGCAGTGTGGTGGATACTGCACGAGGAACTTGTGCATCCTTACCATCTGCAAAGGGTGCAGTTACTGCATCCTGACGATTATCCGAAGCGTGTGGAATTTGCACAATGGTTCATGCAGAAAGGTGCCGTGGACCCCAGTTTTCCAGCCTCTGTCCTTTTTACAGATGAAGCTTCATTCAGTCATGAAGGTGTGTTCACTACACACAATTCACATGTGTGGGCTTACGACAATCCGCATGGTACGAGAAGTCGCGCTGCGCAACATCATTTTGTCGTAAATGTGTGGGCTGGAATCATTGGTTTGTTGGGACCTTACTTGCTACCGCCCCGATTGGATGGCCGGAAATACCTAATATTTCTCGAGACAGTGTTACCGACTTTTCTGGGCGCTGTTCCTGCACATATCTGCAGAGATATGTGGTATCAACATGACGGGGCTCCAGCCCATAGCACAATTGTTGCGCGTGATTACCTGAACCGAACATTCAGAGCTCGATGGATCGGTAAAGGTGGACCGATCGCTTGGCCACCCAGGTCACCTGATTTATCGCCCATGGATTTCTTTTTGTGGGGGGCCATGAAATACCATGTGTACGAGACCCCTGTCGACAGTGAAATGGACCTTATTGCACGAATAGTGGCTGCCGCAGGCATTGTCCGTGATATGCCAGGCGTTTTTGAAAATGTTTGGCGGTCAATGCAATGGCCTGTGAATCCTGTGTCCGTGCAAATGGTCGCAATTTTGAGCACCTACTGTGAACCTGTACTTTACCTTGTTGGAATAAAAGTCGCATTCGTTACCACTTAACTGTACTGTTTCCTTGTGTTCACTTTACTTGTCCATTTTGTTCATGTAGATGACGTTTGCGGACATAATTTCCTATGTGAAATCAGTTTCCTGACGTATTCCCTACCTCCCCATGAAATTTGAACGATAAGTTTTGAATCGCCCTGTATAAATGATTTCTGTTCTTTTGATCTATATGGATCACTAACATGTTTTGCAGATGATGAAGCAGTTGTATATACTGCAGACAACTTAAATGAGCTAAAAAATTTAACTGAGCCTGATTTTAATAAAAGAAGCAATTAGTTTACTAGAAATAAATTACGTTAATATTCAAAAAACAAAATATGCATTTTTTGAATTGCATGAAGGTAGCACTGACTTTGAAATCAAGTATCATAAATTGCATTGTAACCGTACTGTAATGGAGAGAGTAAAAAATTATAAATATTTAGGTGTAATCTAAGAAAGCAACTTAAAGTGGAAGATGTATGCTCAGAAACAAAATAGATTGAGATAAATATTATATAAATTTTATCATTTAAAAAATATTGTTACAAGTTCTTTTCTTTGCTCTTTATTTTTTTCTTGGGTTTATTCAAGTATACAATATGGTATTGGCATATATTCAATGTGAAAAGTTACAAAGATATTAAATCCTTGAAATTAACTTTTATATGTAATATAAAACAAATTTACCTTTTTAAAATTCTCCTGTTTGTGCATGTGAATCAGGATTGGCTAGATAGTGTAAAGCGTCCCTACAACATGAGAAGAAGTAATCAATGTATAGTGCCTCTACCTCATAAAAATATTTTGAAAAAATATTTCAATTTTCTTGCACCAAGGATTTATAATTTTTTAGAAAATAGCATAAAAAATGAAACAAATTTGTGAAGTTTTAAGCAGAAAATTAAGAGTTTTTTTGTTAAACATTAAAAACACTGAAATTTTTCTGAGATTCAGTTAGCTTGGAATTCTATAATTTATACAACTTAGCATATTTTATTTTTATTTTAAAATAGTGCTAGCCAATTATCTGTTGCTACTGCTGTTCAATTATGCAAAACTCCTTGGTTCAAAATAGTTATAACTAAAATTCTGGTTTCTTTCTTTATCAGTGCTTTTATTGTATTTGTACTGTATATGTATTTTGCATTGGATTATGATGTATTATATATTTCTAAACTTAATCCTTTGCACTTGAATTTTTTTATAGTGTTACCATTTACTCGAAGCAATATTGATAAAAAAAAATAGCTTTTTCATATTGTAGCTTAAAATTTTTTAAATAAAAATATTATCAAAATACTTAGATAAATATAGAGGGAAAATTGTCATTAGCTGGGTGCATGCATGTATCACAAAAAAAGTAGGTTTCATGTCTACCACCTGGCATTTTTCGATTGGAACTGCAGTCTTTTTTGGCCCCATTGCACAAGATATGTAAATTATTGTTTAGTCTGTCCTCTCCATCCACCACAAAAGTTGTTGAAAGCAAATTCATTGTCACCGCTATCAATCGCTCTATAACTTTTAGTACTGGTATTTTTTATCTGCCATGTTTATGGGTAAAAATTATGATCACGAATAATAATACGGAGCACAGATATGACACACAACCATCCGCTATGGAAGTTAGTGCCAGACTGACTAGTGTGTTGCCGCTATGGCACCCACGAGTTTTACAATAAAATCAAGATGGCACCACTGTGGTGCCCTTGGGTGCAAATGATTAAACTACATAAATCCCCATAGGTAGATGAAATTACTACTGAAATGCTTAGAGTTGGTAATGTTTCAGTTACCACATCGATGACTGAAATTTTGAATATCTTTATGATAAAGGAATGGTTCCTAAGGATTTTACCAGAGCTATTATTATCCCTATTTTTAAAAAAAGGTGATCGCAGTTATTGTGATAACTATAGGGGTATCAGCCTACTCTTTGTTCCAGGGAAAGTTCTTTGCATGATTGTGCTTAATAGAATTAAGAATCTGGTTGACAGTCAATTGTGTGATGAGCAATGTGGATTCAGAAGTGGTAGGGGATGTGTAGATCATATTTTTTCACTCAGGCAGATTGTTGAGAGATGTTTAGAGTTTCAGAAAACTTTGGTTATTAGATTCGTTGATTTGAAAAAGGCTTTTGACTCTGTTGGTCATCATAATTTGTGGTTGATCATGAGATTGTATGGCATACCAGAAAAGTTGGTTAATTAATGAAAGCTCTCTCTAATAACACTGAGTTGAGTTAAGGCTTGTAGCAATTGGTTTAGCATTGCTTCTGGTGTTCGATAAGGGTGCATTTAATCCCCTTTTCTCTTTAGTTTGGTTATTGATTATTTTATGCAAAATTCACTGCAAGGGAAAGATTTTGGCCTTCAATGGTCTGGAGATAAGAAAATTTCTGATTTAGATTATGCTGATGATGTTGATGACATGAACTCTTTCATTCGAGCTGTTGATGAGACTGGTAGTAGAGTAGGTTTGGTTATAAACAGAGAGAAAACTAAACTGATGAAAATTGGTCAGGCAGGCTGTGATTCAGTTATCTGAATGGTTGCAGTTTTGAGCAGGTGTCGTAATTTAATTATCTTTGGAGGGAATTATCGAAAAAGTTGTTGCCACAAACAGTCCAGTACTACAAAGACACACTGTAATGCTCCAAAAGTATGATAAATTCTTCACTTTTGACCTTATGACTGATCCAAATTATGCTAAATATTCCAGATAGCTTTGGGTGCCAGGCAATTAATCTTGTCAAATAAGGTTAAATAAGGGTTGCTAATTATATTATGCTTTACTTAGTCAATATGAAAACAATTCAAAAGATTATCAAATTATTAAAGTTTAAATCTAATCAAAATCAATTTTCCTGCTCAAGAGAAAAAATATTAGAAAAGTCAAAACTATTTCATAAAACAAAGTTTATTTCCAAAAAATCTTGACTCACCAACCGAAAATTCTTCTACAGTTCACATCAATTCTCTGAGCAACTAAAAGTTCACTCAAAACAACATCTTCACGTACATTATCAAATCACACTCCAAACTAATAAACATCTCAGCTCTGTGCAAAACTCTACTCTGCCACAAAATCTACTAACATTCTTCCTACTAACTTTAAAAACTTCTCTTTTAACTCTGTGGCCTAATGTCACTTACTATATATGTGGCATGCAAATGACATGCGTGTTGCACGCTCTGAAAAAAGTTGCATAAACTTATGATCTTGCACTAGCTATGACACAAAAAGGGCCATGACCTTTTGTGTGCATTAGCAGCTGTTAATCAAAAGTCTGAGTTGTGCATGCAAAACTCCTTTAGCAGTCTTGAGGTCTAGGGAACCAGACACAGATGTCATCAGCATAGATGGAAATTCCCACTCTATTCTTGAGTTGAGAGGGTAAGCCTGACAGCAAGAAGTTCAGAAGCATCGGGCTGAGGAAACCCCCTTGAGGAACTCCATGATTGATGATATGGGGAGTACTGATCGTGTTGGCCCATACCTTCTCCCAGACTGTCAATGCTTATTCCATATTCCTGTGTAATGTACTCCAAGAACTGCTGGAGGATGTGCCATTGACAGTATAATTGGCCAGTGAGGTCTCTAAATCTCAATCCATTGGACTTCTCTTTGTAGGGACATTTGAAAGTGTTACACCAGACACACCCACTGGTCTGGAAGACCTGGTTGTACATATCCAAGCTGCCATGATCACACTATACTTCAGCATGTGCAGCTGAATATTCTGATACAAGCTGCTGTGTGTTCCAGAATGCAAGTATGCACTTTCAGTACCTACTGTGACTTCATATAAACTGCCCTCATAGTCACTCAACTGTGCACAAATTAATGTGCTTTTTCATTGCTGCCTTTTTTACCTTTAGCAATGCAATCATACATTGTTTTCAACATGTTTTATGATTAAATCACCAGACTCACAATGCATCCTGTTCTTGTTTGTCATTTTGACCTTACTATAAATCCTCAGGTTCAAGTCCAACCTGTGCCAATATTGAGATTTATCTCCACAAAACTCCCTACCCTGTCCTCAGTCAGTAGGAACACTGATGGGGTTGGAAAGGATGCCTTTTGTCAGATAGGATGTAAAGCTGTGGTCTCATATGCAGGAGAGCAATACCTTGTGCTTGTTAAAGAACACTCTGGATGGCCTCAATTGGAGGCTATCATGTTTCGTAATAGCTGTCCATTTGGTCCCCTTCGCCCAACCTTCTCTGAGCTCTCAGGGTCTTTGTATCCTGACCATTTAGACCTGTTTTTTGTGCAAAAAAAAGTGTTGCTCAGAGCTAAAACTACTCAATCTTTGCTAGGAGTCGCATATACTGTGACTCACAATTGGATCTCTCTGACATTGCACCATTGGGCTTGGTTATTTCCAGACTCTGGCTAACTATAAACATGTTAGAGTAACTCAGTTTCCTTCTACCTTAAGGATTTTCGGAAACTGTGTGCATATAAGCACACATATTTGACTAAAATTTGAATGTTCATGTAATCTAAATTTAATTTGTTATTTTTACATCTAAAGTTTTGATCACTTTCATTTACACTATTTAATAGTATTGGAAGCTTGCAGTGTAAAAGAAGGATAATTTTTATGTTGTTCATTGTATTTTATTTAAAGCATCAGATAATTCTTCTTTTTTATGTAATAAAAGCTTTTTTTACATAGCATTTTGTGCTTTCATTATACCAAATTTTGAATAGTTCCAATTATAAAAAGAATTGCTAAATTTTTCACTTATAATTTTGCATTTATATATATTATTATGTGTATGTTTTTAACTGAGGCTGGTCCAAATTTAGTATTGATCTTTTAAAAGTGCTTTTTTGTTATATAATAGGGAACTAAAGGATTAACTTTGTTCTTTTTGGAAACAAGAAAGTCTTGCGGATCACTGAACAATATCCAGATTGTGAGATTGAAAGATAAATTGGGTACTCGTCAGGTGCCAACTGCTGAACTTCTGCTTGATGGTACTATGGCCTATAAGGTTTGTATTTTTTGATAACAGTGCTTTTGTCCCCCTCTTAATCTTTTCATTGAGCTATTGTGCAGAAGCCACTGTTTATTTATAATGAAAAGGTGAATTAAAAACAGAATTATAGCCATTTTTCTATGTTATAGTTTGTTACATTTTTTTTGAACTATTAATAGAGATTTTTATATTGGCAACTGAAAAATGTAAATTAAACAAATAAAATATTTAAGTAATAATGGAAATATTATGAATTATATATATATATACACATTGAATTAATAAAATAATTTTGATAAAATTGTATAATACCACTGTAATTATAAATTATTTAATTCACCAAAGGTTAAAAAACTTTTAGTGAAATTAAAATGAAAACTATACAGTAGAATTTTGTAAAAAAAAAAAGTATGAAAAGTTTTAAATATTTTTTATTTTCCTTTCTTATTATTTTATTGCTCAGAATTAAAATGATTTTTTTTTTTTGGTAGCTGCTTGAGGGGGTATTTATTTTTTTATTTATTTATATAATATGATTTATTTGTGGTGGTTAATTTAGGATAAATATCTAAAGTGATTTTTTTCTTTCTGCTGAATGGAAATTTAAATCATCTCATCCTTAGGACATTAAGAAGACTTGGTGACATTTGAATATATTTGAAATACAGCAGTTCTGTTTTGAAAATTACTAAAGCTGAAAATCCTTGGTTTATTTTTATCAATGTTGTTGATTACTCTTGTTTCCTTTAGATGTCAGAAGAGGGGAAAGGTATGGCTGTCATGGCTAATATGTTGACCATGACTCGTATACATAATGCAGCTGCATCTGTTGCTGCAATGAGGTGGTAGGTATTCACAACATTGATTAATCATCGTGCTGTCCATATCTCTGGCTTAGCAAAATAGTTAAGTTAAGCAAAATAATGAAACTCTGATTTCTAAAAGTTATAAAGATCTCTTAAACTTAATACTTATATTGGGGGTCTGGTGCCTACTGTTGCTTTTTGATAATCCACTGCTGATGTTCTATGGGTGTTACTTGGTGTGCACTACTGCTCCTCTGGCTCTGATTACTGTTCATTGTCAGGCTGGTAAGTGTAGCTGTGACTTTTCAGTATCCATTTAAGTCATCTAAAATTTGTGATTTGAAAGGTTTTGGAACATGGCATGGATTTTGGAAAGCCACAGCTATGCCTACCAGCCCAACAATGAACAGTAGTCACAGCCATAAAAACAGCAACAACCACTCAATGACACCATTGGCAGTGGACTATTGAGAGGCAGTGATGACAACAGCTAACTAGAATCCCTGATATAAGTATCAAGTTTAAGAAATTTTACCTCTTCCAGGGTTCCGCATGAAAAATTAGTTGCCATCCAGAGACCCAGTTATTCAGCCAAATAACTAATGAAATGAATTATGCCAAATTAATCAGCATTTAATTCTAGATTTTCTGAAAATGAAATATTCTACAAAAAAAAGATGACTAGTTTTATTTTAGTAGGGTCAGACCTCTATGACAAGCAGCTGCTTGAGGGGATTTTTTTTTTTTTCATAGAGGTGTGTAGTAAAAAAAAAATACATCTGGCAATGTAAATAAAATTTTATTTAAAATAAAAATAGACAGAAATGATTATAATGAGCCTGAAGAGAAAGGCTATTTATTTCTGAATAACAAAAAGAAACTACTTGAAACAAGAAAATTACTCCCATTTTTTAATTGGTATGTATTCACAACATTGATTCTCGGTACCATACTTTGGAAAAAGTCCAAACTTTTTGGTAACTCTGCTGAGTCAATAAACAAATTAACTTTAAAATTTAAGAAAAATATAACTGATAAACCAAAGTAAGTCATGTTATACACCAAATTAAACATAATTTAATTCAAAATTTTGTGAAAATAAAAAATTTAAACAAATTTATAAACATATTGATTTTAACAAGACTTTTTTCATGTGATATAATGAGAAAAATAGATTTGACTATGCAGTTAAGGCTTAATTTTGGAAAACCTAGCAAATGAAAACAGTTAAATTATATATTAATCAAAAAGAAATTTCTTCCTGAATACTATAATATTTACCTGAAACATGATTTTTGTTCCTTTTAATGATTCTTTACAGTGTTATATTTTAAAACACAGACCAGTGTTATACAAGGTGATTTGGATTGCTCACATTAATGGGGTTTTCTGTCCTGTTTTTGAAATAGTGGAACACTCTTGGCTGTCTTATTTTACTAAACATTGAAATTTTTTCTTTGGATATTGAATTTAGGGGTCTTGGTTAAGTTTTTTCTTACACTCTCAATCCATTGTGTTCTCTAATGTGCACAGGGTATGACTGTCTCATGCACAGAACCATGATTTAACATCTCATCCGACAGATGACCACCTTTCCAAGCCCATTGCCATCCCCTACTGACTGAGGGCAGGGTGGAGAGTTGTGTGGAGATAAATATCAATGCTGGCCCAGCTGGGACTGAAACCTGATAACTGCAGATTACAAGCCTGGAATGCTATCAACTGAGCCACCCCCACCTACCACCCTTAGGGTGACTCAACCCATGTTTGAGTTCCGTTCAGGCCAGCGTTAAGATTTATTTCTGCATAACTTCCCGCTCTGCCCTCAGTAGGCGACATCAGTGGGCTTGGAAAGGCTGCCATATGTTGGATCAATGGCAGCCTTTCCAAGTTTAGCTGTGGCCATGTGTAGGAGAGCCATACCCTGTGGACATTAAAACTACCATCTGTCTCCTAACAGCTGCCCAGTGGATACCCTCACCCCAACCTTCTCTGAGGTCTCTAGGTCCTTGTAACCTGGCCATTTAGCCCTTTGTGTGTAAAAAAGTGCTGCTCAGATGTAAAACAATCCAACCCAAATCCATTTCTTGTAACCTTTCATTGCCAAATGCTTAATTCAAAGTTAGGGAACTTTGAATATTGTTTTCCATTCACAAACATAGAAATGCCCCAGTGCTTTTGATAATTTAGTTAATACGTTCATTTCCAGATAAAAAGAAAGTGAAGAAGAAAAATGTTTAAATTTTAAATGAATAATTTGATTTTTAAATGTTACTGCCTGCTGAATATTAAAAGATATATGCTGTGTGTAATATGAATTAATTACATTAATTTTGCTATTTTGTAAAACTAATTCTTATCATTTAAATTCCTACATCCATTACGATAACATTATTTAATTTTTTCGTGGTTGTGAAAGCAAAGAAATTAGTATATTTTATAAGCAATAAATAAGCACATTACCACTATGAGGGCCTAGGAGCACCAGAGTTTTAAGTCCAGCAAAGCTGATGAAGGTTTAGACTTAAATGATAATTGAGATGAAATTTAGGTATAACTAAATTATTTACTTAGATGAAACACACCTTTTAAACACTGAAGAAACTAATAATACAGTTAAAATAGCAATTAGATGGTAGTAAGATATTTCCTCATGAATGGATATGGTTATGTTTGAATAAATAGCCACTTCATCATTTCAGATAATAAAAAAAACATATTGTGTATTACATTTTAAAAAAATAGATGATTATATAAAGTATGAATAATAATACTATAGAAGACTTTAACTTAGCACTATTAAAGGTGAAAAAAAGAAAAGATTTTGTTTTCAGATTTAATAAATCATTGACGAGTGCATGTTAGTTGTATAATGCTTAACAATTATTGAAGTAGTTAGAAGTAGCTAATTTTCACTAATGGAATGATGAAAAATTCAAGCTAACAAAAATTTAAATTTCTTTTAATGCCAGGTTTCATCTTATGGTATAAATGAAAAAGCAAACTAACTAATGATTTTTCTTCAGCATTCTTAGAATGGCTCGTGATTACAGTCAGAGAAGGATGGCATTTGGCCAATTAATTGGCAAGTATCCTCTTCACATGCAGACCTTGGCTAGAATGGAAGTGGAAGTTAGAGGATCCTTGCTATTACTTTTTAAGGTAATGTACAAATTCTACTGGAATGACTAAAGCTTAAATTATTTCTGTTCGTTTACAGCTCTAAAGTTTAACAGTTTTGCTTATGAAACAGACAACACTTTATGTAAAAACTGAAAACATTTAAAAACCCATGTTATATTTTATTTACCTAACAGAGTTACATCAATGTTATTTTGCAACACTTTTTAATACATATTTTTTATCCTGTTTCAAATGAAGCTGTTTGTGTGAACTGCATGCATTTGTGACACTGTAGAACTCTGTATTATGAAATGGTTTTAAATTCATCTTATTACTGTCATCTTTATGCCATCGTATGCCAAATACCCATAGTGTTACCAATATAAAATCTTTGAATCAATGTTTGTGATACTATATCCAATTAGCACACCATAAATAATAGAACTCCCACCTCAGTCAGCACAGAAAAAGCTGCAAAAATGCAATTTTTTGTTCATCATTTTACATTTATATTATGCAATGGTGAAGCATGACATTTTGAATAGAGTAGCAATTACCAACAGTGACAATTACAAGGTACAACAATTAAGGGTAGCAATTACCAACGGCAGTTCTACAACTAAATCAGAATGCCATTCCTTAAATCAAAGTTTCCAAATCGGTGAAATGGAATGTCATTCCAGTGCTTGACATTTTCTAATCTTGGAGTGCAAGTACTTATTTTTTTAATCAAATATTATTGAAATATCAGTATTATATAACTCTTGAGTTATATCCTAATAATGAAGGGGATTTAAGGTGCATTCTCTCAAATCCCTCTCAATTCTATCTCCTTCATTAGGTTATCATTGAGGATATTTATTTATAAGAACCCATTTGTGTGTCCAGTATGCACCATTCTACCACCATGAGCCTTGCTCTCTCCTGATCTAAACATGTCAAGAATCAATCTGAAGACTGAATTATGATTTGTTGGTGAAGAGCAAATACAGTTATTGATCTAGAATTCAGTCACAATGTCTGCACCACATTAGTCTAGTTCACCTATGGGTGGGATTGGAGGGAATGCAAACAATCAGCATCTGACCCAGACCCTCTCTGGTGAAGCCTTCTGTGAACAGTTTCCCTCTAAATTGCCCTCCCAATGGTTGCAGAAAACTCCAGAGAAAATTACCTGGTTGGCATCACCATATGATCACGGGCCTGTTTAGCACATTTAATTTGGGTGTGCACTCAGAGAATTTTTTTGAAGGTGAACATTTATTGAATACTCAGTTATAAAGAACATTATTTTTATTCATCAAACTAAAGAGGCTAAAACTTAAAACTTTTTTTAAATAACTAAACTTTATTTTAAAAATGAGACCCAAAATACCCAATTTTTGCTGTAAGTGAAAAACCAGGCATATACAAAGATACAGTCAATTTTCATGATCTTTATCTTTAACCAGATAATGAGCTAACCCAAATCAATCAAAACAGATTAAGATTTCTTCATCTGTAAAACTACCAAGAGTATATCATGCAATTATATTAAAATGCAAATCCACCTTGTTTCTTTGAGACTTCAGGGTGTGCCTAGACACACCTGGTAAACCATGTAAGTATGCCTATGATGTTGGAGTATTAACACAAAATAGTAGCATCTTGATAAATAATGAAATAAACTTGACTGTTCAACATCCACTAATAAATCAGCACTTTGATGTTAATTCTAATTTTAGAGGAAAAATTGTCTTGAGCCAGGTGGGATACGAACCCACAACCTCCTGATAACATGTCAGGTGCTCTGGGGGCCATGGAGTTATCAGTAGGTCGTGGGTTTGTATCCCACCCAGCTCAAGACAATTTTTCCTCTAAAATTAGAATCGACATCAAAGTGCTGATTTATTAGTGGATGTTGAACAGTATAGTTTATCTCATTATTTATCATCATTAGCATACTTGTAAGACATGCTTTCCATCTATATGGCAAATAGAAAGCCGCTTGTGGCTAAAATTGCCTGAATAGTGACTATATGTGACATAAAAGGAATGTTCATAGCGTTAATTAGAGGAGATCTTGATCGGCGGCCGGTAGATCAGTGGCCCAGAGTACCTGACATGTTATCAGGAGGTCGTGGGTTCGTATTCCACCTGGCTCAAGACAATTTTTCTTCTAAAATTAGAATCGACGTCAAAGTGCTGATTTATTAGTAGTAGCATCTTGCACTGCTTGCTCAGCAGGAAATTAATAGTGTAAAATCAGAGCCAGCTTTTATAGCACCCAAAATTTGCTTTTTAAGAAATGTACACAAATTTCATCTAGTCAGGTTATTTTGGAAAAGTTTGAATATATTTTATTTCATTGACACAAAAAATGTAATGTTAATAGTTTCAATCATTTGTGAGATATTTAACAGTATTTTAAATATGCTTAACTTTTTGACACCAGTGTAAATCATCATCCTCAAGCAGCCATGAGCTATGGAGGTCAAGCCAGATTATGCAATTTAGTTCTCCAAACACATCTGTCCTGAGCTACATCTTCTGTAACTGGAAACTGTAGACCAATTCTAACAAGGTCCTGTTTGACATTGTCTGCCACTGCATTTAGGTCTCCCCATCTTCCTGAGGCCTTTAGGCACACTGTTCATAATCCTATTCACTAATCTATAGTTAAGCATATGGGCAAAATGACCAAACCAATGTAATCTCTCTCTACACAATATGCTGCACAAAGTAGGTTGCCAGCTCCTTTGCTTAACCTCATCGTTACTTACAAAGTTGAACCACCTAATACCCAGTATACTGTGTAAGCATCTAGAATCAAAAGCATCAAGTTACCTGTTATTTTTTGCAAAGAGTCCAAGTTTCATTACCATAACTAACTCTAGAAAGACCAAACCATTATATAGTCTAATTTTAGTCTTTAGATACATATGCCTATTTCTCCACACTCTCTATAGATTCTTAAAAGTCTTGGCACCAATCCCTATTCATTTGTAAATCTCATGCCCCACATCACAAGTATCTGCTACATAGCTCCCAGATAACTGAGATGTGTTAAGCTGAGACAGATGATCAAGAGTGAAACTATTAAGATTACTGAACCACAGCCTGCCTGACCAATTTTCATCATTTTAGTTTTCTATCTGTTTATTGTCAAACCTGTTATACTAGTTTTCTCTCTGTTTATTGTCAAACCTATTATACTAGTTTTCTCGAAAGTTTTCTTAGTAATTTAATTTTAATTAAGAAAACTTTGTGCTTTCATTAAAAGTTTTACATAGATATAAATTTATTTTTTGCAATATCCAGAAAGTTCAGAAAATTGAATTCTTGAAAGTCCCACCAGCAATCCCTATTCACCTGTTAATCTCATGCTGCACATCACCAATATCTGTTACATACATTCCTATAATAAGATAATTAAATTGAGACATCTGCTCAAGAGTGCAACCATTCAGATTAACTGAACTATAGCCTGCCTGACCAATTTTCATCACTTTAATTTTCTCTCTGTTTATCACCAAACCTACTTTACTACCTACCAGTTTCATCAACAGCTTGAATGAAAGAGTTCATCTCATCAACATCATTTGCCAAAAGGGCTAAGTCATCAGCATAATCTCAATCAGAAATTTTCATATCTCCAGACCATTTAAGGTAAAAATCTTTCCTTTGCAGTGAATTTCACATAACATAATCAATAACCAAACTAAAGAGAAAAGGAGACAAAATGTACCCTTGTCGAACACAGAAGCAGTGCTAAACCAATTGCTATAAGCCTTACCAACTCTCACACGATTCAGTGCTATGATAGAGAACTTTCATTACGTTAGCTAACTTGTCTGGTATGCCATATGATCTCACAATCAACCATAAATTATGACAATCAACAGAGTCAAAAGCCTTTTTGAAATCAACAAAGCTAGCAACCAAAGGTTTCTGAAACTCTAAACATTTCTCAAGAATCTGCCTCAGTGAAAATATTTGATCTACACATCCCCTACCACCTTTGAATCCACACTGCTCATCATGCAACTGTTCATCAACCAGATTCTTAATTCTATTAAGCACAATCTTGTGAAGAACTTTACCTGGAACAGAAAGTTGGCTGATACCCCTATAGTTGTCACAAGAACTGCAATCACCCTTTTTAAAATTAGGTATAATAATATCTGTGGTAAAATCCTTAGAAACCATGCCTTTATCATAAAAGATATTCAAAATTTCAGTTATCCATGCTCCATTTCAGTTATTCATATCCAATGCGAAACATTCCCAGCTCCAAGCATTTCTGTAGTAATTTCATCCCCTGGGGATTTTTGAAGTTTAAGTTTAGAAATAGCCAAAATAACTTCAGATTGTGTTATAGGGCCAAAATTAAAGCCAGTAATGCATCTATCATCATTACAAACATTGGGAGTAGAACTAACCACATTGTTTAGAACATTGCTGAAATGCTCAGCCCACTTAGCCATGACAGAATCCTCACCTTCTAACCTTACCTTGTTTATCCTTCAATCCCTGTAGCCATGACTTTGTGACAGTTTTTTCTTTCTAAAATAACCTCAAGTGCCTTATCACTAAAATAATTTTTCCTCCTCTGCCCCTTTTTTGCTAAAAGGCTACTGTTTATTTCAAGAAAAGCCTGTTTGAAATGGTTCCATTCTTCCTCAACTTCTGTAGTAAGCAAACTATGACTGTCATAATGACTAAGTAACCTATTGTGGTAAGCTTCAGGTATAACTGGGTCTTTCATAACTTCAGAATTAAAGATAAATTTTTTAACCTTAGCACAGCACATAATTCAATACATAATCCAAGCTTGAAAAATATTTTCTTTTTTCATTTGATGCATATTTTATGAAACTACACTATATATAATCTGATAATGACGCTGATTGCCATATTTTAGAAGCACTATACAGTATTGCCGATTTGTTTGTTAACGTTACTCTGTATTGAAGCAATCACCTGATTTAAGTCACAAGTTTGATTTGAACTATTAACATATTTTTCCTTATATTTTTGAAAATCTGATAAAAATTTCCAAAAAAACTGCTGTTTTAAAAAAACTGAAGATTTTGGAAGTAATTATGATTATTCTAATTTATTCAGTATACCACAGTAAAAATTGTTATTAAAATTAATATATTACTACAATGTTTGTATTTTTTCCTTTAATAAAATTCAGAATTAAATTCTCTTTAATTTGGTATAGAACATGACCTGTTTCTGTTGGTTAATTTTATGATTCTGTTAATTAATTTATTAAAAATATTCTGAAGTTAACTTGTTTATTGGACTCTGCAACAAGCCTGGACTTTTCTCAAAGTATGGTACAGAGAAAAAAAATTATGAAACCAAAGAAATGTGTACTTTAAATTAGGAAATTATTTTTTTGTTATTCAGAAAAAATAGCCTTTATATTCATGTGCATTATAATCATATTTTACATTATTTATATTTATATTTCATAATTATAATTTGTGTTGCGAGATGCATTTTTTTACTACGTGACTAAAAAAAGTCCCTATTAAAATAAAACATCATTTTTTTTGTTAAATATTTTATTTTCAGAAAATCTAGAATTATATGCTGATTAATTTGACATATAGCATGCAATACTTCCATTCATTAGTTATATGGCAATAAAGTTCTATAGTTAATTTTTTTTGGCCTGATCAGAGTGAAAAAATTGTTGTATCTGGGAAGGGTTAAAGAAGCTATGTTTATTGAGAGAGGGAATGCTAACAATATCAAACAGCCCCCTAATTGCAGGCATGGGGCAAAGACCCATTCCACAACTACTAAAAGCTGAAGCCATCCATCTACACTGGAAGATTTCCTCCAATGTAGAATTTGATGATACCCATAGAAACAAGAGTTAAGGTGCCTGCGATGACCTCTGCTCAGGATTATCCCCAGCTGATAAAATATATTTGTGAATCTTTTCAATTGGAGCTGTCAACCCACAAACAAACAGAAAACATAGTGGAAGATTTTTCCCTACACTGAAGCCCACTAGTGCAGCAAATTCAAGATCCATAATCAAACTCAGTGCCTAATTCCAGTCCAGTTAGTGTATATGGTCAGGACCAGGACTGTGTGGTTGACCACTCCTCAGCAGGGTAGAAAAAAAAAGTAGCCATATCTGTCCAGATCAGTAGGCTACACTGATCTGGCAGCCTTTCCCTTCTGTTCACTTCCACAAGAGAGCATCTCTTTTGAAAGCTACTAACGATCTGCAGCACAAGAAGGTAGGTTGGACAATAGGTGCTAGGCCTGGCTGGTTCTGTGCCTCAACTCAGGGTATTGGTGCATAGCTCTCCTTCCAGTGACTACCTAGCTACCATCTACAGATGTTTTCAGTCAGCCACATAATAACAGAAACATCCCCAGCTCTAAGCATTTCAGTAGTAATTTCTTCTACCTCTGGGAATTTATGTAGTTTAAGTTTAGAAATAGCAACAATAACTACAGACTGTGATATAGGACCAACATTAAAGCCAGTAATGCATCTATCCTCATTACAAACAATTAGCCACATTGTTTAGAACATCTCTGAAATGCTCAGCCCACCTAGCCATGACAGAATACTCACCTTTTATAACCTTACCTTGTTTATCTTTCAATTTCTGTATACCTGTCTGTTTTTCTTTTCCAAACAAAACATTAACTATCTGGTACAACTCTCACCTGTTATGCTATCTAGTTTCTTTCTTGTCTTTGTCAGCCAATCCATCACAATACCAAAAAAAAAAACTTTGGTTAATACAAGGTGTGATCCAAAAGTTTTGAGACCAGTCAGCAAAATTCAATTGAAAGAATCTCAGACAAGAATAGAAAGAAAAACATTTGAGGGGTCTCAGAAACGTTTTAATTTGGCAGATGATCCACACTCCAGATATGGCTATGGGCAACTTTTCCTTTTCATAAAATTTAAGATTTCTCAAAGGAATAAGATTTGAAGCTATAAGTTCAGTTAAAGAAAATATGATACAAGGACTGAATGCTATTCCAAAGGAAGACTCATGGCTTACATCAAGAGGCAGAAAGATCGCCTCAACCAGTGTATGCATGCCCAAAGGAACTACTTTAAAAAGGTTAGGAAATATTAGAAGATTGACCCTGTTCCATTTTATTGCCATTCTGAGAACGTTTGGATCACCTTGTATTCCAAGTTGTGGAAGCATAATAATTAATCACTATATGCTGAAACTCAAAATGCAAAACCTATAGGATGGGAGCATGACGTTCCACAAATTCTTTAAAATTAATTGACACTTTTGTTTTTAATCAGCTTATTTTACTTTTTTTTAAATTTTACTTTGAATTAAATGAATACCACAGTCTAATTATGATATAATTAGGTTTAATAATCTCAAAAGCACTTAAAACTTCAGGTTTCTCCAAATGATTCCTTGCAAACGCCCAGATTAGAAAAAAAAATTGTGCAGATGGCAAATGAGTAGACTGATCTGGAATGGATGAGATTTCCATTTCAATATATTTTATATCAGAAATTATTTTATTTATCAGATGTGTTTTCCCTTCTTTTCTGGCAGTCTGTTAAAAATATTCTACAAAAATATATGCAATGTATGTCAACTGATTTTCCCCTTTTTTCCCATTATTGATATTTTATGAGGTGAAGAGATCATTGCTCCATCAGACACCACTATCAGATTCTGCACTTGTAATAGTCGATATTTGATATATACAGAGTGTTTCAAAACTCTCTGTAAAATTTCAATGAAGATAGGGATCACCAGACAAACCTTTTTCATCTATGAATGTATGTCTGCTGACATAACCCTTCAGTGCTAGAGGGCGCTGATAGAAAGAAATATCACGTGGAGCTGGTACATAAATGAATGGAAACAAGTGTGAAAAACATGTTTCTTTAGAGAAGGTGCTCAAAGTTGTGACTGGCAACAGCATTGCATGCATGACAGTGTCGAAGCATTGATTGGCATACATGTTGAAAGATTCCTAGAATTTCATGAACAGTTGCAGCGGCAACAGCGATTCTTGTGATGTGGTCTTCATCTGAGTCAATGAGTCTCATACATGAGATTTCCCCCAGAGGAAGAAATAAATACATGTTAAATCGGGCAATCTTGGTGGCCACCCCAGCCTATCCATCCTTCCCCAAAAGTGGCATTCAGATATTCCCACACATCATTGCTGAAGTGTGCTAGCACCCCATTGTGTTGAAACCACATTCATCTGTGAATAGCCACAGGAACATATTCCAGCAGTCTCAGCAACGTTTCTTCGAGAAATACCCGATAAATCTGCCCATTGAGTTGGGGAGGCAGCAGGTGTGGCCCCATTGATATGTCATGGATGATACCCGCCCAAACGTTGATGATGAACCATTGTTGATGGCCATGCGCCATTGTGGCCTGTGGATTTTTGTGTACCCAAATGTGAGAATTGTGCACATTAAACACACCCTCACTTGTGAAAGAGGTCTCACCTGAAAAGAGGCATGAGCAGGAAAATCAGGCTGCACTACTGTCTGCTGCAGAAACCAGCACACGAATTCCACATGAAGAGAGTAATCCTGAGGTTGAAATGTCTGGATTCTCTGATGATGAAATGGATGTAACTGCTGCTCGTGCAACACTCTCCACATGAGGGCATGGTTCACACTGAGGCTATGTGCAATAGCTCTTGTGTTTGTGCCTGGATTGTCCTCAATCTGCCGCAGGATCTCTTCCATGTCAGGAGAGTGCATGGTTCGCTCCCGACCAGTGTCATGCATGTTTGCATGGAATGTTCCAGTTTCTTGCAGTTGCCGGTGCACACATCTGTTTGGGAAGTGCTGTTGGTACAACCTCGCAGCAGCTCTTCCATTTCCATTGGCAGCTCCGTATACCAGATGCATGTCAGTCATCTCAGCAGTCATGAAACACTCCATGTTTACATGGTTGGTTGTTGGTTGTTTAGGGTTTTATGGCGCATTAGCATCTAAGGCTATAATGCGCCAAACAAAAGTCCAAAAAGTAAAAAAATAAAAGTCATGAAACCCTGAACCAATTTTTAAAAAATACATTACAAATTTAACAAGAAAGATGTAAAACAATAAAATACCACGTTGGGAATAACAGTAAACAAATGTAGAAATATGTTGTAAAAAGAGATAAAAGTAACCCAGGTGAAAGCAACCTGGGTTAAATATATATATAAAAAACTGAAGGGTAAAAACTATATGCGAGTAAAATATCCAGTATATCTTAAAAATCTAAATACAGAGCTAAAAGAACAATTATCAGATAACAAATGTCCGAGTGCAAGGGGCTCGGATGTAAAATCATGAAAATTAAAAAACAAACGCCGTTCAAAATTAAAACATGGACATGAGATTAAAATGTGTTTGATTGTTAAAATGGTGTCGCAAAACTCACACCTAGGTACGTCGTCCGCCCCCATGTTTACATGTAAAGTGTCTGATTTACAAATTCCAACAGCAAACACAAGTCCATTCTCCATTCCCACTTCGTCCCTCTAGCCAACTACAGCACTGCCAAACAGGGCCCTCTAGTGCCATACATTCATAGACAAAAAAGGTTTGTCTTGGTGTTCCTTATCTCCCATTGAAATTTGTATAGAGAGTTTTGAACACCCTGTATATATATATATATAAATCTTGATTTATGCACATTAAGCTCTTCAGAATTCCATAAATAGTTTGATTTTTAGTTTTATGTTGTAATAATCTTTATTTTCCATTTCCTTATTGAAAAGGCTAGTAAAATCCCATACCTCTGTTATTGTAAATGAAAAATTCTTTCATTGAGTTTAATGAAAAAAATAATAGCATTTCTTTTAAATTTAGGTAACTAGATTTAAGTTTTCCATTTTTTTTACTTATTAAACTAGCAAATTCCCCATTTAAATCCAATGGGTCCTTAAAGTGGAAAAATAAAAGTAGTTTTAAGCTAGAACACGAGTTCTATCAGAGTTTGAAACTCAGTTTTTGAATGGAACACAAGGTGGCATGAGGAAAAAAAAAACAAAATTTGGGACTGGGTGTTCAAGTACTTAAAGAATTATTAGGGTGGGGAGAATCAAAATACATTAAGAAAGAGATAGAACTCTCCAACACTAAGTGCATACATGCGCTACCAAGTCACTGTCATGGAAAGCAGGAAAAAATGCATTATTTAATAATGAGAGCCCAAAACTAATTACCACTATTATTTATATATGATGATTTTTTTTTGTGTGTGTGTGTGTGTTTGTGGTTCATTGGAATATTTAAATATTGTTAATTCTGTATATATCTTATAAAGCACAAATCTATTAGTTATTAAGTTAACAAATTGAGGTTTTTTTTTTCTCTGCAGGTAGCACTTTGGCTTGGAAAAGTTGAATGTGGAGTGGCAACAGATGAAGAATTTCTTCTTTTGAGACTAATGACACCTATTTTAAAGCTTTACACTGCAAAACAAGTGAGAAAGTTAATTATGATGTTTATTGTTATTGTTACCTATCTTCCTATTGCTTTTGGATTTGACATTTGTCGGTTTGTGGATTTGACAAAACATTTTCTACCATATCTTTTGAATGTGATGAAGAAATTTAATGATTTATGTGAAAAATGAAAATTTGTGATGCAGGGAGTGTCATATGCTATAAAAATTGACCCCCCATGCTTTCTTTCCCCCCTAGAAAGAGGGAAATGTGAAAACTATTCTTAAGCTATATCTCCAGAATGTGAAGGCTGAAAGTAACAAGCTGTATGTCAAATGAAAGCTTCTGATGAGGAGAATGTCTTAGGCTGTGAAAAATCGCTTTCTTTCCTCCTAAAAAGGGAAAAAATATTAAAATGATTGTTCCCCTATATCTCATGAACGTGAGTGCAGAAAGTAATGAGTTATGTGTCGAATAAAAGCTTTGAAATAAAATTCAAATAAAATTCATTAAGATATATACAGCTTTTATTTATGGGAGTGTCAAGGGGAGTGTCAAGGCTATGAAAAATTGATTCCCATACTTTCTTCCCCCTAGGAAATGCAAAAGTTGTTTTACTGTATCTTCCAAATGTAAGGACCTATCGTTTATGAGTTAAGTGTCAAATGAAAGCTCATAAAATGACCTATACCTATTTAAAACAATATAAAACATACAAACAGCATATATATATATTTATGAACTTCCAAAACCCTCAATAGAGGACACCACCCACCCCTCCATTCAATGTGTTCCAAATCTAACTTAAACAACTGACCATGGCATGCTAACATCTGTGCCTGCCAAAATCAACTATTTTACTTGGCGATGCATTGGAGCAACAATGCGAAACGTGTAGTGCACATGTATTAAAACACGTTATTTGCTATTCTGGAAAAGTTGTGACATACATTCTTTGAAAAGTTGTTGATAACATTTCTTCTGTCATTTTACTTCTGAGATATTTTTATCAATTTTAATTTTGAAAATGAGCGTTCCAGTGTTGCCACACTTATAAGTGGCTTTAAAAAGAACAAAGGAGCATATCTGGAAAAGCTGAAATAAGAAAGTAGTTTTGAATAATCTATAAATTAGCCATTTCCTTTAGAATATTTTGCTATGTTGGTTTCAAACTAGTATTAAATGATAGAAGCTGAACATCAAATATAGACGTTAAGTTGAATTTATATTCCCTGTTGGAAGCTCTAAAGCTTTGTTTAATGCCAGTTACTGCTTAAAAGTTTCAGTGAACTCGTTGAAACTGTTAAAATGCACTTTAGTACATAAAGGCTCTGTCAAAAGTAATGTTGAATATCTTAATTTTTGAAGCCATTTTGTGCATTTTTAAGTATCTGGTACTCACATAGCTCACAATCCATAAGTTTAATTTTAGGCACACAAGAAGTGTGGAATCTTGTTTCTACAGCAATTTTGTATGCTTTCATTCAATTTATTAAAATTGTTCCTCAATTCCTATAAGCCTTCTAATGCAGTGTATAGCAATTGGGAGGATTTTGAAAAATCAACATCTGGAGATTGCAAAAATTTAGAAACAGCATATATTGATTGCAAAATTTTTGATAGTATTTCTGGGATAAAACTGTCTGGAAATATCTGTATCTTTTTTTAAATCCCGTTTTCTGGACACCACCTATGCTGCTTAATCAATCTTTGATATTTTTTTTGTACACTGGGAATGTAAAATTACTCCATTTTCTTTTACGAATGTTTCCCCTGCTTTGAAAACTGATATGTAAAAAGATATTTACTATCAGTGCTTCTAGTTTTTATAAAAAGGTAAACTTTCTTGTTCTTACTTTTTTTGGCCCCCTGAGCTCAAGGCCCTGGTGCAGCTGTACCACCTGCACCATTGGATGAGATTTTTCTGCCTGTGATTATAATTGTTTAGGATTATCCATTTATCACGCAATTCATCTGACTAGCATTATATTTAGCTTGGTTAACCCAGTAACATGAAAGTCATGCAAGAAGAGAACTATATTATGACTTATGTGGTGAAAACAAAAAAGGAACTTATTATTAATAATACATGTAAAGAATGCTTTTTTTTTCTTTTAATAATTAAAAATAAATGAAATCTTCTGTTTCTGACAACAAAAGAAAATGTGAAGATTGTGTATATTATCACAGTATATTCTTTCATGCTACTAGGTTAACCAAGCTAAATATAATGCTTGTCAGATGAATTTCAAGCCATATTTTTACACAGTATGCTTGTATATATGTTCATTTTGTTTCTACTATATGCACTTACTTTTGCTCCATATTGAACTGGGAGAAACATCACCGATATAAAACATTTTAATAGTATAAACAAGTAGTACATTTATATTTTTTAATTATTTAGGCTATGACGGTTGTATCAGAAGGTTTGGAGGCTTTTGGTGGTCAAGGGTACATGGAGGATACTGGTCTTGCTTCCATATTACGAGACTGTCAGGTATAATATTTTTAATGTTATTTTAGGAAACACATTAACGTATTATATAGGTACAAGCGAAATGTATTTTGTATCTCTTCCTAATGATGTTTTACATTTTCTCAAGCTGTTTGGCTGATATAATTATTCTTTGCTTTGTGTTAAGAATTTCTCTCAAAAATAGATCCTCTTCATGAGCTTAAAACTGGATAAATTAAACAGTTCTGTTGAAATTATCAAGTTTAATAAAATTCAAAATAGTAAAAATTCGTTTTTTTTTTTCATTTCAACTTTACATTTATAATTGCTCATTTAGTATTATTAAATGTATTATTCAAATCACACAATACAATTTTATTGTATTTTCCAATTCCTTTTTGAGGTACGTACTGAGAAAAAAAGCTAATGAAAACAAACTCAGAACTGGTAGTTAAGAAACCTCACAAATGACATTTAATGATCCTATGAAAAAGTAATGACATTTAAAGAAATGCTAAACAATGAGATAAACTTGACTGTTCAACATCCACTAATAAATCAGCACTTTGACATCAATTCTAATTTTAGAGGAAAAATTGTCTTGAGCCGGGTGGGATACGAACCCACAACCTCCTGATAACATGTCAGGTGCTCTGGACCACTGAGCTACTGGCTGCCAATCAAGATCTCCTCTAATCAGTGCTACGAACATTCCTTTTATGTTTCACATAGGCACTATTCAGGCATATGTGAAAATGCAATTTAGCCACAGTGGTGCAGGCAATTTAGCCACAAGTGGCATTTATATTTGCTAATAGATGGAAGCATGTATTACAAGTATGCTAATGATGATAAACAATGAGATAAACTCGATTGCTCAACATCCACTAATAAATCAGCACAGACGTTATCAGGAGGTCGTGGGTTCATATCCCACCTGGCTCAAGACAATTTTTCCTGTAAAATTAGAATCGACATCAAAGTGCTGATTTTTTTTTTTATTTGCGACATATAGGACAGAGAAGAATCCTAGAAGCTACTCCTAGCTTTCTATTTTATTTATTAGTGGATGTTGAACAGTCGAGTTTAATTCATTATTTATCATCATTAGCATACTTGTAAGACATGCTTTCCATCTATATGGCAAATAGAAAGCCGCTTGTGGCTAAAATTGCCTGAATAGTGACTATATGTGACATAAAAGGAATGTTCATAGCGTTAATTACAGGAGATCTTCGGCTGGTAGCTCAGTGGTCCAGAGCACCTGACATGTTATCAGGAGGACGTGGGTTTGTATCCCACCTGGCTCAAGACAATTTTTCCTCTAAAATTAGAATTGACGTCAAAGTGCTGATTTATTAGTAAATGCTAAACTTTTAAATATAGTAATATTAGTGCAGAGCTGCCATAGGTTGATGTATACTCCCTGACCAATTTATTAGAATCCCTGCATCGTGATTGAAGTACCATGAAACATGCCAATGTAAGCAAAATTTCTTACTGATGTAAGTATTCTATGTCACTATGAAGTTCTATAAAAACCCTAAAGGCATATGGAAATCAAAGTTATATGCAACATAGGTTTAAAATGCTCATCTGACTGACTTCAAAAGGGCAATCATCATTGAAGGTTCAAGGAGTTGTAAGAACATGGTGAAATTAACCTCCATACACCTACCTAGCCATCCTGTGGCCGAGTGGTTAGCATGCTTGGCTACTGATCTAAGGGACCTAGGTTCAAGCTCCAGATACGGCATGGACGTTTGTGTTGTTTTTCTGCTGAGTTCCTGCCATCCTCATAGACCTTCTACTAATGGCATATAAACTGACAGGCTCCTGTCAGACCTCTGTGGCAAGCAGCTGTTTGAGGGCACATTTATTTATTTTTATTACACCTACATACAAATGAGGCTCAAAATGCTGACTGGGAGAGGCTACACGCTGCCTCTGCCTATGTCATCCCTGATACTGGCATAACCAGAGGTTTCTGTCTTCTGCATCTTGCTTCCTCCACCTGTGCTTTTCATCCACAGCCTTAGGAGTACAAAATGACGATATACAAATGAGGGGCTCCCTACACCAGTCACAACAGGAGGTCAAGATAGCAGAGGCAGAAGAAACTACCTCTCAGCAAACTCTTGGAACTATTAACTATACTAATCTTGTTAAAACAAAAGAAACATTAGACCTTGCAGAAGAGGCCAATGTCTTGAAAGAAATCAGTGATAAGTTGCATTTGAGTTCACTGCAGCTTCATATTCATCAGGTAATTACCAAGAAGGGAGGTGATGAAATAGTTTGGATTGTACACTCTACCAAGTGTGTGAAGCATAGAGTTGCTATAGATGACATCATCATCATCAACTAGGGTCTCCTCAGATCTGCAAAAGTCTCCAAGATTAGGAGCAGTGAAAGAAGGGTCTACCAGGTACCTGAAAGGGGAACAACTGGAGTTCCTCAGCCACTGGACAAGATGATACTGGTTCATCAATTGTGAGATAAAACTCTTGCAGTTGCTGAGAGAGAGAGGGTAATTAGTTACATACCTCTGATTCTCAAGTGCCTCTTTCATGGGACAATCAGCAAGCTCATTGCCAGGTATCCCTACATGGGATGGGATCCACTGGAAATGGATCGTGATACTGTGGAAGTGACCTTGGAGCAAGTTTTCATGATCTGAATAAGGAAGGGGTTGCAGCTCTTGCTGGCTCGCTTCTAGAGAGCCTGCAAGGCAGAGTTGGATCACAAAGGATGACTCCTAAGGCTGTGGATGAAAAGCACAGGTGAAGGAAGCAAGATGCGGAAGATGGAAACCTCTGATGATGCCAGTATCAGGGATGGCAGAGGCAAAGGCAGCGTGTAGCCTCTCCCAGTCAGCAGATACATCAGTGTAGACCTCGGTACACCTCTTGTATCGTGCAGTGACATAGGAGGTGGAGAGAAGCCTGATGAGCAGTATATCGGAATTGCTATTTCAACCTAGAGAAGGGACAGTGACATTGATCATAAAATCACTGTTCCCCCAGGTTGGAAGGTCAGGAAAAAGCAAGTTGCCAACTGGAGCTAGCAAGGAGGACTCATTTGTAGAAGCCAATGGCAGACACCGAGATGGCAGAGTCTGGCTGTCTTGCAACTTCCTAAGAAGCTCATGGTTAAAGTGGAGGGAGTGTAGTCTCAAGCCATGACACAAAATATCTCTTCCAGTGCAGGTGGAATGGTTGCATGTCATCAGCCTCTGCGATGACAGACACATTAGGTGTGTTAGGGCAGAGGCACAGAGATATAGTGTGGATAATGGCCAACTTGCTCAGCAGTGATGCAGAAGCATTGCTTAGAAGGTCACCACTATAGTTGGCTTGGGAGAGGATCAAGTGCTGGTACAACACCAGGAGGGTCTTGCAGGAACTTCCACAGTGGGTACCAGCAGGAAAGAGGGCATGTTTTTCAGTGCAGTGGCAACTATCTTAAGATGCTGGAAGTGAGGTCCCCAGGTAAGCCTGTTGTCCAGGAGGACACCAAGGAACTAATGCTGTTTGATGACCTTGATGTGGTCTGGTCCAAGCATGATGCCAGGGAATTTGGGCGGAAGGCATCTCTTTGTGAGAACCATGACCACAGTCTTGTCGGAGGAAAGAGTGAGGCTGAGGTTGTCTAAGAACTTGATGACCATAGCCACAGCTCGTTTCATCTTGAGCTGAGCATAGGAGGGGTCCTGGCTAGGGAACCAGATGCAGATGTCATCCGTGTAGATGGAAATACCCACTCTATTCTCAAGTCGAGAGGGTAGGCCTGACAGCAAGATGATCATTGAAGAATAATAGACAAGCATATGTAATAGAAGTGATGGAATTCTGCACTAAAACATGGGGTACAATATCCCAAATGTATGGTGAATGGCAACTGTCTCAAATATCTACCATTTGTGTCAAATGCGGGAATTAAAATGGCTCTGACAGACAGATGCAGTTGTTGGAATGAACTGTGTGACAAAATAGAGCTGCTACAGTTCATCAGCTGAGAGAGATGGCCACTAGCAGTACTTCAAAACCCATTTCAATGACAACTGTGCAGAGAATTAAAAACTGAAATTTGGGAACTGAATTATGATGCATACAGCAAATATTAGGTTGATGTTCATAATAATTGGCCAGGCAGTATATATTATTTTGTCTGCAATTCTAAGTTCTTGAATATGGCAATTTAATGTTCCTTCTCATGTTGCAAAGACAGTTAAAGTAGATAGCAACTATTGAGCTGTTAACCCTAGAAACAAAGTGTCAAAATTTTGACTTTATACAACTTTCTGAACTAGAATTAGGCTATATAATAATATCCCATGGAAAGGAAATATGCCTCTTGATTCTGAATCAGGGGTGGCCAACCTTTTTTTGCAATGTGCTATGTATTACGTTGGAAAAGTGTGTGCCATCCAAGATGAATCAAATTCTAAAGATAATAAAAAACTGGGAGTTGTGCCACTTGTGCTACAGGTTGGCCACCCCTGTTCTAGATACATATCGAGAAAACACAATTTATTATACACCCGCACACATCCACAAACTTGTCCTACTTTGTCACAGTAATAGAACCAGCCAAAACCCCTTGTGGGCTATAAATAAGTCAGATACCTACCTGCTGTGTCACATATGTGAAACTGTTATAATGGGTATACACAACTATCTGCCCAAGAGTGAGTTTGACTTGGGCAGATAATTGGTGTGAGGAAGATTGGGGTACTCCATATGTGTGACTGCAGAACATCTGGGATTTCTGCGTGCAACCATTGCATGTGTGCTAGGACTATATCAAAACTAGGAAAACCTGCAGCTACTGAAGAAAATATGTTCATAACCAAGCCTTTGATGTTCAAGGTGAGTGCCGCTCCTCCCGTATCATAACATCAGAAAATGAGAGCCACAATGCAGATAACATTGGCATTCAACAAAGGTTTGTGCAAAGACTATTAGACATATGATGAATGACTGGGCTATGGCAGCTGAACCCACATCAAGTATCCTTGTTAACAACATGCCACTGGGCCACGTCGCATTGGTGAAGAAACATCACCAAAGGACTGTGGAAGACTGGAAATCGGTAGCTTCATCTGACAAATCAAGGTTCCAATACAAAAACTGTGAATGGGAGGTTGCATATGTGGCTTAGGTTTTAGCAAGGTCACGGATCCCAATTGTCAAGTTGAGGTGTTATAAGCCACTGGAGGCACTATCTTGTGGTCGGTGGTCTTGTGGTTTTGGGGCATGTTCACATGCCCCACCTTGGGGACCCCTTGTATCTATTAAGGACCACCATCACTGCCCAAGGCTATGTTGACGTACTCGCCAACCACCTACACTCATTCGTGGTTATCCATTTCCCACAGCTGGATGTCTTCTTTCAAAAAGACAATGCCCCATCTCATCAATCTCATTTGGCAAAGGACTGGTTGGAGGAGCCTTCCATTTAGTTCACAACTCTCAAATGGCCTTATCACTCTTCAGATTTGAACTCTATTGAGTATCTGTGGGACAAAGTCAAGTGATGCATCTGAGCCTGAAATCCACCGCCAGGAACTCTTGGTGCTTTCCAACAGCTGTCCTGGAATCATTGGCTACAATACCACCTAAATGTTTCCAACACCTGTTAAAGTCCATGCCATAGCATGTTACTACTGTTTCGAAGAGGTGAAAGGTGGACACACACTTTATTAGGTGGGTGTGTATAATAAGTTGTCCTTTCAGTGTAGTATCTTGAGCATTAGGTAGCTTCACTATGCAAGTAATGTTGAGGGACAAAGGTGGCAGCTACCACGTTTGAGTAGCATCTTATGCAGAGAGATGCTGCATTAGTTTTTTCATGTTTGCCACTGCAGCTCTAAAGACATGAACTATGAACAGTGTGTCTGAAGGCCTCAGAAAAAGTGAAGACTAAGAATGTGGTCAGCTGAAAATGTGAAAGATTATGTTATTAGAAATAGCTTCCACTGGCTAAATGCAACAGGTGATCTCATAATGGATGTGTTTGGAAGTGTAAATTACTATCTGACTGGATCTCTGAAGCTCGTTGTTGCTTGAGGATTGTGTATATAGGTAGGTGGGTGGGTGATTAGGTAGATAACAATGTATCTATGACTAGTACATTGCAAAAGATATTGCAAAAAGCACCTAAATATGTTAAAATGTATCAGAGACTAGAGCAGGCATGGCCAACATACGCCCCGCGGGCCGGATCCGGCCCGCGTAATGAATTTATGTGGCCCGCGAACAATTTTTAAATATTAACATTTAACTTCTAGTAATTAATCGAATGAATTCTCGATACTTCTATATTTTTTTAAAAAGATTCCGTTATAAATAATTAAAACTTTTATACTCATCTACACTCGATGTTCAAGCGACGTTGCCAGCAAGCGAGTAAAATATTTTTGCATAGTGCAAAAATATTTTAAAAATCGATCATGTTACAAATGTAGTTGTGAAATTAGTGAATTTCCTACGATCAAAAGGATTATATCACAGGCAATTTATTGATCTCCTTGAAGAACTAAATACCAGTCATTTAGATGTACTATATCACAATAAAATCCGTTGGTTAAGTTTGGGAAAAGTTTTAAGACGTGTGTGGGACCTTCAAGAGGAAATAAAAATATTTTTAATGCTTAAAGAAAATGAGGATTTTCCTGAATTATTAGATCCAAATTGGATTTGTGATTTAGCATTTTCTTTGGATATTCTCACACATTTGAACGAATTTAACACATGTATACAAGGAAAAAATTTATTTGCTCATGATTTAATACAGAAATTAAGAGCTTTTAAAATGAAGCTTAGCCTTTTTTCTACAATTCTGGCTGAATGTAAATTTGATCATTTTCCAACGTTACAGACCATATCTTTAAATATTTTAAAAGAAAAGGTTAAAACATTTAATAAAAACATCCTTGCACTAATGGCAGATTTCGAGCAGAGATTCGATTGCTTCAAAAAAAATTGATAAAATTTTATCTATTATCCGAAATCCATTTTCTGTACAAGTTGATGACGTTCCTGTTGATATACAATTAGAAATAATTAATTTACAATGTGATGAATTATTACATGAGAAATATCGAGAAGAGCAAGAAAATTTGTGTAATTTTTATAAGCAATTGAATAATGAAAAATATGGAAATTTAAAAAAACTTGCCAAGACGTATTTAGTAATCTTTAGCTCAACTTATATTTGTGAACAAACCTTTTCTTTAATGAATCTAAATAAAAGTACAACAAGATCAAGATTGAATGATTTACATTTGGAGGCTGTGTTAAGAATAGCTACTACAAGTATAGAACCAGATATTAAAAAAATAATAAGCGATGTAAACCGCCTCAACACGTCGCATTAGTTATTATGTTAATTTGTTGTATTGATTTACTTACAATTATTCATAAACAAATTTCATAATAAAATTTTGTTTACTTAAAGAAATAAGTGTTTTGCTTAACATTTTTCAATTTTAATATTTCGTCTGGCCCGTGAAAATATTTTTTTTTCCAATCCGGCTCGTGAAAATATTTTTTTTTCCAATCCAGCCCGGGGGCAAAAACAGTTGGCCATGCCTGGACTAGAGCATTACAAACTGTTGTACTCTCACAACTGAACTAGAACTTGCCATTGTGAGTACATATGTATATACTTAAGATTTCATGTTCCAGTTCAGTTGTCATAATATAATTTCCAGTTAATTTGTCATATATCAGAATATAATAGTTTATAATGCTCTAGTCTTTGGTGTGTTTTTTTTTGTAAATATTAGAAATTTTTTTTATGAAAGGGAGACCTCAATTAAAAGGTCAATTCCACAGACAAAGGAATCGGGGCTAGAGTGTATGTGTTAAGTGTACTTCTTATGTGTATGCATGCAATGTTCATATGTTGTAAGTGTTACAGGGATTCCCTACCTGAAAAAAGGTTGAAAAATACACTGCTTTTGATCATTGCCCCCGCCCCCTTCCCATAAGCATGATCGTCAAGTTCTGTCTCCCCTTGAGTCTGATCTTTTCTCTACATCAGAATTATAGATGGTTTATCAAAAACACATTGACATAATCAAAACAAGTGTAATAAGAAAATTTTTGCTGACAAGCCATACCGATGGGCTTGGAAAGGCCACCGTCCGTCGGATGGGACGTTAAGCCGTGGCCCCGTGTGCGGGAGAGCCACACCCTGTGCACGTTAAAGAACACGCTGGATGGCCTTGACGGGAGGCTACCATCTGTCTCCCAACAGCTGTTCCAGTGGGTCCCCTCCCCCAACCTTCTCTGAGCCTTCGGGGTCCATGTGACCTGGCCATTTAGCCCATGGTGTGCAAAAAAGTGCCGCTCAGAGGTAAAAAAAACCCACAAACCTGACAAGCCATAAGGCTTAGTGGGGTAATCTATGTATATAACCATACTAAGGCTTAATAAAGATATTATTATTATTATAATAAAGATATTATTATTATTAAAAAAGGCAAATTAGTTTTAACTAGTTTTAATGTGCAAATTACAGCAAAAGCTTTGTGACAGCTTCCACAGCTCACAATTTGGGAAACACTTTTCTAGATCAATAACAGAATGGAGTGCACATACACCTCCTATTAATGATTGTTTACTAAGTGGAAAGCTTTGTACTTCATTAAGAATGAAAACAACTGGAAAGGTTCAACAAAATGCTGACTTATTGTTATTTTAGGGCCCTCAAGGAATGCACATAATTTATATGTAGAATATGATTCATGCATTCTCAACCATTGGCCATTTGACACTTCTGCAGACAAAAGCTACTGCAAAGAAAGAAATATATAGTACATAAGGCAGAATGACTGTCAAAATTTAAACAGTGTCAAAGAAGGGCAAAAATTATAAAGAAAACTGAAGTTGGAAGTGCCAAGCAGATCTTTGTCTTAAGAATTAATTGCAAAAATTTTCTATTGGCATAACATCAAAAAAATGGAAAAATAAATTATTGCATATGCAAGGGTGGAGAAATTTAAAAATATCTGTGGCATCCAGTAGTTTTACAATAAACCAAGACAAAGGCATATACCAATAACATGGGAGGAACAATATGTTTTGCTGCTTTAATATGTATTAGAAAAGAACATTCAATGAAATTAATGATGTTGCATTCAAAGGTGAAAGTTTATGTTTTTTTTTCCCCTGGCAATATTTTACTAAGTAATTTTTCCTAGCTTTGAAACTAGCAGGCTGTGCCAGAATATTCACTCACCATTGGCTACTAAATTTACTACTATGTTTATGCCAGTGATGAAAAAGTTAATATTTCTATAAATTTTTCAGAATTGTATGCATTGATTCTTTCATTATTTGCTAGTGCTTATTACTTATTACTAATGAATGATTGTACAGCCCCACATATTGGCCATATCTAATGTTTAACACTCCTATCTGGTTATATTGTAATTGCTTCTTGCTTTACCATTTAGACTGTAATGGTAATGATCATAATTTGCATAGTTTAAGCTTATGAATGTTTGATCTGAACATCAGCACAGTAGATCAGAGGGCATTGTGTATAGTTTTAATGATTCAAGAATCAACTTAAGTTTGTTATTTAGTTATTCAGCTGTATTTTATGATGTGAATAAAAATATTTGTTTAGGATAATTTATCATATTATACTTTAGGTTTTACCCATTTGGGAGGGAACAACAAATATTCTATCACTAGATATCCTAAGGAGCATTGCTAAAACAAATGGAGAAGTGTTAAATGCCTTCAGGACCAGTGTTAACTCATGTGTGGAAATGGGGAAACACGTTGTTGCACTTCGAGAATCATGTGAAAAGGTGCACAAAGCATCAGAGTATATTTTGATGTTTATGGAAGAAGATCCAGAAAAAATGCAAATGGCATCCAGAGATTTGGCTTATAGTATTGCACGGACATACATTGGTGAGTAATTACATTTATGCAAATAATTTTCCTACTTGGCCAGTCACATATTAGGCTTAGAAGTCTTTTGTGTATTTTTATTCTCTATTTCTAGTTTGTTTTTTCTATATTTGTAAAGGTCCCTGCTGCTGTTTGCATATTTTGAAGTTTGTTTTGTAATTTGATGCTTCTGCACCCTTTTATGAAATACAGGCTGATCAAAAAGTTGATGTGCACCTGCTCTGACAATCTCCTGATGGACTTTTTCAGGCTTCGGGGCATGCAGTCTGCAATATCCAACACTTTCTCCTCTGTCAGTATTGATGGCCTACCAGATCTGAGTGTGTCACACATGGAACCGGTTTCCCGGAATTTCTGAATCAGCACTGCATTACGATGGGGCACCTTGGTTTCCGGAAACTGTGCCTGGAATTGTTGAATGTCTTGTGTGTATTCTCCATCCCACTAAAACACATGTTCCACAAGGAACATATGCTCCTCAACAGATAACACCATTGCCATAATGCACGTCTACAGTGCCCAACCTCTTGGCTCAATGTGGCTCACTGACTGCTTGGCAGGAGAGGTGACTGTGACCGTGTCTCTCCTACTAATATCACACTAAAGCTATCACATGTCCCTAAATGTCTCAAGATGCGCTAGACACACTTTCAACGTTATTGTAATGGTACAGGTATTCCTCATCAGGTGCACAGAGATATTTTGATCATCCTGTATTTTAATAGTAGAAATCTATTAATTACATTGTTCCTTATGACTGATTCAGAGCTATCAACTGCTTTGACACACTTTCAACGTTTATTGTAATGGTACAGGTATTCTTCATCAGGTGCACAGGGATATTTTGATCATCCTGTATTTTAATAGTAGAAATCTATTAATTACATTGTTCCTTATGACTGATTCAGAGCTATCAACTGCTTTGATTTTTTTTTTAATATGAATTTTGTATTTTTCAATTTTTCCCTTTTCTAAGAAAATTTGCTCCCAAATTTTACAGTATTTCCCCTTTTTTACAAAAAGAGAATGGTTATGAAAGGGAATAATTCTTTTTTACTGCCCTAAAGTATGACTCTGTTCCATTTGCAATTTGCACACCATAAAATCTCCCCCCCTCCCCCCACACACACACAAGAAATGTGTCAGGGGGCACTTTTGTGAAAAATCTATTTGTTTTCAATTATTGAAATTTTGTATTAGATTTCATATTAATGCATTTGTTTTAGGATTTTCTGTAGTTCTTAATAACTTAATTGTTTAGATTCCACAGATATTTGATATAAAATCAAAATGTGTGCATTTTGATTCAAACTATTATCTTAGTTTTGTTCCTACTATACTAAATGCCTATATAAACTTATCCAAAAGTGAATTGTATCATGTACATTTACTAGTTCCTACTTGGTCTAGTGGTTAGCATATCTGACTATACTAAGACCAGTGGGCATGTCCTTGTGTAAGTGCTTGTATGTTGTATGAGAAACCAGGATGGACATAATTTAGCTTCTAGGTTATCTCAGTCCTTTGTGTAGGGAAGTACCTTTTTTAATTTAAAATTTAATAATTTAATTATTCCTTAGAGAACTAAGAAAAGGATTTGAGATGAGTTCTGACCCATAGGTAGTAAGAAATTTCTAGTAGGGAAAATGAAGCAATTCATGATTTGTTATTATTTACAATCCTCTTAATTCACTGATTGTTCAAAATTGTTATTATTAGTTCAAAGCTATTGAAAAAATTCTTGGCTACTCCTTTAAATAGTTGTTTATTAAGTTTCCCATTTTTTTCTTTGCATAGCCCCCCCCCCCCCTCACATTGCAGGGGTTACAGCCTATGAAGCACACCCATGCTCTGTCCCCATTTTTTAATCTGTGCTTGATTGGAGGCTCAATTACACTAATATCCTGAAGATCAGAAAGAGTCAATAGGATATCAGTTGACCATTTTCAGATAGAACACTGGACAAAGGTTATGTCTAAATTCTTTTTCAGAGTTGAAGGCCACAGATTGTATCTAAATGGGTGTATTGAACCTGAAAATATCTCTAACTTCTTTCTCTCTGGACAACCAATCACAAATCGAATTACTTAGAACCGCCTTGCTTTAAAGCTTCAGGGTGACGAAGGTCACTGATTAGAGAAAAGATTTAACATTCAGCTAAGTTTTTTAAGCTTGTATTAAATGATTTTAACTTTTATACACAGTGCAGCAAGAAAGCAATGAGACTGAAATAAAATATAAGCAATGATACATAAGGCAACATGTTTATTCACTTGTTTCCCTCAAAATAGTCCCCATGGGATTGAGCACACTTATTGCAGTGATCTTATAAACTTTGGAAAGACTTGGAAAATTCATCTGTTGGGATGGTATTCAGTTCTGCCATGTTCTTCTGAATGTCATCAACCATATCAAATCAGTGACCATTCAATTCAAATTGGCAAACAGAAAAATTTCTGCTAGGGCCAGGTTGGGGAAATAAGGAGGCTGATTGAGCACTGCAACCTTTTTTTGGCCAGAAAAATTTCCTCATCAAGCAAGAGTGGGGCACAAACTTCACATATATATTTCTCTTACCCAAATCTGCGATAATTAAGGATCTTATTGACTTCTTATTCACATTTAATTCACTTGCCATCATTCTGAGTGTCAGCCAATGATCTCTTGTGAATAAATTGTGCACTTTGTCCACCAGTTCCGAGTTGGTGGTGTTTTCTATCATCCACTGCAAGGATCATCTTCCACATTCCTTTTGCCCTCTTGAAAATATTTAAACCATTGAAATGTTTGTGCTCTGGACAGAACCTCATCCTCATAAGCTTTTTGTAACATTTCATATTTCACTTTGCTGACTTGGCTGATACCTAATTTGCAGCAAATAATCTGTATGAGTTGTGCTTTTCTTCATATACACACTATTTGCATCACACCACCAATAGTTCATTAGGTAATTCAATATATATATTATATAAACTTTATATAAACCTTGATGTTGACATGTTCCATTGATGGTTTTCTGATGGTGCAGTAATATACATCCATACAAAACAATGTAAGTATAACTGTTACAGTTAGCAGGATTGCCAAGGTCACACTTAATTGCATCTCTAATGACCACTTGCAGAATTACATACTGCATATTTTTATTTAATTTCAGTCTCATTACTTTCTTTCCACACTGCATATGGATCCTGTTGCATATGGATCACCACAACTATCATCCTTATATCCAAGAATCAGTCATATCCATATCCAGAAGAATATATAAAGTGCCAATGACCATAATGCCAACTGGTAGTGATCATCTCAGTTCTCAGAATGTTGCAACTGTTCCAAAACTGTCACATGTACCTCAGCTATAACTATCTAAAGCAGTAATCTCCATATGTAAGCACTGGCATTTCTTTCTTCAGTTAGAATGCTGCAGAGACTTGACAACTTGCCATTTAGTCAAAAATATATACTTATTAGCTACATTGTTAACTATGTTCTGTGACTACTCATCAGCTTTCTACAGTCATGCTGGATACAGTTTTTCCATTTAGCAGAAGTGCTCTGCTATGGTACTATATGTGTACACCATCACAACTTACATAATCAGACTACTGCAATGAAGAATCAACATGTCAGTAATATTGACTGCTTTATTGCTAACCGAACTTATGTCAAGATAAGACTCAATTAAGCCTGCAAATGTTATTCTGGGGCATTCAACATTAGTATGTATATCTACCTAACTTGCTTAAGGGATACTACTATTCCTATATTCATTTAAGTAGTACCTATAATTGTATGCATACATTATCAGATTTATAGAATAAGGACTGGGATAGGTTAAATATCCTTAAGTCTGGAGTTATATTTAAATATAGTAAAATTGTGAATTAAACTTGAAAATCCACCTCACTCTGCACACACATTTCCAGGAATGCATCTATGTGGAAAGTGAAGGATAGTTGTATTGGGATTTAATTGTGTAAATTAATGCTACCTTTGTCAATTTGCAAGAATCGGACCATGAAGTAAATTTATTTGCTGCTATGAAGCAATATCTTTCACTTTTATAAAAATCCTAAAACAATATATATTGTTTTGTTACAGGTGCTCTGCTGCTGGATAATGCCAGTTGGTCCAATTGTACAAAGGAAGATTTAATAACTGCTCAGAGGTAAGATATTTTAAAGAACTGTGCAAAACCGAGATATGTAAAACTTGTCTGACTGTCCAATCATTTTGTATTTCAAATATGTAAATATATATACGTATAGAAAATGGTTAATCTAATAATGTCAGATTTATTTTAAAAATTGCATTTTAGTTCAGATTCAGCAGCAATACCCCTCTATTCATCACTGTCATGAGTAGATGTTGATCCACTTTTGCCATCTGGTGGGCTATAATCGTAACCTTTCTAGCATAAATACTTTCAATCATAGTTTCATCACACAATAGTTATTTGAAATTTTGATGAATTTACAATATTTTAATTCTTTCAAAGAATGCGATAGACGAAATTTTTGTAACAAAATATCATTTGCTCTACATCCACACATATGCAACTGGTGAGTGACTGACACCAAATTTGCAGCAAATGATCTGTACGAGTTGTACTTTTCTTCATATCCACACTTTTGCATCACATCACCAATAGTTCATTGGGTAATTGTGGGAAAAACTACAATGGAAACAATTCAAGTACTTGTATTAAATTTGTTTGTCTATCATAATTTGGTTATGTTCATCAATAATTTTCTTGTTCCTTACATTATTTGTAATAAGAATTTTTCATCTCTATCAATGCTTTGCATGTCCAAGCCGAGTATACCATTTTCACTTTTCTGATTATAGTGGCCCAGAGTTGGTCTGCTATTCTGTAATGCAATATCGTAATTTTTTTCCCCCCAACAGAAATCAGAATTTTTTTTTAAACTGTTCGTAATCAAATCTTGAAAATAACATTTCAATCTATAATATATACTTTTTCCTGTTGATTCTGTATGAAAAAAGTCCAAAAAAAAATTTATTTGAGCCTGTAATGATTGTATGCACATGTTCAATCAATGTAAATAACATCAAGTAGCAACGATCTAGTTTATGCCTTTATTTTGGCTTACTGTATTAGATTATTAATCAGTTTTAGATTTCTTGTATGTTGACTACTTATAGCTGTAGTCGAGTTGTAATGCTTTCTAAACTTTTAACATCAGTTATTGTTTTTTATTGCTACCTGAAATTGTGTCATCCCAGAACTTTGTAGAACACTTTTGGTCAATAATATAGTAGACTTTTGATTTCAAAGAATCTTTATTTATTCTGGTGTTTTTGGAATATTTTTACTGCTTTTAAAATGTATACTGCAATTACAAAGAATAATTAATTTGAAATGATCAAAAATGAAGTCGCTAGTGATCTCTAATGGCTAATATGAAAGTTTGTAGGATTATACAATTAGCCTAAAAGTGCAATTTTTAAAAGGTAGAACTTATTTTAGCAATAACTTTAATGATATTTTAGCCAAATATACTAATTAACATTAGGAAATGGCGATTTTTAACCAAAATATTTTACTCAATTAAGTTTACTTACCTGTAGCAGATGTTGCCCATTGCAGCCATCAATACCAAAAGGGCCTATCACCCCTCTTCAAGGTAAATAAATTACTTCAATGCCAACTTTGGCATTGAAGTAACCTAGAACAAGGGTAATATCTCCTTTTTTGACAGAATTCAAAATATCCTGAAATGTCCATAAAATCTATACTTCCCATTGGCATTCTTTTGGGGCATAACAACAGATAACACTCAAGTCTAATGCTTGTCTGAAATTTTGCTGTAAGAAACCTTTCATTAATGCACTCATATCCTAGAAGAGTATCAGTAGTGTGTTTGCTGAGAAGCAGACCTATGCCTTGGAGATGCTTATTATCTTCCCTCCCTTAGATTCCCCTAAAAGAGAAATTTAAGGTTATTTTTAAGAATCTGACCACCTTCTGTCCATCTGGTCTGTTGCAAACCGAGAATATCTAAATTATAACGATGGAATTCTTGTGTGAGGACATCAAGAGAATAAGCTCTATGCAGAGTCCTCACATTCCAATTACCTATGGAGTGAAAATGGTTAGTGAGATGTTTAAAGAAACTATGTTTATTGAGAGAGGGAATGACGACAATATCAAACAGCCCCCTAATCACAGACATGGGCAAAGACCCGTTCCCCCACCACTAAAGGCTAATGCCATCTACAGTGGAAGACTTCCTCCAATGTAGAATTTTATGATGCCAGTAGAAGCAAAGAGTTCAGGTGCCTGCGATGACCTCAGGATTATGCACCAGCTGATAAAACATACCCTGTGAATCTATTCACCAAGGGCTGTCAATCCAGAAACAAACAAAAAACACAGTAGCAGATTTTCCCTCCACAGAATGAAGTGCAGCAAATTCAGGATCCATAATCAAGCTCAGAGCCTTAATCCAGTCCAGTAAGATTATATGGTCAGCACCAGAACCCTGGTGGTTGACCACTCCTCAGCAGGGTAGAAAAAAAAGGAAAGTAGCTATAGTTAAAAACTTTGAAAAAAATTATTGCTGACACAGTGGGAATCGAACCTGCAACTTTCTAGGTACATGCCAGAGCAATCTAACCACATCTCAGTGAAAGATTTATAGGTCTTATTCTGGAATTCTTTGTTGCCTCACACATGGTTTAATAGTTAGAGTGCTCTGGCATGTATCTAAAATAATGGGTTCGATTCCTGCAGCGTCAGCAATATTTTTTTCAAAAGTTTTTAACAATTGTTAAAAGTTAATTTGTGCAGAAATAAAATTAAAGGATTGACCAGACGTCACCTGAAAATAAGAACATCTGGTCACCCTAGTTTCATAGTTCATAATTGGAGACTTTCAGTATAAAATTTTATCCTAAAATTTTCAGTCACCTGCATTACTAAAAATTTTCCTAATAGTGTTGCACTACTATTAATAAATGATTTGCTTATGCTGTACAGTTAATTAATATTAAAAAAAAAAACTAAAAACAAATTCTGGGAACATTTATCAGTTGGGAACCAAACTTTACATCCAGGGACTGTCCCTGGAAAATGGGGACATCTGGTTACCTTAGTCTACAGGGCAACTGAAAGCAGTAGAATGAAATTTGATAAAGTAGAATGTTGAAGTTGTGATATGCTGAAAATAAATTCCAAGGAATTAATTCAAATCATAATACACAAAACTTAAGAAATGCTATTTTTTTTTCACTTAAAGTGCTGATTTAACTCTCAAAAGACTACTTTGTGCCCATGCATTATTAGCTTCACCTCAAATAAACTGTTTAAAATGCATTTGAAAATTTATATTTCTGAGATGACATGTTTATTATTTTATTTTGGGTAATGAAAAAACCTTTTGCATAAAGAATTTCATTTTGCATAATTTATAAGTGTAGAATATTAAACAAATTCTTTAAAATGTGTTGCAGGTGGTGTCTGATGCAAGACCTTTGCCCTCTCAACTCCCAAGAGCAGTTCACAAGCTACAGCAAAGAAGCTGCAAATAATGACTTGTCTATTGTTATGGAAGGCTACAGGAAGCTTTAATTGTTATTTCAATTATTTTGGTACATTATATATAATATTTGTTACGATTAAAATATATTAGCAAAATTAAATAACTTTTTATTACAATAAAGTAAACTTATATTAATATGTTAGATTTTTATAATTATTATGTTTGAATTAGAAATATAGATATATTCAATGCATATGATATGGGTATTTATATATATTGTTACGACAGAAGAATCTGGCAACCGAAAGCAAAGTTTCAGCCAACGAATAAGAACGTTGGGAGAATTTGGAGAAGGAGAGTGGAGCGTTAACGGTCATTTTTGTATTGCAACGGTCGTTGTGTTGTAACGGTCGGAGAGTTCGAAAATGGACGGTGAGCTGTTCTGAGACAGTGCGCGTAAGTATCAAGAAGTAACTTGATGTGTTGTGTATACGCGGAAGGATAAAAGTGGGATCTTTTATCGTTAAGTATCAAGAAGTAACTTGATGTGTTGTGTATACGCGGAAGTATAAAAGTGGGAACTTTTATGGCTAACTTCGAATGTCTACACGGACTGTCTTTTTGTTCGGCTAGTGTGTGAAAAGTTATTAGCACAGGACGAGAATTGGTTTACGAGTGAAGATCTTCGGGTGACCTGGTAAATCAAGTAAAAGGTAGTATTTAGTAAAATACACAGAGCTGATGTTGTGTGCTCACGCAGGAAGATTGATGACTTGTGCATGTTAATAGTTAATTTGTTAATAAGATACTTCACCCATATTTCCTTTGTAACAATTTACCTTGTATTGAATTTGGTTTTGAAATATAGCTTTTAATACTCACGCTCAGTGGCTATCCATTTTTGTAATCCGCAACATTTGGTGTCAGAAGTGGGATAATTTATTGAATGCCGTTAACTAGAAGTATGGATGAATTAGTAAAGTTGTTAAATGACATGAAAGCCGATATAGCTGCCCAAAGCGATAAAATAGGTGACCAGATTACTGATATGGCTACACAGATGAATGACATTAAAAGTCAAAATAGCGAAATGGCCGCACAAAATAATGAGTTGAGAACTGAGATAGTTTCTCAAAAAGATGATTTGAAAGCCGAAATGGCCGCACAAAATAATGAGTTGAGAACTGAGATAGTTTCTCAAAAAGATGATTTGAAAGCCGAAATGGCCGCACAAAATAATGAGTTGAGAAATAAAATAGGTGACCTGGCCGCACAAAATACTGAGATGAGAGCTGAAGTGGCTTCTCAAATTGATAAGATTTCTGATAAGTGTAAGGACATTATGACCGAACTAAATAGTGTAAAAGATGATCTTGATAGTGTTAAGTTAGATTATAAACACGAAATTGAAATTGTAAAAACTGATTGTGAACGCCAGTTTCAGATTTTGAGAAATGAAATGTTACCTTCTGCCTGTGATAATAATAATTCTAGTGGAAATAATGTTATTACACATATCGCTAAAAATACAACTAAACCTTCTACATATGATGGTCAATCATCTTGGACAGTATTTAAAACACAATTCGAAGTTATCGCTACAGCCAATGAGTGGAATGAATTCCAAAAGGCCAGTTTTCTTGCAGCTTCCTTAAGAAATTCTGCTGCGGAAGTTTTGCAGTCTGTTCCAGAAGAAAAACGACTTGATTATCAAAGTCTAGTTTCTGCATTAGAACTAAGGTTTGGTGATAGTTATTTAAAACAATATTACGTGACTCAATTTAAACATCGCATGCAGAAAAATGGTGAAACTTTGCAAGAGCTTGCTAGTGATATTGAGCGTCTAGCTAGATTGGCTTATAGTAACTGTCCACCAGAAATTCAAGATAATTTAGCTCAATTACAATTTATTGATGCTATTGCTGACCCTGACACTCAGCAATCTCTGAGGATGTTGGAAGGTGAATCCTTAAAGTCAGCTGTGGTACATGCTATGAAATACGAGTGCTCCAGGCTTTCCTCCCGAGCGAACAAACGTGCAGTGAGATTTGTGAGTGCAGAAGAAACTGTAGAAAAGGATAATGAAATGAAAGAACTAACCAAAGCCATACTATCCGTTTTGAAAGATATAAAAGGTTCTTCAAAACCTACAACAGACCTCCAGTGTTGGAATTGTGGCAAGACCGGACACATTCGTACCAACTGCACTAGGAAACGAATGAGGAGTCCAAGTCCATCAACTAGACAACAAGATCAGGGAAACAGAAATTAGTCAGTCTTGCGGGGCAAAGGCTGGCAGTTGATTGGTTGGCCCCAGGGGAAGTCGCCCACGTTTCAACATTACATGGCGATAATAATGGATTAGTAGCTGATGGAGCCATAAATGGAATACCTTGCCGTATGATAGTCGACACTGGTGCAAATGTAACTTTACTCAGAACGGATATAATAAAGAAAATAATACCTCACCCAAACTTGAATACTACACAGTCTAGAATAAGCCTACAAACGGCCACTGGAGATCGTGCAAAGGTTCATGGAAAAATAGAACTTAATATTCGAGTTGGTAGCTGTCTGGTTCGCCATCCTGTTTACATCGCTGACATCTACGACGAATGCATATTAGGCCTTGATTTTCTTAAGAAACATGGATTCAACATTAGACCCAGTGATAACCTACTCATCTATGAGACAGAAGAGATTCCTCTGCTTAGCCGGACGACTGATTCTTTATCAAGCGTAACTCCAATATTAGTGACGGAAGACACAGAGATCCCAGCACAAAGTGAAGTTATAGTCCGTGGACATCGGGCGGAGACTTCTGGGGCCTTCCGATTGGCAGTTACTGATGCCTCTGGTAAAGGAGCTTTGGCTCATAATATCCTGGTTGCAAGGACTTTAGTCAGAATAGATAAAGAACAGATCCCTATCAGAGTGATGAACTGTAACAAATCCAGTAGAATGTTAAAAAAAGGTGAGGAATTAGCAATATGTGAAGCTGTTACCTGTGTAACAAGTATAAATAAAATAGAAGTTACCGATTCATATCAAAATCATACAGACATCCCGTCTCATCTTACTGAATTATGGAGAGAAACAAGACAAATATTAACTGAAAACCAAGCTGTTAAGGCCGAGAACCTATTAAAAGAATTTTCTGACATTTTTTCTGCCACATCAAATGATTATGGCCGTACTAACCTGACAGAACATAAAATCAACACTGGTGATTCTCCTCCAGTCCATCTGCCGGCAAGAAGGCTTCCATTGGCAAAAAGAGAGGAGACGGAACAACTCATAAAGGACATGGAAGCTCAGGGCATTATAGAACCATCACAGAGTCCCTGGACATCACCAGTAGTTCTTGTCAAGAAAAAAGATGGATCTACACGATTTTGTGTAGATTATCGCAGATTAAATGACGTAACAAAGAAAGATTCCTTTCCTTTACCCAGGATTGACGATACACTAGACACTTTATCTGGGTCAGAATGGTTCTCAACATTAGATTTAAAGAGCGGCTATTGGCAAGTTGGTATACGTCCTGAAGACCGTGAGAAAACGGCTTTCAGTACAGGGAATGGACTTTGGCAGTTTAAGGTGATGCCATTTGGACTTTGTAATGCACCTGCCACATTTGAGCGACTAATGGAGTCTGTGCTCAAAGGTTTGTCTTTGGAGGTCTGCCTGGTTTACTTGGACGACATCATAGTTCTTGGAAGAACTTTTGAAGAACATTTGAGAAATCTTCGTCAAGTATTTGAAAAACTTAAGGCAGCCAAGTTAAAATTGGGACCGACAAAGTGTAAACTGTTCCAGCAAGAAGTTCATTACCTTGGTCATGTGATCACTACAGCAGGGATTAAGACTGATCCTAGTAAGATAGAAGCTGTAAGAGACTGGCCTCCACCACAAGATGTTCATCAACTTCGTAGTTTTATTGGACTTTGCACCTACTATAGAAGATTTGTCAAAGGTTTCTCCAACATCGCAAGGCCATTACATCGTCTGACAGAAGAGGGCCAGCGGTTTATGTGGACCACCGAATGCGATATAGCCTTTCAACAGCTGAAGAAAACTCTTTCCACAGCACCAGTGCTAGCGTACCCACAAACTGGAAAACAATTCGTAATAGATACTGACGCAAGTAACACAGGAGTTGGTGCTGTGCTTTCACAAGAACAAGACGGACAGGAGAGAGTTATTGCATACTTTAGTAAAACTTTATCCAAACCAGAGCGGAATTACTGTGTAACACGCAAAGAACTGTTAGCAATAGTAAAAGCAATAGAACATTTTCATCACTATCTCTATGGCCAGAAATTCCTTATACGTACTGATCATGCTGCACTTAGATGGTTATTAAACTTCAAAAACCCTGAAGGACAAATCGCTAGGTGGATACAACGGTTACAAGAATACGATTTCTCCATCGAACATCGAAGTGGTAAAATGCATAAGAATGCAGATGCTCTTTCCAGGCGCCCATGCATTGACAACTGTAAACATTGCTATAATGCAGAACTGAAATTTGGAACTAAAGAGATAATGCCCATAAGACAAATAGTATCGACACAAACAAACAATGACACCCCTAACATCTGGAATCCAATTGAAATCAGGAAGGCTCAACTGGATGATGAAGACATAAAACCAATATTAGAATTGATTGAAAAATCTGATGTAAGACCTAATTGGGAGCAAATCTCGAGGTATAGTCCAACTACTAAAAGTTACTGGGCACAGTGGGACTCCTTAAAAATGGAAGACGGAGTATTATACAGAAGATGGGAGAATCCCACTGGACGGCTGATCCGTTGGCAGATAATCCTTCCTCGATCCCGAGTGGAACTTGTGATGAAAGATGTACATGATAGTGCCACTGGAGGACACTTCGGTGTTAATAAGACATTAGCCAAAGCCAGGGAACGATTTCATTGGTTGAAAAGTAGGGCAGACGTTGAGAGATGGTGTAGGCAATGTGAAGCCTGTGCAGCAAAGAAAGGCCCTAAGACTAGGAGTCGGGGTAAGCTGCAGACGTATAACGTTGGTGCCCCTTTTGAAAGAATAGCCATTGATGTAATGGGTCCGTTTCCTAGAACTGATGATGGAAATCGATATTTATTAGTGGTAATGGATTATTTCACAAAGTGGCCTGAGGTATATCCCATCCAAGACCAGGAAGCAACAACAGTGGCTGAGATGATAGTTAATAACTTCATTAGTAGGTATGGAGTACCTTTACAACTCCACTCTGATCAAGGACGGAATTTTGAATCCAATGTGTTTAAAGGCATCTGTCAACTATTAGGCATTCAAAAAACCAGAACAACTCCCTTACACCCTCAGTCGGATGGTATGGTTGAAAGGTTCAATAGAACAATTGCTCAGCATTTAGCATTATTTGTGAACGACCACCAACGTGACTGGGATCGCCATGTACCACTCCTTTTGCTGGCATATAGAACGGCAGTGCATGAGACAACTGGACAGACACCTTCCATGATGATTTTTGGAAGAGAGTTACGTCTTCCCTGTGACCTTTTATATGGTCGGCCCGAAGCAATGCCTGTGTCCACTCCACAATACGTACAAGAATTGCAACAACGACTAGAAGAAATCCATCACTCCGTTAGACATAACATCGACATAACAAGTGACAGAACCAAAACAAGATATGACAGTAAAATAAATGGAACTATTTTCAATCAAGGAGATCTTGTCTGGCTATACAGTCCACATAGAAAGAAAGGACTATCTCCAAAACTTCAGAAACCTTGGGAAGGTCCATATACAATAGTTAACAGGATTAATGACGTGGTATATCGCATTCGTCGACGTCCAGCTACAAAGTGCAAGGTGGTTCACGTGGATCGTTTGGCCCCGTTTCATCGAAGAACTGAAGAAACTTTGGAATCCAGAATTGTTCGGGACGAACAAGACCTAGGAAGGGGGCAGTGTTACGACAGAAGAATCTGGCAACCGAAAGCAAAGTTTCAGCCAACGAATAAGAACGTTGGGAGAATTTGGAGAAGGAGAGTGGAGCGTTAACGGTCATTTTTGTATTGCAACGGTCGTTGTGTTGTAACGGTCGGAGAGTTCGAAAATGGACGGTGAGCTGTTCTGAGACAGTGCGCGTAAGTATCAAGAAGTAACTTGATGTGTTGTGTATACGCGGAAGGATAAAAGTGGGATCTTTTATCGTTAAGTATCAAGAAGTAACTTGATGTGTTGTGTATACGCGGAAGTATAAAAGTGGGAACTTTTATGGCTAACTTCGAATGTCTACACGGACTGTCTTTTTGTTCGGCTAGTGTGTGAAAAGTTATTAGCACAGGACGAGAATTGGTTTACGAGTGAAGATCTTCGGGTGACCTGGTAAATCAAGTAAAAGGTAGTATTTAGTAAAATACACAGAGCTGATGTTGTGTGCTCACGCAGGAAGATTGATGACTTGTGCATGTTAATAGTTAATTTGTTAATAAGATACTTCACCCATATTTCCTTTGTAACAATTTACCTTGTATTGAATTTGGTTTTGAAATATAGCTTTTAATACTCACGCTCAGTGGCTATCCATTTTTGTAATCCGCAACAATATATATATTTTTGTATTCATACTGGATGAGATTATTTTGAAATATTACAGAAAACTATTTTGATAATGATTTTAAATGGTAGTTTTTGATATACAGTAAATTCATTGTTAGTGTGTGGAAATGTCAAGGAACACAGAAGTATAACGAAACGAAGCTTTCCTTTCTGAAATTAAAAATATTAAATGCAAGGTGATTACATGATTTGAGTAGTTTCAAAAATTAATTTTGAAAAACTAAGAGGCATATAGAAATGAAACTTACATTATTGAAAAGAACAACTAAATAGAATTCTTTTGGTACCCTAGTGTTCAATATGGAACAGAGAAGTTTTTAAAGTTCAGTCATTGGATTGGCCAAGGGGAGGAGGGTAATCCCCTCCTGCCACAATCCCCAGCTTTTAAACCTCCTTGAATTCTTTCAAAAGTGAAGTTTATATTCCACTACTACAGCTTCGGACAATTTAAAAGAAAGAAGAAAAATCATTATTGGGAAATTGATTGACATATGCTGAAAAATATTTGGCAGGAAACTGAATACCACTTTGATGTATGCAGAATGACTAATGGAACACACAATGAACTTCAATAGTGTACCAAAAATTTTTTAATTGTTCTTTCCAATAATGTACAATTTATTTAATTTTTTGTTCATTTTTTTAAACCACCCAGATCATTTGTAAGTTCCCTTTAATCAGTTTTGCTTTTTTAGAAATGTTTTTCCTATTCAACAAGTTACAGTACACCACTATTTGTGCATTGAAAATTTAATTAATGGCATGGCCGCAATGAGGCCCTGGAAGGTTGCCAGAGGCACATGCCCATTCGAACTCCAGAAGAGCAAGGAGGTTCCAGAGATGACGTGGTTGTGGGTCTGCATGCTGTACCTGTCGATCCAAATGGCCCCACAAGTGCTCTATGGGATTGAGGTCGGATGATTTCACCGGCCAAGGGAGAACGGAGACATCGATGTCATGTTCCTGGAACCAGTCACACACCACCTTAGTGACATGGTAAGGTGCACTGTCCTGTTGGTAGACACCACCAGGGTAAACGTCCAACATGAAGGGATGTATATGGTCAGCAAGGATGGACAGGTAGTCATTAGTATTCAGAGACCCATCCAGTGGGACCAGCTGTCCCATATCATACCAGGAAAACAATCCAGACATGCATACTGCCAGCCTATATTAGACTGATAAGCGTGTCTAGATATTGGTTCTCATGTGTCTGATGTAGTATCCGCTACCGTCTGTCACTTCTGTGGAGTAGAAACCTCGATTCGTCAGAGAAGGCAACTTTTTTTTTCACTGTCCAATGATGATAGTCCCATGCGAACTGCAGGCGTCGTTGCTGATGGACCTTGATTAACATGGGCACCTTTAAACAGCATCGACTCTGCATGTCCGCAGCGTTGACATCCGGAGGCCCATGTGTAACAGGGTTTGCTCTACTGTGGGATACATACCTGGATGCCCCAGCGTTCATTTGAGTGGCCAATTGCTCTACTGTTGCGTGTTGATTGCTCTTTACCAGTCGACATTCTCCTCTGGGGTTGATGGCCTTTGGGTTACCATTATGACTTTTATAGGCACTCGGTGTGTCAGTGGTCCATTCTTAGTACACCCTTACTACAGCACATCGCGAACAGCCCACGAAGTCTGCTGTTTCTGAGATGCTTCCACCTTTGGCATGGTACTGATGATGTATTGTTCTGATAGGACTGTATATTTGACATCATAAAAGCGTTTTTTATACTAATGTTTCAATGTCATTTTTATTTCATTGGCTAATTCACTCAATACCTCGTTGAAATTTAATTGTATTAAATAACATTAAATTGTACAAATATTAAAATTTTGTTTCATATTTAGTATATCTATATTTCATTCTGGATTTTTAAGGTCTAAGAGCCTTGCAAAATGCTATTTTGTTTTAAGCCATCAAGAAAAATGTTTGAGAAACCCTGTTCTGCACTCTAGCAGATGTGTACCCAAAGGCTTATGTAGCCTATTTTCTAAGGTAGTCCCTGAAAATCACTCAAGCATGTCAACCCTCCCTCCCCCACATACACCCACCCACCCACACCTAACTGGAATCTTCTGGGTATGCCACTGCATTTTAATGCCATCTTATAACAATAACAAACACCACTGACTCCTTTTAGAACACAATTGAAAAAAAAAATGTACAGTTCCTTCATCAGGGCATTATGCTGATTAGTCGCATCTGTTATGTCATATGCCCGATGCTTAAAGCACAGTTACCTAAAGTGGTTTATTTCTCGAAGATAGAATGCAATTCAAAATGAAAGTTGATATGATATAAACAAAGGCAAATCCACATATGGATAAAAGGAAAAAAATTCTAAAAATCCAGGAATTTGAGTATTGTGTTTCATATGCAGAGTCTATGTTAATAGCCATGTTGTCAAATCAGCCTAAATGCCCAATCTAAAACTGAGTTCAGAATAGGTAACTAAATAAGGAATGTAATGCGATGTACATTGTTTAAATTGAACTTTTTTTGTTATTCTAATAAAATAAATATCCCTTCAAGCAGCTGCTTACCACAGAGGTCTGACAGGAGCCTGTCAGTTTATATGCCATAGTATATAAGGTCTGTGAGGATACTACTTGCTTCAAAATACCTTTTATGTTGAAAATTTTTTTTAATAATGAAATTTTTTATTAATGTTGATTTATTTTATAAATTATAGCTATTTTTGTTAGTGTGTAATATAGTCCCATTGCTAGAGGGGAAAAGAAATTATAGTAGACAGCAAATTGAAACTTTTTTTTTTATATAACATTGGTCAAATATAATGTTTTTAACTAAATTTGGGGGGCTGAATTCAAATATGGCTGTGAAAAATCTGCAGCACATAGTTTTTTTTTTATTACGGATTGTTGTATTTCAATGAATGCACATATCTGGGAAACGAAAATAAATGACTATTTTATTAAATTGCAACTTAAAACTCATTAATTACTAGATTACCGTGAAAAAAATGGAAACATCATAGTTATAGACCACTAAATATAAACAAATGAAATAATATTGAAGCGCAAAATAAGAAAATATGGGTAAGGATCCTTTATACTTACAAGAAGTTCATTTTTGTCTTTTATGTGCAGAAATAGCTAACTTCCTTCTGCAAGAACCAGCAGTAGTCACCCATCATTGCTGGGTTCCACCTGCCTTGGTATCTGTCCACAATGGTTTGGATATACTTGTGAAATCTTTCCTCTTGCTCATCACTGACAGCTGCTAAATTCTTGGGAAAGAAGTCGAGATGAGAGTACAAGAAATGAATCTTCAAAGACATTCGGTAGCCAAAATTTTCATAGTTTTTGAGATCTTGAATAGTAGCTTTCCCTTTGTGATTGGGGTGGCTCAGTCGGTAGAGCACCAGGCTCGTAATCTGTACCCAGCCGGGTCATCATTGAGATTTATCCCCGCAAAACTCCACGCCCTGCCCACGGTCAGTAGGGGACCCGATGGGCTTGGAAAGGCCAGTCAGATGGTACATTAAGCCATGGCCCCATGTGTGGGAGAGCTATATTCTGTACATGTTAAAGAACACGCTGCATGGCCTTGATAGGAGGCTACCCTCTCTCCCAACAGCTGTTCCAGTGGGTCCCCTCCCCCAGCCTTTGGAGTCCTTGTGACCTGGCCATTTAGCCCATTGTGTGCAAAAAAGTGTCGCTCAAGAGTAAACCCAACCCTCTTTGTGATTCCCCAGAAAACCCTGGACCACAGACATGAAGGCACCCACCCTTTCATGTTCAGTTTTTCTTCGAAGACAGTATCAGTCAGTAGCTTCCTGATCTGAGGACCAACAAAGATCCCTTCTTTGAGTTTGGTATCACTTAGTTTTGGAAATTTTTCGTTCAAGTGCAAAAACCCTTTACTAGTTTTGTCAATAGCCTTGACAAAGTTTTTCATAAACCCCAGCTTGATGTGGTGGGAGCAGAACGTCAGAGGGGTCAACTAGAGGCTTATACCTCACATTACTTTCTAGGAATAAAAACATTTCTTTTGGGCGGGTCTTTTGTTTTGTAGTGTTCTCTTCTGGCCCTACTGTCCCACAAACAGAAAACAGCAAAATTTTGTGAAGCCCAAGCAAGAGAGATGTCACTTTTCGGTCTTCACATATTGTCCACTTACACTGGTCATATTTTATAGCAGTATTTTTTCAATGCTTTCGCAAGTTTCCTTCATTCCTACAGCGTGTCACTAGAATGGAAGGTTTTTGGTTTCCTTTATGCAAAAGGACAGCTTTTAAGCTGAATTATGACGAATCTATAAATAGACACCATTCCTTAGGGTCGTGAGTTGTTCCAATTTCTTTCATCAGCCCTGAAATGTCTGTGCAGAAACAAACCATCTTGCATCTCGTAATAAGCTGATAAAGCCAAATTTCTCTTTTTGAACAGAGAAATTCTGGTACCCTTGGCTAGAAGATACCTCTCTTTAACCTAAAACCTCAGCTTGTTTGGAAAGTCCTAGGTCTCGAACAATATCATTTAGTTCATTTTTTTAAATAATTTAAAATTCTCTGTCATTGAGCAATAAATTTTATTGCTCAATGACAGAGAATTTTAAATTAATTTTTGAGCAAGGTCTTTTTAATTGTATAGTTCATTTTGCTGAATCTGGTGAGGCTCGTTTAACTCTTTAGGAGTGTATGTGGGATCTGTATGCGTCTCAAAGACTTCCTCTGATAAATGTGAATCCATCTCCTCCCAGTTGGTTGCAGGTGTTGATATAGGAAGATCTCCATGAGGAACTGTCCTTATGGTTGAAGGTACGTTTGAATATTGTATTTTGCTTTTGTTCTAATTTGAAAAACCAACACTTTAGCTAAAATAGCAATCATGCAAGTGACTAGTTGGCTCACGTCAAACCATTGGAACTGCAAAAGGACATAAATTTTTATCTTTCAACCATTCACTCCTGCCAACAAAGCGCAAAACGCAGCACACATTTGGAGCCGATGTTTTGTCCTGATCTCCGACATGGCATCCAAAATACAAGTTACAGGCTTTCTTTACAATCTTTGTCAAAGAACGAACCTGGGATTTTAAAATATAATTTCCAGACACGTAATAAAACTTATCTGACACATTACACATCTGCGACGCTACCTTTGTGCCATTTAAACGCCAAAATTCACTCAACATACAGCACGTGTTCCTCCTACAATGAAAACAAGAATGGCGGTCTGAGGTTACTGTTACATGTTTTCTCCCACTTGGCAGTGTTGCCAGCTATAGAAAGTAAAATATGTAGTATCCTCCCAGTTGCCTGGAGGTGTTGGTATAGGAAGATCTTAATAGGAGTCAAAATGACCAATAACCTAAAAACATGACGTACTAGCCATTTTTTAAGATCAGATCTGAAATCAGCACTTTAAAAATAGTCAAAGGCAGCTACAATTGTTCATGTTATAAAAACCTTGTAAATCAGTGTTATTTCAATAAGTATTTTTAATAAGTATAAGTTATATTTTTAGTTATATTTTTAGTAACTATTTTCAATAAGTATATTATAATAGGTCTGTAAATGGTAGCTAGGTAGTCACTGGAAGAAGAGCTATGCACCAATCCCCTGTGATGATGGGTGGGGGTGGCTCAGTCGGTAGCGCACCAGGATGATGGGTGGGGGTGGCTCAGTCGGTAGCGCGCCAGGATGATGGGTGGGGGTGGCTCAGTCGGTAGCGCGCCAGGATGATGGGTGGGGGTGGCTCAGTCGGTAGCGCGTAATCTGTAGTTCCCAGGTTCGAGTCCCAGCTGGGTCAGCGTTGAGATTTATCTCCGCAAAATTTCCCCGCCCTGCCCACGGTCAGTAGGGGACACCGATGGGCTTGGAAAGGCCGCCGTCCGTCGGATGGGACGTTAAGCCGTGGCCCCGTGTGCGGGAGAGCCATACCCTGTGGACGTTAAAGAACACGCTGGATGGCCTTGATGGGAGGCTACCATCTGTCTCCCAACAGCTGTTCCAGTGGGTCCCCTCCCCCGACCTCTGAGCCTTCGGGGTCCATGTGACCTGGCCATTTAGCCCATGGTGTGCAAAAAAGTGCCGCTCAGAGGTAAAACAATCAATCCAATCCCTGTGATGATGCATAGAACCGGCCAGGCCTAGCACCTAATGTCCAACCCCGCCTTCTCGTGGTGCGGACCGTTAGTAACTTTCAAAAGAGATACTCTCTTGTGGAAGTGAACGGAAGGGGGGGGCTGCCAGATTAGTGTGGCCTACTGATCTGGACAACTATGGCTACTTTTTTTTCTACCCTGCTGAGGAGTGGTCAACCACACAGGGTCCTGACCATATAAACTACTGGACAGATATATGGCTCTGAGCTTGATTATGGATCCTGATTGCTGCACTGGTGGGCTTCTGTGGAGGGAAAATCTTCCGCTGTGTTTTCTTTTTGTTTGTGGGTTGACAGCCCCAAGTGAATAGATTCACAGGATATGTTTATCAGCTGGTGGATAATCCTGAGCAGAAGTCATCGCAGGCACCTGAACTCTTTGCTTCTATTGGCATCGTCAAATTCTACATTGGAGGAAGTTTTCCAGTGTAGGTGGCTTCAGCCTTTAGTAGTGGGGGAACGGGTCTTTGCCCCATGTCTGCGATTAGGGGGCTGTTTGATATTGTCGGCATTCCCTCTCTCAATAAACATAGTTTCTTTAAACATCTCACTAACCATTTTCAATCCATAGGTAATTGGAATGTGAGGACTCTGCACAGAGCTTTTTCTCTTGATGTCCTCACACAAGAATTCCACCATTATAATTTAGATATTCTCGGCTTGCAGGAGACCAGATGGACAGATAAAGGTCAGATTCTTAAAAATAATCTTAAATTTCTCTTTTCAGGGAGGGACGACAATAAGCATCACCAAGGCGTGGTCTGCTTCTCAGCAGACACGCTAGCGATGCTCTTCTAGGATATGAGTGCATTAATGAAAGGTTTCTTTTCTTACAGCAAAATTTCAGACAAGCGTTAAAGACTTGAATGTTATTTGCTGTTATGCCCCCACTGAGGATGCCGATGAGGATGAGAAGGATAGGTTTTATGAACAACTTCAGGATATTTTGAATTCTGTCAAGAAAGGAGATATTACCTTGTTCTTGGTGACTTCAATGTCAAAGTTGGTATTGACTCTGACCTTTGGGGAGGAGTAATAGGCCCTTTTGGTATTGGTAGCTGCAATGGCAATGTCTCCTACAGGTAAGTAAACTCAATGGTTTCAGAATAACTAACACATATTACAAACACCGCCACATACATAAATACACATGGGTTTCACCTGATGGGCTGCATAAGAATATGATTGATTATATATTAATTAGCAGCAAATGGGCTAGTTCTGTTGGGAATACCAGGGCATATAGGGGAGCTGAAATTGGATCTGACCATTACCTTGTTAAAAGTGTGTTGCAACTAAAACTTAAAAAGTGTTGTGCTAGGGTTAAAAAATTTACTTTTAATACTGTAGCTCTGAAAGACCCAGTTATAGCCAAAGCTTACCATGATAGGTTACTTAGTCATTATGACAGTCATGGTTTGCTTACTACTGAAGTTGAGGAAGAATGGGATCATTTTAAACGGGATTTTTTGGACACTAACAGTACTCAATTAGGAAAAAAGGAGCAGAAGAAGCAAAATTATCTGAGTGATAAGGCACTTGAGCTTATTTCGGAAAGAAAGAACTGCAGGAATGCCCTTAATCAATACCCTACTAGTCCTAATAGAAAGCATTACAGAGACCTTAATAAACTTGTAAAGGATCAGTTAGCTGCTGATAAGAATCTTTGGCTTGATGGTTTGGCTGACAAAGCCGAGGAAGCAGTTAGACAGCATAACAGCAGAGAGCTGTACCAGATAATGTTTTGTGTGGTAGAAAACGGACAGGCATACAAGGATTGAAGGATAAACAAGGTAAGGTTATAGAAGGGGAGGATTCTGTCATGGCTAGGTGAGCTGAGCATTTCAGTGATGTTCTAAACAATGTAGTTGGTTCTGCTCTCATTGTTTGCAATGATGATAGATGCATTGGTGGCTTTAATGTTGGCCCTATAACACAATCTGAAGTTATTTTGGCTGTTTCTAAACTTAAACTTCATAAATCCCCAGGGGTAGATGAAATTACTACGGAAATGCTTAGAGCTGGGAATGTTTCGGTTACCACTTGGATGACTGAAATTCTGAATCTCTTTTATGATAAAGGCATGGTTCCTAAGGATTTTACCAGAGCTATTTTGTTATCCCTATTTTCAAAAAAGGTGATCGCAGTTCTTGTGATAACCATAGGGGTATCAGCCTACTCTCTGTTCCAGGTAAAGTTCTTTCCATGATTGTGCTTAATAGAATTAAGAATCTGGTTGACAGTCAATTGCGTGATGAGCAATATGGATTCAGAAGTGGTAGGGGATGTGTGGATCAGATATTTTCACTTAGGCAGATTCTTGAGAAATGTTTAGAGTTTCAGAAACCTTTGGTTGCTAGCTTTGTTGATTTCAAAAAGGCTTTCGACTCTGTTGATCGTCATAATTTGTGGTTGATTGTGAGATCATATGGTATACCAGACAAGTTAGTTAACGTTATGAAAGCTCTCTATAATGACACTGAGTCGTGTGTAAGAGTTGGTAAGGCTTGTAGCAATTGGTTTAGCATTACTTCTGGTGTTCGACAAGGGTGCATTTTGTCTCCTTTTCTCTTTAGCTTGGTTATTGATTATGTTATGCGAAATTCACTTCAAGGGAAAGATTTTGGCCTTAAATGGGCTGGAGATAAGAAAATTTCTGATTTAGATTATGCTGATGATTTAGCCCTTTTGGCAAATGATGTTGATGAGATGAACTCTTTCATTCGAGCTGTTGGGTGAGACTGGTAGTAGAGTAGGTTTGGTTATAAACAGAGAGAAACTAAAGTGATGAAAATTGGCCATGCAGGCTGTGATTCAGTTAACCTGAATGGTTGCAGTCTTGAGCAGGTGTCACAGTTGAATTATCTTGGGAGCTATGTAACAGATAATGGTGATGTGCGGCATGAGATTAACAGACGAATAGGGATTGCTGCCGGGACTTTTAAGAATCTATGGAGAGTGTGGAGAAATAGGCGTATACACCTAAAGACTAAAATTAGGCTGTATAATAGTTTGGTTCTTTCTAGGGTTAGTTATGGTAGTGAAACTTGGACACTTTGTAAACAAGATAACACGAAACTAGATGCTTTTGATTCCAGATGCTTACGCAGTATCTTGGGCATTAGGTGGTTCAACTTTATAACTAATGATGAGATTAGGCAAAGGAGTCTGCAACCTCCTTTAAGCAGCATATTGTGCAGAGAGAGACTCCTCTGGTTTGGCCATGTTGCCCGTATGAATAATTATAGATTGGCGAATAGGGTTATGAACAGTGTGCCTAAAGGCCTCAGAAAGAAGGGGAGACCTAGGATGTGGTGGGCGGACAATGTCAAACAGGACCTTGTTAGAATTGGTGTGCAGTGGCCAGATGCAGTAGATGTAGCTCAGGATAGACTTGCTTGGAGAACTAAATTGCATGGTCTAGTTGGACCTCCGTAGCCCATGGCTGCTTGAGGATGATGATGATGATATTATAATAAAATTATTATATAGCTCTCCTGCATAAGGGAGCATGGCTTAACATCCCATCTGATAGACAGCAGCCTTTCCAAGCCCATTAGTTTCACCTACAGACCAAGAGCAGGTGGGGAGTTTTACATAGATGAATCTCGGTGCTGGCCCAGGTGGAACTCACACCTGAGACCTGCAGATTACGAGCCTATCATACTAGCGACCAAGTTATTCCCACCCCCAAGGAGGAAGGCGAGAGCTCAGGAAAAGGGCAACATAAGGAAAAATCCATGTTATACCTGGGATTTGAACTCTGGTCCCTTTGATCAGTAAACAAGCATGCTAACTACTCAGCCTCTAGAGCAAATTTGTCTAAATTCCTTGTTTTAAACAACTTTTACAAATTTATTGATTTCAAATGTTTTTAACAATAATTAAACAAAATACAGTAACTTTTAATATATTTTATCGTTTGTAATATAATAAAGTTATTTTGAACATTAACATTCCTAGCAGGAATGGACTTACAAAACACAGCAGTCACATTAAAAAAATTCTTACATTTAAAACTTCATAATATCAATTTTAAGGCACTTTTTCTTTATCTTCACCAGTCATTTTGAAGAAATGTTTTAAATAACAATGATGTACATTATAAACTAAGATTGTACTTAAAACTACCCTTGTTGAGCTACCAAATGTGAAACTGTAGAAAAGTCACACGACACAGTCTGACAACAAAAATAAAAACAAATTTGTTGGCTACTAATTTGATTATGTCTTGACATAATGGTCTAACCAGAATTTTCATTTGCTGGAAGTTGTCTAACTTGCAGTGTATACTTCACCTTCTTTGGCAATACCCTGTAATTGAAAAATAGGTATATTTATATTAATAATACTGAACCCTCAATTTTACTCAGTTTGTATGAATGATACGATTCATACAATTTTAGTAAGATATTAATACCTAGATACAGAGTTGTCAAAGAGTAGGATGTAGAGGCCTGGATGATGCAACTCTGCATGGTCCTCAGGTTTGGGATGACTGCTACTTAGAAGGACTTTTTGAGAATTACCATCTTGACTCTCTTGAAACACCAGTGTTAGTGAAATGATCTGAGTAAAAATAAATAAAATCATTGATTAGGAATATTCAGTATAGTTGACCTATAAAATACTGACAAGATCCCTTCAGTAAAAGAAAGCCTGTCCACTCTTTATGCAGTCAACAATTCATGAGACCAGTCTTTAGATGTTATAATCTATATTATCATCAGTATACCATACTGGCTTTTAACTTCAAAACTTTTTTTCTATGTGATTTTGTGGAGTTTGAATGCATTAACAGTTTTAAATTTCTTTATTATGTTTATCATTTAAGCAGTTATTAAATATTTCTTATTGCTGTTGCTAGGATAATATTGCTATGCATTACATCATACCAAAAAAGGAAACCATACATTAGTTGTGTAGTGGAATTAAACACTTGTTTCCAGCAGTACAACAATTAAAATTATTTTGATTATTCTTGTTAACACTTACATTTGATTTCAAAATATGCCACTTTGCATGTGGCTGTATTGCACTGGCTAAGTAAAATATAACTGTAATTATGAGGAGTAGGAAAATGGAGTATGAGATTCATTAAGGATTTTTTAAGGAGCTTTGAGTGCTTTGGAGGAGCAATGCAGATTATTACCCACAGTGCTGCTAGACAGTCTTATCAACAACATGAGACAGCACTACAAGGCCTGCATAGTGGGTTGGGTTGTTTTACCTCTTGAGTGGCACTTTTTTGCACACAATGGACTAAATGGCCAGATCACAAGGACCTCGAGGCTCAGAGAAGGTTGAGGAGGGAACCCACTGGATAGCTGTTGGGAGACAGATGGTAGCTTCCCATCAAAGCCACCAAGCATGTTCTTTAACATGCAGAGGGTATTGCTCTTCCACACATGATGGGGGCCATGTCTTAACATCCCATCCGATGGATGGAGGCCTTTCCAAGCCCATTGGTGTCCCCTACTGGCAGAGGGCAGAGCAGGGAGTTTTGCAGAAATAAATCTCAACACTGGCCCAGATGGGACTGGAACATGGGAACTACAGATTATGAGCTTGGTGCATTGCCAAACGAGCCACCCCTGCATAGCAGTAAGAAGTTACCAGACTCCATATTGAACCACTTGGGCTATCTCAGTTGACCCTCACCTTTTTACCATGTAATGTATTAGTATATAATTTTGGGAATTAAAAGTGCTATTCTTTTTCACTGGTTATTCTTACAATTATGTACCTATCTTTCAATCCACATACAGCAGATCCAGTGAGTTTTCAGGTTGTTCCTTAATTTATGGAAACTAATGTATATACAAGTGAGTGTCAATAATTCATTTTCTTTGCTGAGGGTGACAATCTAGTATGGTAGTGGAAAGTTGCAGTTTATCAATGTATTAAAAGGGTGCTACTGGAGAAGTATGGAATGTTATATTTAGTTTCAGCTGTAAAAAAAAAACCTGCAATATGCAATTTGTTTTACTCCACATTATTTTCATTGTCAAAACAATTTTATTCCATTCATTTCATGGATGTTAACACGACTCTTGCTACTTCTGCATAAAGTCTACATTTAGCTATAATACCTCCAAACCATATCATCACTTTCAGTAATACAAAAGAGTCAATTTTCTTTTACCATAATATAGTTTTAATGCAAATTAACATATTATCAAGGATTCATAATTTATTAAAAATTCTTAAACACACTAAGTCACCCCAACACCTATTTTACAACAGCGGTACAGATAAATAAGCAAATTCAAATATTTTAACCAAATCAAGTACTCCAACAGATATTCGAAAAAAAAAAAAAAATCCAGTTTAGCAGAAAAATCACATGTAGTAACACAGCTGAAAAATAAAAAGTTTTTTTCAATTAACTTATTCCACCAGAAATTTTATTATAATTTATGAATTGAGAAAAAAAAACAATTTCAGAGGAATCTTTATACTGTAAATATAAAGATATATTTACATGGAATTTTATGCACGACTCACATACCACAGATAATGAATTTAAATAGGTTATGCTTTTAGCTTCTTATTTATGAAAATAAAATTAACATTGTATTGTACTAGAGGAACTCAATAACTGAAATAGCTTTTTTTTAATATAGTGTTTATTTTTTGGTTTAGTTTTAGACACTTGTCCACAGAGTAGTAATTTGCCTACAAATATGGCATTCACCAAACATTAGTGTCAAAAAGTGATCCAATTAATCTATTTTGATAACATAAAGAAAACAATAGAATGCAACCTATAATGGTGAAAAAAACATGCTAACCTTTGGGTCTGTGGTAAAAGACCATTGTAACACAACTGGAGGATCTTCACATAATACTGGAATACCGCAGCTCGTTCCTGCATTGACCCACATTTCTCCATTAATTCCATCATCACCAGCTGCCTCTATCTCCTGTGTGGTGCGTGTCAAGGTCATGGAAACCCTGTAAATTAATACATAATCTTAAAAACATATCCCTTAAAACTGAAAAAAAAAAAAAAAAAAAATCGGATAGTTATAGGATTGTAGGCTAAATCAAGCACACTGAGATTTGCAGCCACTACATCTTCAAGGTTTCATTCAACTTTTTTAGATGTATATGGTTGTGGCAAAAAAGAAATGAGCCTACATGTATAGCTTATGCAATAGCCCCTCAACAATCAAACGGGCTAAACACCTGTTTAGGTTAGTTTTCTCTGGTTCTAATAACCACTCACATGTTCAAATTAGGTGAATAGTCTTGGTTACACCTGTTTGTGTAAAATATGTGTTATCACCCTTGCCAGAAAATGTCTGATTGAATGCAATGTGATCATCATGACAATGCCCCTTCTCATTCAGCATTATCAATGAAGTAGTTTTTGGCCTAAAACCAAATCACAATGATGGAACACCCACCCTATTCAACAGATCTTGCCTGTTGTGACCATTTCCAATACTAAAACGACCCAGTTTGATGACATAAAGCACATAACGAGGCATAAAAAGATAAAAATAAAAAAAAGGTTTCCCAAAGAGGACTTCCAAATATGTTTCAAACATGGGACATTGTTGATAACTATGGTTAGATACCACAGTTATCAACAATAAAACAAGAGCATTATTTAAAAAAAAGGTTTAATAATCTGCTCACTGAATTCCTTCGCACTATCCTACACTGAAAGAGAACTTATCTATGTCAATCACACTGCTGCCATACTTATTGAATATTGTCATATATCCTATACTGATTTATCATTTTAGCATTAATGCCAACAATAAGTTTATATATAAACCATAAGTCACAATCTTTTGATATTTTGTAAACAGTATTATATGCATTGCAATTGTTCTGTTGTTTCTATGATGCACAAATTATTTCTCAATAATACTAAATTCTTTCACAAAAACTCTTTGTTATGAAAAAATTGAACTTTCAACACAGTGATTCCAAAAAAAAAAAGAACTTAATCTACCTCTCAGGAAGCACTGAAAAACAACTGCCAATATTATCAATGAAAAAAAGACTATATTAAGAACTTATTGACTATCACTGAATGTTATCTGAACATCATTGCTAGAGATCAGATAAAATTAAAAAAAAAAGTTATGCTGGTTGCATTCTTGATTAGTGCTCCTTCAATATATAAATTTTCAATAACTATTCTTTCCAGTTAAGGATTATGACAATAATTTCCCAATGTATCACTAAAATAATGGAGTTTTTTCCCCCCTTTTGACTTTCCTATATCAATGGTTATATTGAACTTTTATATTTACTTACCTGTAGGAGACATTTTCAATGCAACTTCAAATGCAGAAAAGATCTCTCCATCACTTGAGCCTAACAATCAGAGTAATGCTACCAACTTTGGCATTGAAGTCACTTAAAAAATAAAATAAAAATAAATACCCCCTCAAGCAGCTGCTTGCCACAGAGGTCTGACAAGAGCCTGTCAGTTTGTATGTCAAAGTAGAAGGTCTGAGAGGATGGCAGAACCTCAGCAGAAAAACGACACATAGCATAGGAGTAATATCTCCTTTCCTGAATAAATTCAAAACATTCTGAAAATGGGCATAAAACTTGTTCTTCTCATCATAATCTTTAAATATTTTAAAGTCTTTAATCTCTGTTCTAAATTTGTCTAAGAAACTCATTCATTGATAAGATCATATCCTAAAAGAGTGCCAATGGAAATTCTACTAGGAACCACAAAGCAATGAAATCTCCTCAAAGAGCATCAACATGGCAGCAGAAGGAAGAAATACATGCGTATGCAGCGAGCGATAAAGTCCCCTACAGCTGTTGACAATCAAAGTTCGTGACAATGAATCATGCAGTTGATTGACACTGGTTAGCATACTAAGAAATACTGTGAATAAAAAAACAGTTAAGAAGAGCTACTGTGAACTCCCAACAGTAAACTTTAAGCTATTTAAGCTTTCATATAATAGTGAAAATAAACCCCCCCCCCCCCCAAAAAAAAAAAAACTGTGTGGTGCATACAACAAAACATCATAGTCCTCAGACATTTAATAACAAATAATAAAAACAGAAAGAAGCTCCAATCACACAACCAGACTCTATGTGAAATAGTGAACTTATTCTACATGTGAATCAAGGAACTAAAAAGTGCTGTGATAAACCTGGAAACAAGGAACCTCCAATTCAACATTTTGGGAACAACTCTGCTCTGAAGAACTGGATTTTGGCAATAGTCTAAAACAGTGTCTAAAGGTATTTATAACCATGCATTTAGCCAATGCAGGTGTTTACCTTTAAACTGCCCTACAGCTTTATTAGTACATTTATTGCTAAACTTCTTTAAATATTAATCCTATCCTTTATCTACGCTTGTTATCATCACAACCAGAAAAATCTAAGATTAGTTCTAATAATATCCATGAACTTGCCCATCTGGTCTCTTGCAAGTGCAGAACATCCTGGTTACTACAAAAAATAGTCATGCTGGTTAGTAGGATTTTTAAAGAAAGTTGACTTATTGAGAAAGGTAGGGATCAACAAAATCAGGCAACCTTCTGATTGAAGAAGGCAAAATTCATTCCCCATCCATTAAGCATTTAAGCCATTATACTGGTAAGAACATCATACACCCAATGGGTATATATAATATATAAACAGCATACATAACAATTAATACAGTTCAAGTGAGAAAAAGGAGATGCAGTGAAAAACACAATCAGTTAGAATGTAAAAGATATCAATTCATAAGTCGTTCAAACAGTTACTGATGCTGATAAAAAAATAAATACAACCTGTGATGGTAAAAAAGGATCATGGCAAGTAAACAACTTCCTTCTTTCAATTTGTGTAGATTTTATGAAAATATATTAAGTGTGACAAAACATTAGAAATTAATTTTAAATTTAAATATCATTTTTGAAGCAAGTGCATAAATAAATACAACCTGCGATGATACAAAAGGATCAGAGCAAATAAACAACTTCCTTCTTGCAATTTGTGTGGATTTTATGAAAATATATTAAGTGACAAACATTAAAAACTAATTTTAATTTAAATAGCATTTTTTTAGAGCAAGTGTTTTTCCATTTTTACAAGCAACTTACCCTGATTCTATATTGGCATCTGGATGTTCTCCTTCAACAGCATATGGGTTATAAGGACTAGATGTGGAAAGCGATTTGGCTATTTCTTCATCACTGATGACATCAAAATCATGATTTTTGTTTATATCTTCCTCTGTTTCTGTTATACTTTTAGCTGGAGAGATAAATCTAAAAGAAGATAATTTTATTAGTATCAATGTTGAATATTAAGTTTTAATTTCAATAACACATAGCTTTACACACTCAAAATCACTGAAACTGATATATTTAAATTCCATGGCTTTTCTAAACTGGAAACTGTGGCTTAGAAAAAAATCCGTAGTATTATAAAAGAAAAACTTATTTAGCTCCAAACTGCAAAGTAAGTTATTATGCCTCAACTGTTATTAAACTATTGTGCTACATATTGGTAAAGATGAAATCTGTTACTAGATATGGTAGGTCCCCTCATGTTTTGAGAAAAAGGAGACCTATAATATTTAAAATTTCAAACCCTAATCACCACCACACATAAATACGAAAAAGAAAAAGGAAAAATATACTCGGATGCTCAAAATGCGGGTTACCCGCTAAAAATATTGCAACTTGTCGAAAATATGGCAAGACAAACTTGGAAAAAACCAACACCAACGCAAAAATAAGTTCACCATAGAGATTACAAACATTCCATGGCTGGCAAATTCATTGAAAAATGCAATGCAACCTTACAATTACGTAGTGCCAATTAAAACCAGCAACACTATAATTAATTTAATTAAAAGCAATCGGAACCAGAATGAGAAAACATGGAGTATATAAAATACCATTACATGAAAACACCCGCAATAACAATAACCCTTACCATGACAAAATGAAAAGAACCTGCCGAACTAGGATAAAAGAACACGAAAGGGATGTATGGTTAAAAAAACAAACCACTTCATTGGTAAGAGTGGACTCTAATGCTGGAATGACCCCACAATTTGATCACCATGCTGCAACAAAGAAATTTACCACCCATGGAAACTGCTCCTGGATCAGGGCAGCACTGCTAAAACATCCACACACACACACCCTACCCGAGGCACTTGGGCAGGACCACAAAACTGCAACAGTGCTACCTGCTGCAAACCATATGGCGCAGCCGCACAACTCTCACACATACAATCTCCGAAGTAGAACTGTTTACCCAACTTCTGAAGATGATGTTAATAGTCGAAACATGTCAAGTTATGGTGGTCTAAATACCATTGTGTGATCCATGCAACAGGAAAGAACTTCACATATTTCTACAAAAAGTGATTAACATCCCCTACTATCCTGTATTCACAATGCTATTTTGATCTACTAAAACAATAATAAAACAGTTTGGATAGTGATTAAGTTTTTAATCTTTGGTATTTACTTTGGTCTTGATCTTGTAAGTTGATCTTCTGGATTTGTTAAAATCCATCGCAAATCTGGAGCACTGGCGAAGAGTTGAGGACTAACTTGAGTACTATCAACCTCTCTTGCAGGAAGAGATGTCACACTGTTGCTCATGCTTGGCGAAATATCTAGATCAGAAATAGTTGATTATTACTTTCTGTAAATAATTTATATTCCTATTCAAGAAAAAATTCACATTTATAACAAAGATGCCGCTTTTATGGTCACATTTTTCGAAGTAGTTTTAACTTTGAAAATGTACTATAGATACACCATTGGAGTATGAACACGATGGCCGAAATGTTTCAAGCAATGAAAATGATTTAATTCCAGTCTTATGCAAGTGAATGTGTCTATTGTCAGAAAGTGACAATGAATAAACATATGTAAGTCATTTTTTTTTGCACTTTTGTATTCTTGAATTAGTGACATATTATTTTCTTTATGAAGGATAATTTACTTTATATATGTACATATAATTATCTTCATAAGTTTATGAAATAAAAAATGTGTTTAAATGAATAAAAATCAAATGAAGATTTAATTAAAGATTTTGATATGATTTGTTTGAAAACAACTTATTATTTGTACTGGGTTTTCACGTCTGGAACCAATCTTCTATTTTCTCATATGCACTGTATTTTTTTTTTCGGTTTTATTTTGCACGGTTTTTTCAGGAACCTATCTACCATGTAAAAACAGAATTGGGTGTATTTGAAGGAAAAGGGGTAGAGACAAAATTATATGAGTAAAAACATTAAATTTCAACTGGATTTGGGTTGTTGATTATTTTACCCCTGAGTAGCACTTTTTGCACATAATAAGAAGATTGGGGGAAGGGGACCCACTGGACAGCTGTTAGGAGACAGATGGTAGCTTCTGGCCAAGATCATCCATCATGGTCTTTAACATGAACAGGGTAAGGCTCTCTGGCACACGGTGCCACATTTCAACTGGAGAAAGCTGCTAAAATAACAAAATTTAGTGACTAAATCTATTGATTTTTCCTCTAAGAGATTTGCAGTACTGCCTTGTGAAATGTGGGAAGCATTGTTCCATATATACTACAACCACTTTTGATTGATTAAACTGATAGTCAGATGAATCAAGGTTTTATTATACAACTGTTACTGTCGTGGGTTTTAGAAAACTCCCAGTGTCTTGAAAACTGTTTTAGGGATGTCCAAATATCCCAATTTTTTGTGACAATATACAGTCAGCTCTCAATTAACGTGGATTTAATTAATGTGTTTTTGGAATAACTTGGCCACTGTAATTATGCCTTTTTAGTTTAGGTAGATATTTATTCTTTTGTGGAACAACAAGGTTTGCAATGAGAATCAAAACAGTCAGTGCATATTGATGCTGTAGTTGAGTAATGTTGGCAAGGTATGAACTTTACCACAAACATCACATATAAGAGCTTAGAATTGGCCATGTCATAAGAGAAGTCATATCTCTGCAACACATTTTCAGCAACAAGAGTCACACCACTGAGACATATGCTTACTGTCAATTTATGCAGAATAACCATGCAATCTGCACTCAACGTGCTTAGAGTGGGGGGAAATTATAGCCCTTCCTACCTACTGCAGTCCATGTATGCATCATGCCTATTGCTCCATTGTACAACTACCTTCATCAAGAGAGGATGTCCCCCCCCCCTTTTTGAGAAAGCTAGTAAGGGTAATGGAGAAAAAAATATTAAACTAGAATAAAAATGCGCATATTTCACACATTTTTCATGAAATTTTTTAAATGATTCTCTGAGTCTTACCTCTAAAATGGAGGGTAAAATGTTATATTGCAATGGAAATCCAGTGGAAGAAAAGGTTTTCCTAGAGTACTGGTGAATGCTTTTCGATAAGCAATTGCCTGTTCACTGTTCATCGTGTTCCAGGATTGATTATGAATGGGGCCATCTTCCAGACTTTATCCCACTACCTGAGAATAAGTAGTGTGATAGAAATGTATACTTGATCCAAGATTCCTTATGGCTCTGGCACCAGATGAATGGCTTTGAATGGTTCAAAGTTGGAAGATGCCAGATATCTTCAAAACACCTCCCAAGCTGTGTTCTGAGCCTTATGAGTTGTAGTGCAGTTGGGATTATACCATAGTTTCAGGAAAGAAAAGTGTTATGAAATAAACTTTTCTTAAAAGACAAGGAATAAAAAAAATGTTGCAATAGAACTTACAATCTCAGTTTCTGAAATGCTGTCACTGTAGATACACTGCTAGAAAACACTATTAGCATTATTTCCTGATTAGGAATATTAATTATCATTGTATGAAAATTAGCAAAATATATTAGAACTAGTACTTGACACAATGTAAAATACCAATGAAACAATGAAAATAATGTTGCACATTAAACAAATAATGCTGATTTCAAAACTGCATGAAAATCGTAGCCTGGTGTCTAATATGAAAAACAGCCATATATTAAAATAAATTCTGGTGGGGCAGGTAATTTTTAAACACAATAATAACCTTTATTTCTTGAAAGTTTAAAATGGGGAGTTATTGGATGGCTTGAAGATGGACAATCTGAAGTTTATTATAATGTATATTACCAAGGATAGATAGATGCATGTAGTGAACTTAATTGCACAGTCTTGTTGGACCTCTGTAGCCAGTGGTTGCTTGAGGCTTATACATGCGTATAATAGAAAATGGCTTAAAAAACTTTTGAAAAAACACACCTTTGATAGCTGATGGAGTGAAATAGGATCTTATTGTAAAGAAATCAAGAACCTCAGGAAAGTGATGTTTTCGAGTACATTATAAGTAAGAATATGTCATGATGCTTTCTTACTCATATCCACATAAAAGTAGCAAAATGTAGTTGGGTTGTTTTATCTCTGAGCAGCACTTTTTTGCACATAATGGGCTGAATGGCCAGGCCACAAGAACCCCAAGGGGTCAGAGAAGGCTGGATGAAGAGGGGCCATTGGACAGTTGTTAGAAGACAGATGGTAGCCCCCAGGCAAAGCTATCCAGTGTGTTCTTTAATGTGCACAGGGTATGGCTCACCCACACATGATGACATATCTTTATGGCCCATCCAACTGAGATGATTTACCATACACTTTCATGTTCACTAACCAGTTTTAATTCATTTACATTGTAATTATTATTTTGGGGCCTTTCATTCCTTTGACCCATTGCCTCTCTCCAACTTTAGTGTTGCTGATTGCACAACTCCTTTTTGAATGATGACCATTAACTGCTGCAACAAGGTCATGACTGCTTATGTCATCATCATCATGGTATGATGGTATGCAAATATGGCTTCCAGAAATGATGTAGACATGTACCACATTTTCTTTAAGCTAATGTTGGGTTAAGCTAGTAGTTAGAAGACAGTTTTGAAGGTAGACAGAAGTTAGTGAGAGGAAGAAAGAGGTAGTTGTAAGAGTTAGTTGGAGGTGAAGTAGTTTAGTTTGTGAGATGTGAATTAGGAGCCTTTGAAGTAGTTAGTTTGAGGAGTTGTTTTGTAAAAAGCTTTATTTGGTGAGTCAAAAATCAAATACACTTATATTTTTATGAAATTTAACTTTTTTTTTTCTCTTGAGCAGAGATTTGTTTAGTTATATTGAATTAACTTTTATTTTGGACAATTGTTCAGTATTTTTCCCTTATGTTCATTTCATAAACAACCCTTATTTATTTGATTCATCTGATGATTCTTCCATGCTCAAAGTCTGTCAACTATTGGAATGGCTATCAATGTCTGTGTAAGGGTATCTAGCGGTTTCAAACAATTTCGACAATGTTTTGTTCAACCAAGGAGCTTTGGTTGTTTTTATCTGTGTTTGACTGCTCCGCACCTGTGACGTCAGCTTGCGCCTGTCCAATTGTTTCGATCGTCCTGCAAACCTAATCATTTCCATGCAATTACATATACTACCATCTCCCTAAATTCGTCACTTTTGCATAACTTCTTGCAAGTGTTGCATTTTTTATTTTCTGTAGTGTAGTAGCCTGGGCTACTATTCAAACATTTATTGGTAAATTAACCTTTTGCCCTTGAAACCCAACATAAAATAATTTTTAGATTAATACAAAAATTATTTCAGATTTTGGAGATTTTTGTTGAAAATAAAGAAAATATATTCTTTAATTTTAAAGTAAGGGAGAAAAATCAATACTTGAATCAAAACTGCTGATGAACAAAGGATGTTGCAATTCATTGCTAGCAGGACTTTCATCATCTTCACTATCCTCAGCTACTGCAGGAACATCACTGCCTCGTCTCACTTCTTTCTCAAGCTGCAGCTGCTGCACATAGCACTCATTGCATACTCTAGTTCTACGACTAGAAGTACAGAAAAAGATTTTCATAAAAGCGATTCTTATGGTTATTTTGTTCTGGTTATAAAGAACATGAATTAATATTAAGGGTAAAAGAAAATTATATTTATCCTTATATATATATATATCTTCATATTTACCTATGTACACAGTCGTATCAGAATAATATGACCACCTACCATACGTATACTATACTATGGTAGGTGGTCATATTCTGATACGACTGTGTATATAATAATTTCTAAAACAGTAGCTTCAGAGTAAAAAAATTATGTTACAATTTTTATGTTTGATATTATTTTATATGAATATTGACAATATTTTCCAAGTTATATATTTAATATTCATTGACTTAATCCAGTAACTGTCATTAATTTATAATCAGGTTTTGTGGAAGCCTTCCCTTTTGAATCTGCTCTAATCTAAAACTTGCCACTTTCATAGACTATATTTATACTTATGCAAAGTAGACCATAAGTCACAATCAGATGAGAAGTAGTTATATGTTGATCCAAGGGCCACTAAAAATCACTAACAATTTAATATTTTAAAAAATGTTATATATCATGTTTTTATACAATCACATGGTACAATAGACACCTTAATACTAACATAAGAATACAAGTAAATATGATAAGGCAAATATAAAAACTTAGCTTTTCACTGAAAAGCTAGATTTTAGATAAAGAATCTAGCAATATTCAGGAATAGATTTCAAAATTAAATACTAATATAATGCTAATACTGAATACACTCAATATTACTAATTTTCATAAAACATTTTAAGTAATTAGAGAACAATTAGTAACTAAAGAAAAATTTATCATGACCTAAGTGAACAGTTTCCAGCAAGAGTGTTATTTCTTTCCCTGAGTCAGGATATTTTTTTTACTCATAATTGTTGAATGAACATACTTGGCATTCTTATGTACCTATACAATGAAGTATTTAATACATCTAAACTCCATGACAAGGCAAAAGGCTATTGTATTTTTATGGAATCCCAATGCTTTTGACAATATTTGCAGTTGTTAAAATAAAATGGAAAATATTGGATAAAAACTATTATTATTGTGCAAGAAGTTGGTATGTTCAAATGGAAGACTTTTTTTCCAAGCTGGTGAGAGTACATTTAACCATACTTTTAACCATTTACATAAAATATGTTTCTTTGATTACTTTAGAATAATACTGAGAATTATAAAATACAATCAGTCACTAATTAATAGATTCTGAAAAAAATTCATCGCCGCCACGGCGGGAATCGAACCCGCATCTCTCCAGATTCATGCCAGAGCGCGCTACCATTGCACCACGCGTCGGACAACGAATATTTTCTGGAGAGATGCGGGTTCGATTCCCGCCGTGGCGGCGATGAATTTTTTTCAGAATCTATTAATTATTGTTTCTTAACAGGGAATACTGTGCATTCACTTTGGATTTCAATTATATATTTAACGTCTTAGCGTTAGTGACCTTCTCATTAACATCTGATAATCAAATGCAACGACTGTAAAAAAAAAAAAAACGTTGCATCTCCTTGAGTATAGATGGCGCTGTCTCAGTCACGTCTCAAGAAGAAAAACTTAAAAGGTCATATTCTGAAAATATTCGTTGTCCGACGCGTGGTGCAATGGTAGCGCGCTCTGGCATGAATCTGGAGAGATGCGGGTTCGATTCCCGCCGTGGCGGCGATGAATTTTTTTCAGAATCTATTAATTATTGTTTCTTAACAGGGAATACTGTGCATTCACTTTGGATTACAATCAGTCACTTTATTCACAAACCTGCAGCCTTTGTCTTTGGAATATTTTCTTCAAAAACATTCTGAATGCAGTTAACTGTTTACCGAATTTGTATCTTAATTTTTTTTTTAAAGAATGGAGATAACCTAGAATCTCAGTTAGGCTTGTCCTGGTTTCTCATAAAACATACAAACACATGCATACAACCAGGTCATCCTGGGACTCAAACTTAGATCTTGACAGCTGCAATGTCACAGCAAGCCAAGGCAATACCACTGCACCACCAATGCAGTAGTGGTATCGCATATTTTAAACAAACTGTTAAATCATCTTCTTTTACATTCACAATGATTATCAGGTTTATTTGAAGCCACTATCACTGCTGTTGTATTCTGCAAACACTGGGTATAGCGGGGAAATTGGCTTGTGCCAAGGGATTCAAACTAATGAACTCCTGATAACGTGTCAAGTGCTCTGACAGCTGAGCTATCAGCCACTAATCATCCCTTTTGTTGTATGCTTGGAGAATTAAACTGCGCAGTCTGGTTGGACCTCCGTAGCCCATGGCTGCTTGAGGATGATGATGATGATGATGATGATGACATCTCATACTCTAGTTCCAAGTAGATATTATGACTGCAGATAAGGCATCCATTCATCAGAGCTATTTCAGGCTCATGCATAACACCAGAAGCATACCAAGGTAATCCAAGTTTTTTTTAGCATATTTTTACACCTTTCCATGCATTATGCTGTTTGTATATGTTAGTATAGCCGTCCCATGGCCAAGTGGTTAGCACACTTGGCTACTGATCTAAGGGACCTGGGTTTGAGCCCTGGGTAAGGCATGGTTGTGTGTTGTTTTTCTGCTGAGGTTCTGCCATCCTCATAGACCTTCTACTATGGCATATAAACTGACTGGCTCCTGTCAGACCTCTGTGGCAAGCAGCTGCTTGAGGGGGTATTTATTTATTATTTTATACGTTAGTAACTCAATGTCATATTCTTTTACATTCATAAGGATCATCAGGTTTATTTGAAGCCACTATCTTTGCTGTTGTATTCTGCTAACACGGGCATTGGGGAAAACATTTCTCATATCAAGTGGTATTTGAACTCATGACCTCTTGATAACATGTCAGGTGCTCTAACAGCTGAACTATAGGCTTGATAACATGTCAGGTGCTCTAACAGCTGAACTATTGGCCACTGATCAAGATTTCCCCATTTCTTGCTGCTGAAATAGCTCCATTGAATGGATGCTTTATCTGCAATCATAACATCTACTTGAAACTAGGGTATGAGACATAATGGGAAATCTTGATCAGTGGCCAGTAGCTCAGCTGTCAGAGCACCTGATACGTTATCAGGAGGTCGTGGGTTTGGATCCCAACCACAATACAATTTTTCCCCTATACCCAGTGAGGCAGGGGTGGCTCTGTTGGTGGTGTGCCAAGCTTGTAATCTGCAGTTCCTAGCTGGGTCAGCGTTGAGATTTTTCTCCACAAAACTCCCCACCCTGTCCATGGTCAGAGGGGACACTGATGGGCTTGGAAAGGACGTCATCCATCGGATGGGACATTAAGCTGTGGCCTGATGTATGGAGGAGCCATACCTTGTGCATGTTAAAGAACATGCTGAATGGTCTTGACAGGATCCACCATCTGTCTCCCAATAGCTGTTTCAGTGGGTCCCCTCCCCCAACCTTCTCTGAGCCTTTGGGGTCCTTGTGATCTGGCCATTTAGCCCATTGTGTGCAAAAAAAGTGTTGCTCAGAGGTAAAACAACCCAATCCCTAAACCCAGAGTTTGCAGAATACAACAGCAAAGATAGTGGCTTCAAAAAAATTGTTAAGCTTGTTATTATTGTTTTAGCAACATAAAAAAAATACCCCTAAGCATGCACTATGTTATACTACTTCAATACTCAAGACAATTAAAAAGGTTTTTACTATTTCAAAAACCAAATTATATGACCGAGTAAACTAAGTCTGCATGAAAGTTTGTCCTAAAACTTTTCCTCAACACTATTTTGCACATCTGACATACTCAATACATAACTCTGCTCTATAATACACTTAGCAAATTCCGAAACAAATCTCAAAAGGTATTCAGTTTTTTAAAAGAATAGTGAATAAATTAAAAATTCTAAAACCATGGCATTTCTTTAATGGTTGAGATAAAATATTCTCCCAGATGAAAAGTTATGATTTCATTTAGCAGCAGAAAGATGTAATAAACCTCAGTTCTTTAGATGCTGACAATATGAATATTATTGTTGAGATCAGTAAAGCACAAAGAGTGAACATTAATACTAAATTCTTGGTTTAGCCTGTCTAACTAAAGACTGGAGCTGCTGTAGCAAAAAAAAAAACCACGAACTTCTTGAGTGGCCAGTCCATCATTATGCAATTCTAAGTGTTTATTAACTTAAATTATTATTGTGCTTAACTTAAAATTTATTATTGTGCAAATATGAGTTACCAACACGACTTTAAACTCCTATTAAAAACTTTGCACTGTTCACACTAATGGGACTTTCTGTTCTGTTTGTGGCAATGGAGGTACACTTAGTTGTTTTTTCCATTACACCATACATTTTCTCTTTGCATGTTTCACTTTGGGGATCGTGTTCAAGTGTCTACAAGTTTATGCACTAAGGTTAAAAAAAAATTTAAATAATCCCATAGCAGCAAAGTAAAGACTTTTTTTGGAGTGAGGGGGGTTAAAAACACTTTGCTTAAACTCTTTAAAAATTTTTAAATATGAATTGATGAGTCCTTTAGGAAACTTTTTCTTAATGCATTTCTCATAATATCAATTCTTGTTATAAGGAATTTTTACTGTACTATGAAGAAGGAAGTCCTCAATGGAGAGCACAATGGGATTATTTTTAAAAAATTGTATTAAATTATTATATTAAAAAAAACAGTTGGTAACTTCAAAATCCTAAAATGGATGTAGCATATTCAAACTTAATGCTAAACAGAAATATATAATATTAAATTATGTATTTGTTACCATGCTTCTCCTCTCTCAAATTAAAATCACGCACACAGCACTGACTATGAACATAAAAAGCCCTTATATTTTCAGTTCTACTCTCTAGAATAGTTGACTTTTCTGAGCATTTACACAGTCAAATGCTTTCTGAAAGAAAATAACCTCTTCCAAAAATCTTGTGCAAGATGTAAACTTGGGCCTCAAAGGTGAATCATTTCAAACTGCTGTATAAAAGTGCAATGATACAGAAATTATTTCTTTTGTGGAAGACAACAGACACTTTGGTTTCTCTAGTTGAGATACCAGCTTATGGAGAAATTGTCATACACCATAGGAAAAAAAAAAAATCACATGGGGACTTGTCACTGCAAGCATGCACAATGTTTGGGAGAGAAATATTTATGGCAAACATGACTGCAAAAACTCTAATTTTAGACAGATTTTCATAGCAGACTTAGTTTGCATTGCTAATCAATGTGCTTTTCAAATATTAGTAGGCTGAAATGATAAATATCTTTTATAGTCACCCTGTCTACAAAACTATCAAAAACAGATGCATAATCTATAACAGCATAAAAGATCTAGTGTTATATTGATACCTGCTAGCAGTAGTTAGCAACCAGTTGTTGGCACAGGAATGGCAGAATATCCGTCCACAAAGGCGGCAATGATGCTGTAACAGTAGGCACATATTCAGAGTAGGTGCATTTCACAAATGCCAGTGGAGTTTAAAACTAATATATTATTCTTTATTTATTCCACAACCAAAAAAATGTTAAAAAAGGGCAAAATAAAAACTACAGAGAACTACAGCTTAGTACAAAATACCTACACTGCTTGTCACTGAAATTGTCCCATCTACAAGGAATGTTCACTTTGAGCTTAAAGCTGGTGGAGTGACAGACAGCAATGTAGACAAGAAATTATTAAGTTTATGTATTTAATCAGCTGTATTTACTTAAGAAAATGGTTGTGTTAGGCTGCTTTTACTTCTGAGCAACACATTTTTTGGAAATTATTAAGGAATTAAATGGCCAGGTCATAAGGCATCAAATACTCAGAGAAGATTGGGGAAGGGGACACACTGGTTAAGAGACTGATATGGAAGCCCTCCAGGTCATACAGCATGTTCTTTAATGTACACAGGGTATACTCTCCTGCACATAGGGCCATGGTTTTGCATCTCATCCAGCGGATAGTGACTTTTTCAAGCCAATTGGTGTCCCCTTTCTGACTGAGGGCAGGGTAGGGGTTTGTGGAAATAAATCTAAATGATGGCCCAAGTGGGATCCAAACCTGCGAATTTCAGATTATGAGCCTGGCACACTATCAACTGAGCCAGCCCCCATTCCAAAAATGCTGTGAACATCAATAGGAAGTATGTCCATGAACAGTGATATAAGTGGCCAAACATTGCAGTAGTAGTTAAAAAGATAACAAATGTCATCCAGGTGAACAATAAGTCATGCTTCATGTGCCTTTACTGTGATCTGGGCAACAGTGGTAGTGGGCTAAGAGGCAGTGTTTAGACTATCCCATCGTATCCCAATAGATTTTCAATGGGTAACAGATCTAAAAAATGTGCAGGCCAAGGAAGCATGCCCACATTACATAGGCACTATCAGGATATGAGAACCACACGTGGGCAGCATTGTCCTGCTGGAAAACAGCATTTGGAATGGAGTGTAGAAGAGCAGAAGCAGTAGTCTCATAATGGTTTCAATATAATGTCTTGCTGTCAACGTGCTGCTTATAAAGACCATTTTGTAAACAGCTATTGTAACTGATGGCTCCCCATATGATGATTCTGGGTGTGTCATAGTGATTACTTGTCTCCAGACATGCATATGGCCCAAACATTACATCCCAAACAAAAATGTGATTTATCCAAAGATGACACAATACCATTCTTGTTCCCAAGCAACTCTTGCTCTGCACCACTGCAGATGAGCAAATGGATGGTGCTAATGCAGCTCCAATTTTTGCAATCATCTTCTAATTATGCTCCTTGACACAGGAAGAAGCCAGGGATGGCATTACAATGCTAGAAATTTGAAGTCTTCTAACCAATCTGTTTTCTGTCACTAGTTGGTAAATCTGTCAATTCTTCCATTCAGACATTTTTCTGATGCCACCAATCTTGGTGATGTGTCCAAGTACTTTCCTGTACCCATTGTTGCCAACCCTTCTAACCATTTGAGCATCATGATCAACACAAATAGTGATTGGCATGTTGATCATGTGAATCATCCAACCCCTTTCAAATTCAGTCAGCTATATATAATATAACCTTATACATGATAAAGGCATTGCACACTCTTTGCAGGTCATTCACTCATTTTATTTGCTTGTTAACATTCACCTCATTTTTATAGCCTCTTCAGATTCCTACATCAGTGCAGTACCAGACTTTATTGAAAATTCTACTGCATCGATTGGCTTGACATGGAAATTGTTTATGTCCACATATATTACAACTCTGCATGCAAATCATCTAATCAATCTGTCCATTCTTTCTATATGGAGCAATTTCAATGGCAAGCAGTGTATATGCAATTAAGACTTGCATGCAAAGAAAATTATGCATCCCAAATCAACAAACCAGAGTTAATTTAATGTAACATTAATCAGCATGTTTAAGAGCTCACATTTTGATTTATGCATATTTCAATTTAAATCTAATGAATGATTAAAATAATATGAAATTTATTTCAGCAATGCATACCTTTCTAAACATAAAAGAAAAACGATTCTTGCAGCCCAAACAATGGTTGGCTTCATGGTCAGCCATCCATTTATCCGCAATTTGAATTCTCTGTAGATATGAAAGGTGATCGGTACGCTTCCAGAGGATATCTTTTTCCCTAAAAAATACCATCAATCAGTAGTACCATTCAAAATTACATTAATTACACTCTGTAAAGCACTGGCAGATTGTTTTCCATCCATCTGATGGTATTCATGATATCAAATATGTATCAACAAAGATGCCAAGACTGTTTACAATGATATTTTTAGCAAATACTTAAATGAATTAGGATTATTTTCATGCTGTCATTCTGAAATAGCATTCCATTACTACATTAGTACTAGAAGTCAAAGGTTAAAGGAAAGGTTTGCAGTGACAATTTTTCGTAGGGATCATTACACAACAAATGAATCATACTGCCAATTTTGCTCTGTATTATATGTATATTGTAAATTTGATGATTTTCTTTTTTGTTATTTTTGTTCTATAAAAAAATTTTACTTTTGGAAATCGAAATTTTTATTGCTTTGTGTAGTACACATCATCATACAGTAAAAAGTACAATATACTTACTATTGTTTGTTGCCAGTGTACATGCCACAATATAGTTAAATATGTTAGATTTCAATTTAATTTTATCAATCTTATTTAAATAGATAAGCAAGAACTGGAATTTATTAAGTTGTATTTAATATTTAGTGCTTTAATTACGTACACTGGCAGATAAGAGTAAGTTGGCTACTGCGCTGAAAAATAATTTAAATATTATCTCTTTTTTCCAAATCATGCAATGCTTCAGAAATGTACCAGAATTAAGAATAATGCCATGGAATTGATACAGGTAATAGAGTTTTGATAAATTTCAGCTATCAGCACAATTATTCCTGAAGTTAGTTATGGCACAAACAATACTTATACATGGTGCATGACCTCTTTTTTTTTAGGTGTCATATAAACTTATAAGTACAGTCAGATAAAATGGTAAGTAGCCAAATAACTGAAAGAGAAACCAAATATATTAATAGAGTAGTTGCAATGCATACTTGAAATACTTTTTTTGAACAGCAAACTGGGAATTATACCTAGTTTTGCCTTTATTCTAACCTTTCAACATTGAATTATTTGTAAATAAATTGATGATAAATTTGAGGATGTATGTAAAAAGAGAATAAAATCCAAAGAACTGAAAAATATTCACTGAAAAATAGGCACAAAAGAATAACTGAAAAATACAAAAACCAAGCAGATTACAGATTTGTTACTTTATGTGATAAACGTGTGAATTTGTTTTACGGAAATTTACATACTTATCAAAGCTAAGAAAAATATATAAAATTATGTTTAGAATAGTTTGTTACCCTTATATGCATAGTGATACTGATATGTAGTTCATTTTAGTGACAGCACTGACAGACTTTCATTTTTAAACCTTTCAATGGTATGTTCCATTGCATGTTTTAATTACATTAGTTCAATAGATTTTCAAGAGAGAGCAGGTGTTGACCCTTCACACTGTAAATGGCAAACAACAGCTAACCTGAAGTGTACTCAAACAAAAGAGTTCATTAATAGCACAGCGCATAGCAAAGTAAATGGTAAAAATCTTCATCAGTAAACATGGAAAATTTTTAAAAAAGAATCATACAACAAGATATTAAAAATATTCCCAGCAAAACAACATTAGAGAAACTGAACTGTAACTTTTATAAAATGCATCATGGTAAATCTAAAATCATCAATTTGAAGAAATAAACTGTTAGATGAGATATGGATAAACCCATAAAAAAAACCATATGCCCATACTAAAGGTGAATACTTGAAATAGAAAAAAAATATATGTGAATGAGGAGTGCAAACAAACATATTACAAATTCCATTAGATGTGGAATCATCAATGACAAAATCAGTCAGTAATAGATACATTAATTCAAGACAAAAAAAAGATAGAAAAGCAAATTTTATTTTTAAAGATACTCGTTAGTTTGTCATGATGTAATGAAGACTAAGTAACCAGTTAATATACTTGCTTTAATAATTTAGCAAAATCAGATGAACCTTAAAATTAAAGAAGTTGATGTAAACATTTTATAAAATGATTTTCACTACTGTTATAAATTGAAAGTTTTGATTACATTAGGTATATGTCTTGTGGAGCTTTAAACAATTCCAACACAATATATCTTATGATCCATTAGTTACTAATAATAATTTTCTACCAAAAACAGATTTTTTTAAAAAGATTTTATGGTACATTAGCAACTACGGCTATAATGCCACAAATGAGATAAAAAAGAGGATAAAAATCGAAAAACTCACAACTAAAATTAAATTCAAAACACTGAAAGAGTAAAAGACACTACAATAAAAACAAGTGTATAGCAAGCAATCCAGTGAATCCCAGCATTTCAGTGATAGCAGTAATGATGAGTTATCTAACAATTTTCCAGAAATTTTTTTGACAATGAGTTCACACTTCAATCTGTGTTGGACCATTTCTTTTCTCCAAAAACTTTGGTAGGTAAATGCAACAGAAGCAACTCATTACATGTAATAGTGTATCACCTATGTAGCATGGAAATGTTTTATTATTTGTGTTTTGCAGTATTATTTTGATCCTAAAAGGTTTCTCCTCCAATAAAACCTTTTCCAGATATTCTTATTAATTACTCATTTTCTTATATTGTCAATACTTGTTAAAAGACATTGCTTCAACTGTTAAAATACAACAGCAGGCAAAATTTGATTCATTTGTTAGTTGGGGTTTTATGGCACAAGAGCAAAAGACATTATATTGTGCCAAACAAGATTAAATAAAAAGATGATAGGCATTGAACCCATAACCAAAGTTAAAATGAACTCAAGAACAGGAAAGCAACAAAATAGTATAGGACACAACAATAATGAGAAGTGTAGGACAACAAAAATGGGCATAAAAATGCAGGTCACAAATATTATAAAAGACAAATGAATAATGGGTGTATAAAACAAATAAGGGTAAAATCCAAAAAAGTAAACATATTATAGGCATTTAAAATAACCAGTAAAACATAAAATGTCAAAAACAGGTGTTACAAGTCTTTGGATAAAAGTGACACAAGTCATTGGATAAAAGGTGTCTGAGTGTAAGAGGCTTGGATGGTAAGTGATAAGAACTAAAATAAACAGGATGTTCACAATTAAAAGCTGGATCAATTAAAATGTGTTTCATGGTTAAAATGATGTCACAAAATTCACACTTAAGTTTGTCATTCACTCATAGAAGAAAAGAATGCATAATAAAGGAATGACCTAAGCCCTGCCAAGCAAGTACAACTTCCTCCTTACAATTCCTGTAAAAAGAGAACAACAGATTTAATCTCAAAGTGTTTGTTATAAAGCTATTCTGACCATGATCTCTGCTACTATGCCCAGAACTCAATGGAGAAACACTGCAGTAAGTCCAAGTATGGAATTGGAGTGGAGAGCCAGACAAGGTTGGCTTGACATTAGCATTTGCTAAGGGTTAATGTGACCAAGCACCCAAGAGAAAAGTATGGTTGTTGTGGCTACCAGATGATGGAGCTGCTAGTGGATTATGAAAAAAACAGTGTGAGGCTGATACCTTGCCGAGAGTAGCACCATCTGTCAAGTCATTTCCGCTGTTGCTGATGTGACCAGGCACTCAATAGAATAGTATAGTTGTTGTGGCTGCCAGATGATGGAACTGCTAGCTGATTATGAAAAGAGCAGGGTGAGGCCAAGAGTCGTGAGTCGATGTAAAAGAATATACTGAAGATGTTTAGTTACTATGTGATCCAAGGGAGGTTGATAGCATGCAACTCTGCAGTGAATGAACACTGCAGTGATGACATCACAGCAGTCCATTGCTGATTCCACTGATGTACTGGACTTTGAGCCATCTGTGAAGACAGGCAAGAAGTCCAGGTGCATATCACGATAGCTGGAAAAGGGTTGTTGGTAAACACATTTGGGTGTAAACGTGCAAAAAAAAATTGCAGGAAGGAGAAACAATAAGCTATGGTAGGTGGCCCAGCTCTTGTCTGGGCAATGCTATCAAGACTGATCAATATCTCTGAAGTAGCCATGGACATGCAAACCAAAAGGATGACTGGCAGGTGTGTTTATGGTAATGCATTTCCCACTTAGGGCTAAAAATGCAATCCCAAGTGGGATGGCACAAAAGAGATCACAAGTTAGACACATACTGTAGGGACAACTGCTGATGCTGAACAAATAAAGATGGTTTGTGGTTTCAACATAAAGGCTCTGGACAGGTGAAGTGCAGATGCCCCCCCCCCCCCCCCCCCTTTGAACATATAGACGGCCTGATGGTGGAGAGGGTACAACATCCTCACCACTAGATCATAAACCTAGGATCCATAGTCCAGTTTCGTGCAGACAAAAAAAATTGGAAATGTAAGACACACATAAAAGATATTTTATTTATTAATAAGTCATAAATAAAAAACTGTACAAAATACAGGGTGATTATAATTAAACTGACATTACTCAGTGGTGTAGAGAAGGATCTACTCAACAGATCACAGCAAAAAGTGGTGGATACCTTAATAAGAACATGGAGTAGAGAATTTGTGAATAAAAAATTAGTGTTAGTGCCATCAGATGGCATGGGTGCACTAAAAATGTGGTAGTTCTCGTGACATTGCAGCCAATTACATGTGAGAGTCACATGAGGAACACTATAAAATGTGATGTCTTCCCTGTAATTGCTAGAAGGAACCATGGGTATCTGCAAGAAGAACCGAGCTTTGCTAGTGAAACTCTTGTACCAAAATGGCAGTAATGCCGCAGCTGCCTTAAGTGAATATCTTCATCTGAAAGATATAAGGAAAGGACCTTTGTTGCTAAATGGACTGAAGAATATGATATAGAAATTCGAAGAAACAGGCGAGTTGGGTGTGGCTCCAGGTAGAAGTCAGTAGCCTGTTGCAAAAAGCAATGTGGAAGATATCGCACTTACCGTTGCAGAAATCCAGTCGCAATCGGAGCTATCCATAGCTAGTGTGAGACAGGTATCCCAGCAACTGTAACTTCCATGATCAACTGTCCGTAAAATTATATGATCATAAAATTATATTATTCTGAAATGGTATCCTTATAAAATTCACAGGGTGACTGACTTCACTTTGCAATTTCTGGCAAGGACTGGCAAGGATGCAGATCGACAACATGTGGCCTTTGAAAGTCTTATGGACTGATGAGGCGCATTTTTCCCTACACAGAGCAGTGAATATACACAACTGCTGAATATGGGGACTTACACATGTGCATGATGTGCCCCTACACTCCGGCTATGTAACTGTATGGTGCGGGTTTACCGCAAGCTTTATAATCAGACAATTTTTCATTGAGGAGATCACACCTCAAGGCCCTGTGCGTCATCAGTGAATGAACCACATTACATCGATCTTCTTCACCACAAGATTATTCCAGCTTTGCAAGAAAGAAATTTCTCAGACTCCATAACCTTCATGAAGGATGGGGCACCACCCCATATTGCACGTACAGCAAGGCAATTGTTGCATACAACATTTGGTGAGGCAGAATAATTTCTCGAATCTTTTCCAATGCTTGGCCACCACATTCCCCAGACCTAAACTTGTGCGTTTTTTGGTTATGGGGTTATTTGAAAAGCAGAGTTTACCAAGGCAATGTTGAATCGCTTGCTGAACTGAAGGCAAGAATAACACAGCATATTGCAGCCATTCCCCGAGACATGTTTCAAGCAACTGTGGACCATACTGTATTACGTTTCCAGCACATTTTGCATACGAATATTTCACATATTGAGAATCTTGATTTGTAAAACAAAGGTTATGTTTGTTCAACTTGGTATTTTCTTTATTTTAGTGCACCCACACCACCTGGTGGCACTAACTAATTTTTTTATTCCAAATTCTCTACCCCATGTTATTATTAAGGTATCCACTACTTTTCGCTGTGATCCATCAAGTAGTTCTTTCTCTACATCGCTTTGAGTAATGTCAGTTTAATTATAACCACCCTGTATAATGGAGAGTAAGATATTAATGCTTTAGTACAAGTTTCTTTTTGACAAAGATTACAACCATTATAATTGCTATTTGCTGTTCTAATGTTTACAAAAGTCAATAGTAGAGAATATAATGGTAAATCAATAAACAATTTCATGGCATCATTATTAGCTCATAAGAATGGATAACACTTTTTTTTGTCAGTTAGATTTATTTACATGCTTGTAGGAGTCGAGCACTTTCGACGGCACTCAGCAGTCATCTTCAGGGCACCATACAGTTCCTTGGAGAGGCGGATTGTTGGTGACAGGTTAGGATAAGCAAAAATAATACTTTTTTTCTTGCAGATATTTTCGCAGATGAAAGTCCTGCAGTGGAAAGAAGTTTCAACATGCTAGTGGAGTAAAAGTCACTAGGAAAGCACCGAACTGCTGTTACCTAGTGACTTTGCTTGAGGGGGTATTTATTTATTTTTTTTTTTTTACTAGGTAGCAGCAACTTTTACTATAGGGTGCGGTTGCATCAACCCTAACACAAAATTCTTGCATCATTCTGTTTATAATGTATTTACACATGCATTACCTTCATTAGTATATAATCCTCACCTTAATCTTTTTAAGGAAATTTTTGAAGAAAATAAAAATTCAAGTGTTAACTACCACAAATTTATAACCAAATATTTTAGCAACAAAATATCTGAAAGTCCATAAAATGTGCTTTCTCTCAGGAAACCTGTCTCATTGTGGAAAAAAAAAAGAGATTGTTCTTGTAGGTAAATTAATATTTACAAAACTGTATCCCAGTGCACTATGATGGCAACTACTGCAATCAACATATATACTAGAACATATAAAATTGTACAAGATCAATTTCGATACACTTAGACTGGCAAAATGCTTTAATACATTTTTCTGTGTTTCAATAGATTTCCCATAAATATTGTATTCAGTTACAGTAAGTATTAATAAGACAATAATTAGTTAACCATGGTAATGACGAATATTCTTAATCTTGACCTCAATATTCCATGTAGTACCCAAAACCCAATTTTGGAGGATAAATTTTGGGGAAAAAGTGCAGGTAAAAACACGAGTAACTAGAGTATTTTACATATACAGCCACAAGACTGTTTAATTTCAAAATGCAATTTATATTGTAGAATACAATAAAACTTTTGTTGCCCATATATTTGAATAGATTATTAGGATTGACTTAACCAATCAATAGTAAGTACACAGATTGCCTGTTGACATAGAAGTCATTAAATAAATAATTTTTGTGAAAAAAATGAGTTTTTAGATTCGCTGGACTGGAGAGATGTAGATTCGAGTCCTGAGAATAAACAAACTCAATTTGTTCACAAAAATTATATTATTGACTGTTAAAGCTTATCTATATATTTTATTATGTCCCATCTTATTTCACAATTTTCAGTTAATCAGTATTGATTTGGGATTTTTCAATATGAGTCAGAAATTACATATATTTTATAATGAGTTACAAATTCCACAATTCAAAAAAAGATTACCTATGGACTAATTAATTTAAACTGGTGCAAGAATATGATACAAGCAGGATTACTATAAAATAACAAGCAAAGTAATAATGTTAATTTCCTTACTTAATTAATTTCACAAGTTTTTTCCTGAGCTGTCTAGAATCACTCCTCAATTGAATAAGTTCAACTTCCATAGTTGCCATGGCATTCTGAGAAGTTGCCTTCACCTCAGCCAGTTGAGATGCCAGAACTGTATTATTACTCCTTTCTTCATCAAGCTGTGCAAAAGACTTAAACAAATAATTGCAATTACTTTTCCCCAAAAAACATTAAAAACTGAAAAGATAATTTTATTCAATTTCAAGGTTTAAAAAAAATTTTTTTTTTACTTCTACAAATAAAACCTTCACCTGGGCCAGGGTTGAGATTTATTTCTGAAAACCTCCCTTCCCTGCCCTCTGTCAGTAGGGAACACCTATTGGCTTAGGAAGGCCACCATCTGTCAGATGGGATGTTTAGCCATGGTCACGTGTGCAGAAGAGCCATACCTTGTGCACATTAAAGAAAATGCTGGATGGACTTGATGTGAGGGTACCATCTGTCTTTTATCAGCTATCCAGTGGGCTCCTTCCCCCAACCTTCTCTGAGCCTTGGGGTCCTTGTTACTCATCATTTAGTCCATTGTGTGCCAAAAAAGTGCCACTCAGAGATAAAACAAAAACTTGCAAAACAAACATTATTTGCTCATTAAATACCTTAATGTTTCACAATTTCAGTAATTATCTGAATATTTTTTATAACATATCCTTTTCCTTTGTTTAAGGATTAAGAGCAAATCAATTTACCGTAAGAGTCTCATGAAAATAGGACTGTAGGCCAGTGGTTTTCTACATTTTCAACCAAATTCTATCATGCATAACACTGACCAAAATGTAGTATATTCTATTAAAATACTATTCAGTTTAATGTAATATTAGGGTTTTTTTTTTAATAAATATATTACTCCTCAAGCAGCTGCTTGCCACAGAGGTCTGATCCTGTTAGTATAATATGCAATAGATAAGATCTGTTAGAAAGATGAGACCTCAGCAAAACAACAACAATGTAATCCATGCCTTATCTGTCCTTTGATTAGAAGCTAAGAATGCTAACCATTCAGCCTCCAGGATGGTTTAAGTTATGTCATGATGTGATGTAAACTTAGTTGCACATTGATCAGTTGCATTAATTTCTTTTTCAATATTGAGGAAGTTTTAATGTTATGTTTCTTTTCAGAAAAAAATATTTAGTAAGAAACAAAAGCAAAACTGTAAGCCTGTTTTTTTTTACTTAAATGCTATGGTTAATACCAGTATGACAGAAACACCTGACAATTTTAGAAATGTTTAGAAAGAATTTTGATAAAGATAAAAGAAATTTATTTCAAACAAATTACATGTGTAACATCATAAGTTTAATTACATTGCATCACTGTTTGAAAATAACATCTTTGAGATGAATTTATTTACACTTAATACATGATTGCATATGAGCAGCAAAATTTATAATTACTAATTGTAGCATTTCATCTGCTATGCTTTGAATTTTATGGAAGTGCAGCTCATTGATTGTCTATGGCTATGTCCCATATACTTTGTTTTTAAAATGCCTCCAAGGAAAAAAATTGGTAAGGAGCATACAAATACAGAGGCCAGGACATGTCCCCAAACTGGAAAATTAACTGCTACAGAAAACAAATTGTGAAATGCAACCACGCTAATCTTTGCAATATATGTTGTTGCCCCATTTCCCCGAAATCACAATGGTTCAGGTTGCCATAAATTGCAGATCCTCAGTTTCAGGAAGATTCTGATAATATGGACATACCATTCGGCAATAACTGATGATCGGATGAACAGTACACCCCATTACCACTTTTAAAGTTCACTGACCTACCATAATAGACCATATTTGAATAAACAACTCCACTGCAGAGATAATCCAGAACTGTCCAGAATTCCATGCTACCATGTTACCAACATATTCCTCTCACATCACATCTAGTAGCAGCACTAGTAATTACAGATACATCAGGTGTTCCTGTTGCACATTATACTGTGCTTACATGATTAGTTGTTGTTAATCAAACTTCACTGGTATCAGTTCTGGTAAATGTCTTTAATATTTATTTTTTAAACATCATAGAAAATTTCCTGCTCCATATTGTTTAGTTGTTAAGTAAATTTACTTGTCTGTTAAAAAATATATTGCTCAATTTTATTCTGGATTTTGGAAAAGCACCCAGAATCATTATTATATCTTGTTTACTGTGTTGCTAACAGGTTAAGATATTTATACTAAAATTTGTGTGGAGGATGTCTACGAGTAATCACGTCCTGATTTTCAAATTCATGCTGAACAATGCTGATTCTACTAATAGCCAAATATTGCCTAATGCAGAAATATTACAATCTGAAATCTAAAGATGGAACAGATTGAAAAAAAAATGCCTGGTTGCTTTTTTTGCTAGGCTTGTTGATTTTTAACAGTTTTGCTAGCACTCAATAATTTGGATGAACTAAAATTTCAGTATTTACTCAAATTAAAATGAGTAAAGTATAAGATTCGTTTGAAAAAGTAGGTCAATTACTATTTCACAATTTACAAGGTTACTGATCCACATATATGTAATAATCTATAAGGAAAAGGCTTCTCAATATCAACTCTTGTATAACTTGATATATAAAGTTTAGCAATGTACAAAATATTACCACAGTGACTAAATTGGTTAAAATTTAAATATATCATTTTAACAAATAACTTATGGATAGACATAAACATAAATTCAATAGACCCTCACTATTTGCAAGGGTTATATTCTTGAAGATTGCTGCAAATGGTAAAACTGCAATATAAAGGCATATGGGAAAAAGCAGAGTTAAATACATAGTTGAAATATGCTAGTATAAGACATGAAATCTTAGAAACTTTTCCTTTAAAGAATTTGAAGCCACCACCTACAAAATAGGAAAACAGTGGGCTTTTCTCCTTGCTTCCAAATATATTATTATTATATACATAGCTTACTTATATGCTAAAGAACAGTTGAAATGTATGAAATCTCTAATAAGCATATTGTACAGCTGACAGAATTATGCTATCTTCATTTATCTGTAATACACAGTCATATCAGAATATGACCACCCATGGAATCACAGTGTACACGCCCAGGCACGTCACAGAGTGTACATGACAAGGTCGACCACAGAGATATAAGTGGTCGGGCAGGATAGATGAGCCATAGTGTGTAACGTGAACACAATGGGCAGAGGTATTGATTTAACAGATGTTCAAAAAGGAATGACATCGGCTATCGGGCCAAGGGTGGAAGAATCTTGGAAACAGCAGACTTCGTGGGCTGTTCGCAAGGTGCTGTAGTAAGGGTGTACCAAGAATGGACCACTGGCACACCGAGTACCTCCAGACATCATAACTGTGGAGACCCAAAGGCCATCAACCCCAGAGGAGAATGTCACCTCCATCGACTGGTAAAGGGCAATTGATGTACAACAGTGCAGCAATTGGCCACTCAAATGAACGCTAGGGCACCCAGGTATGTGTCCCCGATAACAGTAGAGCGAACCCTGTTATGCATGGGTCTCCGGAGTCAATGCTGTGTAAAGGTGCCCACATTAACCAAGGTCCATTGGCAATGACGCCTGCAGTTGCCAATGATGGTAGCACACAGGACTACCATCATTGGACAGTGGAAGAGTGGAAAAAGGTTGCCTTCTCTGACGAATTGAGGTTTCTACTCCACAGAAGTGACTGGTGGTGGCAGATATGGTGTCAGACACACGAGAACCAACACCTGGACATGCTTGTCGGTCAAGTACAAGCCAGTGGTGGCAGTGTGCATGTCTGGGGGATGTTTTCATAGTATGACCTGGGACCACTGGATGGGTCCCTGAACACCAATGGCTATCTGTCCATCCTCACTGACCACATGCATCCTTTCATGTTGGATATTTACCCTGGTGGTTATGGTGTCTATCAACAGGACAATGCGCCCTGCCATGTTGCTAAGGTGGTGCGTGACTGGTTCCAGGAACATGCCAGTGATGTCTCTGTTCGAATTGTGGCGAAATTGCCCGACCTCAATCCCATAGAGCACTTGTGGAACCATTTGGATCGACAGGTTTGGCGTGAGGACCCACAACCATGTCATCTCTGGAACCTCTGTGCTCTGCTGGAGTCCAAATGGGCACGTGTACCTCTGGCAGCCTTCCAGGGCTTCATTGTGTCCATGCCATCTCACAGCTGTCATCCAGGCCAAGGGTGGTTATTCCCATTATTAGGTAAGTGGTCATATTATTCTGAAATGACTGTATATATATATAGAGAGAGAAATGTTGCCATTTATTTACCTGTAATATTAATATGAATCTATACTACATGAACTTCAATGTGTTTTTAACTTATGACACAAAATTTACAATTGGATTTATTTTATATGAGTGTTTATTATACCTTTCTAAGTTCTTCATTCAAAGCACAACATTCGTCATCTCGAGTCATCAATGCAACTTGAATTTCTTCCAGCTTCAAAGAGGAAACATATATACTGTGTTAAATACAATAAGTAAAAGAGTGAACCTTAAAAGCAAAAATTAACTTAGTTTGAAAAAAAAAAACGCTTGGATAAATACATGTTTTAAAATTTAAGCATTTTTTTCTCCAAATCAAAACATGGAAAAATTTACATTACTAAAGTGTACTATTATAGTACTTTTCACATAAGGAAAATTAGAAATACTAAAAAAAAAAAATTGTGCTATGCAGTGTTATAAATTTTTTTTGAAAAATCACAATTTTTAACTGAAGAAAATATCTGATAATTGGTGCAAAAGTAGCTACAGTACAACTTAAACATTATAATATATTATAAAATTTAGTTCACCAAGAAAAAAATTGCAAAATTCAAGACTTTCTCCATGACAAGAGGACAAAAATGCACTGTTGTTTTAATATCTTGAAGGCTACGATTTTGTGATGACAATGAAAACAAATTAATATATAAACAGTATTATGCTTAATATCTTTTTTTTAAGGTGGAAAGCTTTATTGTTGAAAGAGATAATTTTAGTTCAGCAAATGACTGCATAACTTTAGTGCACAAGATTTACAGCTAATTTTTTATTGATACAAATATCAAGCATTAATTTTATATCAAAAACAATTCTTATAAAGAACATACACTAATTCTTTAATGGATATCTATAATAGTGTTAAGCTAAAACATGAATAATAAGCTGCAGCATAAAGCAAAAAACCCTATTACTTGATTTCTCACCTCTTCCCACTGACGTTCCTTTTCTGACTCTCTTTCCTCTCTGATTTCACTAAGTGCATCCTCTAGGGCTAAAATCAAATGTTCTTGGTCACTAACTTTCTTTCTCATATCTGATAATCCACTGTCTTGTTCACTGTAATTCTGCAAGGAATATAATATATGCAGATATATATATATACTTTTATTCTGTTACACATTGCAATTTATTAATTAATATGGTGCAAAACAAGGTGACTTAAATAGTATCCTATGAAACAGTTTCTTTTTTCTTGAAATTTAAACTTTTCAATATAAAAAGTTGGTTTTATTTAAATATGGATAAAATTAGTAAAAAACATGCTGTACATTGCCAATATCTGTAACAAGAAGTTGTTTAGAAACTCAATCAAGAGCACTGCCATTCAAAAATACTGGAGCATCATTTACCTCAGCAATTTTCATCAGTTTAATTTTCTCTCTGTTTATCACTAAATCTATCCAACTGCCAATCTCTTTAACAGTTCTAATGAAAGAACTCATTTCAGCTTTGATAGCCAAAGGGGTCAAATCAGCAGCATAATCTATCAGATTTTTATATCCCTACTAGACCATTTAAGGCAGTCATGGGCAACGTGACTAGCAGAGATTTTTCAAGTGGCTCAAAAATTATTCAATTTTTTATCTCTTAGTCTTGAAGTATTTTGTGGAATATAATTTTTCAATTTCCTAATTTACCTTTACACTATTTTTTAAATGTTGTTATTTAAAAATATATATATAAGTAAATAACCTCTGTGGCAAGCAGCTGCTTGAGAGGGATGTCAATTACTGTAATTCTGCAAGGAATATAATAATATATGTAGCTATATATATAATAATCAATTACTAATATAAAATGACCCATTCTCTATGGTGTATTAAACTGACAGGAGCCTGTCAGACACCATAGAAAAGATTTGTGAAAAAGGCAAGACCTCAGCAGAAAGACAATGCAAATATTCATGCCTTATCCAGGGTTCAAACCAAGTCCCTTTGATCAGTAGCCAAGCATGCTAACCACTCAGCCATAGGATGGCCTTATGATGTTCTTTAGTAGCCTAAATTGAATTTATGATAACATCACTTTGCTCATAGTGAGGGGATCAGGTTTTCTGATCCTGTTTAAAGAGCCCTCACCTTGAATAAAAATAAATAATACCCCCTCAAGCAGTTGCTTGCCACAGAGGTCTGACAGGAGTCTGTCAGTTTATATGCCATAGTAGAAGGTCTGTGAGGATGGCAGGACCTCAGCAGAAAAACGACACATACATTCATGTCTTACCCGGGGCTCGAACCCAGGTCCCTTAGATCAGTAGCCAAGCGTGCTAACCACTCAGCCACAGGACCTTGACTGTCTGTTAAATAAAGTCCACTTTTTATGGAGGAGGAGATAGGCCATGTTAGGGTTGTTGTAAGACTCCTCCATTCAGTGCTTTTTGGCCAAACTTCTTTCCTTTGACTCTATTTTTTGGAATGAACTGTTCTCCCAAAAAGGTGCTGTAGCTGAGTCAGGTAGAAGGATAGCAGAAATATATCATGTATTAGGTGAATTTTTGTTAGTCTAGCAAAGCCATTCATGTTAGCCACATGTTGTATGTCATATATTTTGTGTGGAAGGTAATTGTTCAATTCCTTTTTCCCTAAAATGTCAAAGAAAAGTAGACAATAATCGCTGAGTATTTCAAGGAAGATGGACTAATGAATTTTTTTTATACAACTGAAAAATACACCACTGTGTTTGATTTGTTCAGAATCAGTTTCTGTTGTTAAAGAATATAGTATTAAAATTTACTACATTAGTAAACAATCTAATTATGAAAATTATCAAGACCAATATAGAAAAGAAAATTTTGAGAAACTTATGGCTGTATTAAATATGGAAAAAAAATTACCAAAAAGTTCTCAAGACTACAATGTTATTGTGCATGCAAATTTTGTCATTAGTGAGAAAATTGCAAAATACTTAAAAAATTATTCCGATGGTGAATTTTTAAATAAGTGCATGTAAACTGTTTTTGATATGTTGTGCCCAATGAGAAAAAATTATGCTGATAACTTAAGTTTATTATGCAGAACTATAACCAGGCACGATTGATGAATCTGGTGCCAATACTTTTACAGAGATTGCATTGAAATTTTAATATTTTCCTTTAGCTATTTATGACACAGCTTAATAAAACTAGTGGTCTTTATGTGTGGGGTCAATGCTAATTTCCATTAAACTGTATTTAATTTTTTACCTTAATTTTTCTCCTTATTTTCAATTTTTCTCCTTATTTTCAATTTTTCCTATATTTAATCCTTGTGTTCCTTTTGTAATAAAAATATATAAAAATTTAACTGTTTATATTTTATATTTATAATCAATCAACATAATTGCCTTGATTGTAAAAGCATATAGTCTACTCAAGGCATTGGACATGGGGATTAGGGTTTACTCTAAGCAGCACTTTTTTTGCACACAATGGTCTAAATGGCCAGGTCACAAGGACCCTGAGGGCTTAGAGAAGGTTGGATGAAGGGGACACATTGAACAGCTGTTAGGAGACAGTAGCCTCCTATCAAAGCCACCCACTGTGTTCTTTAATGTGCACAGGGAATGGCTCTGTCACACAACACTAAAGAGTTAGTGTCCCATCCAACAGGTGGTTACCTTTCCAAGTTCATCAGTGTCCCCTACTAAGGGGAGGGTGAGGAGTTTTACAGAGGATGTCTGGGGTTGAGGGGATAGAATGTTAATGCAAAAACTAAGATTCTGGCCTGCAGTACTCTGAAAAATCCTCATGTGGCCCGCTGAAGAAAAAAAGGTTGCCTATCAGTGATTTAAGGCTTTAGTCTTTCCCTTCCAAAGAATTCCTCATAACATAATCAATAACTAAACTGAAAAGGTCACAAAACAGTCTTGTCAAACTTCAGTAGTAATGATAATCACTGCTAGCTTTACCAACTCTCATGCACAACTCAGTGTTATTATAGAGAACCATATTATGTTAACTAACTTATAAAGAATACCATAAATCTCATAATCAACCACAAATTATGGAGGTGAACAGAATAAAAACCTTTTTAAATCTACAAAACAACTAACCAGAGATTTTTGAATCTCTAAACATTTATCAAGAATCTTTGTTCAAGAATTTGTTCTACGCAGCCCCTACCACAACTAAAACTATACTATTCATCCCAAAGTTGGCCATCAACCAAATTTTTAATTTTGTTAAAAACAATAATGGACAGAACTTTACTAGGAACAGAGAGCAGATTTATATCCCTATAATTATCACAATAACTGCAATCAACTTTCTAGAAAATAGGGTTAATAATATCTCTACTAGAAACCTTAGAAAGAACCCCTTTATCACAGAAAATATTCAGAACTACAGTCAGTTATCTGACAACAGAATCATTCTTAATATTTATTGTAATTAATATTTATATGAAATCAAGTCTTTATCTTTAATAGAACCACAGATAAAATTTTAGAGTATTTTTTTACTGTTCTTGTTTCTGGATTTAACAGGTTGTAACTCCTGCAAATACTCAAATACTTGAGTCCCTTATTTCAAATTTCTCTACAGGGTTTTCCCCATGCTGCATTAAAAATTTGTCTTTAGCTGTAATAAAACCCAAATCAAGTTTAAAACTCCCAAAGGAGAAAGTTATCATAATCCCGTCAAATTTTGCAGGTGATGTGCTAGTTTATATATTTTAATTCCATATTAAATTTACATTTCAATAATTTTTACAGTTCTCAATATCATAAGCAGATCTTGAATTATATATAAAATAATGGAAAAAAAAGTGCTATACTGTTCAATTATTTTTGGACACATTCTTAAATTCAATTTTGTATCTTTTGAACTAATCATGCATTTTAAAAACAGTTTTCAATTTCAACTGCTTTATATTTCCTATTATTAACTTACAAGATATCTTTTGTTTTTTCATCTAGAATTTATCTTTGTAAAAATGGCATACAGTTGGCACTGAAAATTAGAAGAGTAACACAGAGTCACTGAGTCAAATACATATAGCAAGATACTGCAATTAGATACATGGTTGTATGTATGCTCCTTCTAACACTATCTAGTGAAATTGATGCAAAAAAAATTCTAATTCTAATTAACCTTTTTCCTGTTTGCATTAAGAATAGAGGAAGTGGAGCTTATACAGGTTTATTGACATGAAACTACAAAACTAATGTCAATCCATTTTCTGTGTTTTTAACATGAATTCCAGCTGCTTCAGTATTATAGTAAACTAATACCAAACAATTGCACCATCAAGGTGGAAATTGTACATGCCTGCAGAGTGATGAGCTATTAATGCCTGCAGAGTGATGAGTAATGAGCTATTAAACAAGTTAAACTATTAAAGGAACAACATACTTACTTTCAGTGCTCTCTCATATTTTAAAGCTTCAGTACTGAGTTGGAACTGCAGAGCTGCAAGTTCTTGTTCCTTTGCAGCTTTGCTCAACAACAGCTCTCTTCGTGTGTGCTCTAACTCTACTTCCACCACTTTAGTTTGTTGCTCCATTTCAGCAACTTGTTTTTGCAAATCCCGTTGTTCTTCTTTTAAGGTCACTATCTGTTTAACAAACTCATTCCTTTCTTTGCGAAAGATGAATTCTGTTCGCTTCCTGCATAAAAGGAAGTTTTTGGTTTAAGATGTAAGCATGATTCATACAAAATATATTTTTTCCCCATGGGGAAATTCTTATCAATGAATACATACTATGCAACTACAGATAAAACATGCATTTATAGAACGTATTTTATAATTACTTCCTTACCACTTCAAACAAATATATATTCACTATATTTTCTTATAATTATTAGAAAAAAAATATTTTTCTTTCATGAATTGATGAAAATAAATTTTTTTAGTCCAATCTGTAAAGGAAGTGAATGTTACATAACAAATACATTTTCCTCAAGCAGCTGCTTGCCAAAGAGGTCTGAGAGGAACTTATCAGTTGGGTTGGGTTGTTTTACCTCTGAGCGGCAGTTTTTTGCACACCATGGGCTAAATGGCCAGGTCACAAGGACCCCGAAGGCTCAGAGAAAGTTGGGGGAGGGGACCCACTGGAACAGCTGTTGGGAGACAGATGGTAGCCTCCCGTCAAGGCCATCCAGCGTGTTCTTTAACATGCACAGGTTATGGCTCTCCCACACACGTGGCCAAGGCTTAACATCCCATCCGAGGGACGGCCGACTTTCCAAGCCCATCGGTGTCCCCTACTGACCGTGGGCAGGGTGAGGAATTTTGCGGAGATAAATCTCAACGCTGACCCAGCTGGGACTCGAACCTGCGAACTACAGATTACGAGCCTGGCGCGCTACTGACTGAGCCACCCCTGCCCCGGAACTTATCAGTTTAATATGCCACAGAGACTGAGGAAGGCAAGATTTCAGGAGAAAGACAACACAGAAAGGAAGCATCCATACCTTATCCAAGGCTTGGACCCAGTTCCCTCTAATCAATAGCCAAGAACATTAATCACCTGGCCACAGGCACAGTTGTACTGAGTTATAATGATATATGTATATAAACATTTAAACATACAATAAGTTATACATTTTAAAAAATATAAATAAATTAAAAATTTTTAAAAAGGTCTATCTTTGTATATGAGCCCTAAAAAGTGTAAAATAAACCTAAAGCATATCGATTGTGCAATCAGTTGTTGAATTTGTATTCAGTTCAAAGGAAGATAGGACACCAATTTACCTACTCAACAATATTGCTGGCTCCCTATCTTCCTTTGAAGTGAATATGAACTCAGAGACTGAACATTGATATGCTTTAGGTTTATTTCCTATTTTTAGGGTGTATATAGGATGATGGGTATTTTTCAATTTATTTATATATTTTTTGTCATTTAAAACATTTACCTTCAAAAACTTTCATTTGATATGTGACTCATAAACATTGACCACATTTTTTCTTCCTTTTGGAGTCGTGTTTGAGATTGCCCATGACATTGGGGATGTCACAAACTTTGAACTAGAGTACATTAAAGTCTAACCCCATGAAAATCTGCCCCCACCCCTTTATTGGGGGAAGAATAGTGAGGAAAAAATTTTAAATAGTTTATGATGGTCATTATACGAGCTTATATTTGACACCTAATTCATAATGTACGCCCTTGTGTTTGGAAGATATGGCAGAATCACTTTCACATTTCTTGTTTTTTAGGAGGGGGGAGGAAGAAGCTTAAGTAGTCAATTTTTAATAGCCTATGACACTACCCACATCAAAATTTTCAGTTTGATATATAGCTGGTTACTTTCAGTATTTGCATTCTGGAGATAGAGCAGAGGAATATTTTTCACATTTCCCCTTTTTTAGGGGGGAAGAAAGCATGAGGGGTCAATTTTTTATAACTTATGACACTCCCCATGTCACAAGCAAAAATTTGATGCATAGCTTGTTATTTTCTGCACTCGCATTCAGGAGATATAGGGAAACAATAGTTTTTGTATTCTCCCTCTATTTAGGGTAGAAGAAAGCATGGAGCTCAATCTTGCATAGCCAATGTCATTCCACATGTCAGAAGCTTTCATTTGAGAAGATTATGTCAGAAGCATCATTTTCATATTTCTCCCTCTAGGGGGGAAGAAAGCATGGAGGTCAATGTTTTCATAGCCTATAATATTCTCCACTTCAGAAGCTTTCATTTGATGTATAGCTTGTTACATTAGGCACTTGTGTTCTGGAGATATAGCATAAGAATATTCCCCTTTTTTAGAGGGGAAGAAAGCATGAGGGTCAATTTTTATAGCCTATGACACTCTCTGTGTCACAAGCTTTCATTTGACACGTATCTTGTTATTTTCCACACTTGTATTCAGGAGGTATAAGGGAACAATCATTTTCATATTTCTACCCCCCCCCTTTTTTTTAGAGAGGAAGAAAGTAATTTTTTATAGCTTATGACATTTGCCACATCAGAAACTTTCATTTGACATATAGCTTGTTGCTTTCTGAAGTTATAGCAGAATAATAATTTTAATATTTCCCCCTTTTTAGGGGGGGGGGGGAGAAAGCATGGAGGGTTAGCTTTTTTTTATAGCCTATGACAGTCCCCATGTCACAAGCTTTCATTTGACACATAAATCATTAAGTTTCTCCATTATGTTAGAAAGATACGGTGGAACAACTATTTTGACAAATCCACAAACTGACAAACCACCAAATGTCAAAGTGAAAAGCAATAGGAAGATAGGTAAAAATGTAAATGTGTCTAAAATCAAATACTCAATTCTTCAACTTTACAACTGATACCATTATTGGCTTCAGTTTCATATCCTGACAACTTCACATCTGTTAGTTTCATATTAATGAAAATTAGTTTAGTTCATTTTACTAATATAGTGTATAATTAATTTATTATTTTAAAATTGTTTATATATTATAAAAACAAACATTTGTAATTTATTACTTTGTTAACAGCACTCGGAACATACTTGAAAGCTGGAAATTTAAAAAACATGATATCTAGTCTTCCTCTCAGCAAACAAAATAATTTTGTCGCAGGAGATCGATTGACATTAGTTCAAATTCAATTAAAAGAATTGTCAAGGAACTTGTCTTCAGTCATTTTTGAAATTGGAAATTTGCATTTTGGATAGTAGAATGAAATGGCCAAAGGATTTATATCAACAGCAGTGATTTGCATCCTTATACAAGGGGTGATTGTAACATTAACTTCATTTGTTATATGAGGGAAATGAAAATTTCTTTTTGGAATGTTGTGATTCCAAATGATTGAATGATTCCAAATGATCCAATGATGCCCACAGATGGGCTGGTGTGCCTGAAGGAGTACCTTGATGTCGTCAAGATTCCTCTGGAATCCACGACAATTCCATTGTAGGAGTGTGGCCATCTCAGGACTTAGAAGAGTGGGCAGACGACGAATTTCTATTCAACTTAACCACTACAGAGGACAGTTTAGTAAATAGGGGGCGGGCGGTATCCATGTCCTCGGAATCATCTGAAGGACATGAATTGGTGACCACCCTTTGGGAGGAGTGATTTGTTTCTTTTTGGGCCCAGGTGGGGGCCCCTTAGGTTTGGAAGGTCTTGCTGTCTCAGGACGGGGAGGAGGAGGCCTTCTGGTGGAGGTGGAAGGTTGAGTTGCAGGAATGGAAACTGGGGTTGATGTCAAAGTCGACACCACCCTCGGTTTCGCCTGGGTGAGGAGGTACTTGGCTGCGGGCGAGAAAGACTTGGTGGTACACTGATGTCAGTCTGCACCGCCACCGAAGTCATTGGAATGATGGGCTTCCCAATGACTGCACCAGCAAGGATACCTTGCCAGGTGGTGCGGGCAGTGCAGCAAGCTTTCTCGCCTCGTGATAATGTAGATATTAGTTGCAAGCGTCTCCAGGTTTTTATTTCTTACTTTTATATATTTTGAGTATACCAATCACTGTTACCATAAATAAATCATATTGAGTTTTTGAAATATCTTGTATCATTTTCCCCTGATTAAAATAGTTGCAAACAATTTTCACTAAAAAATATAAGAAACAAAAGTTCTTACATTTAACTGGTGGAAAGAGGATTAAAAATGAAACTACAAGTACAATGAGATAAATAATTCTTATCTATCCAGTGGAACTGAAAAGTAATGACTTGTGCTTAGCTTAATAATCCATACACTGATTGATTTTCCCCTTAACACTAGGAGGTGAGAAAATACAATTTTTACATTTTAAGGGATAAATGAGAAATTCTTTTGGTGTTGTATGGGGCTAATAAAATATTACCATTTGCATTTGTCCAATGATTCCTTAATATAATTTACTACTGTTAAAGGATGCAAAATTCAGAAAATGAAAAACTTTTCTTTTGGAAATGAGCATCCCATATTCATCTGAAGAAATATACTATTTTTCTAGTTAATATATAGTGTGGCTTTTCAAAACAAATTTAATTTTCAAATTGTTTCAGTATACAACCTAATTCTTTCAATAATGACTTTGACTATGAGTATTAAGTGCATCATATACTGTACTGGTTTTATATAGGATGTATTTGAATTGATCAGAATTCGAGATGGATACATTTTGCACATGAATCAAGTATCTCAAAAGGGTTTTTGAGGAAAAATCACAAGCGATAGAATCTCAATACCAATCTATACCAGCAAGAATTAGGCTTTGATTTAAAGAATATGGCCTTTAACAATGTAATGATTTGGAATTTTACTAAATATAACTAAAAATATAATTTACCTGAAATCTCCATCTTTAGAAGATATTTCCATGTTTTCCCTCTGTAATAACTCCAATTTCTTTTCTAGATCACTTTTGTCAGTTTCCAGTGATTCAATATGAGAGTGAAGGTCTGCTTCTCTGGCTTTGTGACTCTGCTGTTCATCCCTGAATCGACCAACAAGTCCTTTCAATGCACTTTTTCGAACTGCAGCTACAAAATCTCTATTATGTGTTTGACAAGCATCAGTTTCTAATATGTCTACACTATCAGAACTACAGGGTAGTTCAGAAACTTCAGCACTTGGCACATCTTCAGAACTAACTTCAATGTCTGTACTATTTGCATCACAGATAAGATCTGAAGCATCTTGCTGCGTAAAAATTGCAGCTTCATCACTATCAAAGTTATCTCTAGAACAATCATCTGGAAGCTCTGTCAGATCTGTATTGCTAATTGATACATCTTCAATGGAATCACCACCAGTTTCTGAGTCAAAACTTCCAGTATCACAAACAAGTTGAATATCTTTTGTATCTGCTGGAGAAGAAGTTCTAAAATTCTCCTTAGAAGTTTGAGGATCAACAAGATCCTGAAACACTGACATGTCAGACTCTTCCTGACTTTGCTCTCCACCCAATGAAAGTTCTGGACTACTAGTTGTTTCACCATGTCCTAAACTACCATTACTAGCATTTTCTATTCTTTCTTCTGATCCCCTATACAAAGCCTTCAGTCTCTTGTTTAATATTTCACTCTTTTTTGAACCTTGAAGGAGACTAGAATAGAGAAGCTGACATTGTTCTTCAAGAATTTCTAAGCGGGATTTGTTTGGAGTTACTTGGTTAATTTCTTCAATATTTCCTCCTTCTGCTCCACAGGAAGGTGATGGAGAATGCTGAGGTAGGGAACTATCACTAGATGCTGGTGAAATAGCTTCTTCAGGGTTATGCTTTTTGCCATTTCCTGATCGCTCTTCTGACCCATGATTGTCATCAACAAAACCACTTTCTTCACTTGCCTGTTTGTGACGCCTTACAAATTCTTGACGTAAGTTTTGCCATTCTGCTTCTGACTCAGAATTTTTTTGCCTCACACGATTCCAGTCTTCTCTAGTTGATTCCAATTGTCTTCTTAATCTGGTTAGAAGTTTCCGCTTTTCTTGAAGTTCATATTTCAGAATATCTTCAGCAGTTTTCAACTTTTTATGCTCCTTATTTAACACTGACACCAGGTTTTGAGCAGCTTCAAGTTCTTTTGTTATACCCCTTAACTGCAGTTCTTGATCCTGAACTCTAGATATCAAATTGGCATTCAGCACATGGGAAGATTCTAATTCCTGTTGAAGTTTTTCTACTTTCACCGTTAATTTATGTAATTTGGACAATGTAATTTGTGTAATGTGCAACAATGAAGATGCATCACTATCAGATATATTTAACTGGCCAGACCCTGGAAGATTTTCAACAAAATTATTAGGTTCATCATCCACTGAATACATACTTGCACTGCTGATGCTTATATTCTGTGATACAGCTCTGCCATTAGTGTTGGTTTGCATATGGTGTTTTGCAGTATCTGTTGATTTCACAGACCCATCTGAAAAATGGAACTGCAACATATCTCTTAATACACACATCTGAGAATTGAGATTACGATTTTCTTTTAATGAACATTCTAGTTTATTGTGCAAGCTATCAATGATATCTTCTTGTTTTCTTGCTAATGATTTTACAAGATTAACATTTTTCTCTATTTGTCTTTTTCTTGCTTCATTTTCTTTTAGCTTATTATTTTCTTCTGCTACATTCCTTTCTAAAGCTTCACGTACTCTTTTCAACCTTAAAAGATAGGGCAAAACAAATGGCTCCTCATCTGATGTTTTGGATTGATTTTGCAAGTCAGAAATTATATTTTTCATCTGTTTCAGCAAACTACCAAAATCTAATGCTTGATCGTCTAATTCTGATTCTGATATGCACAAGTTTTGAGATAGTGATGACATATTTTCTGAATGAGATTGCAGTTCTAAAATTTTATTTTCCAAAACACTATTAACATTTTGAACTTCACTTAACTGACATTTACAACTTTTCAAATCACTTTTCGTGTCCGATATTTCTTTTAATAATTTACTATTCTCACATTCAACATTAGCAGCAAGTTGTCTTAAATTGGAATTAACTTGTTGCATTTGCTGAAATTTGCCATCTAGTTCCTCCTTGCTAGTAACCATTTGCTGAAGAGCTTTTTCATTCACTTCCAACTTTACCATCAGCTCACCAATTCTTTCTGACATGTTAAAATTTGCTTCTGGAGGATTTTCTGCACCATCACTCTTTTCTATAGCAGATGCAAGGTTCATTTTTTCTTCCTTAAGACTATTTATATTATTTTTTAGTTCACTAACTATCTCATCATGTTCCTTTATGGTATCCTCATATTTATTTAAATCCTCTTGAAGAACAAAAATTTTGGACAATAATACAACCTTTTCTTCTTCCAAAATCCTGATAGTTGACTGAAGTTGCTCTTCTTTTTCAAGTAGCTGTTTTTGTTTATTCTTCCACTCCTCATTTATCTGCTCTATTTTCTTTCCATATTCAAATGATAATTTTTCATCCATTTGTTTTTGGATTTCTTCTTGAGTTTGTTTTTTCTCTAGAATCTCTTCTACCTTTTGCCATCGTGCTTCCAGTTCTTTATTTTTTTTCTCAAAATGGGATCTGAACTAAAAAGAAAAAAAAAACACATTTATCTAAATAATATTTAAAAAATTGCATACATACATACAAGTATTCTCAAGAGAATTTCAAATGGTGTACTATTAGCACATATATGCATGGTATATTAAATGCATTCTGTTGTCATATAATTTAAACCCAAAAGCATCGATCAATATACACCATGTGAAACTGTCCCACCATCAAGCAATGAGTGGTTGTCTGAAAATAAGCACATATGTGCAATATATGAAAGTGATTGGCTCATGCACAAACATTTGGGTTATTAGTAATTGGTAAATCAACTCATATCAAAATGGACATTAATGGCATAGTATCCAGAAAGCCAGGAAAGAAGTAATCACCAGCTGAATGTGTTTGAGAGAGGGTGAGTCATTGGGCTTTATGAGGATAGGCAGTCCACCTTTCATACTGCTATGCATATAGTATTGCCTGCATGTCAACTGTACATGAGTACAGTTGGCTGATGCAAGCAATAATGGTTGCAGGGCATGCACATCCATCAAGCAGAGTCTGAAGCAACTAGATGAACACCACATAAGAACCACTTGATATGAAGAAATGTTCTAGCTGAGCCATGCTTATCGACGGAAGTACCTAGGAGCCTCTGCTGCAGAGGACTCTAAAAGTTAGGTTCTGTTTATATTTCTGGCTCAAAATTCAAAAGACAAGATCTTTTATTTTATATGTTGGCAAGTTTCTGGACAAAATTCAGTGAGTGTTGGGCATTTCCTAGGCACTTCACAAAATTTCAAAAGATCCCACTCTCACTGCACCTCAATGATTATATCTTCAAGCAGGTTATTAAATCCCAAGCAGTGCTTTTCTCTTCACAAAGGTCTTCTCCCACTGTAGGCAGATACAATGTAAGGCAAGTATTAAATGTAAGGTACCTTTTTAGTCGATAGTGGTTTCAGTGACCTCTCCCATTTGGTGATATGCAGTCAATGTACTGCGGTGCACCGGGGTTGTCACGATTACTTCGCTGTCTATACGTACACCCCCCTCCCCAGAGTGGGACCTCCTTGACGAGGGAGGGAGGGCTTACGGTGCCTCTGAGAAGTTGGGTTCAGATCGCTGGCACTCTGGAGTTCTTGATGTCTGGTGGCCCCCGGTGGAGGGGGGCCTGTTGAAGGTTGGCGGACTGTGCTGGGGAGGTCCGGTCCAGTCAGCTTGTTGACTTGACCCCAGCGAAGCTGGGGGTTGCAGCCTTGGTTGAGGGGCCGTTCTAAGGGCTTCGGATAAGGCTTGGAGAACCCCGTCTTCTGCAGGCCCATCGGGGAGTACTGCGGACTGAGCTGTGCACCTCTTCATACACTCGTCCGTGGGCTCTCTGATGCGGTCTCTGTGATATCGAGGTGGATGGATGTTCACTGGGGGGCTTCGACCCGTTCACAATGGAGAGGTAGAAGTTGGAGGCTCGCGGCCTAGATTGGCCACCATGGCCAGCGGGCTCATCGATGGAACAGCCAAACTAAGAGTCCCACAGAATGAGATTTGGACTCTATAGCTTTTGCAGTGGAGGAACTTGGGTTCCTCTGCGAAGTGGGGTCCGTGTTGCTGCGGTCTTGTAAGCCCCGGTAGGCTGACGGCTTTGTCGGGGTCGTTGGAGGGTCGCGGACCAGATTTGGCGGTCTCTGGTCCAGCATTCCCTGACGCGGCCTCAGCACGGTCTAGGCTGAAACGGCGAGCGGGGCTGTGGTTGCCCAGCTCGATGGAGAGGACGAAGTTGGGGGTCATGCCGAAAGGGTATGGGGGACCCGATTAGGTGTGGCTTATCGACGGAAGCATCTAGGAGCCTCTGCTGCAGAGGACTCAAAAAGTTAGGACTTCTGTTTATTTTTCTGTCTCAAAATTCAAAAGACAAGATCTTTTATTTTATATGTTGGCAAGTTTCTGACAAAATTCAGTGAGTGTTGGGCATTTCCTACGCACTTCACAAAATTTCAAAAGATCCCACTCTCACTGCACCTCAATGATTATATCTTCAGGCAGGCTATAAAATCCCAAGCAGTGCTTTTCTCTTCACATAAGGTCTTCTCCCGCTGTAGGCAGGTACAATGTAAGGCAAGCTTAAATTGACAGGTACCTTTTTAGTCGATAGTGGTTTCAGTGACTTCTCCCATATGGTGACATGCAGTCTTTGTACTGAGGTGCACCGGGGTTGTCACGATTACTTCGTTGTCTATACGTACATTGATGAGATCCTGACACTGCATTACTGTTCCTGTGGAGTGTATCAGACATCTTTTAGAAGGATAATGCCCAACTATAATCTGTATCATCTCCAAAGGGTATCAGGTGACATGAATATATACAATAGAAAGACATGTCCCTACATTTGTCTCCAATCAAGCATGCCTGGAATAGTCTGCATGCCTATCTGCAACCTGTCCAAACTACTGTCAGTCTGGTGGATCAATTGCATAAATTCTAATGTGCAGTGCTTAAGGTATCCATATGTTCCAGCTTTTAAAAAATTGTCCTGAAAAAAATTTTGAGACACTCTAATGTTTTTTCTCAATGATATATAACTGGTTCTTGATTTATCCGGATTATATTAACACATTTTTGGAATAACCCAGTCACTATTTATGCTTTATTTCAATTAAAGTGGACATGAAAATTAAAGTGAAATAATGTGATTTGCACTGAGCACCAAACAGTCAGTGCACACTGGCAATGTAGTTGAGTGTTGTTGGTGAGGTATGAACTTTACTGCAAGTATTGAATGTGAGGGTTTTGAATTAGCCATGCCACAAGAAAAGTAACACCTCTCAAATACACTCCTCAGCAACAATAACAATCACACCTCTGTGAAATATATGCTTACAGTCAACCTGTACAGAATGACTATGCAATTAGTACTCGATGTGCTTAGAGTGGATGATTTATTACCCTTTCCACCTACTGCAAATTGTCATACCTATTGCTCCATTCTACAGTTGCCTTAATTAAATTTAGTTATGTTTTCTGTGGGTTCACACTTCCAAGAATACATTGAAATGACAAATTATTATATACAATAACATGTGGGTTTACCTTTCATCCTCACAATAGCAGCAACACGTTGTGGCATGGGTTTTACCATGTGTTGGAAACATTCAGGTTGTAATGCAGCTCATGATTCCAGGGCAGCCATCCAAAAGGTGCCTAGAGTTGCCAGTAGTGGGTTTTGGGCTTGAATGCATTGCTCTACCACAGATGCTCAATAGAGCTCAAATCCAGAGAGTGAGAGGTCCATTTGAGGATCCTTCACCAAATGGGAGTGATGAGACAGGGCATTGTTTTGTTGAAAGAAGCCATTCTGCTGTGGGAAATGGATAGCCATGAACCAGTGTAGGTGGTAAGTGATTACATTGTCATGGCCTTGTGTGGTGATGGCAGTCTCAATAGGTACCAGGGGCCCCAAGGTGGCCCATGTAAATATGCTCCAGAACATTACACCACCTCCACCAGCTTGTAACACCCTGACTTCACAGTTGGGGTCCATGGCTTTGTGTGGTCTATGCCACACGTGCAACCTCCCATCAGTATGTTGTAGTTGGAACCTCGATTCATTGGACCAAGATACCCATTTCTAGTCTTCCATGGTCCATTGGCAATGTTCCTTCACCCACTGTAACCTCATAGCCCGGTGACATGCTGTTAACAAGGGTACTCGATGTGGGGATCAGCTGCCATAGTCTGGTCATGCCATCGTATGTTGGTCTTTGCACAAACCTTCGTAGCTTCCTCCTCACTGAATGCCAACACTATCATCTGAAGTGTGGCCCTCCATTCTGACATTACAGTATTGGAGAGGCAGCACTCAATGGCCCAGTTATGGCCATATTTTCACTGGCAGCTGCAGATTTTACCAGTTTTTAAATACATACATCTGACAGTTGACCTGGTACACACATCCAACAGTTGCACATGAAAATCACAAACATTTTGCAGTCATATATATGGAGTACATCATCTCCCTCACACTATCTGCCCATGATTGAACTTGCTCGGGTTGACGTTTATCCATCATAACAGTTGTAGGAACACTATATAGCAGGTAGTTATCTGACCCATTCATAGCCTGCAAGGGATTTTGGCGGCCACATTATTGTGGTGTAGTATGACAGGTTTGTGGATGGACACAGTGTGTATAATAAATTGTACTAGTAGTGTAAATGTCCCAGTTTCAGTAAATTGAAATCAGAACTATCTGAAACTCTCCTGGTTTCAGAAAGCTGAAACATTTATTAAAATATCCTGGTTTTTATCAATCAAAATCTGGACACCCTAGCTTTTCTGCAATATTATATCTATTACCCCTGTAACACGATTCCACAAAACAAATCTACATGTATCACCAGCAATAAGATATGAGTGAGGACTATACAATTCAATGCTTTTAAGCAACTGTAATGGAATGAGAACAAAAGAAATTAAAAGCAATCACTGTATTTAAATTATCTTGAGCTCTTTCTAAAGGATGCAAGAAAATAATAGATTATTTTATCCACATATGCTGCTGAGATAATGCTTACACTTTTGCAAGTAACGATTTTTAAATTTTAACCCTTCCAGTGTCCATGTCATCTGTATAGGTTTGCAGAATCTGAAATGAGGAGCCAAGTATATATGTATCCATTTTTAGTACAACAAAAAAGAAATCGATTTTTTAAAAATAAAAATTGCTGTTGTAATTTTTTTAATATACATCTTATAAAAATATATGATTCAGGCTTGAAAAATAATATTTTGTTTTTTTTAATTTGATGCATATTTTATTAAGCTAGAATATATACAATTTTATAAAGCCATCTGATTGCTATTTCTTATAAGCACTAAAAGGTATTGCCAATTTGCTTGTTAACTCTTTTCTGTCAAACTTATTTCAGTATTCCCAAAATTATTTTTATCATTTTTCCCAGCATTCTATGCCTCTTTCCCACTCTTGAAATTGGAACTAGAAGTAAACTCATTCTTCTTAGAAATTCTGGGTGCAGCTGCATTTAATTAGTTATGCTTCACTGAGGCAAATAAGAGGCAGATGGTTGACACATGCTATCTCCATTTCGTGTGCTATAAGTGTTTTTTACAGTTTTGGTCCAGCATATTGGATACTCTTTGTAAAGTTAGTATTTAGTTTTTCACATTTAAACCTTAGTTTTCATTTCAATATATTTTTGGCCGATTGATAAGTATTGATTTTTTCATAGTTAAGCTACATCATATGGTGGGCCTACAACTTGTTGCTGTGATATTTTAACATCGCATTAGGCTATATGTTAATTTTTATTTTATTATTTATTACTTTTCCAGTAAAACTTTGATCTGGTATCATTTTCTGAAAATAAATGAGGTCTTGTATATGGAAGCAAATTCATTTCTGTAGATTCATTTCCATTAGTTAGCGATCTTTCAATTGGCTGATTTATCGATCTTTCCGAGTTATGCTAGATTGGAGGCTAGATTAAAAGTTTTGTGGATATTTTATTTAACATTCCTTTAGGTTGTATGTAATTTTTCTTTTATTATTTCTTGGGTTTTTTTAGTAAAAAAGCGTTGAGCTTGTACCATTTTCTGAAAATGAATGTCTTGGATACAGAAGCAAAATAGACTTCGTTGCTACAGAAATCAGCCATCATGTGGGAGGGCAATTTCGGGAAGGCATCCCCTCTGCTAAACTCATAGTGAAAGTTTCACCCCACTCTAGAAAAATATAATTTTTTTTTAAATTATGAATTTTTATGCTTATATTGAATGATTTTAAAGACAATTCCCCCTCAGTACCTTGGCTGTTCCACACAGACAATAGAACACCGATTTTTTGCTTTGGTACACAAACTTTTCTGCACTTAGCCAAGATTGCCGAACTTCAACACCCAATGGAAAAAATTCATAATGTTCAGTAAAAAAAGCAGCCAAGAAACTTTTTTTTTTCTATTTCATAACCAGTTCAGAAAATCCAGTGAATGGAGAAGTCCAAGTCACTTTGTATAACACTGGCTGTATTTAAAATTAATATTAAAATAATAAAATTTTAAATAATGAAAAGAATTATTAAAAGAAATAAAAATCATATTTCAGGTTGAATATTGTATTATTTAAGAGGAAATTTCCTTTCGATAAATATATAATTTAACTATTTTTATTCAGCAGGTTTTCCAAAATGAAGCCTTAATTGTATAGTGCGATCTCTTTTTCACCATATCACATTGAAAAAGGCTTATTAAAATCAATATGCTTGCAAATTTCTTTATATTATTTATTTTCATAAAATTTTCAAATTCTGTTTAATTTGGTATATAACATGACCTATTTCTGTTGATTGGTTATTTTTTTTAAAAATTCTAAAGTTGTCTTGTTTATTTGACTCAGCAGAATTGGCTAAAAGCTGGAATTTTTACAAAGTATGGTACCGAGAAAAAAATTACAAAATGAGAGAAATATTTACTTGAAACCAAAAAAAAAATCATTTTTTTCATTATTCAGAGTAAATAGCCTTTCTATTCACGTGCATTAAAATCATTTCTGTCTATTAGTTTTTTTAAATAAATTTTTATTTGTGTTGTCAGATGCATTTTTTTGCCACATGACTCTAAAAAAGTCCTATTAAAATAAAAATTACAGTTTTTCACTAAATATTTTATTTTCAGAAAATCCAGAATTAAATGCTGATTTTTGGCATATAACATGCCATAATTCTTTTTGTTATTTATTTGCCAAAAATATTTTAAAGTTTTTTTTTTGACTGAGCATAGAGAGAAAATAGCTTGGTCTCTGGATGGGAACCAGTTTTCCAGACTGGACACTGGAAGGGTTAATAATCACTAGATTTGTGTCAATCTTTCTTCTTTATGCAATCACTAAAATTATTACAAAATATTAAAACTTACCCGATGAAATTCTTGTTCAGCTTTCTGATAACTCTCAAGTTTTTCTTGCAGACTATTTCTACTAGCCTCTGCATGGGATAATTCTTCTCTTAGTTGTTCTAGTTCTGCAATATTTTCTGGAGATGGACACTCACTAGGTGACTGAAGTGTTAAACCAGATTCATTCTACAATGAGGGAATCAGCATATTACACACTATTAATGTAATACAATATTCCACTCTCATTAATGTAAACTATTCTCTATACTCTTTAGAATTCTGCTTATTTCAGTTCAATAGCTTTGTTCAATAATTTGAAACTCCATGCAAAAATATGTATTATCCTTTCATTACCCAAGATGCAAATGTTTAACAGTAACACCCAATGCTGACTTTATTTTCTATTTCAGAAATATTTTAGAATTTATCTGTTTCTCTGTCAGATCAAGAATTCCTTTTAAATTGTAAGAGCTGACTACCAAATTTGATATACAGCTTCCACTTATACATAAGTTTGACTGCCATCTAAAATTAAGGGGAATAATTTTTCTAAATAAGAGATAAGAGTACCAAATTTGATATACTCTTTCTCTCATCATAATTTAAAGAAATGTAATGGTTTGGTATCCAACTTTACATCCTCTCCAATGACAGAACTCTGTTATAAGTAATAAGAGCTAAAAATCACTGATTCCTTTCACTAAACTTCATTAGAAAACCATAAATGAACTCTTACTTGTTGTCCCATTTCCGTGGGTGCTGCCTTCTGCTAACATCCCTCTGTTGTGTCAAGGGCAACAAGTTTTACATACCAGTTTCAGAAGCATTTTCTTGCACCCTGAGAAGATACTTCAAAAAAGAAGCATTAAAAATGCTTCGGAAACCATTTATATAAAACTTGTTCAATAACTGCAACAGAGCACTAGCAGAAGGCAACACCAATAGGAATGGGGCAACAAGTGTTAATTTATAGTTTTATAGTTAAAGTTTAGTAAAAGATATTGAAACAGACTATGAAGCTGAAATAGAATGTCTAGAATCAATCCACAGTAAATACACAGATTACCTGTAGATATACCACTAGAGTCAATAATTTCGTGGACTACAGCTACTGTGAACACTGGTGACATAGCTGTGGTACCTTATGTATCTTATGTACCTTCAAAGTAATCTCCCTCAGCTATGATGCACTTCTGCTAGCATTAGTAAAATTGCTGGAAACAATCCTGAAAACGTTTTTCAGGATTGACCAAGGACTTGTGTTGCAGCTGTGGTAATTTCCTGTGAAGAAAAACTATGCCCATGAAGATAGTCTTTCACTTGGGGAAACAGGAAAAAATCACAAGGTGCTAAGTCGGGGAGTATGGATTATGTAGCAATACCATGGTGTTTTGTTGAGCCAGCTCACTTTAGACAAGAACTTCACAGTGTTTTCAGTTCTCACAGTTCTTGGGCAATGGGTATGTGCATCATCATCCAGACTATCCCTACCTTCTGCAAAACATTTGTGCCACTTAAACATAGAAATTACAATGCATGGCTTCTCCATCATACACTTGTTGGAGAATTTTCTGAGTTTTAGTTACCGTTGTGTCTAACTTTTGACAAAATTTGATATTTGCATGCTGTTTGAATACTAACGTGATGGACTTAGTCACTACCACTGTAACACACTTCACATAAGCTAACATTGTTCATACAATCACACACGTAGACTAATCGCTTGTCATCAATGAACACTATATAGGTGGCACTAATGGTACATACAATGCACAATAACACCATATGACAGCTAGTCCCTATTATTGACTCTACAATGTATAATTCAATAAATCATTATTTGGAAAGAATAACCATCAGCAATAATTTTTTTCCAAATAAGAATTTCTAGAATTTTCAACAAACCAAAATTCAATACACAAATTTCTCTCATCAAAAATGAAAGTAAGGGTGCCCCACTCAACCTCCAAAAAAGAGGAAAATAATTTATCCTAATGTGCTCGCCTGGGGTTTCAATGTTCATAGAGGCTTGAAAACAAGTCAAAATGTGATTTTTTTTCAACATTAGTAAAATATTTCACAATCAGTATAATCTACTACTTATGTACACATTTTGCATTTTTGTCTAGGCTAATACCAAATATAATACAATTTTTGTTAAATATGCTACAAAGAATATATTTATTTTTGGTTATTTCTCAGTATGTGCAAGTTTATATAAAACACACTAAATTTTTAATTTATGCATTTCTGTAATTCAGTTCATTTAACCTGCTGTGTACATTTTTTTGCATACATAAGTTGTAAAAGTTTTGTAGCTAGAGTTCAACCCCTCTTAGACAGTTGGGGGCCCTCCCACACCTTTTGTGCTGAGGTTTTTAGATATCTTAATCCTCCACTGCTTATACTAAAGTAATGTAAGGGTTTGGCAGCCGAAGCTACCTCACACCAATCCTGACCTCAAATAAAGGGAAAATATGCATATGATTGCAAGCATAACAAGATATATCTCAAATGAAAGTTTCTGGATATCTTCTATATATGCCCCTTCTCCTTTCTGCCCCCATAGACATAAAAAAAGGAAGAAGGAAATGTCAAAGGAGTACTGGTTTGAAAGTTTGTGACATGAGCGTGACATCTATTATATTGTTACGACAGAAGGAATCTGGCAACCGAAAGCAAAAAGTTTCAGCCAACGAATAAGAACTTTGGGAGAATTTGAAGAAGAACAGTGGAGCGTGTAACGGTCTTGTGTTGTAACGGTCTAGAGTTCGAAAATGGACGGTTAGCTGTTCTGAGACAGTGCGCGTTAAGTATAAAGAATTATCTTTATGTGTTGTGTACGCGGAAGTATAAAAGTGGAATCTTTTATGTTTGTGTACGAAGATGTTCAAGCGACATGGTAATCAAGTAAAAGGTAATATTTAGTGGAATAGACAGAGCTAATGTTGTGTGCTCTGCGCAGGAAGATTGATGACTTGTGTATGGTTAATAGTTGATTTGTTAATAAGATACTTCATCCATATTTTCTTTGTAACAATTTACCTAGTATTGAATTTGGTTTTGAAATATAGTTTTTAATACTCACGCTCAGTGGCTATCCATTTTTGTAATCCGCAACAATATATATATATTTGCAGTTTAACTGAGTTAAAGACTCAAGCAACACTCAGTAAATCTGCTAGTTTTACATATTTTTTTTAAGTATCTATCATTTAGTGCAACAAATATCATCCCGAAAGAAATGTAACACTCAACCCTTTATCCACAATTCCACAAACAAGATTCACCTGAAATCTGGAATAACTGTATATAAGTTTATCAGGCTTACTGAAGAACTTATTCAGAAATATAGAAAAAGAGTTTCACCACTGACAATCAGATTTATTAATGTAAAATTTTAAGAATTTATTAAACAAAAGCCCTTCATCAGGTGAGCTCAGTATCAGGTGTTATTTATACCATTTCATCACCTTCACATGCATCATCATTTACCTGCAGTTGCTTCGATTTGCATAAAGACGCATTGGCCATAATGTTTTGGCTCTTCGGTGTATTAGTTTAAGTATTTGTTTACCTTTACTGCAATTTTTCAACTATTGTACGTACACCAATACCAGGTTTTCACACACTTTCAAGAACTATTTGATTTTTTTATTATTCTATAACACTATACTTTTTTAAATACAGTTATTGATTTTAGAATGTACTGATATTATTATAGTATAAACTACAGATTGCAATTTTGACTCTTTTAAAAAACATACAGCATTTAGTTAACTACTGGCTGGATGAAAATCAGTTTTAATTTTGTGATCCTGTTAGTTTAGTTTATTGTTGCACAAATTGAATTCTGCCTGCATCTGGTGACCAGCAGCTATATCCATACATTTACATTTCATTTAAAAAAATTCTCTGTTTTACATGAAACAAATATGACAATGATGTTATATCAGTTCCAGTGTCACATTACTCTCAGAAATTCAATTATACCTCTGCACAATCAGCTTAACCATTTAATTTTACAGTACAAATATTATCTCTAGATTTACTTATGTGAAATAGTTAAAAAAGTATTTAGATCACGAATACAAAAATAATTGTAATATTTAGTTACACCCCTCCCCCCCCCCAAAAAAAAAAGAAGAAAAAATTGCACTCATGTTAAAAATAACTTACCAGAGAAGTTGTGCTAATAAGGCTAGAAATGCTGATACTTCTGCTTGGAGGTCTCCATGATTGTGGTGACACAAATAACTTTCTGTTTAAAAAAATTTAAACGAGTTTAATTAAATGCATTATTATTAGGAAAAAGAATACTTTATAAAAATTACAATTATTTTTATATAAATGTAGTATTTATTCCCATAAAATTAAAGTTTTGTTCATATAATGTAATTAAACTTCTCACCTTGCAAATGTTGGCCACGTGACATCCAGATCATGTCCCCGTGGTGAGAGATCAAAATGCAGATCATTAAGCTCATACAAAGAATTAATAAGAACTGTCCACTGTTCTTGTTGTTTTGGCACAGACCGATCATAATACCAATCACTGTAACAAATATATATGATTAATTGTTGCTCTCAACTAAGTTCAAACATATTCCAATAATTTTCTACCATACTATTACAAAATGATAACAGAATATTGTTTTATCAAACTTAATAAGTTGTATGAAAACTGCAATTAACAAAGTTTTTTTTTAATATTACCTTATATTCTTATTTAATTTTATAATTGTATTCTCTTATATCTGGGTTTGAAATCAAAAATATCAACACTGCTTTAGAAGGGTTGTTCAAAAGAAAAGTGGACAATCCCTATAACTGGTAAATAGACCAAGGGATCTTTGTACCCTCACATAGGGTATACACATAGAAGGAACTCATCAGCACCAGAATAAGTGGCAAGTGTTGGCTTGAATATGATAAATATTATGTGGATTCAAGACAAACCCCAACATGGAAGCAAAAAAAGTTAACAACATGCAAAAGGAGAAGTGTGTAAGAATAGCTGTTGTTGGGTTGTTTTGGGTTGTTTTACCTCTGAGCAGCACTTTTTTGCACACCATGGGCTAAATGGCCAGGTCACATGGACCCCGAAGGCTCAGAGAGGGTTGGGGGAGGGAACCCACTGGAACAATTGTTGGGAGACAAATGGTAGCCTCCTGTCAAGACCATCCAGTGTGTTCTTTAATGTGCACAGGGTATGGCTCTCCCGCACACGGGGCACAGCTTAATGTCCCATCCGACAAACAGCGGCCTTTCCAAGCCCATTGGTGTCCCCTACTGACCGTGGGCAAGGCAGGGAATTTTACGGAGATAAATCTCAACGCTGACCCAGCTAGGACTCAAACCTGGGAACTAAGTTTTTACGAGCCTGGCACACTACCAACTGAGCCATCCCCACCCTGTAAGAATAGCTGACATTTTAATTTGACTATCAGAGTCTGTGGATTGAGTTTCTAGACCATGGTGACACCATCAACTTGTGACAATATTGTGAATTTTTGGAAATATGAAGAAAGGGATGAAGTTGAAGTGCCCAGGACTTTTAAGTAAGAAGGTTGTTTTATTGTATCACAATTTCTGCTCCCATCCTGCATAAATAACAGTGATGACATTGAACAAGTGTGGTTAGGAATGCCCAGAGCATCCTCCTTGTAGTCCTGACATCTCTCAGGCCTATATCAGGCTCTGACATCTTAATCATGACTATTAGATTTTTAAACTTCTGGACCTCTAAAAAACACAATGAAAAGATAAAGTGGTGCAGTGAATCATTACAGAGTTGTTGTTTTACCACTGAGTGGACTTTTTTTTGTTGCAGACAATGGATTAAATGGTAAGGTCATAAGGATCCTACAGCTAAGAGAAGATTGGTAAAGAAGGCTCATTGGACAGCTGTTAGAAAATGGTTAGTAGCCTCCTGTCAAAACCATCCAGAGTGCTCTTTAATGTGCACAAGGCATGACTCTCCTGCACAAAGTGCCACAGCTTTATATCCCATCCAATGGAGGTTGCCTTTCTGGCCAAGGGCCCAGTGTGGATTTAGCAGAGATAAATCTCAGTGCTGTCACAGGTGAGACTCAAGACTGTCACACATTTCCTTATGCAACAGCCAAAGCCACTCAAGTATAGAAAGCATCACGTTGATAATTTCATGCTGGGACAAATTTATCAACAGGGATGGAAAATTTGAATAGATCAATAAATTATATAAGCTTCATTTATGATTTGTCCACTTGTCATTTGAATGACCCTTATACAAAACATCAGCATAGTGAAATTTTATGTCATATGATTTATTAGGACAAAGGTTACAAGACTGATCTATTACCAAGTAGGACAATTCATGTCTCATGATTAAATCATATTTAGGCATATTCTACTTATTTAACCCTATTGCTGTGATATTTGACTGTAATCAAATGTACATGCATTACCATATACTGTGTAATTTACTTTTGTCACATCAAATAATAATCACTTTTGCAGTGTCATTCAGCTAAGTCGCATGATGCAACAAAAAACTTTACTCCCACAGTCATAATAACACACCTTTGTGGCTCTTCATAGAACTGCAATTTAGTCTGAAGAATATAAGGGTGTACATAAATGTTACCATGGGGCTACCACTGTGTTAAAGCATAAAGTGTGGGGAAAAGGATATTTGTTTATAATTAAAAAAATGCATCTTTGCTGTGAAATCCCCAAGCACATTTGACATCTCAGTTACAATTGCAAAAGTACAGCTTTGGTGAGTGAACAATATTTAATAGTGTTAAATATATCAACATTCTATTTCAAATTTGTTTCTAAAATTATCATTTAAATATTTGATAATGTACAACTTAATCTGGCCATGACTGCAGGGTTTGCAACTTCCATGAGACTTGAAGACTGGGCTAACTAACTAATTTACAGCTTAGGGCCTCAAAAAATGCATTTAACATTTTACTGTGCCATATTAAAGTGTTTTCTAATATTTAAATTAATCTGTTATGCAAACCCTGTTCATCTTAGCAGTAGATTTATTTTTATAATGTTTTTACCCCATTATTTTCTTGTTTGTTTTTTAATCTTCCCTTCAATCAATAGTAAATGTATATATTTTGACGTTCAAATTTTTGGGACCTCTTAAACTTGCCATAGCTTAGGGCTTCAGAACATCAAAGTCCATCCCTGCTTGCAGACTCAATATTTTATTGTCAAGCAATAACAATGTCAACTATTAAATCAGCACTCTAGCATCGTTTTAAATATTAGAGGAAAAATTGTCTTGACATGTTATCGGGAGATCGTGGGTTCATATCCCACCTGGCTCAAGACAATTTTTCCTAATATTTAAATCGACACTAGAGCGCTGATTTAATAATTGATTTGGAATACGTCAAGCTTATTTCATTGTTTACAATAACAATGTATCTATGATAGCTCAATAATAATCAATATTTTACTCAACTAAGATCCAATAATATTCTTAAGTATTATTAAAATGTGTAAAACATGAAAAACAATATAGAAATAATCAATACTCATTTTAAATGTTTTTTGATAAATGATGCATCAGTTGTGGGGAAAGGTGGAGAAAATAGCACAATTTTACACTGGGCGAGTCTGTTCAACAGCTGCTACTATACACAAACTATTCTTGGCTTATGTTGTCTATGTTATAAAGGATGATGTTTTGAAAACAGTGCAGTGAACAAACATTTTAATTGCATTTTGATGCATGGATAAGAAATGACTGCAGAGAAGAAAGCTGATACAAAACCATTTGAGAAAGGTTAAAAGTATTGGTATGAGGATCTACTGAACAGCTGTTAAGAGACGGATGGTAGCTTCCCATCAAGGCCATACAACTTGTTAACAATCACAGGGCATGGATCTTGCACACACAGGACCATGGATTAACATCTCATCTGATGGATGGTGGCCTTTCCAAGCCCAACAGTGTCCCTTTCTGATTGAGGATAGAGTGAGGATTAGTGGAGATATATCTCAATGTCATTTACACAGGTGGAACTCAAACCCGGGAACTGAAGTTTATGAGCCTGCACTACTGACTGAGCCACCCTGCCCACAAAAATGTTGATATGAACTTTAACAGTGTGTAGTGCTGCCTTTCTACACCTTTTCTATGACTTGGAATAATACATAGAATGGATTCAGAGATTCTTTTATTCCTATTTAATAAGACAGTTTTATTTCAACAAAATAAAAATATATTCTTTTATTATTAGCAATTCATTTCAAACTGAGTGGCCATTTTTATGATTCAGATTGGCTGTTGGTTGTTTGGTTGTTTGGGGTTTTTTGGCGCAATAGCAACTAAGGCTATATTGCGCCAAACAAACGATAAAAAGGGTAAAAGACATGAAACCCACAACCAAATTTAAAAGAGACACAAATAACACATAATAAAACGAGATGTAGAAAAAGAGTAAAAGAGAGCAACAAGTGTAAAATCAACAAGTATAAAATCAACAACAACAATGGGTGTATAGGACCCATGTAAAAAACAACAGGTAAAACACAGGTAAAAAACCAGTAAAAAAGAGAAAATTCATAAACGAGTAAAATAACCGGTAAAGCGTAAAAAGTCGAAAACACTGTTAAAATAGCAATGATCTGATAAAAGATGTCCGAGTGTAAGGGGCTCGGACGTAAAATCGTGAAAGTTAAAAAACAGACGCCTTTCAAGATTAAAACAAACACAGTCAATTAAAATATGCTTCACGGTTAAAACGGTGTCACAAAACTCGCACTTAGGTACTGCGTCCGCCTTAAGAAGAAAAGAGTGTGTTAAAAACGAGTGACCTAAGCGGAGCCGAGCAAGGACAACTTCCTCCTTACGATTCCTGCGGTAACAAGACTGCCATGGTTTGATGATAGGTTTGATCTCAAAGAGCTTGTTGGTAAGCTGTTCTGACCAAGATCTCTGCCACTGTGCCCGGAGCTCGATGGTAAAACGCTGCCGGAAATCCACATATGGAACCGGCAACGGAGAGTCGGACAGGGGCGTTGCTGACCTGGCAGCAAAATCTGCCAAATCATTGCCCCTGATTCCGACATGACCGGGCACCCAACAGAAGAGAATCGTGGTGGTGGCTGCCAGACGATGGAGCTGCTGGCGGATCTTGGAGAGAACAGGGTGAGGCCGATGCCTCACCGAGATCAAAGCCTGTAGCGAGCTAAGCGAGTCGGTGTAAATCACACACCGACGATGATGCTTAGCTGCTATGTGGTCCAAGGCAATGCTGATAGCATGCAACTCAGATTCAGATTGGCTTAGATTGCTTTATTTATGAGCAGCACTTTTGTTGACACAATAGGCTCAATGGCTAGGTAAGAAGGACCCAAAGTGCTCAGAATGGGGAAGGAGACCCACGGACTAGCTGTTGAGAGACAGATGGAAGACTCACATAAAAGTCATCCAGAATATTCTTTAAAGTGGACAGGGTATGACTTTTCTCCATATAGGGTATGACTTAATGTCCCATTCCAAAGGATGATGGCCTTTCCAAGTGAATGGCAAAATGGATTCAGGAATCTAGCAACATACCTAAAGCATTTATTATAAAACAATTCAAGAAGTATTGCCTAAAAATGGTACACAAGATGAAGCACTGCGAAAGGGCCAGGATAAACAATATAGAACTAAAGATTCTAAACATGAAGATATAATTTAGAAAGTATTAAACAGTTATCAAAGTTAAGATTTACATATTTCATAACATTTTACATATTTACCCTTATATGCTGTGGATTTATTCATTTTTGTCTGGGCAATGTTTTGCCACTGCTTTTTTTTTCTTTCATTTTAATTTTAATATGAGAAAATAAAGGTCACTTTATATTCAAGTTGATACAGTGATTCTAAAATATGAGGTGATTAATTTTAAAATTCTGCCACTAATTAACCCTTTTAGTACTATACTGGCCCAAAACAGCCAAGATTTTATATGGACTTGTGAGTCAATGCTATTCCTTCCACATCACTACTTCCTGCCTGCAGTTTGAGCTATTTTGGGTTGGTATGGTAGAGAAAAGGTTAAAAAAACATAATTAAAGTTAATGAGATACCTTGCAGCATACACTGCACTTGATTATAAACTAATTCAAAAGAATATGCAAAATGGAAAAGATATAATTTAAAGCCATTGAAAATATTAAAAACAAATGAAAAATATTTTTATTGAAAATATTTATTTTTTTTAATATTGAAAAATAGTTTATCATCTTTATTGTATTAAGGTCAATAACAAAACCAATGACAAAATGCAAATTAAAATATTTTAACCTAATTCTAATATAAGGAAATAAAAAATAAATACCTGCTAATTTTAGTATTCATGAAACAATTCTGCAAAGTATCAGCAAGGCACTGGTGCATCAAACAGAATCTGATAAAAGCTCTGCCCTTTCCTAAGGATGTTTTAAGCTGAAAGCAAAAAAGACAATGTTAATTTTATTTATTTATTATTATTTCACAACTTTAAACAGCAGAATTTTTTTTTTTATCTAGGTGGGATATGAATACAGAATACTCTGTTAGATCTGGCACTTTACAATTCAGAATTCTTTAAAATTCAGCACATTTTACAAAAATATCATTTTACAATCCAGAAATATTAAGAAGGCAAACCAGGTTGGGTCGTTTTACCTCTAAGTAGCACTTTTTTTGCACACAATAGGCTAAATAGCAAGGTCATGAGGACCCTGGGGGTTCAGAGAAGATTGGGGGGAGGGGACTCACTGGACAGCTGTTGGGAAACAGATTGTAGCCTTCAATCCAGGCCATCCAGATTATTCTTTTATGTGCACAGGTTACGACTCTCCTGTATGATGTCGTGGCTTAATATCCCATCTGACAGATGACAGTGTTTCCAAGCCCAATGGTGTCCCCTATGACCGAGGGCAAAATGGGAATTTTTGTGGAGATAAATCTCAACATTAGCCCAGGTGGGACTCAAAGCTGGGAACTGCAGATTACAAGCCTGGCATGATACCAGTTGAGCCACCCTGCCTCAAACAATCCAGCACTCACAACCATAACTGCATTTGTCTTTAAGAATTTTCCACTTTGATCACTACCAAACATTGGCACTGTCACTTCAACCACTTCACCAAAATATTCACTTTATTTTATTGCAGAAATCTGCCCCTTCCTAGTAGCTAATACAGTGAATAAAAATGGAGATGGGAAAAAATAGGACAGAAAGAGACATATTACATTTAATTTACCTAAAAAATTGGAAATTACAGAAAGATTAGAAAGCAAAGAAGGAAGGTGTAAGTCTATGCTCCTTGTATTGTGAGGATAAATCAACATTATATTGATATAAATGCAGAAAGAATTGCTGAAGTTTTTGCACTGGCAAAATACTTAAATGTAAACCTTTTTCAAAACTCATAGTATCATTTTTGAATATTCTTTTAACTATCATCTTGCATCTTAATCAGTTAGGTGGCATTCAGTAAGTGAACACAATAAGTGAAGTACTAAACATGCCCAGCATGCTTTTTAAACTGACATTATAGTACTGGACAAATTTTCTGTAACTTTATTTATTGTCATTTGTTCACATTTAACAAGTTGAACTGTTATTACAACTGTAACCACTGGCTCTATCATTTAGTAATTATTAAATGTTTAGAGATGTAAACAAGTTCATTACTAATGTTTAATACTCATTGAAATGAGCTTCTCCAAAACTGCTGAATACTAGATATATCTCTTTAAAATCCAGCACCTCTCAATTCCCAAGAAAGCTTGATTTCAAAGAGTTTACTACATTTTACTTAGAAGTTATGGAGCTTCAATTTTGGATTCCCACTAGCATAATATGAGAATCCTTTCTTTTCCCCCTATCAATTCTATTCAATATGTACAACTTTCAAGAATAAAGAGTCTAGAGAAAATTATCTGTGGGTGAAAATATGCAAAAATTTCTCAATTGCTTGGGATAAAATGTCTTGCTGAACAAAAAACAATAGGCAGTGCTCTTACACAACAATTAAATATGCTACCAATAGTAAATTTTCGAACATGAGCAATACTGGTTACAATACTTTGCTTAAGAAATATTTTATATCTTAAGCACAATTTGCAATAAAACTAATTCTTGCAGTTAAGCTCTACGAGCAGAAAAAATTTTCTTCTATGCTATTTTGCATGACATCACCAAGTTTAACATTATTAACATTTGTAGTTTAACATATATATTCATATTCTCAAAAAATATAACAAAATGTAGTGAGCAGTACATTGAATGCTTGGAGTTGAGTGTGTTTTTCTCAATGTGTTTGTATGGCAGTGTATTACACTATTAACTAACTTATCATTGAACTAGAGTAGCTTAATATTAATTGAGTATGTACTCTCAGGATAACCAGAAAGTTAATCAAAACATGATATACTTTGGACAAAAAAATTGTTGTGATAAATACCTCAGGAAGTGATTTGACATATTTTAAGCCATCATGTATTTCTTTAGTAGTAGCTAAACAATGGCAAAAGTATTCCCAGTATCCTTTCTTTGAGCCTAATAAGCTGGTTCTTTCTATAAAGAAACATATTTCAGTATTTATACATTGGAAATTAACACTTTTTATGCTTAAAGCTTATCTTTACAGCCTTTAGAATGAACAATAAATAAAAAGCATTGTGCCGTAGGTTTGCTCTCAGAACCTCTGACCTAAATATTACATTTCACAATGAAATTAAAATTTATAAGATGATTCTATTATAAGAGATGAGAGAGCTCTGCAGTATTAAAAACCTAAGTCTAGCTTAGCTAAGGATACCAGATATCACTGTTCGAAAATGGGGACAAGAAGGCCTCAATGGAGTCAAAAGAGGACAAGTTTTCAATGTGTGAAATAAAATTAAAAAAATTTACTACGTTTATTTCAAGTATCAACCAACAGTTCAGTCAGAAAAAGGCACAATACTTATTCAGTACACTTTAAAATAAATGATCTGCCAATTTTTATTCATACTTGATAAGCAATGAAGATTTATTTGGCTTTAACTGACATAATGGTTAGAGAGCTAACTACTGTTCTAGCAGGCAAACTTAGTGTGTTAACTCTGAAGTAATGGTCAGCAGTGACTTTGATCTTGATAAGGATTGATAATTTTAGTTTAAAACATGCTTTTACGAGTTTATACAGAAAAGACATTTTCATGTTTTGCCAAAATGCTGGAAGGACATAAATTTTGAGATAAAAAGGACATGTCCTCCTTTTGGAGATATATAGTAACCCTATGCTTAGCTATACATTTTAGATTAGTAGTTAAAATTTAGTGCCCCCTATCCAAATTTATACCTTTAAAGTTTCACTAAGTGACTATGATCAAAAACAAATTGAGCAGTGGGGAAAATAGTCAAAGAGTAGCAGAAAGTAACAGCAAATAAAAATTTCTTAACAGTTTACAATGTGCTGCAAGTAAAAACAGGAGCAGTTAAGAGTGCAGAGATGATGCGACTTAAAGAGAGCATCCAAATTAGGACTGTGCAAGGAGTGAATAATAATAGAGATTATACATGTAGTGGTTTAAAATAAATCCACAGAGTATTTAAGTCTTCTAGCATTTCTCTACTTAAATTAGATATGAAGCTGGTGATGTAAAAGAGATATATTACAATTTATAGCTTGTTCTAATAATCATACAGAAAAAAGTACTTTTTGAACTATGATTATTTTTACTGCTTCAGTGGAGTAGTGGTTTCATGTTGGTTCACAGTGACACTGTAACTGTCAGAGTCTGGGTTTAAGTTCTGAAATGGCACAGTTGTTTATCTGTATGCTGTTAGCTCTAATCTGAGGCAGTGACTTTAGTCTTAGTGGGGCATGTCCTTATATGAAGGCCTGTACAAACTAGGTAATTTCTAGGAACTTTCTGCATCCTATATGTTTCAAAAATAAAAAGGTCATTTTTCAATCCATAGGCTTGGCTGCTGGTTATTAGCAATAAGAGCTCTTATAAGAACCATGCTAGCAAATGAATGAAGATCAGTGAATTTAGATCAGTGAATAATGCCTGTGGTAGGATCTGGAACTTTCCAACTTCACTTGCTCCTCTAGTAGTTTCAACCAAATGTCAACTCAAGAACACACCCATTACAAAAAACTGAGCAACATCCACTTGACTAATTTTCATCACTTTAGATTTCTTTTTATTTATTACCAACCTATCCAGTTACTAGCCTCAATGATAGCTTTAATGAGTCATTTAATCATCATTTACCAAAAGAGCCAAATCATCAATATAATCAAAATATTATTTTATATCTAGAACAGAGGTGGACAAACTTTTTCTGCAATGTACTCTATATAATGTGGGAAATGTACCTGTGCTACTAAGGGGCAGATTCAGTAGCCACCCAGAGCTCATTGAATTTGGATGAGAAAATAATCATGTCACTGACAAGAGCTGCATGTGCCATAAGAAGCATGTGGGCAATAGGTTGGCCACCTCTGCTCTAGACCATCTAAGGCTCCAGTCTTGTTATGAATTTCTCATAACATGATCAACAGCCAAACTGAAAAGAAAATGCGACAACCTGAAGCCTTTTCAAACTCCAGTAGTAAGGCTTCAAGTGCAACTCTTAGTAATGCTAAACCAATCGCTATAAGTTTTACAAACTGTCACATGACTTAGTGTTATTACAAAGAGCCATCATTATATTATTTGGTTGATATAAAAATAATGGGGAAAAAAACATGAATCATGTACTTGCCATTGTCAGGAAATGTGCAGCATTCTTGTAAACAACATAACAGACAGTACAGGAATAGCTCCAATTTATAATGATGTTCTGTATCTACATTTAGTCCTACAAGTGGCAACAGGAATTTCACAATGGTGAAGGCAAGATGTGTGCATTTGTTCCATCATGCTGTACAAATTCAGAAATGGTATCGGTGTCCAAGAGTGTTTGCCTAAACTGTGAAAAGCATATGGGGACATAATCATCTCTAAAAGTGCCTGTTACCAGTGGTATAACAAGTTCCAATCAGGTGACATTCAGTTTGATGATGTACTTTGTAGCAGCAAGTCGTTGCATGATGAACTTTTTAAAACGATGACCTTTTTAAAGATAATGTTGAACAAAAATCGATGTCTGATGTCCCAAGAATTGGCACAACTACTGATGTAATGGTCCGCCATTACAACTGAGAATGCATATGTACATAATTGTAATGACACCCTCAGCAGTGCTTGCAGACTTCTTTCAGGGTCCCCAGTTTGATCCCAGCAGTGGGAAGCCTCATCTTGGCATAATGCATTCTTGTCTCCGAGAGGACCTGCCTAAGTATGATTTGGCTGATAAGCAGTGATGTTCAGAGATTCAGAAAAAGATTTCTCTCATAAATGCAAGAATTAATTAGATTACAAAAAAAATAATGAGTTGAATTCAGATGCTGGTTCCCTGCTCTGTGCCTATATGGCAGCATGAATCAAGAAGACGGTATCAGAACTCACCTAGGCTTATAAAAGAGGATTGACCTGAATAAAATTAGTATGGTTATGGGTTTTCAGATGGCTCCCTTCTACTTCACACTGTAACATGTGGCCTCGCCATTGAAGATGTTGAACCCTTAGATGATCTGTTGATTTGAGAAGATATTTGAAGAAGATTTGTTGAGTATCTGATGAGGTTTGAGATTTAAAGGATGATATCACATTTGTTTCTTCAGGATGTTTGGAATTTGGAGTTTGAAAAAACAATGCCACAGTAGAAGGTCTTTGAGGATGGCAGAACCTCAACAGAAAGACAGCACAAACATCCATGACTTACAGGCTCAAACCCAGGTCCCTTTGATCACTAGTCAAATGTACTAACCACATGAGATATTTCTGTTCATTAGTTATTTCAGGATGAGGTTCTAAAGCTGTTTATTTTCTGAAAACACTTTGAAATAAATCAGGACATCACAGCGAGTTTAGTTCCAGAAACCTGACACTGTAAGGGTTAAATAACACATTATTTAAAACAAATTAAAAATTTCTTAATGCCTCTCTGGGAGATTCTTATTTAGGTATTTATTTAAATACATGAACAAAATGGCTAACATGGATATAAATTGAAAAATGTATTTATAATTGAAATGCATTTTGCAAAAAATTCTGTAATAAGTAATACTACTTAATTATTCGATACAAACCTTTCATTCCATTTTGCAAAACATATTCAAGCTTAGCACAAAACCGATGGAAAACTGTATTATCATCATTGATGGGAATTTTATAGTCCAAAAATTCTTTCTTAAGTTCTACAACACAATCTAAAATACAGATTAAATTAGAATTAGAATTTTTTAGTTAATACCAAATTTTGTTTACTTGAACATGGAATAATAAAAACTTTTTTTTAATGGTATACCATTTAAAAAACCTTTACACTGAAATATTCCTATACCTACTAGTAATTTCTGTTCTCCAAGCAAAGATGAGCACTACTACAGGCATACTTTGAATATTAGATGAAGTTATAATACTAATATTTTCTCTTTCTTCTCATATATTAATTTACATGGGTATCTTACATAATTATTTTCTATGTAAACATTATGAGAACAAAATATACAATTTAAATAGAGAAAATAAATAGGTAAAAAGAAACTGGACATTACAATCTGAAAAACAAGGAGAAACAAATATTAACTAGATAGCATAAGGATCTCAAACTATTATTATACCTACAGAATAGTGGAATAAAAAAAGAATATTGGGATATTTTTGAACAGCATAGATAGTGGAGATATAACTATAAATTGGTTATTGCTCGTGTATGTGTATATATATATAGTGTTGCCACGTAAGCAATTCAGTTAATTGCTAGGAAATATTAGCTCATCCAAGTTTTCGTACACACATAATAATTTATGATAGCATTCTACTGGTATTTACTACTATTGCAATAAAATTTACCCAAAGTTTTTTAACTTAATACAGAGCCCTACCAAACCAGAGAGAATTTCCTTAGAAATTTAAAATTTTAAAGAATAAACTTTTATGGGAATGAGACTGAAGGTAGACAAAAGCTCTAATTAAAAACAACATAAATTTCAGTAATATTCAATCAATATTTAGAGAGTTACAAAAGATGAAATATTTAACAGCAAAGGTTTCCAATCATATCTCAAAAGTTAATCAAAACACAAGTAATAATTCTTCAAGCAGTTTACTAAAATAATTGTATATTTAAAAATTTGTCTAACAATTTTTTCAATATTCATCAGTTTTGATTGAACTATTTAGGGAGGAGTGATGCAGTTGCTAAATATTCCAACTGCAATGCCATTTTAACTCAACAATTTTCAACTTTTTATCTATTAGCTGAGTATAAAATACTTCAACCAATTTATAAGGTACACTTCAATATTTCAATTTTGATACTTTTCAACTTGAGATTTTGTTTAGTTCTTTATTGTTGAATACTATGAAGGAAACCTTACAGTAACAGCAATTTTCTTTTGCTCCATAATGAACAATAAGGTCAGATCACAAGAACCACAAATCTCATAGCAGGGTTGAGGAACAAAACACAACAGACTGTTGTTACATGAATATGGGAACATTGAATAATATAATCTAGCATATTCTTGAATGATTATGTTTTTTCTAATGTACATGGTACCAAAACAATGCTTAATGTATAGTGACCTTTTTTAAGCTTTTAGTTTTTTTTTTTCACTGAGGGTAAGATGCAAAACAAGAAAAAAAATCAATGCTTAAAGTGAAGTTGTTGTTATCAATAGTCATCTACTGAGGAAGATAAAATATTTATGGTTGAAAAAAAGATTTTAATGAAATCCTATTCGTGTCATCAATATATAGTTGTGCTCATAACAAATAAGTTCAAGCATCTTAATCATGGTTAAGTTAAACAAATTATCATCGAATTGATTTTCATGATTGGATTAAATGTGTAACTTATAATACAGTACACTCATATTTTACAAATAGATATCTAGTGATGCAGATTTAATGGATTTTATATATTTTTTGCCTAAAAATTCTAAATGCATTGAGAGATGTCCAGAGCAACACTTAAAAAAATAACTTTAGTGCAAATTAAATTGCATTTAAAAAATATGGAACACAATTCAATTTTTTGTTTTAAATTACAGAAGTTCTGTTTCATGATAATGGGGTTTAAATAATTATTATTTTAAAAAAACATAGTTATAAGATTTTTATGTACCTTGTATGTCACAAATTATTTTGTCAGATGTAACTCCAGATGCCATTCTCCCATCACAGATGAAAATCTATAAAATAAAAATTAAATTTACAATTCTTGATATAAACTATGGAAATAGATCATTCCATTTTCATATTTTATTTCTCACATGACAGATTCTAAACTACAAGAGTGATAAGTCTGTGTTTTTTGCCTTACAAAATGTGTACAGTAACACATCACTGTGTTGCATTTGCATACCTTTGAACATAGTGCTGAGGGAAAGTATAAAATCCACTGTGTCAGTATAATTATTACAAGTATTGGAGTCTTGGTTTCCATCTTAGAAACAAACAATGAGCAGGTTAAATATTGCAATCCATGCAATTTCATGTCATTACTGGAAAAAAGGATTAAAAGCTACCAAAGTGGCCAAAGAAATATGAAAAGTGGAAGGTGAGGGGGCAGTCTCCATTCTTGCTGCTCAAGATTGGTTCAAGAAGTTTAAAAATGGTGACACAAGCTTTGAAAGTAAATTGTAATCAGGACAGCCAATATTAAGTTTAAATATGTTGTTGAAACAGATGCATTGGCAAGCACTCACAGGCCTCTCGTCTGAATTTGATTGCTCACAAGCAACTATAGTGTGGCATCTGCAATTCATCTTTAAGGTAGCAACGAATTACTGAAGTGTTCCACATGGACTACTAAACAAGCAAATAGTCATACAGACATCTGCAAGAAATTCCTTGCTAATTCACATGATCCCCATTTCATTAAGTGAATCATGATATGCATTGAAAAATGGATCTTTTTCTATTATCTGAATATCCAAATGCAGTGGTTTGACCCAGGCCTGTTCCTAGCCCAAAGAGCGAACGATTCAAAACAAAGGCAATATTGCAAATTTGGTGGAATTTTGAGAGTGTAGTGCACTTCAAACTGGTTCCTAATGGGCATGCCATCAGTGCCCATAAGTGCTGATCTCAGCATAGCACAAGTGGAGTACATGCACTCTTTGATGATTCATGCTACTCAGAATCAGTAAACAGACATCAGGTACTCTTCCAATAAGACAAAGCAAAACACACCACATTTCAGATAAAAGAAAATTTTCAGAACTGGCACTTGAGCTTCTTCCTCACTCAGTGTACAGTCCAGACCTAGCTCCTCAAACTAACACCTCTTTCACTCCGTAACTCATTTTCTTCAAGGTAGGCAGTTTCAAACATTTCAGGAAATCAAAAATGGATGTCAATAGTTTTTCACCTCCAAGGGCCATTGCATGGCATGGTAGAAAAATCAACCAACTTGCTGACAGATGGCTATGAACTTATTGAAAATAATGGTTTATATTTTGCTGAGTAAAGTTCATTATTTACATTGTAATAATCATTTCTCAAGTAAACAATAAAATGCAGACTTTTGAATTACCCTAGTATTAAATCATCTATGCTGTAATGAAAAAATAACACTGTACTCATATATGAACAATTTGCCAACTGTATATTAAACAATCCACATACTATATTTTAAATTGTATAAAATTTTTGAACTCTAAAAAAAATTAGATCTGTGCTACATTTACAATACTTCACTATTTAAGTGCATACCAAAGAAAATGTGTTAAAAAAGTTTTTTTTTTTTATGATGATAAATATATAAACCTGTAGGAACTGGAGACAACTTAAAATTCTACATAAATATTTTTTACAGATTTTTTTCTGTTTAAGATATACCTTGCAAGCATATGAAAAATTGTCTTTGATAGATGAGCAAGGCACTAACAAGTTCAGGCATGCTGACTGCAGGACTCAAATAAATGGCTGAATTGCAGAACTACTCAAAATTAAGCCTAAACTAGCTAAAATTGAAATAGTGAAGGTGCAGGCTTTTCATAGGACAGAAAACATCTAGTTATGACACTGCAGATGAGATTAAAATCCTGCTGATTCTAAACCTCACAGAGCTAATTAAGCTAGAAGGCTAATCATACACATTCAAATGGTTAGAGCAGCACTCATGGGTTCAGGTTCAATCTGGGTAAAATATAATTTGGCATCTTCTCAGAAATGGATTTCATAAGAAATATTAGAATTGTTTGTTTCAAATAAGTAGTAATGTCAAATCATTCTTGAGTGTGTGATAGGCACACTCAAGAAAGATTTAAAAACTTTTTCTTCTAAGGGGCTGGGGGTGGATTTGGTAGTTTGCCAGGCTCATATTCTGCAGTTTTGAGGCTCAAGTCCCATCTGGGACACATTGAGTTTTATCTTCGCAAACCCCCCACCCTGCCCTCAGTCAGTAGAGGGCACCGACGGGCTTGGAAAGGCTGTCATCTGTCAGATGGGACAAAGCTATGGCCCTGTGTGCAGGAGAGCCATAGCCTGTGCATGTTAAAGAACACACTGGATGGCATTGATCGGAGGCTACTATCTGCCTCCTAATAGCTGTCCAGTGGGTCCCCTCCCACAACCTTCTCTGAGCCCTTGTGATCAGATGGGACATAAAGCTGTGGCCCTGTATGCAGGAGAGCCATTGCCTGTGCATGGCACTGATGGGAGGCTACTATCTGCCTCCTAACAGCTTTCCAGTGGGTCCACTCCCCCAACCTTCTCTGAGCTCTTGGGGCCCTTGTGACCTGACCATTTAGCCCATTGTGTGCAAAAAAGTGCCACTCAACCCAAGCTCTGTTCTAATAACCATGCTCTACATTCCCAATAGTGATGTAACCAAGGGAAGGGTTTGAGAAGTATAACCTCCTCCCACACACCACTTTTGGGGATCTTTTTCTTATTAAATAATATTATAATTATTAATAACTTTAAATATATTTATATTTATTTTATATTATTAATAACTTTAAATTTTACAATAATTTAAAGAATATTATTTGCTTCTTTATCACTCTCAAAAATAATAGCTTGGTTACTAGTGGGTTTTTGATATAATTTTATTACTTTCTTTCTACTGTCATTAGTTATCATTCAATGACAGTTGGGGAGTTCCCTTTTCATGCATTAAAACATTTTCAAAACTTTTGATGTAGGAATTTTTTGTATTAATTTTTAATCTTTTGAAAAATTTTGTAGTGCCCTGTTTTGGAAATTATTACAAAAAATGGAACCTTAAAGCTTGACCTGAACAAAACAAAAATAAACTTTAGTAAATTTCACTTTTGGCAGTAGGATCACTCACTTAGATGTTATCAGTTTTTAAAACACATCTAGAATTTTGTGGAATGCTTTCTAGATGATTAAAATAGAATAAAAAGCCACAGAATATAACTAAAATGATTATAGCAAATATTACATCTTCAGAAAGTAAACACTGGGCATCTCAAGGTGCTACTCTAATAATGCCAATGAATAAAACAATTTACAAAGAAATCACTGCAAATTTCAAATTGTATTTCCCTGATATTTGCATGTTCAGCAGGTGTCCATTTAACCTGTCCTAACTACTAGTGGGTTGATTTACTTCTGAGGTACAATTTTTTTTTTGCAAACAATGGGCTAAATGTCAAGTCAAGAAGGGCTCAGAGAATGCTAGGGAAGGTGACACAAGGAGTGCCTTAATGTTCATGAGGTATGGCTCTCCTGTACAAGGATCCATGGCTTAACATTCCATCTGCCAATGAACAGTGGCCTTTCCAACCCCAACAGTATCCCCTTTCTAACTGAGGGGTTGGGTTGTTTTACCTCTGAGAAGCACTTTTTTGCACACCATAGGCTAAATGGCCAGGTCACATGGACCCCGAAGGCTCAGAGAAGGTTGGGGGAGGGGACCCACTGGAACAACTGTTGGGAGACAGATGGTAGCCTCCTGTCTAGGCCATCCAGCGTGTTCTTTAACGTGCACAGGGTATGGCTCTCCCGCACACGGGACCATGGTTTAACGTTCCATCCGACGGACGGCGGCCTTTCCAAGCTCATCAGTGTCCCCTACTGACTGTGGGCAGGGCGGGGAATTTTGCAGAGATAAATCTCAACGCTGACCCAGCTGGGACTCGAACCTGGGAACTACAGATTACGAGCCTGGCGCGCTACCGACTGAGCCCCCCCCCCCCTCTAACTAAGGGGGGGAGGCAGGTGTTATTAGTCAAGACAAATCTCAATGATACCGATACAGTTGTGACTCGAACCTGGCTATTGCAGATTATGAGCCTGACACATTAGCAACTGGGCCAACTTCACCCCAAGGTTATAAAAATATTTGCCTTGGTATGAAATTTACAAAAATATATATACTTTATTGACTTAGTCACAAAAAAATGCCTTGATGGCTTTGGCTGAAATGACTGATACTGTTAACAAACCAAAAGGGGAGTTAATTTTCCAATTTAGCATTTAAGTAGTAGAAGAGTAAATTCCTGCTTATTGTATCCTGTATTTTAGTCTTAAATATGTTTCATTTTAAAAACATCTAGTTACTGTAATCTGAGTACAAGGTGATCACCTTAAACAAAAGTTTTTACACAATTACTGATAATATTGAATCAGAGAGGCATGAAAATTGGTAGTAACATCAGTGGCATACCTAATTGGGGCATATATCCCCCTTGAATAACATCTTTCTAAGGAAGTTCCAAAAAATCAGAGGCTCAATCATGTCAACCGTATCACCACCAAACATTCTCACTGGAAATTTCTGGGTATGCCACAATAGCATACTTTGTTTTCTGGATAATGCCATCACTGATCCTCGGCAGTAGGCAGTTTCACAGTATTATGCACATATCTATAATCAAACATTATGATTGTAGACATTTGCAGATTTGAAATAAATCTAATGTGTAGATTTATATGTCCAAACTGGAGTGGCTATCACATATTTTTACTGAAGATTATTAACACTAGTTTTTATGGTTCATATTTAAAATGATTAGCAGTGCTACAAAAGTTTATAAGGTATGAGAAAGAAATCAAGATATATAATGGTGCCAGATTTTTTAAACAAAAGTTTATAAGATGAGAAACAAAAGTTTATAAGGTATGAGAAAGAAATCAAGATATATAATGGCGCCAGATTTTTTAATTCTCAATGGGATACAATAACAGGATACTAAGACATATTTATTTTGTCAGCTAGTTATATAAATTCTTCACACACACCCACATGGTGCAATGAACATATAAGGCAGAGAATATTTATGGGTGCAATTAAAATCTGTTCACAATGCAAGTGGTTACAAGGCAAAACTTTCAGGGCCAGATTTACACATAAGCTAACTTTAAAGTTTAGTGTATCGCAAAATTTTTTTATATTCAATTAATCTATTGTACAAACACTGTTGATCTCAGCTTTACACAGTATTTATTGTATACCAATGCTAATATAATGTTTCACCACGGCAATTTCACATTTCTTTTTTAATGTCCCCTTCAATCAGAATAATATATAACTGAATTTGACTCGGAAATTTTTGGGGCCTCTTAAACTTAGCATAGGGCCTCAGAAGGTCAAAGTCCGGCTCTGAGAGCTTGCCAAAACTCCTGTAATATTAATTTATGTGGACCAGAGCAATAAGCTTTAAAAAACTGAGCAAAAGTTCATTTAAATCTGGTACAGATGACTATTACTCTAATAGTAATATTATAGCAGATTCGTCTATGTAAACTATGATTTACATATTTTCTTTAGATAACTTACTGCATATTATCACACTCCAACTAAACATAAAGAATTTTTTAAACATATTTTAAAATATATGCTTACCAAAAACTTCAGTGAAAGTCAGATGTAATCTACGGTGCATTTATCCAATGATTTAAAAGTCATAAGAATAATTTACTCCAGTCTGGATCGTTTTAAACTACCAACGAAGTTTTTCTAGGATTTAACTCGAACACATGGTATTGCGTTGTGTATGAATTCTCGTGTGGGCAAAAAATATTACTAAAATAGGATGCTGAGCAATCACGTTGACGTGAGGTCTACGAAAGTGATGCCGCAAGGCCAATGGGCTGAAGTTGATTGTTGTAATCCCTAATTTGCTCCTTTCATTACCATGTTTATATCAGAAAGTATAACTCAAGTACAATGTTTTTATTTTATTTTCCCATTTATCTAAATTATGTTATATTTATAATATGCAGAAATCTTTGTCGCTACGTAAAGAATAACTTCGCCAACCTTCGTAACTGTAATAGATGTGCGTGAAATACGTCATATGGTCATATGACACAACGTTTCGAAATTGTTGCCACTTAAACATACAAAATCCTCGTAGAGCCATAAGCTATGGTGGTCCAGCCACAGATTGTAAATTTGTTCTCAAAACATGTCTGTCTTGAGCTATAGTTGCTGCATTTGGCCCCTGTAGAAAAATTCTAGAAAGATTCTGTTTGATACTGTCTGCCCACCGCATCCTAGGTCTCCCTTTTTCCTAAGGCCTTTAGAAATACTTATTCGACACCTGCAGCTGCAGCTTTGCATATGGACAACAGACCAAACCAAAGCAGCTTTCTTTGCATACTATGCTGCTTAAAGGAGACAGTCGCAGACTCTTTCCAACCCATTGATGTTCCAAACGCATCGTTTCCTACAGTCAAATGTCCCCATTCTCACAATACCTCTTTTCAAGACACTGCTTAAGCATCTAGAATCAAAGGCATCAAGTTTCCTGTTATCTTGCGTAAAAAGGGATCAAGTTTCACTACCATAACTAACTCTGAAAAAATCCAAACTATTATGTAAATTAGTTTTAGTTAATAAGTATATATGTATATTTTTCCTTACTCTACATAAAATCTTAAAACTTCCAGCATCAATCTCTATTGTTCTGCTTATCTCATGTCGAACATCACCAGTATCTGTTACATAGCTCCTAAGAAAATTAAGCCGAGACTCTTGCTCAACAGTGCAACCATTCAGATTAACTTAATCACAATCTGCCTCACCAGATTTCATTGCTTTAGTTTTCTCTCTGTTTATCAACAAACCTGCTCTATTACCAATTTAATCAACAGCTCTAATGGAGTTCATCTCATCAACACCATTTGTCAAAAGAGCTAAATCATCAGTATAATCTAAATCAGAAATTTTCAGATCTCCAGACAATTTAAGCCCAAAATCTTTCCCTTTCAGTGAATTCAACTTAACATAATCAATAATCAAATTAAAGAGAAACGGAGACAAAATGCACCTTTATATAATTTCACTATCAATGCTAAACCAATCGCTGAAAGCCTTAGCGATCATTATTAGAGCAATGGTTAATAAACATGAAACCTGCGTAAGAAGTAAAAAAAAGTTGTGGATGCCGACAAAGCACAATAAAATATACAGCACCCATTTCAAACTAGACTGCTGCATCAGGTGAGATTTATCAAGATTCTAATATATGCGTCCATTAATAGAAATACATAATACAGTGGTACTTTACATGTTATGTCCAAGACAAAAATAATTTCGAAGCACTATAACTTCTATAATACGCTTTTTTTTTTTTGGAAAAATATTGTTGAAGATGAACTAAAGATGTCAAATCTACCTTTTAAAAAATATTAGTTCAATATTTCATTAGTTATGGATTTAACTAAAGCAGAGCCACCAAGAATTAACCACAAGATTTCAGCTACCAGACTGCTTTAAATTTTGAATGAATATTGTTGAAAATTGAGATTTTGATTTGATTCAGATTTGTTTTATCTTCAACAACAATTTTTGATACAAAGCATATTTTAGAAGTTCTAAATTATTCCAATGATATATAACATTGAAATTAATAATGAACAAAATTACCATTGACATGACGTTGAAATTCTCTAATCAATTGATAGGGCTGTTTACTTTGTAATGAGGAATGCCGTGCAGAGAGCATGTAGGGGACAGGGGCTTAGACCAAAAACAGGAAGGGCCTCTTCTTTGGATCTATTTTGGTTTACTATAAAAAAGCACTTATGACTAATGGGTGAAAGGAGAGGGGATTAAGCCGCAGTGGCCCTTCCCTCTACACATTCTGGTAATGACTTTATTGATATCGTGTTCAGCACTTCATTTTTCCTGCTGGCTTTTTCTAATGGAGGCCTTTCAACCCATTCCTTTTCTTTTTTTTTGAACCTTAATGTACAGTGTGTCTTTCACTTGTTTTGGAATAAATTGTGAAGGTGCATGGGCACTGATGGAAACAGTGGTGAATTAACTTCTACGCTTGGGGAGATGACAAAGGAAAATTTGTTTGACATCCTACGCAATACTCACAACATAACTTTCACTTGACACACAATTATTTACGATCAAGAACAACGTATGAAAGACGTAAGAAAAATAAACATTATCTTTTCTTTGTTATTGGGGCAGGCAAGAGAGAACACGAAAAATTTATATATCACCTATTATTCCTCACCTCATAAACTTTCATTTGATGCTGAAACCGTTACGATTGATTTCTAGATAGCGAGTGATCAAAAGATTTACTTTGACAAGTACAGTGGCATATGGCATGCGAAAGCATTAGGAACAATATATTTTTCAACTGTAAAATATATTTCTCCATAAAAAGTACCTGTACAATAATTACCTTGATACTTTGAGTTTTATTTACAAAAAAAAAAAAGCATTCAAATCGTATCTTCATAACATATAAAAATCTAAACTGATACATGCAATTGATTTACAATTCTGGTGTTTTGCCCAACTATTGGCGTCCAATGGCACATCCATACCAGTTATGCCTCTAGTATTATAGAAACCTATGGATAATGGTGATCAGGCACGTATCCAATATTATTTTTAGGGGTATGCTGAACCTAAAGTTTTATGGATAACGTTGAAAATCTCTTGGCATGCCACATTCCGTAAGGTTCTTAAGACATTTGTGTTGTCGATAAGAAATGGAAGGGGGGATTTATATATATATATTTAAAGCAGTTAATATATAAGAAACTTTTATTCTTTTAACCACAAAAGGTTGTTTGCTTTATTGAATACAACGCAATCTGTGATGGTGCTCAGAAAACCATAATATCCCCTATTTACTAATAATTACATCATTTACTGATTAGTGTCTTCTTTCATGTTTATTCTTTCGTGGATGCAGGATAAAAATAAGAGGTAGGATTTGGCCAATTTCTATACACTGGGAAATTATAACTGCATTATTTCCTTTTTACTGAATTTTAGTTACATGTTTTCATCAAACTTCACCTCATTTTTTAATTACGAGCTTTTAAAGATTTAAGGGGGCACTTTAGAACTCGTCACCACCTCCTTGCCCAACCCCCTGATACACGCCAGCTGGTGATGTTATGACACGAGATAAGCAGAAGAATAAGGATTGATGCTGAGACTTTTAAGAATCTATGGAGAGTCTGGAGGAATAAGCCTATATACCCAAAGAATAAAATTAGGTTATACAATGGTTTTTATCTTTAAGTTAGTTATAGCAGAGGAACATAGACCATTTGTGAACAGCTAAAAACTTTATGTCTCCGCAAAAGTCCCCCACCCTGCCCACGGTCAGTAGGGGACACCGAGGGGCTTGGTAAAGACTGCCGTCCGTCGGATGGGACGTTAAGCCGAGGTCCCGTGTACAGGAGAGCCATACCCTGTGCACATTAAAGAACAAGCTGGATGGCCTTGACACGAGGCTACCATCTGTCTCCCAACAGCTGTTCCAGTAGGTCCCCTCCCTCAACCTTCTCTGAGCCTTTATGGTCATTGTGACCTGGCCATTTAGCCCATGGTGTGCGCAAAAGTGCCGCTCATAGGAAAAACAACCCAACTCAAAACTTTATGCCTTACAATCTTGATGTTCACGCAATATCTTGGACATTAAGTGGTTTATCTTTGTAAGTAATGATGAGGTTAGGCAAAGGAGTAGACAATCTTCTTTGAACAGCAAATTCTGCAGAGAGACTGCATTGGTGTTCGGCCATGTTGCCCATCTTCATAACTTTAGATTGGTGAATATGGTTATGAACAGTCTGCCCAAAGGTTTCAGAAAGAGGGGGAGACCTAAGATGCGATGAGCAGACACTGTCAAACAGGACCTTGTTAGAACTGGTCTACAGTGGCCAGACGTAGCCTAGGACAGATGCGTTTGGAGAACTAAATTGCGCATTCTGGTTGAACACTGTTGCGCATGTCTGCTTGAGGATTCTGTGTAAATGTAACAATGCTGCATAAAAAGATTCCCAATCCATATCTTATCAAAGTGTCTAAGGTTGAAGACTGCAAGCTTCCGTAGATGAAATATAAATGTGCGACTGCAGCGTCCTCTAAACGTGGGAATTTATTCATAATAATATGGTGGCAGAATGGTTATATTCACTCTTTGCTGAATTAGGCTTTTAGATCGATAGACGACTAAAGGTAGCAGGAATAAATTTCCTTTTCAAAATTAAAGGAATGTAGTTTTTAAGTTTATGTGTTAAATTTAATCTTAGTTTTTAATACGATCATTAAAAAAAAAAGAGTAGCATTACAAACAGAAACAAAATTCTAAATTATGTAAACCCTATGGTACCTCTTACTATAATTATCAAAAGACATTTTTATTATAACAGAAGTCATTGTTTAATATATTTCCATAAAATACCCGCGAGTTGCCATAAAATTACAGAGAGCGCTTAACAGTTTCTTTGCGAAACTTTAATTTGCCATGATTATATTCAGCGAAACGCAGCAAGTGGGTAGCTTACGACTAGTCGAAGCTTAACTTATTTTTCATACATTCTTTGATCATATTCCTTAAGAAACTTAAATATCACCCCTAGTGATGAATCCACCGATTGTTCGTGTTTCTTGTTTGGTCAATGAAACGAAAATTTTTTGTTCGTTGGTTGTTTGAAATTTTATGGTAAATCAGAATTATTTTTTTTAATTTTAAATACAATTGCTTTTCTTGAGTTGTTAAATGATAATTCACAAGCTTTGACATTTAACTCGTTACGACTGCCAACTGATTTGGGAAGATATGGTGATGTGTAAAAGAAGGTTAAAAAAAAAAAAAATCTTTTTTCCCTATCTCCTAATCTCAGTAGATTTCTTTCCTCTTCTCCGAAATTTACTTATTTTCTCTTTTATCCCATTCTCACACAGTGGCATACCAAAACATTTCTAAAGGGAGAGTGGCATGCTCGAGTCTTTGCTGTTTGGAAACCGCCTTAGAAAATAAGTCTTTCTAGCTCTCAATGGAGGGGGGGGGGGGGGGGTGCAGCTATGCTCCTGCAAAATCACTATCCTTAGGTAAGCCAAATCTCATTAAAGTCTTCAAAATCTTTTCCTTATATCCCCATTCGTATTTCCAATTTTTCGTCTACTCTTTCTTTAATTCATCTTTTTCAGTTTTCCATTTCTTCTGAGGATTTCTTTTTCCCAACTTTATCTACTCTTTAAAATCTTTTGAAGAGTTGCGATCATCTCAGTATCGGTAATTTTAGATGGGTGTCTTATATTTTAAAGTAGTCTTTTATTCACCTTTGCTGATGGAATGTACAAACATTTATACCTTGTTCAAATTTAAACTACGCAAATGTAAACTGCCTATTTCACGAAATCCTATTTGCTGCATTTGATCAGAGTTTCCGAAGGGAATTCAAAATTAGAGAATGTGATGCCCCTAAAATACCCCCTCAAGCAGCTGCTTGCCACAGAGGTCTGACAGGAGCCTGTCAGTTTATATGCCAGAGTCGAAGGTCTGAGAGGATGGCAGGACCTCAGCAGAAAAACGACACATACATCCATGCCTTACCCGGGGTTCGAACCCAGGTCCCTTAGATCAGTAGCCAAGCGCACTAACCACTCGGCCATGGGACGGCATGCCCCCAAAACGGAGGTTCCTCTAAACGGAGGTTAAAAGACAAGTAACCCACAGCCAAAGTTAAAATTAAAACACTTGACGCAGTAGCCTTCTGGAAGAAAATATTGGCGTTGGACTGTCAATCATGGGCGTCGGGAGCAATATTCTGGGGAGGGGGATTAAAGTTATCAGAACTTCTACTATGGCATATAAACTGACAAGCTTCTGTCAGACCTCTGTGGCAAGCAGCTGCTTGAGGTTTTTTTTTTTATTTATAAATAATTTCATTCAATATTATATCAGAAGTAGTTCTATAAATTTATTCCGTGGGCGAACAACTGCCTTCTTGCCCTCAAGCTCATGCTAACGACATTGTCAGATGATTCTGTAGAATCGATATTTAAGCTTTAAGGGACCGAAATCTTGTATTGATTTTAATGACGGATTCATTACAGTTTTTTATCCTTTATGACAAGTAGTAGTGAAATCTTAAGAGCCTCCCTGACTAGGAAAAAAACAAATGCCAATAAAAGGCCCAAAATAAAATGCCCCCAAATGCCAATAAAACCTAATAAAAGGAGTAGTTTTAGTACGATGTTTCCAAACTCTTTGGCGAATGACAGTTGCAGACACTTTCGGGCTGACATGAATATTTTAGTGCAGTAGATATTAAAAAAGCAAAGTTGTTGAGATAACTCGTTTCCATTTCAGTGCAAAGATATAATTCATTTGAAGATCTTTGAAAATTAAATTTCCACTGGATGCTGCGTTTTCTGCTACAACTAAATCCCTTACGAAATGTACACAGAATAGAGGGCTGCCATGTTTTCTACTCTGCCCTGAACTTTGAAGGTATAATCGAGGTATGGACAACCTTTTCACATAGGCGAGCAGGAAGTTTTTTTTTTTAAGAATATCACGAGTCGGAAAGAGCTATTCCATAAAACAATCGTCGAATGTCGTAGATCCGACGTTTGCAAACTTTTTTTCCATTGGCGGGCCGCATAGGCTGGGGCGCCGAAAAATCATTTAACAAGACATTTTTACATTTAGAGGGTTAAATAATATGGCTTATACCAAGAGTATATGCGACATTGATTCCCTGGGGAAATAGAATGTTGGTTGGATAACTGAAAAAATAAATTCCCGGATCAAAAATACATTTAAAATAAAAAATGTTTCCTACTCGCTTATTAAAATAAAGCAATATCCACATGCATTTCAAATTGCAATGAGAACTGTGTGCCTGAATTTTATTTGGCAAATACAATATATTTGTCAGAAAATTAATTTTCTAGTTCGTCATTTACTTCGAGGGCTTAACCATCAATCTTTCAGGGCCACATATGACCCGCGGGCCGTAGACCTTTGCCAGACTACGTACTTTTATAATCAAGGTAATTATAAATAATATTCATATATATTTATGACATAAAGGAACATGAGAATTAAACAAGAAATTAAAAGTAAATAATTTAGCCGCAATGAATTTGTTGCCACAACTGGTTTAATCTATGTCTTCTGATCATGTGCAATACAAACTGGGCGTCAAGATACGACAATTGTTATCAGTGTATATGATGCCAATATTCTACTATAATTTTACGGTTACTTATTTTCTTATTCTGTAACCAAATAAATTTGTAATTAACCAGATGCGTCAGAGTTCGAGACCAGAAGGCGGATTTTTTTTTCACACTTTTATACTATTTCAGATTAATTTAAACTGGAAGGAGAGCTGTGTACCAATCCCCAGTGATGATACACAGAAACGGCCAGGTCTGGCACCTAATGTCCGACCCCGCCTTCTCGTGGTGCAGGCCGTTAGTTCCTTTCAAAAGATATTCTTTTGGAAGAGGGTAGGCAGTATGGCATACTGATCTGGTTATCTATGGCCATTTTTTTTTTCAACTTTGCTAAGGAGTAGTCAACTTTACAGGGTCCTCGTGCTGACCATTAATACCCACTAGACTGGACTGGTTTATGGATTTGAGCTTGATTATGGATCGTGGACTTGCTGCACTGGTGGGCCTCTGTTGAGGGAGAATCTACCGCTGTTTTCTGTTTGCTTGTGGGATACCTTATATCAGCTGGTGGCTAATCCTGATCAGAAACCATCGCAGGTACCTGAACCTCACTTAGCTAGTTGGGCATCGTCAATCCTAAACTTTTCGAGAGCCATATTGCCTGAGACAAGCCATATGGCTCTCGAAAAAAAGTCCACTTGAAAAGGTGGTGCCTGATGTTCCTACCAGAATCGGTAACTTCAGCCTTTAGAGCAGGAGGAGGAGGAACATGTCTTTGCCCCATGCCTGCGATCAGGAGGCTGTTTGATATTGTTGGTCCTACCTATCTCAATCTCTATATACCCCTTCAATAAACCTAGTTTCTTTAAAAATCCTACTAATCATTTTCTCTCTGCAGGAACGTGGAACATGAGGACATTAGAGATTATTCTCTTGATGTCCTCACGCAGGAATTCCAGCGCTATAACCTAGATATTCTAGGCTTGCAAGAGACCAGATGGACAGATAAAGGCGAGATATTTAAAAATTACTTTAAATTTCTCTTTTCAGAGAGGGAGGATGGAAAGCATCTCCAAGGTGTAGGTTTGCTTCTCAGCAGACACGCCAGTGATGCTCTTCTAGGATATGACTGCATTAATGAAAGATTTCTTACAGCAAAATTTAAAACAAAAAGTAAAGACTTGAATGTCATCTGTTGTTATGCCCCCACAGAGGACTCTGATAAGAACGAGAAGGATAAGTTTTACAGCCAGCTATAAGATATTTTGAATTCTGCGAAGGAGATATTTCTCTTGTGCTAGGTAACTTCAATGCTAAAGTTGGTACTGATTCTGACTTTTGGGCCGGAGTTTTAGGTCCCTTTGGTATTGGTAGTTCCAATGGCAATGGGGAACGTCTCCTATAGGTAGGCAAACTTAATGGTTTACGAATAACTAACACCAGAACATTTATAAATATACATGGGTTCACCTGATGGGTTGCAAAGGGATATATTTTAACAGCAAATGGGCTACTTCAGTTAGGAATACCAGATCATACAGGGGAGCAGTTTTTGGGTCTGACCATTATCTGGTCAGAAGTGTCTTGCAGCTGACGCTTAAGAAATGTGCTAAGGTTAAGAAAATTGCCTTCGACACTGAAGGTCTGAAAGATCCAGATATAGCCAAAGCATACCATGATAGGCTACTTATTCATTATTCTTACTGCTGAAGTTGGGTTGGGTTGTTTTACCTCTGAGCGGCACTTTTTTGCACACCATGGGCTAAATGGCCAGGTCACATGGACCCCGAAGGCTCAGAGAAGGTTGGGGGAGGGGACCCACTGGAACAGCTGCTGGGAGACAGATGGTAGCCTCCTGTCAAGACCATCCAGCGTGTTCTTTAACGTGCACAGGGTATGGCTCTCCAGCACACGGGGCCACGGCTTAACGTCCCATCCGATGGACGGCAGCCTTTCCAAGCCCATCGGTGTCCCCTACTGACCGTGGGCAGGGCAGGGAATTTTGCGGAGAGAAATCTCAATGCTGACCCAGCTGGGTCAGCATTGAGATCCTGGAACTACAGATCGAACCTGGGAACTACAGATTACGAGCCTGGCGCGCTACCGACTGAGCCACCCCGCCCCTTACTGCTGAAGTTGAGAGAAAAAATGGGATCAGTTTAAACAGGCTTTTCTTGAAACCAACAGTACTTTTTTGGGTAAAATGGAACAGAGAAAACAATTTAAGTGATATTGATCTTATTTCTGAAAGAAAGAATTGCAGGATTAATATGAATCAACATCCTAATAGCCCTAACAGAAGGCATTACATTGAGCTTAATAAACGTGTAAAGGATCAGTTAACAGCTGATAAGAATCTTTGGCTTGATAGCTTGGCTGACAAAGCAGAGGAAGCGGTTAGACAGCACATCAGCAGGGGGTTGTACCAGATTGTTAATGCTTTATGTGGGGAGAAACGCACAGGTACACAGGGATTGAGAGATAAACATGGCAAGGTGGTTGAAGGTGAAGATTCTGTGATTGCTAGGTGGGCTGAGCATTTCAGAGATGTTCTAAATAATGCAATTATTTCTACTCCCATTGTTTGTAATAAGGACAGATGTATTACTGGCTTTTATGATGGCACTATATCACATTCCGAAGTTGCATTCGTTATCACTAAAACTGCATAAATCCCCAGGGGTGGGTGAAATCACCATTGAAAGGCTTAGAGCTGGGAACATTTGTGTTGTCACATGGCAGACTGAAATTTTGAATTTTTTTTTTATGATACAGGTATTGTTCCTAAGGATTTTACTAGAGCTATCATTGTCCCAATTTTTTTAAAAAAAAGTGATCGCAGTTCTTGCGATAATTATAGGGGAATTAGTTTACTTTCTGTTCCAGGTCAAGTTCTTTGCACGATTATAGTTGATAGAATTAAGAATTTGGTTGATGGACAACTGTGTGAACAGCGTGGATTCAGAAGTGGTAAGGGATATATTGATGAAATATTTTTACGTAGGAAGATTTGAGAAATGTTTAGTTTTAGAAACCTGAGGTTGCTAGCTTTACAGATTTCAAAAAGGCTTTCGACTCTGTTGATAGACATTTTTGGTCGATTGTTAGATCATATGGAATACCTGATAAGTTAGTTAATGAGAGCTCTCTATAACACGAGTCGTGTGCGAGAGTTGGTACGTCTTGCAGCGATTGGTTTAGCATTGCTAGTGGAGTTAGACAAGGGTGCATTTGTCGTCTTTTCTTTTTGGTTATTATGTAATGCGAAATTCTTTGCAAGAGAAAGATTTTGGCCTTAAATGGTCTAGAGATTTTAAAATTTCTGAATTAGATTATGCAGATGATTTGGCCCTGTTAGCAAATGACGTTGACGCGATGGATTCGTTCATTAGGGCTTTTGATGAGACTGGTAATACAGTAGGTTTGGTGATAAAACACTAAAGTGATGAAAATTGGTCAAGCAGATGGTGCTTCAGTTGCTTTGAATGGCTGTACTATTGAGCAAGTGTCTCGGCTTAATTATCTTGGGAACTATGGAACAGATATTGGTGATACGAGACACGAGATAAATAGAAGAATAGGGATTGCCACTGGGACTTTTAAAAAAATATATGAGAGTAGGTGTATACGCCTATTTTTCCATAAAGACTAAAATTAGGTTGTATAATAATTTGGTTCTTTCTAAGATTAGTTACGATAGCGAAACATGGACCCTTTGTAAGCAGGCTAACAAGAAACTTGATTCCTTTGATTCTAGATGCTTACGCAGAGTCTTGGGTGTTAGGTGGTTCGACTTTGTAAGTAATAACGAGGTTAGAAGACGGAGTCAACCTCTTTTGAGCATCATATTGTGCATAGAGAGACTGCGTTGATTTGGTCATGTTGCCCATATGCATAGTTGCAGATTGGCAAAAGGATTATGAACAGTGTGCCTAAGGGTATCAGAAAAAGGAGATCTAGGATGCGATGGGCAGACAATATCAAACAGGACCTTACTAGAATTGGCCTAGAGCAGGCATGTCAAACACGCGGCCCGCCGGGAACTGTTCTGCGACCCGCCAAGATTGATAACCAATACGTTTATTTAACTTTTGACAACACTGGATTCTTTAATTAAAATTATAAGTACGTACACGGTACACGAATTAAATAAACGTATTTCAGAAAACATTTCCATTTATATATAAGAGAAACTATTGCGCATAAATGTATATGTCGGAGCCCGATCGTAGAATTGCGAACAACTATTTTCCACTTTAAAAAATAATAAAACTGCGGAAAGATCAAGATTAACAGACAAGCATGTGCAAGCAATTTTAAAAATAACTACAGCTCAATTTGGTTAATGAAAAACGTTGCCAAGTTTCTTCAAAAAAAAAAAACTATATTTTATTTAAATAATGTTAAATTGAAAAAAAGAAACTTTCCTACATACATATGTATTTTTTAATATGTTTATATTCTGTGTATTATTATTTTGTATGTATTGATTTGTTTATAATAAAAGCTATGCTTCATCTTTATTTCCATTTTTTGTTTTTGTTTTGCGGCCCGCGATTTAATATATAATACTTAATATGGCCCTCGGTGGTTAACGAGTTTGACATGCCTGGCCTAGAGTTACCAAATGCAGCAACTGTAGCTCAAAAGACACGTGCGGAGAGAAAATTAGTCTGGTTGGACCTCCGTAGTCCATGGCTGCTCGAGGATTGCGTATGTGGATGTATAACGTTGGGCAATGTACTGATGGATGGACTAAGGTTTTTGGTTCCTCTGGCATAAACGATATTTCGAGCCTCCCCCCCCCCCTCTTTGCTTTCGTAAGAAATATTGAATATGAAAAACAGTGCAGTGTTTGAAAGTCGTCGGACATAAGTTGTTGCTACAAAATAAGAATATGAAAGCAGACGGTTTGGGTTGTTTTACCTCTCAATGGCACTTTTTTGCGCACAGTAGCTTAGGTTTTTTTTACCTCCGAGAGTTTTTTGCACACAATGGGCTAAATTCTCAAGCCACAAAGACCCCGAGGGCAGAGACCCACTGGGCAGCTGTTAGTAGACATGTGGTACTCTCCCATCAAAGCCATCCAGCGTATTCAGTAATATGCCCAGAATGTGGCTTGCCCGCACATGGGACCATTGCTTAATATCCCATCTGAAGGACGGCTGCCTTTCTAAGCCCATTGGTGCCCCTCTAGTGCAGGGCGGAAAGTTTTGCGGATAAATCTCAAAGCTAGGGCTCGAACCTGAGAACTACAGATTACGAGCTTAGCACGCTACAAACTAAAAACGCCTCATTTCAGAAGCGGGGATGGTTCAAAGGTTATTCATCATACCATAATGGGAAAGAAACTTGTTTTTGGTAGATGGTTGACATGTGTTAACAATAAAAAAAAAAAGAATTTTATCCAATCCGGTGGCCAGCCTTAACAATAAATCCGGCCCTAAATTTAGCAATTGTTTCTCCCTTTGCCCCGGCTTTCCAGTAATGCACCAGTTGCTTTTCCCTTTTCATTGCCTCTCCAGTACCGTTACCAGTTGCACAGTGGAGGATTAAGGTCTCTGAAGGCCCCAGTCATAAAAGATCCCAGAGCCCCCCCCCCCTCCAAACTGTCCAGGTGTGTGTGTGTGAGGGGGGGGGGTATTCACTTTACAAAATAATTTCGCAACTTACGAATGGATAAAATGCATGCAGCAGGTTAAACTGAACTACAGAAAAGCAGATAGAGAAAATTTTATATGCATTATATAAACTTTACCTTACTGAACAAAACAGTATTCATGAAACCATTATTCATCACAGGATTTAATACAACCAATGGAGAATATTCTAAACAACTGTTTTATAAAAAAATACGCAATGCTTATTTTATTAATTCATGACACATTTCACGATATTTTATATTACACAGAGAAATTAAAGCAACAATTCGTTAGCAGTTGAAAAATTTTGCTTTAGACTTCCAATACAAACTAATTTTATGTAATAGATATACAGTATTTTTATATTGGCAAAAATGCCAATAGAGAGAAACAAGTTTTTTTTACATAAAAAATTTCAAACGAAAATATATATCTTTACTATAAAAGTACTATTTCAATTACATGAATTCGACTTAACGGCATTACTGAGAATAAACTATCACTATGAAATATGATTTGTACAAAAATATGGAATAGTCCAAACATTGTTCAGTATTTAGAGACTTTACCAATCCCATCAGAGCCCCTTTCCCATGTGCGGAGTAGTAAATCAAGTTTTAAAGCTCATAATGGTATGCCAATATATTACAAAGGTATAATTATTATCATTTGTTTTTGGGATTCGTTAATGTGATGTGTTTTGGTTCGCCGTTTCTTTTCCCTGGCTGCTTGTGGAGATATTAAACACGAGGCGAAAAAATTCCTTTCGTAATAGTATAGCTTATTTCAGAAATGAAAAAGAATCCATCAACTCCATGCTACCAACTAACAGCAATGAAAAAGAATCCCATTCTTCGAATTGCGATGCCTCGAGACAAAACGGATACAGAAAACATTGTATAATCAGATATATATATATACGTGTTAAAAATATATGCACTATTTACTATAAAAATACATTACTTTGCATACCAGATATTAAAAATAGTTTTTTCAATCAATTATAATTAATTATTAAAATTGATCAGAATGAGAATTTTTTGCGCTGCATTTTTGCCGAGGTCTCGTCTTCCTCACAGAGGTAATTACATAACTACCTCTTATTCCTTAGCATAAAATTATTTTAAGCATTGAAAATAGAAAATAGAAAAAACGAATTTTAAAAAGAAAATTGTACTTTACAGGAGAGGACAGTTAATGTCTAGGAAGTTTCACGACAAAAAAAAAGCACCCCGTCACTTAGGAGGTGACGGCTTCAGGATGCAGCCAGGGAGGCCACTCGAGGGCACTTTTCAAAAGAACAGCTCCATTTGGCAGGAGGTCGGAAGATATCACCCACGTGAGGCCTCTCTGTTCCCATTTGTGAACAGAATGGCAGTTTGCTTTGGAGCAAAGGATCACCCTATAAACAGAGATTCAATCGAATAAAAAATATTCTCCGCTTTTTTTCTTTCAATACTGTTAGTAAAAGAAGTTAAGACAGACAATATTTTTTATTTGCTGAATTAGAGTAGATATAAAATTGAACGGGGATATTTAAAAAATTACATTTCTAGTCAAACTTAAACAAGTGGGTACTAGTTCACTTCAATCCAAGATAAAATTTTGACTTTTTAATGCAAGAATATGTAAGTCTTTTAAAGTTATTCAAGCGAAAGAACAATAAAATCTCTGCACCAAAGTTGGATTGGATCCCCTTTTCCCCCTTTAAAGATTTCGATCGAGTCTATGCCCTAAAAGTATTTGAATTATATTGCGTTACCTAAGAAGAATTTAGAACGAGTTGCACTATTCTTCTAGAATTTCTAAGAATTTAGAACGAGTTGCACTATTCTGAGCAATAGTATTTTACTGAGTGAACTCACTCAGTAAAAGATCTTAGATGGTACTTGGTCTGCCCGATTCCTTTGGGGTGTTTATCATGACGAAAAGCATAAAATTTTCAATTCTTGGACTTAATGTTCCTTTTCACAACTTTCTCAGATTTCAGAATTTCGCAACTTTTGGGAAGGTGTTTACATATAAGATGGAAGGTTTTGCATTATAATGTACATGCTGATATTCAGTGAAATGTGTTAAATTTTTTTATGCATCTTCTTGGTCCTTTGGTCTTAAAATAAAACACGTTTAAATGAAAACCCTTTCGCACCATAATTTTTGCTTATAGAAGAAAAAATGTTAAGGGACTTGATAGGGCCCAGAAACAGAAAACATCTATTGTGTGTTGAATAATAACACTACAGCACACTGAACCATGGCCTACCTCTTACCTGATAAAAACTAACTATTACTCTTCACGGTTGGCAATTTTTCTTTGTAACATAGCAAAACAAACATCCACCGAAATATCACCAGCTTTGATTTGGGGTTGTTTCACCTCTGAGCACTTTTTTTGCACACCATGGGCTAAATGGCCAGGTCACATGGACCCCGAAGGCTCAGAGGTTGGGGGGAGGGGACTCACTGGAACAGCTGTTGGGAGACAGATGGTAGCCTCCCGTCAAGGCCATCCAGCGTGTTCTTTAACGTGCACAGGGTATGGCTCTCCCGCACACGGGCCACGGCTTAACGTCCCATCCGACGGACGGCGGCCTTTCCAAGCCCATCGGTGTCCCCTACTGACCGTGGGCAGGGCGGGGAATTTTGCGGAGATAAATCTCAACGCTGACCCAGCTGGGACTCGAACCTGGGAACTACAGATTACGAGCCTGGCGCTTCTACCGACTGAGCCACCCCCGCCAGCTTTGAACGATGCACGCCATTAGTTACGAAAAATAACCTTCCTCCGCAGGTGATTTGTGCGTTCTGTTCGCCAGAGTGTGTATTTAAAATAAAAACATTTGTCGAAAACCATATACGTTACACTTTTTAAAGGTCACAGAATGACGAGAAATTTCAGATACGTACGTAAAATAGTTTGAAACAGCAGTAGAATAGATGGAAGAGGAAAATCAGCACGCAACACATTGGGTTATGCTCTTGATTGTCGAAGACAGAATTACTGCACGTCATTAATCTTCAGCAGAGCTTTTTTTTCTTCCTCTTATTAAAACCATCGCAATAATGTAAACGATTATGACTGAATGCAGTTAAGCGAGCCAATCACATGTTCATCAATGTCTGCAACGTCTTTTGAGCAACTACACTGAAACAAGTGCGTTACGAAATCGTCAAGTTAAATCCAACTGCAAACGTTTCACACTTTGTGCTTATTCAAAAAAAATTATGTTTTAATCCATTTATTTAACCGTTTGAAACTTTTTAACAAATATTTCTGAATTACAGAAATGCATCAAGAACGATAGGAAGTTGATTGTTCATTGTCTACTTTCTGAAACTGAAAAGCGATGAAAATAGTAAAGGATGGGATCAGTTGTGTTGTTTCACCTCTGAGAGGCACCTTCTGCATACAGTAAGCTAAAATGGTCAGGTCACAAGCCCGCCTTTACGCAGGGATGAGAGGAAGTCCAAACCCCGTGATACAGCGAAAAAAAAAATTTAGACAAAAACAGAAAAGACAAAAAAAAAATACAAAAATAAACAAAAACCTAAGAAAAGGAGAAATCTACCTTAAAGTCCCTTTGTCACCAAAATTTCTAGTTTAAAGGAAAAGCAAGAGTTTTCTTGACCCGCGAATGATAAGGTAGAGAGGACCTCAGAGAAGGCTGCGGACTCACTGGAGACCAAAGACCTCAGAGAAAGCTGGGACCTCACTGGAGACCCAGCCTCACCAAGGTCCTCAGAGAAGGCTGGGGACTCGCTGGAGAGTGATTAGAAAACAAATAAAAGCCTCCAGTCGAGGCCATCCAGCATGTTCTTTAACGTGCACAAATGTAATCGTCTACGAATTCTAAATCTTTAAAGAATTTAAAATATTCACTTCGGACATCGCACTCCTAGTTTTTTTTCGATGTTTTTGTTTCTTAAACGATAGGTATAATTTTGCATGAAATGAGCGACTTAAAAAAATGCATTTAAATAACAAACCGATTTGATCATTTCGTCTGTAACTCCAGATCTTTTGTGTAGAGGGCGCAAGAATCATTCTTATTAATTTTAGAACACAAAACTGGCAGCAGAGTTTAATCCGGTTTCGGGTGTTTATTGTTGCTTGGTCATTAATTCAAAGTGCCATCAAAAATGTTCCTTCAGTATAGAATTGCGAAATAAATCTTGGTTATATTGCATTGGTTCGAGCCCCGGGTAAGGCATGGATGTGTGTGTCGTTTTTCTGCTGAGGTCCTGCCATCCTATCAGACCTTCTACTATGACATATAAACTGACAGACTCCTGTCAGACCTCTGTGGCAAGCAGTTGCTTGAGGGGGTATTTATTTTATTATATTGCCCTAAATTGATGTAGATGTACTTTCCAGAAACAGTCAGAATTTCGCACCATACAAGATGGAACCAAGAATAAATTAGCGCTAACTATGCATCGGGATTCAAAAGAGGCTTCAAGTGAACTGTATTTGCCCTCTAGACTGTATACTTCGCCCCATACTTACTCGGCTGTGGCCCCGGGGATCATTTGGCCTCGCACTCATAATCTCTCTACAAGGAAACAAAACCGCAATTCGAACCATTCAACTGATGACCTTCAAATCACGGTTTGAAAACCGATACTTCTTACAGAGTTTCAAGTTTACGAAAGTCACAGGAAGTGTTCGGAAAGCGCATTTCAAATATATCAGCTACATAATGGATGAAAGAGTAACCATTTCTTATCCTTCTCCCCGCAAAGAGAAAGGTAGACCACAACAGCAACGTTCTGCTTCAATATTAGGCCACTCTAGTAATATTTATTTGAAAGACAGATTTCCTTAATTGCAACGATTCATTTGGATAAGCATTATTAAAACAATCCCATATTGCCTAGTTAAAGCATGGCATGGTTAAAAGTTGCCCAGTTCCGGCAGTGGGCTGAACTATTACCGTGCTTTGTTGTAGAGAGAAGGTACCTGGGTGGGAATTTCGGTTGTTAAAGCCGTGGCTATCGAGCTCTGAGCAAGAAAAAGTTACGAAAAGACATTCTGGCTACTGCACCAATAAGTAAGGCAGAATTTACACCTCGCGCGCCCCTAGCCACACACGAAGTGGTAGTGCGCCCTCATTGTCGGTAGGCTAAATTTTTGTTGTTTTTACAACCAAGAAGAAGGAATTTGAATGATAATACATTTTTACTATCAAATACTGTAAAGATTAATATTATAAATTAACGTTATACACAGCATACGATTTATATGAAATAACCTTTAAAAATTATTCATCCTCTTTTTTTGCTCTGGGAATGAACAAATTACACTAAATTATCAAATGCTTCGGGAGACTTCCATGTTGTCTGAATGGAAAGTTATATTCAAACCTTCCTAACTTTGAAATAAAACTTTTGTAGCAAAATGTCACAGGAAATTGAAAATTTCGGGAAAAAATCCCCAATGTCGATTTTGGGCAAATTTTGCTTAAGAGAACTGTATGTAGTAAGCTGAAATATTTAACAGTAGTATTGATAGTCATAAGGATTTACCTGAATAAAAATAAAATAAATACCCCCTCAAGCAGCTGCTTGCCACAGAGGTCTGACAGGAGCCTGTCAGTTTACATGCCATAGTAGAAGGTCTGAGAGGATGGCAGGACCTCAGCAGAAAAACGACATATACATCCATGCCTTACGTTAGAACAAATCGTTTATTGAAATAAATGGAATCTTAGAAGTTTGCGCAATGATATTTCAGTTTACATCAATTTTGAAACAGCGTGGAGGATTGCATCACATTTTAGATTCAACAATTCTTTAAATATCAAACGAATAGTGTTTAAAAACGAGATTGGGATAAATCTATTTGAAAAATATAATTTTATTTCCTGCAACTATTTATTTGTAAGAAAGAAAAAGTTGATTTACAAATTTAGGGAATTTTGAATATAATTTTCCCTTATCACAACATGGAAGTATCCCAAGACGTTTAGTAAAATGGCGTATATCCTCACAATCCATATTCTTTTTAAAGTCACTTTAGATTGTTAGGAGAGAGACACTGTTTTGAAGATAGTAATTGCTATTTGTATCAAGAATATTTGCGACAAGTTTTCTACTCGTACGAATTGAATAGGTCATCATTTTGCTGTTAAATAAACAAATTGCAACTTAAGCGCTGATACTCTTCGGCAAGAGCCTTATGGGAAATACAGCCGACCTTTCAGCGAGACCTGAAGTGATTCATAAAAATAATAAAATAAATACCCCCTCAAGCAGCTGCTTGCCACAGAGGTCTGACAGGAGCCTGTCAGTTTATATGCCAGAGTAGAAGGTCTGAGAGGATGGCAGGACCTCAGTAGAAAAACAACACGAACATCCATGCCTTACCCGGGGCTCGAACCCAGGTCCCCACCCCCCGCCAAACGCACACAGTAGCGGTATACTAATTTTCATGCTTCCAACTAAATGTGCTCTCCGTGAAACGCATATTTTCAAATTGGCTACCAAGAAACCATCCCTCAGTCCTCTTCTTTACAAATGGAAACAGCAGATACCTTTCATATATGAGCGGGGAAATGCAGTGGCAACGTATGGATAACAAAAACATTTTAGTTGGCTAGCAGAAATAGAGAAAAAAAATTGATAGATGAAAAAAAACTCGGTCCAAACCTATATTAACTTAAAATGTAGGAGCAGATTTAGATTAATCAGATTCTTTTGCAGCTGTGAAAAAGCCAGGTCTCCTGGAAATTTGGGGTTCTCTTAAATACGATCATTTTCTGAAAATTTGGGAAGCCATGGAATAGGGACGCCAAAAGATCTTGGTGTCTCCCTCTGATACGGCTAGGCAAATAGAATTCAAAATTATTCTGGTTTGCGCAAAATTCTAGTTCTACTGATACAGATTCCCATGTTTCAAGGCTACGATTCCGAAGGCCTAATAAAAAAGATATCACTGCTTTATGTAGTACCAAAAGAATGCTGTACAATAAACATCTTTTTAAGCGAGACATAATTCACTTATAATAAATAACCTATACATTATCTAGAGAGAAAAAATAACAAAAAAGTTAATATTTTCTATGGCTGTAGAAATCAATCTCGTAATATGATAAAATTATATCAAACACCTTTATGTCAGTTAACACAATAAATACTCGTGGCAGACAGGTTAATTTGCTTGCCAGTATGGCACATATAACGAATTCATATTCCGTGCAAATAGCACATCATTTTTTTTCCCTAAGGAACAGGAATCGTGACACAAAGTTCCTGTTGACTTAGCAGTCACACAGTGTCAAAAGCTTTTCCCTTATAACTATCAAACTGTCCCAAGGCACTTTTTGGTTAAGTTTTTTTGAGCTGGAAGAGTTCATTGTCCTCTTCGGCCTCCATCTCATTCTCATCTCGACTTTTCATCCTTCAGATGGTCGTAAGTTTCTCGAGACCATTATTATCTGTCGGCAGCTGAGATGCTCTCTGTCGGCGAAGATCCGATTTAATAAAACCTGTAAGAAATAAAGTTGTTTTAGTCTAAAATCTTTAGAGTCTCCTTCAAATGTATCGACATAAACTATAGTACAACTGGACAATTGGGGGAACATCGAATCTTCTGGGGACGCAATGAATTTTTTTATCTTTTAAAAGTGTAAATTTAATTACACACTGCTGAAAATATTTATAATAAAAAATAAATACCCCACCAAGCAGCTGCTTGCCACAGAAGTCTGACAGGAGCCTGAAAGTTTATATGCCATAGCAGAGGGTCTGAGACGATGGCGGGACCTCAGCAGAAAAACAACACATACATCCATGCTTCTTAACCCGGGTCTCGAACCCAGGTCCCTTAGATCAATAGTCAAGCGCGCTAACCACTCGGCCAGAACACATACATCCATGCCTCTTAACCCGGGTCTCGAACCCAGGTCCCTTAGATCAACAGTCATGCGCGCTAACACTCGGCCGGTGGACGGCCTGAAAATAGTTTAGGGATATTTATATTGAGTCACATTTCAAGTTGAGAAATTTCGAAAATAAATATATAAAAAAAAGTGTCCCCGAAAAAAATTGTTTTGCTGATGAATTAACATTTTCTTCTCCGATGTGTAATAGCAAGTTCATTAACTTTATCTGCGTTTTAATACATATAATTTTAATTCTACAACGTTTTTTAAATACTGTAGTAAAAGGGTTACAATCGGATCATCTGATCTCGATTTTAATCATGAATGCCCGACCATTGCTCCAACAAGGACAGGATCTAGGGGCGAGGGGGGGATGCTATTTATCGAATCAAGTATTATTTCTATTTCATTCCATCACCACCATATACACCTTTAGACTTGCGTTTTTGGGGAGGGGAGTACTCAGTCGGTAGCGCGCCAGGCACGTCATCTGTAGTTCCCAGGTTCGAGTTCCAGCTGGGTCAGCGTTGAGATTTATCTGCGCAAAATTCCCCGCCCTGTCCACGGTCAGCAGGGAACACCGATGGGCTTGGAAAGGGATGTCGTCCATCGAATGGAACAATTGTGATAAATTGTATGGCAAGTCCCGATGTTCCGCTATACATAGACAGTGCTACATCTTGTGGGAAATGCCATTAACCACCATCCACCCTCCAGCAAAACCTTCAATGAAGAAACCTAGTGCTGTGGAACAGCAGGCCGTGGCCTCGTGTATCGGGGAGCAATACCTGTGCACCTTAAAGAACACACTGGATGGCCTTGATGGGAGGCTACCACCTGCCTCCCAACAGCTGTGCCAGTTGGGACCCTCCCCCAACCTTCAGGGTCCATGTGACCTGGCCATTTAGCCAAGGTGTGCAAAAAAAGTGCCGTTCAGAGGTAAAACAACCCAACCCTCGCGTTTTCCGTTAGAGGTCAGCTTCAGGAGCGTCAACACCTCCGCGATCGACAAGGGCCTGCTGCAGGATATGGAGGAAACAATACGTCAATCAATCTCAGTCATCCTGGAGATGAGGAAACAATGGGTCTATCAATCTCAGTCATCCTGGAGATGAGGAAACAATGGGTCTATCAATCTCAGTCATCCTGGAGATGAGGAAACAATGGGTCTATCAATCTCAGTCATCCTGGAGATGAGGAAACAATGGGTCTATCAATCTCCGTCATCCTGGAGATGAGGAAACAATGGGTCTATCAATCTCAGTCATCCTGGAGATGAGGAAACAATGGGTCTATCAATCTCAGTCATCCTGGAGATGAGGAAACAATGGGTCTATCAATCTCAGTCATCCTGGAGATGAGGAAACAATGGGTGTATCAATCTCAGTCATCCTGGAGATGAGGAAACAATGGGTCTATCAATCTCGGTCATCCTGGAGATGAGGAAACAATAGGTCTATCAATTTCAGTCATCCTGGAGATGCTGCCGAGGAATTTAAGGCTTGCATTACTAGATTCATTCAATGGATACCCAGATATCATTTTACCCATCAAAACTTTTTCTTATTTCCATGGGTTTATTTATAGTCGATGCATGATCGTTGAAACATTTCAAACTGGAAAATAACTAAGCTTAATCTAGACTATAGGCAACGTTACTCTCGGATACTTCGCTTATCTGATATAGGCCGTTTCCGTTTGAATCATCTGTCAATACCTATGTCGACTATAAATGGATGGCGTTATTTCTGAAATATTCCTAGAATTTACAGTTACATATAGGGATGTCCATTAATCTTTTTTTTTATGCGAAAGTCAGTGGTGGAACAAAAATTTCACTGGAAATGATATGTTATTTCCCAACATTGATAGAGCCCATTCAATCGATCTTAATATTTTCTTAAAATACAACGAACAAATACGGAGAAAAAAACGAAATACATAGTCTTCGTTGTACAATTTTTTTTTTTGATTATTCTCCACTTCCAACACTTTTTTTTTTTGTTCTTAGAGTCAATAAAATTTTCGTTGACTTCGCATCATTTAAATAATTTAAATCTAAATTTATTTAACTATTTAAATTTTTTTATTATATCTCGCTAGTTTATATGAATTAATAATCTGCGGCCCTTGACCTCTTCAAGGATTCAAAGTTTGGCTCTTAAAAATGGAAAAAAATTTTATTCCTGGCATTGAGTATTAATAGAAAGAAGAAACACTATACCTCCAGAGAAAATCTTAACTCTGGCACCGGGGGCCACGGACGCAAAAGCTTTGGGCTAAGAGGAGAATTGGGACTGCAGACCCTCTTCAGAGTCTAAACGTTTATTACAAATAAAGAACATTTCATTTGAATGTAATATTTGTTCGATTTATCTTACCTGTAATGATCGCTCCTATCACCAGAGTTCCCGCTAGACACAGATTCGAGACAAGATCGCTATATTCATTAAAGAGGGCAGCAGCTCCGATAGTGAACACGATGCCAAACACCTAACGAGAAAAAAAAAGAGACGATACCAAACGATTTAACATAAATTGCACACGAGCAGAAAAATATATCGATAATACACTATATTGCAAAAAGTGTCCGGACACTTGCATGTTATAAGTGAATGAAAAGGCCACATTCAAATCTACCTAACTTTGAAATTTTTTACGGAAAAAAGTCTCTAGACATAAATTGAAGATCTCGATCAGAGCTCTCTAAATCTCTATTTTCTATAATATTAATCTAATATTTAAAGAGTTATGGAAGATATAATATTTAACAACAGATGTTATCACACACCACACTTCCAAAACATTTCCCCCCCCCCCCAAATTGACGAAGACTTCAAAAATCTTTACACAAAATTCAAATATCGCATTTATATTGCGAACAACTTGTTAAAACTGTTGTGATTTAACCTTCTGAAGTAAATTTTCAAAACTAGAAAAAGTTTCGCATAAATGTTTCAGCTTCCATAACTCTTCAAATATTAGATTAATATTATAGAAAATAGAAATTTAGAGAGCTCTGACCGAGATCTTCAATTTATGTCTAGTGACTTTTTCCCGTAAAATGTTTATTTTCAAAGTTAGGTAGATTTTAATGTGGCTATTCGTTCACTTAATATGAAAGTGTCCGGACACTTTTTTCCAATATAGTGTATGTAAAGAGTACGGCTCCTTTGAAAATCAAATATGCAAAAGATTAAATAGCTTGTGCATGTTAATTATCATCGCGAAAGCTTAGCTAAACATTTCTTAGAGATTTTTGAGTCCCAAGACATTATTCTTTCGATGCTACTTCCAAATACATACCTGAGCCGATGCATTGAGCAAACCGGAAGAGGTCCCTTCAGCCTCGGGATACGTGATTTCTGCCGCAAACTCGAAACCCAACGGCAAGTAGCCAGTCATGAAGAAACTGAAATCAAAAGAAACATCGCAGGACTTACTTTTTTTGTTACTTAGATTATTTTTAAACAGTTAAATTCATTCTATTTGAAGAGTCCACACATTTTGCAATAAAGGTGAAGTTAATAAACAAAAACTAAAAAAAAAAATTTCCAAATTAAATCACATTATTTAGATCATTTTCTCGAAAAACACCCTCACATATGGTGTAAATTAAAACGGTCTTGTGCAGTTTTTGCCAATTTCCAGTAGGAGTTTGGCTCAACAATAAAACTTTTCCGAGTGAGTCGATATGAAGCCTTGAGATGGGAGTTCATCTGAGATGCTGCAAGGGGCAGGGCAAAACCGAGACTCTTTCGGGAATTCACAATAACCTTAGGGTTGGGTTGTTTTACCTCTGAGCGGCACTTTTTAGCACACCATGGGCTAAATGGCCAGGTCACATGGACCCCGAAGGCTCAGAGAAGGTTGGGGGAGGGGTCCCACTGGAACAGCTGTTGGGAGACAGATGGTAGCCTCCCGTCAAGGCCATCAAGCATGTTCTTTAACGTGCACAGGGTACGGCTTTAACGCACACGGGGCCACGGTTTAACGTCCCATCCGACGGACGGCGGCCTTTCCAAGCCCCCAGTCAGTGTCTCCTACTGACCGTGGGAGGGCGGGGAATTTTGTGGAGATAAGTCTCAACGCTGACCCAGCTGGGACTCGAACCTGGGAACTGCAGATTACGAGCCTGAGGCGCTACCGACTGAGCAACCCCGCCCCGTGGGGAGAGGAGAATGAGATTCTAGGAATAGAAGAAAAATGAATTACAGAGGATGAGATGAAAGGGGAAAGGAGGGTGGAAAGAGAGAAGTAAAAGTGGGGGACAGATGTGGTGAGGGATAAAGAGAAAAGAAAAACTCGAGAGATCAGAATACTTCCTCCGTTCTGCATATTATTAATAAAAAGCAATCCTCTCTGTAGTTGTTGCCGTCTTTGCAAGGGTTTTCTATTTCTAATGAGCATCAGAATCTGCATCCACCCTTTGTAGCACGCCCACTATCGGAAGCGTGGTGGGCGTATCGCAACCCCACCGCGCATCGGGGTTCTCAAGGCTCTGGTCCTTGAAGCGTGCTTTGACGGCGAGTTATGCGACAGATGAATCAACTGTTGCCATCAGCGGTATTCAGTTTCTTCACCTGTGTTGGCGCAGACTCTGCCTTCTTAGGTAAGGTCCTATTTACCAATACTGAGTGTTTCAAGGGGAGAGGAATATGAAATGCAGTCGCTCGGAAGGAAAGTTCCGAAACTGAAATGAAACCCATTCGACATCTGCTGTATAACGCTCAGTAAAAATAAAACTCGAGCAGAGTCAGAAAAATTATGTTTTAAATATTTCTATTCAGGTTTATTAACATTATATTTTAATCGGTAAACCTATCGAAATGTTTAAAAGTGGTTCTAAAATCAGAACTAAGTTTCTGAAGAATCTCGTTTTCAGCAGAGAATTGTTTCACAGGGGCGAAGTCCGCATTTAACTAGAAAGAGCAAAAAAAGTGAAATTGAAGTATGAAAGCAACATCAAGAGAACTAGAATAATAATAACAACATTAGAATAATAATTTGCCTATTAGCAAATGCTCATTTTAAAAGAGAAACAATTTTTTTTTAAATTTTTCTCATTTAGAACCATTTTGACAATATATATATAATATAAATACCCCCTCAAGCAGCTGCTTGCCACAGAGGTCTGACAGGAGCTTGTCAGTTTATATGCCATAGTAGAAGGTCTGAGAGGATGGCAGGGCCTCAGCAGAAAACAACACGAATATCCATGCCTTACCCGGGGCTCGAACCCAGGTCCCGTAGATCAGTAGCCAAGCGCGCTTACCACTCGGCCACGGGACGGCTATTTTGACAATGGAAATTTCTAAATAATAGACGTTTTGGAAGAGGCAAAATAATATTTCATTAGTACCCATACAACAGCATTAAAAGAACTCCTTAGGTATCTGGGTTCGAGCCCCGGACAAGGCATGGGTTGTCTTTCTGCTGAGGTCTCATCTTCCTCACGTATCGTCTGTATCACGTATTAAACTGATCGATTGCTATTGGCTCTCTGTGGCATGCAATGTCATCATGTCTTGGAAGGAAATTTACACTGCTGTTCATAATTTAAGGAAATTGAGCAAAAAATGCAAATATCTTAGGGAATCCTTTTTATAATTTAACGAAAATTTCAGAGGATATTTAACATCACATATTAATACTTACATTTGAAGGATAGAATGTATCTGAATACTTCTCAAATTATAAAATGAAATTTCCAATCAAAGAATAAATTGGAAATATTTTCCAATTGTGAAAAATTATAGATCACCGCAGATATTGAAGTTGACGTTATTTAGTAAGGAGTATTGGGTTGGATTGTTTTACATCTGAGCGGCACTTTTCTGCACACCATAGGCTAAATGGCCAGGTCACATGGACCCCCGAAGGCTCAGAGAAGGTTGAGGGAGGGGACCCATTGGGACAACTGTTGGGAGACAGATGGTAGCCTCCCGTCAAGGCCATCCAGCGTGTTCTTTAACGTGCACATGGTATGGCTCTCCCGCACACGGGACCACGGCTTGTCCCATCCGACGGACGGCGGCCTTTCCAAGCCAATCGGTGTCCCCTACTGACCGTGGGCAGGGCAGGGAATTTTGCGGAGATAAATCTCAACGCTGACCCAGATGGGACTCGAACTTGGGAACTACAGATTACGAGCCTGGACTCTACCGACTGAGCCAGCCCCTTAGTAAGAAGTCTGATTACCCCTAACAGCAATACAGTTTCCACAAGGAACTCTCATGCTTCTAATAAGGTTAAGCCAGAAGGATTTATGCTTTTATGCATAATAAATAATTTATTATGCAGAGGGCAGAAAATCCCATTCCTCTATAAGAGCATTTTCTCGGTTCACGAAGGGTCGTTGAATTTACAACTCGCTTTCCCACTCATGTTCAATGGGATTTATTTCTATTGACCTCGCTGACCAATCCATTCTCCGGTTATCTTCCCTCTCAAGGTATTCATCCACTATCTGCGCTCTATATGGACCAGCTTTATCATCCAATAAAATAAATTCTGTACCATGATCAGCGCAACGATTGATAGGGATACCTCTCCAGACAAGAACAATCCACTCCCACCAAAACTGTCCCAAGCTCTCTCCAGATACATTGGCGTCGAGAATCTCTACTTATACTATATTCTTGATTCATCCGAAAAGAGAACCTGTCCGCATTAATCCACTGAAGGTGCTGCCTGCTCTCCATTCCAGTAGTGGCCTCCGATGAGCTGATGTTAGTGGCTCGTTCTTCTACAGCATGTTCCACTGTCTGAAAACATCCCCAGAGTCTGGAAATTACACTTTCCGACACATTCATGAATCTGTCAACCTCTCTTATGTCCTGCATCCATCCGTCCGATAGCTCTCCACTTCTGGCAGTCATCCAAATGGTTTCTCCTTTGTATTTTAACATAACTGTAATACAACACGCTCTATAAAGCCGCTTTTAATACGAAATGAGAAGCTTCTGTTCCTAAAGATGCTTTTATCACTAGGTTAATTTGCATATTGCAAACTCCTACTACTAAAGGCTGAAGCCATCTACAATGAAAGACTTCTTCCAATGTAGGTTGGACGATGCCCGTAGAAGCAAGGTTTTAGGTACCTACGATGACCTCTACTATGGATTATCCACCAGCTGATAAAACATATCCTGTGAATCTATTCACTTGGGGTGTCAACCCACAACCAAGCAGAAAATACAGCAGAAGATTTTCCCTCCATAGAAGTCCACCAGTGCAGCAAATTCAGGATCAATAATCAAGCTCAGAGCCATAATTCCATTCAGGTCGGTATATAAGGTCAGCACCAGGACCCTGTGTGGTTGACCCCTCCTGAGCAGGGCAGAAAAAAATAGCCATAGTAATCCAGATAAGTAGGCCATACTGATCTGGCAACACTCCCCTTCCACAAGAGAGTATCTTTTGAAAGGTACTAATCATCTGCACTACGAGAAGGTGGGATCGGGCTTGAGGTGCTAGGCCTGGTTCTATGCATCATCACAGGTGATTGATGCATTCCTCTCAATGACTACTAAACTACCATTTACAGACCAGCAATAAAAACAAAGTTGTTAAGAGCAATGTTATTATTTGTGCTATCAATAAGGCACTTAACAACTGAGAAACCAACCTCCTCAACTTTCCATTTTGAGTGCTTTTATGTAGCATTTGAAAGAAAAGTATCATTACAAATTTTGCAGTGGAAAAACTGGACGTAATAATCGATAACATTTAACTCATCACACTTGCGAACAAAGATGATGAATTGATGATAATCATCACTTCTATGATGCCATACAATCATTGAGAAACCCGAGTATGACAAATGGCACATCCTTTAGAGCAATTTCCTGTTTTGAAAGAAAACATTGACATTACTTCTGCGAGTCTCGACTTCGCTCCGTAGACTCTTGCAATACAAATGAAGCAATGCTCAGCAACCCAGAAGTTCGCGCTCTCATAAAATGTCCTTTGCTAATTGAAACACAATCTCTCATTCAATGTTTGTTGTGATGTCGCCTCAAGAACATAATGCACTTAACCCATCCAGCATGCCTTTATCTCCTGATCATTATCAAATGGCAGGTGGAGTCTCATTCGTTAAAACACCATTTCTGCTTGCTGAGGGGAAAAGCAATATTAAAAAATAAAAATAATAATATGCCATTCTCAGACCTTCTATGGCATAAAAACTGACAGGCTCCTGTCAGACCTCTGTGTCAAGCAGCTGCTTGAGGGGGTATTTATTTTTTTAATAAATACCTCCTCAAGCAGCTGCTTAACACAGGGTCTGACAGGAACCTGTCAGTTTATATGCCATAGTAAAGGGTCTGTGAGGATGACAGGACCTCAGCAGAAAAACACAAACGTTCATGCCTTATCCGGGGCTCGAACCCAGGTCCCTTTGAATGAACTTTTAATATTTTTGTGTTGATGTAGGGAGCGAAAAATCACTACATGAAAAAAATTAACCGAATTAAGGAATCGTTCAAATATTTCAATCGTAAACTTTAATATTTTAAGTTATTAAAGAATTACTATTGGGAAAGAACAATACTACTTTCTAATTGTCCAATGTTTCGAGAGTTCTAGCTTCATTCTTCTAATGAATTTCCGGGAATTATAACGAGATATATGAACAGAGGTTTGCAAGTGAACAACTTAAGAATCAAGATTTTCCTCAACTGCTGTACTTACACTGGAGGAAAAAGAAACGCCTGCTAAAAGGAATTATAATGCAATTAAGTCTTATAACAACAGTGCAATTAATGCACGTGCATTAACGACGTATATGAAGCCAAAAATATTTCAGTCATACATACAATGGATGCTTCTTCATGTGATGATGATCAGCTGTTCCTTTACGACTTCTATTTCTACTATAACGAAGTTTCCTTCAATTTCGAAAAATATGGATTCGGATTACTAATTTTCTTCGAGAGGTATTAAAAAAAAGGGGGGGGGGAGCATTAAATGTGTTGGGTTGTTTTACCTCTGAGAGGCACTTTTTTGCACACCATGGGCTAAACGGCCAGGTCACAAAGACCCCAAAGGCTCAGCGAGGGTTGGGGGAGGGCACCCACTGGAATGACTGTTGGGAGACAGATGGTAGCCTCCCATGAAGGCCATCCAGCGTGTTCTTTAACGTGCACAGGGTATGGCTCTCCCGCACACGGGACCATGGTTTAACGTCCCATCCGACGGACGGCGACATTTCCAAGCCCATCGGTGTTCCCTACTGACCGTGCGCAGGGCGGGGAATTTTGCACAGATATATCTCAACGCTGACCCCAGCTGGGACTCGAACCTGGGAACTGCAGGTTACGAGTCTGGCGCGCTACCGACGAGCCCCCCTCCAAAAGGTAATCGTATTCTTACGAAAGCTATTCAGTTCCTGGCTTTATTCCCTTCACATAGCATGAAAATGGCTTCCTCACTCGATCACTACCTAATATTGTACGAAGAGCAAAATATCTCGATTAAGAAAAGGATAGAGATTGATATTTACCCTAATAGCGATGCCATGAGAAATAAGAGCCAGATGGAGCCATGCCTTAAGACTATGGTGTAGGCCACCATTCCACACAAGGAAAGGATGTACACGATCAACGTCGTCTCCCTAGATGGGGAAAAAAGATATTTATTAATGTATTGCAAAAGAGTGCGGATGAAAAGAAATTGCATTATAATTAACTTACAACTCTAAGGTTTTTTTTGCTTCAGATTTATGGAAATGCTTTCTCTCTCCCTTATAATAAAATTCATCTCTCCCCCCTGATAATAAAATTCATCTCCCTTATAATAAAAATTCATCTCCCTTATAATAAAAATTCATCTCCCTTATAATAAAAATTCATCTCCCTTATAATAAAAATTCATCTCTCTCTCCCTTATAATAAAATTAATCTCTCTCTCCCTTATAATAAAATTCATGCAAACGAACGCACAAGAGGTAGAAAATTTGTTCAAAATAAAGTGTTCAGATAAGTGATGCAGATGTTTAGAATCTTTGAACTCCATCGTCTGTGTTTAAGACTCCTTGTACCCTTCCTCTCCCACACAGGCAGGGTCCACAAGTAGCAAATGAATGACTGAGTGGACAGACTGCTGTAACATCGTATCGGATGCTTTCGATCTTGATTTTCTCCACGCCAGATTTGGGTTGTTTTACCTCTGAGCGGCACTTTTTTGCACACCATGGGCTAAATGGCCAGGTCACATGGACCCCGAAGGCTCAGAGAAGGTTGGGAGAGGGGACCCACTGGAACAGCTGTTGGGAGACAGATGGTAGCCTCCCGTCAAGGCCATCCAGCGTGTTCTTTAACGTGCACAGGGTATGGCTCTCCCGCACACGGGGCCACGGCTTAACGTCCCATCCGACGGACGGCGGCCTTTCCAAGCCCATCGGTGTCCCCTACTGACCGTGGGCAGGGCGGGGAGTTTTGCGGAGATAAGTCTCAACGCTGACCCAGCTGGGACCCGAACCTGGGAACTACAGATTACGAGTCTGGCGCGCTACTGACTGAGCCACCCCCGCCAGACAGAGGTCAGCAAACTATAGCAAGCGAAATGGGTAAAAAAAGAGTGTGCCATACACAAAGCTTTTTTTACCTATTCCAGAAAATTCAGTTCCGGATATGGAATATTTGGGGAGTTGAATGACAACTACTAAAAATGACCCAAAAAATAATTTGGCAAGTGCTATGGGCAGGAGCTTCATTTTAGTAGGCCTTTTGGCGGATGCATATTCATTTCGATTCCAGTGGGAAGGTATGCGATCGAAATTCTTTTGAACTTTTCTCGGATAGCCAAACGGTATGTAATAAGCCTTAATAGTTGATTCGATCACTGTTTGTTCAAGATCTTTGTTGCAATCATTATTATACAAAGAAAAAAAAAAGGTCAAAATTTTTCTGTTTTAGTAAACCTTAGGAAAAGTGGCAACTGTGTCTATTGGACAATACGCCACTGGCTATGGAAAGCGTTACCTGGTGTTAAGCCGTCTCCAGCGACAAGGGCATTAGGTTGCTTACCTCTAAGCGGCATTTTTTTTTAAACATACAATGGGCTAAATGGTCAGGTCACAATGAGCCTGAAGGTTGTGGGAGGGAAACCACTGGACAGCTGTTAGAAGACAGATGGTAACCTCCCGTCAAGGCCATTCAGCGTGTTCTTTAACATGAACAGAGTATGACTTTCCCGCACATGGGGGCCATGGCTTAACGTCTCATCCAACGGACGGCGGCCTTTCCAAGCCCATCGATGTCCCCTACTGAACGAGGGCAAGGCCGGCAGTTTTGCGGAGATATGTTTCAAAGCTGGCCAAGCTGGGATTCGAACCTGGGAATTACCGACTGAGCCATCCCTCGGTCTAATTACAGGTTTTGTAGTAAATGCCTTTGAAATTTTGGTGAATAACGTTACGAGTATCATTAAGAGGACTTATCATTATAAATCCTTTAGATCGAGTTTATCCGCTTTATCAAACCACATAATACGAAACGTTATTTAGTCCGTGTTTGCGATTCGTTAATTAGTCCATTGTGTACAAAAAAAAAAGTGCCTGTCAGGTAAAACAACCCAACCCTTATAAGCAAAAAAATGGGTCGTTTTACCTCTGGCCATCTTAGTGATTAAAGTGATCCAGGCTCGAACACCGGATAAAACATGGATATTTCCATTTTATGCTTTTTTTTCTGCAGATGTCTCTCCTTCCTCACACACTTTATGCCATATTATACAGACAGTTCCCATCCGACTTGCTTCTGTAGCAAGTAGCTGCTTGACGGGTAATTTTCTTTATTTTTCACCCTGTCAGGTTCAATACGAATCGTCACTGATTATCTATTAACGTCCTCTTTTTTCCGCTTTCGATCAAGTTTCAGCTTCTTTTCTTTTTGCTTTCAACTAGTCTTTTGCAGGCAACAGGGCCATCTGATGATCGGAACTCAAAATTCCTGCAGTTAGAAAAATTAAAAGGAGAGGTTGACTAAGGTACAGTCGCTGAAAAAGTATCCGAACACTATGGTTGATTACAGAATTCAGAAAAAAATGTCTGGCATCGACTTTTTTTTTTAGAAATTAGTGATCTGGCAACCTCCGTGTCACGTGACACGGAGGTTGCCAGATCGCTAATTTCTAAAAAAAAAAGTCGATGCCAGACATTTTTTTTCTGAATTCTGTAATCAACCATAGTGTTCGGATACTTTTTCAGCGACTGTACTTAGAAAAAATCATATAATAAGTTATTAGAATTCCGGGAATGTTCTCTTTGTTTCAAGAAAAAACTCGTTTCAGTACATCTTTATCTCTAATTAGTGAAATGAGGACGGATAACCGTGTCAATTTCTTGTCTACTGATAAGCTAGCTTTAAATAGCTTCGGCTTTCATGTTAGAGATTGTAATTTGAGGCCATTATTTCATCAGCTCAAGTGTTAAGATTTTCTGGGGTTATCATGATCCCACTTCACCATTTGTATTTTAAGTTTCCTCTTATATTTGAAAGCAGTTATTTCACTTTTTTTTTATTTTGACAGTGCACCAAAATAGAGACATAGTAATTGCACCGTCAGCGTTAAGAAATCTAATCCAGAATTCACATTTTTTTTTTACGGGAACTAATTTTTGCAGCTACTCATTGCAGCGATGCCACCAGCTTTGGCGCCCTTGACACTTCGATTTCTGTCTATTTAGCTGGAGTTAACATTTCCATTAGATCCGATGGATTGCTCACTTAAGTCACGGGTTTCCTAACACAGGGTCTCGAAAGGCTCTTGGTCCAGCCACTAAGCACTCATTATTTGGGTAGAGAGGTGATTAGGGTTGGGTTGTTTTACCTCTGAGCGGCACTTTTTTGCACACCATGGGCTAAATGGCCAGGTCACATGGACCCCGAAGGCTCAGAGAAGGTTGGGGGAGGGGACCCACTGGAACAACTGTTGGGAGACAGATGGTAGCCTCCCGTCAAGGCCATCCAGCGTGTTGTTTAACGTTGGGTTGTTTTACCTCTGAGCGGCACTTTTTTGCACACCATAGGCTAAATGGCCAGGTCACAAGGACCCCGAAGGCTCAGAGAAGGTTGGGGGAGGGGACCCACTATAACAGCTGTTGGGAGACAGATGGTAGCCTCCCGTCAAGGCCATCCAGCGTGTTCTTTAACGTGCACAGGGTATGGCTCTCCCGCACACGGGGCCACGGCTTAACGTCCCATCCGACGGACGGCGGCCTTTCCAAGCCCATCGGTGTCCCCTACTGACCGTGGGCAGGGCGGGGAGTTTTGTGGAGACAAATCACAATGCTTACCCAGCTGGGACTCGAACCTGGGAACTACAGATTACGAGCCTGGCGCGCTACCGACTGAGCCACACCCGCCCCGAGGTGATTAGGTATTTGAATTTTAGGTAAGGACCAAAAACGTTTCAAGAAACGCTGATTTTAGTTGTTGAGCTGTGAAAGACTAATTAGAAAAGCAAAATGTGCTTGTTTTCGTAACTAAATTAATCGAGGTCATTGCATTTGATACGTCAACAAGTCAGTAATATTTCCCTCTTAATCAAGTTAAGCTTCCGGTTTCGTTTAAAATCAAATTTCTCAATGGAATCAAAACTCTCAGAATTACGTCATCAGGTATTTGAAATTATCAAAATAATTATATAAAATGCAAACCAAGCGTTTTATCCCTGTGCAATAAACCGCACTGCTAATCCGAAAGCTAGTCATTCGCCTAGGCAGCCAAGAGAGAGAAACTTACTTGAACTTATGAGTTTTATCGAGTACGAAGCCACAGACCACTGAGCCCAACATCCCGGAGACGACGATGGTGAGACCCATCCAACCAGCACTCTCTTCGGCACCCTGAAATCAAGAAAAATCATTCTGATCGTTTCCACCGCCTTTTGCTAATTCTATGCACTCTTTCTGCTGCTGAAAATGACATGGGTGTAAAACAAGTTTGGTCTTAAATAAATTAAACATATACAATGAAATAATACTGTGTTCTTTTTCTCCCGTTTGCAGATCTTAATAATTATTCTAACATTATACTAATACATTTTTAATTCCATTTTTTCATGCCTTAAATTAGAAATTTTTGTTCCTCTAACTGCTTAAAAAATTGCTATTGAGAAACTTTCTTTTTGAAAACAACTTCTGCAAATAGCAAATCGGGGCAACGGTAACCAAGGAGAGAGAAAATTTGCATAAAAAAAACATCATTTTGCATCAAAGTATATTATTGGAAGTTCTCTCTGTATAAAAAAAATAATATATAAATACCCCCTCAAGCAGCTGCTTGCCACAGAGGTCTAACAGGAGCCTGTCAGTTTATATGCCACAGTAGAAGTTCTGAGAGGATGGCAGGCCCTCAGCAGAAAACAACACGAACATCCATGCCTTACCCGGGGCTCGAACCCAGGTCCCGTAGATCAGTAGCCAAGCGCGCTAACCACTCGGCCACGGGAATGTATATACATGAAAAAATTAAACAAACTTTTGCAATTTATTGTTTGTGTAAATTAAAGGTACTTAGTTGGAAATAAGAATTTTTTGGAGAGAGGGAATTTCAATGAACTTTGCATCGGTTGCCTCTGTACCTAGCACCGATAACCAACTTGTCAATCTTCCAGCGAAAACTGATCTTTAGCAAGAAAAGTATTCTAGAGCTTGAATTCAAAGACAAGGATTTTTTAAGAATGTTGATTAACCCGTAACAACACGTTTTTACCCCCCCCCTCTCTCAATGCCTTTAAACTAGGATGGTTTTAAATATTAAAACCGAAAATTTGTGTTTTAAAAAGAAGTTTCTGATATTGTCCACAGATAGAGAAAAAAAAAATTGAGAGACAGAGTTGTTGGTTGTTTTACCTCTGAGCGGCACTTTTTTGCGCACCATGGGCTAAATGGCCAGATCATAAGGACCCCGTAGGCTCAGAGAAGGTTGGGGGAGGGGACCCACTGGAACAGCTGTTGGGAGACAGATGGTAGCCTCCCGTCAAGGCCATCCAGCGTGTTCTTTAACGTGCACAGAGTATGGCTCACCCGCACACGGGGCCATGGCAGTTAGGCAGGGAGCTAAGAAAAGGGAAAAGTACATTGTGGTACCCTAAAGGTTTAAATTTTCTCAAACATCACTTTGAGTTGTAACTAAAAGCACAGCTTCGAGAAAAATTTCTCTAAGGGTCGTTCAAATGAAGAGTGGGAAAGTCTGAAATGAAGGCGGTCTCGTTTATTGATCGATTCGAATTCGCCATGTCTATTGAGACATTAATCCAAACACGAAATTTGAAATGTGATTGAATATTCCCTAGAACGACTTTGACTGTTACACGAGCAAGTCTGATAGCGTATTGCACCTCAGACTTCCACTTCCTTCTTTTCATAGTTTTTTTTTTAAATGATCCACAAATGTTAAAATAAAGCATGTTCCAGACATTCACAACCATACCACAGTTCAACGTTGCTATTGTTACTTAGTATGGGTGCCAACGTTGTCATGCAACAAAAGAAACGATTGACTCAAAAGGTCCCCCCGCCCTGTCCACGGTCAGTAGGAACACCGATGGGCTTGGAAATGCCGCCGTCCATCGGATAGGACGTTAAGCCGTGGCCGCGTGTGCGGGAACCCTGTGAACGTTAAAGAACACGCTGGATGGCCTTGACGGGAGGCTTCCATTTGTCACCCAACAACTGTTCCAGTGGGTTCCCTCCCCCAACCTTCTCTCAGCCTTCGGGGTCCATGTGACCTGGCCATTTAGCCTATGGTGTGCAAAAAAAGTGCCGCTCACAGGTAAAACAACCCAACTCAAAAGGTCCTCGGCGCTACGCCTTTACTGCTTGTTTTCAAAAGACCAAAGTTTCCCAATATCGTTGCGAATTAATGGTTCAGCATGGTCAATAAACTCAATCAAAATGGGACCAAGAGTCAAATTAAAACATCAGCCAATGGCACCTTGTTCAATTTTGGATTCTGCCATGCGGAATCTGCCTGGAATCCACACAATGTCTTTCACGTTCAAGTCAATACTTGCCCCGATTCTAGATTGATGAGTTCCTTCTATGTATACCACTTTCCGAGGGTAAGGCATAAAGATATCTTGGCTCATTAATTATACAGGGCAGTTCACTTTTCATTTGAACCACCCATAGAGTAAAATGCAACCGACATCAGGTAGTTAACTATGACTTTGTACGTCAACAGTGTTGGAATTGCTTTCATTGCGATCACAATGGTTTGCAGTTTATCAGATCTCCCCATCTGGCATATCTGATGGGTTGGGTTGTTTTACCTCTGAGCGGCACTTTTTTGCACACCATGGGCTAAATGGCCAGGTCACAAGGACCCCGAAGGCTCAGAGAAGGTTGGGGGAGGGGACCCACTGCAACAGCTGTTGGGAGACAGATGGTAGCCTCCCGTCAAGGCCATCCAGCGTGTTCTTTAACGTGCACAGGGTATGTCTCTCCCGCACACGGGGCCACGGCTTAACGTCCCATCCGACGGACGGCGGCCTTTCCAATCCCATCGGTGTCCCCTACTGACCGTGGGCAGGGCGGGGAATTTAGCGGAGATAAATCTCAACGCTGACGCAGCTGGGACTCGAACCTTGGAACTACAGATTACGAACCTGGTGCGCTACCGACTGAGCCACCCCCGTCCCGCATATCTGATGATTTCCGATGGAATTAAATCACGAGAAACAATAACAGTGTTAACAGAGCAACTCGGAAGAACTGGAAAGCTGTTGCTTGGTTGAAGGCGATACTTACAGCATAGTGAGATAGCACCATCTGGTTGAGAAGGGTCGAGATGGCATAAAACACACCCACGTTGATACCTGGAAACAAATAACTACATTAAGTACCAATTTACATATTAATAATGCAAAGTAATAACTCTTCAAATATTTATCAACTATCAATTATAAAACTATCATTATTAAATAACTATCAACTATTTGTTACGGTGTCTTGAGAGAACTTCCAGGTTCGAGTCCCAGCTGCGTCAGCGTTGAAATTTATCTCCGCAAAATTCCCCGCCCTGCCCACGGTCAGTAGAGGACACCGATGGCCTTGGAAAGGCCGCCGTCCGTCGGATGGGACGTTAATCCGTGGTCCCGTGTGCGGGAGAGACATACCCTGTGCACGTTAAAGAACACGCTGGATGGCCTTGACGGGAGGCTACCATCTGTCTCCCAACAGCTGTTCCAGTGGGTCCCCTCCCCAACCTTCTCTGAGCCTTCGGGGTCCATGTGACCTGGCCATTTAGCCCATGGTGTGCAAAAAAGTGCCGCTCAGAGGTAAAACAACCCAACGTTAACGAACACGCTGGATGGCCTGGACGGGAGGCTACCATCTGTCTCCCAACAGCTGTTCCAGTGGGTCCCCTCCCCCAACCTTCTCTGAGCCTTCGGGGTCCATGTGACCTGACCATTTAGCCCATGGTGTGCAAAAAAGTGCCGCTCAGAGGTAAAACAATCCAATCTATATGTTTCATCGTAACACTATCATACAATAAAATTATAAGTATTTTATATTGTTCCTTATATTAAAAATGTTTCTCGATCACAACTTTGCATTCAGATAGGGGATCAAGTCCATTAGAAACTAAATTACTAATGTGCGGGGGGGGGGATCTGAATGATTTAACCACGTATGGATTTTATTTCAAAGTTAATTTTCTCTTGCATTCTTTTTTGCTTCCCAGGTCAATTCTTCAAAATTTTTATTGTGGTGAAAAAGTAACTTTTTTTCTTAATTTCAGACACGTTTTCTGCTTTTCGACTTCATTTAATTACGTAGCAATTTCGTAAAACAAAATTAAATCTTATTGTGATCTTTCATGTAGCGAGCTAAAATGTATTTTTTTTTATACTTGGAATTAATTACATGAGACTATAAGTCACTGTAGTACAGTCGTTCAAAAAAGTATCCGAACGCTATGGGTGAGTACAGAATTCAGGAAAAATATCTGGCAACGAGTTTTTTAGAAATTAGTGATCTGCCAACCTTCGTGTCACGTGACACGAATATTACCAGGTCACTAATTTCTAAAAGAAATCGTTGTCAGATATTTTTTCTGAATTCTGTAATCAACCAAAATGTTCGGATATTTTTTAATATATATAATGCGTATGAATATATAATGCAATGAATATGGAGCGTGTGCAGTTACCGTTCACAGCAAACTGGAGCGGTTGCGGTTAATGTTCACAGCACATTGGATCCTGTGAGCTCACAAAGACCTAGATCGATCACGGAAATATTGAGCGTGTGCAGTTACCGTTCACAGCAAACTGGAGCGTGTGCAGTAACTGCACACGCTCCAGTTTGCTGTGAACGGTAACTGGAGCGTGTACAGTTGCTGTACACGCTCCAGATATTTTTCCTAAATTCTGTAATCACGTGACACGAAGGTTGCCAGATCACTAATTTCTAAAAAAAAATCGTTGCCAGACATTTTTTCTGAATTCTGTATTCAACCATGGTGTTCGGATACTTTTTTCAGATATCTAGCTAATAATAAAACATGCACTTTATTTCTTTGATATATCAGCTCGAGTCCTTCGATTTCTCAACCTCCGGAGCTGACTAGCAGGTTCTCTTTGAAAACCTTTCTCAGCGCTGCGTCAACGGCGTTTCCACATCTCTTGGGTGAAACGGATGCATCTCATCCTCCTTAAAATAGTCCCTTCCCTACCCCGTAGCCGGAACTATGGGTCACCATGACAACGGCCTCCACCTCAACAGCGGTCAGGTGTCACCCATCGCTCGGCAGACGAACTTCTCGGAAGATGCTTCTGCTCTCGTCCTCTGAACACAGTCCCACGTGGGAGACGAAGTGGCAGCAGCAGTGAATCACATGCTAGACTCATAGCTTGCGTTGGGGGGGGAGGGCTTTCACTGAATCGTCGTTTGCAGCGGAATGAGAATCGAGATTTCTTTTTCCAATCCATCATTATGGCGAAACTTTTTCCATCCTAAATGAATAATAATCTACATTGGCTTTAAATATCGGAAAACCAAATGTCTACTTAAAAATTACAACAGAGTTGGGCTGGGTTACCTCTGAGCGGGAATTTTTTGAACACCATGGGATAAATGGCCAGGTCACAAGGACCCCGAAGGTTCAGAGAAGGTTGGGGGAGGGGACCCACTGGAACAGCTGTTGGGAGACAGATGGTAGCCTCCCGTCAAGGTCATCCAGCGTGTTCTTTAACGTGCACAGGGTACGGCTCTCTCATGCACACGGGGCAACGGCGTAACGTTCCATCCGATGGATGGTGGTCTCTCCAAGCGCATCGGTGTCCCCTACTGACCGTGGGCAGGGAGTTTTGCGAAGATAAATCTCAACGCTGACCAAGCTGGAACTTGAACCTGGGAACTGCAGATTAGGAGCCTGGAGCGCTACCGACTAAGCCACCCCCGCTCCTCAGTCTAAAGGTGAATTTTGTATATCGCAGTAGTCATGGATTGCTAGAACAGTTATTTGTTCTAATCTGCAGATAAGATGCTAACTCTGCGGAGTGTGATCGTTAACGAAGAAAAAAACCTCTCTTAACTCTCTCGTCTGTACTATAAATTAAGAACAAGCTAAACCTTTATGCCAATCAAATCAATTTTTTCTCTAAAATCGACCGATGTTAAATTCAAAGTGATATCTTCCTTAATAGACTTTAATGGTTACATCTTTGTTGAGGAACCACCACTTCCAGTTAAAAATAATTGGAAATATTTTGGAGCATGCAAATGATTTCCGATATTTGCATACGTGAAACCTAACCAATGAAGCCATCCAATTGCGCATTGATTTATTAACATCCTAATTGGAGAAAATCTACGAGCGCTTATAAATTTTCTCTGTCAGTTGAGGAAGCTCTCGTAAAGGAGATGGCTTCACCTTGCTGCTCGTCGTCAACACCATTCTTTTTGGCTATTTCGGGCCAATCGGCTTGGCCCCATTTCGTGGGAATATTTCTCTACAAAACAGAGATTAGAAAAATCTCTTTTTAGCCAAGGTCGAGTGAGCGCACGTTCGTTCATCCGTAACGGATGCTGAAGAGCAGCAGCTGCACTTATCCACGATGATGATGCTCCCTCGTCACATCACTCAACCGACGAAGAATTAGTCAGAGGGATGAAGAAGTCAGGTCAGGCAACGAAGGAGGGGACGTCGAAAGATAAGAAAAGACAAGGAAAAGGAAGTGCCGCAGAGAGGCATTTATTAGGATTTGGATCGTGTTTTACTTCCGTTATAAACTCAACGAAATGTTAAGACTCCTGAAGCACGTGGCGTAATATAAGTTTCAAGAACCAGCTTCCAGTGGGAAAATTCCCAACTGGGTCAGTTGACAAGTCAATTGGCCAAATGTGCATCCGGATCGAGAGGAAGGAGACGCACGAACCTCCCCATTTCCATAGTTTTAAACAACAGGAATGGCAGTAAAAATTTTAAATAAAAATCGCGCATATTTCACTTGTAGAGACTATTAGAATGATGAGAGATGACTGCAATACTTGACAAGAATATTTTCTAAAAAAAATATATACACTAATGGCGCTCTACGTCACTTCTCACTTTACTTATTACTATAATTGGTTATGGGTCAATAAAATTGCCTCCTACTCAAACCAACTCCAATTTTCGATGTTTCTTTGTGTCGTCTTTTTACCGAGGTTTCGCCTTCCTCGCAGACTTCCCTGTGGAGTAGTGCACAGAGTCTCCTCTCAGATCACTGCGGCAAGCAGTTGCTTGAGGGATAATTTTTTTTATAACATGTCACGAAAATTTATTAATCACAGTTAAAATATCCTTAAATAATATTTTGCAAAGCAAACAAGAAAATATAAAAATCTAACGGAAACTGTCACCTAGAGCAGTTCTAAAACTCTGATTATCAATTTTTTTTCCAGCGCTTTAGGTATCAGTTTCGGGTTGCCAACTTGGGAATATTAAATATATATTTCATTGAAAATATTACCACAAGATATTACATTCAGTTAATAAAAAGAAACAAAAAAACTGCTATACGCATATTTATGTTATGCTTCTGAAAACGTATTTTTTTGCCGGCACCTCGTTGTGGACCGGCAACTGATGATGGCTCGAGACTCCACTTTGAGGAACACTGCCCTAGAGTACACCATTTAAAATCTCTTTATTTTTCCCTGAAGAGAATTACTCACCGTAAGTAATGAGCAACAAGATATAGTTGACGTTTTTCGCCAGGTTTAAGATGGATGACCAGTACTCGGATCTCTTCATGGTGGAAACGATGGCTGCCTGCGCTCTGCTGGGAGGCATCGGCGGCTTGTCTTTGAACACTGCAAACAGAATCAAGTCATCGATGAAACTGGTAACACATATTAACGTGAATTTAGTATTCATTTCCAATCCTATTAGTTCTGTTAAAGGGAATATACGCAAATTCACCAGCGAACACTCGCTAATAATTATCCAAAGAATTCCCTTCCCCAACTTTATCCTAAATTCTTGGGGTCCTTGTAACGTGGTCGCTTGGTGCTAGAAGCAATAAACGCGCTACTTAGGAATGAAACAGCGCAATTTTGTTTCCTCTCTGGATTGCAATTTTATTCTTTATTTCCCATCCACTAGAGGTTGAGTTCTGAGCATAGCGGTAGAGAAGAATTTCCATCCTAACATCAAGTGAATGTTTCCGGAATTTCAACAGCTTTTGTACTAAACAGGATTCGCTTTCATTCCGAATGTTGTTAGAATTATATTCACTTCTTACCTCTCAGAATCTTGATCTGAAATGGGGATGCGTTAAATTACACGGAGAAATTTTTCCGAGAGCAGGCAAACATTCGTGAAAGGGATGTCATAATTATTTTCACACTGTACATATTAAATTATTCAAATAGTCACGCCTGTATTTCATTTTGAAACTTTGAGGGTTGGTTGTTTTACCTCTGAGCGGCACTTTTTTGCACACCATGGGCTAAATGGCCAGGTCACATGGACCCCAAAGGCTCAGAGAAGGTTGGGGGAGGGGACCCACTGGAACAGCTGTTGGGAGACAGATGGTAGCCTCCCGTCAAGGCCATCCAGCGTGTTCTTTAAAGTGCACAGGGTATGGCTCTCCAGCACACGGGGCCACGGCTTAACATCACATCCGACGGACGGCGGCCTTTCCAAGCCCATCGGTGTCCCCTACTGACCGTGGGCAGGGTGGGGAATTTTGCGGAGAGAAATCTCAACGCTGACCCAGCTGGGACTCGAACCTGGGAACTACAGATTACGAGCCTGGCGCGCTACCGACTGAGCCACCCCCGCCCCAAAACTTTGAGGAAAAAACAGTCTTGGGGTAAGTAAGCGGAGGAAAAAAACGATCATTTCTTATTGACGAATAATCCTTACCCAGCTCAAGAAAATGTTTCATCTAAAAATTTTATAACGATGTATATGAGTGATTATTTGAATTTTGAAAGTTAAACAGGTTATTAATATTAAACTGGCGTTATTAACTGATACTAAGTGGCATTATTAACCCCTCCAACATACACACAATTTGCATATTAATGGGGAGTGCTTTCAGTAAATTCCAACTAATATGAAGATCACCAGAGCAATTTCCGTAAATAAAATGCCCCAAAATGTTAAAAGCAAAATTTTTACTACCAAAACAGGAATGCGTATTTACGGTACTTTGCCATTCAGATGAAAGTAAAAGAAGCGTTTGTTATGAAAGTTTGACTCACAAAAGACGATGGCAAGAAAGAGGACCGATGTGACGGCTGCCACTCCGAAGAAGAGGATGCTGATGCCTTGGCCTACAACATCTTTGTCCTCAGAGTTGGTCACCAGCAGAGGAGGCAGAAGGAAACCCAAGGCGATGCCAAGCTAAAAGGGAAAACAGCAGCACTCAGTACAAGAAAGGTTTTTTTTTTTATAACAGCATCAGAAACCTGCCATTTTAGAAACTTAGAAAAATTGATGGCTGTTTCGAGTTGAATGGAACCAAGGAAGTCATAGTGCAGAGACATTGATGCGATCCTAAACGAATAGCATAGCAACTCTTTTTCTAAGCTTCTAAAAAGTTGTTGTTTATTCAATAGGGTACATTTTTGCTACCTCATATTGAATATCTAATTGCTAACACTGGAATTGTGGTTACCTATTTAATAACAGATGACAATTTGAAAGTAGTTTTAAACTCCGAACAACTCTTCTGTACCTCTTTGTGTCGCGCTAAAATTTCCAGTCCCTACCTATAATATGAAAGAAAAAAAATCCCCCCCCCCCTCAAGCAGCTGCTTGCCACAGAGATCTGAAAGGAGCCTTCAGTTTATACGCGATAGTAAAAGGTCCGTGAGGATGGTGAAACCTCAGCAGAAAAACAACACAAACATCCATGCCTTACCCGGAGCCTGAATCCAGGTCCCTTGGATCAGTAGCCAAGAGCGCTAACCACTCGGCCACGGGACGGCACCTAGAAAAAACCTCAAATAGCTTTTTCCTTTTGCAACAGTTTTAATAATTTAACGATTGAAATTTTGAATCTAACACTTTGACTTACAAATTTACGTAATCCCACTTTACTACCCAAATATTTCCCAAATTTCTCCTACCGGTTACCCCCTTTACCATTACACATGGGATTCGAGTTGCGTTAAAGATTCGTCTCCACCTATGGAAATATCTAAAATCCACCTCTAATTTGTTGAGGAATGTGACCTCACGGCAAACGGGCGCGTGAGCAGTAACCAGCACACGCTCCAGTTTGTTGTGAGAACACTTCCATTGTTCGTATTCATTTTCTGTGTGGTCGTGGGTTGGGTTGTTTTACCTCTGGGCGGCACTTTTTTGCACACCATGGGCTAAACGGCCAGTCACATGGAGCCCGTAGGCTCAGAGAAGGTTGGGGGAGGGGACCCACTAAAACAGCTGTTGGGAGACAGATGGTAGCCTCCCGTCAAGGCCATCCAGCGTGTTCTTTAACGTGCACAGGGTATGGTTCTCATGCACACGGGGCAACGGCGTAACGTTACATCCGACGGACGGTGGTCTATTCAAGCCCATCGGTGTCCCCTACTGACCGTTTGCAGGGAGTTTTGCGAAGATAAATCTCAACGCTGACCAAGCTGGGACTTGAACCTGGGAACTGCAGATTACGAGCCTGGCGCGATACCGACTGAGCCAACCCCCCATTCTGTCGTGCAGTGTTGATCATTTTGTAATGGTGTCATCAGCAGACTGATGCTGACTGGATCGCAATGTGCAGCAGGCCTCTGATGGCATAGAGGAAGATGGGGCTTCGGGATGGATGAGCCCAAAATAGCTTTTGACTCTCCACCCTGTAGGTCCAAGGGCGAAGGAAAGATGTTCACTTCCGTTGGCTTCCAATGCGAACAGAAGGAATCCCTTGTGTAATGGTGGGAAGATGTTATCTCAGCTGCTGATCACGATGCGGGAAGAGGAAGTGAAAGAAAACACGTGGATGAGGAGGGAAAAAAAATCTTAAACTAAAACATTTAAATGTGGACATGACGACGCAAAACGTAGTCCGAATTTCGATAACTTCCAAACGTTAATTACGTGAAAATGTTTCGAGAAAGAAATCTACATCCAATCGATCTTAACTTGAGTTAAGCCTGTGTCCGATACAAGGTTCATGGCAATCAGAAAAACTCCTTTTCATACTTAAAATATTGACTTTCAAAATGAAAAATGCAAGTATTTTAATAGAAGAAAAACTTTAAAAAAAATGGTATATAACAAAAATCTATTTTATAATAAGATGATCTTCAATTCCTTTTAAAATGACATTTAACTTTAGCTAAATTAATCATGAATAACCAAGAGTTGATTGCAGAAAGAGGCGGCAGAGTCCAAGAAATGGATCTATGTAGAGCAGATGCCATTGCAAAGCAGATCGTTGGCAAAAAATGAAACCAATTCTCTTCTACGAAATTGTATACCTTTACTTGGAAGCATGACTTTGGATTCCAGTTCCTTACTATCGTGAGGGAACCAGAAAGAACTCGACTTGCATCGAAAGCTTTGGTAAAGTTCCAATCCTTTTTAAAGACGTGGGTCTGAATGAATCATCTGTTGTTCATTAAAATGACTTTGTGCGGGCAGACACAGTGGGAGTCATTCCTTCTTCAATGCACTGAGAAATCAAAACAAAAAATATATAAATAGCTTCGAAAGCTAAGATCAGAATGGATTTTGAACAAGTATTACAGACTGATTTCAAATGGTTGCCACTCATAATGCAGCTTGGACTTTTATCCAAACAAATTGTATAGAACGAAGTTTGTACAATGTCTTCTAAAAGATTCATGCGCGTTTAGTTCGTGTGAGCATTTTTTTTATCTTGGCTGAAGTTGGTGAACCCATTCCTTCGTCCCTTGCCGATCATTAGCCAACGGCGACAGTTGGCAAGTCTGGCCAATTTATTTTCGCTCTTACCAAGAAGAGGCCAAAGCAACAACAAAGGCTTGGAAGAATCCTCCACTGTCGTTGTCAAGGCTTATGGGGAACTTTCGTCACTCAGATGACGCAAGACGACGCTTCAAAAGGACACAGCAACACAGAGAGCGTTCGCAGCTGTTCGCCGATGTCGCAAATTACTGGCGTTCTAAAACAAAATCATTACCAACAACCGAGTCTGGCGTTTAAAATATTTACCAACAACGGAGGATGGCCTCACAACAAATGAAGCAGTAAGTGCGCAGGCTCCGGTTTTTCACTCCAATATACGATTCAAAGCACTTCACTTGGGATTGATAGGGGCAGGGGTGGCTCAGTCGGTAGTGCGCCAGGCTCGTAATCTGTAGTTCCCAGGTTCGAGTTCCAGCTGGGTCAGCATTGCGATTTATCTCCGCAAAATTCCCCGCCCTGCCCAGTCAGCAGGGAACACCGACGGGCTTGGAAAGGCCGCCGTCCGTCGAATGGGACGTTAAGCCGTGACCCCGTGTGCATGAGAGCCATACCCTGTGCACGTTAAAGAACACGCTGGATGGCCTTGACGGGAGGCTACTATCTGTCTCCCAACAGCTGTTCCAGTGGGTCCTCTCCCCCAACCTTCTCTGAACCTTCGGGGTCTTTGTGGCCTGGCCATTTAGCCCATGGTGTGCAAAAAAGTGCCGCTCAGAGGTAAAACAACCCAACCCAACTTGGGATTGAATGGATATGCTAAATTATCAGTCTAATCCATCAATTATTCCAAATGGAGCAAAACTCGTCATTATATGCGATTAAGAACGTCACCGATTCCATGCTTGGGTAGTTCCATTATATGGGAATACATTGAGCCAGCAATTGTCCAAAGTAATATGTTAAATTATTTGAACGTTTTTTCGAAAATCTTTCTAAGGTTCACTTTATGAAAATAGTTTTCCTACTCAAATAAAAATTACTCTGCAGACCTAGTTTTCAGAAAAAAAATTAGCATTCTCTGTTAATCAAGTTTGAATTCTGAAGGACTTTTGCTTCTTTTGAGTTGAAATATTTTTAAGCATTTCTATTCGTTTGTTTAATTTCCGAGTGGAACTTTTCTGCACACAACGTGCTAAATGATCAGGTAACAAGGACCCCAAGGGCTCAGAGTTGAGTAGGAAAAGGGAAACCACTGGATAGCTATTACGAGACATGGGGAAGCATCCCATCAAAGCCACGGTCCACAGCTTAATATCCCATCCGACTGACGTCGACCTTTTCAATCTCATCAAATGAGTTGTTTTACTTCTGAGCAACACTTTTTCACCACATAATGGCCTAAATGGTCAGGTGACAAGGAAGGGCTCAGAAGACTGGGGTAAGGGTACCCTTTGGATAGCTGGGTGGAGGCAGATCATAGAATCTCGTCAAGGTCATCCAGCATGTTGTTTATCGCGCTTCAGTGTATGGCTCTCCTACATACGGAACCACGGCTTAACCTCCATTCCGACGAACGGCGGCCTTTTCAAGCCCATCGGTGTTCCCTTTCTCACCGAGGGCAGAAAGGGAGTTTCCGGAGATAAATCTCAGAGCAGACACAGTTGGGACTCGAACCTGGGAACTGCAGATTAGGAGCCTGATGCACTTTCCGTTCTTTTATCTGGAGTTTTGATCCTTGAACATAAACCTCGCGAAACAGCAATTAAGGGAATTCGTTTACCCTCTCTAAAGGGTATGGGGGGGGGGGGGAACAGCCAACAATACCAAGTTTAGAAAATAAGGGAGGGATAGAATCGAAACAGAACGACGTTCCGATCACTGAATAGCGCAGCAATGTTCCTTCTCTCCGTTTTAGATTTAACAATTTTTAGTCACCTTTCGCGATTGTTAAAAATTTTCACGGAGGTGGTGGTGGTGGTGGGGGGGATCTCCTCCAGAAAATTCCCTGAAACCAGCTCTGCAACCGAGAATAGTGATGTTAATTACTGTAAAAGAAAGCGGAATACGGCGATGGTGGTAATTCGTTAAAATTCGCAAAATTTATATTACTGAGCAGTCTTTTCGAATATAGCAGAATGGTGAGCAAATTTTACCGTGGGGAACTAATCGCATTTAAAGATTAAATAAAATATAACTATTCCGACCAAATCTTAATCCATAATTCGATTAATAATTTGAAAAGGAAAAATGTTTGAAATTTATATGAAGTAGAGAAAAAGGTCTTCGATTGAAATTGTGAAGCTAGAGGATTGCAGTGACATCTGGTGGAGGATATGGCTACTCTTGCAAGCGAAAAAGTCCTCCAGTGTGGAAAGCAATGGAGAAATCGAAGAAGAGAACCTTGAATACTTAAACTTTCATCCTATAATCCCAACACGAGCGAAAAAAATCAGCTGAGGTGACGTTTTGGGAAAAATATCTGATTCAAGCTTAAATCAAGCTTCATTGCCTTAAAAGTTTTTTTTTTTTTAGAATTTCTCATTGCAAAGCAGAGGCTGCATTTGATTATGCTTCGAACGTCAGAGCTAGCTTTCGAATCAGTGCTCCGTCTCCTTTGCATACATTCTCAATGCAGATGGTTAGAAAAAAAAATAACCGAGTTCGGGCCACGTGCCAAGCACGGCGAAAGCTGCAATGGAATTCGAGACAGAGCAGGCTGTTCAACTCTCCTCCTCGTTGGGCAACAGACGCTCTTGAAGGACGCTGATAAAATCAAAAGGTCGTGCTGTCAGGCTAAGGTTCTTGAAGCCTTACCTGTTCCCAGTGGAGACAATTCCGGACCCATTTCAATTCCAGGAACGAATCCCATCTCCCAGACTTCCTTTCGCAACAGACTGCTGCAGTCTCCATTTACATCACTTACAAAGCGATCCTTGTTCAATTGATGTTTTCATCAAAAGCTCACTGAACACGTTGAAGTTGAAAAAGAATTCTGGAAAGCGAACTGAAGGCTGCGAATGAAAGCGCAAGAATCATTATTATTGTTTGCATTATAATAAAACTAAGTGTGATAAAATATGCTGTATAATCCAACGTACTCGTAACAATACGACTCGTATAATCCAACGACTAGTTCCAGCGATGGAATGGTTAATATTCTTCAAACGAGAAATAATAACTTTTCAGTCTCGGAAAAGGAACATAACTTTTATATGGCGTATCACACAGACAAGTCCCATTTTACTCTAAAAGAATGCAGTTGGAAGAATAATCAAATTAATTTAGAAGTGCTAACTCAGAATGAACATTTAGAACTCTGTTAACACTATTTCGCCTGTATATAAGAATGAAATAATTTTCAGATGTCTTATCTAAACAGATTATTGGAGCCAAGGGTTCAATTAGTCAATAGTGCTTCCGTCGCTTAACGACGTTCCCAGGTTTGAATCCCAGCCAGGGGAGGAAGAGCTACCAAACGTATGACAGCACCTGGCGGCATTTTTTTTTTTTCGGGCCGGCAAATTTACAAAGTAACGGACCATACCTGTTGTAAAGTTGATTCGAGTAAGTAGGACTTATTTTTCAACAAATGATCTTCAATTACTTTTAATAATGCCATACGAATTAATATCTAAGATCAGACTGCGAGAAAGCGGCGGCAGAGTCGACGTTCGCTCCACGAGGCAATGATCCCCACAATGGTCGCTTCGAGATTTTCTCCACCATTTTAAATGAGACGCAGATGGCCTTTGAAAGATGAATGGGATGCCAATACATAACACCGTGTGCAGGGCAGTTGTTTCTTATGCCCTTTAAAGCTGCGTTTTTCAAACTGCGGGTGGCGACCGATTAGTGAGTCGCGACCAGCATTTTTCTAATGAAATAGAAAACATCGGAGTCTGGGTCGCGATGTAAATATACTTCTAATTTTGAGTCGCGGTCAAAAAAAGTTTGAAAAACACTGCCTTTAAAAGCACACGCTTGATGGCCTTGATCGAAGGTTTCCATCTCCTACCAAGCAGTCTAGTGGATTTCTTGCCAAGCTCTGAGCTTTGGGGTCCTTGTGACCGAGCCATTTAGCCCATTGTGTGCAAGCAAGTGCTACTCAGATAAAACAACATAACAGATTATTTTTCCGAGATGAAACAGACAATCTAATTATTTACACGTAAAAGAAATAATTGAAATTTGAAAAATCCCATCTTTTGACATTTGCATGTTGAGCAACAGACAGACGTTCATTGCTTGCTTGCTTGACGTTACGGTTCTCTGAGACGTCCGTTGCCGGCTTTCTCATCTCTCCAATCAATATTCTCTAAATCTGTGCGAGGAGGAGTGGGCGGAGCTAAGCCCAAGAAAAGAAACTTCATTTGATAATGTTTGCAAACTTTCTGAATATATTAGTTGAGATTAGAGTTTTATGAATATTTAATTAGGTTGGAAAAATTTTTTATATTTTTTTCCAAAGGTTTCGTATCTTTAAGAAATCGTTCTAAAAGGCAAAAAATTTTTTGCTTTATAATTGAGTTTGAAAAATCTAACAAATTAGTAATAGTAAAATCATCAATTCCAAGTAAAATTAGGTTTTTAAATAAAAAAGATCTTTCAAGAGTATATTTAGGACAATTTAGTAGGATGTGATTGATAGATTCTAAAGTATTGCAATGGGGGCAATTTGGTGGTGACACGGCTTTTTTAATTTTGAATAAGGGTTAAGTGTGGTAGCATCTGTTCTTAGTTTGTAAATTTTACACATTAATTGTCTATGCAATTTATATTTGAATATATATTGAATATTGGGGTTAAGATTGAATCTGAAGATATTTCTAAGGCAACCGTTAACTTTGAAGTAAATATTAGTTAAATGAAATTCGTGTTTGTTTATTAAATTTTTAAATTGGTTATAAAAATAAATAGTTTTTGTAAAATTAGGGAAATTAATTGCGTTTTTAGCCAATTTGTCAGCTTTTTCGTTACCAAGAATATCACAATGAGCTGGAATCCATTGAAGAGTAATGTCATTTTTTAAAAATCTTACATTAAAGTTAGTTAACGTTAAAAGTTGATATATAAATTGAGTATGATTTGAGTAGTAATAATCTTGATTTAATATTTCATTTGAGTCTGTGTAAATTATAAATGATTTACACAGACTCAATTGAGCGCATTTGAGTCTGTGTAAATAAATGATTTGTTTGAGAAGGTTTGTGTAATATAAATTAGTGCTTCTATTATGGCGATGATTTCTGCGTGCGTAATAGGAATAATTGACGGAAATTTGAAAGAGTGAGAGACAGAAAACTCGGGAATGTAAAAGGCAGCTGCAGCGGCACTAGACTGGAGCGAGCCATCAGTATAAATACTAATGCAATTTTTATATTTTAGCTTGCAATATGAGTTAGTCAAGATTTTTAATATTTCAGGAGCAAAATCTTTTTTAGAATTTATGAGCGGAAGGTTATCGTGAATTTCAGGTTTATGAAAGCTCCAGTCCGCGATATGAAAAAATGTATCACCAGAGGTGGAGGTGTTAAAAATAACTTTTAGTAACGGGTCATTATCCAAAGTGGTACGATATTTTTTGAAAATTTTTGAGTTGCGTTTGTAGTATGTTATGAAAGGATGATTAGGAATTTTGAAGTGTAATCTAGAAAGATATTTTATTAATAAAATTTTTATTCTAATGTTAAATGGAGCAATGGCAGTTTCGCCAATTAAGGCAATTGAAGGTGTTAATTTAGGGAGGCCTAAAGCTGATTTTAAAAATTGATTTTGTAGGGTTGTGAATTTTTTGAGTTTATTGTCGCTAGTTCCAAGAACGAATTCTAAGTCATATTCGACTTTAGGTCTGATTAAGTTTTTGCAAAGAGATATTAGGAATTCGGGAGAAGTTCCCCAATTTGTAGTAGATAAACATTTGAAAAAATTTAGGAGCTTACAGCCTTTGCTATATTGGTAAAAAAGGTGGTCATTCCAATTAAGTCTGGAATCTAATTGAATGCCTAAGTATTTAAATGTGGAAACCTGTTTGATTTGTTGATTATTTAAATATAATATGATTTCAGGTGGGGGGCGTTTAGAATAAGCAAAGGGTAGACAATAAGTTTTTTCTTGATTAATAGATAAATGCCAGGTGCTACAAAAATTTATTATTAGATTGATGTGAGATTGAAGTTTGTGGATGAGAATTGGAATATGTTTATCGTGTCCCCAAATAACGATATCGTCGGCAAAGGTGGCAAATTTAATATCAGGGTCAAAGTTAATAAAAAGATCATGTAAATAAATATTGAAAAGAATTGGGCTCAAAATTGAGCCTTGAGCTATTCCTTGGGTCATTTTAAAAGTGGAAGAAAGTTCATTATTGATTTTAACCTGGAAGAATTTTCATTTCACCTGTCCTAGTCACCGTACTGTGTTCCATCAAGTGGTCAGTATCTTTCATCCACTAACAAGTATTCACTGGAATTCTGTTTTGGGGCTTCCATGCTTTTAAAACAATCTAAGGATTTTTCTAATCAACTAGCGAATAAGAATCCTTTTGAGATTTTGACTCGCCTGATTGCCGAACACTCCAACAGCACAGGCTCGCGAGACTTCGTCGGCGCTGAACCACACTCCTGCCAGCTGAGGAGGAATCCCCAAGATGAAGATCTGAGACATGGCCACAATTGTCTGCCCCACCATAGTCACTGCAAAGCGGTCGGGAGACAAACTGCCGCATTTCACCCAGGAGCCTGGAAAAAAGGAATTACATTTATAAAGTTTTCCCTGCAAAATAAGAATTTACTTTTTAAACATAAAACTTTTGAACGAATGGAACAACAATTACATCATTTTAATTTCACCTAACGTTAAACTATCAATTTTCACAACAGAGTGGCAAGATTCAGTGATAAAATATAGTTTGTTGTATATGTTGTAAATAAATAAATAGGTACTTATCTCTTAAAACAAAAAAAAGTTGCGTTTCTTCAGCCCCTAGGAATGAGGAGAATCGCCAGGGTCAGTGCAAACCCCATTGAACGTAATTGCTTTATCACCTAAGACTTAAAATAATCGATTCTAGTTTTGCTATTCCCCGACTTTAGGACTATTTAATGGTGAAAAATACAGACTATTAGAAGAAATAGGAATCTTAATATTTTATTAATACTTATCAAACCCAAAAAGAAATCATTTGTATACTAAAAAAAAAATAGAATATCTACAGAAGGATTAAAAAGTTTTTCCTTTCACTTTAAGAAAAAAATTGGCTTCTTCCACTTTTACTTCCCATCTGAGCGACACATTTTTGCATAGAATAGACTTAAAGGCCAATTCCCAAAGATCTCAACTCAAGGGTTCAGAGAAAGTGGAGGGCAGGAGAGCCACTGGACAGTTGTTAGGAGACAGAGCTTCCCGTCAAAGCCATCCAGCGTGCTCTTTAGCAAGCACAGGGTGTGACTCTCCTGCATAAGGAGCCACGGCTTAATGTCCAATCTGATGGACGGATGTCTTTCCAAGTCTATCCTTACTAAGACTTATTTTCCTCTTCCTTACCAAGGGGAGAACAAGGGTTAGAAAATTTTCAACGGCTGGTCTGGTTGGGACTCGAATCTGGGAACTAAAAATTACGATCTTGGCGCGCTATCGACTAAACTAATCCCCCCCCCCCCCAAAAAAAAATGATTTTTCGTGTACTTTGCGCATAAAAATAGAAGATTGCAAACTTCAAAACGCTCTTTATTTCATATAACATAAAGAGGTTTCATTCTGCCTATAACACTATATGTAAGCATTAAGATTGCCATTATTTTTGGAAATACCACTAAACCTCTGGCAAACAGCTGCTAGAGGGAGTTTTTTTTATATCCTCATCGGATGAAGAGAATTCGCTGCACACAGATTAAGACACTGACAGAGATCAGGCTTCATTTTAGGTTGGGTTGTTTTACCTCTGAGCGGCACTTTTTTGCACACCATGGGCTAAATGGCCAGGTCACAAGGACCCCGAAGGCTCAGAGAAGGTTGAGGGAGGGGACCCACTGGAACAGCTGTTGGGAGACAGATGGTAGCCTCCCGTCAAGGCCATCCAGCGTGTTCTTTAACGTGCACAGGGTATGGCTCTCATGCACACGGGGCAACGGCGTAACGTTCCATCCTACGGACGGTGGTCTATCCAAGCCCATCGGTGTCCCCTACTGACCGCGGGCAGGGGGGGGGGGAATTTTGCGGAGATAAATCTCAACGCTGACCCAGCTGGGACTCGAACCTGGGAACTGCAGATTACGAGCCTGGCGCGCTACCGACTGAGCCCCCCCCCCACCGCCCCCCCCCCCCCCCCCCCTTCATTTTAGTATTAACATTTTACACATAAGGGAGAGTTGGTGCAATGGCTCTGATAAACACATCACAACAAGTACTAAAAACATTTCAGAACTTGTACTAAATTTATTACCGCTGAGATAGTACTATAAAGAAACAAGAAGCATCAACATATTATGCCTTTCCCACATAGTGATTTATCCAAGTGGTGGTTGGTGATGAGGGCTTTGGGATTATCACCCCCCTACCAATTAAGGGCTTTAAAAACTTAAATTTTCTAAAGAAGTCCCAGAATTTATTTTTTTTACCATCTGATGTGTCGGAAAGAAACTTTTATAACTGCATGATAATAGACTAAAGCGATGGAAGATTCCAAAAGGAATTGTGAGCCTCATTACTGTCTGATAAGAGGAATGCCTGGAATGATACAGGTTATCCATAACGTGAAGGGAGAAAATAGCCTCTTTGAAGAGCTCCTCGTGTTCTTTGGTTGTGTCTCCTGCGTCAATTCGACGCAAATGATGGCTTCACGTGGGTCATTATCCGTGCATGCCACGTGGCCTCGCAGACGCATTCACCCTGTCCCGAGTGGGGAGAGTTCCAAATGATCTCACAATCACATGACCCCGCAGCCAGGCTATTTTCAGAAGCCTTAAGAAACCTGTTAATCGATTGTCGAGACGAAAGCTTTACTACACAAACGAAACCTTCTGAGAAGCTATTTGATTTTTTTTCATTTCTGCTCGTGTGTTTTTCCAGTGTCAAAAGAGGCGTTTAAATAGAATCTTAAAAACAGACATGAAACCAACTCTGCAAAAACAGTTTTTTAGTTTACTGCGTTTCCTGCCATAACTTTTGGCCGATATTTAAAGAGCAAAGCAGCTGCTTGAGGGGGTATTTATTTTTTTATTATAATATTTCAGAAGGTAAAACAATATATTTTTCCAATGTATAACTATGATGAAATATTTTTAAATATACGTGCAGTACCCACTTTATTCGGACCAGACCTCTGCTATGGCAATGGGGGATTCGGAGTCAAAGCGCCCTGCTGACTATCTCAGTGGCTTCTTAAAGTTTTTGCGAAAAAAATGTGACTAAACAAACATTTCAAGAATCTAATATATACATTATCTCTACATAAGCAACATTTTATATTACGGTATTTCAGAGTAAAAACTTTTTGAGCACTATTCTTCTGTAGGTCAACGTGGACATAGAAGAAAATTGTCTCGAGCCGGGTGGATCAGAACTCACGATATCCTGATGACTTAAGTGTCCTGATGACTTAAGTCATCAGGGTTGGGTTGTTTTACCTCTGAGCGGCACTTTTTTGCACACAATGGGCTAAATGGCCACGTCACAAGGACCCCGAAGACTCAGAAGGTTGGGGGAGGGGACCCACTGGAACAGCTGTTGGGAGACAGATGGTAGCCTCCCGTCAAGGCCATCCAGCGTGTTCTTTAACGTGCACAGGGTATGGCTCTCCCATACACGGGACCACGGCTTAACGTCCCATCCGACGGACGGCGGCCTTTCCAAGCCCATCGGTGTCCCCTACTGACCATGGGCAGGGCAGGGAATTTTGTGGAGATAAATCTCAACACTGACCCAGCTGGGACTCGAACTAAGTCATCAGGACATCGCTGCTGATCAACTATCATCTATTGCTGATGTTCAACCCCATCATTGCAGAATCGGCTACTGGTGGTTGCCTTATAACTAACTGCAAGTGAAGGATCTGTTATTGCAGATCTCCCAGGCTCGGGCCCATGACAAGCCACGCGTCCATCAGATCCCACCCGGGTCAAGACAATTTTCCTCTATGCCCACTTGACCTACAGCATAATAGTGTTCAAACAGTTGTTACTATGAAGTACTGTGATTTAAATGTTACTAATGTAACAGATTTACTAAAGACACCGAAGAACTGTGCACGAGAATCTAGGATAACCAAAAAAGAAGGCCAGTCAATTGTCCCATGGAGTATGGCTTGTCATAAGTCCCAGCCTGGGATATCTGCAATAAGAAATCCTACATTTGCAGTTATAAGGCAGTCACCAGAGGCTGATTCTACAATGACGGGATTTAACATCCACAATAGCTGATAATTGATCGGCAGCGATCTCTTGATGACTGTCAAGTCATCAGGAAATCGTGAGCAGATCCACTCGGCTCAAGACAATTTTCATCTCCGCCCACGTTGACCTACAGCATAATAGTGCTCAAAAAGTTGTTAACAACATTCGTTCAATATTTAAAGTTACAGCAGCTACTATATTTAGTATACTAGAGTTGGGTTGTTTTACCTCTGGGCGGTACTTTTTTGCACACCATGGGCTAAATGGCCAGGTCACAAGGACCCCAAAGGCTCAGAGAAGGTTGGGGGAGGGGACCCACTGGAACAGCTGTTGGGAGACAGATGGTAACCTCCCGTCAAGGTTGTTGGGTTGGGGTGTTTTTCCTCTGAGCGGCATTTTTTTTGTACACCATGGGCTAAATGGCCAGGTCACAAGGACCCCAAAGGCTCAGAGAAGGTTGGGGGAGGGGACCCACTGGAACAACTGTTGGGAGACAGATGGTAACCTCCCGTCAAGGTTGGGTTGGGGTGTTTTACCTCTGAGCGGCATTTTTTTGTACACCATGGGCTAAATGGCCAGGTCACAAGGACCCCAAAGGCTCAGAGAAGGTTGGGGGAGGGGACCCACTGGAACAGCTGTTGGGAGACAGATGGTAACCTCCCGTCAAGGTTGTTGGGTTGGGGTGTTTTTCCTCTGAGCGGCATTTTTTTGCACAACATGGGCTAAATGGCCAGGTCACAAGGACCCCAAAGGCTCAGAGAAGGTTGGGGGAGGGGACCCACTGGAACAGCTGTTGGGAGACAGATGGTAACCTCCCGTCAAGGCCATCCAGCGTGTTCTTTAACGTGCACAGGGTATGGCTCTCAGCACACGGGGCCACGGCTTAACGTCCCATCCGACAGCCTTTACCAAGGCCAGCTGGCCTTGGTAAAGGCCGTCGGATGACCAGCCCCTACTGACCAGCTGGGACTCGAACCTAGGAACTGCAGACTACGAGCCTGGCGCGCTACCGACTGAGCCACCCCTAGTATACTAGATGCTATATATATATATTCGTAGAGCAATTGAGATCGTCTGCGAAAAGTGTTCAAAATTGGAGAGAAAAAAAATACAGACTAATAAAAACATGTCGAAAGAAATATGTTTAAATATAATTATTAAAACAAATTTTAATTGGTACTACTTAGGATAAATGATTCGAAAAATCGGAATTTTTTTTATAATTGAATAATTTTTTGGCCTTTTTTAAAATATTTAAAAAGCTGCTGTTTTGAATCTGATTTTCTATTAATATGTTTCTGTTTCTAATAAAGTGAACAGTGAATGCAGATATGAGGCCAACAGATGCAAGCACGCCTAATCCATTTCTTTTAAAAAATAAGCTGAAAAAAAGGTCTTATTCAAGAGATATGCAAAAACAAAATTATACTTATTTTGAAATTCTAAAATTTAAGCACAACGTACCTAATCCGACATGTTTATAAAATCTTTGAAAATATGTTAGATGCACTATAAAATCTGGGAAAATAAGTTAGAAAACCTTCTTTTTCCGTTTATTTACACCGAACTTTCTGTCGAGATAGTTGAGTGCACTAATTATTAAGCCTAGGTGCAATAATACTTCATATCACGGGAAGCAGCCGTTTCCTTGTGATAGTTTATTACAATTGCAGTCGTGAATGAGGCCCGACTAACGAGGCCACCAGAACCCGTCAGAAGTTCCGTGCGTGTTTTATGGAACGTCCAACAAGAACATTCAAGAAAGTTTTATTTCGGAATAGTTTATGTCGAGTACGTGAACATGTAGTGAAAGGATGCAATCGAAAAACTTTCAAAAATGAATTACTATATCCACAAAAAACTCTGGAATCAAAAATCAGGAAACTAAAGTAAACACAGGCGAAAAAGATATTGTCGAAGTGAGTTAGAAAACGTTTCTTGCGACTTATGTGTAGCCAGGACCGCGCGACAGTAAATATACCGGGCAAAACAAAAATCCCCCCCCCCCCCCACTCCCGAAAATTTTTTTTTATTATGAAACATTTGGTTGTCTATTCTATTATTGTCTGTTATATACGGTAGACAAGAAAATTTTGCAATATATTTTAAGTACATATCTAAAAACCACAAGGGCACCTTTGGCGCCTCCTGTGCAGTTGCTTCCCGGGCTATAACTCGCCCTTAGCTCCGACTCGGCGCGCATCGAAAGATTAAATTAAAAAATTAATCAACGAACGTCATCTAGATACAAAATAGACAGGATTTATCGGGCTGAGCCCTACAGAACCAAAGCTCATCTCCAATTATTATACAGAGCTTTCATTATCTAACTTATCAGGTATGCCATACGATCTCACGATCACAGAATCAAGACTTTTAGAAATCTATGAAGCTAACAACTACATGTTTCTGAACCTCCGAACATTTCTCAGGAATCTGCCTACGAGAAAAAAACTGATCGAGACATTTCTTACCACCAATATCAAGGCATCCCGAAAGTTGGTAAAACTGTATTTATATTAGATTTTTTCCCACAATGGATAATTTAGGCATATCATTACCAAGGGTCTCCACAGAATTTTGATGGGGAATAAAAATTGCAGATACATACCAGTTTTGCATTGATTTTAATTTCTATCATTTCTTATATTTACCATACATATCATTAAAATATAAAGTACGACACACAATTTTGCAAGTTTGAAGTTATATATTTAAAATGATTTCCTTAATGAAGCATATTTGCAAGAAAAAAGTCCTCTTTAACTCTGTTGGTTGGAAGGGGGACTTTGAGCAGATTGCGATTAAAAACAATTCTTCAAACCTTTTGCCAAGAACAGAAAATTCAATTAATTCGAACTTTACTCAGTAGATGGCAGAACGTGACGGACGCTGCACGAGCCAGGATGGTTCATCGCCAACCAACCAGTGTGGCCACTGGCCACACAGAAAGAGCTCAGCATTATCAACACTCCTACACACCCTTTAGTTTGCTGCGAGGTAACTGAATGCCAAAAACGTTTTCTGAAATGTTAAAAATGTTTTTGTGGCCTACTCTTTTAATATCATGTCTCAGTGACTTGTTGACTTTCCACTGGGACGAAATCTAAAAAAGAGTATAGGGGTCAACTAATCACAGTTAATTACGAATTCACATCTACATATCACTTATTAGTGGAAGATGTTGACAGCGGTTGCATTTTTACCTCCGATTAGGATTTTTGTGATTGGATTGTTTTACCTCTGAATGGCTCTTTTTATACACACAATAAGCTAAATGGCAAGGACACCGAGGGTTCAGAGAAGGTTGGGGAGAGGGCACCCACTGGATAGCTGTTAGAAGAGAGATGGTAGCCTCCCATCAAGGCCATCCAGCGTATTCTTTAACGTGCACAAGGTATGGCTCTCCCGCACATGGAAACACGGCTTAATATCCCATACGACGGACGGCGGCCTTTCCAAGCCCATCGATGTCCCCCCCCCCCCGCTACTGAATAGGGCGGAGAGTTTTGTGGAGGTAAATCTCAACGCTGGTCTAGACGGCACTCGAACGTGGGAACTGTAGAATACGACGCTGATGCGCTACCGACTGAGCCCCGCCCTCAAGCATCATGGGGAAATTGGAATTTATCGAACACTAAGGGTTGCATTATTTCGGACAAAAAGGAAATACCTTGAATGATCTAATAGTATTATTTATTATTCCCATCTTTAAAAACAAAATGTCAAAATTTTATGAGTCACCTAACTCTGTCATAGTTTAAAACGTTTAGTGCGAATTATTGAAACTAAGAATTCGCAAAATTGTAGAGACCAAGATGAACAGTATGGATTTCGAAAGGCAATAGTCACAGCAGATCTGATTCTTACATTAAGAGAGCTGATAGGGGAAGAGATTGGGGATGCCTAAAAGACTTTTTCTTAGCTTTTCATGAATTAAATAAAAGCCTTTGATAGGGTAGGAAGCAAACAGACTGGAGGGGCGTGGCAAAACAGTATAATACAGGAAGAAATGATTAATTAAGTCTGTAAGCACAGGAAGCTGTGTGACAACTAAATTTGGAAATACCGTCTGGTTGGATGTAAAGAGTGGATTATGACAAGGAAGTGTTCCTTCTCCTCCGTTATTCATCATTGCAAGGATGTCAGGGGATGACATCGTTGATGATCATGGAGAAAGATAATGTGGTGATATAATCTAATTAACAGAAAAGAATTCCAACGAAGACAGATGGTATAAACTCGAGTCGGAGATTCTGTCTAAAGGTTAGTTTAGATAAGAGCGAAACCGTGGTTAACGATAGAAATGAAGGATGCAAAACAAACTCGCAGATAAAATTTTGGAAGAGGTAGAACAATATTTAGGGAGCGTACTTATGAAAAGTGGCAAGTGCGATCGAGATATTACAAAGATTCTATATAACTGTGTGTGGATTCCTATGGGCAGATGAGGTTCTTATCAGATGCAAAAATATTCTTACATGAGGTGTATTTTCTACTGATTTTAACGTAAGTTTCAGAAACTTGGAACATTTCAAGGATATATTAAAAGTAGGTTATAAGCAAAGGAAATTTTTAAGAATCATATGAAAAGAAACAAGATTACAAATGAAAAAATTCAAGAACGATAAAGATCAGGAGAGAGAAACCAAATGTTGAAAAATGGAGAAAGAGATAACCAATTGTGCAACAGATCTAGAAGTAGGTGGGACAGATCCAAGGGAAATATACACCAAGAGTGAAGATCATTTGAGAGCGTGCAAGCCTGTGAAGACAAGTTGGGTTGTTTTATTTCTGAGATCGTTGCATCTTTTATACACATAATGGCTAAATAGGTCGCAAAGACTCCAAGGATTCAAAAAGAAGGTTACGGGAAGAATTTAGTGTTAAATTACTCCAAAAAGACCTCTTTGCCTCATACGCAGGAAAGGGAGTCCCACTGGACACCTGTTAGTAAACAGATGGGGTTGTTGTTGGGTTGTTTTACCTCTGAGCGACACTTTTTTGCACACCATGGGCTAAATGACCAGGTCACATGGACCCCGAAGGCTCAGAGAAGGTTGGGGGAGGGGACCCACTGGAACAGCTGTTGGGAGACAGATGGTAGCCTCCCGTCAAGGCCATCCAGCGTATTCTATAACGTGCACAGGGAATGGCTCTCCGGCACACGGCGCCACTGCTTAACGTCCCATCCGATGGATGGCGGCCTTTCCAAGCCCATCGGTGTCCCCTACTGACCGTGGGCAGGGCGGGGAATTTTGCGGAGATAAATCTCAACGCTGTCCCAGCTGGGACTCGAACCTGGGAACTATAGATTACGAGCCTGGCGCGCTACCGACTGAGCCACCCCAAACAGATGGGGAGTTTCACGTCAAGGTGCAAACTCCCGCCTTGCCTACGGTGAGTAGGGGATCCTACTGCCACGGTCAGTGGCCTCATCTACTCCCATCCGTCGGGACGTTAAGCCGTGCCCCTTGTGCGGGAGAGCCATACCCTGTGTGCGTTTTAGAACAACTGAATGGCTTTGACAGGGGCTACCATCTATCTCCCAACAGCTGTTCCAGTGGGTCCCCTCTCCGAGCTATCAGGATCCTTGTGACCTGGACATTTAGCCCATGGTGTGCAAAAAAAGTGCCACTCAGAGGTGAAACAACCCAAGGCCGGAAGACAGAAAATCGCCTCGCCTAACCTGACATCAGAATACGGGACAGGCATTAGATGTAAATGCATATTTTTTTCACATAAACTAAAATAAAATTTTGGTCTTTTTGTGTAAAAAAGAAAAAATCTAATTAAAAACAGTAATAATATTTCTCTTTACTTACTAGAAACAGATTTTTTTTCCTGCAAACATTTTTCGATTTTGGAAGGCCGAGAGACTAAGCTCAAATTCACGCCATTTTATTCATGAACCTGGTGACAACATTCATTCAGTTATTTAATGACTATGTTTACCTCTGAGTTGAGCTTTATCTGCACACGAAGCTAACAAGCCACCACATCACTATAAAATTAAGCCATGCAATAAATTGAAAGTCATTTTAATCAGTTTCGGGATATTTTGTAGTTCTCTTAAGAAAGATCAGCATGTATTAGCTTTGTGTTTGACGACTTCCCAGCTGAAAACACAGTTCTAAATATGTGGGCAGAAGTATTGGGCTTTCTTGGGTAAGAGAGTTGTTTGAAATTTTATTGTGCATTAGTTGGTAACTGATAGTTGCAGAATTGGCTTGGGGAAATTTGTCTAAATTTTATGTTATATGGCTATGGTGCAAAGGCAGCAGCTTATATTATGAAACAGCGGGCACATCAACTTTTGTCATCATATCACACATAATTCAAGAGCCTTGATTCATTCAAGAGAATTCTTGAAACATATGAACAGCTACATGCTATGTTAATGGCAAATTGAATTCGCCTTTCCGTAAGCATTGTATGGGTCGGGTTGATTTAACTGAGGGGCAGTTTTTTGCCATACAGTGGATTAAATGAGCAGGTCACAAAGACCCCACAAAAGCTCTGAGAAGGGTGGAGGAAGGGGACCCACTGGACGGCTGTTAGGAGATAGATGCCTCCCTTCAAGGTAATCCAGCGTGTTTTTTAACGTGTGAGAGACATGGAAAGATCAGTCTCTTGTGCAGGAAAGCCCTAAGTCCATAAGTATCCCCCTTCTCACTGATGGCGATGTTAATAAATAATAAAAAAATAAATACCCCCTCAAGCAGCTGCTTGCCACAGAGGTCTGACAGAAGCCTGTCAGTTTATATGCCATAGTAGGTCTGAAAGGATGGCAGGATCTCAGCAGAAAAACAGCCATGCCTTACCCGGGGCTCGAACCCAGGTCCCTCAGATCATTAGTCAAGCGCGCTAACCACTCGGCTAATCTGGGAACTGCAGATTCGTGCCTGGCACGCTACCGACTGAGTCAACCAACTCCTGTTCTACATTTTACGAAAAAAAAAAAGAGGTTGAAGATATCCTAAATTAAATTAATTCAACCTCGATTTTTCAATAATATTCCTTCAACATCTACAGAGCTGCGATATTTGGAATATTTACCAATAGAGTCAAAAAATGTCCTCATGAGGAGCAAAAAGATTATTTTTTGAAACATATATAACCTGCCATCCTCTCAGACCTTCTACTCTGTCATATAAACTGACAGGCTCCTGTCAGACCTCTGTGGCAAGCAGCTGCTTGAGGGGGTATTTATTTTATTTTTATAGGAGAGAGAAGAATCCTAGAAGCTACTCCTAGCCTTTTACAAGCCTTCTCTCATACAAGGACATGCCTTACTAAGGGGGGCGGCTCAGTCGGTAGCGCGCCAGACTCGTAATCTGTAGTTCCTAGGTTCGAGTCCCAGCTGGGTCAGCGTTGAGATTTATCCCCGAAAATCCCCGTCCTGCCCACGGTAAGTAGGGGACACCGATGGGTTTGAAAAGGCCGCCGTCCGTCGGATGGGACGTTAAGCCGTTGCCCCGTGTGCGGAGAGCCATACCCTTTGCACGTTAAAGAACACGCTTGATAGCCTTGACGGGAGGCTACCATCTGTCTCCCAACAGCTGCTCCAGTGGGTCCCCTCCTCCAACCTTCTCTGAGCCTTCGGGGTCCATGTGACCTGGCCATTTAGCCTATGGTGTGCAAAAAAGTGCCGCTCAGAGGTAAAACAACCCAACCCTTACTAAGACCGAAGTTACTGCTGACCACTGCCTCAGTTAGAGCTTACACAGCACACCAAGTTAGTCTTTCTGTAAACTGTCACTAACTTCCTAACCACTATGCTCGTTAAGGCTTATTCCCTTCTTTCGATTTCCATAATGTGTTCTAAACTTTTAATATTTTTAACTTAAAATGTAATAAAAAATAAATAAAATTAATAAATGCAAGAGTTTTGCCTCTCCTCCATTCTCCTCTTTCCCTCGAAAAAAAAAAAACAAAAAACCTCACCCCCCCCCCCTCCAAATAAAAAGAAGGAAATGTGTAAATGAGCCGAGTGTAACAAGTTATTTGTCCAATGACAGCTTCTGATATCACGAGTGTCATTTATTACATGGAGAGAGAGAGAGTTAAAACTCGAGCAATGTTGAGTAAATCAGCTAGTAATATTCATCATTTTCAGGGTGCATTATAAGCAGGGTGATCATAAGTTTCCGTTTTCCGGGGGCAACTCTGTTCCATGCGAAGAAATGTCCCCAGAATTCAGTTTTAACTATTTTTTAAAATATTAAATTGACTGTGTCCAGTGGCCGAGTGGTTAGCACGCTTGGCTACTGATCTAAGGGACCTGGGTTCGAGCCCCGGATTAGGCATGGATGTGTGTGTCGTTTTTCTGCTGAGGTCCTGCCATCCTCTCAGATCTCCTACTATGGCATATAAACTGACAGGCTCCTATCAGACCTCTGTGGCAAGCAGCTGCTTGAGGGGGTATTATTATTATAGCTTGAGCAAATCTTTATTAATAGAAAATACTTGAAATAAAGAAGCAAATTTTTGCCTATATGAACACATCGGAGAGAGAAGAATCCTAGATTTTTTACAGAACCTAAAAAAAAATTACAGCTGAGGAGTTGAGTGGGCGAGTGACGAGACTGAACCGGAACAGAATGCCGTTCTCTTTTTGCCTCAGAAATTATTCTCACTGAAACTGTGCTTTTTTTTTATCCTTCACTTAAATTACTAATTTTTTTTACGTCTCCGTTTTGGTTATTAAAATACTGCAGATGAGGATGCATGCCTTCCCATCCTTCGTGACTTTTTGCTTGTAAACCTGATACTTTAACCGTTAGGCCATCCAAGTCCACATCTCGTGTTTCCCTCCCAATACTGCACGAGGGTTTTACACACACACACATCACTCGATATGACGTCATTTCATTGATTCACCGTCGCTCTTTCGAGATCAATCTTCTTGACTCGGAACACGAGTGATGACGTCTTGCTTTCGTCACAGATGATGCGCGCGCATTACCAACCGGGTGCTGCGACCTTGACCACGTCACGCTGACTCCCATCAGTACTCCGAGAGGGAGTGTACGCGGGGATGAAAAAATCTCCATCTTCTACCAACAATCATTTCCACAGCATGAAGTTCAACGTTATTCAATTGCTTCTAAAGATGAAGCAATAGATGCAATAATCGTTGGCTTTGCTTTAGCTTTTCGCTCAGCGAATGCGTTTCAAAATTATGGAATAATAAGTCGGTCGTCTAACCTTTACAGTGAAAAGATCGTTTATTTAATTCTTAATATCAAGTGCAAGTCCAGATTAAAACATCCATTATATAAAAACAAAGCGAGTGTAATAAATGTACCTATTTAGGATATAAATTATATTGAGCATCTGTGTTTCTGTTTACTGGCCTTGGCCGAGGCTTCCTTCCGTCTCCTAACAGCTACGCAGTGGAACTCCTTCGCCAACCTTTTCCGCGCCACTGGGGATCTTAGTGACTTGCTCACTTAACTCATTCTGCGCAAAGGTTGGGTTGGGTTGTTTTACCTCTGAGCGGCACTTTTTTTGCACACCATGGGCTAAATGGCCAGGTCACAAGGACCCTGAAGGCTCAGAGAAGGTTGGAGGAGGGGACCCACTGGAACAGCTGTTGGGAGACAGATGGTAGCCTCCCGTCAAGGCCATCCAGCGTGTTCTTTAACGTGCGCAGGGTATGGCTCTCCCGCTCACGGTGCCACGGCTTAACGTCCCATCCGATAGACGGCGGCCTTTCCAAGCCCATCGGTGTCCCCTACTGACCGTGGGCATTACGGGGAATTTTGCGGAGATAAATCTCAACGCTGACCCAGCTGGGACTCGAACCTGGGAACTACAGATTACGAGCCTGGCGCGCTACCGACTGAGCCACCCCCGCCCTCCGCTCAGAGGAAAAAACAATTCCGTTGACGTATGAAGTTGCTCCAGAATTGAAATTACAGGGAAGGGGTCAAGATCCAACTTTTCAAATAGCGACGTGAGAAAAAAAATCCTAAAAGTATTTATTTCGCTAATTTTCCTTTCGCCAATTTTGATTCTTTGTGATTTTCTTTTTATGTCGCTACTTAAACGCATATCATTCCTGGAATACTGACAGGAAATCATCCGAATTTAAACCCTGAGATCGAGTGTAAATACTGATGATACGAAACTTGAACCTCAAACTACCATATTCTGACCCCATATTAACACGATACAATTTAATTTTATTCGAATGCTGTAAACGTGTTTTTTGGGGGGGATATTAATTTTGTTCTCCTTAATAATAAATACCCCCTCAAGCAGCTGCTTGCCACAGAGGTCTGAGAGGAGCCTGTCAGTTTATACGCCATAGTAGAAGGTCTGAGAGGATGGCAGGACCTCAGCAGAAAAACAACACATACATCCATGCCTTACCCGGGCTCGAACCCAGGTCCCTTACCTATTCTCAAACATAATTTAAAGTGTGAAGAAAATTATATCTAATATTCAAATCAACACAATTTAGCCTAATCACGGGAACAATATTTGAGACATTTTAAATTGGCAAAACTATATTGCTGAAATAATTTAAGGTAAAACAATTTTTATTTTTTAAGACTTTTGTAACGGATTTTGGAACGGAAACAGCGCAGATTTTTATGTGAAAACACGTAAATTATCTGTTAAGTAATACGAATAAATATGCTGTTAAAGTATACAGCTATTTTGCCTGAATTTTCTTTTAAATTCGTTAAAATATCAGTCACTTTTGCTACATGTTGTTAAACATAGCAACAATAGTTTCTTAAACATTACATCTGTCAACCACAATGCGCCAAATTCTGACGCGAGTAGTATTAAAATGGGGTTGCTTGGGGGGACAAAGAATGCATTGAAAAAGATCAGAGCCGCACAAATCATCTTTTCGGATGCAAAATGAAAAATGAAAATAAATTAATTCAGCTCAAACTCCAAACGGAGAAATATTCTTCTGAAACCCAAACTTTGATTTTTAATTCTTTAGCACTGAGGTTAAAAGTCTAGGATGCATTGCAACAAACGTTTGTAATTTGCTGTTGAAAAGGCGGGGGGGGGGGACTTCTACAGACAGCAACAATAGGGGGGAGGGGGGCAAATAATTTCTGGTTTACTTTTCATGCAGAATACGTTATAAATGCAGCTCAAAACAGTTTAAATGTTTTTGAAACTTTTATTTGAAAAGTTTACGTAAAAGTTAAAATCTTTATTCCAATAATTGTTTTTATAATTTAAGTTTAAGCATAAGGTACTACAATTTAATATCTAAGGGTTGACGATACCGAGTCATCATATTTTTTGTTTAGAAATTTAGTAGAAACTTCTGTTATTGCTTTGGATTATCAAAGTACAAGGTCCCAAGTTTCGATTTCGCATCCCCAGGAAAACTTTTTCGCCACAGTCCTGTGTGCTAGAATTGAGATTTCCTCCACCAATAAACGCCCCGTCTTCGTTGAAATATCGGACACCATTAGCAGGGCCGGACTTAGAAGTTCTGAGGCCCTAAGCTCTGGCAAGTTAAGAGGGTCCCAAAAATTCGAAAATCGAAATATATATTTATTATTCTGATTCAATGGAAGATTAAAAAATGAATATGACGGGGTAAAAACATTATACAAATATTTCTACAGCTAAGATGAACAGGGTTTGCACAACAGATAAATTTAAATAGTCAAAAACGCTTTAACGTACATAGTAAAATTTTAAATGCATTTTTGAGGCCCTAAAATAAATAAATAAATAAATACCCCCTCAAGCAGCTGCTTGCCACAGAGGTCTGACAGGAGCCTGTCAGTTTATATGCCACAGTAGAAGATCTGAGAGGATGGCAGGACCTCAGCAGAAAACAACACGAACATCCATGCCTTACCCGGGGCTCGAACCCAGGTCCCGTAGATCAGTAGCCAAGCTGTAGCTTAATTAGCTTATGCGAAGTCCGGCTCCTGACCATTACACTTGGGAAGACAATGTCTGTCGGATGACGTGTTAGCCGTCGCCCTGTGTGAATCAACAATTCATACTCTCTGCACGTTCGACAATCATGATGAGACTTCCATCAATTTGTAACATTTGCTCAAAGGATTCCTTTCTCAACCTGAGCCCTGCGATTATTGTGACGTCACATCGCAACCTTTGTGACCTCACCATTTATCCCAACGTTTAGCAAGCGCAGCTGAAAAACAACCTTGGTGGACAAATTTTAAAATTTTGAAAAAAGCCAATTTTTTTTTCTATTCAAACAATTATTATTTAGAAGCATCCCACAAGCTGTGAATGCTTGGCATCAATTCTTCACAGAGACCTGTGAAGAGGATCAAATCTCAACAGAATTATGACATCTCTACTTCATATGAGAACCATTGATCAACAGCCAAACAACTAACTGCTAAGGCAACACTGGGAAGCAAATTCAAAATGAACGAAAAGGGGGAAAAATCTTCCTTTCCAAATTCCTTTAAGCTACGAACTTCGTTACAAAGCACGGTTGCATGACACTAAACGCAACACGTAGGGGCATGCGATTTTAAATTCAGCGACGAAAATAGCGGGGAAGTCGACTGTAGGCGAACTAAGAGGAGAACGGTGCATCCTGGGAGGAAAGGGGCAGAAGAGCAAAGTGAACTCACCGACACACGTGCCGAAGGAGCCGATGAGGACGGCGAAGCGCAGGCCGAAGCGATCGAGCAGCCACGCGGCAGGGAAGATCAGAGGGATGTAAGAGGCCATGTACACAACGGAAGTCCAATTGACGGCAGACTCGCTCACGTCGTAGTACTTGCTGATGATGTTGGTGATGATGGCATACTCGATCCACTGGAAGGCGTTGGACATAGAATAGAGCACGAAGAGGAAGAGCATGAGGAAGCGAGATCGGTAGAGATGAGTTCCGGGATCCATCTTCGTCTCCATGGCGGAAAGCAACCTGCGAGAGAGAGAGAGACAAGGTGGTGCGTTATTGCGTCATTCTTCAACTAGGTGCGTGCATGAATGACTCCGATGAAACCACGTGCTCTCACGTGGTTATTAAAAAACGCGTTTAAATGACAGGAATATTTAAAGATACCGATTTATGAGTTTATATATTAAAAACTTAATATAATTTCTAATTTCATATCTTTCAAATGTAGTAAGAACAAAATTTACAATCTGTCATTTAAATATATATATATTAATGATATACAATATATTATATAATGGCACACATTGATTGGTTTGTTCTACCTCTGAACAGCACTTTTGTGTATACAATGGCAAGGTGGCAAGGACCTGAAATGCTCAGCAGGGACAGGGAACTCATTGAATAGCTGTTGGAAGATATATCGAAGCCTCCAGAGAAAGGGGACTCATTGGACAGCTGTTGGAAGATATATCGAAGCCTCCAGAGAAAGGGGACTCATTGGACAGCTGTTGGGAGATAATGTCGAAGCCTCCAGAGAAAGGGGACTCTCATTGGACAGCTGTTGGGAGATATATCGAAGCCTCCAGAGAAAGGGGACTCATTGGACAGCTGTTGGGAGATAATGTCGAAGCCTCCAGAGAAAGGGGACTCTCATTGGACAGCTGTTGGGAGATATATCGAAGCCTCCAGAGAAAGGGGACTCATTGGACAGCTGTTGGGAGATATATCGAAGCCTCCAGAGAAAGGGGACTCATTGGACAGCTGTTGGGAGATAATATCGAAGCCTCCAGAGAAAGGGGACTCTCATTGGACAGCTGTTGGGAGATATATCGAAGCCTCCAGAGAAAGGGTACTCATTGGACAGCTGTTGGAAGATATATCGAAGCCTCCAGAGAAAGGGGACTCTCATTGGACAGCTGTTGGGAGATATATCGAAGCCTCCAGAGAAAGGGGACTCATTGGACAGCTGTTGGGAGATATATCGAAGCCTCGAGGGAAAGGTGCACGGGATATGGCTCTCCTATATATGAGACCATGGTTAATTTCTTACCCGTCGGGTGGCAGTTTTTCTAAACTCGTTAATGTCCCCTTTGTCACCGAGGGCTTTTATATCTAAAAGATATATCTAAATAAGCACTGAATAAATAAAGGAGGAAAACTTATTCGACAGATATGATCCGAACCCATGACCTGATAACATGCCAAGTGCACTGACGTATTTCTAGACGTCTCCAGTTACAGCGAGATACATTTCCAATGATGAACTCTGTGGTATAATGATCAAAATACAATCGAGGCTGGTTGCTTCGTCGGCCAGAGCACCTGACACGTTATCAGAGATCGTGGGTTCTGATCTCACCCGGTTAATGGAAATTTTCCCCGTCTATTTATTCAGTGTATATCATCAACAGGTGCATACCTCTAATTGCCTATTATTTGAATAAACAACGCTTGCTATGAGAGGCACGTAGACGTATGCGGCGACAGTTGATTGTTTCAAGCTTCAGAATAGTCTGCTGCAGTTAATATAGCAACGATTTCCACGATTCTCGGAAAACAATCAAATGTGCTCAGCGCACCTATATACTTAGTGCGCAAGTTCCATCTCGTTCATTTGCATTTAAATGACCTGAATTATATACCGTTAAATATGTGGTATTCATATTTAATACGTATTCAAGAGTTGATAAAAAATAAAAGAATTAATAATTAAAATAAATTGTTATTTGTTAGTTGATAAAAAAAAAAGAAAAACTTTATAAAAATCTTAAATCAAGAAATTTACATTAAGTGGTTGTTGTTTTACCTCTGAGCGGCACTTTTTTGCACACCATGGGCTAAATGGCCAGGTCACATGGACCCCGAAGGCTCAGAGAAGGTTGGGGGAGGGGACCCACTGGAACAGCTGTTGGGAGACAGATGGTAGCCTCCCGTCAAGGCCATCCAGCGTGTTCTTTAACGTGCACAGGGTATGGCTCTCCCGCACACGGGGCCACGGCTTAACGTCCCATCCGACGGACGACGGCCTTTCCAAGTCCATCGGTGTCCCCTACTGACCGTGGGCAGAGCGGGTTACATTAAGTGGTATAATTATTATATATATATATACTGCCCCACTAAAATATTACGGAAATATTACGGAATTTCTTTTCTCCTCTGGCAACTGGACTTCGCTCCACACCGACAGAAATAGCGCATTATGGTAGACATGAAGACTAATAACTATCCTATCAAACCCTTAGTTTTGGCTAAAAGTAATAAGTAAATTATATACATTGTACATTTAAATATTAGTACAATATTCGCGTAGTTCTAAATTCTTCTCTGAAGTTTCGATTTTCGGTCTCTCACTGTCTTACGATTTACTCCAATTACCGACTTGCCAACTGTATTTCGAATACCATACTTTCTAAGGAAACCCTCGGAAATCAATTCATTCAAAAGCATATAACACAGCATTCGAACTTTTCGGGCACGCTAACTGTCTGCAAGGGACGATCTACGAGAGGACAACCCGAGGCCCGCATTCGGTCCAGTACTTCAAAATGTGCGGACATATAAGGCAGTCCTACGAGTTATACAGCCCTCGGGTTTAAAAATAGCAATCCACATATTACAGTTGTCCTATATTTACATAAGCAATGTTCGCCCGACTAAATGAACTTTACCATGGATCAGACTGGATTGATCCTTGTCATTTCCCCTTGATCGGAGCGCCTCCCTTTGTGCGCAGGTTCCCACGTGTCAGTAAGCAATCCTCTGTTTTCCCTCCTCCCTCCCTTCCTTCCTCAGAGGTTGAGGTAGGGAGCTTGGCATAGTAATAAAGAGGGTCATAGCAACAGCCGTCACCACGAGCTGATCTTGCTGCCCGTGACCTGAAAGCAGCCACCTCAAGCCAAAAAAAGGTTACCCCTAATCTAGGATAAGTCTGCATTAACGAAATATTTTTTAATATTCAGATGATTGATTAATAACAAAATTTTCCTAAAAAATATGCTTATTTTAGAAGCTATACAATAGAGCTTTGAAGCGATCTTCTCATTGACACAACCTAGGCTTGCAACTTACAGATTTCGTCAACAACGTATGTACATAGCTACAAGTTTCTTTTTGCTTGAGTTGTTTTACCTCTGAGCGGCACTTTTTTTGCACACCATGGGCTACATGACCAGGTCACAAGGACCCCGAAGGCTCAGAGAAGGTTGGGGGAGGGGACCCACTGGAACAGCTGTTGGGAGACAGATGGTAGCCTCCCGTCAAGGCCATCCAGCGTGTTCTTTAACGTTGGGTTGTTTTACCTCTGAGCGGCACTTTTTTGCACACCATGGGCTAAATGACCAGGTCACAAGGACCCCGAAGGCTCAGAGAAGGTTGGGGGAGGGGACCCACTGGAACAGCTGTTGGGAGACAGATGGTAGCCTCCCGTCAAGGCCATCCAGCGTGTTCTTTAACGTTGGGTTGTTTTACCTCTGAGCGGCACTTTTTTGCACACCATGGGCTAAATGACCAGGTCACAAGGACCCCGAAGGCTCAGAGAAGGTTGGGGGAGGGGACCCACTGGAACAGCTGTTGGGAGACAGATGGTAGCCTCCCGTCAAGGCCATCCAGCGTGTTCTTTAACGTTGGGTTGTTTTACCTCTGAGCGGCACTTTTTTGCACACCATGGGCTAAATGACCAGGTCACAAGGACCCCGAAGGCTAAGAGAAGGTTGGGGGAGGGGACCCACTGGAACAGCTGTTGGGAGACAGATGGTAGCCTCCCGTCAAGGCCATCCAGCGTGTTCTTTAACGTTGGGTTGTTTTACCTCTGAGCGGCACTTTTTTGCACACCATGGGCTAAATGACCAGGTCACAAGGACCCCGAAGGCTCAGAGAAGGTTGGGGGAGGGGACCCACTGGAACAGCTGTTGGGAGACAGATGGTAGCCTCCCGTCAAGGCCATCCAGCGTGTTCTTTAACGTTGGGTTGTTTTACCTCTGAGCGGCACTTTTTTGCACACCATGGGCTAAATGACCAGGTCACAAGGACCCCGAAGGTTCAGAGAAGGTTGGGGGAGGGGACCCACTGGAACAGCTGTTGGGAGACAGATGGTAGCCTCCCGTCAAGGCCATCCAGCGTGTTCTTTAACGTTGGGTTGTTTTACCTCTGAGCGGCACTTTTTTGCACACCATGGGCTAAATGACCAGGTCACAAGGACCCCGAAGGCTCAGAGAAGGTTGGGGGAGGGGACCCACTGGAACAGCTGTTGGGAGACAGATGGTAGCCTCCCGTCAAGGCCATCCAGCGTGTTCTTTAACGTTGGGTTGTTTTACCTCTGAGCGGCACTTTTTTGCACACCATGGGCTAAATGACCAGGTCACAAGGACCCCGAAGGCTAAGAGAAGGTTGGGGGAGGGGACCCACTGGAACAGCTGTTGGGAGACAGATGGTAGCCTCCCGTCAAGGCCATCCAGCGTGTTCTTTAACGTTGGGTTGTTTTACCTCTGAGCGGCACTTTTTTGCACACCATGGGCTAAATGACCAGGTCACAAGGACCCCGAAGGCTCAGAGAAGGTTGGGGGAGGGGACCCACTGGAACAGCTGTTGGGAGACAGATGGTAGCCTCCCGTCAAGGCCATCCAGCGTGTTCTTTAACGTTGGGTTGTTTTACCTCTGAGCGGCACTTTTTTGCACACCATGGGCTAAATGACCAGGTCACAAGGACCCCGAAGGCTCAGAGAAGGTTGGGGGAGGGGACCCACTGGAACAGCTGTTGGGAGACAGATGGTAGCCTCCCGTCAAGGCCATCCAGCGTGTTCTTTAACGTTGGGTTGTTTTACCTCTGAGCGGCACTTTTTTGCACACCATGGGCTAAATGACCAGGTCACAAGGACCCCGAAGGCTAAGAGAAGGTTGGGGGAGGGGACCCACTGGAACAGCTGTTGGGAGACAGATGGTAGCCTCCCGTCAAGGCCATCCAGCGTGTTCTTTAACGTTGGGTTGTTTTACCTCTGAGCGGCACTTTTTTGCACACCATGGGCTAAATGACCAGGTCACAAGGACCCCGAAGGCTCAGAGAAGGTTGGGGGAGGGGACCCACTGGAACAGCTGTTGGGAGACAGATGGTAGCCTCCCGTCAAGGCCATCCAGCGTGTTCTTTAACGTTGGGTTGTTTTACCTCTGAGCGGCACTTTTTTGCACACCATGGGCTAAATGACCAGGTCACAAGGACCCCGAAGGTTCAGAGAAGGTTGGGGGAGGGGACCCACTGGAACAGCTGTTGGGAGACAGATGGTAGCCTCCCGTCAAGGCCATCCAGCGTGTTCTTTAACGTTGGGTTGTTTTACCTCTGAGCGGCACTTTTTTGCACACCATGGGCTAAATGACCAGGTCACAAGGACCCCGAAGGCTCAGAGAAGGTTGGGGGAGGGGACCCACTGGAACAGCTGTTGGGAGACAGATGGTAGCCTCCCGTCAAGGCCATCCAGCGTGTTCTTTAACGTTGGGTTGTTTTACCTCTGAGCGGCACTTTTTTGCACACCATGGGCTAAATGACCAGGTCACAAGGACCCCGAAGGCTAAGAGAAGGTTGGGGGAGGGGACCCACTGGAACAGCTGTTGGGAGACAGATGGTAGCCTCCCGTCAAGGCCATCCAGCGTGTTCTTTAACGTTGGGTTGTTTTACCTCTGAGCGGCACTTTTTTGCACACCATGGGCTAAATGACCAGGTCACAAGGACCCCGAAGGCTCAGAGAAGGTTGGGGGAGGGGACCCACTGGAACAGCTGTTGGGAGACAGATGGTAGCCTCCCGTCAAGGCCATCCAGCGTGTTCTTTAACGTTGGGTTGTTTTACCTCTGAGCGGCACTTTTTTGCACACCATGGGCTAAATGACCAGGTCACAAGGACCCCGAAGGTTCAGAGAAGGTTGGGGGAGGGGACCCACTGGAACAGCTGTTGGGAGACAGATGGTAGCCTCCCGTCAAGGCCATCCAGCGTGTTCTTTAACGTTGGGTTGTTTTACCTAAGAGCGGCACTTTTTTGCACACAATGGGCTAAATGACCAGGTCACAAGGACCCCGAAGGCTCAGAGAAGGTTGGGGGAGGGGACCCACTGGAACAGCTGTTGGGAGACAGATGGTAGCCTCCCGTCAAGGCCATCCAGTGTGTTCTTTAACGTGCACAGGGTAGGGCTCTCCCGCGCACCTTTTTGCTCGGGAAAATCCGATGTCTTTTTCCAAGATGCAAGTACCAACCCAGAATTGTCTACGCGGATTTTGTGCTCACTGAAATGAAACCCCGTTAGCTAGAGTGGCAGTTAGCAAAAGTCCCTTTCAAGGGTCAATTTATTACTTCACTCATCTCATTTAGCATAAAAAATACTTGACAGACGGATGTTGATAATTTCTTTACGGCTTTGTCTTGTCCTTCATGGAACTTCGTACTTCGAAAAAAATATTTGTTTCAATTGAACAATGGTTTTTTTTTTTGTTCTTTATCCAATGGCGTCTAGATAAGTTTGAACATTAGATAAATTGAAAATTCGCATAACACCCAGAAGGTTTTTCTCGGGTGGAGGCGTGGAAATTTTTTTCTTTGCCATCCAACGTCACTGAAGGAAAAAAAAAAAAATCAAACAGACGCTCGTTATTATATTTAGTTGACAATCTTGAAATTGAGATATTTGGGATGAAAGGGTTGGGTTGTTTTACCTCTGAGCGGCACTTTTTTCCACACCATGGGCTAAATGGCCAGGTCACATGGACCCCGAAGGCTCAGAGAAGGTTGGGGGAGGGGACCCACTGGAACAGCTGTTGGGAGACAGATGGTAGCCTCCCGTCAAGGCCATCCAGCGTGTTCTTTAACGTTGGGTTGTTTTACCTCTGAGCGGCACTTTTTTGCACACCGTGGGCTAAATGACCAGGTCACAAGGACCCCGAAGGCTCAGAGAATGTTGGGGGAGGGGACCCACTGGAACAGCTGTTAGGAGACAGATGGTAGCCTCCCGTCAAGGCCATCCAGCGTGTTCTTTAACGTTGGGTTGTTTTACCTCTGAGTGGCACTTTTTTGCACACCATGGGCTAAATGACCAGGTCACAAGGACCCCGAAGGCTCAGAGAAGGTTGGGGGAGGGGACCCACTGGAACAGCTGTTGGGAGACAGATGGTAGTCTCCCGTCAAGGCCATCCAGCGTGTTCTTTAACGTGCACAGGGTATGGCTCTCCCGCACACGGGGCCACGGCTTAACGTCCCATCCGACGGACGGCGGCCTTTCCAAGCCCATCGGTGTCCCCTACTGACCGTGGGCAGGGCGGGGAATTTTTGCGGAGATAAATCTCAACGCTGACCCAGCTGGGACTCGAACCTGGGAACTACAGATTACGAGCCTGGCGCGCTACCGACTGAGCCACCCCCGCCCCTGGGATGAAAGGAAAATAGATTCCGAAATGCGATGGAAGTTTCCTTTAGACATTAAGAAGCGCAATAATGCGATTAGAATTCATTGGGCAATGAGACCTTTGAAACGAGGCAAAATTAAATTCGGGAATTACTTCACCACTTTAAGGCAAAGAGTTATATAAAAATAAAATCATCCCTTGCGTGAATAATTTCATTATTTTTTCAGCCAGTATTATTAGGTTTCCTCGGCAAAATTCTTATCGTTATTTTGAAATGTGTAATCTGGAGAAAACATGGCCAAATCATTTTTTACTTCTTTTGAATATGTAGTAGAAAATTTTAGAATTTTATGTAAACTTTTAGAAACCATCCAATTATTTAAAAAACATCCATATATTCTTTCAGTTGAATTTGCAAAAGTGAAAAAGTTGCAATTTCATCAAGATTGCGTTTTGTTGTTTCTTACCTCTTCAGCGTCACTTTTTTGCACACACTGGGCTAAATGGCCAGGCCAAAAGGACCAGAGGGCTCAGAAAAGCTTGGGAGAGGGGATCCACTGGACAGCTGTTATGAGACAGACGTTCACATGGTATGGCTCTCCCGCACACGTCTGGAAATACCGCCGTCCGTCGGATGGGACTTTAAACAGTGGCTCCGTGTGTGGGCGAGAGATACCCTGTGTTCGTTAAAGAACACATTCGATGACCTTGACGGGAGGCTCTAACTTAATCTGTCTCCTAACAGCCCAACCTTCTCTGAGCTGTCTCCTAACAGCCCAACCTTCTCTGAGCTGTCTCCTAACAGCCCAACCTTCTCTGAGCTGTCTCCTAACAGCACAACCTTCTCTGAGCTGTCTCCTAACAGCACAACCTTCTCTGAGCTGTCCCCTCCCCAACCTTCTCTGAGCTGTCCCCTCCCCAACCTTCTCTGAGCCTTCGGGGTCCTTCTGACCTGGCTAATGTGTACAAAAAAAGTGCCGCTGAAGAAACTTGATTTGGCAGAATTTTCGACTGTTACGTTTGAGTTTTCTTTAAAAACTGTTTTTTTTTTTTGCTTTTAGCCTTTTCCTCCCGGATCACGGAGATGTCTCGTAAAGTTCTACCTTTATACGGAATCTGAGGGAGACAATTTCAGCAACGAGATGGAAATTTCGTCACTTTTAAAAATCACATTTTGCTAATTTCAGACCTCATTGAATAACTTACTGTGCCGATTTCCACCTCTCTCGGTGGAGTTGCAAATGTTGAATTTGATCTGTTGCACCAATATTCTTTGATTGCGACGCTACACTAACATAATATACATTATCACTTATTACTTTCCAGCAGTAGTTAAGTACTCTCGTAAAAAAAAATAGACAAAAAAAGGGCATTCTAAATTTATTAACTATGACACATTATTTTCACATCACTGGTTTGCTAGTAGCCAGTTTTCAAAAATCGTTGACGAAAAACGAATTGCTGTTTTTCCTTTGTCGTCTATAAGTTTTCATTTTTATTCTAAAAGATCAAATCTTTTTAGTTGGATAGGTGCTAATACGATTAACATTCTCCTAATCTTCGAATCATTTTAATTTCAATCAAGTAGGCGTTCAAGTTTGGTAAAACTTTCGTAGATCGTGGGGGCGGGGGTGGCTCAGTCGGTAGCGCGCCAGGCTCGTAATCTGTAGTTCCCAGGTTCGAGTCCCAACTGGGTCAGCGTTGAGATTTATCCCCGCAAAATTCCCCGCCCTGCCCACGGTCAGTAGGGGACACCGATGGGCTTGGAAAGGCCACCGTCCGTCGGATGGGACGTTAAGCCGTGGCCCGTGTGCGGGAGAGCCATACCCTGTGCACGTTAAAAAACACGCTGGATGGCCTTGACGGGAGGCTACCATCTGTCTCCCAACAGCTGTTCCAATGGGTCCCCTCCCCAAAACTTCTCTGAGCCTTCTGGGTCCATGTGACCTGGCCATTTAGCCCATGGTGTGCAAAAAAAGTCCCGCTCAGAGGTAAAACAACCCAAACAACTCGTAGATCGTGTATGGATATGCGACGTTCCAGGTAAAGCTTTACTCATTACTATCTCCACCTGAGAATAAGCCCAGTTGGCATAAGTAAAAACATAATAAGTAAACCACCCGTGGGTGGGCTCCTAGAGGCTAACATAAAACACAAGCTAAAAATAGCACATATCATGCACAAGAGACCTAAAACGAGTAGCTTTCCTCAGAGAAAGCCATCATTTTAGGCCTTAGGCCTCTTGTACTTACTAAGAATATTATTATGATAATTAAGCAAAGAAGAAGCAATCTCATTAGGATTATTTTTAGCAGCCTCAAAAAACCTTTATGAGATGCATTTAATATGAGCATACATGTGGTCGATGACCAAGTCTTTATGACGTTGTCTGTTGGTAACAAACCAAGGGGCATCGACCACAGATCAGTATTTGGTAAAGCTTTAACGCTTTGTAATTGCCGTCCCATGGCCGAGTGGTTAGCGCGCTTGGCTACTGATCTAAGGGACTCTGGGTTCGAGCCCTGGGTAAGGTATGGCTGTTTGTGTCGTTTTTCTGCTGAGGGCCTGCCATCTTCACAGACCTTCTACTACAGCACATTGGATCGTGTGAGCTCACAAAAACCTGGATCGTGTGGGCCCACTCACAGAAATATTGAGCGTGTGCAGTTACCGTTCACAGCAAACTGGAGCGTGTGCAGTAACTGCACACGCTCCAGTCTGCTGTGAACGATAACTGGAGCGTGTACAATTGCTGTACACGTTCGATATTTTTTCTGAATTCTGTAATCAACCATAGTGTTCGGATATTTTTTTGAGCGACTGTATGTGTCGTTTTTCTGCTGATGTCCTGCCATCCTCACAGACCTTCTACTATGGCATATAAACTGACAGGCTCCTGTCAGACCTCTGTGGCAAGCAGCTGCTTGAGAGGGGATTTTTTTATTTATTAACCCTTTGCACTTCAGATTTTTTTTAGTACGAGTTGTTAAATAGTATTCGTATGTCGCCGTAGCGCGCCTCTGGAATGCAAAGGGTTAATATCGTAAAGAGTATTCATGCTAGAAATTTAAAATTCAAGTGGTAGCTTGTGGTGGTCAAAGGGTTATATTGACAGCAGAGTCTTGCAGCCCTCCCTTTTCGGGGGTGCTATGGAAGAAAACTTTACTTTTCAGAGATAAATGAAATAAGATATCGCTATTCTCGTTTTCCATCAGTTTCAATTTCTACCGGTAGGGTGTGATCAAGTTGGAAAATTACAAACTTTTTGAAAATGAGCATTGCATGTGTGGTTTTGAAACCGTTGTAAAGACACGAATTTTTCTCGGTTAGGCTGTTGAAACGGTTCAACCTCAGAGATCTCTTCTGCAAGCATTTCCAGTCGAGGAAAATTCTGCAATTTCACTTCCACTCGCAGAATGGAATCAGAAATCCGGCATCACCTGATGGTAAATCTCTCTGGAGTCTCCTACGCAGAAGAGAGCCACTTGTTAGATGACACGGAGCGATGACCTCTCCATTTCCATTGTGAGTGGATGGCATGGGTGCAGAGCTTCATTCGAGGCTACTCGACCAATCGCAAGCAGCGAAGAGCTTTTTTTTTCTGTTGAAAGAAAATTTAAGCGCCTACGCCATTACGTGAAAAGGTTCCAAAAGAGCTATTGACGAAACTAAATCGTCGATGCCTTCTTTTTCGTCAGCAATTGACAATTCCTTAAGAACCATTCCCTTTTCTGCCAAATTTTTAACCAAATAGGTACTTCTTTGGTACCTGGAAGTCGGCAGGGTGGAGCATGAAAATAATAAACAACCAGGGGGGGGGGAATTCAAGTCTTTAAACTAAAAAAAATATTTCCAAATTAAAAACTTTCCGATAGAAACAATTATGATTAGCTCAAAAAAATGAGCTAATGTTTTCACTTCGTGTCTGTAAACATTCAATATTTGTTTTTCGAGCTGCATCAGAAATTCTTTTTAAGTTGGATTGGCATTGATGTAATATTACGATTCGCATTTTCCGATTCTCCCAATAACTTGAATAGCGCCCTCTAATGGTGGAAAACGTGGGAAATGCCAAAACTGTGCACCGTTTTGTCCAGTGCTGTGCACAGTTTCATTCGATGCATTATTCTGCCACCGCTGAACAGTTATTTATAGCCTTTCATTTCTGCAACCTCGGTGGCTAATGCCCTATATCGAGGTCCGGGTTCGAGTCCCAGTATGGATGGCATCGTCATTTATTCTGTCCTATCTGTTGTAATTATCCCTCAGTATCAAAAACTGTTCAATTATCGACCTGTCATAAATTTCCATGTTCTCTAAATGCGACATAAAGCGGAAATTGGCTATAAGTACCAGCATCCAATTTGAAAAAAAAAAAGTAGCAATTCTTTTCGAATTGCATTTGCTCTTCCAGCAACACCTCGCAAACTAAAGAATTGTGTGCATGCCATGTAGGCTTCGACGAACATTTGTAATTCACCCATGACCTTCTTCGATTCAGCGTTCGACTGCTTTCCGTGCCACATCCCGTTTGACGAATGACGTCACCATTTAACTGCCCGCATCCGCCACTTGAACCCTTGCGAGCCGACGAAGAAGAGTCGGCAACAACCAGCAGCAGGTTGGAAGATTGCCCATGCAAATTGATCCTTTAAAGACATCGATTTATATACATAAATAAAGGGAGTGAAAATTAAGAGATATCAAAAAACTGATATAGTTATAAGGTTCATCATCATCATCCTCAAGAAGCCAAGGACTACGGAGGTCCAACTAGACCGCGCAATTTAGTTCTCCAAGCATATCTGTCCTGAGTTACATCTGCTGCATCTGGCCACTGCACACCAATTCTAACAAGGTCCTGTTTGACATTGTCTGCCCACCGCATCCTAAGTCTCCCCCTCTTTCTGGGGCATTTAGGCACACTGTTCATAACCCTATTCGCTAATCTATAATTATCCATACTGGCAACATGGCCAAACCAACGGAGGCTCTCTCTGCACAATATGCTGCTCAGAGGAGGTTGCCGACTCCTTTGCCTAACCTCATCATTAGTTACAAAGTTGAACCACCTAATACCCAAGATACTGCGTAAAACATCTAGAATCAAAAGCATCTAGTTTCCTGTTATCTTGTTTACAAAGTGTCCAAGCTTCACTACCATAACTAACCCTAGAGAGAACCAAATTATTACACAGTCTAATTTTAGTCTTTAGGTGTATACGCCTATTTCTCCACAATCTCCATAGATTCCTAAAAGTCCCAGAGGCAATCCCTATTCGCCTGTTAATCTCATGCCTCACATCACCAGCATCTGTTACATAGCTCCCAAGACAATTAAACTGAGACACCTGCTCGAGGGCGCAACTGCACAAGGCGAATGGGAAATTAAATCCCTTGGCTACTCATTTGCAAATATCTCCGATGTCATTTTGGTCTATTGGACAAAACTCGGTTCAATGAGGGGCGGGGGTGGCTCAGTCGGTAGCGCGCCAGGCTCGTAATCTGTAGTTCCCAGGTTCGAGTCCCAGCTGGGTCAGCGTTGAGATTTATCTCCGCAAAATTCCCCGCCCTGCCCACGGTCAGTAGAGGACACCGATGGGCTTGGAAAGGTCGCCGCCATCCGTTGGATGGGACGTTAAGCCGTGTGCGGGAGAGCCATACCCTGTGCACGTTAAAGAACACCTGGATGGCCTTGACGGGAGGCTACCATCTGTCTCCCAACAGCTGTTCCAGTGGGTCCCCTTCCCCAACCTTCTCTGAGCCTTCGGGGTCCATGTGACCTGGCCATTTAGCCCATGGTGTGCAAAAAGTGCCGCTCAGAGGTAAAACAACCCAACCCTGTTCAATGACGAAACGAAACATACACCATAAAAACAATTCAAAAATTACGCTTTTAAAAAGAATTTCTTATTTAAATACTGAGCTGCTGTTGCCAATAGCGTCATTAATCATAAAACATTTGTTAAATTTCTTAATGTCACATTTCCAAACTAATCTTTCAATTTTTATATTTTTTAAATCTATCTAAAAAAAAAAGCAATATTAAAACAAATGCCTTATATTTTGGCTTTCCGTTCCTTTTATTTTAGAAGATGTTCTCATAATTTTCTTAATGTTTGATACTCACAACGACTGATTTTCTGTTAATGAAATAATAAGTCTCAACCACTTTCTTCGGACATTGTACTTCCGAGAGTTTCGATTCATTTTATTCGGAAGTTCCGGCGCTGCTACAGTTACTGGTATACTTTGATATAACGAGAGTAATATAAATATCGGAAAAGCTGAAATGAGGGAGTGGTGGTGGATAATGGATCAGCCACCTTCCTTATTTTCGGGCGGAGTTTGCTTCAGTAGCGCGCCAGTCTCGTAACCTGATGTTCCTAGATCAGTCTCAGAAAGGTACCCGCTTTCAAATAATTTTCTCACCTAACCTTCCTTCTACCTTCGTGAGAAATGGGTACCGATGGGGTTAGAAACACAGACGTACGTAGAATGGAGCAGTAAAGCATGCCCCCTTCCCCCCCCCTCTGTGCAAGTGAGTCATATCCTGTGTACATTAAAGAACACGCTGGATGGCCATCACTAGAGGCTTTCATTTGTCTCCTAACTGCTGTCCAGTGGGTTCCCTACCCAGTTCTTATCCCTCGCAGCCTTTGTGACTTGGCCATTTAGCTTACTGTAGGCATGAAAGAGCAGCTCAGGGGTAAAACAACCCAATTTCTACCGTAGAAATCTCCGATATTTTCTATTTCAAACTAGCTCTGCAAGATAGGAGTTGAACACCAAGCAAAGATATGAAATTGGATTCATATTATTTGATAAGTGGTTGTGAAGTTTTATTCAATATTATTTAGCATCCATTGTGTTCTCTAAGGAATAATACAGTCTAGCTGTCTCCTGCAGAGGGACCGATGATGACTTAACATCCCAGATCCTCCCAAAATCCTCAGTGTTCCCTTTCTCACCGAGGAAGGAGCGAGGGTTGGGTTGTTTTACCTCTGAGCGGCACTTTTTTGCACACCATGGGCTAAATGGCCAGGTCACATGGACCTCGAAGGCTCAGAGAAGGTTGGGGGAGGGGACCCACTGGAACGGCTGTTGGGAGACAGATGGTAGCCTTCCATCAAGGCCATCCAGCGTGTTCTTTAACGTGCACAGGGTATGGCTCTCCTGCACACGGGGCCACGGCTTAACGTCCCATCCGACGGATGGCGGCGACCTTTCCAAGCCCATTGGTGTCCCCTACTGACCGTGGGCAGGGCGGGGAATTTTTGCGGAGATAATTCTCAACGCTGACCCGAACCTGGGACTCGAACCTGGGAAGATTACGAGCCTGGCGCGCTACCGACTGAGCCACCCCCGCCCCAATAGGAGCGAGGAGTTTAGATATTTCTCCGCTAACACCATTATTGCTGCTTACGATTCTATAAAAGCCTATAATTTTGATCCCAAATGTGAACATCATGGTTGAAAGCTAAAACCGTAATATTTTTTCTGTGTAATATTATCATAAGAATATTAATACCAACATATTCCTTTGATTCTTCCTCCAATAACTTTTTCCCTTCAGTGGTCCAATCATATTTGATCCGTAATCAGGATAGATTTAACGAGGGCTAGAAGAAATTCTCTTCACCTTAGCTTGCAGTTATCACAGAGCGTAATCTTACGAGACTGCAATGGGGCCTCATCGTAAACGAAATATTTATGACATGCATCCGGTCCAACTAAAAGATAACAAGAAATGCCTCGTACGCAATTCTTATCTCCCGATCATTACACATTGCAGATAACAGCATACCAATAACAATGCCGTAAATTCAGCAAGCAGCTGCAAAAAATCTGGAAACAGAGCGACTGGTCAAACTGAAACCTTCAACGTCAAACGACCTCTTGCAGTAATCACTAACAAGCACATCTTGCGGATGCAAATTAATCTTCCAGCAACATCAGCCGACGTAGCAATCGTAGAGAATTAATTCTTGCTCAGACTTTGTCAAAGATATGAATATATTGGAACACAGTAGACTTCTTTGCAGAAATTCGTTGAGGAAAAATGATCATCCAGCAACTTAGCGATCATAAATCCCTAACGAGACCTTTTTTCCTGATGTGTGCTGCATTTCTACTGAGATTTCCTTCACAGATCGCTATAGGTACAGTCGCTCAAAAAAATATCCGAACACTATGGTTGATTACAGAATTCAGGAAAAATATCTCGCAACGATTTTTTTTAGAAACTAGTGATCTGGCAACATTCGTGTCACGTGACACGAAGGTTGCCAGATCACTAGTTTCTAAAAAAATTGTTGCCAGATATTTTTTCTAAATTCTGTAATCAAATAGTGTTCGGATATTTTTGTGAGCGACTGTATCATATTAACCCCACCCCCAGCCAGGAGGGGGAATTAAACGGTCCGCGAAGCTTTTGCAAGATCGAAAATATTAAACTGAACATAAAATTAGGAAAATCAATTCGCATTTCAGACGTAATTATTTTTTCCTTTAATAAATCACTTTGTATGAAAAGATTTTGGCTGCTTACATTCAGTTAAATGGAAAAGATTCAGTATTACCCAAATTTGTAAAATGACGGTCATTTTACCATTAATGCTTTCTGAGATCTCGCTCTCATAAGGATCAAAACAGAGACCGATATAAAAATAGATTTCCAGACTTAGTATAAGTTATTATTATAAATTACAAAAGAAATATTATTAACATATTTTAACACTTTTATGCAAGAATAATTTAAGTTTCGACTGACAAGCTTTCCATTATGAAGGCAAATGTTTTATTTTGGCAATAGGTCAGTTCACGTATCCTCGTCCATAATGCGTTAAAAAAGTGATATATATATAAAAAAAAATATTCTGAATAAAGTTATTAGAACGGCAAATCTTTCGCCTCAACTCGTTCCTCCCCCTGCCTCTCATATACACACAAGTTTATTCACGCAACAACTGGCTGTTTCATTCACATACTCTTCAAATTGTCAGTTTCGCATTTTCAGAATTATTTACTGAACTTGATTAGGAAAAGTCAAATTATGCTCAAAAATTATATACAGATTTTTTCAATTGGCAAATTATAAAAGGAGTGTTTCTTATTTTTGGAGTCGATGGTACAGTCCTAATTCCTACACTAAATGGCCACTTTATTAGGTGGCGACTCAGTCGGTAGTGCGCCAGACTCGTAATCCACAATTTCCAGGGTCGATTCCCACCTGGGCCAGCGTCGAGATTTATCTCCGCAAAACCCCCGCCAGGCCAGGAAAGGCTGCCGTCCATCAGATGGACGCCTTTCCTGCCTTCGCAGCCTTCAAAGAACACGCTGGATGGCCTTGACGGGTGGCTGCCATCTGTCTCGTAACTTTTCACTGGGTGTCCTTCCTTCCACAACCTTCCGAATCCTCGGGGTCCTTGTGGCCTGTCCATTTAGCCCATTGTGCGCAAACAAGTGCCGCTCAGAGGTCAAAACAACTCTACTACTTTATTAGTGTTACCACCCATAATATACGAAGGAATCAGATTCGCAGATCAGTAACTTCATTAAGAAGTTTTTATAGAAAGAAGCGACAGAAGACAAACTGAAGATTTTAATCAAATCTTGATTTTCAACAATAGCAGTAATTCAGTATTTAAAGAATAATGCAAACTCAGGCATTTAAGAGCAGCATTGATATTGTAATAACTGATACGAAAAGTTCACTCAAACAGGTTAAAACACAAACAATAACTCTTACATTCAACATTACCTAAAAATTTATAATTGTATTGTTAGCAGTTTGTATTCAAATTTTTTTTATTTTTGCCAGTTTTGAAAAGGTTTTTTCAGGTCGTTTTGTGTTATTTTACCTCTGAGCGGTGCTTATTTTGCACATAATGGACTAAATGGCCAGGTTACAAAGACCAAGAGGACGGAAAAAAGGTTGGGGAAGGAACCCACTGGACAACTGACAGGAGCCTCTGGTCCAGAGTATCCAGTATCTTTAACGTGCACAGGGCATGGCTCTCCTGCAAACGAAGACTACATCCCACCCGATAGATAGCGGCTTTTCCGTGCCCATTGGTGTCCTCTTTCTGTCTGAGGGGGGCAGAATAGGAGTTTAGGGGAGATCAATCTCAACACTGGCCCAATTGGAACTTGGAAACTACAAATTACGAGCGTGCCGTGACACCAACTGAGCCAGCCCACACCTTTTTTTTTCTTCTGGAGTTTCGTTGCTGTTAAACGCAGTCCTCCAGACTCCAATACTGAAAGCATAAATTCAATTTATATTTTTCTGAACTAAGCTTTTATCATCCGTCACCTTTTTTCCTAAAAATCTTAACTGAGAAATTATATCGTTCACTTTTTTTGGGTAACTGGAAGAATGTGGAGTAAATGTTTTTTTTAAATTGCGACACTCCCCATGTCAAACGTTTCATTTTACTTACGACTTGTTATTCTTGGCCTTCGCGTTCGAAAGATGTTGCGAAATAATCGTTTACATATTTCCTCCTTTTTTAGAGATAAATATGAGATGCATTTTTTTATATACATATATAGCCTATGACACTCCGCGTGGCACAAGCTTCCCTTTGTTATTATAAGTCGTTGCGATCGGCGAACGTGCTAGGAAGATATGCTAAAACAATTTTAACAGAAAACAACAAATGGCGAGCGAAATACAATAAGCATATAAGTAAAAAATATATTTTACTTTGTTAGAATTATGATCTTTTAAAGCCTCTTCACCAATATTTTCTATTTGTGTTAGTTTAGAAATGTGCTCTAAGAAAGCGAAAGGTTGATCTCGAAAACATCTGATTTCGTAATTCCTGTCGTATTTCCTCTTCCAATGAACCTAAACACTCTCAAAAGAAGAAATGAAGGAATTGAACTCTTCCTTCGAGATTGTTCCAGCAGCCAAAGGATCAGTTTGATTATATTCTAAGAATGGAACTTTGTCAGGAGTTTTTCTTATCCACGCGTCATTTCCTCTCGTGTTATGTACAAATGCAATCAGCCAAGAATGTAAATACTCGAGATAATTAATCCACGTAACAGTTCAATGTTGAACTTACCATGGCCTGCTGCTAGTAAATAAACAGACGAAAGATATTTCACGTTTCGATTGCAGAGAGATCTCTGTGTGTGTCAACTAAAGCTGTCAACAAGGCGAAGACGATGTTTATTTTGCGGTCACCCGCATCTTGGCTCGTTTGGGTGAGGAAAGCAGACATGCCACTGATAAAAAGCAAAGGAAAACAACTTATCTCTAAGCGAAGGACGAAGACCCAGCTCTCACTAGACGCCGTTGACCTCCAAGTGTTTGGAGGCTTTCGTTTAAAAAAATTTAACTCAAAATGGCTGACTAGAACGGAAGCTTCGTTTGACCCTTCAAATACTGGAATTAGTCCTACTATTTAAATTCTGTTTGGTTCAAAATAGATTTACATTCTCAACAGATAGCGGCGAGGGCGTTTAGCCGTGGTGCAAAGGGGCCAGAGTTCATGAATAAAACATGGATAGTTGGTTTTTATCGAGAAGTTAGCATGCTTAAGACAGAGATAGAATCTCGGATAAGTCATGAATGCCTTCTTTTTGATGCTTGTATTACTCACAGATATACTCTATGTGCTCCTGTCAAATCTCATGGTAATTTTTTTTTATTAAACTGATTATTTCGAATTGCCTTCTTCGTCCTCGTGGTTTCATTCTGGACTGAAAAAAATATCAGTGGAGAAAAGTTACGAATTGCAGTATAGACTTTGTGATGCATATTTGTGCGAGTCGACTTGTACAAGCTTAGTTCAAATCTCTTTTTCGACTGACATGGATTGGGTTGTTTTATCTCTGAGCGGCACTTTTTTGCACACCATGGGCTAAATGGCCAGCTCACAAGGACCCCGAAGGTTCAGAAGGTTGGGGGAGGGGTTTCACTGGAACAGCTGTTGGGAGACAGATGGTAGTCTACCGTCAAGGCCATCCAGTGTGTTCTTTAACGTGCATAGGGTATGGCTCTCCCGCACACGGAGCTATGGTTTAACGTCCCAACCTACAGACGGCGACCTTTCCAAGCCCATCGGTGTCCCCTACTGACCGTGGGCAGGGAGTTTTGCGGAAATAAGTCTCAACGTTAACCCAGCTGGGGCTCGAACCTGGAAACTGTAGACTACGAGCCTGGCGCGCTAACGACTGAGCCACCCCCACCTGACATGTAAGAAAAAACATTTCTGGGATCTGTATTGGGATGGATTGATCCTTTGAATTCACAAAGTCTCGGTCGTTTGAGGTTTAATGGCGGAAGAACAACTAAAACCATAATGAGTCAAACGTGGTAAAATTCTCTGAATCCACAATAAAAGTTTCATGAAGCCTTACATGAGCAGTGATTATCCCTTTCCAAGATGTCCCCACATGTGTGGTCTTAAAAAAAAATTTTGCAATTTAACAGATTAATATATAAAATAGAAATTAGAGAAATTCAGAGCAGAATCCTTAATGGATTCGCTTTTTATGCATTTCAGGGTGGAAATTAGCAGGATTTTGGGTTGTTTTACCTCTGAACGGCACTTTTTTGCACACCATGGGCTAAATGGCCAGGTCACAAGGACCCCGAAGGCTCAGAAGGTTGGGGGAGGGGACCCACTGGAACAGCTGTTGGGAGACAGATGGTAGCCTCCCGTCAAGGCCATCCAGCGTGTTCTTTAACGTGCACAGGGTATGGCTCTCCAGCACACGTGGCCACGGTTTAACGTCCCATCCGACGGACGGCGGCCTTTCCAAGCCCATCGGTGTCCCCTACTGACCATGGGCAGGGCGGGGAATTTTGCGGAGATAAATCTCAACGCTGACCCAGCTGGGACTCGAACCTAGGAACTACAGATTACGAGCCTGGCGCGCTACCGACTGAGCCACCCCGCCCCCCAAATTAGCAGGAACATTAAACACATTAACATGTGCCCTTCCGTTGCATACGGATTCGTGTACAGAGAAAAAATATTTGGTTTGATCCCGACATAGTGGAATTTCCAATCTAGCACAAAGTGTTTATCTACCACCAGAATGTGCAATCCGAGTTACGACAGCGATTAACTGGCTGCTGACGAAATTTTCGGTGTCATCAAAATATCGACTTTAATTACTGCTTTATTAATATCACTGTGTAACTTAACCTCTTCCGAAGAGCTGAGGCCAAAGCGTTATGGTGAGGTCATCTTCAAGAATGCACTACACGTGACTGCAATTCATCCAATCGCAATCCTTTACATATCGAAATGGGCGCTGACCAATGAGCACACGGTGTGACGTCCAGGAGCAAAATATTGAAGCTTTTTGATAAGAACTTTTTCATGTTTATATATGTATTATAAACAAGGATGATATTTTAGTTTTCGGTGTACTTTTGAAAGGGGATCAAAGTTTAACGAAATAATTTAAAAATAACTTTGATTTCTTTTCAAGATTTAAGCAGTGTTTATTGCCTGTTTTGGCTTCATTATTCATTCCGTCTTCACTTGGCTCTACCAATATTTCTCTTTTTACCATCTGGTCTGCACTGGAATGTCCCTTGGTCATCTTCATTCTTTCTAGATATTCCCCATCTTCCTCTATATTCTTTTATTTCATCATCTCTCGTAACCTTCTCTGATCCCGAGAGCTTAGAAAAGGTTAGGGGATGGGATCCACTGGAACAGCTGTTGGGAAACAGATGGTAGCCTCCCATCAAGGCCATCCAGAATGCTCTTTAACATGCACAGTGTATGGCTCGCCCGCAAACGAAGCCATGACTTTATGTCGTATCCGACGGATGACTGCCTTTTCTAGCCCAGTCGTGGCAGGGCGGGGGGCTTGACGGAGATAAATCTTAATGTCTAGGTCTAATCTCTCACAGGTGGGGGCTCGAATCTGGGAACTATAGATTATGAGCTTGGCGTGCTGCCGAGCGAGTAGCCCCACCACCATCAAGCTGCTTCACACAGAGAGGAGCCTGTCAGGAAAGTGAGCCTTCAGCAGAAAGACTAGAAACATCCATATGCTTATCCAGAGCTCGAACACGAGTCCCTTTAATCGGAAACTAAGCGCGCTTACCGCTCGGCCACCAGCACGGTGCAAGTTTATGCAATTTATACTACATTTCCCTTTATATTTGGCTGGGGAATAGGAAAGAAGCAGGGGGCAGTCGTTGGATTGGGTTGTTTTACCTCTGAGCGGCACTTTTTTTTTGCACACCATGGGCTAAATGGCCAGGTCACATGGACCCCGAAGGCTCAGAGAAGGTTGGGGGAGGAGACCTACTGGAACAGCTGTTGGGAGACAGATGGTAGCCTCCCGTCAAGGCCATCCAGCGTGTTCTTTAACGTGCACAGGGTATGGCTCTCCCACACACGGAGCCACGGCATAACGTCCCATCCGACGGACGGCGGCCTTTCCAAGCCCATCGGTGTCCCCTACTGACCGTGGGCAGGGCGGGGAATTTTGCGGAGATAAATCTCAACGCTGACCCAGCTGGGACTCGAACCTGTGAACTGCAGATTACGAGCCTGACGCGTTACCGACTGAGCCACCTCCGCCCCAGGGGCAGTCGTAGACAACCCTTGGGAAATCTGCCCTCGTTATGCTACGCGGGCAGATCCCCTGAACACCTCAATCAGCAGTTTTAATATAGCTTTGAGATATTACAAACAATGCATTTGGAAAACTTGTTCGAAAGGGCGACTTCTATTTCAGCTGGTCTAATTCACGCCTGAGCCTCGGATTCAGTTGCAGCTTTAACAACCATTAAAAAGAAATTTCCTGCACTTAATGCATATTAGAAGGATAATTACAGCGATGCGTCACGAGTTCATATATCTACGATTCAGATGAATCACCCTCAGTCTTCGACAAAAGGAACCTTTGAACTTTCAGCAGAGAAGGTTCTTATTCACCAGGATCGACCTCTACCAGTTTTCATATTTTCCGCGCTCGTCTGAGATCTGCGCTCCCCAAAACTTCTCGCTCTAGAAAGAATTTTCGCTTGCAATTTGAAATAATGGTCAGCAACCTTTTTGAGAGTTGGTGCATATAAAATAATATTTCAATTTAACGGTTATAAATTATTGAAAATTTCATAATCACTTTTTAAAAATAAAGAGCAACTGGTGGAATTTAAAACAATAATTTAATCGAAACATTTCTCTTAGCAAGTTGTCTGGATATTTGTTTTTGATAAACATTCTACCAGCAGAATTTCAAATTTCCAACATAAATACTCTGGTTTCCATAAATTAAGGAAAATCCCTATGTTAAGTCAATGCGAAGCTAAAGTCAAAGCTCTATAACTTCCAAAATAAGTGTTTTTTTTTTTGTTTTGAAAAATGTGATTGCAGATAAAGATCTCAATCAAATAAATCAATATCTCGATTTTCAACAATATTCGTTCAGTATTTACTGAGTTATGGAAGTTTGAATATTTAGCGATAACAATGCCAGCCACAAAAATTGACTTCAGAAGTTAATTTAAACTCGGTAATAAGTATTGGATCAAAGTGTTTAATAAAATAAGTTTGTATTTTAGAACTTTGTGTAAAGAATTCTTTCACCATTCTTCAGTTTTGTATAAGTTTCTTAAGACTGGCATTGCTGTTGTTAAATATTCAAACTTCCATAACTCATTAAATACTGAACGAATATTATTGAAAATCGAGATATTGATTATTTTGATTGGGATCTTTATCTGCAATCACATTTTTCGAAACTAAAATTTATTTTAGAAGTTATAGAGCTTTTTGACGTTAGCTTCCCATTGACTTAACACAGGGATTTTCCTTAATTTATGGAAACCAGTGTATATCGTTTACAATGCTACTTCAGGTTTTACATTTTTTACATTTAGTGCCTTCTAGCGACGTAAATTGAAATCTTGTGGGGGATTTGAAAAAATGGGGTATATTTCGTTAGTACCTATTTAATGCAAAAAACAATTTTCATTCTAGCTACTACTAGAATACAGAATTAATTTAAAATCATACAAATGCTTCCTGGCGTCGAAACCAATTCTTTCTCTCCAATGCCTATGCAAATAGAAATAAATAAATATCTTCTTGCAATTCACGTGCCACATAATCAAATTTAAAGTACGAATATATTTTGTTAAAACGCAAAACTTAAAGGAACTTCTGAACTGTTTTAAGATCTTTTCCAGAGATGTTCTTGATAATCGGTATACGATTGTTTTGAGGTGCTGGTTTAGAGGTTATTTTAATTGCACAGGATTCATCTTTTACCATAATTAAAAACTGAAAATATGCAGAATCGAGAACTGCAATCTTACTCACCGAAAGAGAGAAGCAACTTGAGAGGACACAAAATGCTGGGCCAATGGCAGCAAATTTCAACCTTTTGGCAGCTGATGAAGCCTCCGAGCGACCTTTCATCGTCCTCCAGCCAGCAGGTATCGCCTTACGGAAAATGCTACATCAGAATTTGCTCTTCAACATGGCCACTCTATAATCTGATACTTACGAGTTGGCTGAATGCTGACATCAGCAATTAGAACGCAATTTGAAAGAAAATCGTGCACATCAACGATTCTATCTTCTCCCCCCCCCCTCCATCCATATGCAAACGATTTCATCTCTCTCCCTCTATATCCATATCCAAACGATTCCATCTCTCTCCCTCTCTATATCCATATCCAAACGATTCCATCTCTCTCTCCCTCACTATATCCATATCCAACCGATTCCATCTCTCCCTCTCTATATCCATATCCAACCGATTCCATCTCTCTCCCTCTCTATATCCATATCCAAACGATTCCATCTCTCTCCCTCTCTATATCCATATCCAAACGATTCCATCTCTCTCCCTCTCTATATCCATATCCAAACGATTCCATCTCTCTCCCTCTCTATATCCATATCCAAACGATTCCATCTCTCTTCCCCTCTGTATCCAAATCCAAACGATTCCATCTCTCTTCCCCTCTGTATCGATATGCAAATTCTCTTTTCCCCCCTCTATATCCACATGCAAACGATTCCTCTCCCCACCCTATATACAAACGTTTTTATCCCTTCTCTCTCTATCCACATAGAACAAATAATTACTGCTCCATCTGATCCGAGTGGCATCTCCTATGTTCTAGCAATACAGTCTACGGCAGGCCTGCTACTTCTTTACGTGCGGCAAGCGAGCTATCGACGAGACAAATTTGGAAAAAAAAGAAAAAGAACGTATAGAGGACAAAAGTCAAATTTCGGCGAAGCAAATTCTCATTAAAATAATTTTAATAAAAATATATTGTTACATTTCACTTTTTTTTGCGTTGGTTATACATACGTTACTGATTATTTTTGCTTGGCGTCGTACCCTTCCATTTCATTTTCTCTGCAGCCCTTCAGCTAAAACGTTTTCCCTGGTCTACGGAAACTGATGAAAGTCACTTTTCAGTCTTTACCCCCCCTCCCCCCACATACACACACAATCCCCCATGAGATTTCGGCGTTTCTACTCGTAGAATCTTAATTCTAAAGCTCATTCATTACATTTTATGAATTGCAAGGTGCCAACTTGGTAGTTATTCACAAAATTTAACAGATGGGCTTTAGACCTGGCTCTTCAGCTAAGAAGGATCCTGCTGAGAATGAAAGATACTGCATCGGAATCTGATTATACAAAAGTACAAACATAAGAAATTTTGTATAGTAGCTTTCGCTTTATGAAGGTAGCACACGAATTAGACAACAGAAAATTGCGAGAATTCTGTCGAAAAACTGTTATTATTGAAAATCTATTTATGACCCATCGAATCTGAAACATTAAAATTTTCTTTGGGATATATGGTAAATGGGCAATAAGTGAAACACGCATCTTAAAAAAGAGCATTAGGACCTTTACAATTTGTTGGCCCTAATCCAGAGTTCCGTAGGTCTTCCATAAATAAGGTTCTACATCAATCATCAATTGAGTCAAGATATACAAAATGGAGTCGTAGCAATTACTGTGGGATTTTATGACTCACTAGTGCAGCAGTAATTAAGAGAAAATGCATTTACCTGTTCTCGTAGAATTTACAAGATTCTAAACAATTATGTAGTACTCTCATTATATAAAATTAAAAATCTAGTGGTAGGCAGTGGGAACAAACCCCTCAGAGTTCAATAGTGGAAAAGAGATTATCAGGGCCGGTGTGCAAATTAGTTGGGACAATAGGAAAATGCAGTAACAAAGACACAACTGAAATATTTATTTGTTTAATAGTGTAGTTAATAGTGAATGTGACCCCCCTTAGCTTTAATTACTTCTTCCACCCTCTCAACCATTGATGCCACTAGCTTTCCCCACATCTCCTTCACTTCAGGTCGTGGTACCACACTTTCATGACACTTTCTATCATTTTGGTTTTCGTCGTGCAATCCACCTTAGATATGCGCGCTTTAATGATGGCCCACAAATTTTCAATGGGGTTTAGATCGGGTGAATTTCCTGGCCACTCCAATACCTTCAAATGTTGCTGGGTAAAGAAGCTCTTAGCAAGCTTAGAATTGTGGCATGGAGCCAGATCCTGTTGAAATACCCCATCGCCGTTAGGAAACAGCTTCTGCAAGTGTCGAGACCATTTTCGCCTCCAGAACACCTATGTACTTTTTCCTGTCAATCATTCCTTCAATGGAGTGAAGCGTCTGTGGCCCGGAAGTTGTGAAACATCCCCAAAACATGACCTTGGGTGGGTGTTTGCTGGATGTGGCCGGATCGAAGAGGTTCTCCAGGCTTCGCTTGTCCCAATTAATTTGCACAGTACTGTATTTTGCCGTCCGGAGCAAACTTGGATATCTGCCGCCACTTTCTCCAAAACTGATCCTAGATATTAATCATTACTTTAATGTAGTTTTTAAAAGCAATAGAAAAATCATTTGTTGAAAAATAGATCATGCTTACTTCAGTCAACTTTTTACTGCATCAATACGGTCGTTAGTTCGTTTGCCGCCCCTAAAAGAAATACGCCTGTTGCCGTTGCACCGTTTGCATGTGCGGTATGGCCGCCCTTGGGGATTATATCGGTGCCTACATAATGGGAATGCCTGCCGATTTCAAGACATGAAACGGCAGCAGCGCTAGTTACATTTTCGTCCGCTTGGCCGTACTATTTGGCGCTGGCGATCCGTTGGTTTACCTTGTTACTTGCTTCGTAGCAGTATATGTTATTACGATGTTTACCGCTTGCTTCAAAATTGGATTCTGATACGGATTTGTTCGTAAGTAATTATTTACTATTCTGTCTACTTTCTGCTGTTTTTAAGTAGAAGTCTGAACTACGATGCAGTATTGTGTGATGTTTTGCAGAAGCGAAACTCAGTGTCTATCGAATCTATTCCAAACTGGATCTGCAAGACACGTGGCTGCATCAATATGTCGGCAACGTAACGATGACATGAGTAATTGGAAGAAAATCTGAGATCACTTTTGAATAAATAATATTTTGGAATCGCAGAAACCTTTACAATATATGGAACTGAGTTACACTGCCCTAAAAATTATTAGAGATTTCTGTTATGTGAATGGGAATATTATTATAAATTCAGGATTATAATTTTATCTATTTAAATCTCGATTTTCAACAGCATTCGTCTAGTATTTAAGGATTCATTATTCCCGTTTGTATCTCTGAGAAAGATTCTAGTTTATTGAACTTGATTAGCCATCTGTCTGATTCTTGACCATATGACTTCGACCAGATCGCTATATACTTACCATTAGAGGGGCGGGGGTGGCTCAGTCGGTAGCGCGCCAGGCTCGTAATCTGTAGTTCCCAGGTTCGAGTCCCAGCTAAGTCAGCGTTGAGATTTATCTCCGCAAAATTCCCGCCCTGCCCACGGTCAGTAGGGGACACCGATGGGCTTGGAAAGGCCGCCGTCCGTCGGATGGGACGTTAAGCCGTGGCCCCCGTGTGCGGGAGAGCCATACCCTGTGCACGTTAAAGAACACGCTGGATGGCCTTGACGGGAGGCTACCACCTGTCTCCCAACAGCTATTCCAGTGGGTCCCCTCCCCCAACCTTCTCTGAGCCTTCGGGGTCCATGTGACCTGGCCATTTAGCCCATGGTGTGCAAAAAAGTGCCGCTCAGAGGTAAAACAACCCAACTTACCATTAGTTCAGGTTAGCTTACCGCGGAACGGTGCTGCCCTCATACGCGCGCTTGCTAACATGGATAATCGCGGAAAGCGGCAGGCATTCTCATTACGTTAGGCACCGATCATACATTATAGACCGAAAAGCTATTAGTAGATAGAAGGAATTTCTGAACAAAAAAATTATGTAGGAACCCAGTGGTCGTTGTGGGTCAGAAGGAAGCCTCCGTTAAGGCCATCCAGCGTGTTCTTTAACGGACACAGGGTATAGCTCTCCTGCACACGGGGCCACGGCTTAACGTTGCATACTGGGAACAGAGTAGCAAGCTTCGGGCGCTACGACTGAGCAAAGCCACCGTATAAGTTATCCGTTGATTGTGGCAGCAAAAAAAACAAATATTTGGGATCGTTGATTACCACCAAAACGGTTGCGTTAAAAAAATTGACCAGAATAGTTAAAGATTAAGGCACTTTATTTTAACCAAGAGAAAAAAATTCTTCAGAATAGTTTCACCTTTCGCTAAATGTTCCAGCTGGCATAACTCAAAAATGATCAAGAAGTTTCTGTATGAGGTTAAATAATTAAAAATTATTCAAACAAAACTTAGAAACTAAAATTTACAAAACGAAAAAACTTGTTCCATTTTTGTAGAAAACTTTCTCACAGCGGATGAAATTAGGCAAGCGCCACCCCTGCCCTCCTATAAAATAAAAAATATGGAAACATATTTCATGTTTACATAGTTAGACCTATATCGTAAAAGGTCAGGTTTCATCTTTGCTCTTACTCTAACATTATCATTCGCAGTCATTTAGATATACATAAAATGACCTTACTCACTGGAATGCACTCTTCCAAAATCCTCGTTAACCCTATGGTTACATTTGACTAGACAAATGCAAGGATATATTGCCGAATTAGAATCGGACGATTTATCTACGACAAAATACGCAATTACACAATCTAAAACATCGCGCATCTGTCGTCGCTATGGACGCATGCGCAATATACAGAAGAGAGCGGGTTATTTTGTAAACAAATTTTTGGCTTGTGATATGCTGAGCATCTAAAAATCAATCATTCAAAACGATAATACTGGGACATGCATATTAAATGAGTTAAGAAATTACATAGCTCTTCCGATAACTCTTCGTTCTGCTTTCCATAGTATATATTTTTAAAACTCATGTTTTATCTTCTTCTATGGGTATGAAGAGTACTGCCAGTGTTCTTTACTTATATGTACCAATCTGTACATATATGAATATCCAACTTTTGTCCCAAAAGAATAATTACATGACGATTCTGTAATTCTAATTTCTGTAGAAATCTGTAATCTAAAAGCTTTGAAAGACGATTTAAAATATATAATAGCCGTAATTCCAGGCGAAGGAACTGGCGAACGGGCGGATGTGTGTGTGTGTGAACGTCATCGACGGCAGAAATTGGCAGTTCTCTACGGTTCCGTGGCTATTTGAGCGATCGGCCCTAAATTTGGTGAAGGGGGGGGGGGGGGTCCCACTTAGTTCTTGGCCTGTTGGGGTAACAGATCGCGTTCCTAGCTGCCGCGAGTCGGGAGTGATCCCTCGAAAAACGTCAGAAATTTCTGGGGCGCTGCCGTCGCCTACCCTGTGAATGGAGTAGTACGTTACAGTGGAAAGAAGGGAATGAAGTTATCGATGGATTCGTGCCAAACTTGTGGATTGACTTCTGAGCGGCACTTTTTTGCATACAATGGGCCAAATGGCCAGGTCACAAGAACCCCTAGGGCTCAGAGAATGTTGGGGGAAAAGGTACCACTGAAGAGCTGTTAGGAGACAGATGGAAGCCTCCCGTCAAGGCCATCCAGAATGTTTTTTAACGTGCATGGGGTGTGGCTCTGCCGCACACGGCTTAACGTCCCATCCGACCGACGGTAGCCTTTCCTAGCCCATCGGTATCCCCTACTGATCGAGGGCAGGTCAGGTAGTTTTGCGGAAATAAATTTCAACCTTGCCCCAGGCGGGACTCGAACCTGGGAACTGCAGAATACGAGCCTGGCGCGCTACAGACTTTTGCCATGGGTTTAACTAGTTTATTTATAAAGAGTTAACGTTTTATATCCCCACATTCTGTCAGTAAGTTTATCTAATATACTTTCATATTTGGACAAAACAAGCGCAAAAAAAGGCATATTTGAACTTTAAAAAACTGTAACAGTTGAATTTTATCATGGGACCAGACATAGGCGAGTGGGTTATCATCTCTCCCCCTCAATAGGTTTAACAACCGATACATGGGGGGAGGGGGAGATAGTAAATTTCTATACTTCCGATGGCATCGCCAAAGAGGGAGTTTTTGTGTTTAAACCTCCTCCTTTGGAAATCTCATTAAGAAATCGCTACTTGCTTAATGTACATTAACCAAAACACAAAAAATTCAATGCAGTTTTTGAAGGGGAAGATGAAATTATCTCCTTTAACCCCCAACCTGCCCTCGGTCCGAAAATGCACACCAATGGTTTTAGAAAAGGAGTCATCAGTCGGGTGGGAGGTTAAGCCTTGGCTCCCTGCGCAGGAGATTCATACCTTGTGCACGTTAAAGAACATGCTGGATGGGCTTGACGGGAGGTTACCATTTTTCTCCTAAACAGTTCTTCCCCAAACTTCTCCGAGCCTTGGGGTCCTTCTGACCTGGCCAATTTAGCCCATTGTGTATAAAAGAAGTAAAAAAAAACTTAAAAAAAAAAAAAACTGTCAGACCGCTGCATATACTTGAGTTTTTTGCGACAAACCATTAGAACTCAAAAGAAAATAAAACATGATTTGCATTTTCCGAAAATATTTCCTAAAAGGAATGTGACAATGGCTTTCTAGTACATACCGATCGAATCAAGTCCCTTTACCCCTTAGGATATTTCCTGGATCCAACCTTAGTTTTGCTCATAGAAGTACAAAATGCAAATAACTTCAAATAAGTTATTTGCATTTTGTACTTCTCAGAGTCAAAGCTTGAAACCCAATTCTTTTCGTGAAGTCTTTGAACTTTACCGAGTCGTAGTATCTTAAAAGAAACAGAAAATGAAAACAGATTCTATCATTTAATTTTTGTTGTCAGTTTCGACCATATTAGGTATATTTTATTATTTTCAATCAGTATTAAAATTATTTCAACTGTACTTTTAATTCACATAATCTAATACAGGCAGAAAATCCGATAGCCATTAACAATATCACACAAGAACTTTCATTATCGACTTCAGGTTTATAAGCCTAATCGTATCTGATTACAGAATTTGGTGCCCCTAGATGCAGTAAAAAAAGAATTAATAACAAAGTTTTGATACTTACTTTTAAAACAGCCTATAACCTCAAATATGGCAAACCTTTCTCACCAACAACCACTTGTTCATAACAACTGTCAGCTGTGAAGAAAACGTGCACGTTCATCTCGGCGCTTTTTCCTTAATACACGTGCAATAACTATCACTGCCATCTATCGTCGGCGTCATGTACTTTTAATCAAATTTTTTTTTTCTAATTTTGCTGTGTATTATCGTGACCACCGAGAGTGGTCACGGTGTTATCCGGTGCCTACGTAATGAGATCCCATTACGTAGGCACCGGTATTATCAGTTTTAAATTTTCTTTTTATGCAATGGATTTAGAGGGAAAAAATTGGTCCCAACGCAGAATATACTTCCATTATCAATAATAACCACCATATATTTCCGAATAAATATAATTTTAAAAAGTTATTTATGCATTTTTCACAGACTTGAGTAGAGTTTCCCAATTACTAAAATAATCCACCTAGAAAGAAAGGTTAAAATGTTATTCTATAAGGAATGAGATTTAATTTAATTTATTTTATTATATTTTGCTTTAATCTATTTTTAGTGCCGGATATAAAATATGGAGCTAAAATAAAATTACACAAGGAGAAATGTTTTAGATTTCAAAGCAAGTAGACAAATTGGACATTTCATGTAAGACGACTGGATTTTCGGGGAGGGTTCCTTGAGTAGTCGCCTAAATCATAAGGATTTAGCGGACAATTCACAAAATTGCATTCCGTTTCTCAAATATTTTTTGTCGAATTTTATTAAACGACAATTTCCAAAAAGTGGTTTAACTGTAACTGACACGATTTTCATAATCATTTGGCAACCTAAATGACTTGATGTTCCTTAACAAAATTAATTCCATTTGCTCTTAATATAAAATCTATCATATTTCTATGCAACTCATCAGTAGGGTGACCAGATTTATAGAACAGGATCCGGGACTTTTGAAAGTTTAGTTGTGAGCTATCAGCTAAGATGATCAGACGTTCCTGTTTTCCGGAGACATCTGGTCAGCCTAGTTAGGCAGCTCGCAATTAATGCCTTTCATTTCAAAATTCCAACCTCAATTTTCTATTCACCTGCTTTACTGACCGACTTTTTTTTATAATAGTGTTACTACTACTCTATTCTAAAAGATCTATTCACGCTGTACAGATAATTTTATATTTAAAATAATACTCTATTTCGTCTCTATTCGTCGGGGACAGAGCGTTTTATCCAGGAATTGTCACCGGAAAACGAGGACGTATGGTCACCCAACACATCAAATGAAATCCAAGTATATTTATAAATGTCCCGCTGTTTCCAGAGTTAGCTATTCTCTAACCATTAAATTTACTTACCTGTAGGCGATATTCTCCTTTGCCATCGCATCTAATCAAAGCTGAAAAGAATTCTCACCCTTTACCAGGCCAGTATGTTAGAAAAAAATAAAAATTGGGGGGCAATCCATTGAGCTGAAAAACACTAAGGGGGGGGGGGGAAGGGGAGGCAAGAGATTGGATTTCCATTGCAGTATAGAATTTTCCCCTCCGTTTTAAAAGCATTTTAGAAATTTGCTGAAAATGCTTGAAATATGCATAAGCTCAATAATTTTTTGCCTCTGTTCTCTGTACCCTTACTAGCATTCTCAAAGGTGGGCCATGGCCAACTTACCCACCCACCCTCCCTCTCCATTAGATCCGCTCCTACTCCTGCTTAAGGTCAGAATCAGAACCAACTTCACGATTAACGTCATCTGGGATAAAAGAGACATCTCCTCCCTTGACAGAATTCAAAATATCTCAAAGTTGTCCTTAAAACCTATCTACCTCATTCTCATCAGAATTCTCTGTAGATACGCAGATAATATTAGGATGACGACCAATTGTGTCAAAATTTGTGTTTCCTTGTCTCGTAAATATCTTCTTTCAAATGAATATTGATATTGTCGCAATCTATATTATAGAGTAAACAACTGGATATCAGCTAAAGGACATTCGTATGGAACATGTTCCAGCAAAAATATTATTTTTTATTTGTGATTAATATTGCATTTAGCTCCATAAATATTAAGGTTACCAGCTTCTAAATGCAACAATGAATATTACGTTTGCGTCTTCTCATCCTAGGAGGTCTGTTTAAACTCATCGTCCAATATATTGGAGTCTAAAAATATTTTTCGAAATGATTTCATGTAACTACGACTCATCCTAAGGAACACCTCTCAATTATAGGGGGGGGAGGGGGCATGTCCCGAAGGATCCGCTCCCCTTGGGTAGAAAACAACTGAATTTTTTAACCACGAAAATAAAAAAAAATATTACTGTTACCGACCCCTCTAAAAACATTTCTGCAGGCTTAGATTACCCCACCTTCTCGTGGTACAGCCAGGGCCGGTGTGAACTTTTTCAAGGCCGGGTTCCAAAATTGTGCAGGGCCAAAAATAAAACGCACTTATAAGTACTTCTAAATTTTATAATAATAAATTATTTATTATAAGTACTAAATGGTAGCTAGGTAGTCACTGGAAGGAGAGCTGTGCACCAATCCCCTGTGATGATGCATAGAACCGGCCAGGCCTAGCACCTAATGTCCGAACCCGCCTTCTCGTGGTGCAGACCGTTAGTACCTTTAAAAAGAGATACTCTCTTGTGGAAGTGAACGGAAGGGGAGGGCTGCCAGATTAGTGTGGCCTACTGATCTGGACAACTATGGCTACTTTTCTTTTTTCTACCCTGCTGAGGAGTGGTCAACCACACAGGGTCCTGGTGCTAACCATATAAACCCACTGGACTGGACAGATATATGGCTCTGAGCTTGATTATGGATCCTGATTTTGCTGCACTGGTGGGCTTCTGTGGAGGGAAAATCTTCCGCTGTGTTTTCTTTTTGTTTGTGGGTTGACAGCCCCAAGTGAATAGATTCACAGGATATGTTTATCAGCTGGTGGATAATCCTGAGCCTAAGTCATCGCAGGCACCTGAACTCTTTGCTTCTATTGGCATCGTCAAATTCTACATTGGATGAAGTCTTCCAGTGTAGATGACTTCAGCCTTTAGTAGTGGGGGAACGGGTCTTTGCCCCATGTCTGCGATTAGGGGGCTGTTTGATATTGTCGGCATTCCCTCTCTCAATAAACATAGTTTCTTTAAACATCCCACTAACCATTTTCTCTCCATAGGTAGTTGGAATGTGAGGACTCTGCACAGAGCTTTTTCTCTTGATGTCCTGACACAAGAATTCCACCATTATAATTTAGATATTCTCGGCTTGCAAGAGACCAGATGGGCAGATAAAGGTCAGATTCTTAAAAATAATCTTAAATTTCTCTTTTCAGGGAGGGACGACAATAAGCATCACCAAGGTGTGGGTCTGCTTCTCAGCAGACACGCTAATGATGCTCTTCTAGGATATGAGTGCATTAATGAAAGGTTTCTTACAGCAAAATTTCAGACAAGCGTTAAAGACCTGAATGTTATCTGCTGTTATGCCCCCACTGAGGATGCCGATGAGGATCAGAAGGATAGGTTTTATGAACAACTTCAGGATATTTTGAATTCTGTCAAGAAAGGAGATATTACCCTTGTTCTTGGTGACTTCAATGCCAAAGTTGGTACTGACTCTGACCTTTGGTGAGGGGTGATTGACCCTTTTGGTATTGGTAGCTGCAATGGCAATGGGCAACGTCTCCTACAGGTAAGTAAACTCAATGGATTCAGAATAACTAACACTTATTACAAACAGGGTGACATACATAAGTACACATGGGTTTCACCTGATGGGCTGCATAAGAATATGATTGATTACATATTATTTAACAGCAAATGAGCTAGTTCTGTTAGGAATACCAGGGCATATAGGGGAGCTGAAATTGGATCTGACCATTACCTTGTTAAAAGTGTGTTGCAACTTAAACTTAAAAAGTGTTGTGCTAGGGTTAAAAAATTTACTTTTAATACTGAAGCTCTGAAAGATCCAGTTATAGCCAAGGCTTACCATGATAGGATACTTAGTCATTATGACAGTCATGGTTTGCTTACTACTGAAGTTGAGGAAGAATGGGATCATTTTAAACAGGCTTTTTTGGACACTAACAGTACTCTTTTAGGAAAAAAGGAGCAGAAGAGACAGAATTATCTGAGTGATAAGACACTTGAGCGTATTTCGGAAAGAAAGACCTGCAGGAATGTCCTTAATCAATACCCTACTAGTCCTAATAGAAAGCATTACAGAGAACTTAATAAACGTGTAAAATATCAGTTAGCTGCTGATAAGAATCTTTGGCTTGATGGTTTGGCTGACAAAGCCGAGGAAGCAGTTAGACAGCACAACAGCAGAGAGCTGTACCAGATAGTTAATGTTTTGTGTGGTAGAAAACGGACAGGCATACAAGGATTGAAGGATAAACAAAGTAAGGTTATAGAAGGGGAGGATTCTGTCATGGCTAGTGGGCTGAGCATTTCAGTGATGTTCTAAACAATGTAGTTAGTTCTACTCCCATTGTTTGCAATGATGATAGATGCATTGGTGGCTTTAATGTTGGCCTTATAACACAATCTGAAGTTATTTTGGCTGTTTCTAAACTTAAACTACATAAATCACCAGGGGTAGATGAAATTACTACCGAAATGCTTAGAGCTGGGAATGTTTCGGTTACCACTTGGATGACTGAAATTCTGAATATCTTTTATGATAAAGGCATGGTTCCTAAGGATTTTAACAGAGCTATTGTTATTCCTATTTTCAAAAAAGGTGATCGCAGTTCTTGTGATAACTATAGGGGTATCAGCCTACTCTCTGTTCCAGGTAAAGTTCTTTCGATGATTGTGCTTAATAGAATTAAGAATCTGGTTGACAGTCAATTGCGTGATGAGCAATGTGGATTCAGAAGTGGTAGGGGATGTGTGGATCAGATATTTTCACTTAGGCAGATTCTTGAGAAATGTTTAGAGTTTCAGAAACCTTTGGTTGCTAGCTTTGTTGATTTCAAAAAGGCTTTCGACTCTGTTGATCGTCATAATTTGTGGTTGATTGTGAGATCATATGGTATACCTGACAAGTTAGTTAACATAATGAAAGCTCTCTATAATAACACTGAGTCGTGTGTGAGAGTTGGTGAGGCTTGTAGCAATTGGTTTAGCATTACTTCTGGTGTTCGACAAGGGTGCATTTCGTCTCCTTTTCTCTTTAGTTTGGTTATTGATTATGTTATGCGAAATTCACTTCAAGGGAAAGATTTTGGCCTTAAATGGGCTGGAGATATGAAGATTTCTGATTTAGATTATGCTGATGATTTAGCCCTTTTGGCAAATGATGTTGATGAGATGAACTCTTTCATTCCAGCTGTTGATGAGACTGGTAGTAGAGTAGGTTTGGTTATAAACAGAGAGAAAACTAAAGTGATAAAAATTGGTCAGGCAGGCTGTGATTCAGTTAATCTGAATGGTTGCAGTCTTGAGTAGGTGTCACAGTTTAATTATCTTGGGAGCTATTTAACAGATAATGGTGATGTGCGGCATGAGATTAACAGACGAATAGGGATTGCTGCCGGGACTTTTAAGAATCTATGGAGAGTGTGGAGAAATAGGCGTATACACCTAAAGACTAAAATTAGACTGTATAATAGTTTGGTTCTTTCTAGGGTTAGTTATGGTAGTGAAACTTGGACACTTTGTAAACAAGATAACAGGAAACTAGATGCTTTTGATTCCAGATGCTTACGCAGTATCTTGGGCATTAGGTGGTTCAACTTTGTAACTAATGATGAGGTTAGGCAAAGGAGTTTGAAACCTCCTTTAAGCAGCATATTGTGCAGAGAGAGACTCCATTGGTTTGGCAATGTTGCCCGTATGAATAATTATAGATTGGCGAATAGGGTTATGAACATTGTGCCTAAAGGCCTCAAAAAGAAGGGGAGACCTAGGATGCGGTGGACAGGCAATGTCAAACAGGACCTTGTTAGAATTGGTGTGCAGTGGCCAGATGCAGTAAATGTAGCTCAGGATAAACTTGCTTGGAGAACTAAATTGCACGGTCTGGTTGGACCTCCGTAGCCCATGGCTGCTTGATGATGATGATGATGATGATGATGATGATGATGATGATGATGATGATGATGATGATGATGATGATGACAAAGTGCGGTACATATCTACATACAACTTATAGGAACACTGGGTATATTACATAATTTTTCTCGCCTTTTTCTCCGCAAAATCTTTAATTACGTCATCAAAATTGACCGAATTTGCTTGCTATTGAAAGAATAGTTAGTCATCGATTAGCGGTTCTGCGATTGGATTTACTATTGGGCTTGGAAAATAACTGACATGCGCTCTGGTGGTGGGACGTGGAGCTAGAGGAACGAGAATACATTGTGTCGGCTGCTGTGTTAAAGATAGGAAAATGGCGTTGTTCTTTACGATGAGCTTTTCGTGGACCACAGGACCTTGTAAAGCACGGGGCCGAGTTCCGGGGAAGGCGCTGAACCGGCCTCGCGCCGGCCCAGTTAATACCTTTCAAAAAAGACATATTCTCTTCGGGAAAAAGACAACTGTGGGAGGGGATTAAAAGATTGGATTGGATTGTTTTACCCCTGAGCAGCACTTTTTTGCACACCTCGGGCTAAATGGCCAGGCCACAAGGACCCCGAAGGCTCAGAGAAGGTTGGGGGAGGGGACCCACTGGAACAGCTGTTAGGAGACAGATGGTAGCCTCCCGTCAAGGCCATCCAGCGTGTTCTTTAATGTGCACAGGGTATGGCTGTCCCACATACACGGCCATGGCTTAACGTCCCATGCGACGGACGGTGGCCTTTTCAAGCCCATCGGTCTCCCCTACTGACCGTGGGCAGGGCAAAGAAATTTTGCAGAGATAAATCTCAACGCTGACCCAGCTGGGACTCGAACCTGGGAACTACAGATTACGAGCCTGGCACGCTACCACGCTGAGCCCCCCCCCCCCCGCCCCTTAGGGGATTAAAACAGATGGCTGCCAGATCAGTGTGGCTTACTGCTGTGATCATATATGGCACTTCTTTTTCTGCCTTGCTCAGGAGTGGTCAACTTCAAAAGGTTCTGGTACTGACCATTTATATCTCCTAGACAGGTTTATAGCTTTGAGATTGATTATGGATCCAGGTCTTCAGTTAAGGAAACTCAGTGGTGTTAAGGAAAACTGGTGGACCTCAGTTAAGGAAGAGTCTGCACTGCGTTTTCTCTTTGCCTACGGGTTATCAGGCCTAAGTAAGCAGAGGCACAGGATATCTTATATCTGCTGGTGGGTAATCGCTATCAGAGGCTATCGCAGGTACCTGAACTCTTACTTTAGCTGGTTGGGCATCGCCAATCCTACCATGGAGTAATGTGTCTCAGACAGATCAGTTCCTATCTTGATTCCGATTCTTGAAAAGGTGGTGCCTGAATTTCCTACAACAGGGGTGGCTTCAGCTTTTAGCGAAGGGTTGCGCCATGCCTGTGACTAGGGGGCTGTTTGATATTGTTGGCCCTACTTCTCTCGATAAACCTAGTTTCTTTAAAAATTCTACTAATAATCTTTCTCTTCACAGGAGCTTGGAATGTCCTCACATTCCACGTTGCTTAGAGATTATTCCCCTGACATCGGCACACAGGAATTCCAGCTTTCTTACCTATATATTCTGGGCTTCCAAGAGACCAGATGGATAGGTAAAGATTAAATGCTTAAAACTATTTTAAATATCTCTTTTCAGGGAGGAAGTTAAATTTCTTACTGGAATTGTGTTAAAATCTTTACTGGGGAATTAATGATTTTTAAATTAAATTGAAATTAAATATAAGAAAAAACTTTCTTTGAAATAAGTTTATTAGTAAGCAGACACGTATATTGCATTTTAAGAAACAGGCTGAAAATGAAGTGGCAAATCTGAAATGCATTTTTTGAATTTCATGCTTGAATTCAGTCTTGGTTACCAAATGTCAGGAGGTATATTATGAAACGACCAAGATATGCTCTATCACCGAAAGATATCACTAAATCAATCCCTTTCATTTAATAAAGGGTTTATTTTTGATGCTCTGGAGCCAGGCAATGTAATCAATGGCGAAATTAAAAGTTTTCTTAAAGAGCAATCAGATATTGCTCTAACTGCTGTAGACAAAAATAGAAGACCTAGGAATAAATTATTTAAAAACAGTAATTTTAAAATACATCTGTAGGTTACTTAAAATTTTACACCTCTGATTGTGGAACCATGGGGAATCGCTTTCCCCCATTCTAGTTTCGTTCCTGAGTTTCTTGAAAAAATGCTTTTGATTTTACTGAATGTCAGAATATAATAAACAGGAAAACCACCAAGGTTTTTTGGTAGCTAGCCCATGAAGATAAAAAAAATAAGAATTCAATTCCAGGGTCTCATCATCAAATATTTTAAAAAATGTAAGATTTTCGGTAGAATTTAATCTACCTCTCCAGTTGGACAATATTCCCTGAAAATCTACAGGGTGTGTGCCTCCTCAAGTATAAAATACCACATTAATACAAGAAAATAAGTAAATAAATAAAATAAAAAATTAATATTCTGGCTAATAAATCTCTATTTCTTATGCTTCTGATAGCATTCAAAGGGTAATAATATTCTAAATATTACAGATTACAACCTTCAGCTAATCCTCCTGACATTGCCCAAAGAAGATATTTTATTCCTGACACTTTCTACACACCATCACATTACTAAAAATGAACATGAGATCTCTTATGATCATAAAAAATGGTTTAAAAAAACATATAGAAGGTAAAAATATGTACATATACTTCTGGACTTCACACTTCTATATTAACTCTGATCTCTGTCCCAAGTTATATGAGTTAAAAAAAGTGAATCAACGGAAGCCAGCTATATTATTTAACGGCATGCAAACTACATATCATTCCTATCCATCATTATGAAATCATTGAAGTGATCATACTGTCAGGTCCTTTGTAAACTTACAGAGATTCATTAATCTTCAGTCAAACATAGGATTTATCTACAAGCCAAATATCTCAAATTCCTCAAAAAAAATATCTTAAAGAATAACTTCATATGGCTCTGGTTAAAAAAAATATGTATATATAACGAAAAAAAAATAAAAAAATGTATACATAGATATATGTGAATGCAAATGTATAAAGAAAAGGGTTATGTACAGCCTCCGAGACCAACTCATTCACTTTAAACCTATGGAACGTTGTTTATCATCTCTGCAGAATAAACTGCAGGAAAAAGAACACAGAAGTCCTTCCTCTCCAGTACGAATATATCCATGTTCATGCAAGTACCATGTATGAGGACATCAGGTGTGAGGACAAGGCAATGCAATTCCTATAAATCTGTTAGGCCTTTCGCCAGTTACGCTTGTATTCCGGTTTCATCATGGGCTTCACGGCGTCCTCATCGCACCCGTCTAATTGTACTATTCCCTTTCCTTTTTTTTCACTTGCTGCTTAACTTTAAAAAAATCTCACAAATCCTTTGTGGATGCCTTTTATTTTAATTTACGAGTCTGTTAACGGAGAAATCCGTCAGATACAATCCCGAGGCATCCGAAGAAGAAAAGTACTTTTTGGGAGCGGCAAAGAAGTTGTACTCTGCATAAACAACTAAAGAAAAACAAAATAAAGCCTATGAAGAAGTAAATTATAATAATTCAGATACTCTCGGAAACATCTATCTCTTGCACTTGCCTCTTATCCCTTTTTTTTGATCCAAACTATCATGCCAAAATGGAAATATTCAAATATCAAGTGAAAGAAGAGAAACAACATGCTATCCGGCTAAAAGATCAACAGCATCAGAATAAAACTAAAATGTGAAACAGAAATAGAAGGTCCCCAAAAAGGCCTAAAGGCTCACCTATGACGATTAAAAAAAGGAGCAAAACTGATCCTCGTGTTCTCTCGAGCAGAAGGAGAAAAAGTGAGCAAATTTTCGAACCTCTTGATTTCTATGCTTGGCTCCATGTGTCATTGTAATATAAATAACTGCATAACATGTGTCTCAAGAGAGCACGAGGATCATTTTTGCTCCTTTTTTTAAATTCAATTCATACTAAACATGAACTTGGTGGGTAGCAACTAGAGGTTCTGTATAGTTAGAAGCTGGCCTTCTTCTTATACATCCTTCTTTCTAAGCTGGACCTATTTGTAAAGGGGGCCGAGGCCCCCTTATAAAATAAGGAGGCCGAGGCCCCCTTTACCATAGGCATAAAGGTTATAGGTCCATAGGCATAAAGGGCAGTGGGTGCGGATGAAAACGGCAAAGACTGGCCAGCACAGTGAAGACTGGCAATCGTACATATTGGCAATTGGGCTTTAGGCCGCAGGCCGCCCAATGGTAGAGAGGCTGATGTTGAAGGGTGAAGGAGAATAAATACCAATTGCATGTCATGTGAAGGGGGGGGGGAAGGTAGGTGGAGAGAGATGGAGGAAAAAGTAGTGTATATATATATTTTTTTATAATTTTCCGAGTGGCGAATGTTATGTGTTATTTTTTGAAGTTGTGGCCATGGTTGGTTGCCAGTATGGTAGATTTGAATCAATCAAAATTGACCCCTACTCATGGGGGGAGGTAAATGGGGGGTGGGCGAGGGTGGTTAGAGTCTAACATCCTTCTTTAAAAACTGGACCATTTTGTAGAAGGATGTTAGACTCTAACCACCCTCGCCCCTGGCCATCTCGGTGAGTCACGTGGTTTATGGACGCCTTGTTTTGTACTGTGAGACGAAAGCCTATGAGTTAGTGTATGTACCAAGTTAAAACCTCAATTGTTATAGTTTTATATATTTCTACCATTTTTTTTGCTTTCATATTTTATGAATGCCTCACTGCGCTGCATTTGGGGGTAAAAATGTCACTCAAAGAAATAATTTAATGAATATTTTCCCCCGAGAAACTCTATCAGAAGACGGCAAACGGCTGCAAAGTGAAACGAACTAACTGAAAACCAACAAATAATTTCTTTTAAGGTTCGTTTGAAAAACGATCTAATGTTTTCACTTTGTAGGCTGCCTACGCCCAGTATTTGTTCGTCTGTCTGTCTGTTAACTGTTGTCTGTCCATCTGTCTTTCCACCTGTCTGTCCGTCTATAGACATCATTTTTTTTACTTTTAGAGCAAAATGAAAAATTATTTTTGGGTTGGATAGGTGTCGAACAAATATTGCGATGATTCGCAATTTTGCAAATTTTCAATAGCTTTAATAGCGCCCTCTAGGGAAAAGATGGAAAAATGATAAAATTTCCAACGAATATTACAAGCAAACTATTTACACTGGAAATCTGAAAATTTGGTAGTAGAGTGCTATGGTCAGAAGGTTTACAACGGCAACAAGGTGGGTGCAAAAATGAAACTTTTTAAAGAGATAAACGAAAAGTTTTTTTGTTTTTGTTTTACAGACACTAACAAAATATTAATTATTTAAACAATATTTGATAATTTCAGCATTACCTGTAGACGTTTAAATGTCTATAAATCAATAAATGTTTTTTGTGAAAAAAGCCGGCTTTAGTTCAACAGGTTAGAATGTACTTGCATATTTCTGGAGAGCTGCGGGTTCGAATCCCGTATGTCGTCGAATTTTTTTCCACAAAAACATTAATATTTACGTTTTTCGAATCCCCATCAGCTGCAATTTCCAGTGTTAGAGAGTGCTAAAGGCGATAAATAAAAACTCGAAAGGCGACTTCTAGCGGCGGAAGAAGCTGGAAAATACCAATTCTTAAATAAATATTGCAAACGATCTATTTTTGCTAGAAACTTAAGTTTTTGTTCGTAGAATGTAATGATCAAGTGGTTTACCCTAATAATAATGATTTGTCCCATTGTTAAAATGCAACTTTTCTGCTTTAAGAGATAAATGAAAAACTTTTTTTGCACATTACAGGTACTAATAAAATATTAATAGTTTATTTTCTCAATTATACAGTAGCCCGAGTTTTCAGTGTCAGAAGGTACTGAAAGTGTAAAACAACTAGAAGAACGCATATCGCCTCTGGTGCATATGGGAATCTCATTTTCAAAAAGAATGAACTTTTTCCTTTGCCTGCTTTTTCACTCTTTAAAAGTTTTAATTATGGATGTTCGTGTTTTTTTCTGCTGAAGTCCCGCCATGCTCATGGACTTTCTACTATGGCGTATAAACTGACAGGTTCCTGTCAGACCTCTGTACAAGCAGCTGCTTGAAGGGTTATTTATTTTTTAATATATGATGGGAGAAATGCACATATTAGTATTTTATTAGTAATTATAAAACAAAAAGTATTATTCTTTTAGTTCTTAAATTTAGAAAGTTGTTTTTTCTTGCTCCTCTGAAAATTTTCTCGCTCCTCTGCAGATCATTGCTGTCAGTGGAATTTCTACCATAACAGAACTTTACTGCCGAAATTTCTACCATAAAGAGATCACTTGAAACATTCGTTAAAAGTTTTTCAGTTTCGATATTTAGTGATCTCTAATGACATAAATTAAACTGCCTTTGAAAATGCGAATTACATTTCATTAGTAACCAAGTTAAAAAGAGGTTTCGAATTATCTCTTAAAACAAAACTGATCTGTTTCTTCCCTACCTTGGGCTTAGGTTCAACTCATTGTTGTCAATGGAATTTTCAAGACTGTCACATTCCACCACCAAAATTTCAAATTTCTAGCATAACTACATCGTTTGCAATATTCGTTTTAAATATTTGGCATTTTTCGATTTTTTTCCACCGTTAGAGAGCGCAGTTTTAGCTTTCAGGAAATTCGCAAAATGCAAATTGGAATATTTCATCAATACCTGACCAACCCAAAAAGAATTTTTAAATTATCTCTATAAACATACACTTTTCTGTTAAAACAAAAAAAAAAATTGCATTCATCTTCCCCCCTGGGTCTAAAGGGTCAAGAGATTGTTGCCAGTGGTAACTTCGCAATCTTCACATTTCAACACCAAAATTTTAAACTTCTAACGCAACTACATCGTTATCAATCGGAATATTCGTTTGATATTTGGAATTTTCAAATTTTTCCCCTGTTAGAGGGCGCAAACATAACTTTTTGGAGATTCGAAAAATGCAAATCGTAATATATAATTAATTCCTATTTAACACAAAAAGTTTGTTTAGTTATCTGTATAAATAAAAAAGTTCGATGTCTACAGACGGACAAGACAACAAAACGATATTATAACTTTTTTTTTTAAAGAAAAAAAAGTCGTAAAATTCACTTTTCCGTTTTCTAAAGTGCTTCCAATCACGAACACTGAAATCTGTATCAAATATTACTTTACATTTTTATGAATCCATAAGTATTCGTGCAATACCATTCAACTGTGCAAGCTAAACAATAGAGCGACGACAAAACATGGCGTCCAATTTTGAGATGGCCAACCTCTACCTATATAGGGCCTTTAGTAGCAACCGCTAACTGTGAAAATAAATTACATTTGTTAAATGGCAATACTTTAGTAACATGTGAACGTTATCTGTTGATTCTGTGCATTGGTGGATATTATGAACATAGATATAGCGAAAAATTTTAATGTGAAAAATCAGTAAGATTCACGATTAAGCGTAATCTGAAATTAGAGTTCTATTATGATAATTTTCTTTTAGAAAAATCTCAATTTTTGGCTTTTTAAGTTTAAGTTGAACAGTTACTAATATAATAAAACCATGAATACAGTTACTTAATTATTATATTCACTGGCGTAATCCGAATTTTTGGAAACTGGTGGAGGAATTTAAAGAATTTTTGCTAATATTACTGCAATATCGACAAAAATAACTATATTTTAAGCATTTTTTTCTCAACTAAGCATATTATTAAACAACGAATATCACTCAAGCACTTGAACAATACCAAACAAAGCAATTTCTTTCATCAACCTATATCAGTTAACAAATAGGTATATGTCCCTTTTGCACGTAACAAAATGCTCCGAAAGATATATTCGGATCCAAAATATATCACTGGATACAATTATTTTTGAATCACGCATATCGCTAAACAACAAATTCTCTTTTTGCACTCAAAAAAAAGCCCCAAAAGGTATTGGACATAACTATTTTCACTAGAGAATATCGCTAAACAATAATTTTCACTCCGTACGTAAAAAAAAGCTTTTAGTGTTATGTAATATAATTTTATGGTAATAATATGCCTATTATTATCATAAAATTATTTTTATTTTAAATATATAAAGTAACTAAATTTCTCTGTCTGTTCCCCAAGAGCATATCACTAAACAATAATTTTTCATCCACACTGGGAAAAAGCCTGCCCAAAATGAATCTCATTGAGACAATTTTAGCTAGAGTTTATTGCTAAACAAGTTTTCATTCCACACATAAAGAAAGTTACAGTTTTACACTGATTATGTAGTCTTTCTGTTTTTAAAATCTAGTTTCCACAGATTGGAATGAGCATGTTTTGATATGAATGGTTCAATACATAAACAAATGGTATTTCACATTATCATAGTGCATGAAAACAATTTATACTCATTAGATAACAGAAAATTGGTTCAGAAACTTGGCTTTATAGATTTATATACATTTTATATTTTTATATTATTTATATATATTTTTATAGATTCAGAGAATATGACATTTGAAGTTTAGTATATTTTTTCATATTGGCAAGATAAATTGATTAATGTTTTGTATTTTCTTTTCTCTCATCCTCAGTAATGAAGATGTTTCAAAGTATGCGACAAATTTTTGAAGTACACAAAATATGTTTCTGCTACTTCAGTAGTAGTTCTTCTAAAAGACCTGTACGAGTGAGATTTGCACCTAGTCCAACTGGTAATCTACATTTAGGTGGTTTACGTACAGCTCTGTACAACTACCTGTTTTCCAGGAAACATGGTGGGAAATTTGTTCTTAGAATTGAAGATACTGACCAGGTATATTTATAAGTTGCTTTGAATAATCTATATTTATATATACTATTTCAGTGTTTCTAAATTACTTTTTATCTATTATCAGATATCTTTCATGAAAGTAATATGAAGAGAAAACTTTAAATTTCTTTGATCATATGTTTGACAACATCATAGGGGCATGATATATCAATCAGTAAACATTTGGTTTCCAACTTAGGGTGCATGTTAGGCTGTACAGATGGGAAATTTATACTGTGTTCAGAAAGTACTGAATTTTTTGCATTTTGTTTTGCTGATGAAATATAGCTTTTGAGGATAAATCACATCAATGGATATTATCAATTTGAAATAGAAAATTGTGAGTTTTTTGTAAAAAATTTCATTAACATGATTTCATGAACTCATTTGAACTGAGAAAAGTCTGAATTGATTCAAATCAGTTATAACTTTTGTCAGATTCAGGAGGGGGGAATATCAGTTCTACTACTTCTAGAATTATTTATACTGTTTCTCAAATATATACTACAATTAGAAAGAATAATTATTTGAAGTTTGACCAAAAATTAAATCATTAGGTATATATGACTTAAAATTGTAGCTACTTTAGGAAACATCTGATTAGGACATTATAACAAAAAATTTTAAATGACAGGACTTTTTAGTACTATTTTTAATTAAACTGAAGTAATTTCATAACTGTCATTCAGAATTTGTAATTTTTAAGTTTTTACCTTTTTTTGTGAATTTAAACTTTTCCATAGTAGTCAGTATATAATGCAAATTGATCTGGAAGGGTTCAATCTGAAATTTCAGAGGTTAAAATAAAATATCTGAAATATTTTTATTAACTTTTTTCATAGCTTTTTATCTCTTTTTAGTTAGTTATTTTTCAGTTTTTATTTAAATAATCTTGTATTAAAACAAAATAAATTTTTATAACCCTGCTACTTTAGTCTTTAGAGTTTGCCAATCTGAAAAAAAAATGCCATTGTACTTCATTTGCATAAAGAACCAAAAAAATTGTGAAAATTAAATAAATTAATGATTGAAGTAATGATAGAAATATTATGAATTATATATATTAAGGCTGTGAAATATTTCAGAAAATACAGCAAAATTAATTTTAAAAATTTTTTACTAAATTTAAAATGCAATAGAGTAAATTTCTGTAATTTTCTTTAAAAAATGCTTATAAAATTTTACTTGCCTGTCTTTTTTAAAATTTTCATCATTTTCTTAACCCCAATTAACATGACCTATTTCTGTTGATTGATTATTTTTTTAAAGATTCTAAAGTTGACTTGTTCATTTTACTGGTCACAGCTGGGAAAAAGCCTGAACTTTTCTCAAAGTATAGTACCAAGAAAAAATTCAAAATCGACAGTAATTTTTGTATTCAAAATAGAATTTTATTTTTTGTTATTCAGAAATAAATAGCTTTTTAATTCATATGCATAATAATTATTTCAGTATAATAGTGTTTTTTTATAGGTATTTATTTTGCATTGCCAGATGCATATTTTTACTACATGCCTCTATAAAAGCCCTATTAAAATGAAAGTAGTAATCATCTTTTTGTCAAATATTTTATTTTCAGAAAATACAGAATTGAATGCTGATTAATTTGGCATACAACATGCCATAATTCTTTTCACTAGTTATTTGGTTTATTTTTTTTTTGACTGAGCACAGTTGAGAGAAAGTCTGACTATAAGGTTCAATATTTTTTTAATGTAGTATGGCATTGTGATGTAATATATCAAATATTTTTTTAATAGTAGCAATGTGATGTATGCCAAAAAAAAAAGAGAGAGAGATCAGGCTTGGCCATGTTTATAAAATATGGACCTGGAATCAGCATACCTCCCACCCCACCCGTTCTTGGCACTTCTGCTTCTAATAGTTCTGTAATGGATCTTTTTCATCCTTGCTCTGAACTTGGTCTTTCTAACATAACCATTTAACCCAGTGGTAAAAATATGCTGCTCAAGGATAAAGCAATACTATCTGTTTTACATCTGATACTGGTAATCACATTTTCAAATAATGATGACAGATTTATTAATATAAAACTTTACTATTAATGCATTTTAGAAAAAGATCTAGACATTGTGAATTTTATCTGGGAAAAAAATGCATGCCTTTATGAACTTTTTGTATGATTGACTTCATTTTGCATAGATCTGGGAAAGTAAGTGTGCTACTCAGTGGCAGCTTTTGTGGCACCAATGATGGCAACCAGAGATTTGTCTACACCAAGACTACTCAGTTATAGATGGGTGAAGTTAACTATAAATGCTGTAGGTGCTGGACTAGTCACGTTATCATGACAAACTATCAGCTGATTAACACTAATGTGGTAATTGATGGTCGTAGATTGGCATGGTGAAATTTAGGTTAAATAGTCATACCAGAGATGTGGGTTCAAATCTCACACATCAGTGAAACTTTTTTTCCACAAAAATCTTTATTGATTTATTGACATTAATGTCAACAGGTAACTCTGTGAATATTGCTTACTCTTTATATATAGATCAGCCAAGAAAACAAAATTACCTTGAAAAAATGTCATATTTTTTACTCTTTCATTTTTTTTCTATATTTCTTTGCAAAAAAAAATGCATACTAACTGTGCTTGTTTTTTGTATTTTTTATACATTCTTCATGGGCTAAATACTTTTTCAGGCCACCATTTGAGTAGCTGCTACCTACACTTTCTCCTGTCCAAGGCAGACTCTTTGGCATACTAAGAAATATGTTGAGCCCATGAACAGATAAAAAGTAAATTCTTAGTAAGAGATTATTATACACATTCATTGGGACTTGTACTGCACTGTGATTTATTCCTCCAATTGCTGCAAAACAAAAGTAAGAATCATAAATTTGGGGATGTGATTTTGGATTCCTATGACCATATCTTTATCCATAGACACAACTAGCAGGCTACGAGAAGTAAAGTATCAGGCATGTTGCCCAGAAATATGTTACACTCTGTAAATCTTGTAAATTGCAAGTTTTAAATTTAAGGATCATATAACTGTGAATAAGTGAATTAAAAAAGCTAAAGATGGATTTGAAGGCAGATACATTGAATAAAATCTTAAGTATTTTAGTTTCATTTTCGTTATTTATCTATAATTCTTTTGACAGCAATAATATATATATTTTTTAAAACTGGGAAAGATGCAATTATGATCCTGTAAATAGATATGTGTAAATTCTATGGATTGCTTTAGTTTGCCATGAATTATTGTGAATTCAGGAATATTTCCTGCCATTACTTTTTCATCTAGTTTTGACCCTGATCACATTCCTTGGGAATTTCAAATGATTTACAGATACTTGCTATCTCTTTCTTAAAGTTGATCATTTACACTAGATGTTTTATCATCAAACCACAGTGCTTTGTGGTTTCTTAAAGATAGATTTATTTATATTTGGTTATTTAACAATCTTATCCTCTGTATGTTGCATTTTTTCTTTCTACTCAAATGCTGATTTTATTTCAGAACCGTCTTGTGCCAGGAACTGTAGAAAAATTGCATGAGATTCTGAACTGGATAGGAATTGCTCCAGATGAAAGCCCTGAGTTTGGAGGACCTTATGGTCCTTATGTGCAGGTGTGTTTTATTCATAAAATATTCTGTATGTTCGTGATTGTTAGAAAAAGTTTAAAATATCATTGCTTTTGAAACTATGTTAAATATAATTTAAGGCACCAACTTAAAGTTATTATTTTATTATTTACTTAAAGATGCATTATCATACTACAGTGGTCATTAAAAGTTAAGTGCAGATTGCCAAAATGTAAATGATTTAATATAGTAATTAATTTTTTAATATACCCTGGTTATTTACTGTTTAGAAAAATCAATAAGTGCATTCCATATAGCATCATGAAATATGTAAAACAGATCCTACAAAGGAATGTTTTCATTGATGCTTCTCATTTCAAATTGAAATGCTACATTGTTAGTTTGGAAGAGTCATCATGATGTCTCAAAGAAAATGTTTAGATGACTTAAAATAATGGAAAGCCATTGGAAGGTTCGAGGTTGGTCAAATAATCATGGGGGTAGTCATATTCTTTGCCATCTGCCATTCTGTTTTCTGAAACTATGGCAGCAATTCCAAACTCAAACAGTTATCAGAAGGAAAGTTCAAGGGCATCCATTACAACCCCTCAAGATGATCATTTAAGAAACCAATTGATTTCATCAACAATTCCCTATAAGAAATCAGCTGATTTCTTGTAGGGAGGCTTTGTAGAACTACCTTTCCGATTGAAAAATAAAAGCAACAGTATCATCTGTGCAATAAAGAGGTAACAGAAAATCACCATAAAACACTGACATAATCATATACAATGTAGAAGTATAATCTTCTTGGTACATGTGCGATAATAAAGTCAATGAAGATGGTAAGGAGAATATATTTGGCAAAGTTCCAATTTAATTTTATAATCTGTAAATATGCAGTTATAGGTTTTAAAACATCATTGGTGAACAAACATTGGATAACAACATTGGAAAATGCTGAAAATTTCCTATCAGAAAAGGTGTTATGCATAATTTGAAGATCTTGATAGATTATAAACACATCATAAAGATGTAGTACAAATAATAAAATCTGTGGGCATTATATTTTTGTGCTACATGTTTATTCTACAGTGTGATTATAATCTTTTGAGATCTTCAAATTGTGCATAACCCCTTTTCTGATGTGAAAATTTTCAATGTTGTTATTAAATGTTTGTTCATCAATGATCTGTTTTACAACCTGTAAGTGCATCTTTACACATTATGAAATTAAATTGGAGCTTTGCCAAATATACTCTCCTTACTATCTTCATTGACTTTATTATTGCACATGTACCAAGAAGATTATACTTCTACATTGTATATGATTATGTCAGTGTGTTATGGTGATTTTCTATTACCTCTTTATTGCATGGATGATACTGTTGCTTTCCTTTTACAATCAGAAAGGTAGTTTCTGATTGTCTCATTTTGCCAACACATTGGAAATGGAGATTGTTATAAGTACAACATAAACTTTAAAAATCTTCTTGCTACCTAAGCCTAGTGTTTGTAGATCATCACCATCTCAAGGTCAGTGTAATGTACCATAGAGAATACCTGAGGAGTCAAAACCTCAGCAAAAAGACAACATACACAACCATAACTTTATCTTAGACTCTGTGTTTCACAATATGCTTCATCACAAAATTTTCTAAATATTGTAAAATTGAAATGAACAGTTTTGAAATTTTTGAGCTGTTACATACACATTCTTATTCTGAAAAAGACATAACTTTATTTTATTAAGAAACTATGAAACTTCTATGAAAAATAAATGGCAAATCTAAGGAGTGTACTGGGTTTCTTTCCTTCAGATAGCTTTGGCTGGAGCACCATTGCCCACCTCAAGATACAAGCTCTACCCACCCTGTTGTCCCCCAAATGCTGAAGAGAGAAACAGACTGAGCATTTAGGAAACAACTGGGTAGACAGGACACACATTTTGAGATGAGGAGGGATACTCTCAGCCAGAAGAGGAGGGAAGATGATTCAGGTGAGGGGGAAGCTCCCTGAAAGAGGCCACTGCATTGTTATCTCTTATTGTTCCTCTAATATTTACCATTTATTTTACATAAAACAGTTTCAGGTTTCTCATAAAAAATTATATTCCATTTCCAGAATAAATATGTGTCAAAGATTTAACAATTCCAAAATAGGTAACTTAAGTTTTACATTATTTAGAAGATTTTCTGGCAAAACATTATGATGAATGGCAAGCAACTACTTGACAGGTAATTTATTTATTTATTTTTTAAATGCTAGTGAAGTAAATGAATCTAGATTTGAACTCAAGGTAAGGTAGGATTGTCTGTGTATTGGGGGGGACTAAATAAAAAATATTCTTGTGTTGTATAGGTACTACTAAAATATTACTATTTGCATTTTCCTAACAATCTGTTAGTTTGAAATTTCACTGTGAGGAGGTGTAAAAGTTACAAAATAAAAAACTTCATTCCTTTTTAAAATGATCATTCCTGTTTGTTAGAGATGACATGCTATTTTTGTAGTTAATATATGTGTTTAGTTTTAATTCTGAAATAAAACCAGTATCTTATTTATAATTAGCTATGCAATTATTTATACAGAATGTTTTTTTTTTGCAATGTTATTGCAGTTATACACAAAAATGTTATAACTAATGTATTGATATGATTTTACAGTCCCAGAGAATCAATCTGTACACAGAAAATGTCAAACATTTACTTGAGGTATTTATTTTCATATAAAAAATAAAAACAAGTAATAAATTTTTACATGTATGTGAAAACAAAAAAGATTAAAATGTACTGAAGCTATATTTAGCTGAACTAGTTCACAGTTAAGCAGTTTGCATTAAATATTATGTTGTATTACAGTAGTATTTTTCAAAATGTTAGCAAATTTCAAGTAAAGTATTATTAATAGTTTTATGCATTTATTAAGTTATAGTATATTAGCCATTTACTAATTTTTTTTTTTTTAGAAAATGCAAATTTTTTTTGGATGGGGAGGTAGGTTTAGGTTTTTAGTATATATATTTTATGGGTGCAATATTTGTAAAATCTGTATATAAGTATGCTTCCAAAAATAAAAGAGATCTAATGAAGCCAACTATGCATTAGTGCATTTTCTGGTTTTCATTGTCTGTCATTATATCCACTTAGATGTACCTCTCTTTCCTTTTTAATGCTTTTTTTATTACAAACCTTTGAACTAAGGATTGACTTGCTGGAGATATGCATTCATCTCTAGGTTTCATACTTGAACTTCTCTGTATTTAATCTTTAATTTTGAAACATTTTTTTAATCATCACTCTTCCCCTCTTGGATTCCCTATATCTTTTTCTGTCCCCTTCCCTCTCATTATGACTTTTCAAGTTAGTCAACTGTTTGCAAGTCAGTCTGCTATTTCAACTCAGCCCTTTGTGGGTTGCACTGGTTCTCACAAACCCATTAATTTTGTTTCTAAATGTAGCTGGCTGGCACCCATTCCTTTTCAGTACCTTTCACTTATTCCTTTATTACATTCCGCTGTAGTTTCACTTAGATTTGCTCATTTGTTACTTGACAGGACATATAACAAATGGATTTCACAGACCCAGTGCAATCATTGGTTTCACTATTTTTGGGAATCAGATATTTTTCAATATCTGGTTGGTTGGTTGTTTTACCTCTGAGCGGCACTTTTTTGCACACCATGGGCTAAATGGCCAGGTCACATGGACCCCGAAAGCTCAGAGAAGGTCGGGGGAGGGGACCCACTGGAACATCAGTTGAGAGACAGATGGTAGTCTCCCGTCGAGGCTATCCATCGTGTTCTTTAACGTGCACAGGGTATGGCTCTCCCGCACCCGGGGCCATGGCTTAATGTCCCATACGATGGACGGCAGCCTTTCCAAGCCCATCGGTGTCCCCTACTGACTGTGGGCATGGTGGGGGATTTTGCGGAGATAAATCTCAATGTTGACCCAGCTGAGACTCGAACCTGGTGCGCTACCGACTGAGCCAGCCCTTTTCAATATCTGAATTCTATATAATCTGTCAATCATAAATAAGTTCTACTGAGGTAAATTGTTTTCAAAAGTATTTGCACTTATATGTCAAATAAATAATATGTCTAAAACCTTTTACATAACATTCATTAGCTGACACTCAAGAGTTAGCAGCCACATTTCCATGGTTTTTTTCTTTGTGAAATCTGTATGAATGGTATTTAATCATTCCATCTCCAGCAAATATAAAAGTCGATTTGTGTATTTTGATAAATGCAGAAATATTAATTACAACATAATGTATTTTGTTTATTCAGAATCAATTCTGTTTGGTTATTCTAAAGTTTTGAATACATATTACACTAATTACTGTAGATATTCAAATCCATAAATGGCATTTTCATACTGTAGAAAGTTGAATGCCATTATTTGCTCTCAAACCACCATTTTGTTTTATCAATGTTCCCTTTATCCTGTAAGTATCAAATAACCAAATTTTTACTGATTTACTGCAGATATTAAGGTCTCTTCCTGACTCCAAAGCCAATAAATCTCTACATCTCAAGAATGAGATTATATTTATTTACTTCCTGAATTTATTTCACTTGTTTTTCCAATATTTATATATAGTCTTTCTATGGTTGGTATTCCCTTTTTTATTTCCCTTTTTATTTTTTTTTCAGTACTTGTTATTAAATTTTTTTCTGCACTTTTTCATTACTTTCCTCAGTCCTATTTAGCTTTTACCTATTTAATAAACAAGATATTAAAATTTTTCTTCTAACTTTTTTATTCATTTCTTTATCAATATATTCCTCTTCCAGAAATATAATTTGTTTCCTGAACTTTTTCCAAGCCATTATTGTGATTTGGGCTTTTCCTACCTTTCTATATCTGTGTTTGCTCCCAAATGTGTCACACATATTTTACCCTGTTTTATTACTATAAATTACTTACTGTCCTCTTATGCCTAAATTTTTGAATTGAATAATTGAAACCATTTTCTTGCATTTGTTTTTTAGCTTATTTTTTGCAGCTCATGCAGATGCTATTGTAAACAGTATTAAAATTGCTCATGCAAAGTTTATTATACTTCAGATTTATGAATTTTATAAGCATGGCTACTGCAAGAAAATTCATTCTGAACAATCTTGCAGATTGTGAGAGAATTCAATAACTGCCCATTGAGCATCTTTCAACTTTAGAAGATTTTGATAATAAAGTGGACAATGGCCATGATGTTTATCACATGGAGGAAAAGGAAAAAAAACTAATGCAAAACAAGAAATAGGCAGTAGTGAAGAAAATGCATGAGAACATGTTTCCTGAAAAAAGGCAGAGTTATTAAGTGGAAAAAAAATGTCCCAAAAATTGCTCTGTGACAAGTACCCTTAATTATTGCATCACAAGATTCATTCACAGGGCTGCTAGTCTGGATGAAAATATGCTTAAATGTTGTATCATTTCAGGTGTCTTCTGGCTCACACATACAGAAATGGGGATGTAAAAAAAAATATTTTCTAGAACCTCTGAAACAGGCTCCTAATTAAAAATTGCTTTTTTTCTTGATCATGATAATCTTTTATATGAAATAGTGAAAAAAGCTACTTTTGTAAATGTAACTGATACTGTTTTCACAATTTTTATCAAAAAATGTTTGTTTTACTATTTTTTTTTTTAATTTAGTTGAAATATTTATTAAGAACAGTATTTATCTATGCTAAATATTCTCAGTAGTAAAGAATAACATGCATGAGTTAGCTATTAGGTATCTTGTGCTTTTATAGCTTATTTACAGCTTAAAGTCTTCTGTCTAATCACAAAAAATCTCCCATACTGATTTATTTTTGATGAATCAAAAATATGCAGTTGAACAACTTGCATGCTTGGGCCCAGATCTAGGAAAAACAAGGGGAGAGGCAGAAAAATGTAGAGGGGGAGGCAAGATACAGGATTTCTATTACAATGCAACATTTCCCCCTCCATGTTTTACAGGTCTTTAAAATTTTTTTGAAAAATGCATGAAATATACATAAACTTAGCAATTTTTTTGTCTCTATTACACTTACTAGCATTCTCAAGGAGTGGGACATGGTAACTAACATGCCCTTGGTATCCTTTCCCCCCCCCCCCTACTTCCTTGATCTAGCCCTCAACATGCCAAAACTGTTTTAAACCAATGCCTATTTTCTATATTGTTCCAATTACTTGTAAAAAAAATGCTTTACATTACTTTCAGTAAAACAAATTGTACTAAAAATACCAATAAAAATTAGCATATTCACTTTCTTAAAAATCAAATGCCTTTTTAAATTCTCTATTACTTTTAGACTGGGGCAGCTTACAGGTGTTTCTGCTCTGAACATCGTTTGGATTTGATAAGAAAAGAAGCTTTATATAATCGTGAAGTACCTCGTTATGACAATAGGTGTAAATATTTAACACCATCTGAAATAGGAGAACACCTAAAAAACAATCATCCATATACAGTTCGTTTCAAAGTAAGTCATGTTTTTAATTTCGAATATAAAAGTGATCCTTAATAGGTTATAGTTTATAGATTTTTTATTCCAGCCACTCTTTTTGCTGTATTCTGTTAATACTGGATTTAGGGAGAAAACTGTCTTGAGCTTGGTAGTATCTGAACCCATGACCTCCTGATAGCTTGACAAGTGTTTTGACCACTGAGCTACTGGCTGCTGATTTTCTCTGTTGTTAAGTCTCATGCCCTAGTCTCAAGTAGATGTCATGATTGCATATGAAGTCACATATCCATCGTAGCTATTCCAGGTTCATGTACAACACCAGTAGTATTCCAAGGCAATTCAACTGGTATCTCTTTTAGCATGTTTTTGCATCTCTTCGTGCATTGTGCTTGTTAGTTACCAATAATCATATTCTTTTTTCATCGACAATAGGGGAAATCTTAATCAGCAGCTGGTAGCTCAGCAGGCAGAGTATCTGACACATTTTCTGGAGGTCATGGGTTTGGATCCTGCCTAGATCATTATAATTTTCCCCTCTACCCAGTATTAGTATAATACAGCAAAGCTAGTAGCTTGATATAAACCAGGGATTACTATGAATATAAAAGAATATGACTATTGGTAACTAACATATACCAACATATACAATGCATGAAGAGATGTAAAAATCATGCATTTGGATTGCTTTGGGGCTGGGTGCTGCTGGTGTTGTGCATGAGCCTGGAACAGCTGTGATGGATAGAGACTTTATATGCAATTATGAGATCTACTTGAGACTAGGGTATGACACTTAACAACAACAAGAAGGGAAATCTTGATCAGTGGCTGGTAACTCAGCAGTCAGAGCACCAGACATGTTATCAGAAGGTTGTAGATCTGGATCCCACCTGGCTCAGGACAATTTTTCCCCTGTACCCAGTATTAGCAGACTACAGCGAAGATAATAGCTTGAGTATAAGTCAATGGATTACTGTGAATACAAAAGAATATTAATAGGTTATGTTTAAAAATTATATATGTAGGTTATGTATAAATGCATTAATATAAATATAATCCCATATAGGTGCTTCATCCATGTAGGTGCTGTTTAATCTGATCATTTTTTCAAATCTTATTTTGATTCTGTTAACTGGCAATTCTAATAAAAAACAATGGGGGTAGTGTATGGGAGTAAGCATCAATGAAAAAACTCATTATTTTTTACATAGCATGTAATAATCACACTTCCCAAACAATCTGTGCATTAATAACAAGAATGAAAATCCTATTTAAATATTCATATGTCATATGTATACATTTTAATTATATACCTATTGTAGTTTTTTAGTATAACTAACAGTATTCTTTTAGGAAAAAAGGAGCAGAGGAGGCAGAATTATTTGAGTGATAAGGCACTTGAGCTTATTTCAGAAAGAAGGAACTGCAGCAATGTCCTTAATCAGTACCCTACTAGTCCTAATAGAAAGGATTACAGAGAGCTTAATAAACGTGTAAAGGATCAGTTAGCTGCTGATAAGAATCTTTAGCTTGATGGCTTGGCTGACAAAGCCTAGGAAGCAGTTACACAGCACAACAGCAGAGAGCTGTACCAGATAGTTAATGTTTGGTGTGGTAGAAAATGGACACGTATACAGGGATTGAACGATAAACAATGTAAGGTTATAGAAGGTGAGGATTCTGTCTTGGCTAGGTGGGCCGAACATTTCAGTGATGTTCTAAACAATGTGGTTAGTTCTACTCCCATTGTTTGCAATGATGACAAATGCATTGGTGGCTTTAATGTTGGCCCTAAAACACAATCTGAAGTTATTTTGACTATTTCTAAACTTAAACTTCATAAATACCCAGGGGTAGATGAAATTACTACAGAAAAGCTTAGAGCTGAGAATGTTTTGGTTACCACTTGGATGACTGAAATTCTGAATATCTTTTGTGATAAAGGCATGGTTCCTAAGGATTTTACTAGAGCTATTATTATCTCTATTTTCAAAAAAGATGATTGCAGTTCTTGTGATAACTATAGGGGTATCAGCCTACTCTCTGTTCCTGGGAAAGTTCTTTGCATGATTGTGCTTAATAGAATTAAGAATCTGGTTGACAGGCAATTGCATGATGAGCAATGTGGATTCAGAAGTGGTAGGGGATGTGTGGATCAGATATTTTCACTTAGGCAGATTCTTGAGAAATGTTTAGAGTTTCAGAAACCTTTGGTTGCTAGCTTTGTTGATTTCAAAAAGGCTTTCGATTCTGTTGATTGTCATAATTTGTGGTTGATTGTGAGATTATAGGGTATACCAGACAAGTTAGTTAACGTAATGAAAGCTCTCTATAATAACACTGAGTCATGTGTGAGAGTTGGTAAGTCTTGTAGCAATTGGTTTAGCATTACTTCTGGTGTTGGACAAGGGTGCATTTCGTCTCCTTTTCTCTTTAGTTTGGTTATTGATTATTTTATGTGAAATTCACTTCAAGGGAAAGATTTTGGCCTTAAATGGGCTGGAGATACGAAAATTTCTGATTTAGATTATGCTGATGATTTAGCTCTTTTGGCAAATGATGTTGATGAGATGAACTCTTTCATTCAAGCTGTTGATGAGACTGTTAGTAGAGTAGGTTTGGTTATAAACAGAGAGAAATCTAAAGTGATGAAAATTGGTCAGGCAGGTTGTGATTCAGTTCATCTGAATGGTTGCAGTCTTGAGCAGGGGAAGGCGGGGGTGACTCAGTCGGTAGCGCGCCAGGCTTGTAATCTGTAGTTCCCAGGTTCGAGTCCCAGCTGGGTCAGCGTTGAGATTTCTCTCCGCAAAATTCCGCGCCCTGCCCATGGTCAGTAGGGGACACCGATGGGCTTGGAAAGGCCTCCATCCATTGGATGGGACGTTAAGCCGTGGCCCCGTGTATGGGAGAGATGTACCCTGTGCACGTTAAAGAACACGCTGGATGGCCTTGACGGGAGATTACCATCTGTCTCCCAACAGCTGTTCCAGTGGGTCCCCTACCCCAACCTTCTCTGAGCCTTCGGGTTCCTTGTGACCTGGCCATTTAGCCCATGGTGTGCAAAAAAGTGCCGCTCAGAGGTAAAACAACCCAACCTTGAGCAGGTGTCACAGTTTAATTACCTTGGGAGCTATGTAACAGATACTGGTGATGTGCAGCATGAGATTACAGATGAATAGGGATTGCTGCCGGGACTTTTAAGAATCTATGGAGATTGTGGAGAAATAGGCGTATACACCTAAAGACTAAATTAGACTGTATAATAGTTTGGTTCTTTCTAGGGTTAGTTATGGTAGTGAAACTTGGACGCTGTGTAAACAAGATAACAGGAAACTAGATGCTTTTGATTCTAGATGCTTACGCAGTATCTTGGGTATTAGGTGGTTTAACTTTGTAACTAATGATGAGGTTAGGCAAAGGAGTCTGCAACCTCCTCTGAGCAGCATATTGTGCAGAGAGAGACTCTGCTGGTTTGACCATGTTGCCTGTATGGATAATTATAGATTGGCGAATAGGGTTATGAACAGTGTGCCTAGAGGCCTCAGAAGGAGGGGGAGACCTAGGACGCAGTGGGCAGACAATGTCAAACAGGACCTTATTAGAATTGGTGTGCAGTGGCTGGATGTAGCGATGTAGCTCAGGACAGATATGCTTGGAAAATTAAAACTATTAATTTTATTTATTTATAATTTCTATTAAACTGCATGGTCTGGTTGGACCTCTGTAGCCCATGGCTGCTTGAGGATGATGATGATGATGATGTAGTTTTCTGTTATTTATTAAAATATGTAGTTGCAAATAATTAAAATATTGTCATGGTATAGTCTATTCAGAAGGGTTTTCAATATCGTGCAACATCTGCACTCGTTTTCTGTGTCACCACCTTCAAGTGCTCTTCTTTGGATGAGAATTGTTCTCTTTAACAGAACTCATTCCGATTCTTCCTCACCTTCATCCTATTTGTTCCCTGGAACATAATTTTCATGAACTGATTAAATAATGCATCACTATTCAAGTTGTGTACACTTGTTAAGATCCACCCAATAATTAAATTCCTGCTCAAGCATACCATCTGATGGATTCACTAGATCTGAATCTTGGAACTGTTTCATTTCAGCTTTAATTTTATCCCAGATTTTCTGAAATAGTTTAATGCAGTTTTCAGTAACTTGAATCCAGGCATTGTCTATGAAAGGCATCCAAATCATTATGTTTTTTGATACCAAAATTAAGTATTTTTTGAGTAATGGCTGTATCTTGCAAGATATTTCTGACAAGGAAGTCTTACAATTTGTTGCTGCTGAAAATTAGTTGGTTTTTTTTTTAAACTCAATTTAGGGTAATATTTTATTTTTCCCAATAAAAAAATGCCAAACTTTTATCACCTCTTGAGGTTGAATGAAGTCTTGGAAATTAAAAGAGGATTTCCTTGACCCAGAAATCAATCTCAACCATCACCACTGCTTAAAAGGGTGTTTGTTTACAAAATTAGCAAATTAATAGTAGGTGATGATGCTGGATTTAGTTTAGTTTAGTTTACACTTCACAAAAATTGGGAGTTCCTTGCACAGACTTTCCCATAGAATTTATGTTTTCCTTTTTTTTTTTTGAAAATTCTTGATGTTCAGTATTTTTTTTTCCTCTTAGATTTTAAGAGATTTTTTTTTTTTGTTTCGTCTTCCTCCTAAACTTTAGGATTTAATTCTTTTGTTTATTTTGTTTTTGTTTATTTAATTTTGATTTATGTCTTTTTTTTTTGGTATAAATATATATATTTTTTTATTATTATTTTTTTTTTGGCTTTGTTTAATTTTTTTTTATAACCCTTTTTTTTATTACATTTTTTTTGTTACTTTGTTAATTTTTTTTTCTTTCTTTTTTTTTTGTTTTTTAGAAATTTTTTATTTTTTTTATTTTTTTTTATTTTTAATTTTTTTTTTATTTTTTTATTTTTTTTTTTATTTTTTTTATTTTAAGATTTTTTTTTTCTTTTTTTCTTTCTTTTTTTTATATTACGTTTTTTTTTTTGTTGTTGTTCTGTGTTACAATTTATTCCATATCTCTGTTTCTTTGATGAATTCCAATAGGAAGGCAAATATTTTTGTTTGAATTGAGATTGTAGGGTGATTTAAAATTAAGTTCAGAGTAAATTCGTTAATATTTATGTTTCTAAGTTTTTCAAAGAATTTTTCTCGTTGTGAGTCATATTTTGCACAATTTAATATAAGGTGTGAGGAATTTTCAGTAATATTGCATTTTGTACATTTGGGTGAGGTACTTAATTTGAGTAAGAATTTTGATTTATTTAAAAGAATTGTATCTGTTCTTAGCCGAAATATGATTTTGGATTCATGTCTGGAAAATGGTAATTGTAGGAAGGTATTAATTTTGTTGGAAAGTTCAAATCTGAAATTTGGTTTGAAGATAGAGTAAAATTGAACATGTTTTTCTAAAATTTTGAATTCTAATTGTTTTATTTCTTTTTTAACATGTATATAAAAATTGTGTGTTGGCGAGATGTTATCATAATCATGTGCTGATTTTGCTATGTTATCTACATATTCATTTTCTTTAAATCCAGAGTGTCCTGGTATCCAACAAAGTTGAATATGGTTATTTTTTTCATTTAGGTTTTCATTATAAAGTTTTAGGAGTGTATGTGTGTAGTATGGATATGTGGTGTATGTGTTGTCTTGTATTAATGTGTGTATAGCACTTTTAGAATCAATGAATATAACTATTGATTGATTTGTTAAATTGTCTAATGTCCAGTTAAGTGCGGCAAATATTGCATAAATTTCAGCATGCAATATCTGAGTAAAATCAGGCAATTTGTATGCTAATGATATGTTGTGTGATGGAATATATACAGCAGCACTGGATGACCCAGAATCTTTTATGTAGGACCCATCTGTGTAGATTTCCAAACAATTGTTAAATTTTTCAGATTTAAAATTAATGAATAATTGATATAGAGCTTCATTAGAAATTTCATTTTTTGAATTTAAATGTGGAATCTCTGTATAAACTACTGGGAGTTTGTAACACCATACTGCTACAGATTCAGTAATGTCTCCTCGCAGTTCATCTTTAGTTAGTTTATTAAAGAATTCTTTTAATAATTCATTTTCTTCGATTTTTTTATAGAATATGAGTCTTTTAAAGTTTAGATAAAATGGGTGGTCTGGTAGTTTATAGTGGAGTCTTGTGTAATATTTTAAGATTAAAATTGAATGCCTAATTTCAAATGGAGGAATGGCTGTTTCAGCCAGAAGAGCTAATGTTGGACAAAATTTTGGTAAGCCTAAAGCAATTTTTAAACATTTGTTTTGAATAACATTTAATTTCTTTAAGTTAGTTAAATTAGGTTTGTCTATAAGGTCTAAGCCATATTCCATTTTTGATCTGATTAAATTTAAGTAGAGTGTAATTAAGGTTTTTTGATCAGTACCTTCTTTTTTGAATGCAAAGTATTTAAAAATGTTTAGGAGTTTTGAACCAGAATTGTAAGCTTTCTCCAGATGAGAGTTCCATATTAATTTTGAGTCTAAGTTAAATCCCAATAATTTACATTTGTTGACTTGATTAATAGGTTGCGAGTTAATTTTTAAGAGAAATTTTGGATTATAATTTCTACGTCTATAGAAGTAAATACAAAAAGTTTTATCTGTGTTAATTGTTAAATTCCATTTGTTACAATAATCTATTAGTTTGTCTAATTGTTGTTGTGTTTTTTCTTGTAGAGTATATTCATTTTTGTCTGATACCCAGAAGGTAAGGTCATCAGCATAGCTTGTAAAGTTAAATTTTTTATCAAAAATCTTTTTGATGTCATGTAAGTATAAATTAAAAAGAACAGGGGATAAGGTAGATCCTTGTGATAATCCTTGTGTAATGTTATAAGACTTAGAGTAGGTTGAGTTTAATTTAACCTTTAATTTTCTGTTTCTCAAAAATTTTGCTAGGAATTCTATTAATTTATAGTCTAATTTAGCTTTACACAGTTTGAGTAGTAAATGTTCTATGGAAACTGTATCAAAAGCCTGTGATAGGTCTATTGACACAGCTAGTACTGTTTTTTTCTTTTTATTGGCAGAGTAAATATCATTTAAGAGTAGTGAGATGCATTCTTTAGAAGATCTGTTTTTTCTGAAGCCAAAGAAGTTTTTTGGTAATAATTTTTTCTCTTCAATTTGCCAATTCAGTCTAATAAGAAGCATTTTTTCAAATAATTTTAAGGAGTTGGATAATAGAGAGATTGGTCTATAAGAGGTTATTTCTGTAGGGATTTTATTGGGTTTTTGGATAAAAATTATTAAAATTTCTTCCCACTCTGGTGGTATGTCTAGTGTGTTCCATATATGATTAAAGATAGATAATAATTTTTCTTTCCATGCTTCTGGAAGATTTTTGAAAAGTTTGTTAGAGATCAAGTCTGCACCAGGGGCAGATTTAAGATTAAGTCTTTTTATTGCTCTATTTAGTTCCAATAAGGAAAATGGTAAGTTAACTGTAGTGTCGATTGATTTTAATTTGTTTAACTGTGTGTTATAAAAGGATTTTTGTCTAGAATCTAAGCTAGGTGCAGTTTGAACTATTTTTAAGTTTTGGGCAAATCTTTCAGCTGTTTGACTAATGGTAATGTTATGTTGTAAGGCATATTGGGCTATTGGAAAAGTTTGTTGCTTTTCTTGGACAATACTTTTAAAAATCCTCCAGATGTTTTTTCCTGGAGTAGAGGTTGTTAATTCTGATGTAAATTCTTTCCAATTATCACGAGAGGCAGTTTTTAATTTTCTTCTTACTTCTGCTTTAATTTTTTTAAAATTGTTAATGTCTTGGAAGGTTCTGGTCCTTTTAGCTTTTTGTTCTGCTTTTTTTCTGATAGCTGTTAATCTATTCATATACCATATATTTTTTTTTAATTTTGGAATTTTGTTTATAATTGTTTTAAATACTGATTTAGTTTGTTCCTTAATTGATTCAAAGAATTCATTATATTTTAGATTGTTAGAGGGAGGAGTATTGTTAAGGATTTTTTCGAAGAAGTACCAATCGTTTAAATAAATTTTTTGTTGGTATTTTACTTGTAGTTGTGAAGTCAAAAGTATGGGGTGGTGGTCACTGCCCCTAGTATCTGGGAGCAGTGACCATTTGAATTTGTCAATTAAATCAGTTGAGATTAAAGTTAAATCAATAATTGATTGATTATAGGCTGGGTTTTCGTGAGTAGTTTCTTTACTATTTAGTAAGATCAGATTTGATTTTATTATAAAATTACTCAATTGGACACCTGCTGGGTTGGTAGTGTAGGAGTGCCAAAGGGCATGATGGGAGTTAAAATCTCCCAGAATAATAATAGGTTCTGTTAATTGTTTAAGAATATCATTATAGAAATCTTCTCTGATAACCAAACCAGGATTGTAAACATTTAATATGGTGTATGACACATTGTTAATTAATATTTTTACAGCTAAAAGTTCTAATAAAGGGGTATTGTAATTAATTGGAATTATTTTGTGGTGTATATTTTTGTTAATAATGAAACCTATGCCATTATTACTGTTTGTAGAAAAATGATAATAGATGATGCTGGAGAGAAAGGAATGAATGGCAACTATAAACGTTCAAAATGTTCCTTTGTTAATACTTTGTGTTTATAAATGTGTTCATAAGTGAATTTTCGCATTCTTATAATAAAAAATATGTGTTTTATTTTTCCAATTTCTTTTCTATAGCTAGAAAATTGTCCACTGACATTTGATGACATAGTATATGGCTCAGCTACTTTTAATATATCAGAAACAGAAGGTGACTTTGTAAGAAACTTGTTATATATATATTATTGAAATGTTTTACTCTTTTCTATTTTCTTTTTTCATTATTGGAAAATGGGATCATGAAAAATAGCCCTAATTATCAAATTTTTTTTATTGTGGTTAACCATTTTATTGATTCTTTTATAAAGTATCAAAGAACAATCCTTAAAAAAACTGTATTGAGTATATTGTTTTGATTTTAGGCAGTGCATTGAGATATTGGAAGTAAACGTTACAGTCCATCATGATTTTTTTTTTTTCAATTAGTTGCTGAAACACATTTATTTATTAGTATTTTTTTTTTATAATTGTAGCATATTTTCAGTTTAGAAATAATATATTTAAAACAGCATTTAGGTACAAATGAATTACTACCAATATTTCATTCTTATAACTGAGTGTGTTACATACAAAATAGGAGCACATTGAAAATAAATTTATATCTTTAAAATTACAGTTCTGTTTCAGTTTAAACAGACCATCCATAAGGAAATTTCGATAGTGAAAATACAAACATTAAAATATGTATTTATACTAATATTTTAGTTTTTATTTTTTGTATCTACAGTATGCAGCAATATTGAATTTACTAAAGTTTGGTTTTTTACCTCTGAGTGGCACACTTTTCCACTCAATGGGCTAAATGGCTAGGACTAAAGGATCCCAAGCACTTAGAGAAGGTAGAAAGAAGGGGACCTGCTTAGGAGCTTTTGGGAAACAGATAGTAGCCTCCCATCAAGGCCATCCAGCATATTTTTTAATGTGTACAGGGTGCAATTCTCTTGCACAGCAGGCCATGACTCTATGTCCCACCTCACAGACAGTCCAACAAATATCACAGTCTTTCCAAATCCATCATTATCCTCTTTCTCACCAAGAGTAGGGTGAGGGTTAGTGGAAATAAATCTCAACACCTGGCACAGTTGAGACTTGAGTGTCCCCACCCCCACCTATTAAAATAAAAAGTATGATTGGTAATTTCATTAATACGAAAACAAACACTGATACATACAGCTCAACACTATTAGAAATGTGACAGTAAAGATGCTTACTAAATCTATTTTTAACACATATCAGCTATAGTTATTCCATTTTCTGTATCCCTGACGATTTTTACTTTAGTATCAACTGAAATTGCAGATTTCTTATTTTGACTTTTAGCCATCTCACATTTATACTACTATATTGAGCAGTTTACATCTTTGTATTGACAATGTATAAAAAAGGAAGAGCTTATGACCTTTCTAGACAACACAATATTGAAGTTCGTAACAGTAGCTTTGTCTTTTCCACCACCTAATCAGATTAATACCATGGTCTTGGCAAGAGAGTAGGGCATTGTCATTTGACAACTAACATGTGGAGGGTGAAAGATTAAAAGCTCACTAAAACAAAAAATTAAGACTTTGCTATTTGAAGGCAAATATTATTATTTTTTTTAATTTTGTAAATGCTATATCTTTCACTATTACATGGTTTATAACATTTTATAAAACAAGCAAAAAAAAAAAAAAAAAAATGACAGATTGGATTGAGAGCCAACAGCCAAATCTTATCATATTGATTATTTTTAGATTGCTACAGATTATCCCAAAGTATTACTTTTGAAATTTGCCCTGCTATTTAAAACTCTTTTTTTAATGCTTGAATAAAATTTGTGTAATTAATATCATTTTTTGACATTTTAATACTTATGCAATTGTTACCCTTTTTTTAGCTTCAAGAAATGTTTTATTTCAGTACTTTCAAATTGCTTTTATTTCTTAACTCTACAAACGAAATTGTCAGTTTATGCCAAAGAATTTATCATGAAATAGAAAATTTACTGTGATATTTGTTTGTTAGAATTTTTTTAAATATTATTATTACAAATAATAAAACAAAAAAATCAAGGATAACTTACTTTATATATTCCAAAAATTCTTATGACTTCAGCATATCCAGTTACATAGAAACATACATGGGTGGCTGACTGGTATGCCCATATAAAAGATTTATGATGGTGACCTTGAAGCAATTGCAACACTATTCCCTAGTTAATCTGACATTGTATAACTGAGTTTGACCAAAAACTTTGTTGTATTAAACAATATTGTATAGTGCTTAAATGACTTTTGGCCAGGACTAGAATAATGTAACAACTGCGATAATTATAGCCAAGTGCTATTGTATGTAAGTTTTTCCTTGTTAAACATTTCTTGCTGTCTTTGCCACCAAACTGATGTGGTTTGAGTATCTCTTTATTGTACTTACCGTTCTGTGGCTGAGTTTGGGCCCCAGATAAAGTATGGATGTTCTCTTTTGTATTATCTTTCTGCTGAGGTCTCATAATTTTTCACATATTATACTGATAGGCTCTGGGGCAAGTGGCTACTTGAATGATAATTTACTTTTTTTAATATACACAGAGGCCAAAAGTCATGGGAATAGCAGTTAAAGTAGAACTAGCGTGCTGTACTCGTAACCAATGCATTGGACGTCAACCATAGAATGGTGCTGCAGTAGCCTACAAACCCAACATTCATTTCAGAGTAGTTGTTAATTCAGCATGGCTGCACATCATGAGTTGTCTGACTTTCAAAGTGGCTTGATCATCAGTGCCAGAAGGATGGGTCATGCAATATCGGCGATCATGCAGGAATTTGGTTTTCCCAGGTCTACGGTGTCAAGAGTTTATCATCAGTATTCTATTAATGTCATTTCCACACACGTAAACCAGCAAATGGGACAGCCATGTGCAATTGACAAACAGAACTCGCGTTGGCTGTAACAAATGGTAATGACCAACATTACCATTCATATGAAATCACTGCCAATTTGAATGCAGGCAAAACACAAAATATTTCTGAAAGGACTGTCCATCACCTCCTGCACTCTATTGGATTTAGTAGCCGAAGACCCACTTGTGTCCCATTGCTTACATGTCATCACAGAGCTCAACGACTGGAATGGGCCCGAAAACATCAAAATTGGACAGTAGTGTCGGGTATCATGGTCCGATGAATCAAGGTTGTTGTTTCATGCTGATGGGTGCGTTAGAGTGTGGTGTAGGCCTCTGAAGCCATGGACCCTTCCTGTTCGCAAGGTACTGTTCAGGCTGGAAGTGGCTTTGTGATGGTGAGGGGTGTGTTCACATGGTCTACATTGGCTCTCTCATACATTTTGAGTAATCGCTGACAGGTATGAGACGTGGACATTCTCACAGATCACCTGCACCCCTTCATGACTCTCAAGCCCCCTGATAATGAAGAGTATTCCAACAAGATAATGCAACGTGTCACCAGTCTTTGGTTGCTAGGAGGTGGATCAAGGAACACTCCACGGACTTTATCACCATGAATTGGCCCCCAGGATCCCCAATATGAACTCCTTGGAGCATCTGTGGGATGCAATGGAAACTAGCTTATGATCCATGAATCCAGCACCATCCAATTCAACACAATTATGATCTACACTGCAGGATGTGTGGGTTGCCATCCCTGCAGAACAGTACCGGCAACTCGTTGGCTCCATGCCTTGATGTGTGGCTGCACTGCTGAGGGCTCGAGGAGGACCAATCCGTTATTAGGCACGTATCCCCATGACTTTTGGCCTTTCAGTGTACTTGACGGTACATTAAATTAAATCAGTAGTAACAACAGTTTTGTGAGCAAGGCTGCATTTAAATTTTTGAAGGAATAATGGGCAATTTTTATTTTAATAAAAAAAAATGAATACACTAATTTATAATAGAAATTTTACGCACTGATTTGCCAACACTTTAGCCAGGAGTTGGTAGTGCATCAGGCTAGTAATCTGATAAAAGACAGGTTCCTGGGTTTAAGATCCAGCTGTGCCTGCTTTAATTTATCTACCCCACTCTACCCTCAGTGAGAAAGGTGATACTAATAAACTTGGCAATGCATCTATCCATTGGATGGGATGTTAAGCCATGGCCTCATGTGCATATTAAAGAATACACCGTATGGCTTTGACAGGTTTCCATCTGCCACCTGCCCAATGGATCTCCTTACCCTCTCCACTCTGAGCCCTTGGGATCCTTGTGTGATTAAGCTATTTAGCCCATATGTACACAAAACTGCTGCTAGAAGGTAAAATAACCCAAATGAAGAATTAGTCTGTATTGGTCTTTTAGCCTACTCATGCACATTTATTGATTGTCACAAGTAAAAGGTATTAATTTTTTGTTGTGTTTGTGTAAAAAGTGTTATTATTGTCTTTTCTTTATATCTTTGCCAAAATATAAAGCATATAATGTTTACACATTCTTTCAGAAAATATAGAATTGTAAAAAGAAAAAAAAAATCAAACACGATTTTTTGGAGCAAAATATTTAAAGAGCTTTCAGTTAGAGATAGCTAAACAACCATAGTGCTAGTTTTTGCTAAAACAGTTTACCTATTCCCAGATTAAAGCTCATGTGGTTTTCATGTGATGGAACCAAACCAATGAATGTTAAAGACTTTTGTAGCAGTGCATACAGAGAGATGATAGCCAAATTTGTAAAGAAGGTAAGTGTGAAAAGATTCACTAAGCCATCTCCTAGATTCAAACTTCAGATCTTTTGGTTATGTATTCTACCAGTTAAGCTAAGCCAGTGACAATTTATATTTGCTTATGGGATCAAGCAACTCCTGCTTAACTAGATCTTGTGTTTGAAATTAGAGGTTACTCAGTGAATTTTGCCACACTTCTTTACAGAGCTGTTTTTTGAGTTGTATCAGATCTATGGCTATTGTTCTTTTGCAATAATAGTTAAACTATCCAAATATATATATTATTTCATATGTTGCATCATGCATTGATTGCATTCTTAAGCTACATTTTAACTTGTTTTTATTGCTGAGTTTAAGACTTATTTATATATTGTAGATTATTCTTAAAAGTGATGGATTTCCTACCTACCATTTGGCTTCTGTAGTAGATGATCATTTCATGGATATTACTCATGTTCTTCGTGGAATTGAATGGCAACCATCTACTCCCAAGCATTTTATGTTATACAAGGCATTTAAGTGGGCTCCTCCAGAATTTGCTCATTTGCCATTACTGCTTAACAGGTAAAACATAACAAACTTACTACATCTCAAGTTTGTTATGAGACTTGACAAACACTACACACTACTTTATTTTGTAAGCTTTTAATGTGCATATATATTGAAAAAAGTATAATTGTTTCTTATATATGTATTTTTGTGCATGTAATCTGTAAGCTGGAAAACTTTCTGGTTATGAGTGAAATATTTCTGTCTGAGATTACTAATATTTTGCAAATTTTTATGTTTATTTTTATCTTCCTTCATATAGAGATTATTTTTATAAATTTTTTGTTGTTACAAGTTTTTTACTACACAAATTCAATATGTTCATTTCCTTCTCATTATTAGCCTTTTTTTTCACTTGTATTGGGTTGTTCTATCTTTGAGTATTTTTTTGCACATAATGAGCTAAATATGTAAGTTACAAGAACCCCAAGGGCTCAGATAAGGTTAAGAAATGGTGGACAGCTATTAGAAAACAGATGGGAATTTCCTGTCAAGTTCATCCAGTGTATATTTTAATGTGGCACACTCTCCTGCACCTGGGGCCATGGCTTATATACTTGTGAGTTGAGAAACTTGATTGTGCTATAGCATATTTCATTATTTTAATATGACATTGATTCAATAGTGATAAAAAAAATTTATGTTAAATTTGCTTTGATTATGCATAAAATTTCGATCTTTGTATTTAGTCCACTGTATACAGATGTTATTTTTGACAATAAATATGCAATGAATAATATGAAATAATATCATAAATGAAAAATTTTAAATCAGGCCTCAAGGATTAAAATTAGTATTACGAGTATTTTTTGTATGTATGCTCCAAAAATATTACAAACAAAAAGGTCACTAGTAAAAAAAATTGTAGACCACTTATGGTAATATAGATTACCCAGTAACAATTGATTTCATAGCTATCTTAGAATAGGCAAATTAAACTGTATGATGAACTTAAGACCAAGAGATCCACTTACTTGTGAATTATTCACAAGTGAATCAATGAATCACAAGTAAGTTATTCACAAGTAAGTGAATCTCTTGGTCTTAGTCCATCTTACAATTAAATTAATTAGGTTACCCAGCACGCTTGGTTACTGATCTAAGGGACCTGGGTTCGAGCCCCGGGTAAGGAGGCATGGTTGTGTGTGTTGTTTTTCTGCGGAGGTCCTGCCATCCTCTCAGATCTCCTACTCTGGCATATAAACTGACAGGCTCCTGTCAGACCTCTGTGGCAAGCAGCTGCTTGAGAGGGTATTTTTTTTTATGTAACAATAATCAATTTATGTATGTACTTTTATTGCAAAGCTATTAAAAGCTTAATTTTGCCTTTTTAGTGTGGATTATAACTTTGTTTAATTTTTCTATATTTGTATGTTTGCAAATTGATTTTATTTTTCAACAGCGATGGTAGCAAGCTGTCAAAGAGACAGGGTGACATTGATGTAGAAAATTTTAAAGTAAGTAAAAATGAAATTGTAAGCATTATTAATGTTAAATTTAAACTTGAAGTGCTGGTAATTTCTTTTTAGTACTTTTTGATTTAATTATGTTGGTGAAACATGTTTTAATACAATGCACCAGCATTTTCTACTTAAAATAAATGCAAATGACTAAAATCTTACTGATAGTTTTTTTTTTACGTTTTTGCACTCTTGAAATCTGTAATAAGCAAATGAAAGACTTGACAACTGACAAAAATTGAAAAGGGCCTAAAAGTGACTTTTAAGTAAATAGTAAAAGGGACTAATTCTTGCCAAGTATTGTTTTAGACCTATGATATTGAGCTGAAGATCATTGATTCTTTTTTTTCCTATTTAAACTTAAATTACAACATTCTAAACTTGTTTAATGGCTCAAATGCTCATTATTAAGTGAATGAATGATTATAACTCCATATCCTATAAATGGACCCTTTTCATATGCAGCACACATATGATTTATGCAATGTACACTGATGTACAAGAGTTGTTTTGAAAATAAGAAGACACAGTCTGTACTGTACGAAAAGAACTTTATATTCAAATTAAACTGTTACACATTCATAGATGCATAAGTTGATCATTTTTCCACATAATCATCTAGGTGATTAGGACATTTCTCTCAACATGAAATCAGTGAGTTGATACCAAAACTATAAAATTCTAGTCTGTGCAAGGAGCCATTTTCAAACAGCCTGTTAAACATCAAATTGTGATGTAAATCTCCTGTCTCCAAGACATTTCTTAAGTGAGCCAAATAGGTGATAATCACTTGGGGCCAAGTCAATGTTGTAGAGGGGGGAAGGTATTCATAACACTCTCATCCAAATTTTTCCAATGAGTCTAGCATCTGCTGAGCTGTATGGGACCTGGCATTTCCATGCAGAATGGCAACACCCTTTATGAGAAGTCCTTGTCTTTTTTTATTGCCCCATGAACACCAGAGTGTTTCACAGTAGGAATTGGCATTGATTGTTGCTCCAGTTTCCATAAAGTCCACCATCAATGCCCCTTCACAATCCCAGAACATGATAGTCATCACCTTTCTGCAGAGGGAACCACTTTAAACTTTTTTTGGATCAGGGAATTGCCATGTTTCCATTCCATCAATGACTTCTTTGTTTCAAGGGTAAAATGATACACTTATGGTTCATTCCCACTAACAATACAATCAAGGAAATCATTTTCTTCTGCAGCATATTATTGAAGAATTGACAAACAGACATTATGTGTTGTCCTTTGTGATATTCCATCAATTTTCTTGGCATCCTGTGCATGCAGACTATATGATACCCCAGGTCATCATAAGCAAAGTCATGCACTACACCACAACTGGTGCCATGCTTGGTGGAAATTTGGCCTAAAGCCACTCTCCTGTTTCCTCAAATCAGCTCATCAATTCATACTACATTGCATTCTGTGCATGATGTGTTCAGCTCTCCTCTCCTGATGTCATTATGAACATTGGCTCTTCCATCACTGAACTACCTGATTTAGCAACATTTGATGTTCATCACATTTTTACCATATACTTAGACAAACTACTGATGAATTTCTGTAGCAGGTATGTGTTTTGCCTACAGAAATTAAACAATCCTTCCTCATGGAACCACGTTACAAAGCGAGTTGCCATTTTGAACTGCTCAAATAGCACACCCTTGCTGCTCGTGCAGTTGTCAGATGTTGCAATATTATGTCACAAACAGAGTTACTACACTACAAATTATTTTTTCTGTAAAACAGTATCACCTTTGTATTCTTATTTTCTGATCACCTATGTACATATATATATAGGGTCGTAAGATTTGATTTTTATTTTTGCTACTGATAATACCCCACTCTATAGGAAGAAAATTCTGAATATTCCTCTATAGCTTCAATATACCATCTTCAAGGATGGATAAGGTTTTTCAAAAAATTTTCCCAGGTTCGAATCCCACCTGGGTCAGCATTGAGATTTATCTCCACAAAACTCCCTGCCCTGCCTTTGGTTAGTAGGGGACACCAATGGGTTTGGAAAGGCTGCTGTCTGTCAGATAGGATGTTAAGCAATGGCTCCATGTGTGGGAGACCCTATGCACGTTAAAGAACACACTGGATGGTCTTGATGGGAGGCTACCATCTATCTCCCAACAGCTGTCCAGTGGTTCCCCTCCCCCAACCTTCTCTGAGCCTTCGGAGTCCTTGTGACATACCATTTAGCCCATTGTGTGCAAAAAAATACTGCTCAGAGGTAAAACAACCCAATCCTTTTCAAAAATTTCAAGGCCTGGTACATAGTGAACCACTGTTGTGGCAATGTAGGTCAACTGATGACATTCTTCTTCTGAGACTACCACAAATTCACAATTTATGCAACACTCCTATTACTCTGCAGGATTTCAAAAATTAAAAAATGTAGCATGTCACACTGTTGATGCCACCACACTACAAATTATGTGAGGAAGCTTAATTATAAATGTGTCCAAGCCTGTATTATAATTAACAGAAGTCCCTTTAAATCTTTATTTCAGTAACCATATTCCAAAGGTGGGAAAATCCCAGTTGCCTTGGTGACTCAATATTCCATCTGGTAACTGGGAATCACTGTATTATAATTATTCCCACAATACTTGATTCTTAAAAGGGTTTACCAATTAAAAGATTTATTAAGTGATTGAACTAGTATGCTCATGACATACATTGCCATCTACTTCAGGATGCTGCTTGTAAACAGTACAAACACTACTTTTAAGAGACAGATATGTGTATTGCAGGTAGGAAGGTTCATATCCTCAAATGGAGATCTTGTTCTGTGATTGGTGCTCAGTGGTCAGAGCACCTGAGATGTTATCAGGAAGTCATGAGTTTATATTCCAACCAGCTGAAGAAGATGTTTCTTCTAAATCTGATATCAACTTGAAACTAAGAGTGATTACATACACTTCTGTTGAAATAATCTCAAGAAATTTATTAAGTGATACCTGGCTTTCTTTTAGTGTTTACAGAAATTTCTTCATCCCTGCATAAGCCTGCTTTTTCTATTGTGTTCAAGCTGATATTCTTCCTGTTTCATAGCTAATAGCTAGTGTATTTAGTTTCATACTGAACAATGATACTCTGATACTCTACAACTTTGTAATTGACCTTTTCATTCCTATACATCTTAGTTTTAGAGTTGGGGCTGGCAACTTTTCAAACATACTGCCAGTATTATGCAGTTATGCTAAACTTCTGGCCACTATTAGTTGCTGTCATTATATTTTTCCAGTAGCCTTACACATTTACAAGATTGTTGCCTTTTTATGAAATTTTTCTATGAACAACATACCATCCTGTATGTTGTATTAATGTTGAATCTATATTTCAGAAACAGGGATATTCTCCTGAGACAATCCTTAACTTTTTAACCCTTGCTGGTGGTGGATTTGGGAGGCAATATGGTTATTCTATAATGGATCTTCATGAGATGGCCATGAAGGTAAACTTTATTTTATCTGAGCAGATATTATATTAACTATAAATTCATAAGTAAAAGAATAAAATAATACGTTTATATTTACATTTTTAGCCAACTAGATCAATTGAATAGATTTTGAATATTTTAAAATTTAATATAGAACAAAGTTTTATAATCAGCAATTTTAAGTTTCACTCAAAGTTAAATTTAACACAATGAGCTACATTTAATATACAAATTTAATCAACAATTTCACTTTTGTAATTCTGTAATGTTCAACTAGCAATTTAAAGACTTTAGCCGTCCCATGGCTGAGTGGTTAGCACGCTTGGTTACTGATCTAAGGGACCTGGGTTCAAGCCCCGGGTAAGGCATGGATGTTCGTATTGTTTTTCTGCTGAGGTCTTGCCATCCTCTCAGACCTGCTACTCTGGCATATAAACTGACAGGCTCCTGTCAGACCTCTGTGGCAAGCAGCTGCTTGAGGGGGTATTTATTTATTTTTATTATATTTCATTTAGTATACAGTTTATGCATACATACCAAGGATGAAGTTAGTAATTATCATTAAGATGAATTAATGGAAGATATCCATGTTGATGGAAAGTTATTTTGAAATTTGCATTCACTGGATTGCCACAATTAGGGGTCTTCTTCCCTGTGTCTGTCACAGATGGTTTGCTCTTGGTTCCTGGCACAGCTCTGTGGCAGTTTGATGTATGAACAATTAACATAAGTCATCTTATATACCACAGGCACGAGAAAGTAGATAGACTTTTACTTCATAGTAAGATATTTACATATGTATTTTGGATCAATCTTGATCAGTGATCACTGTGAGGACAATAGGAGTTTGATAATAGTTTGGTTTCAGTGAAAAACTAAAAAATATGAAAAAGCTGAACATTTTTTGTGCTTTACTGTTGAGTAATAATTTAGCAGCATTTCCTAAAGGAAGAATAAACTTACTATAGTCTTTTAACTTCTGTTTTTCTTTACAGTTTGATTTGTCTGCTGTTAATGTAAATTCTTGCAAACTTGATTTGGAAAAATTAAGAAATATTAGCCATGTCCATCTGTTGAAACAGCTTTCTGATGAGCAGTCAACACAAATCCTTATTGAAAAAACCAAAGATCTTTTGCATGAAACATATGGAAGCAGGTAACGGTTAAATATTTTAATTATGTATTATTATTCAATTTTGTTTTTAGTTACATGATTTTAAATTGGCAAGGTGCAATCTGGCAAAATGTTTAAATTTGTATATAAACAGTTAATTCTGCAAGGAAGTGTCTTGTGATAAAAAGTATGCTCTCAAGTGAATTCGAAGAATTATTTTTCATGTCAAATTTTATTAAGATAAAACTTAATTTTCATTATTTTAATTATGTTGAAATAAAAGCTTTTGTTATAAACCAAATGATGCTCTTTAACAGTGTACATTAAGATTCTTATATTATCTGCTAACTATTAGAATTTATCTGAGGTTCACAGATTTGATTTCCAACATTGCCACTGTTGATATTTTCTTTGTTCATGCTCTGTTCTGGAGTGAAAACATAAAACACCAATGAAAGTGCAGCAGATCCTAAGCTGTGATCTACGTGTCAAGAGTTACACACTATATATATATTAAAGAACATGATGGATGCCTTTGATCGGTAGCTTTTCATCTCCTCCAGTAACAGCCAACCCCACTTTATATTTTTAGGGTCTATGTGAGCTAGCCATTTAACCTCTTGTGCCATAAGCAGAATTAGCATTAGATAGCAACAGAATAAACTAATGGGTTTTAGTTCCTCCCTAAAGTTTCAGCAGAAAATGATATTTTGAAAAGTTTGCTTACTGTCCCACCATTATGCTTGGTTAACCCTATAAACTGTTAAATGAAATTATGCAATAAAGTGCTGCTCAGCAGTAAAATAACCACTAATTCAGAATCACACAAATATATAATACTATTGAAGATTCTTATTTAAAGCCTTTGCCTCATTCAATTTCCTGTCTATATGTTGATTAAACTGTGATTATAGGCTCTGTTTTAATATTGACCCCAGCGTAATTGGTTAACCTGTATCTGCTGTAAGTTCTTCTGACATTAGTGAATTATTGTTTTAAGTTTGGCAGTTGGATTGTTTTACCTCTGAGTGACACTTTTTTCCCCCACACAATGGGTTAAATGTCCAGGTCACAAGGGCTCAGAGAAGATTGGGGGAGGTTAACCACTGGACAGCTATTAGAAGACAGATAGTAGCCTCCTGTCAAGGACATCCAGTGTATTCTTTAACATGCACAGGGTATGTCTCTCCCCACATGGACCACAGCTTTATGTCCCATCCAATGGATGACAGCCTTTCCAAATCCATCGGTGTTCCCTGCTGACCGAGAGTAGGATGAGAATTCTGTAAAGATAAATCTCGATGCTGGCCCAGGTGAGACTCAAACCTGGGAACTACAGATCATGAGCCTGGAAAGGCTGGCATTTTAGTACTCATGAAAGTCTTAGAAAGTGGGTAATGGTAAAATGGAGAGAATTAATAATCTATGGAATTTACTTTTAAAGACTACATTGGTAAATTGCTTTATTATTCTTACATTGTGCTATCTTCTCATATGCACTTAGTTACTACTGTAGACTACTCATTCTTTACCAATATTTTTATATTGATTACTCCCACAGTGCTGTTCATTACACTGATGTCTTCTATAACTCTCAAGAGCTGTGTGCCTCTTATAAATGGGAAAATTTTAAAATTTGTTTCTATCTCAAAATGATTTTTTTCTCTTTATTGCATTTGTTGACAGCTGACTCCTAATATTGTATTTTGTGAATTATTTTATTGTAGTTACTTTTGGTTCCAATTTTGCATGATTGTATATAAATGTGTTATGCCATATGCATATAGTATATTTGAAAGGAGCGAACTTAAGTAGTAAAAACATTCATTGTGGTGATGTATTGAAATAAATCATACTATGAAAACTCTTTTAGTGTAGTTTTATTGTGACAAATATTTTATTTTTAGATGATGGCATATCGAAATATTTGGTTGTTAATAACGATGCATTAAAACAAGCTTATTTTTTTATTGATTTGTAGCATAGGACAGAAAGCAATCCTAGAAAATACTTATAGTTTGTACAGGCCTTCTCATCCAAGGACATGCCCTACTAAGACTATAATCACTTCTGACTACTGTTTTAGAGTTAACACAACACACAAAGTTTGCCTGTTGGAACAATAACTAGCTTCCTAACCTATGCCAATTAAAGCATTCAACCTTTTTCAAGGATGGCTCATTTTAAAAAATACAGACAATAGGCACAGAATATTAATACTGAATCAATTACAGCCTGGACTGTATAGCATTTTACACCATTTTATTGGTATAAAATATTACAAATGGAAAATTAAGCACAACATTACTATTATTCTGAAATTTAATCATCATTTTATATAGTGTTATTAATCCTTTCCTCTCTCATTTTTCCATGCAGTGATTGCACTGGATAATAAAACTAAAAAAAAATGAAATAATTTACTAATTTAAAAAAGTCCAGTCAAATTTTACACATTATAATCAGTCTCATCTTATTTCTTCAACAACTTAACAGTGGATTCCATTTTCTTTGTAAGAGAAATTCTGACTGCAACTGGAAATAGACAGGAATTGAAATGTTGACTCCAGGTTCGACATAGGAGTGAGAAGAGTTAAGTAGTGTCTACTTAACCCTTTTCACTCCTATTGAAATAACTCCTTTTCACTCCTATATTATGTGTGTTAGAGTCTACTTAACACACATAATAAAGAGAAAATATAAGTGGTAGATAATATAATTACACGAATTCACTTTAACACTGATAGGGAAGTGTGTGGTGAATAATTTGTCTTTATACATATGTTAAGATTCATTAAGAGTAAATTTTACCATGTGTAAAGAAATCTAGAAGAATTTTTCTCTGAATATATTACAATCAGTGCACATATTATAAATTTAATAAAACTCTATAACACTATATATATATATACAAATGAAACATAGCAGAAGTACACAGCATAATCTAATAGTAATGATAGTAACAATGGTGTTTTTAGGATACATGGTAAAAAGAATTTACAAGATGGATGCCAAAAGGCATATAAGACATATTTGTTTATATACTTTGTATCTGTACCTGAAATAGACAAATATGTCCTGTACACCATTTTGACATCCCCTTTCTAAATTCTTGTTACTATATAACCTAATATGCTATTGTTACCATATATCCTAATACATCATTGTTACCATTATTCTTAGATTATGCTATTGTACTTCTGCTATGTTCTATTTATATATATATATAATGTTATAGTTTTATTTCTGAATATATTATTCCTTTATATAAACTTTACATCATAATGAACAGCATAATGCTTAATGCCATCATACATGAAGTATGAATATATATAAAAAAAATTTTATTTGCCAGACACTTTCTTATCCATGTTAAAGTGCATCACAATACATATGAACTTTAAATTGAATGCATTTCCCAGCAACCTGAAAATATCAATATCAAATTTGATACAGACCATAGACTTCATGTCTCTGCATTAAAGCATATTTTAATAAACTTGATAAATATGAACATGTTGTGATTGTAATATTTATTTATAATAGCTAGCTGTGTATAAAAATAATACTTTGATATTCTTATAGTTGTTGATAGACAAGATCTTTTATAGTTATTTTTAAATAAAAATTACTGTTTCAGGTGGGAAGCTGAAAATAAACCATTTGTTTTTAATGACTCATACATCAAAAGAATTTTATTAATATATAAGGTAATGAATTACACTCTATGAAAAAATTATATTTTGGTGTTTGTAAAGATTAACTAATTTGAGGAATAAGCAGTATTTTAATTTTGTAATTAGTAGAGCATGTTAATTACAAAGATCAGAAATAGTGTGATTTATTGCTTGCCATATATTTATTCACTAATTTTATATTTATTAAACAGTTAAATACTCAGCATGATCAAATTGCTATAGTGGCAAAGTATATTCAATCTACAAAACAAATTTACATACCTTTGAAAATAGTCTGATAGGAACAGCCTGCCATGATAAAATAATTGCTGCTCTGAAGTGCCAATTGACTAACACATGGAATACATTAGCAGCAGCAATGGAAGAACATACTGGAGAATGCTTGCAAAATATTTTGACTTGTGATCCAGATTAGTTGATTGATGGTTGTAGATTCATAATTTGTATTACTGCTGGATGTTTATAATAATTAAATATACAATATCAAAGTTCAAGTATTTCAATGCCTGTTTTCTGTTACTTGCTTCAGTTTCCCTTTTGAGACAATTGATAGTGAAGGAGCTAGTAAACAGAAATAAGAGGGGCCTTTGTTGCCAACCTTTTTATTGTTGGGCTCTGAAATGTGCCACCATATATTGGCAGTTCATGCAAAAGGTAGATGCAAGAAACTTGCAAAGTTGATGCAAGAAAGGGTAAAAAAAGTGAAAAATGGCTTAAGCTTTCTTATGGGAGAAAGAGTGGGTATGCTAATCCCATTGGACAGCTATTAAAATATCATCTATATATATATATCAGTATGATCTAAGGGACCTGGGTTCGAACCCATGGATGTATGTATGTATCGTTTTCCTGCTAAGGTCCTGCCATCCTCTCAGATCTACTTTGCCATATAAACTGACAGGCTCTTGTCAGACCTCTGTGGCAAGCAGCTGCGTGAGGGGGTATTTATTTTTATTTATTTAATATCGTGAATGCCATCCAGTGAGTTAATACATATAGAGTATGGCCAGGGCCATAGTGGAGGGTAAAAGTGATATATGCCATTGTTTACTTTTTTGTTGTTGAAAATTTCCATATATCCTGTTTTTTTTTTTCAAGCAATTCTCCTTAACTTTAATCAGCTGTGGAATCACCCTACTTCTAATTTTAGTTGATAATGCTGTTTCGATTGATGCTGTTTACATTTAGATACTCCTAATCATTTTGATATCGTTTAAATTGAAAAAAAAAATATGAAGTACTATAGAAATTATCAGACTACCCATAGAGGGTGGGGGATGGCTCAGCACACCAAGCTCATAATCTGCAGTTCCCAGGTTCAAGTCGACCCCCACCCTACCCTTGGTCAGTAGGGGACACTGATGGGCTTGTAAAGACTATTGTTTGTCAGATGGAACATTAAGGCCATGGTCCAATGTGGGGAGAGACATAATGTTAAAGAGCATGCTGGACCAGATGATACTATCTGTCTTCTAACAGCTGCCCAGTGGGTCCCCTCCCCAACCTTCTCTGAGCTCTCAGGGTTCTTGTTATCTGGTCATTTAGTCCATTACATGGAAAAAAAGTGCTGCTTAGAGGTAATACAACCCAACTGCCCAGAGTAACTGCAGTTTAATAACTGTTGGTCTAGATCAGGGGTGCACAAACCTTTTTGGCATTGGGCTGAATAGCAAAATATTACGTTAGGTGTGGCCCAATAGTTGGGATGGGGATGCAATAAAAAGAACAAAAGAAATGTTTAACTTTGTTTATTACTTATCATAAGCATTGTTTAAAATAATAATAATAAAAATTATTAATGTAGAGTTTGTTTCAAAGTCAAAACTGAAGTTAGCTTGTCAAAGCAGAATGGGAATGAATCCCAGAAATGAGCTTATGAGTATTTTGGTTCAATGACATTATAGCTAGTTACAGGATGTTATTCAAATTTTTGTCTTATTAAGACACCATTCGCTTCAGTAGAGCCAAATTAAAAAAATTATATTTTCCAATTTTCACACAGGCCAGACAAAATTGTGAAAATTGCTGGATGGGCCCGCAGGCCAGAGTTTGGGCATGCTTGTTCTAGATAAACAGTTGTAGGAACATGCAGCATATAATTTCTTATGTTCAATTATTTTATCCTAAACAGCCAATAGAGCACTAGGCTAAGTTAATCAATAATTTTGTTTATTTGAATTAGAACCAGTGACATTAACAAGTAAAAAGGCTATTCGAAAAAGACAAAATAAGCTGCAAAAGCCTAAACCATTGGTTCCCAATGAGGGCTCTTTTGAGTTTTCTGTTAAAGTAGATTAAATAGAATATGAAATACTTCATAGATTAACATAGCCTTCCATTAAGGGGAGCATTAGAAAAATAGTACATGGTAAAAGTTTGGGAACTGCTAAAGAAAAGGAACCATAGTGAAAACTGGCAAATTGTAAATGATAATATATTTTGATCTTTTGAATTTCTGCTGACAATGTGATTATACTTGAAAGAGCCAGAAAATACTTGGATGAGATATTCAGCTGCATTATTAATTTCTGAATCTTAATAAACTCACCTATAGTTGGAAGGTTAAGGCCTCTGTGCAGGACAGAATTTTTGAAAAATCAGAGTGCTGCTACAGTTGATTATAAAAAATTTTCATTCATTTTCAACATATAGGACAGCGAAGGGTCTTAGAAACTATCCCTAGTTTGTACAGGTTTTCTCCTATAAGGAGACTACTAAGACTGAAGTCACTGTTGACCACTTCATCAGTTAGAGCTAACACAATACTCAACGTTTGCTTTGCTGGAACAGTAGCTAGCTCTCTAATCACTTTGCCAGTCAAGGCCTAATTTTAGAATATATGTAACTTTTTCCTTTTTTTACAATAGCTTCAAACTTGTGAGGCATATATAAGGATTGTTCTTAGAGCTTTTTATAGAAATATTTAATTTTGAGTTTGTAATATAGAATTTTTTGCAGTCAGTGGATAGACTTAAATGTGCAGCATTTGTGATGTAAAATGTGTAATTTAACATATGATGAATTGTGATTCCCAGGTAGGTGGCATAGTCCTTCTAAGAGATTTCATTATCAAAAATTTTCACTAATACAATATCATTCACCTTTTTTGTGTGTGAAGATTTGAAGAGCACTGCTATAGTCTTCTGTATTGGTGCACCATTCTTTGAAAGCTTGCATTATTTCTTGCAGCTATTAAACAGCAATATTTATAGAAATGCAGTAGCATTTGTGTGTATAGGGCAGATTTAACCAAAGAAAATTTGGGGACATTAAAAAAAATATATAATAAACATAGTTGGGCAGAGGAGCAATCCTTGGGGTACTCTGCCAAAATATTTTTCTTTTGAATTTTGAGTGTATATATGTGAAGGGAGGTGGGTGGTGATGGGGGGGGGGGGGGGGAACACCCAATCATGACTATGTGTCTCATTCATGTATTACATACCTTGTTTTTTTTACAGCTACATCATTGGTATGGATCACCTACACACAACCATATCCAATGGTCTTTCCAAATTCATTGGGACAAGACTGAATGTGGAGTGAAAGCTGCAAACAAATATTTTAGTTTTAACTTTTAGTAAAAAATACGATTTGCAGCCAGATTCATAGCAATTATTTTCTTAAAATTTTGACAAACATCTAATTTTGTAATTTTATTGAAAGAATAGAAATAAAATTTATTATACCTAACAAATGTTTTCAACTAAAATCATCTAATTAATTTTCTTTTGGGGAGACATTGCCTAATAGTGTCCTTTGATGCTGTGCCACTGTTATATGCATGAAACCATTTTCAGCATGAATGAAATTGTGTAGTAGTAAACTAAATCACATACTAATTTGGTATTATTGCGTAATACACTCCTTCACTTTAGACCGTCTCATTCATGTAGTCTAGTTTTTGCTGTTTCGAATAAAAATCTTACCTGTTTGTAATGTGCAAATTTAAATGTTTGAATTATCTTTCTCTTGAATGAAGTGCGACAAAAATGTTGTATGCAAGAGTTAATGAACAAAATGTGTTGCTTGTTTATTTTTAAGGACAGGATTAGCCATTTACCGGAACTAATGACACCCGAGATGAATTTTTTGTGGATCATTCCTAATATTAGCTCAGTAGATGTGAAGCATTTTGAATTTAATGCAGGTAAATGAAAGTTGGTTACTTTAACATTTTAATAGGTGTAGGGTTTATAAATCTTGAGCTTGCCCATCTTAAAACATATGTAAGTTTAATAAAGTGTTCAAATGTATTTAATTCTTTGGGATTTCCATTGTCTTAAAACGGGATTTATTAATACTGCACATAAGGGTGTGATTTAAAGAAGTAGAATGTGAAAACTATTTCTTGTTTAACTTTTAAGACATAATAAAACAAGCTTGGATCTAGAAAAAAAAAGGGGGGGGGAGGGGGAGGCAAATGACTTGTTCAAGCCAGAAAAAGTAAAAGTGGGGGTAAGACACTGGAATTCTATTGCATATAACATTTTCCCCTTTGTTTTAGAGGTCTTTATAAAAATTCTTGAAAATGTATGAAAAAAAATATATATAGACTTATTTTGGCTCCACAGAAACTAACTGGCATAATAGAATTTTACAATATGTCAATAAATATTTAGCGGAAAAAATTTTCGCCGACATACGGGAATTGAACCCGCATTTCTCCAGAAACATGTCAGAGTGTTCTTACTAGTTGAACTAATGCCAGCTCGTCTTTTTTCCGCTTATTTTTTTTATATAATTTCTCTGAGCATATAGTTTTTGCAAACTACATATTCTTAGCAAATAAGGTTTAATTGTATATGCAAAGCATGGGATAAAAACTTCTCTGTTTATCTAGTGAAACTATTCACATATACTGATACCACCTTAAATCTGTTTACTCAAAGTATAATTAACTTCGTTTCTTCTAGTGGTAGAATTAAAGAAGCTTAGCTTATGGGTGGATAGCATTCCAGAATCAGACTTTGTAGAGACCAAACTGGCGACTCAGCTGAAGGAATTGTGCAAGGAACAAGGCCTTAAGTATAGTAGCGTCATGCAGATGCTACGGTTTGTGTTGAGTGGACTGAAGGTGAATTTTTCATGGCAATATTATAATAAAATTAAAAAATTGATAAATAGTTGTAGTCAACCTTTTTAGTAACAGGAAGTTAATATTTTTGCAAAAAATATAAATTACTGTTGAAAACAGAGGATTAACATAAATTGTTTTGATTTTAATTTTCTTGGTCATAAATATTTGTTGCCAAACTTTCTGGTAATAAAAAAGGGATAATGTATTGCATTTATTTCTGTTGATTTTCAGAGGGCCTGTGACTGTTTTAGTGCATTTCATCAGTTGATAATTTACAGAATAAACTTATTCCACCATTCTTGACAATTTTGGAAATCACTAACAGCTGCTCCATGGCATTTTGCTTAATTCTTTTTGCATGATCAAATCTTTTCTAACTTTAGGGAACAGAAAAAAATTAATGCAAGCAGAGAGGCTCTCTCACTTGCAGAATATTGTGTTAGCTGAAAATTGATGCACAAGCTGAACTCAGTGAGCAGATGGCCATCATAGTGAATTTGCCACTGTATCATGTTGATGACTTCAAACTAGTGTTCATGAGGCAGCCTCCATACCCACCAGATATGGCTTTGTTTCATAAAGTTAAAAACTGTAATGATGTCCGACTGTATTTTGTTCCCACCTGTTGGTGATTCCAATAATTAAGTTTTTTTTTCCATCACTGCCAGGAATAGTGGAATAAATGTATACTTGCTGAAGAAGCCTACTTTGAAGAAGATTGATGTCTCATCCTGTAGGTGCATTATCTTAATTTTCAGATAGTCAATTCTTTTTGATCAGGCCTCAAATATTGTGCATATATTGTAATTCCTCATCAATTGCAGTGCAATTTGCATGAACATTTCTGATTTAATTCATCACTGATAAAACTTTGATAGGGGAAGTGATCCTTGAGAAACATAAAGTAGTTTATCCTTAACAAAAGAGGACAAAACTCATTAAAATTAATGAGTTTGATCTGTTTTTGACCTCTATAATTCATAAGATCATCATATCAAGATCCAGATGGAATGTATTGTATTAAAAATCATTTTCGCTTCTGATAATTACTCACTTGCATATTGATGCTGTTGAAGCATGTTGATTATATATACAAATAATTATTTCAACCTCAAGTGGAATCATAGACAATGCCAAGAGTGACTGTAATAGAGGTTTATAAATGAGCTAGCTGTGATAGCTCAGATGGGGTTTGTACCCCACTCACGGAGAAAATTAATTTATTCAACTAACTATACATAAGTTCCATGTTTACAGAACATTTCCTGTGCTTCTGTATTGAAAAGTATGCTAACTATATACAATAAACCCTCCATGTGCAAGAGTTCTATTTGCATGATTTCGAATCTATATGGACTATCTTTAATAACTTCTTTTGTACAAAAACCAAAATTCAAATATACATGAATTAAACCCAACATTTAGCTACCACTGTCATTACAATAATAAAAATTAGTTAGCTGATGTTGTCATTATTAACAACAAGTAGGGAAAAATACTGCTGAGACAGCCATAGACATTCTAGGAAAGGTTTCATGCATAAATGCCACGTTTACATTATGATCCAAGTTAAATTATTTGCATTTCATGAATTTAAAAAAAAGTGCAATTATTGCCTGGAGCCATGAAGAAGGGGGAAGATTATGAAATTATCTCAAGGATTTAAGGTGCGTTTAGCCATAGGGCATGCATTTGGAATTAAATCCATGGTACGCACCATTTGTGCAAAGGCCTCAGATTAAGTCTAAGTGATTGTTTTTTAAAAAATTTTAATTTCTATCAAAAATAAAAGTAGAGGTACAAAGAAAGGGATCTGGGTTTTAGCCCTGGGTAAGGCATGAATGCTTGTGTTGTCTTTCTGGTGGGTTCTTGCCTTCCTCCCAGACCTACTATGGTGTATAAACAGACATGCTCCTGTCATGAATAAGCAGCTGCTTGAGGGAATATTTATTATTTTTATTACTAAAAATATAGATGTAATTATAAACGATCAGGGAATCTAACCTCCTATTTCCTAGGTTTTTGGAGAACGGAACTCTTTTGTACATTGAGGGTTGAGTTTATATATAGGCAAAGAATCGTGTACAGTTAATTAAATACATATGTGAGGAATTACTGTATTGTTATATATATATATGTGTGTGTGTACATATTGTAAAATATTTTAACATCATTGTTCATTATTACAAATATTCTTTACCTTTCAGCAAGGACCAAAAGTAGCTGAAATTCTTTTCATGTTGGGCCAAAAGCAAAGCTTGCAAAGACTGACTTTAGTAGTTCAGAAATTAGAATTAGAAGACAACTAATTGTTGATAATATTACTTTTTTATAATAAAAGATAAAATCGTATGATCGAGTATTCTGACTTCACAGAACTGCAAAGTATTTAATAAATGTGAAAGTTAGTGTCTCAGGACTTAACAATAAATTGCCAGATTATTGTTGTTGTACCATTCTGTCTTGTGGAACTGGGTTAACTCTTTATATTTTGAACTAAAACTGTAAAAGCTGCATGAAACGTAATTTATCTAGCAAAAAGTTGAAAAAAAAATATACCAATGTATCAGTAATGGTTATTAGAGATAATTCTTCACTGCATCCTTCCTTCATACTCGACTAGGCTAAGTTTAACAAATTTAAGCATGGATTAATCATTAACTTTTAGTACATAACAATGAAAAGCTACCAAAAAACTATTTTGTGCTTGTTTCTGTGAGGTAAGGAAATAGCAAGTTATTAAGTTTATAATAAGACTAGTAGGAAGCCAGGTGAAATTCGTTGGTGAAAACTGTAAATTCAAAGTGAAGACAAAAAGTGGTTTCACACTGTCAAATATAGTACTGCCAGTTTTACTTTGGTATCTAGTTTTGTTGCCATGCAGCTGAGTCAAGCTCACCATTCTTTTACCTGACTTTTCATAACTAATCTTTTACAAACACTCATATATGTTAGTCACTGCAGCATAAGATTCTAAAGTTCTATTGTTTCCTACTGAAAAATTATCTTGACCTTAATTCTGTGCATTTTGAGATCTGATACATTTGCCATTTAATATTAAATCAACTGAAGTTTTCTTATTCTTACATTACACTAGACTTATTAAGCAAGTCATTTACTTAAAACAATTTTCAATGTTGCCTCTGTGCTGATGTATTGTCAGGTATGGACAACACAAATCAGGAATGATGATACCAATGAAAGATCTCTGTATATGAAATGTTAAATAATGCATTATAGACTGTATCAACAAAGGTAGTGATGGAAATTTTTATGGTAAACCAATGAATTAAAACTGCAAGCAAATGAAATTTATAAAGCCATTTTTGGGTCAAACATCTTTTTGAGAATCAGACTTAATACAATTTATTGGTTTATATATCCAAGCAGCACTTTTTTGCACACAATGGGCTGAATATGGCCAGGTCACAAGGGCTCAAAGATGGGGAAGGAGGATCCTCTGGACAGCTGTTAGGAGACAGATTAAAGCTTTACATCAAGGCCATCCATTTTGTTATTTAATGTACACAGGGTATGGGCTCTCTTGCACATGGGGCCACAACTTAATATTTCATCTGAGGGATGACAGCCTTTCCAAAAGTAAAATGGAGGTTAGAGAAAATTCAGGCTAAGTTGGGAAAATGAGATTAACCTGTTGCATTACTGCCTGAACCAACCCTGGCCCACTTAATGCAAACTAAATCATAAACAGATTGTAAAAATACTATGTTTTCACGTTTCTTTACATCATCATCATCGTCATCCTCAAGCAGCCATGGGCTACGGAGGTCCAACCAGACCGCGCAGTTTAATTCTCCAAGCATATCTGTCCTGAGCTACATCTGCTGCATCCGGCCACTGTACACCAATTCTAACAAGGTCTTGTTTGACATTGTCTGCCCACCGCATCCTAGGTCTCCCCCTCCTTCTGAGGCCTCTAGGCACACTGTTCATAACCCTATTCGCCAATCTATAATTATCCATACGGGCAACATGGCCAAACCAACGGAGTCTCTCTCTGCACAATATGCTGCTTAAAGGAGGTTGCAGACTCCTTTGCCTAACCTCATCATTAGTTACAAAGTTAAACCACCTAATACCCAAGATACTGCGTAAGCATCTAGAATCAAAAGCATCTAGTTTCCTGTTATCTTGTTTACACAGCGTCCAAGTTTCACTACCATAACTAACCCTAGAAAGAACCAAACTATTATACAGTCTAATTTTAGTCTTTAGGTGTATACGCCTATTTCTCCACAATCTCCATAGATTCTTAAAAGTCCCGGCAGCAATACCTATTCGTCTATTAATCTCATGCCGCACATCACCAGTATCAGTTACGCAGCTCCCAAGGTAATTAACCATTCAGATTAACTGAATCACAACCTGCCTGACCAATTTTCATCACTTTAGTTTTCTCTCTGTTTATAACCAAACCTACTGTACTACCAGTCTCATCAACAGTTCGAATGAAAGAGTTCATCTCATCAACATCATTTGCCAAAAGGGCTAAATCATCAGCATAATCTAAATCAGAAATTTTCGTATCTCCAGCCCATTTAAGGCCAAAAGCTTTCCCTTGAAGTGAATTTCGCATAACATAATCAACAACCAAACTAAAGAGAAAAGGAGACAAAATGCACCCTTGTCGAACACCAGAAGTAATGCTAAACCAATTGCTACAAGACTTACCAAGTCTCACACATGACTCAGTGTTATTATAGAGAGCTTTCATTATGTTAACTAACTTGTCTGGTATACCATATGATCTCACAATCAACCACAAATTATGACGATCAACAGAGTCGAAAGCCTTTTTGAAATCAACAAAGCTAGCAACCAAAGGTTTCTGAAACTCTAAACATTTCTCAAGAATCTGCCTAAGTGAAAATATCTGATCCACACATCCCCTACCACTTCTGAATCCACATTGCTCATCACGCAATTGCCTGTCAACCAGATTCTTAATTCTATTAAGCACAATCATGGAAAGAACGGTACTTACGTATTAACGCCACCGCAGCGTGTAATAAATTAATAATTCCACACTTTAACTAGTTATTCTATGAAATAACTAATGATAGACAATTAAAGTGTAAAATAAACAATCTGACTGAATTATACAGCATACAAATGTTATTTATATAGACGCAATAAAATCATTTGTTACAACAGGGATTACTAAAATGGCATTTGGAATTGCCCTAATGTGCGAAGGCCAAGTAAGAACGAATCCGTAAAGTGGTGAATCTCTTGAATATGAATCTTCGTGTCACGTGATTCACTCGTCCGCATTATAAAAAACGCCCCGGATGAGCGGAGGCCAAGTGAGAACGAATCAGTAAAGTGATTCGTTCTCACTTGGCCTGCTCATTTTGGGGGCGTTTTTTATAATTCGGACGACTGATTCATGTTGACAGAGGGATGACCTGGTTTCAACTCTACTCTCGGACACTAGAAATAGTCTTTTTTTTTTACTTTTGAACTTTAACGATACGGAAGCCGTTAATGTGCACATTACCTAGGTAAAACGGAGAAAACTTTTGATTCCGCACTTTAACGGAGCAAATCAGTTAATCTGCAGATTAGCTAGGTAATGTGCACATTAACGGCTTTCGAGCTTTAGCGGTAACATATATATACAGTAGATATCTCAAATTTCAGTTCAGCAGTAAAAATGAACATTAATGTAACATTATTTTGTAATAGATTTGGGTACTTACGTATTAACGCCAGCGGTGGCGTTAATACGTAAGTACCGAAAGAACTTTACCTGGAACGGAGAGTAGGCTGATACCCCTATAGTTATCACAAGAACTGCGATCACCTTTTTTGAAAATAGGGATAATAATAGCTCTGGTAAAATCTTTAGGAACCATGCCTTTATCATAAAAGTTATTCAAAATTTCAGTCATCCAAATGGTAACTGAAACATTCCCAGCTCTAAGCATTTCCGTAGTAATTTCATCCACCCCTGGGGATTTATGAAGTTTAAGTTTAGAAATAGCCAAAATAACTTCACACTGTGTTATAGGGCCAACATTGAAGCCAACAATGCATCTATCATCATTGCAAACAATGGGAGTAGAACTAACCACATTGTTTAAAACATCACTGAAATGCTCAGCCCACCTAGCCATGACAGAATCCTCACCTTCTATAACCTTGCCTTGTTTATCCTTCAATCCCTGTATACCTGTTCGTTTTCTACCACACAAAACATTAACTATCTGGTACAGCTCTCTGCTGTTGTGCTGTCTAACTGCTTCCTCAGCTTTGTCAGCAAGGCCATCAAGCCAAAGATTCTTATCAGTAGCTAACTGATCCTTTACACGTTTATTAAGTTCTTTGTAATGCTTTCTATTAGGACTAGTAGGGTACTGATTAAGGACATTCCTGCAGTTCTTTCTTTCTGAAATAACCTCAAGTGCCTTATCACTTAAATAATTCTGCCGCCTCTGCTCCTTTTTTCCTAAAAGAGTATTGTTAGTGTCCAAAAAAGCCTGTTTAAAATGATCCCATTCTTCCTCAACTTCAGTAGTAAGCAAACCATGACTCTCATAATGACTAAGTAACCTATCATGGTAAGCTTTGGCTATAACTGGATCTTTCAGAGCTTCAGTATTAAAAGTAAATTTTTTAACCCTAGCACAACACTTTTTAAGTTTAAGTTGCAAGACACTTTTAACAAGGTAATGGTCAGATCCAATTTCAGCTCCCCTATATGCCCTGGTATTCCTAACAGAACTAGCTCATTTGCTGTTAAATAATATGTAATCAATCATATTCTTATGCAGCCCATCAGGTGAAACCCATGTGTACTTATGTATGTCACCCTGTTTGTAATAAGTGTTAGTTATTCTGAATCCATTAAGTTTACTTACCTGTAGGAGACGTTGCCCATTGCCATTGCAGCTACCAATACCAAAAGGGCGTATTACTCCTCCCCAAAGGTCAGAGTCAGTACCAACTTTGGCATTGAAGTCACAGAGAACAAGGGTAATATCTCCTTTCTTGACAGAATTCAAAATATCCTGAAGTTGTTCATGAAACCTATCCTTCTCATCCTCATCGGCATCCTCAGTAGGGGCATAACAGCAGATAACATTCAAGTCTTTAATGCTTGTCTGAAATTTTGCTGTAAGAAACCTTTCATTAATGCACTCATATCCTAGAAGAGCATCACTAGCATGTCTGCTGAGCAGCAGACCCACGCCTTGGTGATGCTTTCCATCGTCCCTCCCTGTAAAGAGAAATTTAAAGTTATTTTTAAATATCTCGCCTTTACCTGTCCATCTGGTTTCTTGCAAGCCTAGAATATCTAGGTTATAGCGCTGGAATTCCTGCATGAGGACATCAAGAGAATAATCTCTATGTAATGTCCTCATGTTCCTGCAGAGAGAAAATGATTAGTAGGATTTTTAAAGAAATTAGGTTTATTGAGATTGGTAGGGCCAACAATATCAAACAGCCCCCTGATCGCAGGCATGGGGCAAAGACTTGTTCCTCCTCCGCTAAAGGCTGAAGTCACCGATGCTGATAGGAACTTCAGGCACCACCTTTTCAAGTGGACTTTTTCAAGAACCATATGGCCTGCCTGTGACACATTACTCCAGTTTAGGCTTGACGATGCCCAACTAGCTAAGTAAGGTTCAAGTACCTGCGATGGCCTCTGATTAGGATTATCCACCAGCTGATATAAGGTATCCCATGCCTCTGTTCACTTAGAGCTGGCAACCCAGAAGCAAGAAAACACAGCGGCAGACTCTCCCTCAACAGAGGTTCACCAGTGCAGCAAGTCTAGGATCCATAATCAAGCTCAAATCCATAAACAAGTCGTCTAGTAGGTATAAATGGTCAGCACCAGGACCCTGTGAAGTTGACCACTCCTCAGCAGGGTTGAAAAAAAAGAAAAAAGTGGCCATAGTGACCAGATCAGTAGGCCATACTGAACTGGCAGCCCTCCCCTTCCGTTCCCTTCCAAAAGAGAATATCTCTTTTGAAAGGTACTAACGGCCTGCACCACGAGAAGGCGGGGTCGGACATTAGGTGCTAGACCTGGCCGGTTCTGTGCATCATCACTGGGGATTAGTACACAGCTCTCCTTCCAGTTTATGCCTAGCTACCATTTACAAGCCGTTCTTTACAAGAGCATTATAATAATGCAAAATTAATAACAATGAAAGAAAAATTATTTCTATATGTACTTGAGGTGAGCATAACTGCATTATTTCAGAAATACAATAGTCTCAATATATTTTCATTGGCAATCAGACTATAACTGACAATATATATATATTAAATTGAACTGTTGGATGATTTCTATAAGGTATATCGTAAAAAAATCGATTTAATCACTTGATAACTCCCGAAGCTTAAAATCTTACTATAAAAATAATGACTTAGATGGTTGTCATTTAGTGGGAAGACTGAGCACAATTATGTGCCAAATACCTTCTACTGATACAAGCATTTTGATAACCAAATGGAAGGGGGGAGGTATAAGGATGACAAATCGTTGTCGAATGCTGTCCTAAGCTTATTTTTGGTAGCTGATGTGTGCCAGATATTTTTTATTCCTGGTCGAAATTCTAAAACAGTGTTACTACCAGTGGCGACTCTACTTTCTAAATAGGTGGGGGCCAATAGAATGTATATCGAGAAACCAACTATGTAGGGGCGGTGATGGCTCAGATGGTAGTGTGCAACATCGGCAATTTCGTGCTAACAACAATTGTCCTCAATGAAAAAAAAGGAACATTGATTGGAAAAGAACATATTGGGAGGAAGACTTTGAGGCACATACAGATCCTGATCCCACATACACCCTTAAAAAGTTAGACGAGCCTCACCTGATTCAGCAAAAGGAACTATATTATCTTGTTTGAGATGTAGGACTTTCCAAATAGCAAGCTGAGGTTTTAGGTTCAAGACTTCAAGAGTGGAATCTTCTGGCCAAGGGTAACAGTTTCTCTGTTCAGAAAGAGAAATTTGGCTTTATCTGCTTATTACGAGATGCAAGATGCTCTGTGTTTCTGCAGATATTTCAGGGCTGATGGAAGAAATTGGAACTCACGACCCTAAGGAATGTCATCTATTTATAGATTCGTCAAAATTCAGCTTAAAAGCTGTCCTTTTGCATAAAGGAAACCAAAGTGACACACACTGTGGGAATGAAGGAAACTTATAAAATCATGGAAAAAAAAATACTGCTATGAAATATGACCAGTTTAAGGGGACAATTATGACCTAAAAGTCATCTCTCTTGCTCGAGTTTCAAGGTTTCATAAAATTTTGCTGTTTTCTGCGTTTGTGGGACAGTAGGGCTAGAAACACTACAAAAAGACTGTCCCAAAAGAGGTGTTTTATCCCTGGAAAGTAATCCGAGGTATAACCCCTCTGATGTTCCCTCACTTATGAAAAACTGTAAAGGCTATGGACAAAACTGGTAACGGGTTTTTGCACTTGAAGCAAAATTTTTCAAAACTAAGTAATGTCAAACTCAAAGAAGGGTTTTTTTGTTGGTCCTCAGATCAGGACGCTACTGAATGATACTGTCTTCAAAGAAAAACTGAATATGGAGTGCACTGCATGGAAATCCTTCACGTCTGTGGTCCAGGGTTTTCTGGGTAATCACAAAGAGGAATACCACCATCAGATCTTCTCAAAAACTATGAAAAGCTTGGCTGCCAATATCTTTAAAGATCAAATTCTTGCACTCGCATCTAGACTTCCCAAGAACTTAGGGTTGGGTTGTTTTACCTCTGAGCGGCACTTTTTTTTTGAACATCATGGGTTAAATGGTCAGGTCATATGAACCCCCCCCCCCCCAAAGGCTCAGAGAAGATTAGGGGAGGAACCCACTGGAACAGCTGTTGGGAGACAGATGGTAGCCTCCTGTCAAGGCCATCCAGCGTGATTTTTTTTTACGCGCACAGGGTATGGCTCTCCCGCACACGGAGCCACGGCTTAACGTCCCATCCGACAGACGGCGGCTTTTCCAAGCCTATCGGTGTCCCCTCTGACCATGGGTAGGGCAGGGAATTTTCCAGAGATACATCTCAACACTGACCCAGCTGGGACTCAAACCTGGGAACTACAGATTACGAGCCTGGACGCTACCGACTGAGCCACCCCCGCCCCCAATGTCTAGTGTAATTACACTGACAATGGTGCGTAAGACAGTTTTGGGTGTATTACTTCACTAAATGTTCATTGAAATGAAATAAAATGGATAACATATTTTTGAGAGCAAATATCCATGCAAAATATTATTTATTCCAATTCGGAATTTAATGTATTAGTAAATATATTATAGAAATGTTGGGTGAGCTGGCCCTTAATGACGAGCTGCCACTGATTACTACAAAAGCACCATGTTTAGAGGTTAAGGGGAAAAAATTATACACTAAACAATACAGGGGAAAAGCATTTTATTCTAAAACAGATGCATTTTACTATAAGAATGTGTTTAATGAAATATTTGCTACATATTGAGTTTTCATTGTACATTTTTACAGGAAGTGTAATAACATTTTCCGAAAACCCAGCAAAATCTTCACGAGCATTGTACCAATTACATATTAAAATTTATCAGGTTTTTGCCATGCCATTTAACCACTATTTTGTTTACTTAACATCCAGTAGAAACAAACTTACATTAATTGATGTCATCTAAAACTAGCCAATTATATAATAACTGAAGTAATCTATAACTTGGTAATAATAGTTGTTTTAATATGTAAACTTTCTGATACACATTTTAACCCGTTGAAATTTATTTCACTAAATGAGAAATGGCCCACGGGAGAGCAAAAGGTTTTTTTTTCTAGAAAAAACAGACAGCATCTATTTTTCAAATTTTGCAAACGCAATACATTAACTTAAATATCCTTCCTAGATATACTTCATCCAATAAAGTTTTTTTATTTATGAAGGACGATGAATGTTTTTAATAATATATTGCTTTTTACACTTGCTTTATAGCCCCGGAATTAGGCATGGATGTGTGTGTCGTTTTTCTGCTGAGGTCCTGCCATCCTCTCAGATCTCCTACTGCAGCATATAAACTGACAGGCTCCTGTCAGACCTCTGTGGCAAGCAGCTGCTTGAGGGGGGATTTATTTATTATATCCTAGAGGCAATAACTACTAAGATATTACATTGACATTTCATCCTCAATTCAGTTTGTAGATTTCAAACCCAGTTATAGCTGGTAGTTTTCAGAGTATATAGGTTTTGTATGAAGAGTATTAAGTTTTTTTTATGTAGAGTGTATAGAGTTTTATGTGTAAAATACAAATATAAAAAATTGTGTGTAAACAGTTTTATTAACTTGTTCATTTATGCTTAAGGGCAAAAATTTTTAATTTTACCTAGCAAACAGTTATTGAAATAATGAGGCTAAAGTAGCAAAAAACTTACTTTATATTTTAGTGACAGGAAATCATTAAGGATATTCAAATATAAATTGCTTTTAATAGAGAGCAGCAATGTTTATTATTAGTGCAACAATGGCAAAGCAAGAAAATTTTCTAAAGCTGATGCTGGAATGAAATCTTTATCACAGTAATTTGTCTCATAGAGACAAATATATGTTTTATTTTTATGTGGAAAGAAGTTTCATTTACGTTTTTAAATTATTTACAACATTCGTAACAAATTATAACTGAATAAAAAAGAAAACGCATTAATATATACCACAACTTTCTACACATAAGGTCGGGTAAAATAAAATATGAATGAATTTCTTTGTGTTCAGAAATACTTTAGGGAAAATCAAAATATGTTAAATCTAGAATGCATCAATAACAAGATTCCGACTTGTTGAATCATACTAGCAGTTTATTATGAATAAGCTATAGATTCTCTTTTCTGATACAGAAGAGCTTATATTTATTAGAGTAAAAACAACTAGCTTATTTATTTCAAGAACTCGGTAATAATTATATTCACACCAATGATATCAAATTAGAGCACGAAAATAAAGTATTTATATTTGCATATAGTTACACATTTCAGTTTAAAAAAAATGATTGCAGCCATTATGAGGATATTTTGTATTTGTGGAGAAATAAACTTTTAACTCTTTTAGTCTGGATGTGACCATTATGTGAGGATGACTTATGCAAACAGATATAAGCTCACCAGACAAAAAATTAGTCATCTCCTGCCTTAAGAGGGTCACATTTGTTCGACAACAGAGAGAGCACCAGTAATAAACACATCCTATAAATAGCTGTGCACTACGGGGTTCATAGTGACCAGAAGTGGTTGTGTGCGTGTGTTAATCACTCCATAAAACATGGGTTGCACCAAAGATGTGAATGAGTGGCAAAAAGGTGTTATTGCGTTTGGCCAAACCAAAGGGCAATAGTGGCGTACATCGCAGTCCACCGCTAATTGTCACCAGAACCGCAGCAGAAATACTGTGCTCACCAATAGGGACTGCTGCAATGTGTCATGCACTGTTAACGCAAAGCACTTTGCAACGAGGCAGGAATTGCTCGTCAGTCAGTCCAAACGTACACTCTGAAGGGAACTGCATGCCATGGATATCTGGAGCAGAGTACTGCAGAAGAGACCCATGTTAACAGCTCTGCACAAGGCTACAGTGGGTGCAGCGCCACAAAGACCGGACAGTCGACTCTTGGAAGTGTGTGATCTGGTCAGATGAGTCACGTTTTTGCTTGTACTCAAATGATGCGAGACGACGGGTACATCGTAAGCTGCATGAAGCCTTCCATGTGGACTGTGTGCAAGGTTCTGTACAAGCTGGTGGAGGCTCTGTGATGTTCTGCGGGTGTTTCACGTATGAGGAAATGGGTCCTTTGGTTGCGGGACATCACTTGAACCATAAGGGCTATATGGAGCTACTGGATGACCATGTGTTGTCTTTTGTGCAGCATCTCCACAGTGAACACCAGAAGGATACTCCAGTCTTCCAAGATGACAATTGTTACATGCATAGGGCTCAAAGTGTCGGATTGGCACGACAAGCACTCTGAAGCCCTCAAACATCTCGAATGGCCCACCAAATCCCGGATTTGAATCCCATAGAAAACTTGTGGGTTTATTTGGGGCAACGAGAAGTGCCGTCCCAGCCATCTGGCCAAACTGCAGCTGCAAGAGTAGATGAATATTGATGTGCACTACATCCGCATACTGGTGGCATCCATGCCAGGCAGGATTTCAGCTGTTCTTCGGTCAAATGGAGGTGTTATGCGCTATTAGGTGACATTCAGCCAGGGGCGACTAAATATTTGTCCAGTGAGCTTAGCAGTTATAAGTATAGTGAATTAGGTATTTGAAAAGTAAACAAAAAGCAATCAAGATGAAATCTACAACTTTTCTAATGCATTCTTTTCGAAGTTTATCTTTTACTGATTTTTCAGGAATGCAAGCACAATAAATGATCTTTGCATGTCTTTTTCAATTCCCAGAACTAAAACATTTTCCCATTGAGGCAACACTACTATAAGTGTTGCTAGTGATATTATTATAGCATTTAATGACGGAAAGAGAAATTTAAACACTAAAAGTTAATTTTTACTAGGTATACTGTAATATTGCAAAAGAAAAATCATACAGAAAGACCCATACAGGAAACACTTGCAGATCGCAGATTTGATTATATACACTTAAATAAATGTGACACTTATTTCCCGAATGGAATTTTATTATACACAGATTTGGATCCCATATCCAATACAGCTATACAAAGTAATGCCTTACATCTGAGCAGAAGGCAAACCACAATCATATGAACGAGTGCTGTGGTCCCATATGGCCTACATATGCATGCCACATATTTTTTAGCCTCAGTGGGAATTACAGATTGGGTATGAATCTAATCCTGCATCAAGCACACACATCAAAAGCTAGTGTGAATCTGTTACAGCAAATGATCACTGTTTCTGTGAATTCTGTTAAACTACTGTCTCATTTCACTGAAATTGAATCTATAAAATTTCTAATTTTTTTGGGTTTAACATTAAATCTTCATTTCATTAAACTATGGCTCCTAAACATAAAGCCTCTTCAAGTAGTACTGCAATAAAAAATATCACTCATGGTTATGGTTTTGGTTGAAAAAAAATCATTTCAGACAAATGATGAAGCAGTAGAAATGCAGCATCTCTTTCTTGAAAATATCAGTGAAAAGTCTGCCAGAGTATTTGTGTATGAAAGGAACAAATTCTGGTTAGCATATAGGAGCCTATATACTCAAAGATATTAAGGTAGCCATTAGTGCATAATAAATAGGTTAGTCATTAGTGCATAAAGTGTATAGTAAAAAAATGCTACATTATTTTTATTGCTTTACCATTGAGTTCATTGTAGAGTATAAAAATTTACATTGATATTTTCTCATTTTTGAATTGTTTATCCGTTTTTTTTTTTCAAATTATATTTTCACGTTCTGCGATTGTGTATTGACTGCCGCAATGTTGAAATTTTTTCGAGTCCTGGGGCCACGTTTTTTTTTTAATCAACTAAAATTGGTCTTAAATTGCTATACAAGTTATTTTTATAAATTTGTTGCTTAAAAACAAACTTTGAAAGTGTGAATCACGTGTGCTTTACGCGCCCTGAGCACGCTTTTTTGATCTATAGGCCATGTGATTCACGTCACAATTTAGACTCCTACCTGCAGAGTACACCACCGTGCAACGTGCCGTTTTGTCTTTCGCGCATGCATGATGGACACATTTCAAACACTCTGCCACGTGTGGGCAATTAGTTCGTTAGTTTGTTTGCACCACTGAGTAAAACATTGTTGCATTTTCGTAATAGTGAATTAGATTATAAAATTCCCTAATATGGGTGATTATGGAAAAGAACGTTATTTACAAGCTCTGCTAAATGAAGATGAAGAACCTTACCAACATTCATCCGATAGTTATAAACTATGTGATCAAAGTTCATCTTCAGATAACAATTCCCCGGTTCCGAAAAGGAAAAAAAAAAAAACTCAATATCTGATAATAGTAAAGTTTGCATGCCCAGTACATCTAAGATTGGTTATGTGGGTCCTGCAGGAGATGGTGTTGAAGAGGAGAATCAGATAGTTGCTACTAAGTGTATGGAGGAAACAATTGAAGAAGTCATTAGAAATTTCCAATTGAGCATCAATTCTTCATCTGATGAAATACTTGGTAATGTAAGCTCAACCGATCTAAAATGGAGAGAAATTACAGGAGATAATCTAAAACAATTTCCGTTTGTGAGTACCAATAATTTTGGAATCAAAAATTAGGAGAAAAATGTTTTACAAGACATTGGGAGCAGTCAGCGAAGATGTGTTATAAAAAAATATCTGAAGGATATAATAGTAAATATGCAGCTTCCAAAGCAACAAAAATGCTTGCTGGAAATGTGTCCAATGCGATAAATATTGTGTTCCTTGTTTTAGTGTTCTACACGAATGCACTTTATAAATTTTATTATTCGAGCATTCTTGACATATGTGAAGTAAAAATAACAATACATGTTAGATTTCTATGCTTCTACTTTTAGAATGTTTGCTTTTGTTTCAGATTGTATTTTCAGAATACACCGTTTTGTTTGTAAATGTTTGCACAGTATTTTATTTAGCACTGCAATTCACTAAAGTAAGTACAAAATGTCAATTTCATAGACCCCTACAATATACTTTAGTTGAAATTTCGCCACGCTAAGACCATGGATTTGTTCCTCAGTCCACACTCCTGTGTTACCCATAAGCAATGCATTCTAGTGTGAAGTGCAAACTGATTCACGAGCCCTGAACCACAAATTTGTATGTGAAGCACAGATGATTCACGTGGCCCCAGAAGCATATTAAGTGTGAATCATATAGGATTCATACGGCAGTCAAAGTGTAAAAATTTTAATCCCCCCATAAGATATTGGATTTAGATTTGATTTTTACCAATTGTGACATTTTCGCATAACAATAATATCTGCGATTGGCAATAGTTTCATATATTTGGTTTTATATATTTAAATCAGCAAGACTGCACTGCCACCAGAAAATATAACATTTAAGCTACAAAGTTTTTAAAAGTAGTTTATGCAACTTGATAATCTACAGTTATAAGGTCAAAATGGTGTTATTTTACTTTCTTTTTAGTTGAAAGAAAAAATAAAATCAGTGATAAAAAAACTGCTGCAGACATAAAAAAAGCTCTAGTGATGAAGAAATAATATTTACACATTTTAAAACATATCATAACAACTCAGTGTCAGTTGCAAAAATGATGGAAGTTCTGAAGAACTTCCAAGATTAAGTTTGAAAACAAATACTATCACCAACCAAAAAAAAATGTTTTCATAGAAAATAAAAAAATTGCTTTTTACATTTCAGTTAACTAATTTGGCATTATCTGAACACATATTTTATATCATTAATGTATACATTTTTTCACTTTTAAATAAAATGCTACTGTATGTCCTAAATCATTATATTCAAATTGATTTTACATTTCTATCAAAGCAGCTTACAATGAAAAATCACATTTTTCACAAATTACTGAAACAAATATTCTTTTACATACAGTGAATTGTCATTATACTGTTTTACTGCATATTGATTCAAAAATAAATTATACAAAAGTGAAAAATCTATTGACATTCTGAAAGACACATTTCAAATTTAATCATCTTTAAACCAGTTAATAAAATTCTTATTCACATAGGTCAATATTAAGGTAATAAACATATTTGTCAATAGAGAAAAATGACAGTTTTTCTTTAATTTACAATATTTAATTATGTTACATAAGAATACATTATTCACATGACAAATGAAGACAACTATATAATAAAAATTTATTTCTTGATTGGGATCTTCATTATGTGAAAGTGAAATTATCAGTAACAGTTTCAGAAATCAAGTACATCAGTATAAATTTGCTACTTGATATCTTCAATTTTACATTCTCATAAATAATTGCCTTTTCAACACTACAGTCTGAGCTCATTATTGCTGTTAAAATAATTTTAATATTTTTTAGTCAAAATTTTTTTTATCACATTTCATCAAGTTACTAGGAAATCATATTTACAGTATTAGTAATCAAATAGAAAAAGAAACAATGAAAAACTATTTCTATTACATTTTGAGCCTTAATAAAATATATTTGATGACAACCATGATTTTTGACAAGACCAAATACATTTGTGCCTGAAATGCTTTATGTGAAATATCAGCCTTCAAAAATGAATTTATCAATACATTCAAATTGGTCTTAGAGAAATTTTCATATATTCTAAAAGTAGATATGTATATTAAATATTTTTAATTGCTAAATACCAATTAACATTTAAGTGCTTAAGCACATCTCAGCAGGCTAATGTAGTCTGATAAACTTTTGTATTACTGCAGTATAACAATTATGGTTTAATGTCTATCAAATATAATCAGGATGCATATTTCACAGCATAATGATAGCTTTAAACTTTCTAGTAAAAAAAGGTCACAACAATTAAGCATAACAAACTGCAGTTCTTCCTTAATTCTTAAACCTGTATCAGTGCAATTATTTTAACCACAAGTAAACATACAAAAGTCTTTAAAGATATTTCATAAATATCAATATTTCTAACTGAAACAATGTACACCTAATTACAAGATGTATACAATAAATTCTATACACACTTTTGTAGTGAAAATAGGGCATCACACTGCCACATGAAGGATACACTGAAGTGAACAAGCATACAGAACTGGCGTTCACTTACTGTGGATTGTAGCTCTGAGCTGCAATCATTTAAGAACATTGACTATCTATACAACAATTGCATTTGCTGATGTATATGTTTATTGCAGCATCAAACAAAATTACCACAGAAGCTTGTCTACCATCAGGCAAGGGAGATGAAGGATGTTCTACACTAATATTAGTGTTATCCTTTTCAAAATCCCATACTCAAAAGTCCCTCATTTTCCGTATCACAGTCTTACAGAGAAATAATGCTGCAACATGAAGCACCTTAATATATAACATATATGCACACAGTCAAACAGTTGTTTCTTCCATATTTTCCTGGTTTGATGGTGCTGGATCTACTGGCTTGAATGTGCCACAAGGTGAACTCCCACAGCTTGACATCGAGTCTGTTATATCGCCACTATCTTGTGGTACAGTTTGCTCTGGACTGCTCAGAGTTTCCAATGTACTGGATGAAAGACTATAAAAATAAAAACCAAGTTTATTTACTTGCATTTTGTATTGGTTTTATTACATTAAACCTTCGTTAATTAGCATAATTATCAATGCTATTGTGCCAGAGGAGACTGATTTAAATTTCCCAAAGGAAAATAACATTCATTTTGAAAGGCAATAGTAATCCTAATATTTAAAAAAAGGTTTGCCAGCAATAATAAATGGTTAAAATTTTATCTCCGTAATGTAATTTGCCTGATAATATTAAATTGACAAATATGGTTATGGAACAGAAGAGAATCGAGACCGAAGCACTCCAACTCAATACGAACTACTGCAGCATCAACTGTGCAGTCTCAAAGCCTCCCTTCATTATATGACTTTGATAATTACTATGAAATGCAACATTCATAGAATTATTGTAGTATTCAAATTTTAGTTACTATTAAAGAGCTATACAGAAAGACAATTTTCTTAGTATTTAGCAAAATTTAATGCAATATAAAATTAACATAAAATCATATGTAGCATAGAAAACTCATTTGAATCTGGTGAGATACTAGGGTGTAAGTTGTGATATTCTGAATATAAGTCAGTCTTTAAGAAAAAAAAATGTTAAAAATTGAATTCAACCTGTATGCCAAGCCAATTTATATTTAGGTTCTAAATCTCAAAGCAAACCTTTGACATGCATGATTTTTATATAGCTTAAATTAACCAAACAGCTGGGACTACATTTTTCCTTAGTTTAGGTAACACTTTTTTTAACATCTGACATAATTTAAAGCAATTTATATTTATCCTTAATTTCTTTCATTAAATACAAATATTTTGCTTTCTAATTATACTCATAAAAATAGTCAAACAGAAATAATAGGTTCTATTTAAGCTGGTAATAATTTAAATATAATAGGAAAATACTTGCAAATACAGCTATGACTCTTATCTCAAATGTTATTTACAAGGGTCAATTTATTTTTAAGATAAAATTTATTTACTAAAATTTAAAAGTTTGGACTGCACTCATACTCTGAACCATATAGCAGGATCTATATTAGTGTGCTATATGTTGAGCAGTGGTATAGGCTTAGCTACTATACTGTCACTTCAAACTTTGTTTACTAAATGCAATTTAAACATATTTTGCTTTAAAAGTAAACATTTCAAAAATTGCTGTTAGAATAATAAAACTAGTTACTCAAGTTACTTTTCAGCTAAATAGGTTGGGTTGTCCTTCGAGTGGAACTTTTTGCACACAATGGGCTAAATGGCCAGGTGACAAGGAACCCGATGACTCAAAGAAGGTTGGGGGAAGGGGACCCATTGTACAGTTGTTAGGAGATATGGTGACCTCCTATCAAGGCCATCTAGTGTGTTCTTTAACATGTACAGAGTATGGCTCTCCCATATGTGGGGTCAAAGTTTAAAGTCCTTTCCAACGAATGGTGGCCTTTACAAGTGCATTGGTGTCCCTACTGACCAAAGGCAGGATGATGAGTTTTCTGGAAATAAAGCTAAATTTTCAGCTGAATAACTCATATACTACTTTTAATTATATTGCTGCAACATTTGATTGGGTAAATGAGTGTCTGCCTAAACATTACAATTAAAAAAGCAACTAAAGGTTTAACAGTAAAGAATACATTTGAAACATTTTAAAAAACAAGCAGATACAATTTAAATTTGGTAAAAATATATTACATTAGCTGAAATTTACTAAATTAGGGGTGGTGCTATGTATTTCTTTTGTGCCAGCATTATGTGAAGTTTCATCTTCCAACTAAAGTTCTTTGCATTTTATTGTGGTTTGTGCCATTGTACAGTGACAAACACTGGTTTTTTCTGTGTACAGTGACAAAACTATATTTTCATGCAAGACTGGTGCCACTACAGAGCCTTGAGGTACCATTAAAATTTTAAAAGCAATTATATTTACTTTTTTACAGAGAAATATACAAAATATGAATCTTAAGAGGGAACCATTGTTGCACTGAGCACCAAAATGCTTAGTTTCAGCACTGGTCATATGTTAATGCCATTTCACACGTTTTAACCTGCAGCTCCCTAAAATTCATCGTGCCCGTGCATTGATAGGTAAATTATGTTACCTGTATAAGTCAAGTAACTGAGTTGCAGGAACCAATTTTAATCACAAATTGCTTTGCCAAACTTGAACTGTTTGCAGAATGTTTTCAACATCTTGAACTAGGATCAAAATTTTCTAACATTTAATAATAAACACAAGAATACTAAATGTTAGAAAATTTCAAAAACCTTCATATAAATGTAACCATCACCTAATTTAAATTTGGACAATACTTAATACGATTCTTTTTACTGAATTTTGACCAGGGCCGTGCGGTAGATTTTTTCACTATGATGCAAGTCTTCGAAATGCCGCCCTTTAAATGTTTTTTCTTTAAAATAACCTTCGATTGTGATTTCAAAAAAAAATCTGCACAAAATGTACGAATACTCTTTTTAATTTGAAAATATAAACTACTTTAAAAGAATGATATCAACTACAACTATCTACTACAGTTTTACCCTTCTAACTTTAACAAATTCGTTAATTAGAGATGTGTAGTCTAGAGTGGCAACCAATGTAGATTCAATAGAAATTAATGACAGATTTCTAAGTTTTGTTTGGCTTATTGAACTTCTTAAGTAGTGTTTTATTAATTTTAATTTGGAAAACTTCTTTCCCCCTAGCTACAGAGACAGGGAGTGTTAATAAAATTCTCAGAGCTACAACAGTATTCGGATACAAAGCAATTAAGTTATTTTGGCACAAATAATTTAAAACATCCAAAGGTTTCATAGAATATGGTAGCATTCGGGATACATCACGTAATTCTTCTTGAAGATCATTTGCATTTATATCTGATTCATTTTCGACCGGAAGTATTGACTGGAGACTGGTATAATAATTTTCTAGCGTTTTGTCATCTATATCCTTGAGTTTTAAAATGTCATAAAAACTGAAAATTTTTGCTATGGGTTTCCAGAAGCGTGAATCGTTCATTCAGAGAATTAAGGGTAATGTCCAGAATATAATTGAAAAAGTTTTTTTTTTAATTTATTCTCCTCTGCTAAGGGTTGATCGACAGCTTCTTCATAGTCAAATTGACGCTTTTTCCTTCTGGCTCTAACTTCAGTTTCGGCAGGAAATTTTGCACTGCATTCAAGATTCTCTGCAATCTCATTAGCAGCTATTTTCATCTGATCATATCCAGATTGTCTATAACTTTTCACTTTTTCTATGGTTTCTGATAACATCCTTACACAATCTGACAAATATAGTTACAGATTGCAGTAGCTTCAAATAAAATATCATACCAAAGAATTACACCGCATATGGCCGAGTGGTTAGCGCGCTTGGCTACTGATCTAAGGGATCTGGGTTCGAGCCCCGGGTAAGGCATGGCTGTTCGTGTCGTTTTTCTGCTGAGGTCCTGCCATCCTCTCAGACCTTCTACTATGGCATATAAACTGACAGGGCTCCTGTCAGACCTCTGTGGCAAGCAGCTGCTTGAGGGGATATTAATAAACTTGTAATTTTTAATATTTTTTGCTAATCATCTTGCTTTAACTTTAGTTTCTGCATCTCTGTTGATGTCTTCTATTATTTGGAATAATGCATCATAGATTTCGCAAAGTTGAAATCGTAAAGGTTTTAACGTATCTACTGTGCTTGACCACCTAGTAGCACTCAATGGTTTTAGAGTTAGTTGTGAAACATATTTTTTTAGCACTTCCCAACGCTTTGTAGAACCAGAAAAAAAAAGTGTAAAGTTCTTGTACAATGGAAAAAAAAAAGTTGTTGTTTCTGTAGAAGAAGACGCTGCATCATTAACAACTACGTTTAAAGAATGACATGCGCAGGGCACATAAAACGCCCTTGGATATTTTTAAAATATTCTATTTTGTACACCCTTTCTTACTCCTTTCATATTAGCTCCGTTGTCATAGCCTTGTCCTCTAAGCCACTTTAACTCAAAACCTAACTTTTCTAAATGTGTCAGAATAAGTTCTGCCAAACCCTCTCAGGTTGAATCACTAGCTTAAAAAAAAACCAATAAAGAATTCTTCAATTTCATATTTATTTTGAATGGAGTTTAAAGCGACAACTCTTATTGTTAATGAGAGCTGTTCAATATGACTTACGTCTGGGGTACAATCGGCGATTATCGCAAAATATTTAGCGATTTTTGTTATTTCGACAATTTTGCTTAAAATTACATTTCCCATCAAATTCATCAATTCATCTTGTATATTATTGCTTAGATAAGTCACAGACCATTTATCAGACTCGCGTTGAACTCTTCCGATATGTTCTTCCATAACTGGATCAAACTCAGAAAGCAATTCTACCAACTTTAGGAAATTTCCGTTATTAGGCTGAAACAAATGTTCAGTTGTTCCACGAAAAGCTAAGCATTGTGAGGCCAATAGTCTAATTATTCACATAATTCTTTTTAGAACTCCTCTCCAATGCTGAATTTCCATAATTCGTTGATATTCAGCGTCAATAGTTATTTTCTGCTCCTAATCGAATGTCCAATTCTTTCCATGCTCTAAAAGCATTTCTGTGATTTACAGACTTTTCGTGCATTGTGAGGGCTCTTATAAGATTTCCCCAGTCAGAATAACCTTTTTTTGGGCCAGTCATTAATAGCAGACGAATTATCAAATAATATACAACAAAAGCAAAAAACGGCATCATTTGTAACAGAGTAAATCAACCAACTTCTCTCAACGACTTCACTATTGCTCAACACTTTCAAATAATGCGAGGGCAAAAATCTACGCCTTCCTTTATTAATAGGAAACTCGAATTCTTTAATTTGATGTGGACCCCTCTCAACCAGTATTTGAGGAGTTTCAGATGACATGCAGAAAGCATTCCATAATGCAGGAGCAGAAGGAATTTCGTTTAATATCTGCTGGCTGCCACTGCTACTGTTACCCGGCTCTTGATGAACTTCTGATGGTGTTATTTTTTGGCTCTCTTCAACAACTTCTTCTGGAAGTGATTGGGGCGGCACTGAGTTTTTATTTGCCAAATCCAAATCAGCTGTTTTGACAAATGCCTTTCTTTAACTTGTTATTGTATTGTCTCCACTTCAACGTATATGAATTTGGTAAAAATACAGCAATAAATAACGAACGCAAAAGTAGGCAAATGCAAATATTTCCTAAGCAACTCTCTCTCTGTATCACACACAGAAGGCAAAAGTAGCCCAATATTACTTAAATAACTTTCTATCTATCACACAGAGGCCCACGTTTCGCACCTGAGATATACCCAGTCCATGCAAATGCTACTTTTTAATTCAAGTCCCTATTGTCATAACATAATCATTTTCAGTGATAATAAGTAACTACATTGCTGTAAAAAACAATAATTCTCTTACCTGATCTACTTTTTAAACACAAAAATTGAATTAGTATAAATGCACAAATATTATACTGATACAGATATATTATATATCTGATTTACTGATTTAAATACATCACAGCCACTTGCCACTTCTCATGACAAACTAACATTAAAATCAAATATTGTCAATAATTGTAAGCTCAAAGCAGAACTATCAACACGTAACACGTGCAATTGTCTTTTGTGATAATTGCCGCCTCAGTTTTTAGGAGTGGCTGCGAGGTATATTACAAACAAAAATAATAACTTCGCGCTGTCAGATCAAAAGTCTTTTGGCGAGCGCTCACCAACAATGCACTTGCACCAGAAACCGAGATCAAAGGGTACCGAAAGCGCTGAGGCAGAGGCGTACGATAAATCATAAATCGTATACATCAATATCGGAATAACATAGACCAATATAGAAAAGCGTTGCATAAAGATTTTTAATTATTAAATGGTTCAAAATGTATTTTGATTTCGCTGCTTATGCCGCCCCCTTACGGTGCCGCCTGATGCGGCCGCCTCTCTGCATCATAGCATGGCACGGCCCTGATTTTGACCCATCTGCTAAAGTAATTATCTGAGAAATGACTTTTGTATACTGGGCCTTGATTGATCATATGAAAAAAAAAAAGCAAAGTTTTTAGAAAACATTTTTAAGGACATATCACATATAAGTATGTTTGAATACTATGTATAAGTGCATTCACATGAATAGGATTTCTTCAATAAACTAGGTACGATTGTCTGCATGAATGGGGGCATACTAGCGAAATAAAATGTTAAGGGGTGTCTTTTGGCATGGGGTTTAGAGATTGTGTTCCTAGCTGCAGTGGGCCAGGATTAAACTTGTAACAAGTGGTAGAAATCTCTGGGGACACTGCCATGGCTTACCTTATGAATAGACAGTTGAGGTTATGAATGGAGTATATGTTATCAATGGGGGAGGGCTTCATTTTATGGGGTCAAAACCCTTACAGTGAACTAAGTTATGATGAAATGAAGTTGTCACTGTTCAGGAGTACTTGAGCAGACAGACATTCTAAAATATATAATGTATAGTTTATATTTTAACAAATTTATGAAAAAAATAAATTTTTTTACATTTTATACACACTTTGGCTTCTACAATAATTTATCAGAACATTTTTTATTCAATTCCAAAACTATAAACAGAATAATACAAAGAAAAAAGCACAAATTATTACATACAACCATACTAAAACGTGTTGTTGAAATGACAAAATATTTTTAGGACAAAATATTTTATGTAGCAGGAACATTTAAGGTTGGCTGTACAGAGAATTCATTTACAGGCATCTTAAAATGCACATGGGTAAATTAAAAGAAAATGTGTGCATACTTTGGAGTTAATTGGTGTGGGTTAAATTATATTTGTGAAATAATATTCAGGTTTGTAACAGTACTTCAACACTAAAAGACATACATGAAGTATTCAGCAATGTATGGTTCTAAGTTACACCATAAAGATTATGGTATGTGTAATACTATAATCTTTATGGTATCTTACATACCATAATCTACCATCCTGGTGACTAAGTGGTTAGTGCACTTAGCTACTGATCAAAGGAACCTTGGTTTGAGCTCTAGGTAAGTATGATTTTTTTTTTCCCCTGTAGGTCTCACTTTTCTTACAGATCTTCTTTGTGGCATAACTGACAGGCTCCTGTCATACCTCTGTGGCAAAATGAGCTTAAATGGTAATTTATTATTTTTTTTACAATAGTTAATAGCAAAATGCTTTTGCATTGTTTTACAGACAACTTATCTTTCAATTTAGTGTGAATTATTAGTTTAACATCCTATTATCTGAAAATTCTCACTATTCTAATAATTATTTTTTTAAGAAGTATTTTTAAAATAGCAAATGAAAACATAATGACAACTTACCTATGTATAAGAGGATGGGCAAGAGGAGAAGAATGCTCTGGAGTGGACATTCCTGTATTCATACGTTTGGCACAGTTTGGAAGACAATCAGAGTGGTCCATCTCCATGTCATCTGGCAAATAGTTAACACACAAAATCAGCTATAATTGTTTCAAAGGAAAACACTTCATCATGGTGTTTAATGTTCATTACCTTGTTTAAAGATTAATAAGATTAGCACTTTCAAAAATATATAACTCTTTCTTTAAAAATATTATTTTATAACTCTTTGACACTTTTTTTTACAAAGTAACTTATAATTGAAAAAATAAGAACTCCTATTTCAGCAAACACATAAAGAAAAAAAATCAAGAAATTAGGAGGAGATAAAAATTTGGTTCTAAATTTTGAATATGCATAACTAAAAAAAAATTACAGAAGAAAGTATAAAAGTTTAACTGCTATTTGATTTACTAATCTTCTTATCACCATTAATGATGCAAGCTTCAAATAGATTTGCTCTACATTACCTCATTTCATTCACATTAAACAGGACTGAATAATTTTAATTTTTTTCTGTGTCTAATATTAAAAAAGTATGTGCATAATAAAAATATGCTTAATATAGATATACATTATACACATGAACATAACAGAACATTTAAACTCTCCCAAACTAAGGAAGAAATTGGAACATATTACATATACTGGGAAAAGTATTAAAAATTTGTAATATCATATACGTATGACTTCTACAATAATGTTGCAAATGAGTATGACACATTGATTTATTCTTAAACATACATTTTAACCCCATCTGCTTACCAGCTTTATTTGATAGGAGCATCCATGGCATAATATTTACACATGACACCAAAACATTATTTCACCAACACCCAAACTGTAAAATACATGTACAATTTCTGTAACACTATAAGTGTTAGAGAACTTTACTTTAACAAACTTAACCTTAGTATGCCATTTGTTGCCAATATTCCTGAATTACTTGCATACAGAACTGATAACAGACCCCTCCCCTACACACACAAGCCAAAATGACTGGTTCAGTTCAGAAACAGGATAGCAGGGCCATCAATATGACGGCTAGGTAAAATGAACAAAGAAATACAAAATTTAAACAATAATTAAAATTTTTTAACTTCTTTCAAGAAACTTAAAGTAAAACTACACTATAAAATTTTCTTTCCTTTACCATATTGCAAGAATGTAAATACAGACTTTAAGAGGATATTCACTTCTACATTATAAAAAAAAAAACAGGATATAAACACTTTAGGACTTTGAAATCGAAAACTACAGTTTAAGAGCAAAGATAATTAAAAAGCCATAAGAACATATTTAACTGTTATATACATTAAAATCATTTAGAACTTTTTATATGAGTGAATTATGCACCTTTACTATGACACAGAATTTCAGTTTCATTTCAGCATAAAAGGGGTATTTTCTTGCACTGAGTTAAATGTAAATTACAACTAAGTGACATTGCTTGCAATTAAGTGTAGAATTCTTAAATATGTGCTTTGTTAACAATAAGTTAACCACATTCTTCAATCACTGTTATTAAAAAGTATGCATAAATTCAAATCTTTTTACATTTAGCACATATAATAGAACATATACAAGTATGATTTATAACCTTGCTTTTGATGCTATAACTTATTTCCAGAAAGTAAAACAATTCCATACATTTTTATCATTATACTTAACAATCTAAACTGCAAGATAGATTTTGATTCACTGAAACATTTCTAAGATATAATATTTTAAAACCTATCTTTAAGTTTGAAAAATCTAATTTGTATGAATCAGCAAACTATTACTAAAATAATTCATAAAGAAGAAAAATTGAAAAAAGAACTATGTATTACTTCACCAGAGACAGTTTACAGTTCACCTATTAGAGTAGACATAAATGTATAATAGTGCAAAGAATATTTCAATATTAAAACTAAATGTTTAAGAACTGGCTCTGTGTCACTACTCACATTTTCTCTTGACGGAGAATTGGCTAGGCCTGAGTGATATAGGGCTCTGGCTGCGCCTGGAAGAAAACCCCAACAGCATAAAACACAGGCCAGGTCAACAAATTATGTAACATAGCTTAAGGAAGACATGTAAGAATACAGATATTCTACACTTACCTTGTGGTGAAATTCTTGCGAGTTGGGCTTGGGCTTGGATTGGGAGAAAAGGCACTGGTTCGCACAGGGAGACAGGTAGAGGGAGAAAAACATTGCTGTAAAAATAAATGCATTTTAGTTTAAGGTAAAACAATTGAAAATATGGCAAGAAGAATGAAAATGTTATGCTTAAAAATAAGAAATTTATATTAAAATGTTATAATTTTGGTAATCACAACTTTAGAGATATTTGTGAATTCAGTTTTAATATTTTCAGTAACAATGAAAAGTTGAAACTGCTTAAAGGAGGGGGAAATAATCTTATTGATGATTTTCTTCACCAGTTCATTGAATTGTTTTACCTTTGAGAAGCACTTTTGGACACAGAGTGGGCTAAATGGTTAGGTCACAAGGACTCAGAGTTGGATAGGGAGAAGGGGATCCAACTGTTAAGAGGCTGATGGAAGCCTTCCATCAAGAATAATGAACATTCTTTAATGAGCAATAGGTATAACTTTCATGGCTCAATGTCTCCATCCATTGAAGGCAGATCAAATATTAGCAAAGAAAATTTCAATGTGGTCACAGTAGAATCCAGAATTGGGAACTTCAGTCATCCAACTCATCACCTTCATCAAGAAGTTGGATGTAGTGCAATCAGGGAGGGGGGGGGGGGGGTCAAGTGACTGAGTGAACCAGAATGCATTTCAGCATATTTTTCACACCAGAAATTATTCTAGCTAAGCAATGTAATAATGTTATTCCGGCTACATTTTAGCGGTTTACAATTTTATTTTCACTTCTCTTGTGGTTATTAAAATTCCCCAGGTGTGTCAGTGTGTAGAGGGAGCTATCTATATAAGCTTATCTCCGATTTTCCACTAAATCTGATTCTATGAAATTATAGTGGAAAGAAATTTTGACAGTATTCAAGGAATCAACAACTTTGGCTCTCTGATACTAATTCTAATTGTAGTATACATTCTTTGTGTTTCTTTTACTTCCTTTCTTAATCTTTAGCACTTATTAACCTTTATCATTAAGAAATAATTAAAACCTTATTTTAAGTAGAAAATTTTCTTATGTGATTGATCAAAATTCAGCTTCGTCCTGACAAAGAGACAACAGTTCACGAATCAAATGATCTACACTCGTATAAAGGAAATACTTCTTATACTATGGGTACAATCTAATTTTGTCCAAACACAAAACATGTTTTATTTTGGGTGAGAGCATTCCAACCCTTATCATGACACACTGTTCAGATACTGAAAATATTTTGACAGCTGAAAACTTTTAATTGGTAAAAAAAAATATGTAAAAGAGGGAAAGGTTAGAACTTGGAAAAAAAAAATCATTGCATTACCTACCTGAAATTTGATGAGTGATACCCACTTTGGAAAACACTGCTTTAGAGTGTACACAAAATAGTTTTAAACTAATTCTCATTTTTAATGACTTTGCAAAACCTAACACTCACACACTTCACACTTATTATTTAATACAAGAGCTACTTCTCTCTCATATTTAATGGATTTAATTCTACTGAGAAAAAATTGCACACACTGCACTGAAACAACTTGTACATTCCATTCTGTCAAAGCTAAATTTAAAAGAAAATGTTCATAACAAGAGTTAGGGAATTTGAAAGACTATTTGCTTATTTCACTTCATAAGCTCTCTATAAGGCTATAAAATAATTTTTTTTTTTGGTAAATAGTGAATGATGAAAACCATTCTTCTTATTTGTCCAATTTTATTATGTTATTCATATAACTCTTTTAAAAGAATATTTAGAAATATTTCACTTCTTTTGAATGGACTTTTATATATATTATTTATGGACACATTATTCAAAGACTTCAACATTTATGGCTAATTTTTTGAAATGCAGCTAATGTTGAAGAATGGTTTCTTCTTAATATTCGATTCTTCTGGTTCACCAGTTTCATCTAGCCCTTCATTGCCTCACCCCTCTTCCATAACAGAAGTCTTAGCAACATCTGCAGTAAATTTCTTTCTCTGTCAGCTGCTGAAATCCAGAGTCTCATTCATTCAATTCAAGCCAATCTTGGACATTTTCTTATGTGGTCTGTCTCTCTAGCTCTCCTGAGCATATTCTGATCCTCTAACTCAAATCCTTCCTGTGCCCTGAAAAAGTTTTTACCAGCAACGACTGAAGTTTCTACTGTAATGTCCCTCCACATACTGGCCCAGTTGAAAATAGCATTCTTCCAGAAACACCTTTTTCAAGTTGTTCTATCACTTTCAACTTAAAAATAGTTAAAGCATGTTTTCTTTTTAATACAACTTTTCAACTGCTTAGCACCCATAATTAAAATATTTTAACTTAATTAAATAACAGAGCACAAATGATGCACTATAAGCAATAACGTTCATTCATCACAGAGTCAACAACCTCGAAATGAAACACGTTTGCTGAGCATGGTGAGCAATAATGTTCGTCTGTCAATCCAGATTAGCTGTATCTAGGCTACTGAGGTTTATTCTTCTATGTATTTTGGAAATTAAACATATGAAATTTTAACATTTACATTTATTCAGTGTCAGGCTCATGTCATTTCCACCTTTCTCTTGATTTGGGCAGCTTTCTTTTCTTAGGGTGTTGACTGCCACAAGTTGCTACTGATAATCATATATGTAAAATTATGAGTATTTTACAGTATTACATATATTATCTTAAAAATCTAACAGTCTACCATGCAAAGTATGTTTTTTCCACCTAATTTTCATTGCAAGAGAACATAATAAGCTGTAAGGTAGTATTCAAGTATTTTGATTCAAAAAAGCACAAATATGTGTAAGTAATTACCATCTCTATGCAATATAGTGCTAAAACTTAACTTCAGTCAACCATTATTGCTTCTTCCTAATTGTAAAACCCAGTTAATTTTCTGGTATGAAATACTCACCTTGCCAGTGCGAGTTGGAGAGGGAGAATTGCAAAGTCCAACAGGAGGGGTAAATATATGCAGAGGATCAGTGAGTGATCTTGGCCGTTTGGTAGTCTCACTCAATGAAGCATCATCCTAAAATAATGAATTTTTACATTAGATACATGTAGGTATTTTCCTTAGTTTATTTACATAGTAAAAAATACTGATTAAACTGTACAGCTGAAAAAACTACATATAGATAGAATGCCAAATGAAATTCAATAGGAAAATATACAAACCACATTAATTTGCTTGCAGGATTACTGATTACACTGGGCAACACACAAAAAGGCTTTGAAATGAAAATAGCCAACCTTTACTAATTTTGAGGTGCTGAACATGAAAATGACAATAAAATTTGTCAATTGGCTCTTGTTTAGGAGAGACAGAGATAGTCATGTATAAGCGACTCAGTCTGCATTGAGTACATAGATAACCATTTTGCAATGCCGTATTTTAAACTCTAGATTGCAACATATTGCATTGTATTGCATCAGCCCACCATACACACAACCCCTGGAAGTATTGCATCATTGTCTGATGCAATGTAGTTGAGTCATGACAATCGCGGACAAATTATGATGTAATCGTTAGTTGTAAGCAATGTCTCATAGAGTGAGCAAGTCTTTTGAGTGACTCCCATTTACCTGAATCATAAGTACAACACAAGTGATCCTTGCAGTTTTAATCCAGCAGTAATGATGCTCAAAATTGTGTTATTAGTGCAGATACATTTTGTTACATTTGCAGGGAAGTGACGCAAACTACAAAAGGGCCATTACTCCAATAGTGAAAGCGGCGTATGGGTTTTATTTTGGATGCAAGATTGGGGACCATGAATATGTGTGAGGACAAGGACTGGACCCCACATATATGCTGCAGTATGTGTGCAAGAAATCTTACGAAGTGGCTGAAAGACAAAAAAGTGGAGATGTCATTTGCTGTTCCTATGGTTTGAAGAGAGCCAAGCAATCATGCAAATGACTGCTACTTCTGCATAGTTACACCTGTTTCTGGAGGCATCACAAGGAAAAAGAAGTGGACAATAGCATACCCAAATATACAATCTGCTCTCCGACCAGTTCTACACGGTGAAGGCCTTCCCATTCCTGAACCTCCAAAAGAATTTTCCATCGATTCAGACGATGGGTTCTCCACAGCCTTCGATGTCTAATGATGATCCATGTCTTCCACAGTGCATCATCTGCTCCACACATTCTCACCAAAGACAAAATGAACGATCTTGAGCTGTCCATGGGCAAAGCAGAGTTACTTGGATCAAGACTTAAACAATGGAATCTTCTCAAGGAAAATGTCAGAGTGACTTCGTTTCGAACTCATCATGAACAGTTTGCACCTTACTTCAGAAAGGAAGATGACCTAGTGTTCTGCTCTGATGTAGATGGCCTGATGAATGCCCTTGGAATCAAACATGGCCCTCAAGAATGGCGACTATTCATAGATTCCTCGAAATTGAGTCTCAAGGCGGTGTTGCTGCATAATGGAAATAGACTTCCATCCATTCCGGTTGGACACGTTGTCTACATGAAAGAAACCTACGACAACCTAAAACAGCTGTTGAACTGTCTTCAATATAGCAAATATGGCTGGCATCTCTATTGTGACTTGAAGGTAGTGGCTCTTTTGATGGGTCTGCAGCTGGGATATATGAAGTATTGCTGCTTCTTATGTAAATGGGACAGCTGAGCAAAGACTTTGCACTACATGAAGAGAAACTGGCCTCAGAGGAAATCTCTGAAGGTTGGGAAGAAGAATGTGGAACACCTAGCACTGGCAGAAATGCACAAAATTCTGCTACTGTCCCTACACATCAAATTCGGTGTGATGACTGGACTGCATCAGCTATCAAGTACTTGGCTGACAAATTCCCTCGACTCAGCAAAGCAAAAATTAAAGAGGGAATTTTTGTGGGTCCTCAGATCCATGAGCTATTTATTCAGAGACCAGATGTCTGACAACCTGCTTCAGGGTGACGAGAAAAAGGCTTGAGACATGCTTTGTCTGGTGTCAACTAAATTTCTCGTGAACAACTACAAGAAACTGATTAAGGACATGATGTCTCTGTACACAAACTTGGCTGCAATATATTCTTAAAGATTCACTTTCTCCATTCCCATTTAGATTTTTCCCCCGACAACTGTGGCATGGTTAGTGATGAGCATGGTGAACGTTTTCACCAGGACATTGCAACCATGGAGAAATGATACCAGAGAAACTGGTATCATTTCTGTTGGACGCGCCAGAGATGATCCTGAGCAGATGTACAAGCAATGGGTAAAGCGATGTCGGAAGTAGAAGCGGAGTTTTACTGATACATGTCATATGTACGTATTACTCTATTATATAAGAAATTATTGTGGATTTCTCAGAAATCATAGCCAGTTTTGCATTTTCATTGTCATATTCATGTTCAGCACCTTGAAATCTTTAAGAAATGGCTACTTTTATCTCAGAGGCATGACTTTCATGAAAATTTGTTGCTCAGTGTTATTAGTGAGTCACGTAGAGTGACAATACAACAGTTTCACAAAAGATACTAAAAATATAAGAATTGGGCAGGCTAATATGGCCCTTTACAGAGAAATTCCATACAAGCATCATTAATAGCACTGATATTCTAGTGCATGGTTACAACCTATAGTTGAAGAGGAAACAACTAATGGAAGCATTCAGCAATGCATTGAGATTTAACAATAGTAAAAACACTTCACACATAATCTTGTATCAGGCAACATGCATCAAAAATTTTATAACATGTTTAGAGGTACCTAACCATTTAATCAGATAATACAAAAAAAAAAGATAATTGGGATTATTTATTTATTTAAGGGCATAATTCATGTGGTATACTGACATGTTCATTCTCAGGTTAGTCAGCCATACTTCAGGTGAAGCTGAAGGACTAATAAGTGAAGCATAATGATAAGAATTTGGAAACCTGGAACAAATGGGTGAATGTTCTCTAACCAATCATTCAGCTAATAAAAGCATTTCAAGTTCAATCTCCAGCTCTTCAAATCAATAGCAATGAACAATTTGCTACCTGCTATACACATATGATAGATTAATCATGATTAACAATACAATACATAAAGGCATGATGAATTTGCAGAAAAGTTATAGCCTTTTATTTTGGGGGTTCAAAAAGACAAAATGCTTCTTAACATGGTGCTGTTTTAGCAGGATAACTCAATAGCAATGAGTTAAGGGAGTGACCATCAGAAAGTATGGTTAAGTGGAATTAAAATGTATTAGAATCTAAAGATTACCAGGACTGGCAAAATATGACCAGTAAATTGTACCAAAAAAAATTTTTGGCCAAAATATGACCAGTAATAATTTAATTTTCTTTGCTATAGGAGATCTTTTTGATTATCATTGGAACCACCAATGCCGAAAGGACCTTCCCCCGCTCCCAATGCTAAAACGTCAGAATTAGTATCAGCTTGAGCACTGAAGTTACCTAGCCCAAGAGAAATATCTCCTTTTACATAATTTAAAATATCCTAAATTTGTTTGCAAAACTTATCTGTTTCGTTCTCATTAGAAATATCTGCGGGAGTGTAAGAGCAGATGACATTGTAGTCTTTAATTTTTGTTTTAAAATTTATATGTAAGAAATCTTTCACTAATGCAGTGAATTTCTAGAAAACTACATCTTGGAGTTGCTTTCCACCTTTCCTTCTTGAAAAGAGAAATTTGAAATTATTTTTAACTATCTCACCTTTACCAGTCCATCACAAGCCTAGAATAACTATACTGAATGGACAAATTATTATATTCACCCCGGTAAAAAATATGCAAAGTAGAAATATTGGATGCAGTCACATGGGATGTTGAAACTGGCAATGCCGATAAATATAGCTTGTCTCTATGCATTGGATATCATTCATGGGGAAGTCATCATGGGTAAACGCAGCGACGAATGTGAGTTTGACCGTGGCCAGATAGTAGGTGACATGCTATGGAGGTTTGACTAAGAAATAATACATTCAATTAGTCACTGATAGCACATTTAAGAGTACAAATACTCCACGAGACAACACAATAAAAACTGTTGGAGAGTCCAATGATAAACTTGTGAGCAAAGGGAAGAGGAAGAATGTATGTGATATTACACAGAAAATAAAAGGTAACTGAGTAAGCATAGGACATGACTTTTTTGGGCAAATTGTTAGGGTCTGCAAGGTAGGACACCAAATTCTTAATTTTCTTAATTTGTCTCACCAAAATATTAGAGGATTTCCATTATGTCAATGGGAAACTAACTTCTAAAAAATGCATTTAATGTAAAAATGTGACTATCTATAGATGTTAAATCTATTTAAACTTTATTTTCAACAATACTCATTTAAAGAGTTACAGAAGCTGGCATGATAATAAATTATCTTATTTTACAAAAAATTATTCATAATTATCAAAATTGAAATAATCATTATGCAAACTTCTAAAATGAATACTTATGTTATTAAATAGTTTGAAACAATATTTAAGTTTAAATTAATTTCTATGCTAAATTCTTATGATGCCTTACTGTTCCTGGTTCCATAACCCTTTATATACTGAATGAATATAAAATCAAGATTTAAATAGATTTGATTATGATCTTTATCTTCAGTCACATTTTTCCATCAAATGCATATTTTAGAAGTTGTAGAGCTTTGAAGTTAGATTCTCATTGATATAACATGGAAATTCTCAATATTTTGATAGCAGTATAGTTGGATAATTACAAAAATAAGTTGCACTAATCACATTTTGAAGCAAAAGATCCACAATTTTTCAATTTCTGTGGTTTACTTCTCAGGACATGATAGGAAGTAAGAAATAGCATCAGATGAGCAAAGGGAAAGAAAACTCCAATTCATTTTTCTTCCAGCATTTCGTACAAAACACCCATATGCCCCAGGATTCCTTTATGCTGTACAATACCACATGTGCTTCCCTTTTTTTCCCCCCCAAACACATTTCTCATTCGACTCTCAACATTTGCAATGTGTAGCTTAACTACATGCTGTACCTTGGCTTTCTTAACTGCACTTTATAACTACTATCAGTGACTAATAATATATCAATTGAAATTTGTTTTCCACCAAAAAATGAATATATGATTTTAAAAAATCCCTTATTATAGAAACAAAAAATTTAAACTGTAATAGTTGTGTCAAGTTTAAATTATTTCAAATATTTCTATATTAACACCATAATTTAAAATATTAATATCTTATGAAATGTACCTGTCAATAAAATTTATGTATTTTATTTTAAAATTATATCTTGAGAATTGCCATGGTAACAAAACTTATTGTAGACATAGACTTTTGGTGGTAAAAAAAAGAATGCGATATTTTTTGTTGTTTAGGTAACATAATTTATACATCTTATTTTAAAACTATATCTTGAGAATTACCATGCTAATGGTTCCATCTCATTATAAAAATTACAAAATAAAAAATATAAATTAAATTGTAAAAACTGACTTCAGTGGTAAAAAGAGGCAGTACTTTTTGTTGCTTAGGAAGAACAGTAAATATATTAGGAAATTATCTGTAGTCATCAACCTTTATAGGAAATCCTATTTTCAATGAGCAATTTAAAGGATTGTCTTATGTGGGAGATATCTGATGAACACCCCAACTATATACAAAGTACAACATATTGTTCACATATGAATTGCATGCCTGCTGTTATTCAAATAAATTTCTTACTCTATCATCACTCTGCATCGTATTTTCAGCCTTTGAAACTCAATCAAAAAATTTTAAAACCCTTACCACATAAAATTTTTTATCACATCAATTGAATTATTTTAATTAATATTATTATTAACCAGTGTAAAAATGCATGCAAAATGAAGGCCATAAATCTTCCAACAATCCAGAAAAGTTGAGTGGAAATTTATGCATTATGCCACACAAATTACCAGGAGAAAAAAAAATGGTATTCATAATTTCTTTTCTTTCCCTGGCATTTATAATTTATAATTTTTTGAAACTTAATATAAGGATGAAGAAAAGCCCTTTTTGTTTCATAAATAAATAGAAAAGAGTGGCATACCAAATTCTAATGATGTGTATGTATGGGGGGGGGGGGAGGCTGCAAACAAATTGCTTGATAAGTGGAAACTACACTGAATCTAATGATCCCAGATCTTACTGTTTAGGAGTTGCTAAATTTTTTCAGAGGCAAGAAGAATATGGGAAGAGGGGAGCAGACCCCTACATTAAACAAAAGCATTTTGATCTTCCTCTCTTAATAAAATAAAATAAACAAATACCTCCTCAAGCAGCTGCTTGCCACAGAGGTCTGACAGGAGCCTGTCAGTTTATATGCCATAGTAGAAGGTCTGTGAGGATGGCAGGACCTCAGAAGAAAAACAACACACACAACCATGCCTTACCCGGGGCTCGAACCCTCTCTTAAAAGGTAACAAAATGTTTACTGAACAAAAAACTTACAAAATATACATGATTAGATTATAGATATTATACATATTTTGGAAAATTGCATTTCTTTACTATGCATTTTCAGAATTCTACCCCTAGCCCAAACAAATGAAGAACAGAACTTCTCCTAAACATTAACTAACACCATCAAATTACAAAGGTTCTTTCTATAATAACTTAAATCAACATAAGGTACATCACCCCCCCCCCACACACACACACACACTAAAAGAAGATTGGGTTGTTTTATCTCTGAGTGGCACTTTTTTGCACACAATGGGCTAAATGGCCAGGTCACAAGGACCCCGAAGGCTCAGAGAAGGTTGGGGGAGGGGACCCACTGGAACACCTGTTGGGAGACAGATGGTAGCCTCTCGTAAAGGCCATCCAGCATGTTCTTTAATGTGCACAGGGTATGACTCTCCTGCACACAGGGGCCACAGTTTAATATCCCATCTGACCAATGGTGGTCTTTCCAAGCCCAGCAGTGTCATCTACTGACCGTGGGCAGGCTGGGGAATTTTGCGGAGATAAATCTCAATGCTGACCCAGCTGGGACTCAAAAACCTTGGAACTGCAGATTACAAGCCTGGCGCCGTAATCTACAGTTCACAGATCTCAGTCGGTCTCGTACTGGAATCTGCAGTTCCAGTATCTACCGACTGAGCTCTCTCCCCCCTCCCAAAAAGGAAAAGCGCAAAAGCAATTGCTGACATAACGAGCTATATCTCAAATGAACACTTCTGACATGGGGTATCAGAAGTGTTCATTTGAGAACTACATACAGAACTATAACAGGGTACTGTTTCCTCCTTTCTGATCCCCTAAAAAAGAGGGAGAAATTTCACTGGGTCAATTTTAATGAGCACAATGTCAAATAAAAGCTTGCAACACAGGAATGTCATCTATTTTGCATTTCAATGAGTCTGAGTTAACAGCCTGAGCAATACGAGGTAAAATAGCTGAGTATATTTTTGTCTCCTTTAATGTGATTCACTACATATTCTTTTTATAAATTTTGACACCAAACATTTTACTATTGTGGAATATCATTAAATGATATGTAACTGTAGCTGAAGCTTAATTTTGCTTACTGGTTTGGAGGATGTACATTATAAGGGGAATAGATACTTTTACATTTGTACATTGTTATATTGTTTTCAATTATTAAAAAAATTCAATACATTGAAATTTTTCATTTCTTTTGCAAAAAAGAACCTTAAATCCAACTAATTATCAAAAATATTAATTTTTTATGAGAAAAGAGGACTGCACCTAAATTTTAAAATTTTCAAAACCCCCCCATAAGAATAATTAAGAATATCAAATCTTAATTATAAAACATAAATGTTTTATGTAACAAGTAAACTTATTACCAAAATGGATATTTACCAAAGTTAAATCTTCCCAAGATTGTGACATCTGTAGTTTAGACTGAATTTCCCTGTGGTAAAAAAAATAACAGTTTCATGCTATAACAAAAAATAGCTTTGAGACAAGATTATAATGTTTTATGAGAGAATGGCCCTCATCAAAATAAAACACATCAATTGCTTTGTAGTATAATACAGAATCACTTACTCTTATTGGTTTTAAGAATTTTACCTTTAAACTTATTGGTTTTAAGTTTTACCTCTAAACTCCATACATATTACATGGAAAAAATGTTTTATTTTTCCATGTGATAATCAGAGTTACATATTGAATAGAAGCCATGTTTAATAGTTACACTTTTTACTGCAAATGCACCATTCCTGTTAACAAGAAGTTGCAACTACCATATTAATAGCCTGCAACATTGTGTTCCAATTTGCCTCTTAATCAAAATTTTAATTTCCAAAAAATTTCTTTTAAATTTCAGTCCTGCACCAGACTACTCTTAGATCTGTCTGAATAGGCAATAAATCATGTTTTAAAACAAAACATAGTATTGATTGGTGTTTATACAACTTTAATCATCAGAGCAATAAACAAGGATACCTGACTACATATTTTAACTTAATAAACACAAAAATGAATAAAATTAAATATTTACTACTTCTGTATGGAAATAATTTTGTTAATAAATGTTTTCGTTGAAAAAATTTCACCGATACACAGGATTTGAACCCGCATCTCTCCAGAAACATGCCAGAGTATTCTAACCTGTTGAATTAATGGCAGCTCAGTTTTTTTTCCCACTAATAATGAATATCACTCTGCCCGTGAATTTTGGTGTCTCCTTTTGGAGTCATATATGATCTCGGGTGGCAAATATTTCTTTTTTAGTGCTTCGAAAAAAGAAATAGTTGCCACCCGAGATCATAGATGGCAATTGAGAAATAATAGAGAGAGAAATGAGAAATAATAATAGAAAATCCCGTATGTCAGTGAAATTTTTTCCACAAAAACATTTATTGATTTGTAGACGTTTTAACGTCTACAGGTAACGCTGAGATTATCAATTATTTTTGAAATATTTGTTAAAAAACAAGTACAAAGCCAAAATTGTCTAAATCAAACAGTTCTTTTTATGCTCAATACACAATATCTACCTCCTTAATCTGTTGAGAAAGACCCATACCAGAAAATCCAACACCCAAAATTTACACAAGTTAAATTCATAGCAAATGTTATGTATATGTAATAGAGTAATATTATGCAAACTTTAGCACCTACAGTTAGCATCATCCTGTCCCCTCACTAAATATACAGCCTTACTCTTAATGTAGAACCGATCCACTTCTATTTGTAGATTAGAAATCTTTAACATATATATGAAACATCTGATTATGAAATTTAAATAAGCAGAAGCATGAAAAGTCAATCTGAAAATATTTTATGGGGGTACATTTAAATCAGCAATTTCATATCTTTTTAATAACTCATTAATTCCTTTGATACAGTTTTCTGCTTTTCAGTTAGTTGTAAAATTAAATTTTACTGCACCTGCAGAAAATGTTATTAAATTTGTTTACAACCACTGTTGCATTTCTATTTTTCTGGACTAGAGATGCAAAACTTTTCAATAGGAAAGATAATTTTCAGTTATGTTTATTCTGCTATAATCTTATGCTATTACTTAACAAACTTGATATACATATATTACTTTATGGCTTAATTTCATCATCTTACAAGTAGGAATTAAAAACATTCGGTAATATTTTCAAAAATATGCAGACTATACAGATTTTCAAAGTATAAATTAATTGATAATTAGGATATCCTTTTGCCCAATTCAGCAAATGACATCTAAAATTTACTTCATCTGAATTTAAAACATTTACATGTGCATATCATGTACTTATTCTGTAAAGCTGACTGAATATTTCAGGTTTGTTAAGAATACAGTGGTGATAGCAACTTTTCTTTATATAGTATCACTTTACATTACAAACAATTGTTCAGATTTTTTGTATGTAGTTATATGCAGTGGAGTGATCATGTATTTATAAGTGTGTTGACAAAATTTGTTCTGATGAGGTGAATTCTCTCATGAAACAAAGTACATTTTAGATGACTGTTACAAAACTAAAATATATCATTAGCTGCACACATAATACAGGGTGATCATAAAGTTGCACAGCCCAAAGTTGAAGTTGATTAAATGTTGCTGACAAGAGATGGTCTGGGAGACCTAACTTGTTGACCAATGCTAAATTGGGTGGCATGCAAAGAGCATTGCAGAAGTTCCCTACAAAAAGCCTTAGGAAACTCACAGTGGAAGTAGGAATAGGAAGTGCTCAATAATGTGAGACAGTTATACCTTCCTCCCTATCATGTGCACTCAAGTCCATGAACTGAAGAAGAACCAGAAAAAGAAAATGCAGTCTACTGTAGATGGCTTCAGTCATTTGTTGAAGAACACGAAATAGTGCAGCTTGATGCAGTTTTTATCAGTGACAAAGCTTGGTTCCACCTAAGTGACTATGTGAATAGTCAAAACAATAGGATTTGGCCTCCAAAAATCCACATTTTTTTATGAACAGACCATCTACTTTAAAACAAAAATGTGGTTATGCAGTATCACATTATCACGTAGTGGAAATCACTTTCTTTGAGATGACAGTGAATACTGAAGTATATAACAAGACATTATCACACAGTTCATTGAACTCCTTGAGGTGATGAATGCAACTGATGGTTGCAGCAAAACAATGCCATGTGCCACATGTACAAAAATCAAGAATCCTTGCTTTGTTTTCACCTCTTTTGATTACTACAATAACTGACATTCAAAGCTTCGCATAGTGAATTTTCACCCATGTTACAATTTCAGGGTTAGTGAATAAAAATTTTTACATGACTACACCATAGCACATTTTTCAACTCATAGCAAATATAATCTTTAGTTGTGTATTTTGTACTATCAGTTATGTACATTTCTAGATATATCTTTTACAATCACTAAGCAATTTAATAGCAGATTATTTTGAAAAATTTTATTACATCTACTTAAATATTCAAGATTCATGCCAACAAATAGTAGCATACTGCTTATTTTAAGAAGCTATCAATTAGAGTATCAACAACAAAATAAAAGCATGTAAATTTTAAATTTTTTTCTTTACTTTTCATGAGCAGTTTCTTTGAACATAAAATCCATTCCTTCTTCATGCTTTATCTGTGATACTCTAGAGGGCACTACAGGTGATAATGGTGCCTGTAATAGATAGATAACATTTATTATAAAAATAAAAACTTTTAATTTTTAACATATTTTTTGATTTTTGGCTTGCATTCTATTACGTACATAAAATGTACATATGGCTTCACTACTGAATATGATTTAATTCTGCACATTAAAACCAATATTAAGAAGAAAATAATCTACATCATCAGTTACACATTGGCATCTTAGACTTACTAGAAGCTAATTGTGATTAAGATAACTATTTTTATTACATTTGAAATACCTTTAACAGAAAAAATTCATAATGAGAAATAATGGGAAAGAAAACACAATACCGTAGGTGAATGAGGAGAATGATTGGGACTAAAGCTGGCACTAAATCGTCTTGTTCGAGGAATGCTCAGCAGCAGTTGAGATGATGTTAAAGCATTTCCTCTAGGTGGAAGACTGTCAAGTAACCTAGAATGGAATAAAAAAATTGTTATTTCAGTATGATTATCTTAAACTATATCTAACATGAGATATTATAAATGATACCATTGCCAACTGCAAATTTCATTATATGTGCAACTTTATTTTGCCCAAAGCAGAAAAAATTTGATTATTCATGGTTTTGAATACCATTAGCCAATATGTGCCCTACATACTTCATAGGGTTGGAGAGTAGTATTTACCCTGGGAGCAGCAGAGGCAGCATCACAAACTTCAGACAGTCCTGGTAGTATTGTTATGGTGAGCACACCTATAACTGTGGTTGCGCTTGGTAAATCCTAGTTTCACATAGTCTAAAGGTTTTTCCCTGTTGAATGTTAAGGACAGCAAGGTACCCTTACATTTGTTAGATGCATACAAGATGCAGCCTGTTAACTATTCTCATGCAGATATTGTAATATGAAAATCATAGCCAGTAGCCAATGCTAGTTTTCATAGACAGTATTTTTCTGTAAATATTTACAACATTAAATCTTTGTTAGAAGTCTGTGTTGCATCAACTTCTGAGTTCACCATTTCTTCCCTACTGAGTGTATCCTTCAATGAGGAACACCCAATATACAGAATGACTAACACATATTTCTTTACATGGGATACTGAGGATTTCACTTTATGAACCCCAACAAGGTAACCAATACATGCCCAAATAATTCTAATGGATGGTGGAGTGTGTATGTTGGGGGGGGGGGGCATGCTCGGGTCTCTGATTTTCAGGAACTGCCTTAGAAATCAATCATATAATCCCATTGGGTATAAAATTGCATGAATGGATGCTGCAGTATCATATGGTTGGTAAGTCACATCTTAGTAGCATTATCTATGGATTGGATGTGCACCTCGTGCTGCTTTAAATATAACATTACAAGTAAGTGAATTTCTTGCTGTGAGTGATGCTAAATTACTTCTGAAGTGTTCTCACAATAAATTTATCGTCATATTTCATCCAGATTGTTGTCATTGTGAAATTTCCATTTTAATTTTTTGTCTTTACCTTAAAACTTTAATTGAACTATGGCTCTTAAACATAAAGCCTCTTCAAGTGGCAGTGTAGCAAAGAAATCATGCAAGGACTTTGGCTGAAAAGAAAATTAAGTTAGAAGACAAATTACATGCAGTACAAGTGCTTGTTTCCTGCTCAAAAATATCAAGTGAATATGCACATGTGCTATTTAAGTGTAATATTCATGCAAGTGAGGAACAAATTCATGTTAGCATACATATCTTTAAACATCAAAGGTGTTAACGTATTCAATGGACAGTTACATTCTTATTTTTATTGTTTTACTGTAGAATTTATTATACCCATTAATTTTACTAACATGCAAAATGTGTACAATGACACATCACAGTGTTGATGCATACGTTGTATATGTCTATACTTTCCCTTTATACTATGTTCCAAATCCACTGCATCAATTATTAACTATTACAAGTATCAGAGTATTGGTTTCCATCATTAGAAACATGGTATAATGATTGAGTTAAGCACTGAAATTTGGGCAATTTCACATTACCAGAAAGAAAAAGGATTAAAAGTTACCAAAGCAGCCTAAGAAATGTGTGAAGTGGAAAGGGAAGGGGGTAGTCTCCATTAGTGCTGCTCAAGCCTCGAAAGTAAGCCACAATTGGGATGGTCAATATCAGTAGATCACAACATTCTGTGCCACAACTGGGATGGTCAATATCAGTAGATCACAAAACATTCTGTGCCACACTGTTGAAGCTGATCCATCGTCAAGCACTCACAGGCTCTCATCCAAACTTGGTTGCTCACAAACAACTATAGTGCAGCATCTGCAAATGCATCAATAACATAGCCAGAGTTGCTGAAACGTTCCACCTGAACTGACTACTAAACAAGCAAACTGTTGTATTGAAGTCTGCAGGAAACTCCTCACTAATACACAACTACCATTTCATCATTTTTTCTTTAACATTTTCTTGTTATTAAATTTGTTTATCTCATACATTATTATGTCAAGCCTTACTCTGACTTTTATCCTGAGAAAACATCTGTGTTCCCATATGTGCATTTGTTATGTGTGATGAAAAATGGATTTTTCATCAATCTGAACACCTAAAAGCAGTGGTTTAACCCAGGCCAGCCTGCACTTCCTGTCACAAAGAGGGGATGATTCGAAACAAAGTCAACATTATTTTTTTGACAGAATTTGAGAGTATAGTGCACTGGTTCCCAATGGATGTGCCATCAATGCGTATCTCTATTCAGCACAATTGGAGTGCATCCACTCTGTGATGCTTAAAAATAATCAGGTACTCCTTTAACAAGGCAATGCAAAACTGCACACACTTTGGACCAAAGAAAAACTTCAAGAACTGGTATTTGAGCTTCTACCTCACCCAGCATGTAGTCTGGACCTAACTACTTCTGACTATCACCTCTTTTGCTCCATGGCTTATTTCCTTTGAGGCAGGCAATTTCAAACATATTAGGTAATCGAAAGTGGATGCTGGTAGTTTTTCACTTCCAAGGACCAAGAGGAATCAAACAACTTGCTGACAAATGGCTCCAAACTAATGAAAATGTTTATGTTTTGCTGAATAAGGTATGTTATTTACATTATAATAATCATTTTTAAAGTAGGTGACAAAAGGCACAGACTTATGGATCACCCTATTACTTTAATATTTTCCTGTTATTAGAGTTGTTTATCTTGTATATTAATATGTACAGACCTTACTCTGACTTTTATCATGAGAAAACATCTATGTCCCCATATGTCATATTCTCCGGTCATGTATTCCCCACTTTAATTCTTTCCATAAGGCAGTGGATTTTAAGATTGATCATCTTCCCCGTCATGATGGGAACTTTCATGGCAGCAGTTACAGTTCATTGAATGGTAGCTTGTTTGTGATTGGGTCTGTTACCACCTACCGATTGATCAGGCAATTCACCCATGCTGTTATGCATTCCACTGTCCCTGATCTTGTGCAACATTGGATACCTTTTGAGATGACTAGGGCCAACAACATCTAACTATCCCTACATCACAGCCCACATGTGCAGTGATATGTGCAGTATATATATATATAGCCCATATGTGCAGTGCACACAGACCAACAGCTTCACATAGCCCTACAATCCAACCATAATGAAGCATATCCAGCTGCTGATACGTCTGGTGAAAGGGTCATCATCCTCTTATCTTCTACACTTTCTCAATATCTGCAACTGACACTCTTTCTTAGTTTGCTGCAGAAAACCCCTAAGGATTTGGCTTAGACACTCAACTTTTGCTTGTGATCTCCCAGATACCATGTGTTTGTTATGGAAACAATCATTTGTATATATCAATGTCCTGCACTCACATGCTGATTTACATGCAAATCTGTCCACTCCTGTGTGGTGTAATTTCAACATCACAGAATATATGATTAAGATTAAATCATTAATCTAATAAATGACAAAAAAAGTAAGTCTAGAAATAGCAAAAGCTGTTTTAATGTAGAGAAATAAAACAGAAATCAACAACTTGTTGAAAGATAAAATTTACACCAATAAAAAAAGCATTACGTTCATTTTATTTCTGAACATTTTGTAGAACAAAAGAGTTTCGTATACATAAGAATTAACAGTGTTCAAATGTTATGCTTCCAAAAAAGTAACTTACTTTGTAGGTGAGCTAGTCAATATATTAATCATAGGAGCACTACTAGACCTCTTCAAATTGGAGCACAGATTTGGAGGATCAACATCCATCATGGATAATGCAGTTAATGATGCATTTATGCCCAAGTTCCCTGAAATACATTTCATTTACACATTTTAATATTATAAAAATCAGGTTTGCATATGAATTCTAAAACTTAGAAAATTATTAAATCTTATTTTAAATTTAGTTAGCAAATTTAATGTCCACAACACAGAATTTCATCTGTTGTTACCAACAGTGTTATACTTGGTACTAAAAACGACAAAAAATCTTACAACCAATGCTAATAACAACAAATATTTTGAACTGGCTATATTCTGCAAAATAGTTTGCAATGTATAATAATATTGTGCCCCACTGCTTTTTCAGTTAACAACTTTTCTGTTCACAGAATTCAAAGTAAACTTGTTACAGTAATAAAATGTTTTAAAGCAACAGGAAGCAATCATTCCTCAAAGCTGTTGCCAAATCCCATACAGCTACAAAACCATTCAGGGTTCTAAATCATGTTATAAGAGATTTGATTTTTTTATGCAACACACAGTACACCCATGTAAAAAAATTGGGTCCAGTTAATTATCTGGAGAACCACAAAAAGATGAAATCAGTTAAAACAGAGATAAAACTTTCTCTAAGAGTTTGTGCAATAATTAAGCTTTCACCATAATGAGTGCACATGGCAGAAGAGTTAAAATTGCATGCTGTATAAGAAATACATCTACTGGTGCCCAAGCAGGTGTGCATGTGAACATGCTAATGGCACCAGAAATCAATTTGCATGGGTATTGCATTTTCATAATGTAATTAAAAAAAGCGTTAGAAAGCCTTTATCCCTTCCAGTGTCCAAGGCATACATATCCATTTTTAGTAAAAAAAAAATTAAATAAAAATTTATGTTTTAAAATTATTTTATAGATATAAAAATATTATTTATCAAGCCTGAATTATATATTTTCTTTTTTCATTTGATGCATATTTTATTAAACTATGACACAAAAAATTTGTTAAAGCCATCTGATTGCCATTTCTTCAAAGCGATATAAGGTATTGCCAATTTGTTTGTTAACATTACTATATGCTGAAACAATTCCCTAATTTAAGCTCAAAAGTTTGATTTGAATTATTATCAACAATTTTTTCCTTAAAGTTTCTAAAGTTACCTGATAATTAACAAAAAAAAAAAAACACTATTTTTAAAAATGGAAGATTTTGGAAGTAATTATGAAATATGTACCTATTATTTTTTGGTATAACACTGTAAAAAGTGTTATTAAAATGAATATATTACTACAATGTTCAAATTTTTTACTTCAATAAAATTCAGAATCAATTCTCTTTAATTTGGCATATAACATGACATTTCTGTTGATTAGTTATTTATTAAAAATATTCTAAAGTTGACTTTTTTTTTATTGGACTCTGCAACAAACCTGGACTTTTCTCAAAGTATGGTATGGAGAAAAAAATTACAAAATGGAAGAAATGTTTACTTTAAACAAGAAATTTTTTTTTTGTTATTCAGAAATAAATAACCTTTCTATTCATGTGCATAATAATCATTTCTGTCTATTAGTGTTTTTTCAATAAATTTTTGTGTTGCCAGATGCATTTTTTACTGCATGACTAAAAAAGTCCTCTTAAAATAAAACTTGTCATCTTTTTGTTAAATATTTTATTTTCAGAAATTTCAAAATTAAATGCTGATTAATTTGGTATATAACATGCTATAATTCCTTGCATTAGCTATTTGGCAAAAAAAGTTCTAAAGTTAAATTTGGCCTCTGGATATAAACCAGTTTTTCAGGCTGGACACTAGAAGGGTTATATTGTAGCAGTGCTTAGATATCCAGATCTTGGGACACCTTCCATGGAATCACACCTGTCTGTGAAGCACTCGTGCCACTTGAAAATTGTGCTTCATTTCAAGCACTGTTCTCCATACACTTGAGTAATTTCTGTGATTGTGCAAAATGTAAGCCTCACTGAACACAGCAACATATCACATACCACTGATGTTTCCAGATCAGCCACAGCTCACAAAAAAAAAAATCACACATGTAAAAACACTTTTCCAATGACAGACTCTACTGTGCACTGTTCTTCTGTTATTTGCAACCGTATTGCAAACATGTTTCAACTTGCACACACTGCTTCACACCCTTGACGAGTCCCTGTATTGTCACATATCAGACATTAGCTCATGCAAAACGATACTAATTGTTGGTGAAGCAAGTCCATGAATTAAATGATCCAACTATGTATTATCAAGAGTTGGGAAATCAGTTCCAGGCTGTGATTTTTCTGGTTGGCCTGTTACTTTTAAAGCTAGGACAAGTACAGAAGCAAAATATTTTTAGGTGGAAGGACAAAAACTTTCAGCTTTGATTGAAATATCATTAATTTGTTTCATGCTCTTAGCCAAAGCTGCTAAGCAAAATGAGTGACAAATGAATGTGAAATATACTTATGCTTATTTAGACAAGAAGGTGAAGAGTTATGTTATATTCATATATTTATCATAATTCTTACTGTTTTGGTATATAATGTACTTTAATTAATTAATGAATATTACACACTTGTGCCCCCATCCACCCAAACTCCAAATCAATAATATGCTCATAACAACTAGAAAATATTTTGCCTTCTGCCCCTTCCCAAAAAAATTGTATGCTTTTGTGCTTTGGCTTATGGTAAAAACTGTTGGCTGGTTCATTTTTTTAAATCTTTCCACACTTGATAAATATACTACTTTATTTTGGTATGTGTGTGCATGTGTGTGGCAGTCAAAAATGTTTGGTGCTTACCAAGTCCAACTTGGTATGCTCCTTTCTAAAAGGTTGTGGGTCCCTTTACCAGAGGACCTGTATAAGAATCTTTGAATTCTTAAAAGTAATATTTTTCACTGATAATGCAAAGTTTGTATATTTGGTTACATAAAAAAAATTCTTTCCAAGAGAACCTTGTGTATTCCTTGCTATCAAAGAATAATAGTTGAATCTAATATCAATTAAAATTCCATGGAATTCTTTACACCCAAAGTTAGCAAAAAGGTTGAACAATGGTCAGAGCTGAAGGCCTAACATTATTAAGAGGTCACAGGCTCATATCTTGCTTGGTTCAAAATAACTTTGCTAGCATAAAAATGCAGTCATACAGAATCAGCAACCACCTTTAACTAGCACATGCAAAGAAAGGTTGTGATGATTCATAACTCTTGTCAATATGCAAAATTTTATCACACAAAAGTGTAAGTATTGATAAAAGTGCAGAGAAGATAGGTTAACCAAGAATGAGGTGGGAAGTGAAAAACAGGACACAATTAGTTTTATGTGACTAAATATTGCAACTATATATTTCACGACAGATTTGGAGAACTGCTACCTCGTTGGATCTCCATATACTTTTATTACTTAATGATTACATATTCTCATCACTAGAGATAAAATGTTTGCTCATGCAATTTCTCTAGCTTCTGACATTTTTTCTGTAAAAAATTTAGGTATTTTTCCCGAGAGTTTGTTAATCAGCAATTAAGTATAAAATATATCTTGTTATATATACCTACCGTGAATAATTTTATAGTTTTTGAATAATAGGTCTGCAGCAATCTCTCCCAATTATTTCTTACAACATATGTTTGCAAACTAAAATGATAAAAAAAGCAAATTTTCATACATAATTTTACAAAACCTGCATATGTATTTTTTTTTTCAGGAAACAAAACTTTTTATCAATTGTGAATAAAATTCAGAGATATGTTAACTAATAATGACTGCACAACTTGAAGACTACTTAACATATTTAATTATAATTAACTAAAATAATAACAAATAAATTTAAAGTCAAATCAACTCAGCTTTTTAATCAAGAAATATATTTTTTTTAAAAATATATCTCAAATGCATAGAGTGAAACAATGAAGAGAGAAGTAAATATAAAAACACTCCAATGCTATAATTTTATATTTGAGTTTAAATACACTGGCGGAAACTGAAAAAGGAACACTATTAACAATTAAAGCATAATCTGAGATTTATTTAGTAGAAACAACTTGTTGAGAAAGGATAATGATCACACGTGTGAAGTGATTCAATGTTTATTTTATCTTTTAATGAGAATATATTTTACAGAAGGCACATTTTAATAAGGTGTTGAGCCTCCTTGAGCAGCAATACAAGCTTCCAATATGGCATGCAATCCATAGTACAAATGCTGGATATCACACTGGGGAATATCATTCCATGCGCTTACAACTTAGACACATAATTCAGCGATGGTTGTTGCTTGCCACAGTCCGTGGAAGAGTCTTTGCTCAATCCAGTCCCAGACATGCTCGATTGGAGACAAGTCCTGGCAAAGTGTGCTGGCCAAGGAAGTTGGTCACTGCCTGAATAGCATGTCGAGTTGCCCGGGTGAGGTGTAGGTGTCCTTTATCCTGCTGGAATATCACATTTGGGATTACACTCATATGTGGTAGGACGACTGGCTGTACAATGTCACTGACATACGTATTGCTATTCAGTGTACTCTGTACAAACACCAGACATGTACTTCTGCCCGATATTTTTTTTAGCTAATTGCTCCCCACACCATGATGCCCAGCGTGGGCCCTGTGTATAAGCTGGCGGATGCATGATGGAAGAAGCTGCTCACCTTCAAACACGTAAACCATCATCAGACATTCCTAAGCAGAATTGATTTTAATCACTGAAGATCACAGACTATCATTCTTTCCTCCACTGAACTTGTTCTTGACACCACTGCAAATGTGCTTGACAGTGACAGTGGTAATCATCCAGTGGCACATGTCCGTAGTCCTGCTTCCAAAAGACTATTGCATATCATTCTTGTAGACACCCTTGGTACGACAGAAGTTCGAATTTGTGATGCCGTAGCTGTCCACTCTGCCTCTGCACTGCCACCCTCCTAATACATCAATCCTCTCGTCGTCCATAACTCTGTGTTGCCTCGAACCATATCTGCAGTATGTGGATGCTCTTCTGACAATCGACACCATTGTACCACTGTCAATACCTCTCGTCCAATACAGTGTGCAATTTGATGAAAAGATCAATCTGCTTCCCGAAGATCCATTATAAGACCTCGCTCAAACTCCGCTAACTGAACAAATGTTGCACGCCTGCGTCATCCAGGCATGGTAGCTTCTTCAAAGAGCACTGAACAACATGACAAGATGAATAACTTTCTTCTTCATGCTCGTCCTTAAATATGCACTGCATACATTTGCATGTTGTCGTTCTCAGTGACAATATTTAATCCAATGACTTTCAATCTTGGATCATGGTTTCTGCTGCTATTAACATATTACGATGTTCCTAAAGGAATTCCTTCTGGGTGTTCTTTTTTTTAATTTACTCCAGTGTACATGAATTAAAATATACATAAAAATAGTATATAAATCAAATAGTAACAAAACATAACTAAAATACATAAAATGCATAAAAATGTTTGTGTGTGCATATTTTTGTATAACCAAAATGGAAAAAAGTTAATATTTATTATAGAAGTATATGAGTGCTTTGAATCAGAAGTAAAAATGGAGGACATAAAACAGTAAATTAAATTTAACAAAAATTATTTAGAAATCATGAAAATTTTACTTCATTTGCTTTATTACACTAAAAACTCTTTATGATCTGTAATAAAAAATATTCAAAGATACATTATTCAAAATCTTGATATTTTAATATTAACTTTTCTTTCAACATGCCTTCATTCTCAAGAAATGTGTGAAATGCAATACAAGAAATATCTTTCACATACAAAGTTATGACTATGACTTTAGTGAATTTTACTATCAGTAGGTTTCTCTCCTAGTCCATAAAAATTAAAAGTTTTTGTCCACAAACCACTGTTTTATTTTTTGTGTTTTCTATTCTACATATAATAGAATTAATATATACTCACTGCTTATTAAGTCAATAATGAGCAATCAAACAACTCTCAACTTCAGTGAATGTGTATTCATGCAGTTTGGCCTTGGACAGCATAAGATGAATGTATTCTCTGAAAGAGCAATACATCAGAGCAATTTGTGTAAAATTTGGAACAATTGAAAGTGGGGTAGCTATAATAATAAAAGGGCATAAAAATTTTGCTAAGATAGTTACTGTTCCAGCAGGACAAACTTTTGTGTTAGCTCTAACTGAGGCAGTGGTCAGCAGCCTCAGTTTAACTGAGAAGGATAAACTTTTGTGTTATAGCCTAATTCCGGCAGTGACTTCGATCTTAGTATGGCATCTCCTTGTTTGAGACCTGTAAAAGCTAGTAGTAGCTTCGAAGATTCTTCTCTCTCCTATGTTATGCCAATGAAAAAATAAAAAGATCCACCTTCCAGTAATAATGTATCACAGGAAATGTCCCGTAGACAAGAAACACTTAAAAATTAGCTACTCAGGGCAGCTACTCAACCAAATTTTTTTCAGCTAATTATTTCAAGTACATCCATCTATGTCTAAGAGAGATGTAATTGATCAGGAAATCATGGTTGACACTTCAAAATTTGGCAGTATTTTTGGCAATCATCTAAATTGAAGTGGCCAATTTTAAAACAAAATTCGAAAAGGGGGAGTTTGTTAGAAGCCAAAATATTTACCTTACTATGGAAAATGTTAATCACTACCAAATACATTGTTGCCACTGCTGGTATGGGCTGATGTGTGTTTATTATGCAATAACTCTCACTCAAACTGTTACCTTGATCATCTCAAGATTTGGTACATTGATTTAACATATAAAAGAATGCATCATATTGAAAGAGGAAGTGGCAGTCCAATGACCAAGTGGTTACCGTGCTTGGCTACTAATCAAAGAGATCTTTCTTCAACCCTTGGGTAAGGCATGGATGTTTGTGTCATCTTTCTACTGAGGTACATTCTTACAGATCTACTTTGGTGTATAAACTTAGTCATACTACTTCTTACAGTCAAATCTACTTTGGTGTATAAACTTACAGTCTGTATTTACTGTCAGACCTCTGTGGCAAGCAGCTGCTTGAAGGAGATTTTTTTTTAATTCTAAATGCTAAACCAGTACAGATATTTAAAAACGGTTTTCTCTATCACATTTCACTCTTTTCCGATCATTTGATCTGCTTACAGTATGGGGCTATTTTATCAAATATACAACTCCGCAACTGATCAAAACGTTCGTGTTCCAACTGCACATAAGTTTTGCTTCCCCATATGCAGTGCCTTGTTGCTCCATCAATATACAGCTATTTTTCAATGTCAAGGGATCACAGATAAAATAATAAACTGTCCTTACTGCTTGCAATTGAAAAAATTCTAGGGGTGATGGTGGTTTAAAATAACCTACAAAATTAATGGCATGATAAGACAATGCATATGAAACTCAAAATGTATGTGCAGTTCAAATACAAATTTTTGGCCTGTTCTAAAGTTGCTTATCTGATAAGATAGCCCCATACTGTAAGCAGATATGATTAGAAAAAACTGAAATGTATGATAAAAGTTTTTAAATATCTGTGGTAGTTCAACATTAGTTAAATGAATTACATTATGAACTTTGCATTACACTCAGACAATTGACACAGTAAATTCTGTTCTAATCAGTAGATCTATTTCATCTTTGAACATGATTTCATATGAAGAATAAGTTTCCCAAATATCAGAATGAGCAAGGCAATAGGTTGCAAGTAACTGCAAACTATGCACAAGCCCATACCAGCAATGGCAACAATGGATTTGGAAGCAATTACTGTTTTTATACACACAAAATATTTTTTTAAAGTTTACATCTTGGGCATAAACAGAAAAACTATTTAGATATTTTTTACATTACAAAATCTCAGGTTTGTACAATGAGTATTTTATTAAAAATAACATACTATATTATGCTGCCTTGTAGCAGCTTCTTTACATTGTTGAGATGACAGTAGTTATATGGATTATTTTTCTCCATATACACAGTCCCCAACTAACATGAGATGTGTAACTTCAAAAGATTTGTGAAGGTGAAATCATTTTAGCCATACAGTTTGTCGTAGGAAATGATGTAAATAGGAGAGGTGGGGAGGGGGGCAGAATCCTAACCTGATTGACATAATTTTAATTTTATTCCTTTATTATTACATCTCTATTTTGGTATATGTTTTGCTTTTTCCTCAGGGTCCTGGTCCAAGAAGAAATGCATTTAAGGGCTGAGAAAAATATTAAAATACAGCATATTGGATACAGCCATGGATGGTTGTGTTGTCTTTCTGCTGAGTTCTGCTTTCCTCACAGATCTTCTCTAATAATAAATACCCACTCAAGCAGCTGCTTGCCACAGAGGTCTGACAGCTTGTCAATTTATATGCCATAGTAGGTCTGTGAGGATGGCAGGACCTCAGCAGAAAAACAACACAAACATCCATGCCTTACTCAGGGGCCTGAAACATTTATTAATCTGATAGTCACCTTATCAAACCTCTGTGGCAAGCAGCTGCTTGAGATGCAATTTTTTTTAAAGTTGACTTACTGTAGAATTACAACAGTTTCTATTTAACTAACCAACAATTTTATTTTTTTTAATTAAAATTGATTGGTTAGTCAAATAGACATTGTTCTAATCCTACAGTGAGTCAACTTTATTAACCTGATGCCTTTGACTCTAGGATGCTTGCATATCTTGGGCATTAGGTGGTTTGATTTTATAAGTAATGATGAGGTTGTAAGAAGGAATCATCAACCTCTTTTGAGCAACATTTTGTGCATAGAGACTGCATTGATTTGGCCATGTTGCCCATATGCACAGCTGCAGATTGGCAAGCAAGATTATGAATAGTGTGCCCAAGGCTTCAGGAAAAGGGGGAGACCTAGGAACTCTTCAGTATATCCAACAAAGTTTTTCAGCCAGAAATTTAATGCACAGCATACCCTTCAGAGATGTTAGGATCGAATCTCTCTCAGATTTTAAATCTAAGCGATTGTTTTGTAAAATTCTTTAACATTTTTTAATTTCCATTTTACGTACCTTTAACAAAATCGTAGTAAACTAATTTCTTGTAAACTTTTGTTTTTATCACTGTTTTTATATAACTTTACATAATTTATATAAATAGTTTCTAAAGGGTATAGGGTTATTCCATGTCAAATCAACCAAAATTTTGGAAAAAGTTCACCACCCATCACAGATTTCAATGATATTTGGCATAAATGTTAGTACACATAAGATATATTTTGAATGTCCGAAATATTTTGAGTCAAAAAAATTTTTGTAAAGAGTTATAATCATTTAACCCAAGGGGAAAATATAAAAATTGTGATTGCGACTAAATGCTTTTCTTTGCTTCTATGGTAGGTGGAGCCGTCCCGTGGCCGAGTAGTTGGCGCGCTTGGTTTCTGATCTACGGGACCTGGGTTCGAGCCCCGGGTAAGGCATGGATGCTTGTGTTGTTTTTCTGCTGAGGTCCTGCCATCCTCTCACACCTTCTACTCTGGCATATAAACTGACAGGCTCCTGTCATACCTCTGTGGCAAGCAGCTGCTTGAGGGGGTATTTATTTTTATTTATTTATGGTAGGTGAGAAGACCAAACTTGTTGTACTGATGTAGATTTGGATTACAAATTTGTTAAAGAAACAAACTGAAAATTTTAAAATATGAAAAAAGTGGTGGCAACAAATATAAAAAAATAAAACTGACATATGTTGTACATTATGCTCCATAGAAAGTTTGTACAAAATTTGGAGTATGGTCATTTCTTTGATAATGAGTAATAAATTATTGAAATTTTACTAATGTTATGGTTAATAATGTACCTAAGAGGACTGCATTGATGCTCTTGTGCATGCACACTAGAGGAGACGCACGGAGAGGCTACCGACGTGTGTGCTGCTTGCACTCAAGCTCAATTTTGTAACTCCAAACTAGCATTCTGCTGCTATTTACAGCTATAATGTTGCTATTGATAAAAGTTCATATCCTTTTTTACAAAGGAGCAAACAAAAAAGCCCAGTATTCCGAGGCAACAAATTTAGCAATATGATCAGTAAAAAACAGGACAAGTTTTATGCTTTATTTTTGATCAATTGTTCTATTATAATTAAGGAAGTGCTTAATGGGCTAGTGTAGTACAAATAAGAAAAGACTAGTAGCTCTTTTGGCACCCTGGGCAAGAAAAAAGATGCTCCTTCAAATTTAATGAGTAGAAAAAATGCACATACACAGTTTGAATTTAGTTCATTTTAATGAAATTATATTCATTGTTGACGAAATAAATTCTATCATAAAATACGTTGATAAAGATTTAGTCATAAATAATTAGAATATATAAAAATTTAAACTGAAAAGGGCTAAGTTACCAACATAGTGATCAAGGGAATAGATTTGATATTTTAATATATTTTAGAAGTACCAAGTACAAGTACTATGCAACTGGAATTAATTTTGTGAAGTCTAGTAAATGAAAACAATTAGTTTCTATTATTGGATTAAACCATCCAGGGCTGCACTGTTCTTAAGATAATATCAGCAAAGAAATATTTTTCCTCAAAGATTAAAAATGGAGGTAATCATGATTACACCATCAGTTTTCACATTTCAGAATAAATTTTTTTCCTTGATTATAATAGAACAATTGATCAAAAATAAAGCATAATTTACTGTTTTCAAGTTATATGAACTGAAGTCGGAACATTTAATAACCTGTCCCAGTTTTTACCAATCGCATTGTTAAATTTGTTCTCTAAATACTAGGTTTTTTTGTTTGCTCGTCTATAAAAAAAAGGATATGAACTTAAACATAGGTGACATTTTAATGTCAATATATCAATAAATATTTTGTGGAAAAAATTTCGCTGACATACGGGAATTGAACCCGCATCTCTCCAGAAACATACCAGAGTATTGACGATTGAACTAATGCCTTTTATCAATAGCAGCATTACAGATGTAAGTAGCAGAAGAATGCTAGTTGGAGTTGCAAAGTAGCGTTTGAGTACAAGTAGCACACACGTTAGTAGCCTCTTCGTGAGTCTCCTCTAGTGCACAAGAGTGTCAATGCGGTCCCCTGAAGTGCATCATTAACCATAACATTAGTAAAATTTCAAAATTTTTTTACTCGTTATCAAAGAAATGACCATACTCCAAATTTTGTACAATGTTTCTATAGAGCATAATGTACAATGTCAGTTTTAATTCATATTTGTTGCCACCACTTTTTTTCCCATTTAAATTTTTTTTTCAAAACTGTATTACATTTTTTAAATTTGATTTTTTTAATGAATTTATAATCCAAATCTACATCCGGACACCAAGTTTGGTCTTTTATCTACCATAGAAGCAAAGAAATATATTTAGTCACAATTGCAATTTTCCCCTTAGTTTTAATGATTATAACTCCTTGAAAAAAAATTTTTGACTCAAAATATTTCAGGCAATTAGACATCTTATATGTACTAACATTTAGGCCAATAATCATTGAAATCTATGATGGGTGGTGAACTGGCCTGGTTGAATTGACATGGAATGACCCTATATAGATGTAATTATAAGTGATCCCAGAACTTAACCCCTCATTTTCTATTGTTTCTTAAGCTCCATTTGTATGAATTTAATGTGCACAAAGTTTCTGGAGAACGAAACCTTCTTGTACGTGAAGGGTCAAGTGTACTTTGACTGCACAATTTTACGATTCCATATATACAACAAAAGACCATTATACTAGCTGTGTATATATGTGATAAAAATAATTTACCCACTCAAGCAGCAACCTGCCACAGAGGGTTAGCAGAAGTCTTCAGTATAATATAAAAAAAAATAAATAAATACCCCCTCAAGCAGCTGCTTGCCACAGAGGTCTGACAGGAGCCTGTCAGTTTATATGCCATAGTAGAAGGTCTGTGAGGTTGGCAGGACCTCAGCAGAAAAACAACACACACACACATCCATGCCTTACCCGGGGCTCGAACCCAGGTCCCTTAGATCAGCAGCCAAGCAGGCTAACCACTCGGCCATGATATGGCTTTCAGTATAATGCACCATAGAATAAATCTGAGTGGGTAGTTTTCCATTTTACTTTTTTTATATTTTTAATAATGAATCTACCTTCCATACTATAAAATGAAAAACTCTGCCAGAACTAAATAAACCTTACCAAAGTTGAAATACTTTACTCAAACTTTACTAATTCACTAATGATAATTAGTTTGATTTTCAATATTTCATTTATAATACACACAAATTCATAGTGCCACTGATTTTACTATTATTTTAACAAGCCAGACACTACTATTTGACCAACATGTACCACCATGAAAATTTTTTGAGATATTTATGCTGGCAGGAACTTTCCTAAAGAATTACTTTAGAAGACAAAAGAAAGCCATTAAATGCTTGGTTACCAATTCCTGTATGACTGAGCAGCACTTTTTAATGCATTAAACTAATTCTCACTAATTCATTTCGTATTAATGCTCATATCAATGAATTCCAGTCACCAATATCAAAGGTGGTTGGGATAATTAAACTCGGGTAGCAGTTTCATCTACAATTTAACTACAATGGTTATTTTTTTATCCTTCCAATCATTACACTGCAGAACACCATAGGAATTTGCAAGTAGTAGTGTTGTCACACTAATAACATTATTGGGCCAGATAGGTAACTAGGAAAAAACATGTTCACCTACAAGATTGAAATCTGTATGTCCATTGTAATATTTCCAGTGTGCATAAAGACCTGTGTGAGAGCATGGGAAAACAGGTCTTCTCGTATATATAACTTTATACGCTATATTTCCAACATGCTAACATTTGCTAAGCCCTTTAATACATAAATTAGGTTTATTCTAAAACCATACATCACTTTATTTCTGATAGCTGTAGGAACATCCTGATAGTGAAATGAATCCAAATTTTATCACCGATTTTCTTGTCATACTTTGAACGTTTGATTTAAAATTTACAATTTGAGCATTTCAGCCACTTAGAGCACTTAAATAGAATTCTCGATAAAATATTTATGCTTTCTGCAAAATGTTAAACATATTTACAGTAATATTTGCTTACGTACTATCCTGCTGTAAATATCGATTCGCACGATCTTTGTTGCAAGTGATTAAATATTATATTTCAATAAAAGGAAATTAAAACATAATTTTTAAAAAATTGGTTAAAATAGCAGTAAGTACATCAGTTTTTAAATTAAAACAATTACCATTAAAACGACACACAAATATTTTCTGCAGAGAAACAAACGTAATTAAGTCCTATTGGCACTTGGTCAAAACCCCACCGGTTCACGACAACGTTCGTGCAACAAGCTATGTCATTGGTCCAACAAAAGCTTATTTAAGTACGGTACTAGAGAATAGCAAATCACCAATAAGGTAACTTGCAGTAGTACAAAGTAATCGCATTTCAAACATTTAGTATTGGCAGTACGCAAAGAAACGAATTGCACAAGAATTTAGTGAAATTGCTGTGGTACGTTTTTCAAGTATACAAAAAGTCACTGTGCAAATTATCAATCCTACTACCACTGGTTACATATGAGTTACTTATAACTGTTGCCAGATTATAAGTAACACCAGGAAGAACAAAGTACAGTAGACTCCCTCTTGTCCGGCCCTTACGGGACCAGACCTCTTGCCGGATGAACGATAGGCCGGTTTGTTCAAAAATTGTGTCAGAAAATAAATAAAAACGGCAAATGAGAAAAATACTAACTGTACTATATTTTAATTAATAATTTGTTGTGCAATATTAACAATTTACTCACACTCACTTGAATTAGTAGGTGATTCTCTTTTGTTTCTTTGAACTTAACACTTTTTTACCTGCAAAGTCTTGCCATTTTTTGATAAACATCACATCAATCGCAGATGAGGCTTGTTGTTGTTCAATGTATCTTACTCAACATCAAAAGCTTCTTTTCCTTCAATATGGCTAACTTTCCCTTCTTTCTCTTCTTTTCTTCTTCATTCTACGCTTCTTCTCCGTTCCCTTCTTGGCAGACTGCATTGATAATTTCGCCATCATTCCGTGTTTCATTTTCCAACTGTTCATCACTTTTTAACCATTTTTAAATGTCATCTTCTTCAAGTGTGTCACATCCAGGCAGCAGTTTAAAGTCATTAAGTCGCGAAATATTGTCATCATCTATCATATCTTCGGCAGGCGCAGGTTCATTCCATACTTTCGTGTTGTCGTCTTTGGTACTTTTTCCACAGTTTCCAACTTCGGACCAAAGTTTTCTCCATGACTTCACAAACATTGTACGAGGCATTTCTTCAAAAACTCTTGCCAACATGTAGATCACACCCTTGATATTTATTGTTTTCAAAGCATTTAAAAGTCTTATTCCGTCATATTTGGTTCGCTGTAGGATTTCTGAAAGAAGCTTTCTCCTGTATCGCCTTTTTAAACTTACAAGCACGCCTTGGTCCATTGGTTGCACTAAAGATGTTACATTAGGTGGCAAAATCATGGCTTTTATGTTGTCAGAAATGAGTTCGCTTGGGTGTGTTGGGGCATTGTCGAGAATGAGTAAGGCCTTTATAGGCATTTTAAGACTTTTCAAGTGATGTTTTTACTTTTGGAACAAATTCTGCAAAGAACCACTCTTTAAAAAAATACGAGTCTATCTAAGCAGACTTTTGAGCTTTGTAGTAAACTGGCAGAGTGAAAGATTAATACTTTTTCTTTCAAGATTGGCCCACTGATTGGCGTTCCTTTTCGACGCTCTTGCATGAACCATAACGAAAATGCATCATCGACAATTTCATTTTTCGGCATCTTAAGAGTGCACCGAGAGGAAAGTGTTTTTTCAGACTCGACTTGAGTGCAAAAAATCTTGTAAAGATTTTCTATTCTTTCTCCAGTCATTTACTGTGCTTTTACCAATACCTAGTTCATCATAAATATGCTTTACTGGATCACCTTTGTCAATACATTCTAACATTTTTATTTTCATCTCCATCGTTATAACGATATTACGCTTACGTTTGCACCCACTCATTTTGTACCACACAATAATTAATAGATCACAACACACACTCCTGTATACGCACAGTACACTGTAATATTACAAAGAGGAAATGAAGCAAATATGTACTGTACTATAAACAAAATACGCGGCGACTAGCTTCCGCTTCTTGAAGCTGAAGCAAATAAACAAAACAAGCAGCGATTTCCTTCCGCTTCTTGGAACGACCAGTTAAAGTGGAGACCGGTTGAGCCGACACCGGATAAGACAGAGAGTCTACTGTATTGTTTGATTTATTAATATTAAGTTTTCACGTCTAACCAGAAGAAATAGCAAAAATTACTAGGTATGATAGTTTTATTCTAACGAAAAATCTTGTTCTAATCTTACAAAAAGAACATTACTGAGAAAAATAGCTTCTTTCATGCTATGGTGGTTAAGCTATAAAAGGAAGTTCAGTGCAATTAAATATTTTTTAAAGAAATTGTTCTCCGGACCTTATCCGAACCAGCTTCATTATATCCGCTAAATAATCTTAAACGAGCAATGGAATATTTTAAAATTTTATACCAACTCGTTGGTTCATACTACTACTGCCTTTTAATGCGTCTTTTACTACTACTGCCACCTACCATCAAAAATTGTTATTTTACTTTCAATTTTATTTTTAACATAAATTTGATTTATAATATCTGAGTTGCAATTCACTCTATAACTCAGAAAATAATTTTTTTTTTCCGGAGGAGAAAAAAATCACTAATCACTGAAAGACGTTTGGAGGGGACAATTTAACCAGGCTTTTTCTATATTCCCCTTTCAAAGGTTCAATTATTTACATGCAGTTTTAATCAATTTAGCCGTTTTCTCCCTGCATACTATATTTTTTAAAATGCAACTCTTTCTCTCTCATGTTTTCAGTTTCTGTGAAAAATACTTCAGTGCTCTCTAAGTTTAAATTAATTTTAATACCTTAATGTAGGCAATGATGCTACCTGTGATGAATGTTCTATGAAAGATAAGCAAGCACTGCACGCCCTATTGCAGTTATTACACACACATAGTTGTTTATTAACAATTAAAATGGAATTTGTTTTAAATTAATATTGTGTGTTTTGTTTGCTGCTGATTAATATTCATTCCTTTACAATTAACGGAGATTTTCTTCATTCAAAATTTAGTTCTGCAATTACGAGTATGATATTTTAACCACTGAGTTCTATATATACTAGGAGCAGAATTATGGAACTGACGTCATGGATCAGTGAGATATGAGTGAATAGGCTGAATAGTTGGACAAAACATATATGAACAAAACATATATGGCTGAATAGTTGGACAAAATATATATGGACAAAATATATATGTGCCATTTTTTTGCACAAAATGGGCTAAATGATTAAGTCACAAGGACCCCCAAAGGCTCATAGAAAGTTGGAAGAAGGAGATCCACTGGACAGCTGTTAGAAAACAAATAGTAGCCTCCTATCAAGCATGTTCTTTAACATGCCCAGAGTATGGCTCTCCCTCACATGGGGCCACGGCTTGACGTTCCATCCAACAGATGATGGCCCTTCCAAGTCCATCGGAGTGCTCTAGTGATCGACGGCATAGTGGGGAGTTTTGCGGAAATAAATCTGAGCACTGGGCATGCAGGACTTGAACCAGGGAACTGCATATTACAATCCTGGCAAGCTACTGACCAGTTTGTGAGGTGTGAAATAATAATAATAAAAAAAAATTAAGGTCACATAAAATTTATCATACTCTCCCTCTCCTTAGGGCTGTCTTAAGGCATGGGCACACTGGACAGTTGCCCAGGGGCCCCACGATTCTAAATTTCGTAAAAGTTTGTATTGATTAATCTTTGCTTTACAGCATGTTTTTTTTTTATGTTTAAACATTGATTTTGTTAAAAGTACCAATAAATCTGTAGGCTTAATTTTTTTTACCGTTTACATTATTTATTCCCGTAGGTGGGTGGGTAGGGGCCCCATTGCATTGCTTTGCCCAGGGTCCTACAATACTGTTAAGACAGCACTGCTTCTCCTACCTCAACAACAAAAATAATGGATAATTATTATTCTTTTTACGTCTTCTTCTACTGTTTCCATCAGTGCCCATACATTTTGATAATTTATTCCAAAACTAGTGGGCGGGGGTGGCTCAGTCGGTAGCGCGCCAGGCTCGTAATCTGTAGTTCCCAGGTTCGAGTCCCAGCTGGGTCAGCGTTGAGATTTATTTCCGCAAAATTCCCCGCCCTGCCCACGGTCAGTAGGGGACACCGATGGGCTTGGAAAGGCCGCCGTCCGTCGGATGGGACGTTAAGCCGTGGCCCCGTGTGCGGGAGAGCCATACCCTGTGCACGTTAAAGAACACGCTGGATGGCCTTGACGGGAGGCTACCATCTGTCTCCCAACAGCTGTTCCAGTGGGTCCCCTCCCCCAACCTTCTCTGAGCCTTCGGGGTCCATGTGACCTGGCCATTTAGCCCTTGGTGTGCAAAAAAGTGCCGCTCAGAGGTAAAACAACCCAACAACAACAACCCAAAACTAGTGAAAGATACATTGTACATCTAGGTTCAGAAAAACTGCACGGGTGGAATGGTCTCCCTTAGAAAAACTAACAGGAAAAACTAGGTACTGAATATAATATCAATAAAACCATTACCAGAGCAGTGCAGAGAGAGGACGACACAGGCGCTTCAGTCCCTGCCTTTTTTCTGCCACTAGGCACATAATTGGGAGCCCTATAAATTGATTAAGGAATTTCAACATCATGTCAATGGGAATTTTTTTTCATTATTTATTTCAATGTTATATCAATAGAAAATTTTAGAACTTCTAAAATACCTTTTATATCGAAATTGGGATTGAAGATATATTAAAGATCTCAAAACATATCTATTAAAAATTCAAGTTTCAACAGTATTCCCTCAAAATTTAAAGAATTATGGTAGATGGAATTCTATGGTTAATTCTGAGTGGATGTACTATACTTAATTCGTATAACTCTTGAAATAATGAACTAATATTTTTGAAAAGAGGAGGATTTAGGTTGAATTTCTATCTTTAATTCATCTTCAACAATATTTTTTCCCTACAAAGCGTATTTTGGAAGTTGAAGAGCTTCGAAATTAATTTTACCTTTGACATAATATGGAAATTACGTAATAAATTGATATATAAATATACAGGGTGAATCTGAAAAAGTGGGCAAAACTTTACGGGGTGGTAGAACGCAGCTATACGAGCAATATTCGTCATAGAATGTATGGTCGGAACGCAAACGGCCAGCCGCTAGGTGGCGTTGGAAATGGTATAAAAGGGTCGGTCCTCGCACCCAACGGCATTTCTACCGTGGATTGCCGAGAGGATGGCTGGTTATACTAACCACGAAATGGCGGATATGCACTTTGTGTACATTGCGGGTACCTCAATTACATTCCTGTTAATAAAATGTTTTCTGAAGTATCTCCTCTCCTTCTTGTGTTCATTCTTTAAATGTGACAGTGGAAAACTACCTTTTAACTTCTCACCACTTGCGTTCCGACCATACATTCTATGACGAATATTGCTCGTATAGCTGTGTTCTACCACCCCGTAAAGTTTTGCCCACTTTTTCAGATTCACCCTGTATAGTATTAACTGAATATTGCATAGTACCACGGTATTGTGCATTTATAAAAAGTATTCATTTACTTTTGCCATTTTCTAATAATCGACATATACATTAATGTTCTTGATAAATCTCCCCTAATTCAGCAGTCTAGTTTGAAATGGGTGCTGCATATTTTATCGTGTTTTGTCAGCATCCACAATTATTATTTCCTGTCTGCACACTTTTAATATTTACTAACCGGCGCCTTATAATAGTAGTTGTTTAATAGAAGATCTATGAATATAATCATTAATATAATTTAGGAAATTTCAAACATATAAATTGAAACTTTAAAGAAAAATTTAGATAATAAGTGTATTTATGGAGGGCATTCAAAACGTTCTTGACAGGTGTTTATAGATTTTCCTCCTTCCTCCTAAGTTAACGAACTATGACTTGTTTGAAAGCTTGTCTAAACTTGTCATTACATGTTAAAAACAAAGGCTATATCATTATTTGTCTCTTCCCTGGCGGCGCGCAATGGTTTACTTACTATATATTTATCTGCCAGTCTACCTACTAAAACTGAAATGCAAGAGTAAATTTTAGCGATGTTTTGGCGACTTTTCAGACCCTATTTAGAGACTTAATCAGAAAGCATTGGCAACACTGAATGAAACACTGGAGTCATTGGACGTCATAAATTTGCTCTGTGAAACGTATTCATCCTCATGTTTTTCTTTTCTATTTTCTTTTCCCTTTGAGGTAAGATTTTAATGTTTTACTCATATTTTCTCTTTCAATAAGCACCCGTAGTGTTTAAAACAAGAATTAAATGTAGTGATGCACAAACTGTTTTGAGTAATGTGATTTCAGGTAGTCAAAGAATTTACCCTACTGGGCTACCCTTGGAATCGTCATTTTAGATTGCCCATGGCTGCTGCGGGAAAGAAAAAATGGCAATATTTCGTTGAATATTTGACCTATGGTTTTATTCCATCACCAGAGCACATTAGGAAGCCAATGTATCTTATATGATATGACTGCACTTTCAAATAAAAGCATGCGGCCATGTAAACTGCGAAACCATTTGGGTTGGGTTGTTTTACCTCTGAGCGGCACTTTTTTGCACACCATGGGCTAAATGGCCAGGTCACAAGGATCCCGAAAGCTCAGAGAAGGTTGGGGGAGGGGACCCACTGGAACAGCTGTTGGGAGACAGATGGTAGCTTCCCGTCAAGGCCATCCAGTGTGTTCTTTAACGTGCACAGGGTATGGCTCTACCGCACACGCGGTCACGGCTTAACGTCCCTTCCGACGGACGGAGGCCTATTCCAAGCACATCGGTTTCCCCTACTAACCGTGGGCAGGGCGGGGAATTTTGCGGAGATAAATCTCAATGCTGACCCAGCTGGGACCCGAATCTCGGAACTACAGATTACGAGCCTGGCGCGCTACCGACTAAGCCACCCCGCCTCACGAAACCATTTGGAGACAATACACAAGAACAAGAAAGATAAATCATTGGAGTACTCTAAAAATTGCGTGATGATTTCCAAGCAAGGAAAACATTGAATCAATTGTTTAGTAAACGAGTAGCCAAACTAGACAAAGGTTTACTTGCGTGTTATGAGATTTCCAAGCCAATTGCAAAAGCTGGCAAACCACATAACATTGGTGAAACTTTAATTTTGCCTGCAGTGTCCGTTGTGATTTCAACAACGGTTCTCTGAGTTTTCGGGATCCTTGTGACCTGGCCATTTAGCCCATGGTGTTTTTCGGGATCCTTGTGATCTGGCCATTTAGCCCACGATTTTTATGAATCAGGCGCACAAGAAATTACCGATGTCATCCTTTTGAGCAACTCATCAGTATCGCGGCGCATTGATGAAATGGCTGAGGATGTGGAAAAACAACTTGTTACTCATTTGGAAATGAAGCAGTTTGCCCTTCAACTCGATGAATCCACTTTGAGTTAAAATGAAGTTATAATGTTATGAAGTTATATCGTTAGGTTTTTGGATGATAATCAGCTTAGAGATGAAATTGTTTTTGCCCGAAGCCTTAAGACAGACACCAAGGGTGAAACAATATTTAAAGAAGTTGAAACTTACTATTTTAAGGAAAACAATATTCCACTCGGAAATATAATGGCTTGTGCAACTGATGGTGCTATATCTATGGTAGATAGATACAGAGGGTTCATTGCAGATTTAAAAAATGCTATGCCTAAGGTTTTTTGCATACACTGTGATCCACCGTTAACATTTCGTTGCAAAAAATTTGGATGGACGCCTGCAAGACGCCCTTACCATTGTAATAAAAGCTGTCAACCTTATTAAAACAAATGCACTTGAAGATCGTCTTTTTCACGAACTTTGTAATAAAAATTAAGATTTTGACAGTCTAGTGATGCATACAAAGGTACGATGGCTATCAAAAGGTAATTGTCATCGTCGTTTTATTGCGCTTTCGAATAGTATTGTTTCATTTCTAAATAGTAAGAAGCATCTTTGGAAACAAGTTGGTTACAGTCAGATGTAATATATGTATTTTACCTATCAGATATATTCGAAAAACTGGATTTGTTGAATAAACAGTTACAAGGAGAAAATTGTAATCTCATCTTGTAAAGAGGCTATCACTGCTTTCCTTGGAAAACAACAGCTGTTCGGGATTAATATGGGACGTCACGCGATTGAGCAGTTTCCATCCTTGGCCACCATTAACACCGATCTGCAAGATGACGATCTTTTTGTATACGTTGAGCATTTCAAGAATTTGTACAATGATATGCAAGTGCGGTTCAGAGACCTGCTAGAGATGAGCATTCCAGGTTGGGTGGCGGATTCATTTGGGGTAAATGCAGCTGATGTTGATATTACATTACAAGGAAGCCTCATTGAGTTACCGAGTGATCAAACTGCTGAAACTAGATTCAAACATAGAAAACATAAGCTATGGAAAAGTAGGGAAATTTCCAGACAATATCCACTGCTCTGGGAGAAAGTAAAGTTGTATGTTGTTGGTTTTTCCCACATCTTGTTGAATCTGGCTTTATCCGGGTGGCTCACCTGTTATCAAAAGCTCGTAACCGCCTTGATATTACAAAGAGAGGTGATCTTCGTTTGTCACTAACAACGCTGCAGCCAGATATTGAAAAAGTTGCGAGTTTGCATCAATCACAAGGATTACACTGAAGAAAATTCAATCGTAAAAATATTTTTTGTTTCTATATATTTTGGTTTTCAAGTTTTTTTTTTTGCAAATAAAGTACATTTCATTAAATTTGATTTTTTGTCAGTTCTTATACATAAAAAAACGGTCACCCTTAATTTTAAATGCCAAATTAACATACACAATATCTCGCAAATTATCACACGTATTCAAGTCATGTGTTTAAAAATGTCTTTTAATAATAAGTGTTTAGATAATTTCTTTTTCAGAAGTTTTTTGTAAATAAAATAAATTTTAAAATTTAATCAAATGAAAAATTGAGAATTATTACAATTTTTTAAAAAAAATTTTAAATTGAGAAAATTTACAATTTCTTTAAAAACTAGTATTAAAACAATTCTCCGCCCTGCCCAGGTCAGTAGGGGACACCGATGAGCATGGAAAGGCCGCCGTCCTTCGGATGGGATGTTAAGCCGTGGCCCGTTTGCGGGAGAGCTATACCCTGTGCACGTTAAAGAACACACTGGATGGCCTTGACGGGAGGCTACCATCTGTCTCCCAACAGCTGTTGCAGTGGGTCCCCTCCCCCAACCTTCTCTGAGCCTTCGGGGTCCTTGTGGCCTGGCCATTTAGCCCATGGTGTGCAAAAAAGTGCCGCTCAGAGGTAAAACAATCCAATCCATGAATCTTCTGTTTGTTCCCATCATATGCGTTTTATATGCTTGCTAACGTAAATGAAGAAATGAAAGAATTTGAGGAATGGATATTTCATTTTCTTTTGCCCACTTTAAGTAAGTGGTAAAACTACAAATGGCAAACTTGTGATTTACTGATTTTCCTTCATAAATGTTAGTTACATTCACGATCTGTTCAGTTACATCCACGATCTGTTCAGTTACATCCACGTTAGCTCTGTTAACTTGCAAAATATTTCCAATAATTTCATTCTCAGTCAGCATTACCTTTCAACTATTTTCACCTTGTTCAGAAGCCATTATTCAACTTCTGTCGGTTCGAAATTTGCACTTCAAGAAATTCTGTTAAAAAAAATACCCCCCAAGCAGCTGCTTGCCACAGAGGTCTGACAGGAGCCTGTCAGTTTATATGCCAGAGTAGAAGGTCTGAGAGGTGGCAAGCCCTCAGCAGAAAAACGACACAAACAGCTATGCCTTACCCGGGGCTCGAACCCAGGTCCCTTAGATCAGTAGCCAAGCGCGCTAGTGTAATTAAATCATCATCGTCCTCAAAATATTCGCCAGATTTCTCTATTATCTATATCAGGGCCGGGCAACCTTTGGCTCGTTTAAAATTTTTTTGTGGCTTATATATTTTTTGTTATGCAATGTGTCTCTTTTGATTTCTTAAGTAACTTCGATTTTGTAAATTTATTACTTCTGTATTGATAATAGTACGTTGAGTGTCTCCAGGCACTTTGACTTTAAAATCAAGTAATGTTCTGTGGTTTTGTGATGGCAGAAGACCAGACGACTATGTATTGCTTGGATTGGATTTAGAATTTTCCTGTGCCCCTAAGAATTCGCTCCTGGCTTTTTAAGAATAGTCTTTTTTTATATAACCATATTGTGTAAGCCAGAGCCTTACCTAAAGACTTTTGAATGACCCTTGGGCTTAGTGTATTTCTCCTCTGTGCATGAGGCGATTATCGAGGTTGCATTGCATTTGGATACATATATATTAATGGTACAGAGAATGAATTTCTGATGATGATTGGGGCAGGAGTGACTCAGTCGGTAGTGCGCCAGGCTCGTAATCTGTAGTTCCCAAGTTCGAGTCCCAGCTGGGTCAGCGTTGAGAATTATCTCCGCAAAATTTTCCCGCCCTGCCCACGGTCAGTAGGGGACACCGATGGGCTTGGAAAGGCCACTGTCCGTCGGATGGGACGTTAAGCCGTGGCCCGTGTGCGGGAGAGCCATACCATGTGCACGTTGAAGAACACGCTGGATGGCCTTGACGGGAGGCTACCATCTGTCTCCCAACAGCTGTTCCAGTGGGTCCCCTCCCCCAACCTTCTCTGAGCCTTCGGGGTCCTTGTGGCCTGGCCATTTAACCCATGGTGTGCAAAAAAGTGCCGCTCAGAGGTAAAACAATCCAATCCAATCTGATGATGATGACCTGTGATATTCAAATTGCTTTCCAAAACGCCCACGAATCAGGCAATAAATAAATCATGTGATAATCATAAATCAAATGATCAAAAAATAAGGCATGAATTTTTCCAAATATTGTTTATTTCTATATAAAGGTTTATGTTTTTAAAGTTTTTTATTTCATTTCAGCGCTTGAAAAGCACATTTTTGGAACATAAGAATTCGCGATAAATTAGATTTAGTCACGAGAGTTCCATTCCACAGATGTCAAAATTCTGAAAAGACCATTATTCTAGAGCAGGCATGTCCAACCCGCGGCCCTGAACAGCTAGTAATGCGGCATACAAAATCGTAAAGTTTACGTGTTTGCGACATAAGCTTTCAACATGACTATGTGATTTTCAGCGAGTTTTTGATATCCCACTAGTTTTATGTTGCCCTATTTTAAATTTTATAATAAAAAAACATGAAAAAAATGAAGTTTTATTATTCATAGACATTAACAATATTTATATTTTATGTGCGGCCGAAAACAATTCATCTTCACTCAATGTGGCCCAGGGAAGTCAAAAGGTTGGACACGCCTTGTCTAGACCATCTACAAATAGAACAAAGATAGTTTTATTCCCGAAAATCATGCCGCTCAGAGGTAAAACAACCCAATTCCGAAAATCACCAAATACAAGTGAATAAATACGAAAAGTTTATGAATATTAAATAGGTTGTTTGACCTCTGAGCGGCACTTTTTTGCACACCTTGGGCTAAATGGCCAGGTCACAAGGACCCCGAAGGCTCAGAGAAGATTGGGGGAAGGAACCCACTGGAACAGCTGTTGGGAGACAGATAGTAGCCTCCCGTCAAGGCCATCCAGTGTGTTCTTTAACGTGCACAAAATATAACTCTCCTGCAGATGGAGCCAGGGTTTTACATTCCATCCGACGGACGGCGGCTCTTTCCAAGCACATCGGTGTCCCTTATTGACCGTGGGCAGGGCGGGGGATTTTGCGGAGATAAATCTCAACGCTGACCCAGCTGGGACTCGAACCTGGGAACTACAGATTACGAGTCTGACGCGCTACTGACTGAGCCATCCCCGCCCCAGATATTAGATAATGGTTGTATCTTAGTTGTAAAACTCATAAATAAACAATCTCTGTTATATACTTTCTCGCGGTTTCAGGAAAGAACCGACACAAAGCAATTTCCTTCGTTATTTGTTTTTAGACGTTAGTCTCCATAGGAGGCGACGAGGTCCCCTAGCCCTGTATCCACCCGTGCTTGGGACCTAGCCTTTCAATTCATCCTAAAGACAGCACTTCATTAGCCTCTTTCTGTTCGTTTTACAATTTTTTACTTCTTTCTCAGATTTCTTTGAAACTCCCTGAGGACACTTTTAATGTCCTTTTTACAACAAAAAACAGTTAAATGACTTAACCGCAGGTTTTAGATAAAATGTGTGCACTTTTCATGTGCAAAGTTCTGATGTTACGTTGAAATGTCAAGCGTGACTTCATAAGACCTGTCTTTTTAACCATATTTTTTGTCAGTGAATACTTCGGGAGATATTTCCGCTGGGTTCCATTGTTCAGAGAAAGACCAGATGTGCCAATTCGCTACAATGTTGGTTGGTTCTTCGTCGATTAAGTTAAGCTAAGTCAAGTGGCTCCAGGCCTTGGCCTAGACTGGCAGCAGGTTACGGTGTCAATTCGTGTTGGAATTGGCGGAAACAGGTCACGTGCACAATGGCTTCGGCCGCAGGAGATGACTGAAGAGAAAGGCGTCTGCTTTCAGAAACCAGTTCACTTTATTGACATTCGATATACTTGCAAAGGGCGATGGTTTGTTTACACTCGGGGGAAAAAAATTCTACAAGATTCTGCTTTCATTAAATCAGTTTCCCATTAAGGAATTGAACCAAACAAGACTAGAATGAGTTTTTCCCTCTACTTAGAACAGAACACATCCATCATTCGCAAAATATTAAAATTCAAACTTGAACATAAATGAAAACATAATATTTTAACGTTTTGTAAAAGTCAAAACTTTACCGTTATTCAATCAATTTGAAATTTTAGGATCAGTATTTAAAATAAGAGACTGTTTCGATTTGCATATTTTCAGTGGCGGCTCGTCATTAGGGTACAGAGGGGCCACCCCATCAGTATTTCTGTAATATATATATATGTACTAAAACATTAAACTCCGAATCGGAATAAGTAAAAAATAATATTTTACATGGATATTTGCTCTCTAAAATATCTTGCCCATTTTATTTCATTTCAATAAGCATTTGGTTAAGTAATATACTCGAAACTGTTTTGCGCACCTTAATTATCAGCGCGAAATATTACGAGGAAGCTTTAAGTCCAATCCCCTACCCTAGAAGCTAAATTCTCGAACCTCCTCCTTACCAAAATCCCCCCCCCCCCGAAACTAAATCCTGGGGTACGTGCTTGACATTAGCCACATATATTTGGAAATTTTATTACACGTACGTATACTGTATATGTTCTTTTCCAATCGATTGAATTTCTTCAGAGTGGAATGCTCAGTCAAATAAGAGTGATCTGAACCTCACATGAATCGGTATTTAATAAATGTAAATATCAATAACTTGAGAAATCCTTTCTATTTCAAGCAAAACATTTTCTAACAAACTCTAATTCATTGGAGTCCTTGTGACTTGTCCGTTTAGATCATTGTGTGCATAAAAGTGTCACTCAGAGGTTAAACAACCCAACGTAGAAATGTACGAGTAGTTGAAAAAAGAAACTGTCCCTCCGCCAGTTAATTAACAGAAAAATGCAATAATGCTTCGCTTTCTCTTGATTTGCAGTTTGATTTTTGGTAGGCGATTTATTATTTTCTGCCATATGCTATCGTATGTACATGTGTTTCGGTTAACTGAGGTCTGTTTCAGTCCATGGAAGTTAACAGTAAAAAGTTGAATTTTTTGTCTAATAGATGGCGCGCTGCGTATTACTGAGCAGTGGCACATCTCCAACTTGAATATCCCAATCGGAAACTACTAGATACCCACTGGAAGATAATTGCCTTTAATCCTTTAACGCAATCTGATTTAAATATTGACTTTCAGTCACATGACCCCAAGCAGATTTTTACTGCTGCACTTAGGGAGAAGGTTCCACCTAAGGCAGCAACAAATTATAAAAAATATAGGTGCACCTCTGCGAAGACTAATTCGAATCGTATAATAAATATGCCTCAAACACAGATTTTACCAATAATGTTGCCAGAATTTAGGTTTCAAAGGGAAATGGAACCTACCTCGTTGCAAACTAGGCGCAATTTTTAATCAATGAAGTTTAATTAAGCTGCCTGTTTTTAAAGTTTCTTTAAGCGTATATAAACTTTATATTAGAGATATCTAAATTCAGCAATTTCGGAAAAACATTGTCTATTACTCCTTATATTTAATATCATTTTGCTTGATTTTCCTATTTGCGGCATTTTTTGTGAATACATCTCCGTTTAATGAGACTTTATTGAACTAAATCTGCGGATAGGCCTTTGAAAAGCATGAAGTCACTCTTAACATCAATATCAAAGTCAGAGGAAAAATTGTTTTGACCCGGATTGGATACGACCACGTGATCTGATAGATAATAAGTGACGAAATATCGAAAAATTTATTAACGCCTATATTCTATTTAACTGTAATAGAGTTTTACGAATTTTTTGGTTCGAGTATGTCTGCCAAAAGTAAATTCAACGCCCCTGCATCTTGACTTGTACGTAGATAATCATGCCTTGTGCACTTTTATAGTGATACATTATTATTAAGGTCTGTAAATGGTAGTCACTGGAAGGAGAGCTATGCACCAATCCCCTGTGATGATGCATAGAATCGATCAGGCTTAGCACCTAATGTTCGACCCCGCCTTCTCGTAGTGCAGGTCGTTAGTACCTTTCAAAAAAAGATACTCTCTTGTGAAAGGGAATGGAAGTGTGGCATATTGATCTGGACAACAATGGCTACTTTTTTTTCTACCCAACTGAGGAGTGGTCAACCACACAGGGTCCTGGTGCTGACCATTTATGCCAATCTGAATGGAATTATGGCTCTGAGCTTGATTATGGATCCTGATTTTGCTGCACTGGTGGGCTTCTGTGGAGGGAAAATCTTCCGCTGTGTTTTCTGTTTGTTTGTGGGTTGACAGCCCGAAGTGAATAGATTCACAAGATATGTTTTATCAGCTGGTGGATAATCCTGAGCAGAAGTCATCGCAGGCACCTGAACTCTTTGCTTCTATTGGCATCGTCAAATTCTACATTGGAGGAAGTCTTCCAGTGTAGATGGCTTCAGCCTTTACGGTGGGGGAACGAGTCTTTGCCCCATGCTTGCGATAAGGGGGCTGTTTGATATTGTCGGCATTCACTCTCTCAAAAAACAGTTTCTTTAAACATCCCACTGACCATTTTCTCTCCATAGGTAGTTGGAATGTGAGGACTCTGCACAGAGCTTATTCTCTTGATGTCCTCACACAAGAATTCCACCATTATAATTTAGTTATTCTCGGCTTGCAAGAGACCAGATGAACAGATTCTTAAAAATAATCTTAAATTTCTCTTTTCAGGGAGGGAAGATAATAAGCATCACCAAGGCGTGGGTCTGCTTCTCAGCAGATAGTGATGCTCTTCTAGGATATGAGTGCATTAATGAAAGGTTTTTTACAGCTAAATTTCAGACAAGCATGAATGTTATCTGCTGTTATGGCTCCACTGAGGATGCCGATGAGAAAGATAGATTTTACAGACAACTTCAGGATGTTTTGAATTCTTTCAAGAAAGGAGCAATTGCTCTTGTTCAAGGTGACTTCAATGCCAAAGTTGGTACTGACTCTGATCTTTGGGGAGGGGTGATAGGTCCTTTTGGTATTGGTAGCTGCAATGGAAATGGGGAACGTCTCCTACAGTTAAGTAAACTCAATGGTTTCAGAATGACTAACACTTATTACAAACACCGCAACATACATAAGTACACATGGGTTTCACCTGATGGGCTGCATAGGAATATGATTGATTATATATTAATTAACAGTAAATGGGCTAGTTCTGTTAGAAATACCAGGGCATATAGGGGAGCTCAAATTGGATCTCACCATTACCTTGTTAAAAGTGTCTTGCAACTTAAAACTTAAGAAGTGTTGTGCTAAGGTTAAAAAATTTACCTTTAATGCTGAAGCTCTGAAAGACCCAGTTATAGCTAAAGCTTACCATGACAGGTTACTTAGTCATTATGACAGTCATGGTTTGCTTACTACTGAAGTTGAGGAAGAATGGGGCAATTTTAAACAGGCTTTTTTGGAAACTAACAGTACTCTTTTAGGAAAAAAGGAGCAGAGGAGACAGAATTATTTAAGGATAAGGCACTTGAGCTTATTTCAGAAAGAAGGAACTGCAGGAATGTCCTTAATCAGTACCCTACTAGTACTAATAGAAAGGATTACAGAGAGCTTAATAAACGTGTAAAGGATCAGTTAGCTACTGATAAGAATCTTTGGCTTGATGGCTTGGCTGACAAAGCTGAGGAAGCAGTTAGGCAGCACAACAGCAGAGAGCTGTACCAGATAGTTAATGTTTTGTGTGGTAGAAAACGGACAGGCATATAGGGATTGAAGGATAAACAAGGTAAGTTTATAGAATGTGAGGATTCTGTCATGGCTAGGTGGACTGAGCATTTCAGTGATGTTCTAAACAATGTGGTTAGTTCTACTCCCATTGTTTGCAATGATGATAGATGCATTGGTGGCTTTGATGTTGGCCCTATAACACAATCTGAAGTTATTATGGCTATTTCTAAACTTAAACTTCATAAATCCCCAGGGGTAGATGAAATTACTACAGAAATGCTTAGAGCTGGGAATGTTTCGGTTACCACTTGGATGACTGAAATTTTGAATATCTTTTATGATAAAGGCATGGTTCCTAAGGATTTTACCAGAACTATTATTATCCCTATTTTCAAAAAAGGTGATCGCAGTTCTTGTGATAACTATAGGGGTATCAGCCTCCTCTCTGTTCCAGGTAAAGTTCTTTCCGTCATTGTGCTTAATAGAATTAAGAATCTGGTTGACAGGCAATTGCGTGATGAGCAATGTGGATTCAGAAGTGGTAGGGGATGTGTGGATCAGATATTTTCACTTAGGCAGATTCTTGAGAAATGTTTAGAGTTTCAGAAACCTTTGGTTGCTAGATTTGTTGATTTCAAAAAGGCTTTCGACTCTGTTGATCGTCATAATTTGTGGCTGATTGTGAGATCATATGGTGTACCAGACAAGTTAGTTAACATAATGAAAGCTCTGTATAATAATACTGAGTCGTGTGTGAGAGTTGGTAAGGCTTGTAGCAATTGGCTTAGCATTACTTCTAGTGTTCGACAAGGGTGCATTTTGTCTCCTTGCCTCTTTAGCTTGGTTATTGATTATGTTATGCGAAATTCACTTCAAGGGAAAGATTTTGGCCTTAAATGGACTGGAGATACAAAAATTTCTGATTTAGATTATGTTGATGATTTAGCCCTTTTGGCAAATGATGTTGATGAGATGAACTCTTTCATTCGAGCTGTTGATGAGACTGGTAGTAGAGTAGGTTTGGTTATAAACAGAGAGAAAACTAAAGTGATGAAAATTGGTCAGGCAAGCTGTGATTCAGTTAATCTGAATGGTTGCAGTCTTGAGCAGGTGTCACAGTTTAATTACCTTGGGAGCTGTGTAACAGATACTGGTGATGTGTGGCATGAGATTACAGACAAATAAGGTGGGACTTTTAAGAATCTATGGAGAGTGTGGAGAAATAGGTGTATACACCTAAAGTCTGAAATTAGAGTGTATAATAGTTTGGTTTTTTCTAGGGTTAGTTATGGTAGACAAACTTGGATGCTTTGTAAACAAGATTACAGGAAACTTGATGCCTTTGATTCTAGATGCTTACGCAGTATCTTGGGTATTAGGTGGTTAAACTTTGTAAGTATTGAAGAGGTTAGGCAAAGGAGTCGGCAACCTCTTCTGAGCAGTATATTGTGCAGAGAGAGACTCTGTTGGTTTGGCCATGTTGTCCGAATCGATAAATTATAAATTAGCGAATAGGGTTATGAACAGTGTGCCTAAAGGCCTCAGAAGGAGGGGGAGACCAAGGATGCGGTGGGCAGACAAGGTCAAACAGGACCTTGTTAGAATTGGTGTGCAGTGGAGAGATGCAGCAGATATAACTCAGCACAGATATGCTTGGAGAACTAAATTGCACTCTCTGGTTGGACCTCCGTAGCCCATGACTGCTTGAGGATGATGAAATGATTATTAATCCTTAAACGGTCGTGCAGAATGTGTACAACCAACCCCAGCGATCTAAAAACTATGTCAGTATCTTAGTGAAATTTGCTAACCTGCTGATATTATGAATAACTTTCCTTCACATATCTACTTATTATGTCATAGTAATAAAACTAATTTTGCATTTCATCGATTTGGATAAACTCCCGTTAAAAGTGCCTGAACAGCATGCGATCACTAATTTGCATACCATTTTGAGGATATAAGCTTTTAACGGCCAAAAATAATAATCTTAGTTTACAAATGTGAAATTCGAAATCAGAAATTTTGATTTTTATATAAATGTTTTAAAAGCTTTTTTTCGTTAATAATAGCAAAAAGATTGTATAACAGCGTAAGAAAAATTGGCGAGAAAATTTCGTTTCTCGGTAACTATGAAAATTTTTCTTTCAGGGGTCGAGATCGACATCTGAAACGACCTTTCCTGTTAAGAAACAGCAGACTATCTTTTAAGGTAAATGCAAATTCTTGAAATTTGTTCCTTTGATGTTGGCAGCATACATGTCGCAGAGACTCGTGCAATAAATCATAAGCAAAACTTTTGCAACGAGGTTTTACTGCTGTATCCCCATACAAGGAAATGAAAATAATAAATAAACAATAAATTACTCATAAGCAACTGCTTGTACAAAGGTCTGACTGGAGCCTGTCAGTATAATATGACGTTGAGAAGATCTGTGAGGAAGGCGAGATCTCTGCTGAGAGACTACACCAAAAATAAATATTCCTGCCTTATCCGGAGCTCGATCACCAGTTGCTTTGGCCGGTAGCCAAGCACGCTAATCACTTAACTAAAAAACAGTTAAATAGGTTCATTCTGACAGTATTTAAAAGTTTTTGAGATCGTTTGAATTTGCTTAATTTCTTTATTCCAGATTTTCAATTAAGAAAAACTAGTACGATGGATACTTATGTAGAAAAAATTATTACCAACAGCGTGGGATTCGAACCCACGACTCTCTAAATCCATACTAGAGTGCTCTAATCTATAGTGACCAGACGTCCCGCTTTTGGCGGGACAGTCCCGATTTTTAATAATTTGTCCCGCGGCGTTTTAAAAAAGTCCCGATTTTTGGAAAGAATGCACGACAAGCTAGGGAACGGCGGGAGAACGGGAAGGAAATATACGGTTTTCGGCGGCCATGTGGCTATTTCGCCAGGATATGAGTTTTATATTATTTTTGTTAATTTTATAATGTTAAACTTTAATAATAACAAATAATTGTTGAGAACTGATTATCGAGAACTGCTTATCAAAGTTCGCATTGTTGATCAGTTGTTAGAATTCGACCACCATTGTTTGGACTTAATCAACAATGGCATTTTTTGGTATTGGCAACGACCAAAAAACATTTTGTAACTGTCTCTCAGACGATACACACGTACTGCGTGCTATAGTGCTAGTTAAACAAGTGATGTCAACAAATCAGCTATTCAGATAATTTAGGTAAGTAATTTATTTCTTTATTTCATAAATACATAAATTTTCTTGAATTTAGCAGACAGTACTCGTATTATTTATATTTTATAGTGGCGGCAAAAAGTCTAGCGCCGGCCTTGTAAGTGACACTTACGACTTACGTTACGGCAAATTCAGAGGAAAAATAATACAAGTTAGTATTGTTATTATTTAGAAAGAAATATAGGATTAAAATTAAAATAATTTTTAAAATATAGTTACTTTATAACAATCAAATTAATTTAATTTATAAACTAACAATAAAATATGTTCATGTAATTATGTACCTACTTACTGTGTTTTTAAGCAATATGTATATAATAATTTATAATATAATTTTAAATGATTTTTTTTTAGATTTTTTAACATAATGAGTAAGAAAAGAGGATGCAAATTCAACGATGATCTAAGAAGTGAATTTCCTTTTATTAAAAAAAACCAAAAGCGATTACATGGTGAAATGTGAGAAATGTAATGGTGAATTTTCTATTTCGCACGGCGGGAAGAATGATATTTCAAAGCACTTGGAGACACAGAAACATAAAAGATATTTAAAGAAACATAAAAGATATTTAAATACTGCTGCATCTTCCTCCAAAATACAGGATTTTTTTCGGAAAACAACTTATGGAGACGAAGAAAAGAAATTAGCATTAGCAGAAGGACTTATGTCTTTTGATGCTATTAATCACAATCATTCCTTCAGATCTATGGACTGTACATCACAAGTTGTCAAAAAGTTATTCAACAAAAAATTTGCCTGTGCTAGAACAAAATCCGAGGCAATTGTGTGTAATGTGCTTTCCCCATATGCATTTTCAGAATTAAACAAAAATCTAGAAGAAATTAATTTTATATCCAAATATTCTGACGCATCTAATCATAAGGATATAAAGTTATTTCCAACCATTATTAGATTTTTTGATTCGGAAACTGGAATAAAAATTAGAATTTTAGATTTCGTTTCTTTGCCCGGCGAAACTTCTGAAATAATTTTCAGTTCCATTATTAATATTTTGGAAAAAAACAATTTAAAACATAAAATGATTGCATATTGTGCAGACAACACGAACGCAAATTTTGGAGGAAAAGCGAGAAGAGGTACAAATAATATTTTTTATAAATTAAACAAAAACCTTAATCAAAACATTATTGGTGTTGGTTGTGCAGCGCACATAATACATAACGCCATTCAAACAGCTGCTGACTTGTTGCCCGTAGATGTGGAAAATATTGTTATTAAAATATATTCTTATTTCTATATATACACTGTGCGCGTTGAAATGCTTAAAGAATTTTGCGAAACTGCGGAAGTCGAATATCAGAAAATACTTGGATACAGTAAAACGCACTGGTACAGTAAAACGCGCAGTAAAATCTTTTGATGGCTGTCGAAAGAATTTTGAAAATATACGATCCTTTGAAATCCTACTTTCTATCACAGGATAAATGTCCTAGAATTTTAGAAGAGTTTTTTGAAAAAGAATCTTCGAAAATTTGGCTACAGTTTGTACACAATCAAGCAGCTCTTTTTCAAAATGCTATAAAACTTATTGAAGGTGACAAAATTTCGGTAATCGAAGTAGCAAATGTAGTTAATAATTTAAAATTTCAGTGTCAAGAGCGGTTAGAAAATAATTTTCTTCCGTTAACTATCCGTAATAGTATAAGCCAGCTAGAAGAACAAGGTGCAATAAATCGTGCAGATATCATGAATCACGTTAAAAAGTTCTATAGTAACTGCATAGATTATTTAGAAGAGTGGACGGTACATTACAATGATATTGAACATTTTCATTGGGTTACATTAAATCAAGAACTTAATTGGAATGATGTGCAAAAATCATTCGATCATATTATTCATAATTTCCCATACAGTAATATTTCCGAAAATGATCTTTTTAATGAGGTTTCATTATTAAAAAAATATATTGATAAGGAAAAGGTTAAATCTTGGGCATCAGCAAAAATCACAATAGAGAACAAATGGTTAGAAATATTTCATCATTTTGAAACAAACCATGTTCCATACAATAATGCACTAAAAATTGTGGAATACGCGCTGTCCTTACCAGGAACTAATGCTGCGAATGAACGCGTTTTTTCTACGGTAAATAAAGTGTGGACATCAGAAAAATCACAATTAAGTGTTGAGACTTTGAAAGCCATTTTATGTGTGAAATATAATTTAACAAATTCTTGTGAAAAATTTCATGACCTTTTAAACAACGACAGCAATCTACTCAAAAAAATTCACTCAAATGAGAAATATGCCAAAGAATAAAATAATACTATACATAATTTTTTTAATGTATTATATTTGTAAATTGTACTTATGTTGAAATAAAAAAAAATATATTACAATACTATTTTTGCGTTCTATGAAAATTTTTGTTGCTCCATATAGACAAAATTTTTATTCAAGAAACCCCCCCCCTCCCACGGTCAATGGTGTCCCGCTTTGCCAATGTTAAAATCTGGCCACTAAACTCTAATCATTAAACCAACCATCAGACTGTTTTTTTTGCCACAATTTGACCTTTATATCTTTCGCTGAATGTGGCAGACCTTGCGCCATCTATAATCAGGAAAGGGAACTTATTTTCCAATTGTTGCTAATGAATGAGGAAGTCATTCACTTTAATAATGAAAGAATCAATCCACAGTAAATACGCAGATTACCTGTAGATATAGAATTCAATAAATACTTATATGGAAAAAATTATTGCCGACGGTGCGGGATTCGAACCCACGGACTCTCTAGATACTTAGATTAGTATTTATTGAATTCTATATCCTCAGGTAATCAGTGCATTTACTGTGATTTAGTAAGATATTTTTTTTTTTCAATTACTTTTCGCATTCATTAGTTTTAGCTCTCAGGAAAATATGGCTGCATCAGAGAGTTCTGTGCTTGTTAATATAACTGCGTTGCCAGGAGACAAGTCAGTAACTGAGAAATTGAAAAATTATTTATTTCTCACGCACCACTTACAAAACTATTGATAACGTTACATACAGTTAATGACGTCACGATATTAAGATATAGATCGTTCTTTGCTGTACTTCTGCTGAGATTTGCTTTCTTCACAAATGTTCTCTATGACGTATTAAACTGATAGGCGCCTGCCAGACCTCTGTGGCAAGCAGCTGCTTGAAAGGGAATTTATTTTATCGTGAAAACATAAAATTTCCTTCGTTCCTAGTATTATCCATCCCATTTTTTCATTTTGTAAATTATATATATAATGGCCGAGTGGTTAGCGCGCTTGGTTAGTGATCTATAAGGAACCTGGGTTCGAGCCCCGGGTAGGTCATCGACGTGTGTGTTGTTTTTCTGCTGAGTTCCTGCCATCCTCACAGACCTTCTACTATGGCATGTAAACTGACAGGCTCCTGTCAGACCTCTGTGTCAAGCAGCTGCTTGAGGGGGGTATTTCTTACTATATATATAAGTAAGCATGAATATAGGGTAAGGGAAACCATAACCTCTCTCTTTCAGAATGCTAGTAATCGGAATAGAGAAACATCTTAAACCTACACTGAGTGCTCACTGAATTATGACCACCTCCCTCAATGATATATAAGTGGAAGATAACTTCGAAGCTCTATAACTTCTAAACTAAGTGTTTTACGGGAAAATGAAACGGAAGATTCTCAATCAAATCGATCTAAATCTCGATTTTCAATAATGATCACTTTTTACTAAAAGAGTTATGGACTTTGAATATTTAACAACAATTCAAATCTTAGGAAAATTGAAAAATATCGAAAAATTATTTACATTAACTTTTCAAATATGCACTAAATGGTGTGAAATAATAATTCTTATACAACTTATAATTAACTTCTGAGTTAAATTCTGATGTTAGGCATTACTACTGTTAAATATTCAAACTTCCACAACCCTTCATGCTGTCCAACTTCTCTAAGACCGCGGGCCACTTTTTCTTTCGCCAATATTTCGCGAACCAAAAAAAAATAGGACAGAATAGGTAATTGAAAAGTCAGTTCATGTCACCTCAAAAAATTATTTATACGAAAAATAATAAAAAAAAACATTATAAATTTTCTAAACCTTATCAAATATTTAATAAATTTAATGGGAGCATTGTGGCCATAGTTGTTGGGCAATAAGAATAGAATGAGTAAGTTGAAATAATGCAATAATAATTGCAAATAGAATGAGTAAGTTGAAGATTACATATCAACATCAGTTGACAAAAAAATTATAAGGTGGATTATAGATATTTATTTAAAATTTCAAGTAAAAAGTTGATATTATTCGCGGGCTACAAAAATCCTTGTGCGGGCCGCCAGTCGGACAGCGCAGCAAGGGAATAAATATTGTTGAAAAATCTAGATTTAAATATATTTGATTGAGATATTTACCTTCAGTCCCATTCTGTCACAAAACTCTTTTCGAGGAATAATAGAGCTTCGAAATTAGCTTCTGACATAATATGGAGAGACTTATACTGATATAACATGGAGAGAGGTGGTCATAATTTAATGAGCACTCAGTGTATATATCAAGCTCATTTTTTAAAAAAAATTTTAAAGACCACTGAAATAGAGAAAAAAATTTACGCTGGACCGGCGATCGTTACTTGGATCCTTCTTTTATTTTTTCCGGCTTGATCTAATCACTTACCAGCATACTATTATAGTTTTTTAAATCGGGACCTGTATACATGCATAATTTTTTACTGCACACAGTAATGTCCCCTCTGAGCTACTATTATGTGCGTTAAAGTCACTATGCAGATGTGTAGTTTTCAAACAACACCCGTTAACAGAGTAGCAGATATTTGTGGCTCTATATTTACAGTCCCCAATGAAGAAATGTTTATCGCGTTGTGATTTATTCATCGTAAAACTCCATTGATTTTTCTTCTGAGTCAGCGTAAAACCCGCGTTTCAGGTGGCCTAGTAGTCAGCAGGCGACGACAAAAAAAAAACCAGGATGCAAACGAATGTTTTCTGGCGCACTTCTCGGAATGCATGGCAATCAGGGATCTGGTTAAGACATCTTTCGTGATGATGACTAGCAAGAAATTTGCTGATGGTATTTGGCTTGAACGTGTCCCTGTCAGCGCGGTATCATTAGACCACCACACCTCCATCACGATCAGCGAAGGTTAACCATGATTATAAAAGGCAGTTTACAGTTCCGAATCATCTGCCGTATGAAGAATTTGGATGGTTCCTTCTTGTGTGACATTCAAACCACCTCCGAATGTCCCTCTTTAATTATTACTGAGAGTGGTGTCAGGGTTGGGTTGTTTTACCTCTGAGCGGCACTTTTTTGCACACCATGGGCTAAATGGCCAGGTCATATGGACCCCGAAGGCTCAGAGAAGGTTGGGGGAGGGGACCCACTGGAACAGCTGTTGGGAGCCAGCGTGTTCTTTAACGTGCACAGGGTGTCTCTCCCGCACACGGGGCCACGGCTTAACGTCCCATCCGACGGACGGCGGTCTTTCCAAGCCCATCGGTGTCCCCTCTACTGACCGTGGGCAGGGCGGGGAATTTTGCGGAGATAAATCTCAACGCTGACCCAGCTGGGACTCGAACCTGGGAACTACAGATTACGAGTCTGGCGCGCTACCGACTGAGCCACCCCCGCCCCAGTGGTGTCAGGACCATACACAGTGTTTACCTTGCTACCTTCCAGTACGTCATTAATCCTTTGGCGTATAATAAACCAAATGGTGACAATCTGTTGTAGAATGAACCACATTTGCCGAAGAAGATTGTCACATGATGCAGTTACGGTGAAGGCCAATGCAGGAATTAACTGTCCACGCAAAACAGTTTCAGATTCTTAGAGCGACGAGAGTTGTGATAAGTTGTAATTTAAAAAATAATTTACTGTGTTGAAAGGAAGCAGCAGCATTGACTCTTTCGGGTTAGTTCCAAGGTCAAGTAGCAAAAGACGACTTCTCCGACACATAAAAGAAAGAGCTGTCACCAGGGAAACTGGTTATTATTACTTCAGAATGTAAACAAACACATCTCATCTACTGACAAGAAATATTAATAAAATGCATGTTTGCAGATTTTCCGCGTGGCTGAATGTAATTACTGGAGTTTATTGCGTCATCTGCAGAAAACTCTTATAGAAGAAATGTAACGAGTTATTTCAGAAATTTAACATTTTGTTTGACGACATGGTTTTTAAAAATGTTTAGCTTTCCCTGAGAAAGAATAGTTGTGGTCTTTTTTTTTTTACACTTTATGCTTTAAATCAGGACTCTTTAAATCAGGAGCTGGACTTCGTAAGCACCAAAAATACTTTTTACAACCCTAGTATTTTCAATCAAAGTAAAAATATTAATATTTTTCAGTTGAACTGTTTATTTGCGCTATTTTAATTTAAAAGTGTTCTATTTTAAAATTTAAAATACGGTTACAAAAATATGGAATGTAAATTATGTTGTTGTAATAAATAAAATCAAATAATCAAGTCGTTCTTTAAATATAATATCAAATCCAATGGCTTCTAAGGGGTTCCATTAAAATTAATTTACGACTAGGTGCCTGAAAACTTATCTGACAACTGAGGTGCCACAAAGCAAAACAAAAATTGGTAACCATTGGTTTATTGTCATAAATTTAGAGGTTGTTAAACTTCAATACTTAACCCTTCCAGAGTCCAGTCTGAAAAACTGGTTTACATCCAGAGGCCAAATTTAACTTTAAAACTTTTTTTTCGCTATTATTTTTCAAATTATAGTGAAAGGAATTATGGCATGTCGGCTGCCAAATTAATCAACATTTAATTCTGAATTTTCTGAAAATAAAATATTTAACAAAAAAGACCATATGTTTCATTTCAATAGGACTTTTTTAGAGTCATGTAATAAAAAAATGCATCTGGCAACACAAATAAAAATTTATAAAAAAAAAGCTAATAGAAATGATTATAATGCACATGAATAGAAAGGCTATTTATTTCTAAATAACAAAAAAATTCTTGTTTAAAGTAAACATTTCTTCCGTTTTCAAATTTTTTTCTCCATACTATATTTTGAGAAAAAGTCCAGGCTTGTTGCAGTCCAATAAACAAGTCACATTTAGAATATTTTTAATAAATAATTAATCAACAGAAGTAGCTCATGTTATATACCAAATTAAAAAGAATTTAATTCTGAATTTTATTGAAGTAAAAATTTTAAACACTGTAGTAACATATTAATTTTAATAATAATTTTTATAGTGATATACCAAAAAAGGTACACATTTCATAATTACTTCCAAAATCTTCCATTTTTAAAAAAGTAGAAGTTCTTTGTTAATTATCAAATTTTAAAAACTTTAAGGAAAAATTTGTTGATAATAGTTCAAATCAAACTTCTGAGCTTAAATTAGGGGATTGCTTCAGCAAAGAATAATGTTAACAAACAAATTGGCAATACCTTATATAACTTCTAAGAAATGGCAAACAGATGGCTTTAACAAATTATTTATGTCATAGTTTAATAAAATATGCATCAAATAAAAAAGGAAAGTATATTTATCAAGCTTAAATTACATATTTTTTATAAGATATCTATTAAAGAATTTTAAAATGGCAATTTATATTTTTTTTTAAATCGTTTTCTTTTATTGTATTAAAAACGGATATATACGTTCTGGACACTGGAAGGGTTAATAATGCAAAAAATGCGAAAGAAATTTATGATACATTAGAAATAATTCATTGTAAGGAAAATAAAGAAATATAATACTCTTAAATTGCTAATGGACTCGCAGACACACAGCCTGCATTTTACGGTTAATAAAGACGAGTCCTGACATTACAATGCACTAGTTAGATTTTTGAAATGGAGTGTTTTATCACCTGAATATATTATTTCGCAGTCTTCCAAACGAGAATTGGTTAGTTTTGTTCTTGTTTTCCAATTGATGTTATTCTAATAGAAAAATCACTCTCACATGGGTATGTGGTTTTTAAATATAGAACAATATCTTCAGATGAATCAGGTCGACGTAGCCTGAACCGAAGGAGGAATAAGGAACAAAAGCGGACGCTACATTTAAGAATAAGTCTTCATTGATGTAATTGAAAAGGGGGGGGGGGGGAAAGCTGTAACAATAGTTACATTCAGGCCTAAATCTAGTAAAAAACTAGAGGGTGGGGGGGCAAGAAACACAATCGAGTAGAAAAATAGAAAAAGAAGAGATTGAAAAAGGGAAACCGTATTTAGAATGCTACGTAACATTTCCCCCTCCATTTTACAGGTCGCTAAAAAATTTCTTGAAAAACTGCATGAAATGTAAATAAATTTAATCATTTTTTTGCCTCTGTTACCCTTACTAGAATTCTGAAAGGGGGAAATGCCCCATCCCAGACCCGGCACTGGTTACATTAATTATTTTCTAGACTTCACATCTCACGTCAATGATGTTAAGAGGTCCCTCTGGTTGAGAAATCTAGGAAGACATGCGAGGACTTCAGAAGTAAAGTCGCATTGTCTCCAGTGGTGAGTTATAGACTTTTAATTCGAAGTGGAAAGGTTTCATATGCACGCGAAATGCGTGGCAATTCCCTCTGTCTGCCACTGTGTACGAAGACATAATCGATTGGTCTTTGTAGTCTTTTCGACAGGTCTTCGAAGAAGGCTGACCTAAAACATTTTCCTATGTTTGACAAAACGAAAATCTAAATTATGCTACTTAATAGAAAATAATGAATTTGTTGCTATAGGCTTACTGTTGTTTCAGACCAGTAGCTTTTCATTTTAGAATAAGACGAAAATTGCATCATGAACGGGGCGGGGTGGCTCAGTCGGTAGCGCGCCAGGCTCGTAATCGAGTCGAGTCCCAGCTGGGTCAGCGTTGAGATTTATCTCCGCAAAATTTCCCCGCCCTGCCCACGGTCAGTAGGGGACACCGATGGGCTTGAAAAGGTCGCCGCCGTCCGTCGGATGGGACGTTAAGCTGTGGCCCCGTGTGCGGGAGAGCCATACCCTGCGCACGTTAAAGAACACGCTCGATGGCCTTGACGGGAGGCTACCATCTGTCTCCCAACAGCTGTTCCTGTGGGTCCCCTCCCCCAACCTTCTCTGAGCCTTCGGGGTCCATGTGACCTGGCCATTTAGCCCATGGTGTGCAAAAAAGTGCCGCTCAGAGGTAAAACAATCCAATGCATCATGAACATCTTAGGAATAAAGTTTTTCAATGGTTTTATATCACTAATCCCTTTGTCTTATTAGCACATATGAATGATCATTGCAACGTCTACTAATTGCACTCATGGTGTGGCAACAGAAAACTTTTGCAAACATACTTCCGTTTATACTGATATTTCTTTTTCATTCACTACCTTTTAAAAAGTTGGAAAAAATTTTCTATTTGTCTTCTCGGTGGCAATCATACTTCATTTTTCCATAAAGAAAATGGTTTCTCGTGCTTTGTGTTATATTTTACGCTTGAAAGATTTAAAGAGTGAGAACTGTTTGCCAGACGATTTTAATCTCGTCGTTTGATGCTGTGACGACCAGTACTTCTTCCGCCATTTGCTTCAGCTATTAACTGATAATGGTCTGTGACTTCATAATGACGTCACTCGAGGTAAAGGAGTTACGGTTTGGCTCTGCAATGACCGTTGAAGAAAGTGGCGCTCAAGGCCAGCCTCTTGGGGTTTACCTCTTTACAAATGCTTTGGCAAAATCTCAAACATTAATCATTATAATAATGTATGATTATTCACGGTAGTAAAATTGCAATTCTTGTGATTTCTGCTGAATTGTTTACTATTCCAGAGAAATCTGGATTCTCTAGATTTTGTTACCTTAGAACAGTATTCATAGATTCACCGAGTCAAATGAATCTGTTCCAATAAAACAAAAACTCCTTTTTTTAGACAAAATACCCTGAAATACTGAAAATATCCCTGGGTTTGTAATTTTGTCCTTGCATTACCGAAAAGCAAGTTGTAATGCTTAGTCATACAAGAGGAAGAATGTCACATTCATCAGAGTTGGCTGAGTTGTTTTACTTCTGAGCGGCGCTTTTTTCCACAGAATGGGCTAAATGGCAATGTCACATGGACCCCGAAGGCTCGGAGAAGGTTTGGGGAGGGGACCAACTGGAACAACTGTTGGGAAACAGATGGTATCCTCCCGTCAAGGCCATCCAGTGTGTTCTTTAACGTGAACAAGGTATGGCTCTCCCGCACACGGGTCAACGGCTTAACGTCCCATCCGACGGACGGCGGCCTTTCCAAGCCCATCGGTGTCCCCTACTGACCGTGGGCAGGGCTGGGTATTTTGCGGAGATAAATCTCAACGCTGACCCAAATGGGACTCGAACCTGCAGATTACGAGCCTGGAGCGCTACCGACTGAGCCACCCCCGCCCCACATTCATCAGAAAGTAATCCGGAAGTGTTTAAAATACCTTTGACAAAGGGTTGTAGTTCGAAGGATACACAGTGTTTCAAGGTTATGTTGGGATTTAGTGTGATTAATCTCATAATGGTTTCTCTATACTGATAATGTGGAGTGAAAACAAAGCTGGGAACACGTCTCAAAATTTCTAGCACATGTAAAGGAGAGAGAGAAATGAAAAAGTCGGAAATCCGCGATATCAAAATATTTGTGTAGTAGAGGGAATCAGAAATCTTGAATCCTAAGAAAATGCATTCTCACTGACGTTAATATGGCAAAAAGGTAGATTAAAAAATCAAATCTTCTCAGACTGATATTTTGAAGGAAATCTGTGAGAGTTTTCAGAAACTTGTCGCTTAAGCATTTTAGACTTCGCAGTTAAAAATGGGTCAAGATGTCTCGTGCATATGTTGGTCAGTGGAAAGCCAAATTTGTGATATTTTTTTTTGAGCTCCTAAACTTCTTTTTTCAACCAAACTTTTCCAACCCCTAAAATGAATTTTATGTTGGAAAATGGTATTGAAGGTAATTTAAATATCTGAATCAAAGCCTCAACAACGAAACGCAGAAGAGAGAATTTTTTATTTTTAGTTTAATACAAATAAACTGGTTAGTCACTTTTATTATACGCTCATGGGAGAGGTAGATTTCTTTATAAGCAAGATAACAGTGCTTTTTATTCCTCTGATTTAAAAGTGTGTTTGATTCTGATGCAGAATCTTTGACAGGGTGAAACTCTGTTTGTCTGATCTGTTGACCGGATGCAGAAATGTAGATTAACGATTCGGGTTATGAACAGCATTACATAAGGGCAGGGCCAAATCTAGAGGGGGGGTGGTGGCAGGGGGACCTGCCCCTCTCCCCTTTCTGAATGCTTGTAAGGATCGTAAAAAAAAGGCAAAAATTATTAAACTTATTTATATTTCATGCATTTTTCAAGAAATTTTCAAACACCTGTAAAAAGAGGGAGAAATGCTTTACTGCTTTGGAAATCCAACCTCTCACCCCCCCCCCCCCACTTTTACGTTTTTACGACTCGATGGTTTTTCATGCACCCTCTATTATTTTCTAGATCCGGGCCTGCATAGGGATTGAAGAAAAGGGGGATTACCTACTTGCTAATAGGCCGACAATGTCGAACAGGATCTCGTTAGAATCGAATTAGAATTAGCCTGAAGTGCCTCAATGTTCATGAGATCTATTGCCTCGTGTTGCTTTCGCTATAAGAATATTGTTACGCAGATGAACGTGCTGCAATGAATTTATGATAAACGTGTCATGAACGCTCGCGTATGCTTGTGCGTGAAAATTACGTTATCAACTGTTTAGAACGGAGATGCTTTGAATAAGAAGATTCGTGGAGAAAAAAAAACAAAAAAATAATAGGTGTAGTGGAGTAGTGAAGAAATAAGGATATATTGTATTAAATTAATGTTGTGTGTTACTACGTAAGAAGACTCTTATTATTTGAGTCAAGATGAGCCTGGTTCCGGTGGTGAAAGGGAATCAAGAGTAAAGTTATTTTTGGGTCCTCTATCAGGAGAGATCAACATTAGATGTTTCGTATCTGTAAGGTATAAAGCATTATTAAGGTAGTCCTCAAACACAAATGAAATTCAATAGTAATTGGTTTGTTTGTTGGATGTTACAAAGTAATAGGTTCTATTTTGTTGTAGGAACTGAATATTGACAGCATTGTGGTTTAAACATTGAAAATTAGCTAAACATAGTAAATTGTCCTTTTTATGGTTTGACTTTATACTAAGAGGAATAGAAATACTTGTGTTTAGATAAGATTGTTTAATTTTTGTGCCTTTGTAAAAAAATTACTTCATTCATACTTTAGTTTGGTATACATATATACTATTTTTGAACTCACGCTAAGTTTTCATCTGTTTGAATTCATAACAATATTAAGAAATCCGACCAGATAGTTCGGATATTGATTTGAGCGACTGTACTGCTGATTATTAGAACTTACCTTATTAAACACTGCAGTTTTGTCTTTGGAGATAAGTCATTTTGAACATTCCATTGGACAATTTTATCACATGCTTTGAAGTAATTATGCTAAAAAAAAGTACTATAATTCAGTAATAAAGTGTCACAGGAAAGCGTCCTGTAGACAAGAAACACTTGAAATAATTAGCTAGGAAAAAAAAAAGGTTTTCATCAGTGGAACTCAAATCTCAGGCGTCATAACGGTCTCAGAAATTTGACCAACAGAAATTAATCAGTTCTTCAACAAAATGACATAGAAGCATGCACGCAATTTTTCTTGATTCCGCCAGTGCCGCCGCTATGTCACTTTGTTGAATAAATTGCTCTAGTTCCTTGTGGTCTACGGTTATGACGCTTAGCATGCTTCTAGGAGACGTGGGTTAAAATCCCAGTGAGGGCAACTTATTATTCAAAGTAGTGTAAGCTTGCCTCTGTAAACAAAGCAAGTGGTTTTAGAATATAGGGAAACTCACTGCTGAAAATAACAGAAATTGATAGGAATTTAATGTTGTTTTGTTTTCATTTACGATTTCCTACGTTCGTCTGTGTTTTTATTCTGCACATTTCTCTAGGATAGGGGTTCTCAATGTGGGGTGCACGGTAAAATTTTTTAGGGTAAGCCGTGAGAGCTCAAAAGTCGTTAGATATATGTTATATATATATATGCTTTATTTTATTCCCATTGTTATACTATAACTATAGTTTTATCTATCTATACAAGGGATACGCCAGTTACATACACATTTCCAGGGGGGGGGGGGTGAAGCATAAATGGTTGAGAACCACTGATATATATATATTATTCCCATTGTTATACTATAACTATAGTTTTATCTATCTATACAAGGGGTACGCCAGTTGCATCACATTTCCAGGGGGTACGTGAAGCATAAAAGGTTGAGTTGTTGGGTTGGGTTGTTTTACCTCTGAGCGGCACTTTTTTGCACACCATGGGCTAAATGGCCAGGTCACATGGACCCCGGGGCTCAGAGAAGGTTGGGGGAGGGGACCCACTGGAACAGCTGTTGGGAGACAGATGGTAGCCTCCCGTCAAGGCCATCCAGCGTGTTCTTTAACGTGCACAGGGTATGGCTCTCCCGCACACGGGGCCACGGCTTAACGTCCCATCCGACGGACGGCGGCCTTTCCAAGCCCATCAATGTCCCCTACTGACCATAAATAAAAGGTTGAGAACCACTGATATATATGTTTTATTTTATTCCCATTGTTATACTATAACTATAGTTCTATCTATCTATACAAGGGGTACACCAGTTGCATAGACATTTCCAGAGGGTACGTGAAGCATAAAAGGTTGAGAACCACTGATATATATGTTTTATTTTATTTCCATTGTTATACTATAACTATAGTTTTATCTATCTATACAAGGGGTACACCAGTTGCATACACATTTCCAGGGGGTGTGTGAAGCATAAAAGGTTGAGAACCACTGATATATATGTTTTATTTTATTCCCATTGTTATACTATAACTATAGTTTTATCTATCTACAAGGGGTACGCCAGTTACATACACATTTCCAGGGGCTACGTGAAGCATAAAAGGTTGAGAACCACTGATATATATGTTTTATTTCATTCCCATTGTTATACTATAACTATAGTTTTATCTATCTATACAAGGGGTACGCCAGTTACATACACATATCCAGGGGGTACGTGAAGCATAAAAGGTTGAGAACCACTGATATATATGTTTTATTTTATTCCCATTGTTATACTATAACTATAGTTTTATCTATCTATATAAGGGGTACGCCAGTTACATACACCTTTCCAGGGGGTACGTGAAGCATAAAAGGTTGAGAACCACTGATATATAGGTTTTATTTTATTTCCATTGTTATACTATAACTATAGTTTTATCTATCTATACAAGGGGTACACCAGTTGCATACACATTTCCAGAGGGTACGTGAAGCATAAAAGGTTGAGAACCACTGCTCTAGGATATGGAAACTAATTTCCGATTTCAAGCATGAAATGTCTCAAAGGATATTTAAGTGCGAAAGTTTTTTCCGCTTTTCTTGTTGAACGTGAAAGGAACGATTGCATGCGGTACAGTTCCCAGCTATCGTCACCCTATTGGATCGGAAGTATTGATTCTGAAGTAACCACACCCGAATTAGCGAAGGTCACTTTGTGGTTCCAATGCCCGATATCAATTCTATTGTGTTTCAAGAATGGAAGGATATTCGCAGCGTTCGCTATTATTCTTTTCCTTAAACAAATCTCCATTTATCGACATGTCCTTGCAGAATCAAATCTTTCGGCCTCGCTTTCTTTGTCGAAATTTTACTCGCGTCACGTGGTGATCTCTCTCGTTCATTCTCCCCTTCCAAGTTTTACCCCCCCCCCATTCTGTCGCAATTCAGAGACAAAGGCAATCAACACAGATCTGCACTTGTGTAAACAAAAAAAAAATCTCAATAGTCTCAAGATGGATCGGGCCCCTAAAGGACAATTAGTCTCCGATTACATCTCGAAGCCACCCTGCTCTCTACTTAAACGGGTTCCGTCGCCATCCGTGTCATTAGCTGATTTCTGCAATCAAACAGGAAATTCTTGATGTCTGTGTGTTTGGCGAGTCGGCAGGGCTCTTCGGCAGCATCGTTACCGTTTTTTATTCTTGGAATCGTGATCACGTGACGAAGGCTTCTGCTTTTTCCGAGGTCAAGGTTTCCCCCACATTTTTAGACACAACAGAAAGCGATTCTTTCTTCTCATGAACAATTTCCAGATCCTCTGGTCGACGTCGCAGATGACGTAAGACAGTGGCTGGGTTGCATACGACGCTAACCGGAAGCAGAAACCGAGACGCGCGGTCTGAATACGCGCAAAAGTAATGACGTAACGCTTCTTCAAGTGATGACAGTGTGTGATTTTATGCAAACTAAGCGACGTCATAAATAGGTTAATGTTATACAACGTCGAAAATTCAGGGAAGTTAACATTTGCTGTTCAACGTCATGGAAACTCAATCGTGTAGCAGATATTGGTCACACAAAATTATATAATATTACCATTAGCAAAATACGTCATTCATATTATATGCATATATATAAATATATTCATAATATATTACGTATGATTACTCATTTCCTTTCGATAAACACAAAAAGTTCCAGTTTGGGATCAAATAGTTCTAGGATCGTAATTTGCCCTTGCCGTACCCCAAAGGCAAATAATGAAATTTAGAGAGTCAAAAGAACAAGTCATTCATGCTAATTTTTGCAAATAGTTTTGCTTTAGCACTAAATGGAATAGTCATTATTAGTCAACCTATTCCATTTCAATAGACGTACAGTCGCTCAAAAAAAAAATATCCGAACACTACGGTTGATTACAGAATTCAGAAAAAATATCTGGCAACGATTTTTTTTAGAAATTAGTGATCTGGCAACCTTCGTGTCACGTGACACGAATGTTATCATTTCGATATTTCCAGTTTAATTATTGTTTTCAGCTCGTATTGTCACAAACACACAAAAAAGAGATTTACTGTTTTCGCTTTGTCTCCTGTCTGTCCGTCTGTTGACGTTCCACTTTTTTTTAAAGAATAAATCAAAATTTCCTTTTGGGATGGATAGGCATTGACGAAATATTACGACTCGCATTTTCGAATTTCCCAATAGTTTTAATAGCACCCTCTAACGGCCAAAAAGATGGAAAATATCAAAATTGAAAGAAATATTGCTAACACTCTATTTAAGTTAGAAATTAAATTTTTTGTGATAGAATATTATGGTGAAGAGGTTTATATTTCCAGAATTCATTTGCCTCCTTACCACAAGGGGTGCATCAACTTCTTTCTTTGTTTTAAAAAGATAGATGAAAACTTCTTCTCGAATTGGACAGGTACCAAATTCTGTTTTTACACATTAGATAGGTTCCCAAAAAACCCGTGCAAAAAAAAAAATTGGTTCCAGACGTGAAATCTCAATACAAATAATAAGTTGTTTTCAAGCAAATCATATCAAAAATTTTAATTAAATCTTTATTTGATTTTTATTCATTTAAAAATAAACGAAGTAAATACCTCCTCAAGCAGCTGCTTGTCACGGAGACAGGAGCTTGTCAGTTTATATGCCATAGTAGAAGGTCTGAGAGGATGGCAGGACCTCAGCAGAAAAACGACACAAACAGCCAGTAAATTATTCTTCATAAAGAAAATAATATGTCACTAATTCAAGAATACAAAAGTGCAAAAAAAATGACTTACATATGCTTATTAACTGGATTTTATTCGTTGTCACTTTCTGACAATAGCCGCATTCGTTTGCGTAAGACTGGAATTAAATCACTTTTATCGCTTGAAACATTTTGTCCGTCGTGTTCATACTTCCAATGGTGAAATGCTCTCTGTGGCATGGGGAACCAAATTATCACTTGTTTCCAGCGATTCTGAAGTTGGATTAGTTTTCACAACGAAACTCTGTAATCAATCGTTGAGATCCTGCTTTGACTTGATCTTTGTATAATTCTTGTTAACGCGCTACACATGACTTCAGTTCACGTTTCAACTGCTCAGCTCGTTCGACAATGGGATCATGTGTAAGAAAACGACTTTCCAATTTACTAGCCATTTGAAGGGAATTCCCGGAACTCAATGTTGCCACTTTATTCCGAATGAAGTAGGTTTTGTATAATTTTTCCATAAAATAGAGCATAAAAATAGAGAAAACTTGTTGTATAGTTATGATAGTGTAGTTTTTATTTTGGGGATTTTAGTGCACAAAATGTGTATCTATAGTACATTTTCATAGTTAAAAGTACTTCGAAAAATATGACCATAAAAGCGACATCTTTGTTATAAATGTAAACTCTAGGAATTTTTTCAGAATTAAATTCAAATGGAGATTTTTTAAAAGGCGCCGTTTGAACCGTGTTAAATCAAAATGAATCGTGTAAAAAGAAAATCGGATTTTTTTTCTAAACTGTGTTAAATCAAAATCGTGCAAAAAAAAAAATCCGTGGAGAAACAGAATTGGGTGCATAAGGACTCAGCGTATCATTTAAATAAATTCTGCTATAATTCTCACAGATCTCTGAAGGAAAGATTTTAACATGCTGCTGATTCTGAGAAATGAACCATAAAGTGAGATCTTGAAAACATTAAACGATTTAATGGTCTATATTTCATCAAATGGGATATCGATTTAACGATCGAACGATATTCGCCATCGAATGCTGTTGCTGCTTTCGCAGGATTCAGTCAATGTACATTTTAACATATCTGTAGCTATGACGACATGTAGCCTCGTTGATGCCTTCCTGATCAGGGCGCATGGAAGGACCAGTCTCTTTCAAGTACATTTCAAGGGCAAAAGAAAACAAAGAGAAAATTTTTGCGCATTACTTATGGAAAGCAAACCCTACGACAAGCTTCAAAATTAACTGAATGTCTGATGATCGTGCCTTGTATATTAAAGAAGCTGAGGAACCGGATGTGCAAGAGACGATTCAAAGCTGCATCAAAATTAGCATCGAGGGAACTTGCGTACATTTCGAACACAAAAATCAAAACCCAGACGCATTTGTTTCCCGTAAAAGAGCAATCAAACGCTCAGTAATTTCGACAAACATTGCCGTTTGGAAAATTCGTAATTATTGCATTTATATCATTCCCAATAACCTTAAAATAAATTACAGTAAATTTTATAGATTCAAATGATTTTTCAACTGAAATCCTAACTTTTGCGTATTTTGTCGATTTATCGAGGGGCGGGGGTGGCTCAGTCGGTAGCGCTCCAGGCTCGTAATCTGTAGTTCCCAGGTTTGAGTCCCAGCTGGGTCAGCGTTGAGATTTATCTCCGCAAAATTCCCCGCCCTGCCCACGGTCAGTAGGGGACACCGATGGGCTTGGAAAGGCCGCCATCCGTCGGATGGGACGTTAAGCCGTGGCCAGGGTGTGCGAGAGCCATACCCTGTGCACGTTAAAGAACACGCTCGATGGCCTTGACGGGAGGCTACCATCTGTCTCCCAACAGCTGTTTCAGTGGGTCCCCTCCTCCAGCCTTCTCTGAGCCTTCGGGGTCCATGTGACCTGGCCATTTAGCCCATGGTGTGCAAAAAAGTGCCGCTCAGAGGTAAAACAACCCAACCCAATCGATTTATCGAATTCGAATCATAATTGATATCCTAATTCAGTGGATTCCAACCTTTCAACAGTTGCCACACCCTTCCCTTAAAAATCTCCTCCTTTTTCATCCCTCCTTCTCCATACACAGCACAAAAAAGAAAAAGAAAAAAAAACTCACCATCTAATCGTGTTACTCTCTGAATCTGAAATTATACTATCTAGTTAATATAAACTTTAATCGAAATTTACGTAATTTATTCAGGATGAAAATTTCTCGAATATTACACTGACTTAATTCGTAACTTCATATCCCTCCCAGTAGGTGTACTTAAAAATTAATATATATATATTAATGTGTTTTTGTTGACTTCCTACAAAGAAATATTGTTTACATATTTCTCATTTATAATAGTGCTTAAATAAAATAAAAAATAAATACCTCTTCAAGCAGCTGCTTGCCACAGAGCAGGAGCCTGTCAGTTTATATGCCATAGTAGAAGGTCTGTGAGGATGGCAGGACCTCAGCGGAAAAAACAACACAAACGTCCATCCCTTATTCGGGGCTCGAATCCAGGTCCCTTAGATCAGTAGCCAAGCGCGCTAACCACTCGGCCACTGGAAGGTATAGTGCTTACATATTGCTATAATTTTCATCTACGATATGGTTTACATATGAGTAATATTTTTTTCCACAAATGAATTTTTGTCTTAAGTATATCCCAGGCGTCGGCAACCTATGACCCGCGGTCACCACCTGCAGCCGACCAATAGGAGCCCTGCCCACCTGCTGATCACGCATCTACTCTTGTCTACGTTAACTTCGTCTTTAACGTGAATAAACAGTAGTTCAGAAGCGCGAGAGAACAGTTACCTAAGCGAAATAATTATTATTTTTATTACCGTGGACAAACAAAAAGCAAAAAAGAGATTATTTCAGGTTGTGTGGACTGAAAAGTATGGATGTATGGAAAATGGTGACAAATTGATATGTACTTTATGTACAGATATAATTACCGCCAGGACTTACAATATTGAGCGACACTTTTCTTCAAAACATAAAGATGTGAGTGAAATGCCAAATGATGAAAAATATGAATACATTGCTAAACGTGTATTAAATTATGGTAAAATAAATTTTTGAAGAGATTTGTTACCAGCCACAATTACGCTACATCTGCCAGCTTTATTGCAGCTCTTGGTATTGGTACCAACGGAAAACCGTTTACAGACGGCGAATTTTTGAAAAGCGCATTCATAAATTGTTCCGAACACTTATTCAATGACTTCGCAAATAAAAAACAAATAATTGAGAGAATTAATGAAATGAGTAGTGTCCTGACAACCCAGTCCTCCCCCACGCACAGTGCTTTCTCCTATGACGTCACAAGCCACACCCACCGACGTCACAAGCCACGCCCACTTCCGGCCACACCCTATGGCGTCACAAGCCACGCCCACTTCCGACCACGGCCCACATGACATCGCCAGCCACACCCCTGTGATGTAACATGACGTAATCATGACTTAACACGCCACGCCCCCTTTATTAATAATTAATAATTTCTTCCCCCTGATTCTTCCCCCTTTCATCTCCCTTCCCCCTCAGTGGCGCCATCTGTTGACAGTGAGAAGTATTATTTTCCCAAAACCCCTTTACTTTAAGTCTAATTTCTCGTTTTCGGACCCCCCGGTCGCCCCACCTATATTTTAAGCCCTCCCCCTTATTAAAAAAACCCCTGGCGCTATCTGTTGACAGTGAGAAGTACTATTTTCGGAAAACCCCTTATTTTAAGTCTAATTTCCGATTTTTCTTTATTTCAGACTCCCCAATGGTTGACCTATATTTTAAGCCCTCCCTCCTCTTGCAGACCCCCTGGTTGACCTATATTTTAAGCCCTCCCTCCTCTTACAGACCCCCTGGTTGACCTATATTTTAAACCCTACCTATATTTTAAATCCCCTTCTCGAATTTTCTTGTTTTTCACCTGTTTAACCCATAGTTTAAACCCTCCCCTCTTCATAGACCCCCCTGTTGATCCATCTATATTTTAAGCCCTCCCCTCTTTAAACCATATCAGTTTTTGAGCATTATAATCGGTGTCATCCAACATCCATACTATTTTTAGTACGTCTCCTGTATTTAAAAAAAATTTCCTTTTGTCGCCGTATTTGAACTCGCTACCTCAGTGTCGATAGCTAGAGTGTTATCGCGCTGGGCTACACCTTGTTGCTTGATGATGTGGTTTAGATGTGTCTCAAACGGGTATAGCCATATAAATTATGTATCTCTTTATTACAGTTTAAAGATTTATTTCAGATATTAAACTAGGTTTTTTATTACCCTACGTTTTTTCACAACCTTCGTATTCTTTATAACGAACATTTTTCAGCGTATTTCTTTTAACTCCATTACTGTTGGTTATCGCATTTTTACTAGAAGTACTATTCTACAGTTTTAAAAGACTGTCCCACAGAAAATACCAATGGGTAAAAAAATTAATAAAAGGAAAAAAAAAATCTTAAAAACTTATTCGTCATTATGTAAAAAGGGCCTATAGCTTTAGTACGTCTCGTGTATTTAAAAAAATTTGCTTCCAACGCCGTATTTGAACTCACTACCTCTGTGCCGATAGCGTAATTGCGCTCAGCTATGCCTTGTACCTAATGATGTGGCTTAGATGTGTCTCAAACGGGGTATAACCGTATAAATTAGGTATCTCTTTATTACATCTTGAGTTTTACATTTCAGGTATTAAACTAGGTTTTTTTATTTTCCTACGTTTTTTTTTTTTTCACAACCTTCGTATTCTTTATAACTCGCTTTTCCTACGTATTTCTTATAATGAACCCCGATAGTCCTTTCATATTAATATACGTATTTTTTTAACCTTCGTATTTTATGTCCGTTTCAGTAACACTTATTTCTTTTAACTCCGTTACTGTGGGTTGTCCAATTTTTACTAGAAGGACTATTCTACAGTAAGACTGTACCTCAGAAAATGTCATTGGGTAAAAAAATTTAATAAAAAGAAAAAACTTATTCCTCATTATGTGTGATATGGTGACCTGTTAGGGTGTCATAAAAGTTCCGCTTTAGAACAAGCGTTTGGTACAGGACCACGTTTTAATGACAACGAGGGTGTTGCAATTCTTTTACCCGTATTTTGCGAGTTCGACCTTTCATCGTACATTTCGCAACAAGCAGGATGTGACAAGGTCACTTTCTTAACGGGTGATTGCAGACAGATCTGTTGCTATCCCCTCGACAATATTTGCTACTGATAAAACGATTTCCTTCATTAAAAATAGAAACTAATTAAATAATGGGGTATCACGGGGAAAACACTGGGAAGAACACAAACTGATTTCGTGCTAAAACATCTCCAGATTTCAGCTTACTTGAAAAACTCAACTTCCATAAGAATACACAATTATGGTACAGTGTCGGGAAGAAATATGTTTCAACGAAATTCAATTGCATGTATTACGATCAGAAAAATAATTTAGTGGACAAAGTTTAAAATAGTTATTAAATGGTACCTTACAGTGCAAGTGCGCTTCAGGCGAAAAGCCTCCCCTTCGAACACTGCACCCCGTTTTTCCGAAGTAACTGTGTCACAAGTCTTCCTACATCATCCCTAAACAGAGAATCGGATTCAATGTGCAAGAAGATCAAGACCTCATTTGAAGGAGCACATAGTGGATACTGTACTCCATAGTGAAATGAGCATTGGCAAATATATCCCTTTTGCGGCACCTAGTTATATCCCTACTCCAAGAGAATTACTAATGAAAACGTGCTATTGTTAATGTATGTAATTCCGACAAAAAATGTTTTGTCTGTTTTAGCCACTTTGTATCCTGCAATAGGAAACACTGAACACCTTAACAACTATATACATTTAGAAGAAAACACATCAGGCCTAATTTTCCCTTTAATAATAAATCAAATATCTAAATTCGAAAAAATTTAACATTTCTGTCTGGAGAAAGAGATGTTCCCACTCTACATCACACCATTCAGATTTAAAGCGCACGCAAATCTCCTACTGTTATCAGACGATGAAAAGCAGCATTATTGTTCCATTAAGAATTTGTTTCTATGAAATTCAAAGGGAGAATGCTGTTTTCCATATTATAGGGAATGCAATTAATACCGATTCCTTGCAGATGGCTGTCCTTTAGGTTATGAAATAATCTTATTAGAACGCTTAAAATTGAGATGACACACATTAGCTCCTCGGAGAAGCGCTAGGGGGGTAGAAGACTATACCCGTGAAATGAAAATATTCATTCGACATAAAAAAAAAACCTACGCCAATATAACGTACACTGACGTGCTCCTCTTAGCTGATGTGTTTGGTGGCAGATACTGACCCTATTATGTTTACATAGCTCCTGCCTTCGTACCTGAAGATGACAAATACTAGAGTTGATAACCTACAATGTACCTTTTTGGAAGGCATACGAGGAGGAATTTCGGTGATATGCAGACAACAAGCATTTAGAATGAAAAACTGATTGCAAGTTTGCTTGACCGTCATACAAACCTGAAAAGAGATGAAATGGGTAGTACTTTACCCATGATACACCAAGTGACTAGGTCGTGAAATCAAATTACATGCATAAACGAAAATTAGAAAAACAACGAAATGGATGGTAAATTCAATAAGAATCACTAAAATGTAAAGAGTGTTGGAATATCTGTAAATGCACACACATTTCAGTGGATAGGTGAATATTTTCACAATTCTTTGGAAGTGGAAGGCACAATAACTGTAAAGCATACTGTGACAAGAGAGAAAGTATAAAAATGTAGGGGGATGGTTGTAAAAAATCGCTTCAAAACAGAAAATTACAACGCAAATACTGTAAGATAGAAAAAAACGACTATTCGACGGTTATTCCAAGACGCTATCTCACGCTCTTTTCAGATTTCCTGGTTCTATAGTTCCCTGGTACGTAGCGCATAAGTGTGGGTGTAGTTGGCTATTTTTCGTTGCAAACACAAGTTGTTTTCACTATTAGTTATTTTTTCCTGCATGAGAATACACATTTCTATACTACATTGTGTACACATGGATGGACAAATATTCAAAATACTTTGCATATAGAAAACATCAGCAAAGAACCACAGAAGTTTGGAAATTTAAAATCTGAAAACTCAGTGTTTATAAGAAAACAACAATATTTTCAGTATTTCCATGAAAAGTTGGGTCCCAGAATCGATCCGCTAGACCTAACTTTGCATTCTCTGACTTCAACCACCGATAAAACGTAATGTAAGCTCTCTCGTCGGTTATCCCAAGCCGCTATCTCTTTTCAGAGTTTCTGGTCCCCTCAGTACGATTGAATAAGCGCATAAGTGTGGGTGAAGATGGCTATTTTTCGCTGCAAACACAAGTTTTTCGACAAAGATAGGGCGTTTCACTACAATCTAACACTGGATTTCATGTTTGTTTAGTTATTTTTCCTGCATTAGAATATTTCTAATCTATCTCATAGACAGCAGGTTAGTTACTTCTGATCTAACAAAGCCAAGGTATGAGATCCATAGTAAGACATGAACGTTTGTGTTGTTTTCCTACCATGATCCCGACATCCTCTCAACCCCTTCTACGGGATCGTATGAAAAAATCCTGTAACTGTTACGACAATTAGCTGCGTGAAGACGTATTTATTTTTAAAGCAAAGACACACTAATTTCGGACTCGGTAGCTAGAGAACGATATATTAACTTGCTAAAGTTTGATTTTAACGATCAGATAGTGTATACATCACCACTTTTTTAGTTCATACTAATAACTTCTAACTTTTAAAGCAAATATTGTCTCATTATAAGCGATTTCATACAAAGAGATACGCACTCTATGCTTCACATTTAAATCTATAGAGATAACGATCACTACCAATGGAACACATCTGTGAAAAAACACGCTACGATTGGGTTTGAGAAAGATTTTTAGCCCATGGGGGTGCTGCACTGCAAGAAGGCACATTATCTTTGATATCAGAACGTACGTGAAAGTTATACTGTTTGGGTTTGAGAAAGATTCTTTAGTTCACAGGGCACCGCATTACACTAAAGCACACTGTCTTTTACGTATGTCTGTCTGTATGTTTGTTTCTCTCTCTCTCTGTGTCTGTGTGTGTGTTTGTGTCTATGTGTAAATATGTATGTTACTACGAAATGTGTGTACGTGTAGAAGTGTGCATATATGTCAAGATGTAACTGTGTCTGCATGTTTGTTTCTCTCTAGGTGTGTGTGTGTGTGTTTCAGTGAATCGTGTATGTGTGCGTATGTGAGTGTGTGTATGTTCATGTATGTTAATATGTTTCTTTATAGGTATATGTTTTCGTGCGTATGTGTTAAGATGTCTGTGTGCACATAGTCGTTTCTCTGTACGTGTATATGTCTTCATGTTTCTCTCTCTCTGTGTGTGTGTGTGTGTTAAAGTGTCTGTATGTGTTTCATCTTTACGTGTATATGTTATCGTATGTGTGTGTGTTTGTTCACATGCAAGAAAAAACATATTGTCTTACGGACACTTGCTTGCTACAGAAGAAGCTAACAATTTAAAACGAGACTAGTGGTTATGCGAAACTAACGTAATACTACTGAAAAATCCTTGTTTCAAAAAAGAGGCCTCTTTTAAAATATAGGTTTAAAATATAGGTCAACCAGGGGGTCTGTAAGAGGAGGGAGGGCTTAAAATATAGGTCAACCAGGGGGTCTGCAAGAGGAGGGAGGGCTTAAAATATAGGTCAACCATTGGGGAGTCTGAAATAAAGATAAATCGGAAATTAGACTTAAAATAAGGGGTTTTCCGAAAATAGTACTTCTCACTGTCAACAGATAGCGCCAGGGGTTTTTTTAATAAGGGGGAGGGCTTAAAATATAGGTGGGGCGACCGGGGGGGGTCTGAAAACGAGAAATTAGACTTAAAATAAAGGGTTTTTGGGAAAATAATACTTCTCACTGTCAACAGATGGCGCCACTGAGGGGGAAGGGGGATGAAAGGGGTGTTTAATCAGGGGGAAGAAATTATTAATAAAGGGGCGTGGCATGTCAAGTCATGATTACGTCATGTTACATCACAGGGGTGTGGCTGGTGATGTCATGTGGGGCGTGGTCGGCGACGTTATAGGGGTGTGGTCGGAAGTGGGCGTGGCTTGTGACGCCATAGGGCATGGCCGGGAGTGGGCGTGGCTTGTGACGTCGTAGGGGGAAAGCACTGTGCGTGGGGGGGCTGGGTTGTCAGGACACTACTGAAATGCCATTGTCGGCCAGAACAGTTCAGCGTCGCATTGAAGATATGGCAAAAATATTGACGCACAGGTCAAAAATAATTTGTTATCTAATGACGTAATTAGCATTGCATCGACAAAAGTACCGATGTAAATAGTATGGCTAGGCTGCCAATTATTATTAGGTTTGCATCAATAAATAGTTCGAACGTCAATGAAGAACTATGCGTTCTTGCGTTAATGAATGACACGACCAAAGGTATTGATATTTTCCGTCAAGTACAAGAGTTTACAAATTTCAAAAATGGGAAAATATTGGATTTAAAAAGTAAATTGTTTTCCATAACAACTGATAGTGCTCCAGCTATGAGAGGAAAAAATGTTGGATTTGTGAAACTAATGGAAAATGAACTTGACCGCCCACTTTTATCGTTCCATTGTATCATACATGAAGAAATTTATTTGCAAAGGCATCTACGCAACAACTTAAGGATGTAATGGAAAAGGTTGTTAAGATCGTAAACATAATGGTAGCACGATCTGCATTAACACACAGGCGCTTCAAAGCTTTTTTGGAGGAAATTGAATCGAAATACGGAGGTTTACTGTTACATGCTGAAGTACGATGGTTAAGTCGAGGCAAAGTTCTTAATAGATTTGTAAAGTGCTTTGATGATATACAAATATTTCTTTACGAAATCGGTGAAAATGATCGATTTCGATCAATTTCACTGATCATAACAACTTTTCGATCATAACAACTGATCAGAACACCATCAGTTGTTATGGAAAACAATTTACTTTTTAAATCCAATATTTTCCCATTTTTGAAATTTGTAAACTCTTGTACTTGACGGAAAATTTCAATGCCTTTGGTCCTGTCATTCATTGAAGCAAGAACGCATAGTTCTTCATTGACGTTCGAACTATTTATTGATGCAAATCTAATAATAATTCGAGCTCATTGATAAACAATGGTTTTTAACAAATGATAAACAATGGGGAAAATAATCGAGCTCAATGATAAACAATGGTTTTTAAGACTTTTGTTCTTAACAGACATAATGAACCATTATAATGATTTCAACGTACGACTCCAAGGAAATAACCACACAATTTTGAAAATGTACGAGGAATGGAAGAGTTTTTGTTCGAAATTAATATTATTTGAAACTGACATAAAAACTAAAATATTTCTTTTCCTTCCCTTACTAAAAAGTCAACATGAGAAAGAAAATATCGATGAAAGCAATCTAAATATGTTCGAAAGTTGTATTTTGAAGATTAAAAATGAATTTGAAAGTAGATTTCAAAGTTTTAAGAAGCACGGCGAAATGTTTACATTTATAATAAAGCCCGACGAAATAGAGAAAAATGTTTTAGATTTGCAGTATTTTGAATATCTTAAAATTGACAATTTAAGTTTAGAAATGATTTAATAAATCATTTTAGAAAAATGATTTTAGAAACGATTTTAAAAGTTCAACGTTGTGGACGGACAAATTCAAGACATTGCGGAAAGATTTAGAAAACAGGAAAGATAATCATCTTCTCCTGATATCATCGTGTTGGGCATCACTTCCTACGAAGTTTTCACCTTCTCCTGATATCATCGTGTTGGGCATCACTTCCTACGAAGTTTTCACCTTCTCCTGATATCATCGTGTTGGGCATCACTTCCTACGAAGTTTTCATCTTTGAAAAAAATTGGCTTTGCCATTTTGTCCGCGTTCAGTTCTACTTATAAATGTGAACAAATGTTTTCACACATGAAATATATTTTAAGTCAGAACAGGAGCAGATTAACTACCGAAAATTCAGACGCTTGTATTCGTTTTAAGGTGACTAAGTAGGAACCAGACTTGACTCGTGGCCACGACGTGACTAAATTGACGTCACAAATTCAGCATCAGGGGAGCCATTGAAAATGAAGAGAACGCTTATAAATAAAGATCATAAATTATTAATGAACTAAAATTTGACAATTATATTTGTTTTTGTAATGATTAGAACTATATATATATATTTATGTTTTGAGTTTAAAAGCATATTGTAATAGTTTTCTCAATAAAATTTATCTTATTATTCACTAACGGACTGTTTTAAAATGAAAATACTCATTGACCCGAACTGTCAATTTGTTCTTAATAGTTAAAATGTGACTATTAAGAACAAGATTGTTCTTAATAGTCACATTTTGTTTGATTTTGACCCGCAGCCAAAAAAGGTTCTCGACGTCTGGTATATCCAATAATGAGATTTAAACGCAAGTCAACTGACAACTGTGCCAGATGTACAAGTTATGTAATGTCCACGAGGCATTTTGTTTCGGTGCGGTCTGCCCCGCTTTCACAATCGATTCCACAGATCCGTTATATCAAGTACGTCATAGAAGGATGGCGGATTACAGAACCAAAGCAGCACTCAGTGCCTTGTAACTAGGCTTCTTTGAGAAAAATGCATTACACGTTAAACCCCATTTGAATAATCATTTTATCGTTGAAACAAAAGTTTTTTTGCGTAGCTTTTCTGCTGACATCCAGGAAGTTTACATTCCTATTTGCCTTTAAAAAACACAGGAAAGATAATGGAAGTGAAAAACTATAATCTTATCCATTGTAGAATTTTTTAAAATATATTTGTATACCCACAATGCCATTAATGGCCATTACAGCCACCAAAAAGACGGAAATTCGAAGTTTAGCCTTCTGAAATGTCGACCATTGGTCTGCTGCCGCATTAATCAGAAGTAAACGACTTTTTCAAAGTCTCTTATGCACCTGAAGGACAGAGAAGCGAGTACCAAACGACAAGTGTCGTAAAGGAATGGGCCAATCTGAGCATTTCTGCCAAGAGCACCTTTGAATGTAAAAGCTTTAGTCCGTAAATAAAGGACCACGCCCCTCGATTTCGTAATGTCGGACGAGTTATCCAAATCCTGCATCTTTGTGTTTGCTTCGTATTAAGATGACCAATTGGTTTAGGGACGATCATCACTATCTCAGAGTTAGGGATAACATCCGTAGTAAATACACAGATTACGTATAGAAATAGATTTCAACAGTTATTAAAAACATCTGAAAGAAATTATCGCTCATACGGCGGCAATCGAACCCGCAACTCTCTAGATACAGTGGCTCAGAAAAAAAATCCGAACACTATGGTTGATCACAGAATTCAGAAAAAATATCTGGCAACGATTTTTTTTTAGAAATTAGTGATCTGGCAACCTTCGTGTCACGTGACACGAAGGTTGCCAGATCACTAATCCCCTCCCCCAACCTTCTCTGAGACCTCGGGGTCCATGTGACCTGGCCATTTAGCCCATCACTAATCACTAATCTCTAAAAAAAATCGTTGCCAGATATTTTTTCTGAATTCTGTAATCAACCATGGTGTTTGGATATTTTTATTGAGCGACTGTACATGCCAGAGCGCTCTAGAGATCCCGCCAGGTGAGCGATAATTTTTTTCAGATGTTTTTAATAGAGATAATATCTTTAAACTTTTGTAGTGACTACAACATAACTATTGAAACAAATACCATAATATAATAAAAAATTTATGAATTTTATACAGCTCTAACAATTAGTTACAAAAGGTCCTTTGTCGAATTTCCCTATTTTATAAAAGGCCTAGCTCACATACTTCCAGGTTCGCGTCCCAACTGTGCGAGCGTTGAAATTTATCCCTGCGAAACCCCACCACCACGGAACCCCTGAAAGGAAAAGAGGGCCACCGATGGCTTGTAAAGGATGCTGTCCAACCAGAGTCGGATTTAGGGGGGCGGGAGGGGGTCATCTCTCTTTTCAGAATGCCAGGCAAAAAATTATTAAACATTTTCATATTTCAACAATTTTTCTAGAATTGTTTTTAAAAATCTGCAAAACGAAGGGGAGAATGTTACACTGCAATGGAAATCTCATCTCTTCGAATGTTCCAGTCCCCTGTTTTATCTCTTCGAATGTTCCAGTCCCCTGTTTTATCTCTTCGAATGTTCCAGTCCCCCCTTTTATCTCTTCGAATGTTCCAGCCCCCCTTTTATCTCTTCGAATGTTCCAGTCCCCCCTTTTATCTCTTCGAATGTTCCAGTCCCCCCTTTTATCTCTTCGAATGTTCCAGTCCTCCCTTTTATCTCTTCGAATGTTTCAGTCCCCCTTTTATCTCTTCGAATGTTCCAGTCCCCCCTTTTATCTCTTCGAATGTTCCAGTCCCCCTTTTATCTCTTCGAATGTTCCAGTCCCCCTTTTATCTCTTCGAATGTTCCAGTCCCCCTTTTATCTCTTCGAATGTTCCAGTCCCCCCTTTCATCTCTTCGAATGTTCCAGTCCCCCCTTTTATTTCTTCGAATGTTTCAGTCCCCCCTTTTATCTCTTCGAATGTTCCAGTCCCCCTTTTATCTCTTCGAATGTTCCAGTCCCCCCTTTTATCTCTTCGAATGTTCCAGTCCCCCTTTTATCTCTTCGAATGTTCCAGTCCCCCATTTTATCTCTTCGAATGTTCCAGTCCCCCCTTTTATTTCTTCGAATGTTTAAGTCCACCCTTTTATCTCTTCGAATGTTCCAGTCCCCCTTTTATCTCTTCGAATGTTCCAGTCCCCCCTTTTATCTCTTCGAATGTTCCAGTCCCCCCTTTTATCTCTTCGAATGTTCCAGTCCCCCCTTTTATCTCTTCGAATGTTCCAGTCCCCCTTTTATCTCTTCGAATGTTCCAGTCCCCCTTTTATCTCTTCGAATGTTCCAGTCTCCCCTTTTATCTCTTCGAACGTTCCAGTCCCCCCTTTTATTTCTTCGAATGTTTCAGTCCCCCCTTTTATCTCTTCGAATGTTCCAGTCCCCCTTTTACCTCTTCCAATGTTCCAGTCCCCCCTTTTATCTCTTCGAATGTTCCAGTCCCCTTTTATCTCTTCGAATGTTCCAGTCCCCCTTTTATCTCTTCGAATGTTCCAGTCCCTCTTTTATCTCTTTGAATGTTCCAGTCCCCCCTTTTATCTCTTCGAATGTTTCAGTCCCCCCTTTTATCTCTTTGAATGTTTCAGTCCCCCCTTTTATCTCTTCGAATGTTCCAGTCCCCCTTTTCTCTCTTCGAATGTTCCAGTCCCCCCTTTTATCTCTTCGAATGTTCCAGTCCCCCCTTTTATCTCTTCGAATGTTTCAGTCCCCCCTTTTACCTCTTCGAATGTTCCAGTCCCCCCTTTTATAGCTTCGAATGTTCCAGTCCCCCCTTTTATCTCTTCGAATGTTCCAGTCCCCCCTTTTACCTCTTCGAATGTTCCAGTCCCCCCTTTTATCGCTTCGAATGTTCCAGTTCCCCCTTTTATCTCTTCGAATGTTCCAGTCCCCCTTTTATCTCTTCGAATGTTCCAGTCCTCCCTTTTATCTCTTCTAATGTTCCAGTCCCCCCTTTTATTTTTTCGCAAGTTTCAGTCCCCCATTTTATCTCTTCGAATGTTCCAGTCCCCATTTTATCTCTTCGAATGTTCCAGTCTACCCTTTTATCTCTTCGAATGTTCCAGTCCCCCTTATCTCTCTTCGAATGTTTCTGTCCCCCTTTTATTTCTTCGAATGTTCCAGTCCTCCCTTTTATCTCTTCGAATGTTCCAGTCCCCCTTTTATCTCTTCGAATGTTCCAGTCCTCCCTTTTATCTCTTCGAATGTTCCAGTCCCCCTTTTATCTCTTCGAATGTTCCAGTCCCCCTTTTATCTCTTCGAATGTTCCAGTCCCCCCTTTTATCGCTTCGAATGTTCCAGTCCCCCCTTTTATCTCTTCGAATGTTCCAGTCCCCCCTTTTATCTCTTCCAATATTCCAGTCCCCCTTTTATCTCTTCGAATATTCCAGTCCCCCTTTTATCTCTTCGAATGTTCCAGTCCCCCCTTTTATCTCTTCGAATGTTCCAGTCCCCTATTTTATCTCTTCGAACGTTCCAGTCCCCCTTTTATCTCTTCGAATGTTTCAGTCCCCCCTTTTATCTCTTCGAATGTTCCAGTCCTCCCTTTTATCTCTCCGAATGCTCCAGTCCCCCCTTTTATCTCTTCGAATGTTCCTGTCCCCTCTTTTATCTCTTCAAATGTTTCAGTCCCCCCTTTTATGTCTTCGAATGTTCCAGTCCCCTGTTTTATCTCTTCGAATGTTCCAGTCCCCCCTTTTATCTCTTCGAATGTTCCAGTCCCCCTTTTATCTCTTCGAATGTTCCAGTCCCCCCTTTTATCTCTTCGAATGTTCCAGTCTCCCCTTTTATCTCTTCGAATGTTCCAGTCCCCCCTTTTATCTCTTCGAATGTTCCAGTCCCCCCTTTTATCTCTTCGAATGTTCCAGTCCCCCCTTTTATCTCTTCGAATCTTCCAGTCTCCCCTTTTATCTCTTCGAATGTTCCAGTCCTCCCTTTTATCTCTTCGAATGTTTCAGTCCCTCTTTTATCTCTTCGAATGTTCCAGTCCCCCATTTTATCTCTTCGAATGTTCCAGTCCCCCTTTTATCTCTTCGAATGTTCCAGTCCCTTCTTTTATCTCTTCGACTGTTCCAGTCCCCCCTTTTATCTCTTCGAATGTTTCATTCCCCCCTTTTATCTCTTCGAATGTTCCAGTCCCCCCTTTTATCTCTTCGAATGTTCCAGTCCCCCCTTTTATCTCTTCGAATGTTCCAGTCCCCCTTTTATCTCTTCGAATGTTCCAGTCCCCCCTATTATCTCTTCGAATGTTCCAGTCCCCCCTTTTATCTCTTCGAATGTTCCAGTCCCCCCTTTTATCTCTTCGAATGTTCCAGTCCCCCCTTTTATCTCTTCGAATGTTCCAGTCCCCCCTTTTATCTCTTCGAATCTTCCAGTCTCCCCTTTTATCTCTTCGAATGTTCCAGTCCTCCCTTTTATCTCTTCGAATGTTTCAGTCCCCCTTTTATCTCTTCGAATGTTCCAGTCCCCCATTTTATCTCTTCGAATGTTCCAGTCCCCCTTTTATCTCTTCGAATGTTCCAGTCCCTTCTTTTATCTCTTCGAATGTTCCAGTCCCCCCTTTTATCTCTTCGAATGTTTCATTCCCCCCTTTTATCTCTTCGAATGTTCCAGTCCCCCCTTTTATCTCTTCGAATGTTCCAGTCCCCCCTTTTATCTCTTCGAATGTTCCAGTCCCCCTTTTATCTCTTCGAATGTTCCAGTCCCCCCTATTATCTCTTCGAATGTTCCAGTCCCCCCTTTTATCTCTTCGAATGTTCCAGTCCCCCCTTTTATCTTTTCGAATGTTTCAGTCCCCACTTTTATCTCTTCGAATGTTCCAGTCCCCCCTTTTATCTCTTCGAATGTTCCAGTCCCCCCTTTTATCTCTTCGAATGTTCCAGTCTCCCATTTTATCTCTTCGAATGTTCCAGTCCCCCCTTTTATCTCTTCGAATGTTCCAGTCTCCCATTTTATCTCTTCGAATGTGCCAGTCCCCCCTTTTATTTCTTCGAATGTTTCAGTCCCCCCTTTTATCTCTTCGAATGTTCCAGTTCCCCCTTTTATCTCTTCGAATGTTCCAGTCCCCTTTTATCTCTTCGAATGTTCCAGTCCCCCTTTTATCTCTTCGAATGTTCCAGTCCCCCTTTTATCTCTTCGAATGTTCCAGTCCCTCTTTTATCTCTTCGAATGTTCCAGTCCCTCCTTTTATCTCTTCGAATGTTTCAGTCCCCCCTTTTATCTCTTCAAATGTTCCAGTCCCCCTTTTCTCCCTTCGAATGTTCCAGTCCCCCCTTTTATCTCTTCAAATGTTCCAGTCCCCCCTTTTATCTCTTCGAATGTTCTAGTCCCCCCTTTTATCTCTTCGAATGTTCCAGTCCCCCCTTTTATCTCTTCGAATGTTCCAGTCCCCCTTTTATCTCTTCGAATGTTCCAGTCCCCCCTATTATCTCTTCGAATGTTTCAGTCCCCCCTTTTATCTCTTCGAATGTTCCAGTCCCCCCTTTTATCTCTTCGAATGTTTCAGTCCCCCCTTTTATCTCTTCGAATGTTCCAGTCCCCCCTTTTATCTCTTCGAATGTTCCAGTCCCCCTTTTATCTCTTCGAACGTTCCAGTCCCCCTTTTATCTCTTCGAATGTTCCAGTCCCCCTTTTATCTCTTCGAATGTTCCAGTCCCCCCTTTTATCTCTTGGAATGTTCCAGTCACCCCTTTTATCGCTTCGAATGTTCCAGTCCCCCCTTTTATCTCTTCGAATGTTCCAGTCCCCCCTTTTATCTCTTCGAATGTTCCAGTCCTCCCTTTTATCTCTTCGAATGTTCCAGTCCCCCCTTTTATCTCTTCGAATGTTTCAGTCCCCCCTTTTATCTCTTCGAATGTTCCAGTCCCCCCTTTTATCTCTTCAAATGTTTCAGTCCCCCCTTTTATCTCTTCGAATGTTCCAGTCTCCCCTTTTATCGCTTCGAATGTTCCAGTCCCCCCTTTTATCTCTTCGAATGTTCCAGTCCCCCTTTTATCTCTTCGAATGTTCCAGTCCCCCCTTTTATCTCTTCGAATGTTCCAGTCTCCCCTTTTATCTCTTCGAATGTTCCAGTCCCCCCCCTTTTATCTCTTCGAATGTTCCAGTCCCCCCTATTATCTCTTCGAATGTTCCAGTCCCCCCTTTGATCTCTTCGAATGTTCCAGTCCCCCCTTTTATCTCTTCGAATGTTCCAGTCCCCCCTTTTATCTCTTCGAATGTTCCAGTCCCCCTTTTATCTCTTCGAATGTTCCAGTCCTCCCTTTTATCTCTTCGAATGTTCCAGTCCCCCCTTTTATCTCTTCGAATATTCCAGTCCCCCCTTTTATCTCTTCGAATGTTCCAGTCCCGCCTTTTATCTCTTCGAATGTTCCAGTCCCCCCTTTTATCTCTTCGAATGTTTCAGTCCCCCCTTTTATCTCTTCGAATGTTCCAGTCCCCCCTTTTATCGCTTCGAATGTTCCAGTCCCCCCTTTTATCTCTTCGAATGTTCCAGTCCCCCCTTTTATCTCTTCGAATGTTCCAGTCCCCCTTTTATCTCTTCGAATGTTCCAGTCCCCCCTATTATCTCTTCGAATGTTCCAGTCACCCCTTTTATCTCTTCGAATGTTCCAGTCCCCCCTTTTATCTCTTCGAATGTTCCAGTCCCCCCTATTATCTCTTCGAATGTTCCAGTCCCCCCTTTTATCTCTTCGAATGTTCCAGTCCCCCCTTTTATCTCTTCGAATGTTGCAGTCCCCCCTTTTATCTCTTCGAATGTTCCAGTCCCCCCCTTTTATCTCTTCGAATGTTCCAGTCCCCCCCTTTTATCTCTTCGAATGTTCCAGTCCCCCCTTTTATCTCTTCGAATGTTCCAGTCCCCCCTTTTATCTCTTCGAATGTTTCAGTCCCCCCTTTTATCTCTTCGAATGTTCCAGTCCCCCCTTTTATTTCTTCGAATGTTCCAGTCCCCCTTTTATCTCTTCGAATGTTCCAGTCCCCCCTTTTATCTCTTCGAATGTTCCAGTCCCCCTTTTATCTCTTCGAATGTTCCAGTCCCCCCTATTATCTCTTCGAATGTTCCCGTCCCCCCTTTTATCTCTTCGAATGTTTCAGTCCCCCCTTTTATCTCTTCGAATGTTCCAGTCCCCCTTTTATCTCTTCGAATGTTCCAGTCCCTCCTTTTATCTCTTCGGAATGTTCCAGTCCCCCTTTTATCTCTTCGAATGTTCCAGTCCCCCTTTTATCTCTTCGAATGTTCCAGTCCCCCCTTTTATCTCTTCGAATGTTCCAGTCCCCCCTTTTATCTCTTCGAATGTTGCAGTCCTCCCTTTTATCTCTTCGAATGTTCCAGTCCCCCCTTTTATTTCTTCGAATGTTCCTGTCCCCCCTTTTATCTCTTCGAATGTTCCAGTCCCCCCTTTTATCTCTTCAAATGTTCCAGTCCCCCCTTTTATCTCTTCGAATGTTCCAGTCCCCCCTTTTATCTCTTCGAATGTTCCAGTCCACCCTTTTATCTCTTCGAATGTTCCAGTCCCCCCTTTTATCTCTTCGAATGTTTCAGTCCCCCCTATTATCTCTTCGAATGTTCCAGTCCCCCCTTTTATCTCTTCGAATGTTCCAGTCCCCCCTTTTATCTCTTCGAATGTTTCAGTCCCCCCTTTTATCTCTTCGAATGTTCCAGTCCCCCCTTTTATCTCTTCGAATGTTCCAGTCCCCCTTTTATCTCTTCGAATGTTCCAGTCCCCCCTTTTATCTCTTCGAATGTTCCAGTCTCCCCTTTTATCTCTTCGAATGTTCCAGTCCCCCCTTTTATTTCTTCGAATGTTTCAGTCCCCCCTTTTATCTCTTCGAATGTTCCAGTCCCCCCTTTTATCTCTTCGAATGTTCCAGTCCCCTTTTATCTCTTCGAATGTTCCAGTCCCCCTTTTATCTCTTCGAATGTTCCAGTCCCTCTTTTATCTCTTGGAATGTTCCAGTCCCCCCTTTTATCTCTTCGAATGTTTCAGTCCCCCCTTTTCTCTCTTCGAATGTTCCAGTCCCCCCTTTTATCTCTTCGAATGTTCCAGTCCCCCCTTTTATCTCTTCGAATGTTTCAGTCCCCCCTTTTATCTCTTCGAATGTTCCAGTCCCCCCTTTTATCGCTTCGAATGTTCCAGTCCCCCCTTTTATCTCTTCGAATGTTCCAGTCCCCCCTTTTATCTCTTCGAATGTTCCAGTCCTCCCTTTTATCTCTTCGAATGTTCCAGTCCCCCCTTTTATTTTTTCGAATGTTCCAGTCCCCCGTTTTATCTCTTCGAATGTTCCAGTCCCCCCTTTTATCTCTTCGAATGTTCCAGTCCCCCTTTTATCTCTTCGAATGTTCCAGTCCCCCCTTTTATCTCTTCGAATGTTTCAGTCCCCCTTTTATCTCTTCGAATGTTCCAGTCCTCCCTTTTATCTCTTCGAATGTTCCAGTCCCCCTTTTATCTCTTCGAATGTTCCAGTCCCCCTTTTCTCTCTTCGAATGTTCCAGTCCCCCCTTTTATCTCTTCGAATGTTCCAGTCCCCCCTTTTATCTCTTCGAATGTTTCAGTCCCCCCTTTTATCTCTTCGAATGTTCCAGTCCCCCCTTTTATCGCTTCGAATGTTCCAGTCCCCCCTTTTATCTCTTCGAATGTTCCAGTCCCCCCTTTTATCTCTTCGAATGTTCCAGTCCTCCCTTTTATCTCTTCGAATGTTCCAGTCCCCCCTTTTATTTTTTCGAATGTTCCAGTCCCCCGTTTTATCTCTTCGAATGTTCCAGCCCCCCGTTTTATCTCTTCGAATGTTCCAGTCCCCCTTTTATCTCTTCGAATGTTCCAGTCCCCCCTTTTATCTCTTCGAATGTTTCAGTCCCCCTTTTATCTCTTCGAATGTTCCAGTCCTCCCTTTTATCTCTTCGAATGTTCCAGTCCCCCTTTTTTCTCTTCGAATGTTCCAGTCCCCCCTTTTATCTCTTCGAATGTTTCAGTCCCCCTTTTATCTCTTCGAATGTTCCAGTCCCCCCTTTTATCTCTTCGAATGTTCCAGTCCCCCCTTTTATCTCTTCGAATGTTCCAGTCCCCCCTTTTATCGCTTCGAATGTTCCAGTCCCCCCTTTTATCTCTTCGAATGTTCCAGTCCCCCCCTTTTATCTCTTCGAATGTTCCAGTCCCCCTTTTATCTCTTCGAATGTTCCAGTCCCCCCTTTTATCTCTTCGAATGTTCCAGTCTCCCCTTTTATCTCTTCGAATGTTCCAGTCCCCCCCTTTTATCTCTTCGAATGTTCCAGTCCCCCCTATTATCTCTTCGAATGTTCCAGTCCCCCCTTTTATCTCTTCAAATGTTCCAGTCCCCCCTTTTATCTCTTCGAATGTTTCAGTCCCCCCTTTTATCTCTTCGAATGTTCCAGTCCCCCTTTTATCTCTTCGAATGTTCCAGTCCCCCCTTTTATCTCTTCGAATGTTCCAGTCCCCCCTTTTATCTCTTCGAATGTTCCAGTCCCCCCCTTTTATCTCTTCGAATGTTTCAGTCCCCCCTTTTATCTCTTCGAATGTTCCAGTCCCCCCCTTTTATCTCTTCGAATGTTCCAGTCCCCCCTTTTATCTCTTCGAATGTTCCAGTCCCCTCTTTTATCTCTTCGAATGTTCCAGTCCCCCCTTTTATCTCTTCGAATGTTCCATTCCCCCCATTTATCTCTTCGAATGTTCCAGTCCCCCCTTTTATCTCTTCGAATGTTGCAGTCCCCCCTTTTATCTCTTCGAATGTTCCAGTCCCCCCTTTTATCTCTTTTTGGGGTGGGGGTGGCTCAGTCGGTAGCGCGCCAGGCTCGTAATCTGTAGTTCCCAGGTTCGAGTCCCAACTGGGTCAGCGTTGAGATTTATCTCCGCAAAATTCCCCGCCGTGCCCGCGGTCAGTAGGGGACACCGATGGGCTTGGAAAGGCCGCCGTCCGTCGGATGGGACGTTAAGCCGTGGCCCCGTGTGCGGGAGAGCCATACCCTGTGCACGTTAAAGAACACGCTGGATGGCCTTGACGGGAGGCTACCATCTGTCTCCCAACAGCTGTTCCAGTGGGTCCCCTCCCCCAACCTTCTCTGAGCCTTCGGGGTCCATGTGACCTGGCCATTTAGCCCATGGTGTGCAAAAAAGTGCCGCTCAGAGGTAAAACAACCCAACCCAACAACCCTTTTATCTCTTCGAATGTTCCAGTCCCCCCCCTTTTATCTCTTCGAATGTTCCTGTCCCCCCTTTTATCTCTTCGAATGTTCCAGTCCCCCCTTTTATCTCTTCGAATGTTCCAGTCCCCCTTTTATCTCTTCGAATGTTCCAGTCCCCCCTTTTATCTCTTCGAATGTTTCAGTCCCCCCTTTTATCTCTTCGAATGTTCCAGTCCCCCCCTTATATCTCTTCGAATGTTCCAGTCCCCCCTTTTATCTCTTCGAATGTTCCAGTCCCCCCTTTTATCTCTTCGAATGTTCCAGTCCCCCCTTTTATCTCTTCGAATGTTCCAGTCCCCCCTTTTATCTCTTCGAATGTTCCAGTCCCCCCTTTTATCTCTTCGAATGTTCCAGTCCCCCCTTTTATCTCTTCAAATGTTTCAGTCCCCCCTTTTATCTCTTCGAATGTTCCAGTCCCCCCTTTTATCTCTTCGAATGTTCCAGTCCCTCCTTTTATCTCTTCGAATGTTCCAGTCCCCCCTTTTATTTCTTCGAATGTTCCAGTTCCCCCCTTTTATCTCTTCGAATGTTCCAGTCCCCCCTTTTATCTCTTCGAATGTTTCAGTCCCCCCTTTTATCTCTTCGAATGTTCCAGTCCCCCCCTTATATCTCTTCGAATGTTCCAGTCCCCCTTTTATCTCTTCGAATGTTCCAGTCCCCCCTTTTATCTCTTCGAATGTTCCAGTCCCCCCTTTTATCTCTTCGAATGTTCCAGTCCCCCCTTTTATCTCTTCGAATGTTCCAGTCCCCCCTTTTATCTCTTCGAATGTTTCAGTCCCCCCTTTTATCTCTTCGAATGTTCCAGTCCCCCCTTTTATCTCTTCGAATGTTTCAGTCCCCCCTTTTATCTCTTCGAATGTTCCAATCCCCCCTTTTATCTCTTCGAATGTTCCAGTCCCCCTTTTATCTCTTCGAATGTTCCAGTCCCCCCCTTTTATTTTTTTCGAATGTTCCAGTTCCCCCCCCTTTTATCTCTTCGAATGTTCCAGTCTCCCCTTTTATCTTTCTTCGGCTCGATTGCGTCTTTTGTCACCCACTCTTTATTTTTTTTTTCTAGATCCGGGTCTATGTCCAATATGGATGAAATGTTAAACCGTGGTCTTGTGTCGAAAAAGAAGACTCACATCCTACCCATTTCAGAGAACAGTATGGATAGCCTTGACGAGAGGTTTCCATCTGTCCCCAGTGGGTTTCTTTTCCCTCACTCACCTCGTATCTTTTGGGGTCCTTGTGTCGTGCCCATTTTAGCCTATTTGGTGACAAAAAATGCCTCTCAAAGGTAAAAGCACCCGACCTGATTTTAGAAACTTTCGTTTTCGAAAAGCGAGCTTCTGTTTTCCTTTTTGTCGTCCGTCCCCCCGCAGATATTCAACTTTTTTAAGGAATAAACGAAAGGCTTGAACGTGATAGACGTTGTGTGAATTCCAGACAAACCACTCTCCTAAAAACATGACCCCCGGTGATGTTGCATCAGATATTTATTCGGTATGTATACGGTATGCTGACAGTTTCGTTTGACTATCAGGGTTCTTCCATTGATTGAGTTCCTGGACTTAGTAAAACCATCAACTCACAACGACATTGTGAAACTTTCGCCATTTGAAGCGCCTGGAACTTTTAACAACGAATGATGTTTTGTTGATTGAGAAAGTCTGCTCCAACCTGTCCAAACAACGTTCAACAGGTATGTTTGAGAATGCCTGAAACATCCTACCTGTAGTCACGGCATCCCCTCTATTCGAGTGTCCCACTTCTGGACCTCTAAAAGAAGGCTATGAAAAGAGGTAAGTTGAAGTGGGCGAAGAGGTTCGGCATGCAACAGCCAAAGTCGCTCTAGGAAAGAAGGTGTCACGCTACTCACTTCATGTTAGGACAAATACCTGAATAAAAATAAATAAATACCCCCTCAAGCAGCTGCTTGCCACAGAGGTCTGACAGGAGCCTGTCAGTTTATATGCCACAGTAGAAGATCTGAGAGGATGGCAGGACCTCAGCAAACATCCATGCCTTACCCGGGTCTCGAACCCAGGTCCCGTAGATCAGTAGCCAAGCGCGCTAACCACTCGGCCACGGGACGGCTTACCTGAATAAGCATGGCGAAATTCAAGAGATCAATGCATTGGCTGTCTGATTTTCATTTGAGCGATCCTTATTTAATGCATTGATGTTGATGACCTACGTTTTCCCTCCATCACTTAAAAAGGACCTTTTGGTGAAAAAAGTTTAACGCTCCTGCATTTATATATATTGAATTTCTATAAAACTAAATCTATTTCGTGATGGTTTGTTTGTAATCTTCTTTAACTTCAGTTCATCAAAGTATTGCCCTATTTTGTTTTCTGTTGCGTTAAGTGTCAGTTTTGATTTTCTGTTATTTTAATAAATCTGAGCAAAGGCCTTCATAATTCCTAATTAAGAAAACTTTGTTTTCAACTGCGCAAATGTCCTCGATGTGAGTCGGTGAAAATGGAAAACGATGAAAATTACTTTTTTCTGGAAAGTGGTTGCAGCGAATAATACGTTCAATAATAATACTCTGTCTTCAGATATATTTTAGTATAATCCCGTTAAAGACTGATTTTTCAAAGGAGTGGCCACTCGAAGAGCAAGTTGTCTGAAGCGAATCATACGATGACATCACCTGACCTTCAATCTTAAGCCACTCCCCGTTGTTTTGTAAGTTGCCAGTTTTCAGATCAATAAATCAAAATGCGAAGGACAATTTTAGAGTAACAACCTTTCACGAAGGCAGACGAAACTATTTTCGCTTTCATTTTGCCGTCGACGCTTGAAACTTAGTCACTTTACGATTGGCTGAAAAAATAAAGGAAGACATAAATCCTACTTTATGCTGCAAAAGTTGCAGAGTCATCTTTCATTTATTTGGCCGAAAAAAGAAATAAAACATGCTTCGTCATGTTGGAAAGCTATCAAGCAATGTCGCATTGGGGAAAACGTGTTAAAAATCTACCTACGCATTCAATGAATTCACACAAAGGAAACAAGAATGATGTTTTTGAGAAACTGAAGCTAAAAATAGACGAACGAAGTCGAAGAGCATATCATATCAAGACCAATGTACATATCACAGAAGAAATTGTAGTGATATGCATCATAGACACGACTGGGGAAGTCGAGAAAAATGGTACCAACCAGAAATCTTTACCACAGGTCAGGGCAAAAAATGAGTCATCTCCGGTCATAAGATGGTTACGTCCGTTGGACAGCAGCAGAAGGCACACTAGTCATAAACGCGTCCTACAAATAGCTGTTCCGTGCTCTAACGGGGTTCATACAGTGACAAGAAGTGGTTGTGTGTCACGTGTGTGTTAGTCGCTCCGTGAAATAGGTTGTTGTTTTACCTCTGAGCGGCACTTTTTTTGCACACCATGGGCTAAATGGCCAGGTCACATGGACCCCGAAGGCTCAGAGAAGGTTGGGGGAGGGGACCCACTGGAACAGCTGTTGGGAGACAGATGGTAGCCTCCCGTCAAGGCCATCCAGCGTGTTCTTTAACGTGCACAGGATATGGCTCTCCCGCACACGGGACCACGGCTTAACGTCCCATCCGACGGACGGCGGCCTTTCCAAGCCCATCGGTGTCCCCTACTGACCGTGGGCAGGGCTGGGAATTTTTGCGGAGATAAATCTCAACGCTGACCAAGCTGGGACTCGAACCTGGGAACTACAGATTACGAGCCTGGCGCGCTACCGACTGAGCCCCCCCCCCCCCCCCCCGTGAAATAGGAGTCGCGCCAAAGATGTGAATGAGTGGCAAAAAGATGTTATGGCGTTTTGGCCGAGCCAAAGGGCATAGTGTACAAGAAGTTGCTGCCTTTGCAGGTGTGTCGAAATGTACTGTCCAAAGGCTCTTCCAGCAGTGGCGTACATCGCAGTCCACGTTAATCGTCGCCAGAACTGAGGCAAAAAAACTGTGTTCACCAATAGGGACTGCTGCAGTGTGTCACGCACTATTAGGGCAAACCACTTTGCAACGAGGCAGGAATTGCTCCAGTCAGTCAATGCAGGCCTACAACAAGCTGTTTCTAAAGGAACACTCAGAAAGGAACTGCATGCCATGGATATCTGGAGCAGAGTACCGCGGAAGAGACCCGTGTTAACAGCTCTGCACAAGACTGCACGGCTGCAGTGGGTGTGGCGCCACAAAGACTGGGCTGTCGACTCTTGGAAGCTTGTGATCTGGTTGGATGAATCACGTTTTTGCTTGTACTCGAATGATGCAAGGCGACGGGTACATCTAAGCCACATGAAGCCTTCCATGCGGATTGTGTGCAAGGTTCTGTTCAAGCCGGAGGAGTCTCTGTGATGTTCTGGGGGTGTTTCGCATACGAGGAAATGGGTCCTTTGGTTGCGGTGACGTCACACTTGAACCAGAAAGGTTATATGGACGACTACATGTTGCCTTTTGTGCAGCATCTCCACAGTGAACACGAAGGATACTCCAGTCTTCCAAGATGACAATTGTCACGTGCACAGGGCTCGAAGTGTGTCGGATTGGCATGATGAGCATTCTGAAGCCTTTGAACATCTCGACTGGCCCAACAAATCCCCGGATTTGAATCCCATAGAAAACTTGTGGGACTATTTAGGGCAACGAGAGTGAAGCGTCCCAGCTGCTGCGCCGTCCCAGATGCTGCAGTTCTGCCCAATCTGGCAGAACTGCAGCATTTGCTGCTGGAATAGTGGATGGATATTAATGTGCACTACATCCGCACCCTCGTGGCATCCATGCCAGACAGGATTTCATCTGTTCTTCGGTCGCACGGAGGCGTTACGCTCTATTAGGTGACATTCAGCCAGGGGCGACTAATATTTTGTCCGGTGAGATAATCTGTCAAGGTAAGAGGGAGGGCAAAACATTTTTCCTGTTTTAATGTGTCTTAAAAGAAACAACGCAATTAATCATAATGTATTTAATGGTGAAAATTGATGTCCCTTCCCGTGGAAATATTTCACTGATGGATTTTTTTTTTCTAGTTTGGGAGGTAACAACCTACTTGAAAAATTCTCTCGGGTGGATTTTCCTAATCCTGATCGTAGATATCTATGCACAGTGCCCATTTCATTTAGGAACAGACCCGTTCTATTTCAGGATAGAATCTGATTCAGAAATCTATAACTTCTTAAATTTCTACCCGTGTGCGGGAGAGTCATATCCTGTGCACGTTAAAGAACACGCTGGATGGCCTTGACTGGAGGCTACCATCTGTCTCCCAACAGCTTGTTCCAGTGGGTCCCCTCCCCCAACCTTCTCTGAGACTTCGGGGTCCTTGTGACCTAGCCATTTAGCCCATGGTGTGGAAAAAAGTGCCGCTCAGAGGTAAAACAACCCAACGTTAAAGAACGCGCTGGATGGCCTTGACGGGAGGCTACCATCTGTCTCCCAACAGCTTGTTCCAGTGGGTCCCCTCCCCCAACCTTCTCTGAGCCTTCGGGGTCCTTGTGACCTAGCCATTTAGCCCATTTTATGGAAAAAAGTGCCGCTCAGAGGTAAAACAACCCAACGTTAAAGAACGCGCTGGATGGCCTTGACGGGAGGCTACCATCTGTCTCCCAACAGCTTGTTCCAGTGGGTCCCTTCCCCCAACCTTCTCTGAGCCTTCGGGGTCCTTGTGACCTAGCCATTTAGCCCATGGTGTGGAAAAAAGTGCCGCTAAGAGGTAAAACAACCCAACGTTAAAGAACGCGCTGGATGGCCTTGACGGGAGGCTACCATCTGTCTCCCAACAGCTGTTCCAGTGGATCCCTTCCCCCAACCTTCTCTGAGCCTTCGGGGTCCTTGTGACCTGGCTATTTAGCCCATGGTGTGCTAAAAAGTGCCGCTCAGAGGTAAAACAACCCAACCCAAATCTTAAATTTCTTAGCTCTTTGTGGGAAATTTTGATTAAATGCAAATTAAAATCTGAAGCAAACCTACGTAATTCTCAAATATCAGCAGGGCTGTATCAATTGGGGGGGTGCACGCCCCCCCACCTTTCAGAATGCTAGTAACCGGAAGAAATGCGAAAGAAATGTGAAACATATATATATTATCTTTACTTTTTCCAATAAAGTTTCAAGACTTCTAAACAGATGAAAAAAGTTGATACCGGAACACCCGTTCCTGTTCACTCTGACTAAATACAGTCCCCCCCCCCCACCCCTATTTTTTCCCCCCTCGAGGTTTCTGATTCCTCGAAAATGCATCGCAGGAAGGTGGTATTGGAAGTTAATTCGGCTCGAGTCACCAAATGATAGGAACCAACAGGTTTTTAAATTATTGCTCAAAATGCGATTGTATATTTTAGTAAAGAAAAATTGAAAAGGCTATTGTTTTTATTTTTAATCTGAATTAAATTTTGTATCAATTATTTTAATTGACTTCGCTTCTATGAAAGATTATTGTTGAAAATCGAGATTTAAATATATTTGAATTCTTCATCTTTAATCTGTATTTTCATAAGAATAATTATTTAAGAAATTCTGAAATTGATTCCCTATTGAGATGAGTCTGTTCTTGTGTTTATAGGACTGGGTAGGTTTACCTCTGAGTGGCCCTTTTTTTACACCCTATGGTCTAAAGAGAGGTCGCAAAATATCCTCAATGACTCAGAGAAGATTTGGGTGTGTGTGTGGGGGGAGGGGGGCGATCTAGTGGACAGCTGTTAGGACACAAAATGGTAGCTGCTCATCAAGAGCATCTAGGAGGACATGGCTCTCCTGCACTCGGGCTACGGCTTAATGTCCCATCAAAAGGATGACGGCCCTCTTCTCACCGAGATAAGTCTCAACACAGGCACAATTGGAATGCGAACCTGGGAACTGCAGATTACGATCCTGGTGCTCTACCGACGGAGCCAAAGCCTCCCTTGTGGGTTGAGTTGTTTTATCTCTGAGCGGCACTTTTTTGCACACCAAGGGCTAAATGGCCAGGTCACAAGGACCCCGAGGGCTCAGGGAAGGTTGGGGGGGGGGGGTACCCAATGGTCAGCTGTTAGGAGACAGATGGTAGTTTCCCGTCAAGGCCATCCAGCGTGCTCTTTAACGTGCACAGGGTATGTTTCTACCGCATACGGAACCACAGCTTAACGGCCCATCCGACGGACGGCGGCCTTTCCAAGCCAATAACGAATAAATGGACTGAATATCCCTTTATTTATTTTGACGGCTAAATGCATACTCATTTAAACAATATAAGCTCCTGGTCCTGTTGATCTGTTGTTGTCTCCCTAATCCAAAAACTGGGACGGCAACCTAACCTATGAGACATTTCATCATTGAGCTACTTTAAATGGGAAAGAAAAGGCGCTGCTCCTATTCAAAGCAGCCAATTAATTACAAGCTCCGTTCACTATTTTGAGACCTGACTTGCTTAGCCGTGCAATCACCTCAGGCGTCGATGAAAAAATATGAAATAAATCATTGTAACCCTTATTAACAATTTAATAGTGAATTGTTCAGTGATGAGGTCTAAGTTGTTCTTTCACAGACGTGGCAGAGAGTTTTAATCTCGTGCTCTGACATCACAGAAACCTAGTTACACGTTTCTTTTGAATTTCGTAAGGACATCAGTTTTCAAGTAGCACTGCTGCAGATCATTTTTTTATCAAAGGCTTGATAGGTGCTTTTTTATGGTAGTTGGATTCGTGTGTGTAGGACTCATTTTTGTCACAGAGTCGGTCGTAAAATTTTCTAGTAAAGTTTTTGTCATTCCAACTTGTGATTTGCGGAACCAATTGTGAGTGAAAAGAGAGTCGGGTTAAAAAGGCTCTTTCCACATAAGCTCTTTCTTTCAAGCGAGTGTTTGAAAAACATCCTTTCGAATCGTTTCCGTCTGCGAAAAAATGGCCAAGCTGAAATCAGGTCACAATGACACCGTATTTTATCAGTGGCACGTGCCTGCGGTGTAGCTTTGTTTGGTGAACTCGTTTCAAAGCTTTGAAAAGTGAAATTCCAGCTTCCCTTTGGAGAGAGAGTTTGACAGTCACTCAGCAATCAATGCTCTTGCGACATCACTGCATAGCTGCATCATGCCGACGTCACAAAGACAGGGCTGGGCACAGTAATGGCAAAATTTATAACGCATTCATAAAGTGGCAACATGCCACATTGATTTCTGAGTACAGTCGCTCAAAAAATATCCGAACACTATGGTTGATTACAGAATTCAGAAAAAATATCTGGCAACGATTTCTTTTAGAAATTAGTGATCTGGCAACCTTCGTGTCACGTGATTACAGAATTCAGGAAAAATATCTGGAGCGTGTACAGCAACTGTACACGCTCCAGTTACCGTTCACAGCAAACTGGAGAGTGTGCAGTTACTGCACACGCTCCAGTTTGCTGTGAACGGTAACTGCACACGCTCAATATTTCCGTGAGTGAGCTCACACGGTCCAATGTGCTGTGAACATTAACCGCAACCGCTCCAGTTTGCTGTGAACGGTAACTGCACACGCTCAATATTTCCGTGAGTGAGCCCACACGATCTAGGTCTTTGTGAGCTCACACGATCCAATGTGCTGTGAACATTAACCGCAACCGCTCCAGTTTGCAGTGAACGGTAACTGCACACGCTCAATATTTCCGTGAGTGAGCCCACACGATCTAGGTCTTTGTGAGCTCACACGATCCAATGTGCTGTGAACATTAACCGCAACCGCTCCAGTTTGCAGTGAACGGTAACTGCACACGCTCAATATTTCCATGAGTGAGCCCACACAATCTAGGTCTTTGTGAGCTCACACGATCCAATGTGCTGTGAACATTAACCGCAACCGCTCCAGTTTGCTGTGAACGGTAACTGCACACGCTCAATATTTCCGTGAGTGAGCCCACACGATCTAGGTCTTTGTGAGCTCACACGATCTAATGTGCTGTGAACATTAACCGCAACCGCTCCAGTTTGCAGTGAACGGTAACTGCACACGCTGAATATTTCCGTGAGTGAGCCCACACGATCTAGGTCTTTGTGAGCTCACACGATCCAATGTGCTGTGAACATTAACCGCAACCGCTCCAGTTTTCAGTGAACGGTAACTGCACACGCTCAATATTTTCGTGAGTGAGCCCACACGATCTAGGTCTTTGTGACACGATCCAATGTGCTGTGAACATTAACCGCAACCGCTCCAGTTTGCAGTGAACGGTAACTGCACACGCTGAATATTTCCGTGAGTGAGCCCACACGATCTAGGTCTTTGTGAGCTCACACGATCCAATGTGCTGTGAACATTAACCGCAACCGCTCCAGTTTGCAGTGAACGGTAACTGCACACGCTCAATATTTCCGTGAGTGAGCCCACACGATCTAGGTCTTTGTGAGCTCACACGATCCAATGTGCTGTGAACATTAACCGCAACCGCTCCAGTTTGCAGTGAACGGTAACTGCACACGCTCAATGTTTCCGTGAGTGAGCCCACACAATCTAGGTCTTTGTGAGCTCACACGATCCAATGTGCTGTGAACATTAACCGCAACCGCTCCAGTTTGCAGTGAACGGTAACTGCACACGCTCAATATTTCCGTGAGTGAGCCCACACGATCTAGGTCTTTGTGAGCTCACACGATCCAATGTGCTGTGAACATTAACCGCAACCGCTCCAGTTTGCAGTGAACGGTAACTGCACACGCTCAATATTTCCGTGAGTGAGCCCACACGATCTAGGTCTTTGTGAGCTCACACGATCCAATGTGCTGTGGACATTAACCGCAACCGCTCCAGTTTGCAGTGAACGGTAACTGCACACGCTCAATATTTCCGTGAGTGAGCCCACACAATCTAGGTCTTTGTGAGCTCACACGATCCAATGTGCTGTGAACATTAACCGCAACCGCTCCAGTTTGCAGTGAACGGTAACTGCACACGCTCAATATTTCCGTGAGTGAGCCCACACGATCTAGGTCTTTGTGAGCTCACACGATCCAATGTGCTGTGAACATCAACCGCAACCGCTCCAGTTTGCTGTGAACGGTAACTGCACACGCTCCATATTTATTGCATTATATATTCATACGCATTATAAATAAATAATAATAAATACCCCCTCAAGCAGCTGCTTGCCACAGAGGTCTGACATTATATATATTAAAAAAAAGTATCCGAACTCTACGGTTGATTACAGAATTCAGAAGAAATATCTGGCAACGATTTCTTTTAGAAATTAGTGACCTGGAAACCTTCGTGTCACGTGACACGAAGGTTTCCGTTTCATATTATTCCACTTACATGCACGTAGACGAAAAATCTTTCTCCCTAAATAGTCCCTCAGTTTTTGCATAATCATATATTTGAATTGGGTTGTTTTACCTCTGAGCGACACTTTTTTTCACAATAGGCTATAAATGGCCAGGTCACAAAGACCCCGAGGGATCAGAGAATCAAGTTTTTGAAGACTTTCAGAGTTATCATTGGGTTTATCCACGGATTAATCATTTTCCTTTTTAGTGTTTCTAGGAGGGGCGGGGGTGGCTCTGTCGGTCACGCACTCAGGATTTAGTTTCGGGAGGAGTAGGGAGGGGGAGGGGTTCTGAGAATAAGACTTAAATTTTCCCGATTACTAAAGTATTCCTTCGGACAGCAAAGATTAAAATGATATTCTACATGGAGTAAGATTTTTATAGTTTGTTTTTCTAGTGTCGGACATAAAATGTGGGCCTAAAATAAAATTATACAAAGACAATTTGATTTTAAAGCAGGTAGACAAGTTTAAAATTTCGTAAAAGACAACCGCATTTTCTCCCCCACCCCCGCCCCGGATATGTTCTTGGCTCCAGACTCGTAATCTGCAGCCCCAGGTTCGAGTCCCACCCGTGCCAACTTTGATATTTCTCCCCGCTAAACCCTCCCCCCATCTTCTGACAGAAAGGGGACATCGATGGATTTGGAGAGACCGCCCTCCTTTCGGATGCGACGTTAAAGTCTCCAATATGTTGAAAAACACGCTGGATGGCCTTGACAGGGAGGCCCCCCTTCCACCAAGTTCCTCTGAGTCCTTCGGGTCCTTGTGAACTGGTCATTTAGTCCATTGGGTGCAAAATGTGCCACTCAGAGATAAAACATCAACAATCCAGAACGAAAAGGAGAAAAAAATGTCTGCAGGTCACATTGCCGAAAGAAATGGTTATTTTCTGATGGTGTAGTGTTATCATACCTGGCCTGTTTCTGGGAGACATGGGTTCGAATCCCGCTCAGTGCAAAACCAAAGTGTTTCTTGTCTACAGAACATTTTCCTGTATTTTATTGCTGAATCATTTTCGAAATTAAAAATATCGCTGTAATGACTGGCTGTTCTTTTTTTAGTCTTTAAAATAATTGATAACTTCTTAGATCTGTTAACAGGGAACTTTTCTGCCATTTGAAAAGGTTCATTATTCAATATACCTAAACTCCCATTCCACTCCCTCTCCCGTAAAGGAGCTTTCTTTTTTACATTTATGGTTCAGGCTTATTTTACAGTATTGACGATTCCAGCGATTTAAAACATCATGATTCTCCTGCCCCCCAGCCCCCCCCCCCCAAAAAAAAATTATATATTCTAATTACTCACACTTATTGAATCAACTGGGGAGGGGAGGGACTCAATTCTTAAAATACCTTCAAAATATACGACCTAGATGATCGTATATATTGAAACGAAGGAAACCTTCTAATATAATGAGTTGAAAAGATATTTGTTGTCCTGACTGGGATAATTTCCTGTGATAATTTAATTCTGAAACGTTCTAATGTTTCGAGATGCGCTCGCAATATATTCTGATTTACATTTCATTTTACTGAACTAGTTGGGGCGGGGGTGGCTCAGTCGGTAGCGCGCCAGGCTCGTAATCTGTAGTTCCCAGGTTCGAGTCCCAGCTGGGTCAGCGTTAAGACTTATCTCCGCAAAACTCCCCGCTCTGCCCAAGATCAATAGGGGACACCGATAGGCTTGGTAAAGGCCGCCGTCCGTCGGATGGAACGTTAAGCCGTGGCCCCGTGTGCGGGAGAGCCATACCCTGTGCACGTTAAAGAACACGCTGGATGGCCTTGACGGGAGGCTACCATCTGTCTCCCAACAGCTGTTCCAGTGGGTTCCTTCCCCCAACCTTCTCTGAGCCTTCGGGGTCCTTGTGGCCTGGTCATTTAGCCCATGGTGTGCCAAAAAGTACCGCTCAGAGGTAAAACAACCCAACTGAATTAGCTACGGAGATTGATGTGAACATTTAACATTTATCGCAGGTTAATTCTTGGGTTTTGAAACATGGGAATATCGATCCTGACCGCTCCCACAGAAATCAGGTCAAGAATTAGCCCAACGATCAACTTCAGAGACAGCTAAATACTGCATTTCCGGAGAATTTGTTGCATTCCAAAGGAAATCAAAAAACGAAAAACTGAGACAGAATAAGACCCCGGAAAAGAAAAGCCCAGTAGCATTCGTCATCTGATTTCCTTTTCTACACGGTTTGTCCTTCGCCTACTATGTAACCGTGAAATTGCAGGAAATATCGTTTTCCTCTCATTAGCCACTTCGTGAGTTGACTCAAGATTCAAATATCAGTGACGTCTATTATCGTTCCTTGATATCCTTCAGTGACTACGAGCTTCGTCCACATTGCCCAGAGCGAAGACCCCACATTGCACGTGTTTACGGTCTCTCACGTGAGTTCAAGGTCTCCGAAGACACCCAATTGGGTTTCGGACCATTCTCCACGGCTGAGCGACCACCTGGCCGATGTTGGAATGTCAACCTCAGTTGTCGGCCTAGATCCACACAGTGTCCGGCTGACCCCGTCGTGACCTCGCCTCTCACGTGGGTGGCGCTAAGTAATGTCCGCCCTTGGCCTCAGGAGTAGGTGACCTTCTAGAGGCCGGCTTCGAGACCCTGAGCAAAACTGAAAAGGCAGGTGCTTTTGCACTGGGTTCACTCTTTGGGCGTAAGGTGCTGAATGGGTTGGCATGTGTTCTGTTTTCATACTGGGCAGAGGGTTCTTATTTTTACGTTTCTCTTTTCAGTTTTCTTCTTAGTTTTCTTTTATGCTAGTTTTTTTTTCTTTAACGGGTGGTGCTTAAATGAAGTCAAGGCAATCCCCACTCGGAAGCCTTTCTTCCGCTCTGCTTTTCGTCATTTGCTGCAATTAACGTGACTGCAAACGAGGTTCACCCAAAAGGAAAAACAAACAGAAAGTCCCATTGCTTCTGGCGAATCGGAAATTCCTTTTGGAAGGAAAGCAAAAAAAATATTGAATTTTTACTCCCTCAGCCCTAGATGAGTTGGGTTGTTTAACCTCAGAACGGCGCTCTTTTCGCACACAATGGATTAAACGGCCAGGTCATAAGGACCTCGAGGGCTCAGAGAAGGGTTGGGTTGGTTGTTTTACCTCTGAGCGGCACTTTTTTGCACACCATGGGCTAAATGGTCAGGTCACAAGGACCCCGAAGGCTCAGAGAAGATTGGGGGAGGGGACCCACTGGAACAGCTATTGGGAGACAGATGGTAGCCTCCCGTCAAGGCCATCCAGCGTGTTCTTTAACGTGCACAGGGTATGGCTCTCCCGCACACGGGGCCACGGCTTAACGTCCCGACGGACGGCGGCCTTTCCAAGCCCATCGGTGTCCCCTACTGACCGTGGGCAGGGCGGAGAATTTTGCAGAGATAAATCTCAATGCTGACCCAGCTGGGACTCGAACCTGGGAACTACAGATTACGAGCCTGGCGCTCAGAGAAGGTTGAGCGGAAAGGACCCACTGGAACAGCTGTTAGGAGACAGATGGTAGCCTCCCGTCAAGGCCATCCAGTGTGCTCTTTAACGTGAACAAGGTATGACTCTCCTTCACATGGAGCCAGGGTTCTACATTCCATCCGACGGACGGCGGCCATTCCAAGCCCATTGGAGTCCCCTACTGACCGTGGGCAGGGTGGGGAGTTTTGCGGAGATAAGTCTCAACGCTGACCCAGCTAGGACTCGAACCGAGGAACTGCAGATTACGAGCCTGGCGCGCTACCGACTGAGCCACTCCCCCCCCCCCCGCCCTCTGGATGAAAGAGGGGGAGGGAAGTCGAGGCTATTAGTGGAAACCCTTTGACCACCACATTCTACCACGTTAATAACGATGTCTTAAAAAAAGGGCGGGGGTGGCTCAGTCGGTAGCGCGCCAGACTCGTAATCTGCAGTCCCAGGTTCGAGTCCCAGCTGGGCCAGCGTTGAGATTTATCTCAGCAAAATTCCCCGCCCTGCCCACGGTCAGTAAGGGACACCGATGGGCTTGGAAAGGCCGCCGTCCGTCGGATGGGACGTTAAGCCGTGCCCCCCTGCTCTGTGCACGTTAAAGAACAGACTGGATGGCCTTGACCGGAGGCTACCATCTGTCTCCCAACAGCTGTTCCAGTGGGTCCCCTCCCCCAACCCTCGCTGAGCCTTCGGGGTCTTTGTGACCTGGCCGCTTAGCCCATGGTGTGCAAAAAAGTGCCTCTCAGAGGTAAAAACAACCCAACCGGTGTCTGAGTGGATAGCGCGCTTGGCTACTGATCAAAGGCACCTGGGTTGGAGCCTCGGGTAAGGCATGGATGTTTGTGTTGTGTTTCTGCTGAGGTCCCGCCATCCTCACAGACCTTCTACTATGACGTATTAAACTGAAGAGTTCTTGTCAGATCTCTGTGGCAAGCAGCTGCTTGAGAAGGTTTTTATTATTATTTTTTTATCAAGTTATATATCTGAGAATAAGCACAATTTACCAACACTTGACTCTTTACGTAATCTGTTTAAGCCACTTCTTCGGCCATGACACGACCTCCTTACTGATCCACGGAGTCCAGTGGCACATCCCTACCAGTTCTGCCTCGAGTGTATATGTTACCGCTAAAGTGCAGAAATCAGTTTTTCTACAGATTATCTAGGTATTGTGCAGATTAACTAGGGTGATCCGTTAACGTGCGGAAAATTGATTCATTTCTCAAATTACCTAGGTAATCTGCAAATTACCTGGATAATCTGCACATTACCTACTAGGCACTCGTTAAAGTGAAAATAAGATCTTTGCTGGAACAACAGGAACGTTTCTGTACGCTTAAATTAACATAATGTTATTTATCTAGTGTCCGAGAGTAGAGTTGAAACCAGGGTCATCCCTCTGTCAACATGAATCAGTCGTCCGATTTATAAAAAACGCCCCTAAAATGAACAGGCCAAGTGAGAACGAATCATTTTAGTGATTCGTTATCAAGAATGAATCACTTTACCGATTCGTTCTCACTTGGCCTCCGCCCATCCGGGGCGTTTTTTATAATGCGGACGAGTGAATCACGTGACACGAAGATTCATATTCAAGAGATTCACCACTATGAGAGAAACAAACTTTTGAACTTTAACGATACGGAAGCCGTTAATGTGCACATTACCTAGGTAAAATGCGGAAAACTCTTGATTCCGCACGTTAACGGAGCAAATCAGTTAATCTGCAGATTAGCTAGGTAATGTGCACATTAACGGCTTTCGAGCTTTAGCGGTAACAGATATATAGAAGTCTGTCGTTTAAATTTATTATGGACCAGTTATTGGAGGAACTGGATAAGTAAATTTGAATGATCTCTGTAAGGTACATGAGGAATAAATACGACATGATTTAATATAAATTTCTTATCAAAATTATTACATCAATTAACACATCTTTTCAGCTAGTTAATATATCTTTTTCTGTGTCAAATCAAGAAGTTGTGACCAATTAGGTGGCGGTGTGCGTTGATAGCTGTCACTTGCTGACGTTGTCAATGATCGTCCATGTCTTCGTCCAAAGATACATCAATTTCTATATCTTTATTTTCATGTAGAAAGTTGAGGATCAATGATTTTTTACACAAACAAATGTTTCAAGTGTGGTTTGTTTGGCAGAATGTTTTTTCGTTTTGTAAAGTTCGTGACTAGGGAAGCATTTAGGTTACGCTTGGAAGCAAAACTTCTTTCCCAATTTGGATCATTTTCGTCCAGAATTCTCCCACCGCGTCAGCGATAATTTGGAGGCGGGGGTGGCTCAGTCGGTAGCGTGTCAGGATCGTAATCTGTAGTTCTCAGGTTTGAGTCCCAGCTGAGTCAGCGTTGAGACTTATCTCCGCAAAATTCCCCGCCCCTCCCACGGTCAGTAGGGAAACCGATGGGCTTGGTAAGGCCGCCGTCCGTCGGTTAGGACGTTAAACCGTGGCCCCGTGTGCGGGGGAGAGCCATACCCTGTGCACGTTAAAGAACACGCTGGATGGCCTTGACGGGAGGCTATCATCTGTCTCCCAACAGCTGTTCCAGTGGGTCCCCTCCCCCAACCTTCTCTGAGCCTTCGGGGTCCATGTAACCTGGCCATTTAGCCCATGGTGCGTAAAAAAGTGCCGCTCAGAGGTAAAACAACCCAACTCTTAACAAAAAAACATTTTTTTGCATAAACTGTTATGGTTTCGTCATTTTTCAAATTTAGTGTTATTGTAACAATGGGAATTCAAACTAAATGAAGATTCGGGCAGTGCGAGGAGTAATAAGAATCACAATGTGTAAGGAAGTTCAAACGGATAGGCTACAGATTAAAAGTAATATCGCCCTTAAAAAACGGAAACATTCCTCCACTTAAAGTATTAGATCATTACATGTGACAGAAAGATAAATTTGATATCTTTTCCATTTTCATTTCCACTGCAAACCGAAAAAGCGAAGCAAAAGAAGTGAATTGCGTTTCGAAAGATTCCATGAAATCATCTGTAATCAAAATATCGTCAGCAGTAAAGAGGAAGCAAGCGATATTCACGTCCAATTTTCTCGCCGACAATGCGTGTTCTGGCAACAATGATTTGACTGAAAGCAAACGTTTGCCAGAAAATTACAAAACCGAAGCCTCAAGGTCAAAAGAGCGAAGCAGGGCCCGCAGACGACATGCAAAGTCGTCTGCGGGTGGCAATGCCAATGTCTCGAGATGAATCCACTTCGTTCAACTCTTCTGCGCGTGTTAGCCAATGTCAACGAAGTGAACATGCTCCACCAAATTGCACGCCACAACGCATTTTTCTTGTTCTTCACACGCAACGCAGAAGACAGGCCAGGAGGTGGAGTTAACTTGGACTTTATTTCGTCATCCACGTGTCATATCTAAGAAGTGGATTAGATGGGCACAATCAGAGATAAGAAGAGAAATCTAGAAGATCCGATACTTCTTCAGATGGGATTCTTCAAGAGATTTCACCTACGATTTGAAAAAAAAGGAATATTTATTTGTATTGGCTTCAAAATCTTTGAATTATCCAGACATACTAATGAGTTCATATGAGAGGCCGCCATATAGTTCTGTGGATTGCTTTCATAATTGTGGAGGTCATTTACACTACGCACCGTAGGGCTCCTAAATGTTGCTCACCTTAGGGCCCCTGGATCTCTAAATGCCCTGGGTTGATGAGATTTGATTGAGTTCTAAATATAGAAATTGTCAAATAGGTATTGTTGAGATTATATTTGGCTCCAAAAAAAATACTGGATTGATTGATAGTTATCGATGATAGTATTTGGAAATTGGACTTCACATTTCATTTCAGAATGAAAGATAAAGGCTAACAAAAATATCAGATACCACGGAGCTTTCGGGTTCCTTGATAAGAGTGGTGACAAATTGACTTATTCTGTGGATACCTGGGGCGGGGGTGGATCAGTCGGTAGCGCGCCAGGCTCGTCATCCGTAGTTTCCAGGTTCGAGTCCCAGCTTGGGTTAGCGTTGTGCCCTACGGTCAGTATGGGACACCGATGGGCTTGGAAAGGCCGCCGTCCGTCGGATGGGACGTTAAGCCGTGGCTCCGTGTCCGAGAGAGCCATACCCTGTGCACGTTAAAGAACACGCTGGATGGCCTTGACGAGAGGCTACCTTCTGTCTCCCAACAGCTGTTCCAGTGGGTCTCCTCCCCCAACCTTCTCTGAGTGCACCTGACGTAGAATTTGGAGTCCATGTGACCTGGCCATTTAGCCCATGGTGTGCAAAAAAGTGCCGCTCAGAGATAAAACAACCCAACCCAATCCGTGGATACCTTCGATTACTGTTTTCCCTTCTGTCGATCTCTAAGAGTTTCTTGAAAGTAGTTAAAAATTACAAATGCTACTGAAGAATCTACGTCAGGTACACTTTTGATCTTTGAAATGTTTTATCATTAGAAAGGACAGGTTGGGTTGTTTTACCTCTGAGTGGCACTTTTTTGCACACCATGGGCTAAATGGCCAGGTCACATGGACCCCGAAGGCTCAGAGAAGGTTGGGGGAGGGGACCAACTGGAATAGCTGTTGGGAATCAGATGGTAGCCTCCCGTCAAGGCCATCCAGCGTGTTCTTTAACGTGCACAGGGTATGGCTCTCCCGCACACGGGGCCACGGCTTAACGTCCCATCCGACGGACTGCGGCCTTTTCAAGCCCATCGGTGTCCCCTACTGACCGTGGGCAGGGCGGGGAATTTTTGCTGAGATATATCTCAACGCTGACCCAGCTGGGACTCGAAGAAACAGAAAGGACAGCTTTCCAAGAATATTTCATGACAATAACCAACCACCGAATGAACTCTTGCTGCGGACAGTTCCCCCCCTCCGTTGCACCGATTCATTTGTTTATTTCAGCCCAATCGGTTTATTTTTTTCTCCCAATGAATTGATTGTGGGGTGCATTGTCCTTTACCTCTCGTTCCCGCTCAAATGAAATGGCCTTGCGTCTACTTTCCGTCTGCTTCCTTATGATGACCTTGAGGCAGTCGGCGCCTTCCGCAAACGATCGCTTCCTGCGTTGCCATTCGCAATTTAGAAAAAACAATCAAAAATGTGCTAATTACTAATTCACGGTAATCGACCTGTCTCTCGATTAATCACCAGGATGCGAAATGTGAATGATAATTTCGTCTGCTAGATGTTCGCCGTGACTTCTTCGGTGTAAAGATTGTTCTTTACGGAGTCGACACCGAAAGGACGACGACCTCTCAGACACCAGGGTCAAGCACAGACCATCGGAGAGTCTGAGAGGCTGGAGGAGAGCTTGAATGCACTCGTGGTCTGTCAGTTCCAATTCGGGTCAAGTACGGCTATAAACAATTTCTTTTTCTCTTTGTGCGTACGATATTCAGATCAGCATTTGCCCGAGGTGACGCATTCAAGACATCCATCATTTCTGCTGTTCTAAATGTTTCAGATTTTCACCAATCAATCTGACGAGTCTTCGCACTTCTGATTAGAAATGCGAAATAGATTCATCAGCTTGTCCTCTTCTTTCTCTTTTCTGTTTGAATGATCTGATCAGACCGTGTTTTCATCCTGCATTAGTTATGGTTATATATTACAATTATAATTTTAATTTGGTGAGAAAAGAGAAACCGATGAATTTGGAAAGGTCCCTTCATAGGTCCCGATGGGATCAAAGCAGACGATCACCCGGCCACGCCACGGCACAGGAGGCGCCGAAGGAGATCACGTTGTTTATTAGATATGTATTTAAATATACATATAAATAAATAAATACCCCCTCAAGCAGCTGCTTGACACAAAGATCTGAGAGGAGCCTGTCAGTTTATATGCCATAGTAGAAGGTCTGAGAGGATGGCAGGACCTCAGACATAAATAAAAATAAATAAATATCCCCTCAAGCAGCTGCTTGCCACAGAGGTCTGACAGGAGTCTGTCAGTTTATATGCCATAGTAGAAGGTCTGAGAGGATGGCAGGACCTCAGCAGAAAACATACATCCATGCCATACCCGGGGCTCGAACCCAGGTCCCTTAGATCAGTAGCCAAGCGCGCTAACCACTCGGCCATGGGACGGCTAAATATACATATAAATAAATAAATATCCCCTCAAGCAGCTGCTTGCCACATAGGTCTGAGAGGAGCCTGTCAGTTTATATGCCATAATAGAAGGTCTGTGAGGATGGCAGGACCTCAGCAGAAAAACGACACATACATCCATGCCTTACCCGGGGCTCGAACCCAGGTCCCTTAGATCAGTAGCCAAGATATATAGTAGAAAATAAAAAAAATTATAATACAGTAATTGTAATTATAACAGATAACAATTTTCTTTTTTATAATTGAAAAACAGTTCTAGTTGGACACCCAAAATTTTCAAAAATTCCAAGTGAAGACAAATATGACTCGCATCCAGCATTTTCATTTGAATTAACTGAACTCTGATTTAAAAACGAATTTTTATCTTTCTCTCCAATTTCTGTTGTAATCAGAGAAATTTTGCTGCTGGTTTTTTTTCTCTATCTACCTAATAAACTAAGTAGAGGAAACAGATCATAAACACGGTTTCAATTTTCTTATTGCCACCTGGCTTTTGGAGTCTCACTTGTAGCAGTCTAGCGGGTGTTGATGTCGATCGATTTATGAGAAGAGAGTTGTTGGGTTGTTTTACCTCTGAGCTGCACTTTTTTGCACATCATGGGCTAAATGGCCAAGCCACAAGGATCCCGAAGGCTCAGAGAAGGTTGGGGGAGGGGACACACTGGAACAAGCTGTTGGGAGACAAATGGTAGCCTCCCGTCAAGGCCATCCAGCGTGTTCTTTAACGTGCACAGGGTATGGCTCTCCCACACACGGGGCCACGGCTTAACGTCCCATCCGACGGACGGCGGCCTTTCCAAGCCCAGCGGTGTCCCCTATTGACCGTGGACAGGGCGGGGAATTTTGCGGAGATAAATCTCAACGCTGACCCAGCTGGGACTCGAATCTGGGAACTACAGATTACGAGCCTAGCGCGCTACCGACTGAGCCACCCCCGCCCCATGAGAAGAGAGTGATGTCTCGCTTGGTAACATCCATTCCGGAGTGGTTCATCTCTTTTATTAGAAGGAATGGCGCATGTGTAGAAGCGAAATTTGGGTGTGTGTTTGGAGGGGGGGGGGAAGGCAATGAATAAAGGAAATGTTTCAAAATGCTTTTTTATTTTCTTTCTTTTATTCCGGTTTCAAAAATAAATTTATTTCTGCTTTTTTTGGCTGTTCGATTCTGATGACTTAGTGTGACTTGTCGAATGACGTAATCTGTTTTTAAAATCAATGATCGTAGCTGATGATAGACAGGAGCTTTGCACCAATAAATATCAATTATGAAAATACTTTGGCTTTTACGTCAATAGGTTTATATTTTACTATATTAATTTTGTTTAATCACGTGAAGTGAAGCATTGAATAATATGTCATTTCTGTGAAGATGTCAAATGACGCTCATGTACAGTCGCTCAAAAAAAATCCGAACACTATGGTTGATTAAAGAATTCAGAAAAAATATCTGGCAACGATTTTTTTTTAGAAATTAGTGATCTGGCAACCTTTGTCTATGTCCCATCTATGTCCCATTCGTCTATGTAGACGAAGGTTGCCAGATCACTAATTTCTAAAAAAAATCGTTGCCAGATATTTTTTCTGAATTCTTTAATCAACCATAGTGTTCGGATATTTTTTTGAGCGACTGTACATCTAATGTTTTTAAAGGGTTGTTATTATGTTCCATTTTATAACATCTCTATAAAACTTTTAAATCAGCTAATCTTTATTTTTCGTTAGTGGTGTCTTTTTTTTCTCATAAAATTATAGCCATATTTGTTTTTCAAAAGTATTTCCCAGAAGAAACTAATTTGTTTAAATTTTAAGAAGCAATTTTTTGCAAATAATGCACGATTTTTTTAAACATCGTTATGGAAATGTGAAAGATGACTTACGTTGTTTCAAAGTATTTAAACGTTAAATCGCCTAAAGACTCCGAACTGGGTCGGAGTAGGCGATCCACGGGACAGCTGTTAAGACTCCCGCCACGGCCAGCCAGCTTTGCTCTAAAGTGCACAGAGTATGGCTTTCCTGCACACGAGGCCTTAATGTCCCATCCGACGGACTACGGCCATTCCAAGTCCATCTATGTCCCATCCGACCGCATAAGGCCATTTCAAGTCCATTTGTGTCCCATTCGATGGACTACGATCATTACAAGCCCATCTGATGGAATACAGCCATTTCAAGCCCATCTGTATCCATCTGGTGGACTACAGTCATTCCATGCCCATTTGTATCCGATCTGATGGGCTACAGCCATTCCATGTCCATCTGTGTCCCATCTGATGGGCTGCAACCGTTCAAAGCCCATCTGTGTACAATCCGAAGAAATATGGCCATTCCAAGCTCATTTGTATCTCACCCGATGGACTACAGTCATTCCAAGTCCATCTGTATTCCATCAAGTGGACTACAATCATTCCAAGCCCATCTGTGTCCCATCTGGTGAACTACGGCCATTTCTAGCCCATCTGTGCCCAATACGATGGAATATTACAATTCCAAGCTCATCTGTGTCCCATCCGATGGAATACGCCCATTCCAAGCTCATCTGTGTCCCATCCAGTGGATTACAGAACAGATGTCTATCTGTATCCGATCTGATGGAATACGCCCATTACAAGCCCATCTGTGTCCCATCCGGTGGATTACGGAACAGATGTCTTTCTGTATCCGATCTGATGGAATACGCCCATTACAAGCCCATCTGTGTCCCATCCGGTGGATTACGGAACAGATGTCTATCTGTATCCGATCTGATGGAATACGCCCATTCCAAGCCCATCTGTGTCCCCTCCGGTGGATTACGCCCATTCCAAGCTCATCTGTGTCCCATCCGGTGGATTACGGAACAGATGTCTATCTGTATCCGATCTGATGGAATACGCCCATTCCAAGCCCATCTGTGTCCCATCCGGTGGACTACGCCCATTCCAAGCTCATCTGTGTCCCATCCCTCCCTGAAGCCAGAGCAGGAATTAGTCTAAAAAATCTCTGAGCAGGCACAGTGAGGACTCGAACTTGGTAACAACAGTTTGCTAGGCTGGCACGCTACAGATTGAGTCAATCACCTGCGGGTTGTGGGTTGTTTTACCTCTGAGCGGCACTTTTTTGCACACCATGGGCTAAATGGTCAGGTCACAAGGACCCTGAAGACTCAGAGAAGGTTTGGGGAGGAGACCCACTGGAACAGCTGTTGGGTGAGAGATGGTAGCCTCCCGTCAAGGCCATCCAGCGTGTTCTTTAACGTGCACAGGGTATGGCTCTCCCACACACGGAGCCACGGCTTAACGTCAATCCGACGGACGGCGGCCTTTCCAAGCACATCGGTGTACCCTACTGACCGTGGGCAGGGCGGGGAATTTTGCGGGGATAAATCTCAACGCTGACCCATCTGGGACTCGAACCTGGAAACTGCAGATTACGATCCTGGCGATCACCTCCGGTGTGTAATAACTTTCACACCTCCTAAGCGAAAAGCTCCTAAAATTATTACTGACCTCCGCCTACCAGTTACGAAAAATAATTGGGCATTAAGAAATAAAGTTTAGGCATTAATCTTACCAGTTAAGTCTCAATAAATATTTAATATGGAATCTTCTAATTATTTATCATGAAACATATCAGAATGGGTGCGAAGACTTCGTGCTTCTCATTGTAATTATGAATCTTAATTGCCATTTCCTAGGAATGGTTGACAGTCTGCAAGCAGTGAAATGAGATATTTGTCCCATTTCATCGCTTGATGGGAAAAAAAGCGGAAATATTTCCTTCAGTCAAGTTTGTTTATTTTTTGAATACAAATGAAACAGTTTTATAAAGGAAGACTTTTTTTTTTATATACAAACATTTTCCTTTAAAAATAACTGCGTTTGATCGTTTGAATAAAGAACTTTTGTGCTGTTTAGGCGTTAATTAAAGCATTTTTCCCCCTAGTATATAATTTTTTTAAATATTTTTAGTTTTGTTTGCTCTTAATCAGTGCCACAAATTAAATCGAAACGTTCCATCTGACCGATATTAATTCGAAAACATTTGATTTGATTTTCCTTGCTGTTGCCACTTTCCATCTACTGACCCGTTCTATTTCCAAGCGTTGTTTAATTAGCCACGCACTGCGACCAACAATTCTTTCCACTGGCTATGGCTAGCATAATTTATAGCCGCTTATGTAAGTTTCTGCTGCCGCTGTATCTCCCTTTTTCTCTGGTCCGTTGGCTTTGCCCCTGCGAGACGCTGACCCACTGCAGACGCGCTGCCAGCGCGTGCATTACGTCACTCCCACGAGCCCCTTCTTAAAGCAGCCCGTTGTGTCTGCTGTTGACATCCACTCCATTGGCGACACGAAATAAAGAAGTTTGTTCCTTCACTTGCGGATCGTCTGAAACATGCCCGGCGTCTGATGAGAAGGGAACGGGGCAAACTAGTAATGACTTCCATTTCGACTTACGTTTTGGTTTCTTTCTTGAAGATAATCGAAGGTTGGGGACGAGGATGGCTCAGTCGGTAGCGCGCCAGGCTCGTAATCTGTAGTTCTCAGTTCGAGTCCCAGCTGGGTCAGCGTTGAGATTTATCTCCGCAAAACTCCCCTCCCTGCCCACGGTCAGTAGGGGACACCGATGGGCTTGGAAAGGCCGCCGTCCGTCGGATGGGACGTTAAGCCGTGGCCTCGTGTGCTGGAGAGCCATACCCTGTGCACGTTACGGAACACCCTAGGTAGCCCTGATGGAAGGCTACCATCTGCCTCCTAACCTTCTCTGAACCCTTGGAGTCCTTGTGGCCTGGCCATTTAGTATATTATGTGTGAAAAACAACTCAACCTCAGTTCAGAATGACTCAACAGTTGTTGAAAATTTTCCGAAAAGTTACCTTAGTGGTCACTACATATTTTTTCGGAACTTCAGTTAAAAACTAGAGTCATATCGATGAAATGAATTGCGAAAACAAATCTGAACTGAAATATTGAATTGCGACGGAATGTCTTGATGAGTTTTTATCTCGTTGATGGCGCAGTGATATCGATGTAGTGTTCCACATTAGAGGTTTGAAAGAACTAATATTTTGGCTGATGCCCGAGCGATATTCGGCAGTCCTGCACTTGCGCAAAGGTAACAATAGCCTTCCCAAAGCAAAAATATATATGACATTAACATACAGCTCTGGCGAATGTAGGATCCACGTTTTGAATCAGAACAAAATTTTTTATTTTCTGACTTAGCATCTTCTAACGGTGGAAATCAGGGTTAATTAAAGAGAATATAAAGAGATTGGGAAATGAAGATAGTAATATTTTGTTATTAACAAAAAAATGTATTTAAGAATAATTACATTTTTCTTTTAAAATTTTAAAAATTGCATTTATCCACCCCTCTGGGGGGGGGGGGGGGGGGGCTCAGTCGGTAGCGCGCCAGGCTCGTAATCTGCAGTCCCCAGGTTCGAGTCCCAGCTGGGTCAGCGTTGAGATTTATCTCCGCAAAATTCCCCGCCCTGCCCACGGTCAGTAGGGGACACCGATGGGCTTGGAAAAGCCGCCGTCCGTCGGATGGGAGTTAAGCCGTGGCCCCGTTTACGGGAGAGCCACACCCTGTGCACGTTAAAGAACACGCTGGATGACTTTGACGGGAGGCTACCATCTGTCTCCCAACAGCTGTTCCAGTGGGTCCCCCCCCCAACCTTCTCTGAGCCTTCGGGGTCCATGTGACCTGGCCATTTAGCCCATGGTGTGCAAAAAAAGTGCCGCTCAGAGGTAAAACAACCTACAGTTTGAGTAAACACTAGCTAGCGCAATAGACAGTTTGTTACCAAATAACCCGTACCATTTAATATACTCAAATAACCCGTACCATTTAAAAAAAACGGAGTTTCTTTCCGTCGTGATATTGTTCTTGTTTGCAAGTGCCAGTCATTGTATCTATTTGTGATCACTTCGTTTTTTGTTAATCTGTCGCTGTATCAATTCCCCATCTTCCAGTGTCGGCTGGTGTCTGCCCTATTCGACCGCAACAATGCGGTCGTTGCACTTGATCTGCCAAGAGGAACCGACTGCCGAAATACTTTCACCCTTTCTTCTTATCTCTCGGTTTCTATTTTGGTCACTGGGAACTTTCTCACCATTAACCTGCAGTCGTCTGCTGCCTACCTTGTTCGTAAAATGGTGACACCACGTGAACCCAAGTGCACAAGGTACGGCCACTCAGCGTCGATTTCTTCGAAGATGATTAGTCAAGCACCGCGCATTTTGCGAGTAACGTAAAGCTTTGGCCAACCCTCGACAGCACATATTCCAAATCTAGGCCGTATTAAGTCTTTTGAAGTCGACTCGGACGATGCATTTTCCCGAATTTTGCTACGTTTATTGCTACATTGTAAAATGGCCGAGTGGTTAGCGCGCTTGGCTACTGATCTAAGGGACCTGGGTTCGAGCCCCGGGTAAGGCATGGTTGGATGTATGTGTTGTTTTTCTGCTGAGGTCCTGCCATCCTCTCAGATATTCTGCTATGGCATATAAACTGACAGGCTCCTGTCAGACCTCTGTGGCAAGCAGCTGCTTGAGGGGGTATTTATTTTTATTTTAATGGAGGTTCAGACGAATTGGAAATTTTGGGAAATGTTCTTTTGGAAAAAAGTAAAGGCTCTTGGCATGAAAGGGAAGAAGAATCTATTTCAGATATAGACGGGGAATTCTTTTGGTCGGCATTAAAGTGACTTCAGATCGCAATATAGAGGCAACATTAAAACCAGAAGTAAATTATCATTGCAAACAATGGATGCAAAACTAACTGCATTATTCAGAATAACCTAGAAAGACTCGGCGCACCTTCCCACGACAGAATCTTCACCGTTAACAATCTTGTCGAGACAGAATCCTCATCTTCAATAACCTTGAAACGATAGAATCCTCACCTACTCTAGGGATGGGTGTGGCTCAGTCAGTAATGTGCGAGACTTGCAATCTGTAGCTTCCAGGTTCGAGTCCCACCCGGGCCAGTGTTGAGATTTATCTCCGCAAAAAACTTTCCGCCCTGCCCAAGGTCAGTAGGGGACACCAGTCGACTTGGAAAGGCCACTATCTGTCTGATGGGATGTTAAGCTGTGGCGCCGTGTGCGGGAGAGCGCTGAGTGGCCATACCCTGTGCACGTTAAAGAACGTACTGGATGGCCTTCACGGGAAGTTACCATCTCTCCTAGCAGCTGTCCAGTGGGTCCCCTCAACGTTCTCTGAGCCCTCGAGGTCCTTGTGACCTGTCCATTTAGCCCATTGTGTGAGAAAAGTGACGCTCAGAGGTAAAACAATCCCAACCCTCACCTCCTCTAACCTCATCATGGCAAATTCCTCATCATCTCTAAACTCTCCATGTCGAATCCTCACCTTCAATTATTTTGACAGAATCCTCATCTTCCGTAACTTCTTCATGGTAGAATCATCACCTTCAATAACTTGAATCAATAAGTTGGTGATTATGACAATCTTCACCTTCGTTAACCTCGTCATGATAGAATCCTCACTTTCGATAACTTTATCATCTTCAATAACTTTTCCCCGATAGAATTCTCACCTTTGATAACCTCGTCACGATGCAAACCTCACCTTCAATAATTTTATCGTGATAGAATCTTCACCTTCGATAACTTTCTGAAGACAGAATAATTTTCACCTTTGCTAACCTCCTCAGGGCAGAATCATTTCCTGCTATCTTTGCCATCTTTATCCCTCAATATTTGCGCACCATTTTGTTTTTTCACCCACAAAATATTAAGAGACTGATAAACTTCATATTCTCTTCCAACCACACCATGAAGTGAAAGATTCATTTAATAGGAATTAAATGACAGCGAAATTTCTTAAATTTCTTCGAACTTCCATCATTTAAGAAAAGTGACTTAAAATATTCAATTACTGGATTTGTGGACTCAGAAATCGAGCATCGGTTCCTGAAGAAAATATTTCATATCTCTAATCGCAATTTTACACATTTGTAAGAGATGAGTTTGGAAGTTTTCTGCTCACACTAACTCTAATGGGTTGGGTTGTTTTACCTCTGAGCGGCACTTTTTTGCACACCATGGGCTAAATGGCCAGGTCACATGGACCCCGAAGGCTCAGAGAAAGTTGGGGGAGGGGACCCACTGGAACAGCTGTTGGGAGATAGATGGTAGCCTCCCGTCAAGGCCATCCAGAGTGTTCTTTAATGTGCACAGGGTAGGGCTCTCCCGCACACGGGACCACGGCTTAACGTCCCATCCGACGGACGGCGGCCTTTCCAAGCCCATCGGTGTCCCCTACTGACCGTGGGCAGGGCGGGGAATTTTGCGGAGATAAATCTCAACGCTGACCCAGCTGGGACTCGAACCTGGGAATTACAGATTACGAGCCTGGCGCGCTACCGACTGAGCCACCCCCGCCCCTCTAACTCTAATGTGAAAAGGCTTTAAATAAAGTGTAGAAATGAATGCAGTGACTCTTTGCCACACGGAACCAATGATTTAAAATAAACAACCGATTTGCTAACAGTAGGAAAATAAAATTACAATTCGTGATTTCACTTCCTGATTCTCGAAGACGTCCCAGAAGGGAAATCCCTGTTCTGGTCTGTCAAGCAGATATTAAACTATTATTTGATTTTGCAAGTTGGCAACGTCATTATTAGCAGACGACTGATGTTATGCCACGAACGACACGTGGGTCATTGCTGTGATCACGCGATTAGCTATTTTAAACTAGTGAGAAAAATCTGCGTGGGAGAGAAGGTGACAAAAAAAGGAAATTAGTTTTGTCATGGTTTACAAAAACATGTCGTTAGCGGAAGAAAGGTGTCCACAAATGATGTATGCTTTTTAGCGGAGTTTTAATTTTCCTGTTGGCAGCATCCCGTAAAAGCATTAACGGACTCTATCCGTGTTATGTAACACTTCTTTATTAGAATCAAGGGCATCGAAAGTGAAAGGAGGAAAATGCTGACTTTGCCGTATTCCATGAAGGGGGCCCGGACTTGAGCCATTTATTTTACCGACTATGATTTTGTCCTCAAGATTTATTAAAATGTTTAAAAGGAGATCCAACCTAAGTTATTTGCCGAGGAGACATAGGCAAGGAGCCTCATATATATACTTTTCATCTATACTTTTAATTCAGTAGCAATCAATATATATGATAACATGATAAATTAGCTACTTCGAGTCATGCGAAAACGAAAAACCTTACTAGTTGCAAAAATGAGCATAGCATGTTAGTAACCTTGCTGCTGAAACCATCTCGCCTACGTAACGCGATATGAACAATCACTGAATCCCCTCCCCCAAAGGGGTGGGGGGGCGCAGTCGGTAACGTGCCAGGCTCGTAATCTGTAGTTCCCAGGTTCGAGTCCCAGCTGGGTCAGCGTTGAGATTTATCTCCGCAAAATTCCCCGCCCTGCCCACGGTCAGTAGGGGACACCTATGGGCTTGGAAAGGCCGCCGTCCGTTGGATGGGACGTTAAGCCTTGGCCCCGTGTGCGGGAGAGCCATACTCTGTGCACGTTAAAGAACACGCTGAATGGCCTTGACGGGAGGCTATCATCTGTCTCCTAACAGCTGTTCCAGTGGGTCCCCTCCCCCAACCTTCTCTGAGCCTTCGGGGTCCATGTGACCTGGCCATATAGCCCATGGTGTGCAAAAAAGTGCCGCTCAGAGGTAAAACAACCCCAAAAAAAACCTCCCCCAAACCCCACCCCTTGATAAGACATGTAATTTAAAGACGAATCCAAATCAGCTTTGAAATTTTACGACCACATTGGAGAGGCATTTGATGCGGAGTGTCAAATTCTGTTAAATAGTTACATCATCGATAAAATAGAACTTCAGAAGTCGAAATGTTTTTTTCGAAATGTTTTTTAGCGGAAAAACATTTTCAAAAACATCGAAAACGTCCCCACCTGAAGTGCAAATAAAGCATCTCCTCCAGCCCCATCCCACAAATACGGAATAAGGGAAATTTTTCTGTGGCATAATTCACTCATTTGAAAAGCAGAGTCATGAGTTGTTAAATTTCTGAGAGACTTCAGCAGTTTTTAAGTCATCATCCATAAAAAAACTACTTCAATTATTCGTTTGCAATAATAAGGATGCGAATTACAAATGATCTCAATGCATCCGAAATGCACTTGAGATGAGAGACTGAAATCAGAAGGATGAGAATACAAAACTCTGCCTGCCTCATTCATTCGTTTACTGTATTATGATGATGATGCATTATAAATGGCTTTTGCTCTGAACACAACGCAGAGTGGATTTGCTGACACAGATGGAATCTTAAGTAAACATCAGGGGAAGCGGCAACTAGGGAGACTGCGCAGTCTGCACTTTGGCAGTTCTTACACATCATTTGTCGGTGATGAAATATTAATCTAATTATTCAAGGATAATTCTGTAGGTGGAATGATAGATAAACATCACTATTCATAGATGGGATGAGAGATAAACATCACTATTCACAGGTGGGATGATAGGTAAATATCATTATTCACAAGTGGGGTGATGGGTAAACATCACTATTCACAAGTGGGGTGATGAGTAAACATCACTATTCGCAGGTGAGGTGATAGGTAAACATCAGCAACTACAGGTGGAACGATAGGTAAACATCACCATCCACAGGTGGGATGATAGGTAAACCTCACTATTCACAGGTGGGGTGATAGGTAAACATCACTATTCACAGGTGGGATGATAGGTAAACATCACTATTCACAGGTGGGATGATAGGTAAACATCACCATCCACAGGTGGGATGATAGGTAAACATCACTATTCACAGGTGGGATGATAGGTAAACATCACTATTCACAGGTGGGGTGATAGGTAAACATCACCATCCACAGGTGGGATGATAGGTAAACATCACCATCCACAGGTGGGATGATAGGTAAACATCACCATCCACAGGTGGGGTGATAGGTAAACATCACCATTCACAGGTGGGATGATAGGTAAACATCACCATCCACAGGTGGGATGATAGGAAAACATCACCATTCACAGGTGGGATGATAGGTAAACATCACCATTCACATGTGGGATGATAGGTAAACATCACCGCCCACAGGTGGGATGATAGGTAAACATCACCATTCACAGGTGGGATGATAGGTAAACATCACCATTCCCAGGTGGGATGATAGGTACACATCACCATCCACAGGTGGGGTGATAGGTACACATCACTATTCACAGGTGGGATGATAGGTAAACATCACCATCCACAGGTGGGGTGATAGGTAAACATCACCATCCACAGGTGGAATGATAGGTAAACATCAGCAACTACAGGTGGAATGATAGGCAAACTTAAAAAAATTACAAAATTCTTAAGGGAGGGTACTTGCTTCAGTCTTTGATTTTGAAAGACTGTCTTTAAAAAAAAATGGTATTAAGCCCCTATTAAGGCCTCATAATCCCTCCCTCCGGGGTCAGGCACCACTACTTTTATCAGCTGCTATGCTTCCATCACTTGTTGATGACGTGTCTTAAGTATGCAGGAAAATGTTTTCATTGCAAATAATCCAAATTCTTTGCTTTTCAACAATATTTCAGTTAGCTGGACTGTTCGGTTCAACGAAAAAAAACATTGTTTGTTGAGTAGTGACGTGATTCTGAATCACATCATGATTTGTTTTTAGGTTTCATCATGTTCAAGTCAGCATTACACATCATGACCGAGTGTCATTTTGAATTAGCTTGTAGCCTGATGGACACGAAATGGGAAAGGAATTGAGAACGATTAATTCATTTTCTCTCCATTATCACCAAAAGTATTGGTACACTGCTATGCGAATGGAACGCCTCATTCATTGCTCATTGACTTTGAACTAAGCTTTTTAGAGAAAAATGTCACTGGAAGTAAACTGATGATTTCACTGAAATTCGGGGCGGGGTGGCTCAGTCGGTAGCGCGCCACGATCGTAATCTGTAGTTCCCAGGTTCGAGTCCTAGCTGGGTCAGCGTTGAGATTTATCTCCGCAAAATTCCCCGCCCTGCCCACGGTCTATAGGGGACACCGATGGCATTGAAAAGACCGCCGTCCGTCGGATGGGACGTTAAGCCATGACCCCATGTGCGGGAGAGCCATACCCTGTGCACGTTAAAGAACACGCTGGATGGCCTTGACGGGAGGCTACCATCTGTCTCCCAACAGCTGTTCCAGTGGGTCCCCTCCCCCAACCTTCTCTGAGCCTTCGGGGTCCTTGTGACCTGGCCATTTAGCCCATGGTATGCAAAAAAGTGCCGCTCAGAGGTAAAACAACCCAACATTAAAGAACATGCTGGATGGCCTTGACGGGAGGCTACCATCTGTCTCCCAACAGCTGTTCCAGTGGGTCCCCTCCCCCAACCTTCTCTGAGCCTTCGGGGTCCTTGTGACCTGGCCATTTAGCCCATGGTGTGCAAAAAAGTGCCGCTCAGAGGTAAAACAACAACAACAAATCACTGAAAATCTTCGAAATCGAGTTGATCAACAACATTCTTTTAATATTTCGAGAGTTATTTCAGCTGGAATATTTAAGAGCAAACGCTTCTGTTACGATTGTTGTAAATAATATAAATTTTATATTACATATACTTTAATAATCGTACTTATTTCTAAGTATTATTGAATAAGACATAAAATGTATAGCACAATCATAAGACCTGTCAACAATAGAAAATATTCTAATGATTGGCATTTCCGTTCAGTGTGATCCTTATGGCTAATAGAAACTAGCAAGTTTTTCATTATTTGCATTATTTTCATCTCTTCGCAATGTTGCGAGCTTTTTTAACGAGCTTCCGAGTGGTTAGCGCGCTTGGCTACTGATCGAAAGGGCCTGGGTTCGAGCCCCAGGTAAGGCATGGACGTTTGTGTTGTTTTTCTGCTGAGGTTCTGCCATCCTCTCAGACCTACTGTGGCGTATAAACTGACAGGCTCCTGTCAGACCTCTGTGGCAAGCAGCTGCTTGAGATGGTATTTATTTTTTTTTATTTATTTTTATTCTTCTGCTATAATTGTTATGTGCACTAAAAAATCAAAAGTAAAAAAAACGAACGCAGTGTTCTAGGGAACCTTGTTAAAAGTTATAAAATTAGTTTGCCATGAAAATAATAAATATGGTTTTCACATCTCATTGGTAATATTTTAAATTAGTGCCCTCCCCAGGAAACTTACTGTGACCCCCTAATGTTTCGCTTTTTCCATGTAACCCTCTAAAAGTATAGCGTGTCCTCTGGGGGGTGGGGAGCCAGCTCTGGGGGGTGGGATTCCAGCGTTGAGGACCGCTGTTCTACACAGTGCATTGGACATTTGCTTCCTGACATGACATCTGGCGCTTTGTCGAGAATACCGAAGCAGTCGTCAATTCCTGAGAATCTGTGACTTCACCCTCAACCCTAGGGGGAGTGGAATTCAAGATCAAAGGAAAAGGTTGGGGGGGGGGGGAAGATTACCAATCCAGGTGTACGACAGCCAGTAATGCTGCTATTAAGTTTCACTCTTTAAGTATTAAATGCATGTTATTTTTAACATATAAAAAGCAAAATATTCTTTTTGCCATGTTTTCAGATAACCAGTTTTTGTCCTGTTTTTGACACTGGCCTATCTTTTAAATTGTAAGAGATATCGTGGCATTGCATTAAAGATAAATGGCACTTGGTACGCTCGGGTATTTACACCAGAGTTGTTGGTGATTTTTGGACAATAAATGCTCGCCATTTGTGCTCAACTTCGTTGCTCGACGTAGAGTACGTTTTTTTTTCAGTGTTAAGTCTTTAAAAAAGTAATATTTTAAAATAATTATATATTTGTATAACTGTTCCACTGGCAAGATGGCTAACGTAAAAAAATATCCTTCTTGAAGCGTGGGGGGCGGGGGTGGCTCAGTCGGTAGCGCGCCAGGCTCGTAATCTGTAGTTCCCAGGTTCGAGTCCCAGTTGGGTCAGCGTTGAGATTTATCTCCGCAAAATTCCCCGCCCTGCCCACGGTCAGTAGGGGACACCGATGGGCTTGGAAAGGCCGCCGTCCGTCGGATGGGACCTTAAGCCGTGGCCCCGTGTGCGAGAGAGACACGTTAAAGTGCACGTTAAAGAACACGCTGGATGGCCTTGACGGGAGGCTACCATCTGTCTCCCAACAGCTGTTCCAATGGGTCCCCTCCCCCAACCTTCTCTGAGCCTTCGGGGTTCATGTGACCTGACCATTTAGCCCATGGTGTGCAAAAAAGTGCCGCTCAGAGGTAAAACAACCCAACCCTTCTTGAAGCTGGAGTTTCCATAATGGTGAAAAATCCAAATTGTTTTTGAAATGCTGTTTTGTATACTAAAAATGCGGTGAATGTGGGAGGAGTAGGTTGAACCATTGATAGTGATAAGCCGTATCTAATAACAGATCGACATAAATATTCGTACATGAAGACACATATGTTAGTGGGAACTAACTCTGTTAGCACTCTGTGTGGAGGGGAGCCATATCCTATGCAGATTAACGAAACGCTGGACGGCTTATACTGTAACGTTTATTAAAAGAAATGATATCGGTTAATCGGGTTTTACCTTCACAAATCAGCGTCTACTCCTCGCTCTAACGTGGAAGAATTCCGCGTGAAACCAGCGGCCGTGAGATTGTGGCCATGGTTGGACGCGATTTGTCTCCCAGACGGAAAGAGATGCAATAGCTTCGAGAGATGAGAGCAAGAAATTCCCCCTTTTGGATCTCGTGGAAGAATCCATTTGAATGAAGGCCAACCTCGAGCTAGCGTAAAGCGACTAAGTTAGCGAAGCGGACGGATAGTTTGCAAAACTAAACTTTAAAGTTCTCGCCCTCGCGCGGATCATTCAGCAGAAGTCGGATCAATTGAACACATTCAACAATGTTAGGCGGTCAAAGGTCTGGAAACGCGATTGTATTCGTCAGTGGCATACCTAGAAACTTCCATTTGGGTTCGTTTGAGTATTTGACATATTTTCCTGCCTTAGAAAATATATGACATTGAAGTCTCAAGAGGTGTGTGTGTGTGGGGGGGGGGGTTGTTTTCCTTGAGCGGCACTTTTTTGCACACCATGGGCTAAATGGCCAGGTCACATGGACCCCGAAGGCTCAGAGAAGGTTGGGGGAGGGGACCCACTGGAACAGCTGTTGGGAGACAGATGGTAGCCTCCCGTCAAGGCCATCCAGCGTGTTCTTTAACGTGCACAGGGTATGTCTCTCCCGCACACGGAGCCACGGCTTAACGTCCCATCCGACGGACGGCGGCCTTTCCAAGCCCATCGGTGTCCCCTACTGACCGTGGGCAGGGCGGAGAATTTTGCGGAGATAAATCTCAACGCTGACCCAGCTGGGACTCGAACCTGGGAACTACAGATTACGAGCCTGGCGCGCTACCGACTGAGCCACCCCCGCCCCAGGGGGGGAGGGTTATAGTGCCATCCCCACTGGCATAAAGGGGACATGTGAAATAAATGTTCGCTACTTCAGCTACTCGAGGTCGACCACAACGTTGATTGTCCCTGATACTTGTTGTAGCTTTCAATTTCTGTAACAGCTTTCTGTAAAATATTTTCTCTATGGGTGAATTGCATTAAAGTTATCTATTTCAGTTCAGTAGGACCAACGATTGCGACTATACAAACAATAATTATAATGGTAGTAATTATAAATAAATAAATAAATACCTCCTCAAGCAGCTGCTTGCCACAGAGGTCTGACAGGAGCCTGTCTAATACGCCATAGTAGAAGGATCTGTGAGGATGGCGGGTTCTCAGCAGATTTTTTTGCCAACTGCACGCGGTGTTCCCAGGGGGTCATCCTCCCAAATACTGACCGCGCCCAAAGCTGCTTAACTTCGGTGATCGGACGAGAAATGGTGTTTTCAGATGATTTGAAATGGAAAGAGCATGCTAAAATGGCTGCTGTTAAGTCCGTTGGATTAGAATGTATCATTTCAGTAAGTTAATAGGTTATTGTATCTCGTGTATCTGTTATTATACTTAGGTACAATCAAAACTGCAATATATGATAACTATGGGGAAGTATGTATTAAAACATTCTATAAAGCCAAGAATAATTTTGTGGGCCAAGAATAAATTTATTGTCTAAATTTTACTCTCCGATGAGTGGGATTCGAAACCATCATTCCCATGCCAGGTGCTCTAACCACTAAGCTACCACAAGCTCTGTCATTTATTCACTTAGTTGTGACTTTTAAATCTCACAGACTTTGTCACTCAAGGCGCCATCTATTATCAAGAAAGGCAACTTGCCAATAGTGCTCAATATACAGGGTGATTCAAAACTCTTGGGCCAAACTTTAAGGGGTGATAGAACACACTAAACAAGCACTTTTCGTCATAAAATGCATGGTCGGAACTCAAGCGGTGAAGCGCTAGAGGGCGCTTTCCAGTGAACAGTTATAAGCGCTGGTTTTCGCACTCGTCGTCATTTCTACCGTGGATTGCAGAACGGATGGATTGTTTCACGAATCAGAAGGAGGACATTCGTTTCACGTATGGAGTTGAGAACGGGAATGCGAGGGAAACCCAAAGACTGTACTGGGAGCACTTTCCAACCAGCCGCGTGCCTGTCAGTACAGTCGTGCTCCCAGTACAGTCTTTGGGCTTCCCTCGCATTCCCGTCCGCAACTCCGTACGTGAAATTCATGTCCGCCTTCTCCTGATTCGTGAAACAATCCATCCGTTCTGCAATCCACGGTAGAAATGACGACGAGTGTGAAAACCAGCGCTTATAAGTGTTCACTGGAAAGCGCCCTCTAGCGCTTCACCGCTTGAGTTCCGACCATGCATTGTATGACGAAAAGTGCTTGTTTAGGTGTGTTCTATCACCCCTTAAAGTTTGGCCCAAGAGTTTTGAATCACCCCGTATAAATGTTAAATAAGTCACTCACGCTAAAGTACTATTAATGTAAGAATTATTGATTAATTATTGATAATAACATTATCATGAGTAACAATATATTATAATATTTATTATGATTAAGAATTATTGATGATCTCCGTTACAGAATAAGATTTCTCTCTCTGTCTCTGTGGTCTCTTCAAAGGAATTTTTGAAAAATAACTGCGTGCAATAGACATAAAGCTGTCCCGTGGCCGAGCGGTTAGCGCGCTTGACTACTGATCTAAGGGACCTGGGTTCGAACCCGAGGTTAAGGCATGGATATCTGTGTTGTTTTTCTGCTGAGGTCCCGCCATCCCCACAGACTTATACTATGGCGTATTAAACCGACAGGCTCCTATCAGAGCTCTGTGGCAAGCAGCTGCTTGAGGGAATATTTACTATTTTATTATAATACATATCCAGGCAGGCCTTTTTGCATCCTCCTGGATCCTGCTGATGGGAACTGCGTGCTCTCGATGCTCCAAGAAGTCCAAATGATGATATGGCAGTTAAAGCTTTGTTTACCTGCAGAACGTTGATCTTTAGGCATTGGCTGAATTTAAAATGCGTAAGCTATCAGCCGAGAGTTGGCGGATGGCAATTTGTGATACCTAATGCAAAAAGAAAGAAATTTTTCACAAACACTCTTTTATTTAGTTTTTTAGCTCTTCCAAGGAGTAAAAAAATATAAATACTAAATTGAAAGAAAGATGAAAGAACTCTTATAGAGCATTTAAGATGTGGAACAAAATTTCTGGAGAGTTTAGTAGTTACATTTTTGAAATCTCTTTTTAAAAAAGACTTTAAGACTTTTTTTTACAATCATTTTTGTATTCCATTGCTTACGAATGATGCTAATTAATTTAAAAAGAAACCGGTTCTTTAGAGCAAATTCGAACAATCTCCATAAAAAAAATTTTCACCGCAACGAAGTTAAAGCTGCGGAAAGTTTTTTTTTTTTAGAAAAATTAAAAAAAGAACAACAAATATTTGATAACGGCTCCACCATCAGATAAGCTTATCACAAACCTAGAAAAAAAAAAGCTTTGATTTTGTCATTTCGACATTGATCTTAAATAGCATCACCTTTAATTGATCCCACCTCACACCCTGAAGAGCAGAAAAAAAGTCTCCTCCTCCTCTCTTCGCATTCACCTCTTCGAATCCCCCCACTTCCAATATGAATGAACTTTCAAGGCGTGAAAGTTGATCGCATCCTCATGTCGGTGTAACCAATAGCAACAGGTCGTTTCACAATGAGCACATGGCATTCGAGTGGACCGCAGAGAGCAAACCGAAAGGCCGCAGCGGATGTCCATCCAGGAGGCCGTTCCGAGAAGGCGAAGGTTACATCCGCGGAGATTCCGCATCTCTCGCGCCGCTGCCCACCTTCCAGGTGATTGGCGCACGCTGTGTATTTAATGTGTGCGCTCGCCCGTTGGCGTCACTCAGTGCCACACACACACACGGGAACAAGTTATGGAGGTTAGCAACAGCAGCGGTGGAGAAGAAGGAGCCGGAATCCTCTTGATCGGTGAGAACGGCACTGCTGCAGGGGAGGCCCCGATGGAGCCACCGATGCTGAAAGTGGCCCACGATATCCTTATCGTTATCCTGCTGGTGGCAGTCATGTTTGCCATGGGATGTCATATCACGTGGGAACAGGTGAGTCCTAAACAGATGTTTTAAATCTGTGCTGGGATAATCTCTAGTCTGGGTTACTCGGTTGTTTAACTCTGAATGACACTTTTATGCGCGCAGTGGGATAAATGAGCAGGTCACGAGGACCTCAAGAGTTGAGAGTTGGACTCTGAGTTCTTGGGAAGGAAAATGGAATCCTTCTGCCAACAAATATTCTTCAGAAGGAACGATGGCTTAAACTCCCATCCAACGGACGGCAGTTTTTACGTACCGTCCGTCGGATGGTTGAGAGTTCATCCGTATCCCCTTTCTCATAGAGATGATGTTAGTGAACACTAGCATCTTTTTTTTCACTAACATCATCACTGACGTTAGTGGAAATGTGATGAAATGGAAATCCGAAAGCAGCTCCAGTGGAGATTGAGCCACCCCCCTCCCCCAGCCTGTATCTTCAAGTATCAAAGAGCCGTTCAACGAATCGAGATGAATCTGTTGATGAGTAAATCTGGGAAGAAATCGTTTTAGAGAAATCGTTCGCAGTGGTTCCCAAACTTTTATTCTTTTAACTCCGACATTTTTTGAAGGAGGATTCTTTAGATTAAAAAAAAAATGTTTCCTGGATACATTCTAACTTGAAAAGAGAAATTATTTGTCACTTTTTCAACGTTTGTTGATTTCTAACTTGATGAAACGACTGAAGCTGACGTCTCTTAACAACGACATCAATAGTAGGCTCGATTGCTTTTATGGGTCTTGAATGGGGTTCTAATTAAAGCAGTTAGGATATTTGTGTTTAATTGTGACCTTTGCTACGAAACTTGCTTTCTGATATGATTTTTTTTTTGTATCTTGACTGAATACCAGTTTTATAAAAAAAAATGGCGAAAAAAAATTTGCGGGGCTCCAACTTCAGTTTGCAAAATGCTGCGCTATTTTAAAGAGAACTGGTAACACCAAAAATAAGTATCAGAGGATTAGGATTTATAATATTGTTATGAATTTTTAATAGAAAATTGAACGCGAGATCAAAAGAACGCTTATTATTATATACACCACATATGTAAAACAAATTCAACTAAGGCAAATCCTTGCCTTCTTCAGTATGAAGCTAAACCATAAAAAAATTTACATCTCTTAATTATACTTCAAATATTTGTACTAAAATTATTTCAATATTTACTCAAAACACAAATGGGATAATAGTTAAACATTTGACAAGCGACGAAAGTCTCTTTAATGAAACCCCTTTAAGTTACTAAGGTTCACTTTACAGATTCCTTTTTATACACTATGTTGTCACTAAACTCTGTTTGCTTTTCCTTTTGGCTTCTTTTCACCAATGGAGATAAAATTCATCTCATAGATTAAGATCACCACGCATCAGACGATGAACCCTTCCTATGAGGAAATTAAAGCACAGCCGCTTGCTTAACTAATACATATTGCGTTGTTTTACCTCTGAGTGGCACTTTTTTGCACACCATGGGCTAAATGGCCAGGTCTCATGGACCCCGAAGGCTCAGAGAAGGTTGGGGGAGGGGACCCGCTGGAACAGCTGTTGGGAGACAGATGGTAGCCTCCCGTCAAGGCCATCCAGCGTGTTCTTTAACGTGCACAGGGTATGGCTCTCCCATAAACGGGGCCACGGCTTAACTGCCATCCGACGGACGGCGGTCTTTCGAAGCCGTTCGGTGTCCCCTACTGACCGTGGGAGGGGCGGGGAATTTTGTGGAGATAAATCTCAACGCTGACCCAGCTGGGACTCGAACCTGGGAACTACCGACTGAGCCACCCCCGCCCCATACATATTGTCTCTTCGGTTTGATTGCCATGTCTCTCTTGAATAACTTTAACTTAGATTAACATAATACGAAATCACTAAGGGGAAAATAAATATATACTTTCTGCTACTACCGAAAACTTTCCAATATTTCTAAACACCGTTATTGTTTCAATTGTGTCTGTTCCAATAAGCTAATGACGTAATTCTCCCGCTGAAGCATAAGTCGAGGGTCAAATGACACATCAGTTCTGGTTTCATTGTTGCAAGTTCATCTGTTGTAACAATATCTTCAAACTTGTTGGCTTCTTATATCCATTATTATTAACAATGGAAATAGACTCGCATCAAACTGGAGCGTCTGCAGTCTCTCGTGAAGTCAGTTTCCGTTAACACTTTTATTGTTACTTGCCTACAGAACATTTCCTGTCATTCCACCGCTCACAGGAAAAGTCATTTCTGCTTGTTTCGCTCGTGAAATAATAACACTCTCCTGTGGACAAATAGACTGTTCCATTCTCGATGAATAGCTGGCGCCACCAGCACTTGCGGATCGTCAATTGAAAGTCTCTTTCGCTGCAGTTGAACAAGTCCCAGGGATAGTTCAACAGAAAGAGCAACGAATGCCCTTCCATTGCTGGAGAGAGACTCACTTTTGCATTTAACAACTTAAATTGTTACCTCCATTGGTTCATGTTGTTTTTTCAAGACTCCAGATTTTGGGTTGGGTTGTTTTACCTCTGAGCGGCACTTTTTTGCACACCATGGGCTAAATGGCCAGGTCACATGGACCCCGAAGGCTCGGAGAAGGTTGGGAAAGGGGACCCACTGGAACAGCTGTTGGGAGACAGATGGTAGTCTCCCGTCAAGGCCATCCAGCGTGTTCTTTAACGTGCACAGGGTATGGCTCTCCCACACCCGGGTCACGGCTTAACGTCTCATCCGACGGACGGCGGCCTTTCCAAGCCCATCGGTGTCCCCTACTGACCGTGGGCAGGGCGGGGAATTTTGCGGAGATAAATCTCAACGCTGACCCAGCTGGGACTCGAACCTGGGAACTACAGATAACGAGCCTGGCGCGCTACCGACTGAGCCACCTCCACCCACCAAGACCCCAGAAGGTGGTAGAATGTCTACATACGCTGCAGCAGGGCGAGATCTAAGGGGAGACGACGATGGAGGGCATGACCCCTCCATCCGGAGGTGAAAACAAATATTAAACATATACATATTACCCGTATTTTTCAAGAAGTTTGTCAAAGATTATTAGAGTGGAGTCAAGAAATTTACTAATAACGGACCTGCGCTGTAGTTTGATGCGAGTTTGCCTCTTTGTTAGAAACGGTTTTAAGAACGGTCCAGACATTTTGAGCAATGTTAAAACTAAATCGCTGAAATCGCCATTTGTGCGTCCTCAGAGGTATTGGAGTGGCTCAAGACCTCTTCCTTCGGTGGTTTTTCTTTTTCCTTCGTGATCAAAATTTTGATGAGTTTTGTCAGACAATGAGATCTGTTTCTTTACTGTTAAAATGCTTTTGGGAAGTGATTTAAGCATCCGACGTGCAACCTAGTGCCCCGCAAAGCAAGCTTATCTCGTCTGCCCAGTGAATGGAACTGAATATTAATGATGTTGCATAGTTACGAACTGCGACTCAGTTTAAAACAGTTTAGGTTATTTTTGCAGAGAAGCTGTGAACTGTCGAAATTTTAAAATTATTGTTATAAAAATGAATAATCATTTGTTAGCCTGTCTTTGTTATTTTCACACAACTTAATCAGTAGAATGCTTTAACGTTTTGCTCAGAATTTTCGAAAATTGGTCTGCCAGTGGAAAAGGTTGACTTCGTCTGCTCTACTGATTATTGTAGCTACGTTAAAACGAGTCCGGTTCGTATGCTCCAGTTATGGTGAATAGTTGTACTCTTGAGCAAGTTATTTACTTCAATTATCTTAGAAGTAATGTGAAGGTACTGAAAGTGGCGACTTCAGGGAAACAGAACAAGGAGCATTTCTGATGGAGTTCTTTAGAATCTGTGGAAATTGTGTGTGTGTGGGGGGGGGGGAAGTATGCAACTAAATTCTAAAATTAGACTATAAAAAGATTTGGTACTTTCCAAAGTTTGTATTTTTGTAAGCAAGACAACTGGAAATTTGATGCTTTTGATTCTAGATGATTACATAGCATCTTGGGAATTAGGTAATTGGACTTTTTAAGTGATGAAGATATCAGGCGAAGGAGCCAGCAACTTCTTTTGAGCAGCATTTTGTGTAGGGAGAGACTGCATCGGTTTGGCCATGTTGTCCATATTCAGAACTACACTTAGTTACGAGCAATGAGCCTGGAGGCAGGGACGGACTGAAACGGAAAGTCCAGTCTGTCCCTGCCTCCAGGCAGATGTAGCAGGGGGGGGGGGGGGGTAGCGATAAACAATTCGGTTTCTATTTCAAGATTTCAATTCGTGTTCTGTTGGTAGTTCGCACATGAAGCTTAAAATATGTTTTCTCCAATTTCTTCGAATTCGGATAAACTAACCATTATTATTATTGAAAATAATCCTATACCTCTGAGGGGCTCTGGACGCTACAGCACTTGGCACCTGTTGCCACTCTGCACCTGCCTAGAGGCATCAGAAAAAGAGGGACACTTAGAATGCGATGGGGGGACAATGTCAAAGTTGTTAGAATTGGGCTAAAAAGTTCCATTGCACCGTCTGGTTGGCCTCCGTAGTCCATGGATGCGGCTACGATGAGTCGCTCAGTCGGTAGTGTGCCAGGCTATTAATCTGCACTTCCTACGTTCGAGTCCCACCTGGAGATTTATCTCTGCAAAATCCCTACCTATCCTTGGTCAGTAACGGACACCGATGGACTTGGAAATCTTTCCGTTCATTGGATGGGACGTTAAGCCGTGTCCAAATATGTGGGAGAGCCATACCCTGTGGACGTTAAAGAACACACTGGATGGCCTTGACTTGAGGCTACCATCTGTCTCCTAACAGTTATCCAGTGAGTACCTTCCCCAAAGCTTCTCTGAGTCCTCGGGGTCTGTCCTTGTGACCTTTTGACCTGGCCAAAGAGTGCTGTTCAGAAGTAAAACAACACAACTTAGAGCTGCTTGCAGATTATGTGTAGATTAAGATATCTGATACCGAAATATATATATATGTAAATTTTATTTTTAAAATAATAAATGTAATTTCTTACCCAAAAAACGTTTAGAAGTTTTACGAGCGTATAGGTTCCTCACAGAAACCTAGAGGGCATATCACGGTATAAAGTCAGGTTGCTAACCTCAAATCGGTGTTATTCGCATTGCCAAACCTTCTGGACTTTTGAACTGGAGCGTGTATAGTTGATGCACACGCTGCAGTTTACTGCGAAGATAGTAAGTAGTTTTGATGGTAAGTTTTAAGACTCCAGAAGGTTTGGCGACTTAAGAAGAATGTTTCAGTCGATTTTCACTTTGGAAGATTTTGCAATCTGATTGGAAAGTTCCGAACTAGAGGAAAATGTTCACCAATTGAAGGCAAAAAGACTCCATTCTGTTGGAATCTTGTGATTTAACACTTTGAGTTTAAAATATCACCAAGGTCGGGACTCAGTACAGTTGCTCAAAAAATGTCCGAACACTGTGGTTGATTACAGAATTCAGAAAAAATATCTGACAACGATTTTTTAGAAATTAGTGATCTGGCAACCTTCGTGTCACGTGACACAAAGGTTGCCAGATCACTAATTTCTAAAAAAATCGTTGCCAGATATTTTTCCTGAATTCTGTAATCAACCATAGTGTTCGGATATTTTTTTGAGTGACTGTACGTATCAATTTTTCGCATCTATCGAGTTTTTCGTAACTCGTTTGTCTTTCTGTCGTCGAATGATTCAGCGTGTTTGAATGTGAAGAAAAAGACCAGGTTCGAATCCCCGATGTCGGATGTTTTGTGTGTATGTTTTAAACTGTTCTCAATGGTCGAAATAAATTGTTGTTGTGAAAGTAGAAATTTATTTTGTTCACCAAAAAATTTCACACATTTTTGTTTCCGGAAGCCGTAATTTATTCAGGAACTGATTAAAAAAACTACCCCCTCAAGCAGCTGCTTGCCACATAGGTCTGACAGGAGCTTGTCTGTTTATATGCCGTAGTATAAGGTCTGTGAGGATGGCAGGACCTCAGCAGAAAAATACCCATACCTTACCCGGGGCTCGAACCCAGGGTCTCGTAGATCAGCAGCCAAGGCGCTAACCACTCGGCCACGGGACTGCATAAACTGATTACGAAAAAATGCTTTTTATACCAACAGTAATAATATACATTTCAAAAAGCTCTCGTGCATAAAGATAAAAAAGAGAAATCTAAGTTTCGTTTTGTGAGACGATGTTTTAGAAATAACAGAGATTTAAATGTAATAAAATTTCATTTGATGCTGAGTTGCCCTTAAGGTGCTCAACTGAACCACTTTACCAACGCACAGTTCAATATAGATTTTTAAATTTTTTTCTGTTTTTCTACCCAGTAAAGTCTATTCATTTTTTATTTTTTTTATTTCATTTATTCTTAATGATAATTTTCAAACTTATAAATAAGTTAAATATTTACTTAGATTTTTTGATCAAGCTAGCAAAGTGTGAGGAAATGTGAAACTGAAGCATGTTGCCTGTTCATTTTTATTACAACATAACTGTTAAATTTCTTCCACAAGCGAGTTTTTACTCTCGTGGAAGACTCAACATTTTTTCTCAGACTTGTACTGAAAAATGTAGGTAAAATTATAAAACACTAATGAAACATAATATTAAAATTTTCTATATATATGGTATGAATAAATATATGATTTTTATTGGACAAACTATGTATAAAGAAGAATATATATTAGAAAATGTAATACTTTAAGATTGTGTATCTGAGAAATACAACATTATATATATTTCATTACAACTTCAGTTCTAAGGTAAAAAACATGTAAATGTAAAGTACTGCATATTCTGAGAATAAATTATCTATCTATCTATCTATCCATCTTCTGCAGAAAATCTCAATTTTAGAATAAAATTGGCATTAATATAAACTCGTTCACAAAAATAAAATGCCCAAAATAGAAGCAGATGTGAATATTATTTCTGTAAAGAATATTCGAAAGTGAGCGAACTTCTGATGGGGAAACGTCTGATGGGGAATTCGTAAGCAAAGGAGAAAGTCTTCTGGCTAGACCTCTTTCGTTTTTTGTTATTTTGTTTCGTGCTGACCTACATGAAGAAACAAGATTGCAGCACGTGGTCAACAATAGTGGCTCGAATACCGACACCAACAATGACTGAGTGAGAAGAAAAACTGTGTCAGGAGTTGGATGATGTTTATATTTAGTGGTTGGGAACTGAAATTAGAAAGCTGCTCACACATGGCAACTGAATCAACTGATCACAACATTTTCCTAACCTCAGCGATTGATTTTTGTGACTTTTTAAGAAGTTTATTTGCCATTGCCAATCCGGTTTCTTTTTCGCGCGGAAACGTCAAGTCGAAAATTCGGATTAAGCATGAGACGTATAAACAGAAACGACCGATCTTTTATGTTTGATCTGCAGACGCTATGTTTAAGAAAGAAAGCGTTCCGAATGATAAATCGTTTTTTATCTCTTGTTCTCAATATTTTTGTTTTGCAAAATATTAACATTTGGTACAGGCCTGATTGAAGTTGAGGAGGGCAAGGGATCATGGTAATGATAAAAACAGAAACCGAAGCGAAAAAGAAATTTAATCATATTACATTATGTACATTTTTCCAAGAATGCATTTTAAAGGACCACTAAAATGTAAAAATTATATACCTGGAGGGTGTTTCAATTTGTTGCAATTCTATTCAGCCTCTGATGATTCTATTCCCCCCCTCCCCCTTCTGTCTCATTTTCTTAAAATTTAGATCTTGTAGGATGATCTCCTATTTTCGAAGCTGTAACTGTTTTCGTCTCCGTTCTGATGATTAGAATCCTGCATGACACCGAGGTAAAAGGGTTGGGTTGATTTACCTCTGAGCGGCACTTTTTTGCACACCATGGGCTAAATGGCCAGGTCACAAGAACCCCGAAGGCTCAGAGAAGGTTGGGGGAGGGAACCCACTGGAACAGCTGTTGGGAGAAAGATGGTAGCCTCCCGTCAAGGCCATCCAGCGTGTTCTTTAACGTTGGGTTGTTTTACCTCTGAGCGGCACTTTTTTGCACACCATGGGCTAAATGGCCAGGTCACAAGAACCCCGAAGGCTCAGAGAAGGTTGGGGGAGGGAACCCAGTGGAACAGCTGTTGGGAGACAGGTGGTAGCCTCCCGTCAAGGCCATCCAGCGTGTTCTTTAACGTGCACAGGGTATGGCTCTCCCACACACGGGGCCACGGCTTAACGTTCCATCCGACGGACAAGAGGAAAAAGGGAGGTCATGGCCCGACTCTTGGATCCCCGCTTCAGACTGAAGCCATTTCAAAACGCTGCGATGAAATGAGACCTGCTCAGTCATCCTCTGAAGGTCCCAAATCTCTGAACGTAAATTTCCATTGAAGAACGGGATTTCCGATTCGCGTTCTAACGAAGAGAGATTTGAGGTTATCTCGATATCGAATCAATGACCTTCGTCTCCGAATCCCACTTCCCTTCACCTGCCACGAGACTTGCGGACGCAGCAGAAGAGGAAGGATGTTCCGCTGCAGAATTCTTTTCCTCTCCATCTTCACGAGAATGCTCCGCCAAACGACGACTGCAGTTCCGTTTCGGCTTTTTCTACTAATGAGGCTACTTTAATTCACCTCAATCAATTGCCTTTTTATCTGTTTCTGTTCTTTGAACTGTATGGCAAAACCAGGGTTGGCTCAAGTGCCTGGTAGGCTCTTAGCGTTGTTGGGTTGGGTTGTTTGACCTCTGAGCGGCACTTTTTTGCACACCATGGGCTAAATGGCCAGGTCACATGGACCCCGAAGGCTCAGAGAAGTTTGGGGGAGGGGACCCACTGGAACAGCTGTTGGGAGACAGATGGTAGCCTCCCGTCAAGGCCATCCAGCGTGTTCTTTAACGTGCACAGGGTACGGCTCTCCCGCACACGGGGCCACGGCTTAACGTCCCATTCGACGGACGGCGGCCTTTCCAAGCCCATCGGTGTCCCCTACTGACCGTGGGCAGGGCGGGGAATTTTGCGGAGATAAATCTCAGCGCTGACCCAGCTGGGACTCGAACGCTCTTAGCGATTATTACTCACAATTTAGTAAAAAATGTGATTTGCTTAATTCAAAACATACATACAAATAATTGTTCCTCAAGCAGATATGCGAAACTAATTTTCTGTTGCTACCTTTTCGTAAAAATTTACACCTAACCCTCGATTTACATGGTACTTGAGTTACTTTAGTTTATCTTTTTGTTTACACGGTCAAAAAAATGCAACCATTACATGATTTATATGATTGTAGACTCGGTTTTACATGGTACAGACGCTCAAAAAAGTATCCGAACGCTATGGTTGATTAAAGAATTGAGAAAAAATATATGTCAACGATTTTTTTAGAAATTAATGATCTGGCAACCTTTGTGTACTGTACACGAAGGTAGCCAGATCACTAATTTCTAGAAAAATCGTTGCCAGATATTTTTTCTGAATTCTGTAATTAACCATAGCGTTCGGATACTTTTTTGACCGACTGTACAATCGCTCAAATAAGTATCCGAACACTATGGTTGATTACAGAATTCAGAAAAAAATATCTGGCAACGAGTTTTTTTAGAAATTAGTGATATGGCAACCTTCGTGTCACGTGATTTAGAAATTAGTGATCTGGCAACCTTCGTGTCAGGTGACATGAAAGTTGCCAGATCACAAATTTCTAAAAAAAATCGTTGTCAGATATTTTTTCTGAATTCTGTAATCAACCATAGCGTTTGGATATTTTTTTGAGCGACTGTACGGATTGAATATTTTTTATATTTATGTAGATATAATATATTGGACTGTCATCCCAAAGTAAAAATCAACTAAATGATTTTAATTGATATCATTTATTTTCAAAAATAAATAGATAATAGTAAATGCCTGTATTAAAAATATCGTCATCTGTAATAAGTTGCCTCTATCTTCTTTTGCTAAAATCATATTCTTTCCGTTGCTATGCAATCTGTCTCGCGACATCTGAATGAAATGAAGCCTGTTTTGAATCGGCAGCGAGATCTGACTTTTCCTGACTGAATGGTTCAGATCAGTAAATTGGTTGTTTTATGTAATTTTTAGCAACAAATTTAACTTTGTAGACTATTATATAGGCTAAATACAGTTGATTCATAAATACACTGTTTCAGAAAATATCATATAATACTAATATTGCAAAATAAAGCACTATGTATTTGTACAAATGCTTCATTTCTAATGTATATTCATGCATACACACATACGAAATCCTCATGCAGCTATGGGCTACAGAGGTCAACCAGCTTGTGTAATTTTCCTCTCCAGATATGTCTCTTCTGAGCTACAGCTGCTGCATTTGGCCACTTTAGGCCAATTCTAGCCAAGTACTGTTTGACGTTGTCTGCCCACCGCATCCTAGGTCTTCCCTTCTTTCTGAGGCCTTTAGGCACACTGTTCATAACCCTATTCGACAATCTATAATTATTCATACGGGCAACATGGTCAAACCAACGTAGTCTCTCCCTGCACAGTATGCTGCTCAAAGGAGGTTGCCGATTCCTTTGCCTAACCTCATCATTAGTTACAAAGTTGAACCACCTAATGCCCAAGATAGTGCTTAAGCATCTAGAATCAAAGGCATCAAGTTTCTTGTTTTCCTGCTTAAAAAGGGTCCATGTTTCACTACCATAACTAACTTTAGAAAGAACCAAACTATTGTACAGCCTATTTTTAGTCTTTAGGTGTATACTTTAGGTGTATATTTTTAGTCTTTAGGTGAATCTATGGAGAGTATTTTTCCACACTCTCCATAGATTCTTAAAAGTCCCAGCGGCAATACTTATTCTTCTATTAATATCTCATACCGCACATCACCAGTATCTGTTTTATAACTCCCAAGATAATTAAACTGTGACACTTGATGAAGAGTGCAGCCATTCAAAGCAACTGAAGCATTATCTGCCTGATCAATTTCATCACTTTAGTTTTTTTTCTGTTTATCACCAAACCTACTCTATTACCAGTCTCATCAACAGCCCTAATGAACGAATTCATCTCATCAACATTATTAGCCAACAAGACCAAATCATCTACATAATCTAAATCAGAAATTTTGAAATCTCTAGACCATTTAAGGCCAAATATTTCCCTTGGAGAGAATTTCGTATAACATAATCAATAACCAAACTAAAGAGAATAGGAGACAAAATGCACCCTTGTCTAACTCCACTAGCAATCGCTGCAAGACGCACCAACTCTCACACACGACTCAGTGTTATTATAGAGAGCTCTCATTACACTAACTTATCAGATATTCCATATGGTGAAACAATTAACCACAAATTATGTTGATCAACGGAGTCAAAAGCCTTTTTGAAATCTGTAAAGCTAGCAACCATAGGTTTCTGAAACTCTAAACATTTCTCAAGAATCTGCCTGTGAAAATATTTTATCAATACATCACCTACCACTTCTGAAGACACACTGTTCATCAGGCAGTTGTCCATCAACCAAATCCTTTAAGTCCAGAAGGAAACAGAAAACAAAGCGGCAGATTCTCCCTCAACAGAGGCCCACCAGTGCAGCAAGTTCCGGATCTATAATCGAGTTCAAATCCATAAACCAATCCAGTAGGAATAAATGTTCAGCACCAGGACCCTGTGAAGTTGGCCACTCCTCAGCAGGGTTGAAAAAAAGAAAAAGAAAAAAGTGGCCATAGATGACCAGATCAGAAAGGGGGTAGAACTGGCAGTCCTCCTCTTTCGTTCTCTTCCAAAAGATAATATCTCTTTTTGAAAGGTATTAACGGCCTGCACCACGAGAAGGCGGGCGTCGGACATTAGGTGCTAGACCTGGCCATTCTGTGCATCATCACTGGGGATTGATACAGAGCTCTCCTTCCATTTATGCCTAGCTACCATTTATAGACCATTTATCTTCAGTTAATAAATAACCTTCTTTCAACGATGAATATTTTTCGTCACCAAAAAGAAATATATGAGAAATTAATTTAAGCTTATCTGAATTAGTACAAATAAAGTACAAAATAATACTACGTTAAAATTTATTATTATTATTGCTGACTAGCATTTCAAATAAATATATATAAATGAAACTTTCAAAGTACATTTTATTCATAACAAGGATTTTTTCGGAACCTATCTCATTTTTTTCACATAAGCTGTGGGTTTCGATTTACACGGAACTTAGTTACCGTGTTCACAGACAGAAATCGCTTGGATATACACTGCTCACAAAAATTAGGGGATATTTCAAAATGAATAGGAAGCGATAGAAAAAAAGCATTTGAATTGTTTTTATTAAACAAGAACATCAGAAAAGCAAACGACAAGTCAAAGAAAGTTGTTCGATTATGCAAATGAGATGCAAAACCAACTTTGATGTCATTGGTGAAAATGCACTATACAAAAGGCTGAAAGTACTGGAGTATCAGCATGTTTCCTGATCTTGAAAGTGCACATCCTGCAATTTCCCAGCCCTTGCAATGCCCCTGCAACACGATTTGCCTGAATGCGAAGCCTGGATAGCCATAGGACGTCTTGAAGCTGGTCAAACACAGACGACAGTGGCAACAGCACTTGGAACATCCCAAAGCGTGATTAGTAGACTGTGGAATCGCTTTCAAGAGACTGTCACAGTGCGAAGAAGACGAGGGCAGGGTCGCCCATCTGCCACAACAGCAAGAGATGACCGCTACTTGACCTTATTGGCAAGAAGGAACAGGCGCAGCAATGCAACAGAGCTGCGGGACAGTTTCTTGCTGCCACTAGACGACGGATATGCACCCAGACCATACGAAATCGGCTCCATCGTGTTGGACTGCATGCCCGGCGACCAATGGTATGCATTCCATTATCTGCTGAACACCGTAGAACCCGTAGACGGTGGGCTGATGAGCATCGTCCTCAACTGTCCTCTTCTCTGATGAGTCACAGTTCAGTCTGCAGCCTGACAATCATCGTGTCCTGATCTGGCGTGAACGATGAACACGGGAGAATCCACGTTTCATGCGAGAAAGGGACTCCTTCGGTGGTGGTGAAATCATGGTGTGGGCTGGCATCAGCATTGGTGGTCGTACCGACCTCCATGTCATCAGAAACGGATCGCTGACTGATGTCAGATATCGAGATGAGGTCCTGCACCCTATAGTGGTACCCTATGCTGGAGCAGTTGGAAGCAACTTTCTTTTCATGGACGATAATGCAAGGCCCCACCGTGCGCATCTCGTCAACAACATGCTTCAGGAGGCAGGAATCGAACGCATGGACTGGCCTTCACGTTCTCCAGACCTGAATCCCATTGAACATGCTTGGGATGCACTGGGAAGACGTCTGGCAAACTGTTCAATGCCTCCCACAACACTTCTTGAGCTGGAAGTTGCCCTGGAGCAAGAGTGGCAGAGGATCCCACAAGAACTGCTGGACATTCTGATCCTGTCCATGCCCCATCGCTGTCAGTGTGTTTTGGCAGTCTTGGGTGACCTTACACCCTACTGAACAGTCAATGTGTGCCACTCTCGTCCAGTTTGACATGCTTCTGTTCACCCCCACCAATATGTCACTTACTACTCAATCACCACAATTGAGTTTGTATCTCATTTGCATAATCTTTTGACAACTTTTGTCAAATCTTTGACACTTTGCATCTCATATGCATTGTTTTCCAGTTTGTGGGTACGCTAGCGCTGGTGCTGTGGAAAGAGTTTTCTTTAGCTGTTGAAAGGCTATATCGCATTCGGTGATCCACATAAACCGCTGACCCTCTTCTGTCAGACGATGTAATGGCCTTGCGAAGTCAATCGAGATGCAAATGAGATGCAAAACCAACTTTGATGTCATTGGTGAAAATGCACTATACAAAAGGCTGAAAGTACTGGAGTATCAGCACGTTCCCTGATCTTGAAAGTGCACATCCTGCAATTTCCCAGCCCTTGCAATGCCCCTGCAACACGATTTGCCTGAATGCGAAGAAACGTTTCTTTGACTTGTCGTTTACTTTTCTGATGTTCTTGTTTAATAAAAAAAAATTAAAATGCTTTTTTTTTATCGCTTCATATTCATTTTGAAATATCCCCTATTTTTTGTGAGCAGTGTAATTTGGACTGAACTGTTTAGTTGTGCTTAGAAAAAGATTATAGGGAATTATTATCCTTTTTTTAATCTGTCTCATATTATAGGAAGGAACAGAATTTTATACGTTTGCAATTCCCAACCAACGAGACAAGTTTTCTTGACCCAAAACCTACCAAGATCATTTGGCATTAAATGAAAGAAGTCCTTCGTTGCTTATCTTGATGGATCACTTTCGAGTTTCTGTCGGAAGCAAACGCTTGATTGGCAAAGACATAAATCCCAAAGTAAATCGTTTAAAGCTTTTGTTTTTTATTCGCCATTTCTTTTCAGGTTTACTTGAAACTATTTTATAGCCATATGTGATCTGGCAACGGAACAGAACTAGCAGACGACAACCATACTGTATTTCCGCTTCACTCATTCGCTAAAACGATAGTGATGTATAATATAGGCACTGGAGGTATTAGGTGTTCTTTATGCTCCATTTATGGTACCTTGTGTTGGTATTTTATGTTCGTCCAAAATTTGTGCATTGATTGCAATGAAGAAAAAGGATTTTTGTTTTGCAATGTATATATAGATGTTATTTATAAAGTCATAAATCATTTCGTTGCACTGGTGCTCCACTTTTTCAAATGATTTCTCACGAAATAACGAAGTCACAATATTGGACGTTTATGCTCTTGGCAGCCAAGAAAACCGGACGTTACTAATTTCGAATCATTGCATTTATTTTCTCTCTATGGTTATCAAGATTATGAACCTTCGTGTCACGTGACACGAAAGTTGCCAGATCACTAATTTAAAAAAAAAAATCGTTGCCAGATATTTTTTCTGAATTCTGTAATCAACCGTAGTGTTCGGATACTTTTTTAATATATATAATGCGTATGAATATATAATGCAATGAATATGGAGCGTGTGAAGTTACCGTTCACAGCAAACTGGAGCGGTTGCGGTTAATGTTCACAGCGCATTGGATCGTGTGAGCTCACAAAAACTAGATCGTGTGGGCTCACTCACGGAAATATTGAGCGTGTGCAGTTACCGTTCACAGCAAACTGGAGCGTGTGCAGTAACTGCACACGCTCCAGTTTGCTGTGAACGGTAACTGGAGCGTGTACATTTACTGTACACGCTCCAGATATTTTTCCTGAATTCCGTAATCACGTGACACGAAGGTTGCCAGATCACTAATTTCTAAAAAAATCGTTGCCAGATATTTTTTCTCAATTTTGTAATCAACCATAGTGTTCGGATATTTTTTTGAGCGACTGTACTATCGAAACAGCAGACGAAATATTGTGATCGTGCTCGCGAGCGACGGGTAATTTATGCCTAAGGTGACCAGATTTAAAGAGATTCGTGGACTTTTGAATATTCAGTTTGAAGGAATGACCAGATGTCCCTGGTAAACGTGGACGATTGTCAATCACCTCGATTTGTCAATCACCTGCATTACCGACTTTTCTTAACACTGTTGCCACTACTATTCTATTAGTAAAACAAGTAATATTTAAAAAATATCTAAACACAAATTGAAGGGACACCTCCGAGGACATTTATTTGTGAGGGACAGAGCTTTTCATTCAGGGACTATCCTTAATTGACGGGAGGTCTGGTCACAATATTTATGGCTGATTTAAGGGAAGAACCATCACCTAGTATGGAATCTTTTTTTAAATGTAATAGTCATTCCAATAAAACACCGTTCTAATTACAGTTGGTTTAAACGTTCCATGGAAATATATGTACTGAAAGCTGACGTCTTCAGTTGCTAACGACGTCGCAATTTTTCGTCCCCGGCCATGAAACGTCGCGTGCTCATTCACGAATATAAAGTTATTGCCAGCTCCCGAAACATAATTAAACTGATTTGAGCGGATTGCCATGAAATTTGACAAGGAGCTGTTGGGAAGGTCAACAACATTAGCCGCGCTCCATACTTGTACTACCCCGAAATCTGTCTGCGTGATTAAAGGAAGGTAATTCCGACTGGTTTCTGTTCACAGTATTTAATCGCTCATATTTCAAGATGAATTTACAGGATAAGCAAGGATAAGTGCTTGCCGATGCAAGACTTACGCAATTGATTCGTCCGTGATAATGTTTCACAGACGCTCCATTTTGTTTTACAAATCTTATGCGTCATTTAACGATTAAGAAGCGTGCTGTTCCAGAGAGTAAATACAAGAATAAATCAGGCTTTGAAAAGAGGATCATCCGAGTACTAAAGGCCAATGGAATTGTGAATGTTCTAAGCCTGCTCCACATACGTTAGTGTTGAGCATACACCATAATGACGATGAATCTCTTTTTTTCCTAATAGAATAGTAGTGGCAACACTGTTAAGAAAAGTCGGTAATGCAGGTGATTGACAAATCGAGGCCACAATTAATTTTGTCAAATTAATTTGACAGTCCACGTTTACCAGAATGACATAAATGATCAAGAATGCAAGCACTTCTTGAGAAGATCAACTTCTTAATCCTTATACTGATTAACAACAGATGCCATCTTATGAATTGAAAATTAAGACATAAGCAAAGGGGAGGGCAAATAGCCCTCCCCCAAGAAAAAAGTGTAATAACCTTAAAAATACGCCAATCACATTTGTACTCCAAGAGTATTGTGAGATCCAAGAGATTTGTGTTTCAATATTCCAATTGAAACTATTGAAAAATGAAATTATTGAAGTAATATATTGAAATATTGAAATAAAATATTGAGAAATGCATTTAATGAAGAGGTGATATCCCATCCCCTCCCCCCCAAAAAGATATATTTTTTCTCTTTCCTTCATGGACGTAACTGAGCTGTGAATGCCGAAGAGTGTGACGATAAATGAGTCTAGCCATCGTATCAAAAACTCCCAAAGACCAACCAAAAGGTTTAATTATACTTCAAAGACAATTTCGGAATTCTTATTGAGAAGTGATGGGGTATGAGAAGGGGCATGTTGAAGTTGTTTATTAATAACGTAGCGAAAGTGGCAACTAGGGAGACTGAGACTGCGCAGTTGACGCTCTGACAGCTCTCGTGGATCATTGGTTGTTTCACAAGTGATTGGTAGGTGATGATCGATGATGATCGATGAAGCGTTAACTTCGCAGTTGCTGTTACCGTTTATATACCATTGTTTATGGTTCTTGGGAGTCGCACATTACACACATAAAGTACTGTTCATTTTTCTGGGGACATTTATTTGTGAGGGACAGAGCTTTTCATCCAGGGACTGCCCCTAGCAAACGGTGTCATCACATTACTTATGTCTGATTTGGGTGGATTTTTAGACAGTTTTCATTTTTCTGAATTATAAGCAATGGCGATTAGATTCTGATGATCCAAAGGATCTAGAGAAAAATGAATATATGCATGAAACCAGTAAATAATATAATAAGGAAATAATATAATAAGGAAATCTTTAATAAATCAAGGTCATAATATAAGCAGAGTCCATGTACCATGAAGAATTGCAGTAGCTTTTAAAAACACATAACAAAACCAATCTACAGATCTGAATATCTTGATTTATTGATAATTAAAAGTTTAGAACACGTTTACGTAAATAATCATGAAATAGATAAGGGATGAATGGTAATGGTTAGGTCAGAAAAAATATAGAGAAAACGGATAATCAATAAAGAACTTAAACTCAGAATAATATCAGCGCTTCTCTAAGGTACGAAAAAGACTATGAGAGACTACAAACATTTGAAATAAGTGCCTTGAGCAAAATAAATGAGGCAAAACAGATGCAATAAACTAATAAGAATGTCAGAGGATGGAGGTATCATCATATGGGAGTGGAACAGGGTGGCTCAGTCGGGAGCCGACCAGGCTCGTAATCTGTAGTTCCTAGGTTCGGGTCCCATCTGGGCCAGCAATGAGATTTATCTCCGCAAAACTTTACTCTCTGACCTCGTTCAGTAGACAACACCGATGGGCTTTGAAAGGCTGCCGGACGTTAAGCCGTGGCCGCGTATGCAAGAGAGCCATACCCTGTGCACGTCAAGTAACAGCAGAATGGCCTTGACGGGAGGATGGCATTTCTCTCCCCTCCCCTCCCCCCAACCTGTTCTGAGCCCTCAGGGTCCTTATGACCTGGCCATTCAGCCCATTGTGATCAGAAAGGTACCACTCAGAGGTAAAACAAGCCAACCCAACTGATACAGGAGGTGACGAAGAAAAATCTCGGATGATATGGACAAGTCGATAAAATGGAACCGGAGGGAATTCCGGGTTAGCACTGAAGGCGGACTCCGGGGAGCACACTTAGAGGAAGACAGAAGAAAAGGTGGATGCAGATGGTGACGTCATAGGTGGACCAATGCACTCGCCAGAGACAGGGAAAGATGAAAAAGATTGGTTCATGGGGAACTGAAATTTCTTGAAAGAGGAGATTATCACGAAGGGAAGAATTACTTGCTTTGCTTCCATGAACGCTTATTCCACCGTCATATTCTGAATGATGAAACCTTTTCTCTTCAATTGTAAAATAAAGTTAAAGTCAAAAAGGTTGACGTGAAATGTGAGAATATTAGGAAGCCGAAAACAAAAGGCTGTAAGGTTGAGTTCCTGCTTCAACTGCAGACTCTCTTATAAGTTTATCACTCAATACAATGACCTTGCATTGATCAATAGGACAATGCAGAGAAACGAAAAAATGATTTGAATTATGTGGCTATTGTATTCGTGAGTTTTGAACAAGAAATATTCATTCCGTTGTGTCTTGACAGAATGAAATAAGGATTAATGCATTGGAAAGAGTAAAATAATCGCTGAATATATCTGTCGTCGACATTTGTAAAATTGTTTTGTTTTTCAAATCCCAAACCATTTTTCTTATAGATCAGAGATTTTCAGGGAATGTAAGCATCCATAAAAGTTCTTCCTTTCGTAAAAAAAGCTTGAAAAACAATTAATTTTTCATGGAAATCAAATGTTTTTTCCCGCATAAAACTAGTTGAATGTTAAAGGCAATTCTGTCGAAATAAAACGTACATAATTATATTAATCTAAGTATGCGATGCTCTATTTAATATATTTCCTCCGAAAACCTCAGGGGTGGGGGTAGCTCAGTCGGTAGCGCGCCAGACTCGTAATCTGTAGTTCCCAGGTTCGAGTCCCAGCTGGGTCAGCGTTGAGATTTATCTCCGCAAAACTCCCCGCCCTGCCCACGGTCAGTAGGGGACACCGAAGGGCTTGGAAAGGCCGCCGTCCGTCGGATGGGACGTTAAGCCGTGGCCCCGTGTGCGGGAGAGCCATAACCTGTGCACTCTAAAGAACACACTAGATGACCTAGATAGGGAGGCTACCATCTGTCTCCCAACAGCTGTTCCAGTGGGTCCCCTCCCCCAAACTTCTCTGAGCCTTCGGGTTCCATGTGACCTGGCCATTTAGCCCATGGTGTACAAAAAAGTGCCGCTCAGAGGTAAAACAACCCAAACCCAACCGAAAACCTCAAGAAAACGCCGCCACAAATTTCTAAACCATTTCCGTTGGGAATTAATGTTCTATAATAACAACACACGAGCCACGTTGTTCCTTATACAAAAGAAAATTTCATTTTTATCTGGTTTCATAAAACACCAAAAAGTTCATTCGATTCGTATAAGGAGTCTGCATTCAAATTGCTTTTATATCCTGAGAGGAACAGTTCAGAATTTTGTGCTCAAAAGATAGATAGAAAATATATTATGTACAGTCGTTGAAAAAAATATCCGAACACTATGGTTGATTACAGAATTCAGAAAAAATATCTGGCAACGATTTTTTTTAGAAATTAGCGATCTGGCAACCTTGGTGTCACGTGACACGAAGGTTGCCAGATCATTAATTTTTAAAAAATTCGTTGCCAGATATTTTTTCTGAATTCTGTAATCAACCATAGTGTTCGGATACTTTTTTTAATATATATAATGCAATGAATATGGAGCGTGTGCAGTTACCGTTCACAGCAAACTGGAGCGGTTGCGGTTAATGTTCACAGCACATTGAATCGTGTGAGCTCACAAAGACCTAGATCGTGTGGGCTCACTCACGGAAATATTGAGCGTGTGCAGTTACCGTTCACAGCAAACTGGAGCGTGTGCAGTAACTGCACACGCTCCAGTTTGCTGTGAACGGTAACTGGAGCGTGTACAGTTGCTGTACACGCTCCAGATATTTTTCCTGAATTCTGTAATCAACCATAGTGTTCGGATATTTTTTTGAGCGACTGTACCTTTCCAGGCCAACCTGTATCTGAGTGAATTATTTTATTCCTGCTTTAATTCAGTTTTATGAAGTACGAAATCAACAATCATAATTATAAATTTTAGGTGCAGTTAGTTACACAACACACACTCATGGACTCATTTCAAGACAGTGTCTGCCGCTATGATATATAAGTTTGAACTCAACTAGAGCTACTGAAATAAATTTTGTTTGTGCTTAATTCTGGATTAGCAAACCCCGCGACTCATTCATATCGTAAAAATTCTTGTAGGGCAGATAAAATGGTCTCGCGCGCCGTATCTTTGACACCTTTAGCCGCCATCCAAAGAAACGTTTGTTATCGCACGTGATTTACCGTCTTTTCAGCCAATCTGGCATTTCCGTGAAATTTCTTACCTGGAATGCTTTTTATTAAACTTCAGGATCTTTGACCAGGGAATTCTCATAATAAATTTCGAATGAGGGAATTCTTTATGCTGATAAATGTGTTTCATTTTGTGCTGCGCTTTTTAACAAAGGGTTGGCCTAACACGTCCAAAGAGATTTTTTTTCGGGTCATTGATTCAGATTTCTTTTCTAAAATGGAACGATGCTTAACGCGATTACACTAAAAGAGGAACTTGCGGATTTCTCGGCGGAAAATGGTTTGGGGAGATATATGGTTTACTAATCAGTAGGAGATTCAGAAAATAATACCGATTCAGACTCGGGCGGGGGGTGGCTCAGTCGGTAGCGCGCCAGGTTCGTAATCTGTAGTTCCCAGGTTCGAGTCCCAGCTGGGTCAGCGTTGAGATTTATCTCCGCAGAATTCCCCGCCCTGACCACGGTCAGTAGGGGACACCGATGGGCTTGGAAAGGCCGCCGTCCGTCGGATGGGACGTTAAGCCATGGCCCCATGTGCGGGAGAGCCATATCCTGTGCACGTTAAAGAACACGCTGGATGGCCTTGATGGGAGGCTACCATCTGTCTCCCAACAGCTGTTCCAGTGGGTCCCCTCCCCCAACCTTCTCTGAGCCTTCGGGGTCCACGTGACCTGGCCATTTAGCCCATAGTGTGCAAAAAAAGTGCCGCTCAGGGGTAAAACAACCCAACCGATTCAGACTCGATATTGATAACGATATTTCTGAGAATCACAGAGGTCCAGAAATTATTTTGGAAAAAATGATTTCAGGTGGGAATCTAAGAATATGTTGTTGTTTTTTCTTACAACGCATGCATTTACTAGGGAAAAGGATTAGGTATTTCGGGAATCGCAAATGAGGATGAAAAAGAGCGGAAACCAACTAAGATGAAAGTACGTCTACCGAAACTGATAAAAAAAAGAAATCTCACAGAAACAAAACAAGGGACAATTTTCAACAGAGCACGCCTTAGAGATGGCTGGGTTGTTTCACCTCTGAGCGGCACTTTTTTGCACACAATGGGCTAAATGGCCAGGTCACGTGAACCCGAAGACTCAGAGAAGGTTGAGGGAGGGGACCCATTGGAACAGCTATTGGGAGACAGATGGTAGCCTCCCGTCAAGGTCATCCAGCGTGTTCTTTAACGTGCACAAGGTATGGCTCTCCCGCACACGGGCCGCGGCTTAACGTCCCATCCGACGGACGGTGGCCTTTCCAAGCCTATCGGTGTCCCCTACTGACCGTGGGCAGGGCGGGGAGTTTTGCGGAGATAAATCCCAACGCTGACCCAGCTGGGACTCGAACCTGGGAACTACAGATTACGAGACTGGCGCGCTACCGACTGAGCCACCCCTTTCGAAGGAATTTTATAATTTATTCACTTGTAAGAAACTGTTGTATGTATTCAAGGTTGGTAAAATTCGTCTTTTCTGCTTAAAATGCGAAATTAATATAGAGGTTCCCCTGTCTTTAAAATACTCTGACAATGGGACGGGTCCCCACTTAACTGAATCATTCAGAAGGACCTCCTCCCAACTTAGAATAATTCTGGATGTTCCGTGCAGCAAATTTATATTGAATCATTTTTATCTTGAATATTGACGAGTAGGAAAACAAAATGCGTGGCCATTGACATAATAAGCCTCAGCTATCAATAACTTGACAATGCCACCCACAGAGACAAGAAAAATGGTTCGTCATCTTTATTTCTTCGCCATAAAGCAAGGGTTCCTTCTTGAGTGAATCAGTGGGAAATGACACTGACTCACTTCTGATAGCAACTCTGCAAGAGTCACCCTATCGACTGTTGTCATGGTTACGGCAGAACGAATCGAAAGCAGCAACTTTCGATTCATAACTGCAAAACATGTAATCGAATAATATATGCAATAATATTCGTTGTAGTCGAATAATGAAATGAGATTTATATCTAATGCAAGTGGAATACCAAACTAAGTTTAATATTCTTTGAAAAAATTGGGGCTGGGGTGGCTCAGTCGGTAGCGTGCCAGGCTCGTAATCTGCAGTTCCCAGGTTTGAGTCCCCGCGGGGTCAGTGTTGAGATTTATCTCCGCAAAACTCCCCGTCCTGCCCACGGTCAGTACTTGGCGAAAGGAGTTCAAGGATATTTGTTTATTGTTCGTTTATCTCTGACTGCTGATCTGCTGGAGAAAGAGTGGGGGGGGGGGATAATTGCAAAGGGAAATGGGCACGAAATTACAAATTGCAACACCAAAAACAAGAACAACCGTTTCTAGCTCCCGGGAACCAAAATTAAGAAGAGTAATGAAATGCTTTTATCCTTTTAGAACCTCTCTTATACATAAGAGAATGGGTACTGAACTCTCAGGCATAGAACCTCTCTTATACATAAGAGAATGGGTACTGAACTCTTAGGCACAGAACCTCTCTTATACATAAGAGAATGGGTACTGAACTCTCAGGCATAGAACCTCTCTTATACATAAGAGAATGGGTACTGAACTCTTAGGCACAGAACCTCTCTTATACATAAGAGAATGGGTACTGAACTCTCAGGCATAGAACCTCTCTTATACATAAGAGAATGGGTACTGAACTCTTAGGCACAGAACCTCTCTTATACATAAGAGAATGGGTACTGAACTCTCAGGCATAGAACCTCTCTTATACATAAGAGAATGGGTACTGAACTCTTAGGCACAGAACCTCTCTTATACATAAGAGAATGGGTACTGAACTCTTAGGCACAGAACCTCTCTTATACATAAGAGAATGGGTACTGAACTCTCAGGCATAGAACCTCTCTTATACATAAGAGAATGGGTACTGAACTCTTAGGCACAGAACCTCTCTTATACATAAGAGAATGGGTACTGAACTCTCAGGCATAGAACCTCTCTTATACATAAGAGAATGGGTACTGAACTCTTAGGCACAGAACCTCTCTTATACATAAGAGAATGGGTACTGAACTCTCAGGCATAGAACCTCTCTTATACATAAGAGAATGGGTACTGAACTCTCAGGCATAGAACCTCTCTTATACATAAGAGAATGGGTACTGAACTCTTAGGCACAGAACCTCTCTTATACATAAGAGAATGGGTACTGAACTCTCAGGCATAGAACCTCTCTTATACATAAGAGAATGGGTACTGAACTCTTAGGCACAGAACCTCTCTTATACATAAGAGAATGGGTACTGAACTCTCAGGCATAGAACCTCTCTTATACATAAGAGAATGGGTACTGAACTCTTAGGCACAGAACCTCTCTTATACATAAGAGAATGGGTACTGAACTCTCAGGCATAGAACCTCTCTTATACATAAGAGAATGGGTACTGAACTCTTAGGCACAGAACCTCTCTTATACATAAGAGAATGGGTACTGAACTCTTAGGCACAGAACCTCTCTTATACATAAGAGAATGGGTACTGAACTCTCAGGCATAGAACCTCTCTTATACATAAGAGAATGGGTACTGAACTCTTAGGCACAGAACCTCTCTTATACATAAGAGAATGGGTACTGAACTCTCAGGCATAGAACCTCTCTTATACATAAGAGAATGGGTACTGAACTCTTAGGCACAGAACCTCTCTTATACATAAGAGAATGGGTACTGAACTCTCAGGCATAGAACCTCTCTTATACATAAGAGAATGGGTACTGAACTCTTAGGCACAGAACCTCTCTTATACATAAGAGAATGGGTACTGAACTCTCAGGCATAGAACCTCTCTTATACATAAGAGAATGGGTACTGAACTCTTAGGCACAGAACCTCTCTTATACATAAGAGAATGGGTACTGAACTCTCAGGCATAGAACCTCTCTTATACATAAGAGAATGGGTACTGAACTCTTAGGCACAGAACCTCTCTTATACATAAGAGAATGGGTACTGAACTCTTAGGCACAGAACCTCTCTTATACATAAGAGAATGGATACTGAACTCTTATCTATGCCTAAGGGTTCAGTACCCATTCTCTTATGTATAATTATGTAGATTCTTTACCTATGTATGAGAGAGATCGCTTTTGTACACGCTTTAGTTGCTGAAATCATGATCCAATTACGATTTGAACACTGCAATGCATTGACGATTCGTCCTAATGCATGAGACCTAGGGAAAAAAAAAATAAAAAAAACTAGATTTCAACACCAATAACTATTTTTTCCCATTCTAAAATTATTTATTATTGATTTTAGTGCTTATTTATTTGTCTTTCTGTGACGCAAGATACGTGAAGCATCTTTCATCCACGACGAACAGCTGAAACCAACAGAAAGCGAAACTTTTCCCCTTTATCTCCGCACAACTGCAGCGTGCAACGACATTTAGTGCAATTCATTATACTAGATGCATCACGTGACGGAGAGCTGACTATGGAGAGAGAGGATTTGAGCCAAATCATGCTGTGCATCGCAGCTCAAGTGCGCATGTGCCAGGATAAAGGGGTTGTTGATTGAATGCAACAACACGACCAAAAATCTTTTCTCAAGAAAATTAAATGCAAGAAAAAACGAGCATTGATTCTGTGCATGTAGAGATTATTATTAATAGATAAAAGTTTCTAACTTCCTCACAGCACCTGGGGGCGGGGGTGGCTCAGTCGGTAGCGCGCCAGGCTCGTAATCTGTAGTTCCCAGGTTCGAGTCCCAGCTGGGTCAGCGTTGAGATTTATCTCCGCAAAATTTCCCGCCCTGCCCACGGTCAGTAGGGGACACCGATGGGCTTGGAAAGGCCGCCGTCCGTCAGATGGGACGTTAAGCCGTGGCTCCGTGTGCGGGAGAGCCCTACCCTGTGCACGTTAAAGAACACGCTGGATGGCCTTGACGGGAGGCTACCATCTGTCTCCCAACAGCTGTTCCAGTGGGTCCCCTCCCCCAACCTTCTCTGAGCCTTCGGGGTCCATGTGACCTGGCCATTTAGCCCATGGTGTGCAAAAAAGTGCCGCTCAGAGGTAAAACAACCCAAAACAACAAATCCTCACAGCACCAGTTAACTAATTTAATGATGCCCTTTAAGTAAATGTTTCCGTTTTTCCCCGAAAATAAGCCCTAGCATGATTTTTCAGGATGCCCGTAATATAAGCCCTACCCCAAAAATAAGCCCTAGTTAAGATCGTCAACCAGAGGAACGCATTTAGTACGTCCGTTGCAACACACGACGGACGAATTGAATTATAAAATAATAATATTAATATATAATTAAATATAAATAAATAATATTATTGACATTTAATACTTAAAATAAGTGATCATATAAATTATAATTAAGCATTTGTAAATACTTAATTATAATCTATTGCTGCACATGAGAGATTAGGGGCAATGGTTCGACAGGAAATGGAAGTCGCAAGAAATTCAGGCCGGAATTCCGGGTTTGGAGAGTTATGATGATGTTCCAGAAGAAGATGACATCACTGTATTAGAATAAATGTAGATTTTTGTACATGAAAAAATAAGACATCCTCTGAAAATAAGCTCTAATGCGTCTTTTGGAGCAAAAATTAATATAAGACCAGGTCTTATTTTTGGGGAAAGACGGTGTAAAATTTGAAAATGCAATCGATTGGGAATTTCAGTTTCATATTTTCATTTCTTGTGGGCATTAAGCCGTGGCCCCGTGTGCACGAGAACCCTATTGTGTGCACCAGGGCCGGATCTAAGGGGGAGGCAAGGGCTAATTGAGGCCCCCTTCCTTGAGAAGGCTAGTGAGGGTAAGAGAGCCAAAAAAATTATTAAATTTATGCATATTTCAAGCTTCTTAAAAGACCTCTAAAATGGAGGAAGAAATGTTACATCGCAATGGAAATTCAGATCCCATTTTGTTTTTCTCAGCTCGATTCAGTTTCTTGCAATCTCCACCCGACACACACACACTTTTTTTTTCCACATCCCGGTCTGGTGTGCATGTTAAGAAAACTTGGATGGCCTTGACGGAAGGCTAACTTGTCTTCTAACTAACTATATCCCCTGTATCCTTTCCTCCACCGTCTCTGAGTCCTTGGGGGTCCTTGTGACTTGTCCATTTAGCTCACTGTGTGCAAAAAAGTGCTGCTCAGAAGTAAAACATCCAAATATTCTCTTCACTATAGTGTCATTTGTTTTCCAGTGACAAATAAAAGTCATATATATTTAAAGTCACTTTGTAATTTGCCTGGATTGGATTGTTTTACCTCTGAGCGGCACTTTTTTGCACACCATGGGCTAAATGGCCAGGCCACAAGGACCCCGAAGGCTCAGAGAAGGTTGGGGGAGGGGACCCACTGGAACAGCTGTTGGGAGACAGATGGTAGCCTCCCGTCAAGGCCATCCAGCGTGTTCTTTAACGTGCACAGGGTATGGCTCTCCCGCACACGGGCCGCGGCTTAACGTCCCATCCGACGGACGGTGGCCTTTCCAAGCCCATCGGTGTCCCCTACTGACCGTGGGCACAATAGGGGAGTTTTGCGGAGATAATCCCAACGCTGACCCAGCTGGGACTCGAACCTGGGAACTACAGATTACGAGCCTGGCGCGCTACCGACTGAGCCACCCCCGCCCCCATTGTAATTTGCCTGAATATATTTGTATTCAACTGACATAAGAACAGAGTCCATTCGCGATTTCTTAATTATGATTACTACTCTCTAATTCTGAATCCAATAATAAGTTGTTGTATTTCCTCTGAACGATGTCTTGCGATATTCCTGTAAGAAATAAATAGGATCTTTTAGCAATAGATAAATTATGCCTTCACTGCGACAAGCCATATTATATTTCATTTCTTACCTCTTTTCTCGTCATAATATAAAAGGAAATTAAAGAAGTTGAAAAGGAGTTGCCATATACAGGTATGTTCCATATTACATTTTAAATATGTGAATAATTCAAAACATTGCTTTAAATCGCGGATTGCAAGGCAAAAGTCTTTCACTAATTCTTCCCCAAGACTTGGGGCGGGGGTGGCTCAGTTAGTAGCGCGTCAGGCTCGTAATCTGTAGTTCCCAGGTTCGAGTCCCAGCTGGATCAGCGTTGAGATTTCTCTCCGCAAAATTCCCCGCCCTGCCCACGGTCAGTAGGGGACACCGATGGGCTTGGAAAGACCACCGTCCGTCGGATGGGACGTTAAGCCGTGGCCCCGTGTGCGAGAGAGCCATACCCTGTGCACGTTAAAGAACACGCTGGATGGCCTTGACGGGAGGTTACCATCTGTCTCCCAACAGCTATTCCAGTGGGTCCCCTCCCCCAGCCTTCGGGGTCCTTGTGGCCTGGCCATTTAGCCCATGGTGTGCAAAAAAGTGCCGCTCAGAGGTAAAACAACCCAACCTAATTCTGCCCCAAGACTTCTTCATCCCCTTTTCGCCATTTCTAGATTCTCTATCCTCCGTTTCACATCCAAGAAAGGAGCTGCAAGTCTCCTTCAAAGAGTTTCTTGTCCAATCGTGACTTATTTCACATAACCACGAAAGCCAAGCAAGATCAAAATCTATCAATCCTCAACTTACTCTGTGTGTGGTCGCCATAGTTCTTCACATAAAGGAACAAAGAACCTAGATATTTGGCAGAAGATTAATTCTTCAGCTCCATTCTTTAACTGGAACGGAGTAAAGAGTTGGGAATCTTGACGTCATTTTTCGTTGTTGACATCGAGGTTCAGACTTCAGCGCCACCATTGGTAACACTCTTTATTATTTATTTATTAAATCCTTGGCTATGACAATCTGAAGAAATGTTACCAAATATGTATTAAATAATATTTAATATTAATATTAATAATATATGAGTTAAATAATGTATTAAATAATATAATAATATGTATTAAATATGTAATTAATAAGTTACATTTCCTTAATTCTCTAAGAATTAACTCTGAATTACTGCAAGTCACTGTTAGAAATCAGTAGCCGCTTCAACTGATTTCAACCATTTGCTATATTTCTCAAAATATAACTCTTTTTTCCTATTATTTTTTCATTATCCGATAATAAATTTATTGTATATTAGATTTTGATAAATAAAATCGCACGAGTAATGTAGAATTTTATTTACTTTTATTTTCCAAATCAATTTAAATTTCTACATTATTGATATAATAATGATTAAAAAATTCTGAATAAATTAAGGCATAAAACAATATAGAAAAAAAATGAAAGAGAAATATTTTAAATTTCTAAAAAAGCACACCTACACAAAACAAAAATGCAACTCTTACCAGCAAGCGTTTCCCTCCTAATGCGAGTTCACGAGGCCTCAGCAAAAGCTGGCTGTTTACGTAGTAGAGAGAGCAAAAAAACGAAATGAATTATTATTCGGTGAATATTCGTAATCCAAAGTTATATGCAAAATAATTTTTCCTGTTTTTTTTGGCATTATTACATGTGAAATGATAATATTCATTCAAAAATCTCTAATATGTAAAATTTAAGAAAGTACCTGCCTCTTTAAGAAATTCCCTCTCTCTCAACATTAAGTTACGAGTGCATTGCTAAAACTTTGTGTCTCCCGTTAAATCTTAACAAACTTTCTTTATTTTCTCTCTCGATGATTGACATTTTTATGAGGAAAAAAAAAGATTAGATGGCCACACTAAAATTCCAAGTCATTGTTGTGTATTTTGAAGAAACACGTGGTCAGGTTTCCACGAAATGTGAAACGAAGAATCAACCGCAAACCACCTGCGAAATTTACATCTTCAGTTAATGTTACTTTGTCTTTTGGGATTTACCTTGTGTGACCTTTTAGAGAAACATAAAGCCTCATCATCATCATCGCTGGGTTACGAACAGTTTCGCTGACTCACGAAAGCAAACTGCTCACCTCACCAGAAACAACTCTGGACAGAAAAAATGCACGCAGAAGCACATCCAGTAATCCACATAGCGTGTAGCAGCGGGTTGGGTTGTTTTACCTCTGAGCGGCACTTTTTTGCACACCATGGGCTAAATGGCCAGGTCACATGGAGCCTCGAAGGCTCAGAGAAGGTTGGGGGAGGGGACCCATTGGAACAGCTGTTGGGAGACAGATGGTAGTCTCCCATCAAGGCCATTTAGCGTGTTCTTTAACGTGCACAGGGTATGGCTCTCCCGCACACGGGGCCACGGCTTAACGTCCCATCCGACGGACGGTGGCCTTACCAAGCACATCGGTGTCCCCTACTGACCGTGGGCAGGGCGGGGAGTTTGGCAGAGATAAGTCTCAACGCTGACCCAGCTGGGACTCGAATCTGGGAACTGCAGATTCCGAGCCTGGCGCGTTACCGACTGAGCCACCCCCGCCCCTGTAGCAGCGGCAGTGTATGAATGGTGAAGCTTTGGGAAAGAAAAGTGTAGGGAATGTTTTGTTTAATAACGCCTCCCATGCTTAGAAGGAAAAAGAGCAATTCCAAAACACACTTCTGGATGATCTTAAAAATGCATGGAAGTGGTGGTGGACATTTTCTTTGATGGGATTCAGTTGGTAATGCCGGACGGTTCTTTGATACGATGTTGGTTGGCAATGGAAGATATATCTTTGAAATCTTCATTATTCCAGATTTGGACAGTTCAGCAGTTAAGCCATCAAATAGTCAGCAGAGGCAAGATATCAGCATTTAACAAGAGTATTTTATTCTGTTCCTAGATTGGATCTTTCTCTTTCTGAATTGAAAATTAAACACACTTTGGAATGACCATTTCTTTTACAGAAAATTCTTTACACTTTTCGACCTACATAAAATATGCATAGAGGATTCTTTTGCTGAACTTGTTTTTTTTACTAGAAACACGGAAGAAGTCATTGAACGAGCAAACGCTTTAATTGCCATTTGCGGTGTTCGTTGTGACAGGTTGTCCCACGTGGTGATGGCATTGTTTTATTTCTCTTTAGCACAAGGTCGAAAGAAAGTTACTTCCTGCATTGTTAGCAGAGGCAAATGTTTCTCTCTTTGCAGCTTTTTTTTTTCCTTCAAGGCAGTCTTCAAAGAGCGAAAGCCTCTCACCGAGTGCCTTGCCCATGCTCGCTGTTCTCATTCAGCCCTTCAGAGGTGTTTCCACTTCTTCGGATGTTTGCTGCCTTGAGCAACATCCGAAGGATGTTTGCACCGGATCACTCCGAGTGCCACGAGACTTCAAACTGCAAATATGTAAAAACATTTTAATGAGTTCATTTTAATAAACAAGCGGAAGTCAGGTGTGGAGTAGATGACCTCTGACTCCTCCCCGAAGCGGTGTGAGTTCTCACCTTGGCTCACGCAGGGAAGTGAATGAGCTCATGGCCGCTGCACGTGCACAAATAGTACGAGCACGTGGATGAAGTAGCCGCGGGACTTTCTCCGTCGATCACGTGGTGTTTCTCGCTTCTAGTGTAACAACCTCTTCGAGTCCTTCTCTTCAGCAAAGAGGCTTAGAGATGGCAGACTCAGAAGCAAATTACACGGATTTTAAATTTGTCAAAGTACAGTTTATTGTAAATCCAGATGCAAAGTTTTTTTGCTCAATCTGTATGTTTGTTATTGTTATTTATTTGGTGACTTCCAACGAAGAGGTGAACACGTGACATTTTGTCTTAACCTTTAGGCCAATATCGATAAGATCAATCCTAGAAAAAATTGCGCAAATTGACAAGATCGACTTTTTGTATTTAATAGGTAATTTGTTTTAAAATCAAGAGATGCCAATTTGAATAGCAATTACGAAGGCCATATACAAATGGCATAAACCTCAATTGGATTCAAAGGCTAAAGAGAATTTGCGTGTGTTCTCGATTCGGATTTGTCTCTTTCAAAGTAGTAGTTCCCAAAGCCTTTCCATTGAAGAGACATTTTTTAGATTAAGAGGTAGTTGGCCAGCCTCTTAACTGGGAATTATATTTGTTTCGTTTATAAAACAATTAGATTCTAATCCTCTCTTGGCGAAAGTTGCACGTGCTTGTTTCACAATGTTCACAACCTACAACAGGAAGTGTCGTGGAAAGTTTCTTTTTACGTTAGGCGCCAAATTGACTGACCCAAGTGCGAGATGCATGAGACCTAGGTTCGAGTTACGAAATAAGGCATGGACGGTTTCTTTTCCGTGTTGTCTTTCGGCCGAGGTCTCGCATTTCCCACAAACCTTTTGTTACGTGCATCACTGCATACCAACAAGCTTCTGCCAGAACTCTAAAACAAGCAGCTTCTTGAATGGGAATTTATTATTTTGATCTTCTTATTGAAATCCCTTTTAAATAGTATGAACCACTGCTCCAAAAATATTGTTTTTGCTCCAACACGTGACCTATATATGAGGATGTAAATAGTTTCGTTGAACAGTTCTTTGAATTCAAAGGTGTCACAACTCTTGCATGGACATCAAAGCAAAGATATCGCATCAAATGTAGAACGAGTTTCAGTATATCATTTGCACAATAAGAGAATCTTTAATTGCATGTTAATATCTCCTGATTTATAAATAAAAAAAAATACCCCCTCAAGCAGCTGCTTGCCATAAAGGTCTGACAGGAGCCTGTCAGTTTATATGCCAGAGTAGAATGGCAGGACCTCAGCAGAAAAACAACACGAACATCCATGCCTTACCCGGGGCTCGAACCCAGGTCCCGTAGATCAGTAGCCAAGCGTGCTAACCACTCGGCCACGGGACGGCTAAAAATAAATACCCCCTCAAGCAGCTGCTTGCCACAGAGGGCTGACAGGAGCCTGTCAGTTTATATGCCATAGTAGAAGGTCTGTGAGGATGGCAGGACCTCAGCAGAAAAACGACACGAACATCCATGCCTTACCCGGGGCTCGAACCCAGGTCCCGTAGATCAGCAGCCAAGCGCGCTAACCACTCGGCCACAGGATCTTTCCTAAATTATCGGAAGAAAATCTCTTTGCCTCGGCAGTTTGTTTCAGAATATCGATTGGATCAGAACATCAATTTGGAATGACTGGGCACTGAGAAATACTGAAATATCTACGTCGGCGTTTCTTTTCTCTTGAAATGAAATTTTATCTTGCCACCGATTCATAAATTCCACATTTCGCAACCGTTAGGCTTGAAAGTGTACTCCTGTATTTCAGAGCGAAGAGCAGCATTGGATTGTGCAAGGATTTTTAGTCATTAGCAATGTAAGCAGCAACAAACAAGAAGTTTAAGGAATCCCAAAATCCTTTTGTGAAAATCACTGAGCTGCCGACTCGATAAAGCATTAGAGCAGTATTTTCTCAAGGAATTAAAATTAGGAAGATTGGCCTTATTTTTATAGAAGTGGATTAAATCTTAAAGATGTTGATTTCCATTCTTAAAATGGAGAGTAAACATTACCAAACTGATAATATTTCATATAACTAGTTTTCAAATAGAGCTAGGGGCAGCCTGATTAGGCGGAGGATTTTAGTGCATACACAATATGCCTACCTGGGTGGGATTGGCTCAGGTAGGAACGCTTTAGGATCATAACCTTACTTTCCGCAGTTCGAGTCCCCATTGTGCCTGTATTGAGATTTTCTCCGTTATTCCTCGGTGAGGCAAGAGACACCGATGGGATATGTACCTAAACAATGTGGCTTAGTCGGTAGCGCGCCAGGCTCGTAATCTGTAGTTCCCAGGTTCGAATCCCAGCTGGATCAGCTTTGAGATTTATCTCCGCAAAATTCCCCGCCCTGCTCACGGTCAGTAGGGGACACCGATGGGCTTGGAAAGGCCGCCGTCCGTCGGATGGGACGTTAAGCCGTGGCTCCGTGTGCGGGAGAGCCATACCATGTGCACGTTGAAGAACACGCTGGATGGCCTTGACGGGAGGATACCATCTGTCTCCCAACAGCTGTTCCAGTGGGTCCCCTCCCCAAACCTTCTCTGAGCCTTCGGGGTCCTTGTGACCTGGCCATTTAGCGCATGGTGTGCAAAAAAGTGCCGCTCAGAGGTAAAACAACCCAACCTAAACCATGGTCCCATGTTCAAAAGAGCCATACCCTGTGAACGTTGAGGAATTACTCTGGATAGCTTTGATGGGAGGCTTACAACTGTCTTTTAATAGCTGTCTACTGGATTGCCTTTCAATACCAAGCACTGGGCTTCGGAGTCCTTTATTTACATTTAGCAGATTCTGTTTTTTAAAAAAAACAATTGCTGCTTAGAGGTTAAATAATCCATCAGCCCAACCTATAAGGTGAGTATGACCTACATAGAGATCGGAGCAGTGGCGGAAATATTCCTCTGTCGACAAGTAGAGCTAGCCACTGCAAGGCCCGAGTGAAGAAATGATTCTCAACTAGCAAACAACAGAACTTTAGATTACAATACCTCAATTAGGCAGTTGCGGAAATTGGAGACATGACAGGAGCTTTAACATTTTCCTGATTGTGTTTTGCTCTTTGCAAAGATATGAAGGCAGATCTTTCCCAAACTCTCTGATCTGTGTCCCTGAACTAAACTCTGTGAACCGTTGCTTTCGCTTGGAATTGGGAAACTTTTTTATCCCTAAAAAGGAAGCACTTAAATACCGAAATGGACTCTAATGATAGGCTCGAGAAGTCAGTTGTAGCCTATTCCCCTACATCTGATGTAATTGAGGTCGAAATTCGGGCTTGCTCCTAAGTGACCACGAGTTGTGTTTCAGGGATCCAAAATGGAGGTCGGCAGACTTTGGTCAGGGAGAGGCAAGAGGAAATTAGAAAAAAAAATAGTGTTCTGAGGTGTTCAAACGTACAATTTTGAGGTTCATAACTTGCATTTTTTAGCTCGTTCCAAAAAAAAAAAACGAGCTATTGTTTCCGTCTTATCCTCTACCCGTCTAAAGGCACTTAACTTTTTGGTTTTTAGCGTTGAATAGGTACCACTGAAATATCAGATTAGCATTTTGTGGATCTCCAAATCGTTTTAATTCCATCGTTATGGTGTGCTTCATTTGGAAAAGGACAAAACCTTCAATGACCGTCATAAAGTATGGTGGTCAAAGAATTTACGTTGACAGCAGCGATTTACCTCCAAAGGAGTTGGGGGGGGGGGAAATAATCTCTTTTTTTTTGTTTTATGAGATAAACGAAAATTTTTTTATTGGGCTGAATTAATGAAATATTACTATTTGTGTTTTCCCATTCATTCATTAGTTAGAATTTCTATCGTTAAGTGGCGCATAAGTCAGAAAATAACAAACTTCATTCTCTTTGAAAACGAGCATTATATATTCTCTTGACTAACATATATTTAAAATCATTTTTCAATTCTAAGCGGGAGTATGTGGCCTCCTCTCTTCCGATGGCCTCCTCTCTTCCGACGGTCATATTCAAAGCTATCAGATTAAAAAGAGGGAATGTTGGAAAAAAGAAACTTCTTCTTCGACTGTTGCGGCATTGCATCTGGAGATTGAATCATTCGCTTGGTTTCGTCACAACTCGTTCGACATCTCGCGTGTTAATCAAATCATTGGCATTTCGATTAAAAAAAAATCTATTTTCTTTAAAATTTTCTTCTCCCGAGATGTTCCAAGATATTTGGGGAAATATTGTTTCAACTCTTTATGCATACTCCATCGTATCAGATCGATTTGTTTCAAATTGCTCGGTATTCGAGAATTTCAGATATTTATTGATAAATAAATATTTCGTATGTGGAAAATAAGAAATATGTTTGTTTAGGCTGCTTACAATTGGTAATTTTTATGGGTTTACACACCCAGGAAATTTACAACTGCGTTCATGGGTGTGAATTCTATTTCTGTTTCGTATTAATGTTTATTCATTTTTCAACCTATAAAGTTGAATTTTCTGAACTATGTATGCCATAATATGTACAGTCGCTCAAATAAATATCCGAACACTATGGTTGATTACAGAATTCTGAAAAAAATATCTGGCTAGGTTGCCAGATCACTAATTTCTGAAAAAAAACGTTGCCAGATATTTTTTCTGAATTCTGTAATCAACCATAGTGTTCGGATATTTTTTTGAGCGACTGTAGGTGGTCGTATTATTTTGATACTAGATCGTGTGGGCTCACTCACGGAAATATTGAGCGTGTGCAGTTACCGTTCACAGCAAACAGGAGCGTGTGTAGTTACTGCACACGCTCCAGTTTGCTGTGAACGGTAACTGGAGCGTGTACAGTTGCTGTACACGCTCCAGAAATTTTTTCTCAATTCTGTAATCACGTGACACGAAGGTTGCCAGATCACTAATTTCTAAAAAAATCGTTGCCAGATATTTTTTCTGAATTCTGTAATCAACCATAGCGTTCGGATATTTATTTGAGCAACTGTATGCCCTATTAATGTCTGCAGATAATTAAAACAAAATGCATTTATTTTATTCCGCTAGTGAGTTCACAATAAAGACCTCAAGGCCACGAACAGATTCATGTTACGTGTATAGTGACAGCCATCTCAGAGCTTCATCACTCATTAAATAAGCTTTGAATATTTGATGTTCAAGTCGCGAGTTCCAACAATATTCTTTCGATATTTAAATAGCTATAAAAGCTGGAATATTTAAAAGTAGCAATACCAGTTAAAATAATTGATGAGGAATATCAATTCAAACAAGTTAAATCGAAATCAATAACCATTATATGAAACTTTGCTAAAACATATAAGCATATTTTTAACAGATTATGTTCCTGTTGTTGCTAATTATTATTAAGGCTAATAACCTGATGTTACCAGCTTCGAGTCGTCCCCTCGTCTCTATTTGAGATTTTCTCCACTAATCTTCGCTCTGCCCCCAGCTCTGAGTTCTTGGGGTCCTTGTGACCTGGCCATTTGGCTCACTGCATGCAAAACAGTGTCGCTCACGGTCAAAATAACCGAAAAGTTTAAGTACCAAATGAATATCGTTGAAAATATAAATTTAATTGTAATTTTTAATTTAGTTCCAGTCCCATTTTTCCACAAAAAAAAAAATAAAACGAATTTAAGAAGTTACTAATCTCTGAGTCTGACTCCCTAGCTAACAGAAATCTCTTCTGCTCAGCGTACACCCGACATAGTTTGCTCGGGGCGGGGGTGGCTCAGTCGGTAGCGCGCCAGGCTCGTAATCTGTAGTTCCCAGGTTCGAGTCCCAGCTGGGTCAGCGTTGAGATTTATCTCCGCAAAATTCCCCGCCCTGCCCACGGTCAGTAGGGGACACCGATGGGTTTATAAAGGCCGCCGTCCGTCGGATGGGACGTTAAGCCGTGGCCCTGTGTGCGGGAGAGCCATACCCTGTGCACGTTAAAGAACACGCTGGATGGTCTTGACGGTAGGCTACCATGTCTCCCAACAGCTGTTCCAGTGGGTCCCCTCCCCCAACCTTCTCTCAGTCGTCGGGGTCCTTGTGACCTGGCCATTTTAGCCCATGGTGTGCAATAAAAGTGCAGCTCAGAGGTAAAACAACCCAACATAGTTTGCTAATGATTAATCGCCACTTTCAGAAAACTGAACCATTAAGAAAATCAGCTGCGAAAGACCATTACGTGATATTAAAATAAGTGACAGTTAATCATAGGAATAAAAATCGTCGAATCTGCTGTAGCTTAACTTTGTTATTCCTCCTTTGCAGTTGTGGCATCACTTGCGTCGTCCATTAGGCATCCTCATCGGCATGTGCAGCCAGTTCATCCTCCTGCCTCTGTCTGCGTTCTGCCTCATCCAGCTCCTCGGCCTCGGCGTCCTCCATGGCACGGGACTGCTCCTCCTCGCCTGCAGCCCCGGCGGCGTCACCTCCAACATCTTCACCTACTTTTGCGAGGGTGACATCTCACTCAGGTAAGTGGGCAAACAGAACTCAAAGGAACTACATTGTAATGTACAAAAATAGGTTTCTTATCACTAAAGGCGAAAATTACATTTCTGATCGCTGAAGACTTCCACAAAGTCAAATGTGATCAAATCCACATTCGGACAAATTATAAATAAATAAAATAAAAATAAATACCCCCTCAAGCAGCTGCTTGCCACAGAGGTCTGACAGGAGCCTGTCAGTTTACATGCCACAGTAGGAGATCTGAGAGGATGGCAGGACCTCAGCAGAAAAACGACACACACGTCCATGCCTAATCAATGACTACCAAATCCAAATCTAACGAAAAATTAAAACTTTATAGGGGGGGGGGGCAGCATTGTCACGGCAACGAGTACTTTACCAAAGGTAACTAATATCCTAAGGGTACGTACAGTCACTCAAAAAATATCCGAACACTATGGTTGATTACAGAATTCATGAAAAATATCTGGCAACGATTTTTTTTAGAAATGAATGATCTGGCAACCTTCGTGTCACGTGACACGAAGGTTGCCAGATCATTAATTTCTAAAAAAAAAATCGTTGCGAGATATTTTTCCTGAATTCTGTAATCAATCATAGTGTTCGGATATTTTTTTGAGCGACTGTACGTCTATTTGAAGGACTTACTTAGAAAATACGTTTTGTTTTGTTTTATTGTTATTTCCAAATCTTTCATATTTCTGAACGCGAAGCCCCGTATAAAGATTAATTTTTAAAAATACTGCAGAGTTTTTATAACAATATAAATGTGAATAAAAGTTTTCTAAAAGCTGAAATGCAAAGTAACAGAAAAAGCAAAAACCTTTTTTGAAATGCTGAAAAAAAATGAACGTTTACAGATAATTTTTAGCAATTTAATGCAGGTGTCGTTTGCCTCTCAGCAAACATCAAGTTGATATTTAATTTCTTTTAATACTCGTGTGGCATATTCGAAAATTTGTTAAGAGCGACAATTGCGATACCTATGATGATTCAATTACGCTGCAAATTGCAAATTTTGATCGAATAGATAATCCCACAAATCTTTAAAAAAACTATTCCTCAAGCAGCTGCTTGCTACAGGGGTCTGATAGGGGAGCCTGCCAGTTATAGAGACAACATAAGAAATATCAGTACTTGATCCACTGCTGGAGCCTAGGTTCCGTTGATCAGTACGTAAACACTATAATCACTCGGCCCCACCTGGACCGTTATATTACATACAGTATATATATATACATAGATATACTTGATATTGTAGTATATATACATATATATACTAGAATATCAAGTCTTCCTACAAAGGGGGTGGCTCAGTCGGTAGCGCGTCTGGCTCGTAATCTGTAGTTCCCAAGTTCGAGTCCCAGCTGGGTCAGCGTTTGAGATTTATCTCCGCAAAATTTCCCCGCCCTGCCCACGGTCAGTAGGGGACACCGATGGGCTTGAAAAGGCCGCCGTCCGTTGGATGAGACGTTAAGCCGTGGTCCCGTGTGCGGGAGAGCCATACCCTGTGCACGTTAAAGAACACGCTGGATGGCCTTGACGGGAGGCTCCCAACAGCTGTTCCAGTTTGGTCCCCTCCCTCAACCTTCTCTGAGCCTTTGGGGTCCATGTGACCTGGCCATTTAGCCCATGGTGTGCAAAAAAAGTGCCGTTCAGAGGTGAAACAACCCAATGTTAAAGAACACGCTGGATGGCCTTGACAGGTTGGGTTGTTTTACCTCTGAGCGGCACTTTTTTGCACACCATGGGCTAAATGGCCAGGTCACATGGACCCCGAAGGCTCAGAGAAGGTTGGGGGAGGGGACCCACTGGAACAGCTGTTGGGAGACAGATGGTAGCCTCCCGTCAAGGCCATCCAGAGTGTTCTTTAACGTGCACAGGGTATGGCGCTCCCGCACACGGGACCACGGCTTAACGTCCCATCCTACCGGCGGCGGCCTTTTCAAGCCCATCGGTGTCCCCTACTGACCGTGAGCAGGGCGGGGAATTTTGCGGAGATAAATCTCAACGCTGATCCAGCTGGAACTCGAACCTGGGAACTACAGATTACGAGTCTGGCGCGCTACCGACTGAGCCACCCCCGCCCCAGGCCTTGACGGGAGGCTACCATCTGTCTCCCAACAGCTGTTCCAGTGGGTCCCCTCCCCCAACCTTTTCTGAGCCTTTGGGATACTTGTGACCTGGCCATTTAGCCCATGGTGTTCAAAAAAGTGCCGCTCAGAGGTAAAACAACCCAACTTCCTACAAAAAGTCTGATAGGCCCAGATCAGGACTTCTACAGAGCCGATATTCCTCGACATTTGTGATAAATTGCAACGAAGTGTATATCTTGTTTAAAACAAACAAAATTTTGTATTTCTTAACTTAAAAGTTTTAGTTTTGTAAGTCATTTATTTTCGTGAAATTTGCGAAAATTATACTACCTATAGCCACCCAATATTTGGAAAATCTCTGGCGGATTTGTCCAATAACAACTTTCACAATTCCCGCAAAAGTTTTGGTGCGTATATTCCTCCTCTCCATTGATAATTTTCATATTTCCCGATAAAAGTGTGGCGCGAAACTTATTTCCCTATTCATAAATTTCCCAATGTAAAGCATTCTGCTATTCCTTTGCACAATAACCCGAAGATCTGTTAAAAAGTTTCAGCTAGGTGGATAAATGTCAAAAAAAATAAATCTTAAAACTTCATGAGCATTATATCATAGCCATTGACCATTATTGAAAATATTAAAAATAAGGCTGACCGGAAAATAATAACAGTGACCGACCACATGTGACAGCCATGCTAACGGTTGCGGTTTGAAATTCTTTTGTATGAAAATGTCCAATGTTTATTGGTTCTCATGGTACGATACTAGTTGCGCCAAGTTCTAGGCTGTTAAACAAGATTTTATTTCCGTTGGAATGCATCAGATGGCCATGATCTCTCTGATCCTCCCCAATCTGTGAGTGCAAACATACTGCTACACACGACTATAGTTGGACAAATATACCTTCTGAGGCCTCTTACGACAACAATGTGGTGAGACTACTAAATAGTACTTGCTGTGGAACACCAGTTCTTCGGAAAGCATGAAAAGTGTTCACAATACTCACCACAGGGGGATGACATGGCAAGTAGAAACCTAGGAGTTAAAGATTCAGACACAAACAACTGCGATGACTTGGCCGAGACTGAATTACATTCGTTTACAAAATCATTTGGTTGGATGTAAAGACATAAATGTCAGATTTCTTGTGACTTAAAGACTTTATTACTTTTTAGCATTGCCATGACGACGTGTTCTACTCTCGTTGCCTTGGGGATGATGCCCCTTAATTTGTACATGTACGGACAGAACTTAGATCAAGACAAAGTGGTCATACCTTACGGCAAAATGGCGCTGTCGTTGGTGTCCGTCACGTGCCCAGTGCTGTTTGGCATGATCGTCCACTGGAAGCTGCCACGTGTTGCCAGTTACTTAACCAAGGTAAGAAATATCATATAAGAATTTTTTAATGATTGAACTATAGATACAGTAAAAGAGAATTAGAACGTGCATTGACAACAAAACCGTAACCGCAATCTACCTTGCTATAGCGATGGCCATTTCGGTGATAGGAAACGCATTCTAGAAAGCCATTCCTATTCATTCAACTATGTAAATGCCATTAAAATGCAATTTAAATGAAATATATCTAACGAAGAATAATTCTGTAATAAAATGTGTTTTTTATTTTTAAGAATTTCCTATTGTTTTATTTGAATTTTGATCGAATGATGGCATTTGTGAAAGAACTGATTCGCATCATTTCTTGAAATAAAGCTATTTTTTTCCATTTATGAAACACGAAGGATTAACAGCTTAACAGTGCTAACTGGAAAAGAAAGCAAATGAATAGTTTGCATTGTTTTGAAAATATATTTGCATTGCTTTCAAAATGCTCTTAAAACGAAAGCGCAGTATCCAGTGATTTAGGTACGTTAAATAAATAGCTGTTGGAGAGGGGTTTTTTTATTTATAAATAGAGACTGTAACTATTCTATTGGCATTTATTTCTTTTACACAGTACGTTTTATTCTATTGTATAATTACATAAAAATCGACTAACAGTACGATGAAATGGATTTTTAAAGAACAAAATGTAACGAATATGATATTTTGCTATCTTTCACAGCTCTATTGTAGTAATTTATACAAATACAACATTTCGCCGCAATATAATATCTTGGGGATATTTGATGCAAAATGTAACACGGTCCTTTATCAACGATATTGAAATGAAGTTTGCTAAATCTATTCTGAATGCCAAACGCTACTACTAACTAAACAACCGCCATTTTGGTGTCAAACTGAGCTCACTGTTATGGAAATTTTGGACCCAAGTAGCCATCAGGAAAATGCTGGTCATGCACTGTCTAGTTCCCTTTTACTTTATCTATGGGTTGAACAGATGTTTTAAGGACAACAATTATTAGCTGTCGTAACTAAAACATATGAATCTATAGAATTTTGTATCAAATTAATTAAAGTGTGTATAGTTGTAATTTAATTAAATTTTTGATTGAAATTTTATTATTCGAATTTTAAAAAAGTTGCGAAAATCAAAAGATTAGTGAGAGTTTGGAAAACTAAATAGACTAAGTGATAAATTGCGTACCATGTGAAATCCTGTCGCATACAGTCTGTATTCATTTCATTATCCTTTGGACAAGGGATGGATGACTCACTTCTTGATGTTTGAGCAACAAGCATTAAGTCTTCGAAGTGATCGAAGGCTGGAAATTATTAATATGTACACTTCAACTGCGCATTATAATCGTAAAATGAAATTAACAATTGAATTAGAGTAGGCAAATGAAAGGTTTCATAAGATTAACTAAATTGATTAAATAATTTAATAGCAAAATTTTTATTATTAGTAAATTCTTGTTAAAGAATTATGAAAAAATTGTATTTATGAAAAAATCAAAAATTAATTCCGAAATGTCTTCTACGGTCAGCAGGAAATGAAGTCAAGGCCATCTATTGGCTATCATTTCACGAGATAATTGCGTAATGAGAACACTAACTGTTACTTTAGTGATGCCAGACCCATTAAAGTACATTTGGAATTAAAGAAAGCGGAGAATGACTCCGTGGATTACATAACACAGGTTTCTTCTCAATATTGCTTCATGACTCTGTTTCATTTTCAATATGTGAATCAGTAAAGAATGGATCCAGAAAACAACAAGGGCAATAAACAAACTAATAATCAGAAATAAAGAAAGAAAACCTTCCTTTCATCAAAAAGATATAGCACTAATTAAAATCACACAGTAGATTTCTAGATGTTTTTTCCGTTTGAATATTAATCATAAAGTCACTTTTTAACGCTGAAGCCCGGGTAGGATACGAACCGTTAAAAGGGATTTCATGGATTTTCAACTGAAGAAGCATGAAGGGATTTATTGGTCAACTGACTGAGTATATGCGTGACATACATTGCTATCTATTTGTTTGCGCTCTTTGGAAGGCAAAGGAGATGCTGCCTTCAAGTGACCCAGATGGTTCAGAAGTGTACTGCAACTAGAAAAGTTCATATCATCAAATGGAGGAGATCTTGATTTGGGCCGTAGCTAAATTATACACTAAGTGGTTACGGCCACTGTCGCGGGGTTTTTAAATTATCGGAGGGGGAGGGGCTCTCACATACAATAATAGGATATCAAACATATTTATTTTCTCTTAGATATACACACACAGTCGTATCAGAATAATATGACCACCTACAATAGATAATACCTAGTAGGTGGTCATATTATTCTGATACGACTGTGTATAATAGAAATTTTTCAGGGCCCCTCAGCCCCCCCCCCCCCCCCCTCCGTACTCGGCGCCAATGGTCAAGACATCTGATATGTGGGTTCATACCACCACTCTAAAGAGAGTTCTTCCTAGAACTTTCACAAAGCCTTTGATCTAATTTGGCATGATGATCTTATTTATAAATTAAATACCTTTAGCTCTGCTAGAATAAAAAAGAAATAAATACCCCCTCAAGCAGCTGCTTGCCACAGAGGTCTGACAGGAGCCTGTCAGTTTATATGCCACAGTAGGAGATCTGAGAGGATGGCAGGACCTCAGCAGAAAAACGACACACACACATCCACGCCTAAATCCGGGGCTCGAAACCTTCTTTAAATTAAAAAACTTATTTTCTTATAAAGTAATTAATTCAAGTATTTTTAAAACCAGTTTTAATCTTGTAACAGATTCAAACATTTGTCATAACATTGTAGTAATACTTCGGTAATGAATCTTGTTCTGTTATATCGTGAATAACCTATGTTAGTAACTCCTATTCCCCAGGGCTACAGTGGCTACTTCTTCTCCTAAAATATTATTTGGAGAAAGAAATTCTGATCAAGCATCGCAAATATGATTCTGAACGGTGATTTAGTATAATTCTGAGTGAGATCGAATTCTTTTAATTTTTCCCGCGGCATATTCCATTAACAATTCGCAGTGTTTATTGACGTCTTCCTCAAGTTACACTTGACGCATTCCGCGAGCAATATTTGGTCACGCGACGTGAGCGCTGGTGAAAGCGAAACCGGCTTTTCTGTTGCTCGGTGCACACCTTTGGTGTCAGAGAACATGAGACTGAGTTCACTGGGCAGAGCTCTTCCAACTGATGCAGTCATTTCGAGTTTTAACTGGAAATAAGGCCAGTCCTATAGCCGTGGGCGAAATAGCGAGGCTTGCAATAAATGCAAATAAACAAGGTCGCTTGGCGAACAAGCGTTCGTTTTCCTGCTGAAGAATGGACGTGAAACAGTTAATGAGCGTCTAGCAAGCATTGGTGTACATGCATTGGTGTACATGCATTGGTGTACATGGAATGACGCAAGTCGACGTAAAACTAAGAGCTATTCTTGCCGCAGGCCAACGCTAAATGCACGGCAATCACCCCATGTACGTCTAGCAAGCATTGGTGTACATGGAACTGACGCAAGTCGACGTAAAACTAAGAGCTATTCTTGCCGCAGGCCAACGCTAAATGCACGGCAATCACCCCACACGACCGTTTGCAGTCCAGTAACTTCGCAGCGGAGGACATAATGCAGCGCTCACTATAAGCAATCCTCAAGGTTGGCACAACTCTCGATAATATGCATGTTATACGATTTGCTTCTTTCAATGTGCATTACTTCGGATCGTACAGCTAGAATTAAAAGTAATCAAAATGATGCCAGTATGTTTCGATTATAGGTAATGGTGGCTTCAACGGTGAAGAGAGGCGAGGTCTCATCGAACTTATCTGTTGCTTTTCATTACTAATAAAAGCTTGCTTATTATAAAATTGCTAATAAATTCAATACAAACCATTACATGTGTTTTTTTAATTGCAATTCCCTTTTTTTAGCTTCTATGGAACCTGTGAATTAAGTAAGATCGCATTTCATTCATATTATATCTTGTTACGAAAATAGAGCAAGAAGGCCGAATTAATGTGTTTGCAAGTTTATTCAGAAGCACAAAACAGTATCGGTAACAAGTAAATTTTAAAAACGCAATACGCTAGAAATAATAGCGAGGAACATTAAACAACTAGACTAGGGGTTCTCAACGTGGGGTACGCGGTAAAATTTTTTGGGGTACGGCGTGAGAGCTCAAAAGTCGCTAGATCTACTCACAAAGTCGCTAAGTTGGCAACACTGCTACTGGTTTTTTTTTATCTTTAACTGCTTTAAAAAATAAATATGGGAACAGGCTGGATGTTGAAGATGACTTGCGACTCTACCTTAGCAAGATAACCCCAACCATTGATGAACTGTTCAAGCGTAAACAAACGCAACCATTTCACTGATTACCCAGTAAAATGTTTATAATTTTATAAGATTTGTTAAATTGTTTATGTCATTTTTTGCTTTATCAATATATGTAATTTATGAATACAAAATTTAATGTATATATATATATGTTTTATTTTATTCCCATTGTTATACTATAACTATAGTTTTATCTATCTATACAAAGGGTACGCCAGTTACATACACATTTCCAGGGGGTACGTGAAGCATAAAAGGTTGAGAACCACTGATATATATGTTTTATTTCATCCCCATTGTTATACTATAACTATAGTTTTATCTATCTATACAAGGGGTACTCCAGTTACATATACATTTCCAGAGGGTACATGAAGGATAAAAGGTTGAGAACCACTGCTCTAGACGATTACCTCGGTACACTTGTTTACTAAATTTTATGTACACGTTACCAGCATTCAGCTTATGACCTTAATTACTATTCATCTTATCGTAATATCTAAACAATTTACAAATATTCTCACATTACACTACTTCACTTCGAACAACACTGATCGTATCGCCTAACTCTCTTCTCGAAAAGCCCACGACAGAGGACTTTTCCTCAAGTTCCAAATTCAAGAAACTTCTCAGTCTTTCCTGACTTATAGTTCCAACAATGCACTCGCTCTATTGGAACAATCGGACAAAATAATATTTTTGACAGTTATTAATCGAGAATGACCAAGTCATAGCAATATGTTTGATAGATGTCAGTGCAATAAAAAAATGCAAAGGCTGTAGGTAAAATTTTTTAAATCCATTCGCAGCACCATCCTTTTTTTCGAACATCTAAGCCCCTTCCCGTACTTCAAACTGACACTTTCCAGTTGAGTTGTGAGAGGATTGACATTTGGGAACGCTCCAGCGTCATGACGACTGGAATAGATAGAATACTCTGAAATGTCCAGTAAAAGAGACAACTAAACAATAAACTCAGTCTCGTGACTTTTTTTTTCCCAATTATTAAGAATTTAATATGAAAGAGGGGTCTCAGTCAAGTCATAATAAATAGGGCTAGAATGAATCTATTGAGTATCCTGCCTTTATACACCAAACAGCCAAAACATTATGACCACCTGTCTAATATGATGTTGGTCCTCCACGTGCAGCCAAAACAGCTCTTACCCGGCGAGGCATGGACGCTACAAGATTTCTAAAGATGTCTTGTGGTATCTGGTATTAACACGTTACCAGCAGATCATTTAACTCTTGTAAGTTACGTGGTTGTGTCGCCGCAAATCGGATATGCTGTTCCAACACAAACCATAAATGCTCGATTAGATTGATGTCTGGGGAATTTGGAGGCCAGGGCAATACCTAGAAATCTTCCTCATGTTCCGTGAACCATTCTCGAACAATCCGGGCAGTATAACATGGCGCATTATCCTGTTGAAAGAAGGCACTACTAGAGGTATATACTGTTGCCATGAAAGGATGTACCTGGTCTGCAATGATGTTTAGGTAAGTGGTAGACATACGCGTGTGAAGATCATTGAAAGGTATCAATAACACCTGATACTGAGCTCTGTTAATCAGTGTTATTCTTGTTCTTCAGATGGGAAAGGCAGCGGACTTAAGATAGTTTGACAAAGGCCAAATTGAAATGGTCAGATGAAAGGGTCAATGCAGATGTTTACCTGCAGTTGGTTCAATTTGATTATAAACGCGCTGGTCATAAAGTTTTGGCCCTTCAGTGTATATAGGAAAGGAAGGTAGTTTCTCAAAATGCTTCAATATGTTACAGAGTTTCCCAGTCGTAAAGAAATTAAAAAACATTGCATTACACAATTATTTTAAACGAAGTTGTTAATTTCCAAATGTAACATAAAGATGCATCCATTTGCAATTAAAGAATGCAGGAAAAACTGAAAGTAAATATCAAATCATTCGTCTCTTCCCTTGTGTTGTTGTTGGGTTGTTTTACCTCTGAGCGGCACTTTTTTGCACACCATGGGCTAAATGGCCAGGTCACAAGGATCCCGAAGGCTCAGAGAAGGTTGGGTGAGAGGACCCACTGGGACAGCTGTTGGGAGACAGATGGTAGCCTCCCATCAAGGCTATCAAGCGTGTTTAACGTGCACAGGGTATGGCTCTCCCACACACGGGGCAACGGTTTAACGTATCATCCGACGGACGGTGGCCTTACCAAGCACATCGGTGTCCCCTACTGACCGTGGGTAGGTCGAGGAATTTTGCGGAGATAAATCTCAAAGCTGACCCAGCTGGGACTCGAACCTGGGAACTACAGATCACGAGCCTGGTTCGCTACCGACTGAGCCACCCCCCGCCCCTCTTCTCTTGTGTGAAGCCAACTTACATTCATCCTCAATCTGTTTAGAGCAATAATTTACTGATTTCCTTTTCGATACTATTTCTTCTCTCTTAGATCGGAAGTTATGCGGGATTCGGCATCATTATCATCTGCCAGACGATGGAGTTCTTCATCTTTCCTAACATCTTCGCCGATGTGCCTTGGCAGCTCTATTTGTCCGTGGTGGTCCTGCCAGTCATGGGCTTCACCCTCGGCTACACCCTCGCCTGGGTGTTCCGCCAAGCTCCCCAAGTGCGCCGAACCATCTCCATCGAATCCGGGGTGCAAAATGTCGGCACTGCTCTCACCATAGCTTCGCTCTCCTTCCCTTTCCAGGTAATTTAGGAATCTTCTTATCATTGATGCACTGAATATGTTTCTGTATCGATTGAAATTTTAGCTCTTAGGATAAGACCATATCGAAGCGATTTGAGCTGTACAGTCGCTCAAAAAAGTATCCGAACACTATGGTTGATGACAGAATTCAGAAAAAATATCTGGCAACGATTTTTTTTTTAAATTAGTGATCTGGCAAGCTTCGTGTCACGTGACACCAAGGTTGCCAGATCACTAATTTCTAAAATAATCGTTGCCAGATATTTTTTCTGAATTCTGTAATCAACCGTAGTGTTCGGATACTTTTTTTAATATATATAATGCGTATGAATATATAATGCAATGAATATGGAGCGTGTGCAGTTACCGTTCACAGCAAACTGGAGCGGTTGCTGTTAATGTTCACAGCACATTGGATCGTGTGAGCTCACAAAAACCTGGATCGTGTGGGCCCACTCATAGAAATATTGAGCGTGTGCAGTTACCGTTCACAGCAAACTGGAGCGTGTGCAGTAACTGCACACGCTCCAGTTTGCTGTACACGCTCCAGATATTTTTTCTGAATTCTGTAATCAACCGTAGTGTTCGGATACTTTTTTGAGCGACTGTATGGAATGTGATCATTATATCAGTAAGTTGAATGCTTGAAAGTAATAATTTTGTCTTCTCCAATACTTTAATCCGTATCTCGTGCATCTTTTCCTCACCAGAATCAAGACAAAGTGCTTCTCTTCCCATGGTTGTATGCTTTCTCCATGACAGGAGTGTGTGTCATCATTTCAGCCCTGTATCAGTTATACCGACGACATTGTTCTGGCGCCAAATCTGTCGAATTCCTGCCAGGTAAACTATTTCATTTTTTTTTCTTTTCTTCTCCATAGCCTACATATCTCAATGATTTTCGTCTTTTAATCCACAGATCAATTTTTTTTTTATAATTTTGCGAAAATATTGCGGCATAGAAAATTTGCTTCTAAGAAAGAAACCCGTGTTCACCTAATAACCAGTGACCTAAGATAGTAATCAGTAGCATATCTAGAAACTTCTATTTAGGGGTTTGACATGTTTGAGTCTAATAGCAGGAGCTGAAGGCTGTTGAAATCTCTGATCTGCAATCTCTGATCTCAGTCTTGAGAGGGGCGGGGGTGGCTCAGTCGGTAGCGCGCCAGGCTCGTAATCTGTAGTTCTCAGGTTCGAGTCCCAGCTGGGTCAGCGTTGAGATTTATCTCCGCAAAATTCCCCGCCCTGTCCACGATCAGTAGGGGACACCGATGGGCTTGGAAAGGCCGCCGTCTGTCGGATGGGACGCTAAGCCGTGGCACCGTGTGCGGGAGAGCCATACCGTGGCCATACCCTGTGCACGTTAAAGAACACGCTGGATGGCCTTGACGGGAGGCTACCATCTGTCTCCCAACAGCTGTTCCAGTGGGTCCCCAACCTTCTCTGAGTCTTCGGGGTCCTTGTGGCCTGGCCATTTAGCCCATGGTGTGCAAAAAAGTGCCGCTCAGAGGTAACCCAACCCCCAACCTTCTCTGAGCCTTTGGGGTCCTTGTGGCCTGGCCATTTAGCCCATGGTGTGCAAAAAAGTGCCGCTCAGAGGTAAAACAACCCAACCCAACTCAGTCTTGAGTCTCTGATCTTCAGGAGCTTCTTTAGAAAATATACTTCATTAACACCTGATGGAAAAACGTGGATATAATCTCCTTTGGTACACCACTGGTCCTAATTTCTTTTGGGTTGTAACCCAAAGTTGCATATACATAAATACCTTATAAAATGCTCTGATGCAAGTTTCAGTGTGGGAAACTTCTTGGAAATGTTTCTCTTTTGGGGGGCCAGGTCCAATCACCTTCCATTGTGGTTGTATCCCTGTGCATAGCCACCCAAGTGAGAGCAAGATTCTGAATAACACCCACCTACCTTTCCACCCCAGTAAAATTTTGAATCCATGATTATATCTACATTAAATGGAAACACACCCAAAAAATGCGTCTAAAAGTTTATTCAGTACTGTGCGAATTAGTTGGGACAAGCGAAGGAACGCTAAGTCCCTTCCGCTGCAGAGTCGAAACTGCTGCAAGTCGAAACTTGTTCGTAACCTTCTGCTGAAAGTCTAAACTTGCGCGTGTCCCTGCAATGAACACGCGCAAGTTTAGACATGCAGCAGAGCGATATCTGCAAGTCTAGAATTGTCTGTTGTGTTACTCTGCTATTATTTACACTTTCACTTTAGTCGGAATTGATATTTCATAGGCTGAGGACGTGATTATGTAAGTAGGTCACAATTTTCATTGGAAACTTTTTTAATTAAATCCGAATGGTTAGCGCGCTTGGTTACTGATCTAAGGAACCTGGGTTCGAGCCCCGGGTAAGGCATGGATGTATGTGTCGTTTTTCTGCTGAGGTCCTGCCATCCTCTCAGACCTTCTACTATGGCACATAAACTGACAGGCTCCTGTCAGACCTCTGTGGCAAAGCAGCTGCTTGAGGGGGTATTTATTTTTTATTTCATTTATTTTTACATCATGGACATCACGACTCGTAAACGAGCTAAAATAATCGCTTTAGGCGAAAACACTTCACTTACTGCTAGGCAGATAGCAAAAGCAGTTGGCGTCGGGAAATCCAGCGTTTCACGGATCATGAAGTTGCATAAGGAGACAGGGTCAGTGGACACGTCCCGTAAAGGACATTGTGGAAGAAAAAGAAAAACCACCCCTAGAGACGATAATCTAATTTGAAGAATTGGTATCATAGACCCGAAGAAGACCAGTGGAGACATCAAAAGGGAGATTGCGTCTCATGGGTTTAATATAGATGCTTCCACCGTACGGCGTCGTCTTCTGGAGTGTGGCCGCCGGGCTCGACGTCCCTCCAAAAAGCAGCTTTTGACACCCGCTGTGAAGCAAAAAAGGCTATCCTGAGCAAAGAAACATCGAGACTGGACTGTGGAGAATTTGGAAAAAGTGATATTTTCCGACGGAACCCACTTTGAGGTGCATGGCTACAGGTCAAATTTCGTCCACCGCTCGCCTGGAGAACCTCTTCGATCCGGCCACATCCAGCAATCCCCCAAACACCCACCCAAGGTCATGTTTTGGGGATGTTTCACAACTTCCGGGCCACAGACGCTTCACTCCATTGAAGGAATGATTGACAGGAAAAAGTACATAGGTGTTCTGGAGGCGAAAATGGTCTCAACACTTGCAGAAGCTGTTTCCTAACGGCGATGGGGTATTTCAACAGGATCTGGCTCCATGCCACAATTCTAAGCTTGCTAAGAGCTTCTTTACCCAGCAATATTTGAAGGTATTGGAGTGGCCAGGAAATTCACCCGATCTAAACCCCATTGAAAATTTGTGGGCCATCATTTAAAGGGCGCATATCTAAGATTGATTGCACGACGAAAACCAAAATGATAGAAAGTGTCATGAAAGTGTGGTACCACGACCCTGAAGTGAAGGAGATGTGAGGAAAGCTAGTGGCATCAATGGTTGAGAGGGTGGAAGAAGTAATTAAAGCTAAGGGGTGGTCACATTCACTATTTAACTACACTATTAAACAAATAAATATTTCAGTTGTGTCTTTGTTACTGCATTTTCCTATTGTCCCAACTAATCTGCACAGTACTGTACCTACTACGTCACTACAAGTGTTCATGAGTAATCTATGTGTGATAATTTAATCAATGAATTATTGTTCCACTTTTGAGCAGATTATGGCAGCTTTTCAAGGCGGCATATTTTCGTAGTGGATAATATACTGAGACAGGAAATTGTCTTAATATTATAAATAAATAACCCTTCGAGTAATAGGTTGCCACATGTCTGGTAGGAGCCTTGTTAATATAATATTCCATAGAAAAAGATATTCGAGGAAACACAGGGCAGCCATATCTTATTTAGGACTCGAGTCAGCAGCTGAGAGATCTAGCCACTGGGCCACTAATATCTAGGAACCCAAAAGTTAAATATAAAAAAAATATGCTATAAAATAAAACGTCACGTTTTATTGTTATTATTTCATCGATTTCTTTTCTGTTTGAAATGCTACGATCACTACTCCTAAGGTCTTTTAATCTACTTTTAGACCTATGATTTAGTATATGTGAAGTTGTGTTAAAAGTGTATTCATTACGCTGAAAAACTTGACAAAATAACTAATGCAAAGTATGTATAAAAATATATAAATAACTTTGTAATTTATATATTAGTTAACAAAGTTTTTATGAGTAATCTGTACCAGCAATGGTGTAGTTAGAAACTTGCAATAGTAAGGTTTGATATATTTTAACGTCTTGGGAAGGTTTTGCTGTGCTAAGTCGCATTTTAGAGGACTACCTGAGAAAATATAGGTATTGAAACCTTGAAGGGAGGTTGGGTTGTTTTACCTCTGAGCGGCACTTTTTTGCACACCATGGGCTAAATGGCCAGGTCTCATGGACCCCGAAGGCTCAGAGAAGGTTGGGGGAGGGGACCCACTGGAGCAGCTGTTGGGAGACAGATGGTAGCCTCCCGTCAAGGCCATCCAGCGTGTTCTTTAACGTGCACAGGGTATGGCTCTCCCGCACACGGGGCCACTGCTTAACGTCCCATCCGACGGACGGCGGCCTTTCCAAGCCCATCGGTGTTCCCTACTGACCGTGGGCAGGGCGGGGAATTTTGCGGAGATAGATCTCAACGCTGACCCAGCTGGGACTCGAACCTGGGAACTACAGATTACGAGCCTGGCGCGCTACCGACTGAGCCACTCCCGCCACTTTTAAGGGAGGAGTTATAATCCTAAATACTCTTCATACGCCACTGTCAACTAGCATTAATGATTGAATATTAATAATTACTCCACTTAGTAGGCGAGGCTGATGGAAAAATCGTTTTCTCCCAATGGCGACATGAATCTTTATAGCGGCCTTGTCCATAACACTCACCCGATCATTATTTTTATGTAAATATTTCATATCTTTTGGCATATAAGAAACTTTTCGAGTTATATTGTCGAACAAAGCAACCTCTATGTACACTGCTCACAAAAATTAGGGGATATTTTAAAATGAATATGAAGCGATAAAATATCCCCTAATTTTTGTGAGCAGTATACTTGGCATGAAATGAAGGAAATGCTAGTCTGTCTCTTTGAGTATCATTACGACAAGAAATTTCTTATATTTTTTAAACTTCTAAGCAGAAAGAAGTCTAATTACGGTGAAATTGGTCAAAAGATTAATAAGAAATGATGTTTGACCAAGCAATCTAACAGCCAACAACGTACAGTCGCTCAAAAAAATATCCGAACACTATGGTTGATTACAGAATTCAGAAAAAATATCGGGCAATTTTTTTTTTAGAAATTAATGATCTGGCAACCTTCATGTTACGTGACACGAAGGTTACCAGATCACTAATTTTTAAAAAAGTCGTTGCCAGATATTTTTTTATTCTGTAATCAACCCTATGTTTGGATGTTTTTTTGAGCGACTATACTTGAAAAATATTTATTTATTTTTCACTTTTGAATCTGGATACAATCATCAATTGCATTTCTAATCTTTCATTGTTGATGAAGGAGGTTCCAAAAGATTATTTTCTAGTATTGTTTCTCCAGCCGTCCCGTGGCCGAGTGGTTAGCGCGCTTGGCTACTGATCTACGGGACCTGGGTTCGAGCCCCGGGTAAGGCATGGCTGTTTGTGTCGTTTTTCTGCTGAGGTCCTGCCATCCTCTCAGACCTTCTACTCTGGCATATAAACTGACAGGCTCCTGTCAGACCTCTGTGGCAAGCAGCTGCTTGAGGGGGTATTTATTTTTTTTTTTATTATTGTTTCTCCATAAATTTAATCTCCTCTAGCTCGGGGAACTGGAGTCCTTGTTGGATCATCTATAATCGTAAAATTAATTTACTCGTGACAACCAAACATTATGCGGTAAAAGTCGTCCCTTGTTGCGATGTTGAAATGGATTGGATTGGTTTAGATTGTTTTATCTCTGAGCGGCACTTTTTTGCACACCATGGGCTAAATGGCCAGGCCACAAGGACCCCGAAGGCTCAGAGAAGGTTGGGGACCCACTGGAACAGCTGTTGGGAGACAGATGGTAGCCTCCCGTCAAGGCCATCCAGCGTGTTCTTTAACGTGCACAGGGTATGGCTCTCCCGCACACGGGGCCACGGCTTAACGTCCCATCCGACGGACGGCAGCCTTTTCAAGCCCATCGGTGTCCCCTACTGACCGTGGGCAGGGCGGGGAAAATTTTCGGAGATAAATCTGTAGTTCCCAGGTTTGCTGGGACTCGAACCTGGGAACTACAGATTACGAGCCTGGCGCGCTACCGACTGAGCCACCCCCGCCCCAATGTTGAAATGAGCAAGCACGCTCCAAATGCTTGTGGTTTTTCACTCATGCTGATCTCAAGTAACTCTGAACATGGTACGATGAACCTTCAACCGTGATGTTATGGATGGCTTGTCCGCCTAGTTGCAAAATCTTTAAAAGTCCTTTGGCGACGACCGAATATAACGATCCAGCGCAATAAAAGGGCATTTCATGGGTATGGCACATTTCAGTTCCGATTTTCACTTCACCGCTCAGCAGCTCTCACGTTTTCTCGAATATTTTGTATCAGAAAAGCGGTAGCGAAGTGATTACTAATCGTCTAAGCATAACATTTATTGACCTGGTTATGTGAGTCTGAGTGCTCATGTGTTATAGAGCAGAAGGCCCGAAATAAGGAGGTCTACAGGATAATTTAAAGAGCCCCTTAATGGCAATGATGAAGCGTGCAATGGAAGCAACAGGAACAATGAGGCTCGCAGTTGAAGCATCGACGGTTCTTTTTGTTCATTGGTTGATTGAGTATCATGACCTCGTAGATAGACAAATAACTGAATGACTAGTGATCAATAATAGCTCAATAAACCAATAATCTACGAAAACTGTAGATGTGTCAACTGCGCAGGCTTAATAGCTTCCGAAGTTTTCATACGCGCTTCGCTACAAGTGGGTGGCTCAGTCGGTAGCGCGCCAGGCTCGTAATCTGTAGTTCCCAGGTTCGAGCCCCAGCTGGGTCAGCGTTGAGATTTATCTCCGAAAAATTCCCCGACCTGCCCACGGTCAGTAGGGGACAACGATGGGCTTGGAAAGGCCACCGTCCGTCGGATGGGACGTTAAGCCGTGGCCCCGTGTGCGGGATAGCCATACCCTGTGCACGTTAAATGGATGGCCTTGACGGGAGACTACCATCTGTCTCCCAACAGCTGTTCCAATGGGTCCCCTCCCCCAACCTTCTCTGAGCCTTCGGGGTCCATGTGACCTGGACATTTAGCCCATGGTGTGCAAAAAAGTGCCGCTCAGAGGTAAAACAACCCAACCCAAAAAATCGCTACAAGTGCAAAGGTCAACCAAAAAAAAAAACACTCCTGTTGGAAGTTAATCCATTCCCGTCGTAGATAATATGCATTTTGCACTTTTTAGGCCCTTGGTTAATTTTTCTAGATATTTATTAAATATCTAGTTGTGAATTAGAGGCTCGTTTACGGTATTGGCCTCCTACGGCCAATTATTTGATGTTCCCAAAGAGATTTTTGTTTGTCTGGACGTCAGTTTGACGTCCTGTAAATTTTTGCCCTTCAGAGGACCATACAGCCCTACTTTTGATTGTTGCCAACTTCAGACCTACAGAAAGGTAGGAGGGAAGGGACTGTATTGAACCGGAGTAGACTAGAACGTAGTGGGGAGGGTAAAACATTTGTCTACCACTGGATTTCTAAAAATCGTAAAATTCTGGATTTATTCATTACACTTTTATTTACAATCAGTAAATTAGGATGTTTCCTCTCATCCCGACCCCCGGCTAATTAAAGTCTGTATATGAATAGGAGATTCCAACTGGAAGAATTCTTGCTAATACCCATGAGCTCGTTTTGGTGGTAGATACCCAATTTCCCCCCCCCCCCCCCCACCTTCTTCTCCCCTAGATCTAACCTGAGGTGTAATATATATGTAATTTGGGAATATAAGTTTCCAAAGAATTTTAAAGGCAAACTAAATTTCAGTTGTTAAGAATTCCAGCTTTAACACATTTCCTAGTCCGATTAATATTCTCTAGAACCGGATTACATCATATTTTTGATTACCTTTAATTGTCGTTGTGTAAATAACGTTTCATGTGACCTGGGTGTTCTTATGTCTTTAAACTGACTGATACAATGTTCCTGTTTGTTTCAGGTGAAATTCCCATCAACAAAGTGCAATATCCTGGAGAGAAGAAAGATGGTTGTGCTAATATTGCCTACATCAGTGACTGCAGTGACTCGGAAAACAGCATCGTGACAAGGGTCTGATTTTCAAAGTCATGAACCTCATGTGATACACCTCTACAACATTCCTGAGACTCCAACAACCAGAGACAGATCTCACGGGTTGAGTGACCTTGCCACTTGTACATAGACGCCATTTTCTTTTCGTGACGTTTCACACATACGTCACCGAAGGTTTTCGGTGTCAGCTACGTCATTAATATGGGTCACAGCTGCACAAAAAGGGCTTCGTCACGTGGCTGGATCGCAATCATTTTATGGACGCCAATGATAGGAGAAGAATATTTAGTTAATTGCAGAGTGAAGTGAGTTTTTCGAAATAAGAAATGTTCCATTTACTGGACAAGTTATCTCAACAGATTCAGCCAACAGCAGCCGATGCTCAGGAACTGTAATCTTTTTATTAACAGTATGGAATCGCAGAATGTGCCAGAAGAACCAGAGCTTTGTGTTTTGGTTTGTTAAGAAAGCGTTGGAACTTAGCTTGACAGGAAAAATTATGTACAAAATAATCATATCAGACTGCACCTCTCAGAAGTATTTAGGATATTGTGTAAATGAACAGCAAAAAGCTAAAAAACACGTTAATTATGCACGTAATGTACGAATTATGTTTAATACTGAAACAGTACTGTAAACGCACTGCATATGGTGGTTGAGAACCATGGGATAGAATCATCGTCATTATAAAAGATGGAAACATGGAATGCACAAAATGAGCCAGTGAAACCGCGTTCCTAGGTAAATGACATGCCTCTCAGTGGTCCTTATATTCCTAATGACAATTGCATAACTAATGGTCACGTTGAAAATGATCCTATCCAATTTCCCTACTTGAAGAAGACATGTCTAGATCTTTTGAAGGGCTGGAAATTAACTGCTGATGGGTTGAAGGCTTCTGTGTGTGCGAGAGCAAGGATATTTGCTCATATCCCACACGTGTTTTTGCGTAGTTTAGCTCCGACGACTTTGCAGGGCATGGTAGTGGCCAATCCCATTCTCCATCAATTATGCCAGATGGAGAATGGGGCACTGTCGGAGTGTGCATTGTGTTAAATCGAAATTCAAGCCCAATTGAAGCACTACGAGTAAAATAATTAGGCCTTTAACGAGATCTTTTGGAAGTCTTCACATATTCCTCCTCGTATTGTCATAGAATTTCACCATATGAGTACACTGCTTGTGGCATGCTGGGGACGAAAACGACTGCCAGGCATCTTTCGTACACGCGCATGCTTACTGTCAGTACCTAAGTCATTGTTAAACAGTACAGTCGCTGAAAAAAATATCCGAACACTATGGTTGATGACAGAATTCAGAAAAAATATCTGGCAACGATTTTTTTAGAAATTAGTGATCTGGCAACCGTGTCACGTGACACGAACACGCCAGATCACTAATTCTAAAAAAACCGTTGCCAGATATTTTTCTGAATTCTGTAATCAGTTATAGTGTTCGGATACTTTTTTGAGCGACTGTACTCTCCTTGAATTTAAGCATCGATCGTAACACCGTCTTTCAATTAATCGTTCATTTTGATCACCGCTTCTTGTTAGTGATATTGTGTGAATATTTAAATGGGGGAAAACAATTTCTAAAAGTAAGCTGATAATGGATCGAAACGATGTTCCGATTAATATAAATTATTAAAATGCTTTGATTCAAAAGATTCTACGTCATTACAAATATATTTAATACTTTGGATTGGGGAGACCTAGGATGCGGTGGGCAGACAATGTCAAACAGGACCTTGTTAGAATTGGTGTGCAGTGGCCAGATGCAGTAGATGTAACTCGGGAGACTAAATTGATCAGGAGACTCAGTAGCTTGGAGAACTAAATTGCACGGTCTGGTTGGACCTCCGTAGCTCATGGCTGCTTGAGGATGATGATGATGATTAATTATCAGTATTACAAGGGACGAATTATATTAGTGGATGCCTCGTCACGGATCGTTGTGCAATTTATGTGAGGCTGGCCTCTAGTAACCAAATTTTATAAGCGCTATTCACACATATTAAGATGCTGATTACTATAGAATTAAGAAATGAACCTGAAAATATCGGGCAAAGTGTAAAATATATGGATTTCCTCTGTCCTAAGAAACGCCACTAAAGCAACGTAAAATAATATCAAGAGATAATGATTTCCTTTTGGCAACATCAACATTCGAAAACTAGGCTTTGCTCTCTGAAGCCTCTCCATCCTTGCAAATATTGTTTCATATAATTTAGAATTTATATTTTAAAGATTTCAAAACTAAAACGAGCCTTACAACATCTTCATAAAATTTTTCTTGTTGTTTGTATGTGTGCTTCCAGAAACCAATATTCATATAGATGATTTTCGTATGTTAAACAGAAGAAAGTTTCATGGCAAATTTGTTTAAAGAAAATGAATTTGTGTCAAGTTATTGAATTTTCTACAGAAGTGGCAATTGCTAGAGTAGTATGCTTTGGTTGTGATGTCCAATTCGATTTTATAAATGTAAGTCGCAAATAATTTTGTTTTATTATGCTGTTTAGAAGGAAAAACTTTCCCTCCGGTCGCGTCAGTGACGTAGTCAGTATTAGCGAACATTTTTGCAAGTGGGGGAGGATTTTGGAGATTTTTTTTTATTGTTTTCGTTAATGTAAATTAATAAACTTATTATGATTTTTTAAAAACGAAATTTCTCTAATACTCCCCTTTGCTACCCTACTGCGTGCAGCCCTTCGAATTAAAAATTCTCTGACGTTACTTATGTAATTTAATTATATAATTTATTAGTATTTTATGAAATTATGTATTTCTTAACGTTTGACAATATCCTATCAATTATAAGCATTTTTGTGGTCCGTATATTAATATTGTCATAAATGTAATGATGGCCTTAGGTACAGCGTGTTTACGGGGCCCCCCAGGAGGCCCGATGTTCTGTAACATTCTTCTGACTTCCAAATGTAGTTTTTTCTCTTGTCTTGTGATATTAAACAGTTCTTTACACTTTTACATTATAGCAAATATTCAATATTATTCTGAACTGAATCAGTCTGAATGGGTTTTACAATTTAATATCGGCTTGTAGTACAGCTTGTATACAGGGTACGCACACGGACCACGGTTTTTGTCCCATCCGATGGACGTCGATATTTCCAAGCCGATTCTTTTATTTATGTTTTTGCTTCCTTTTCCCAATATTTTGCTATTTTTTCTTTAGTTCTGAAAAGTCTGCAAATTCTATTATCTATTGATTGATTTCAGCTCACTTAACCGAATAATGGAATGTTTCACAGAATCTACCTATGTAGCTTACGAGCTGAGTAGAGATGCATTTAAATATTATCAATTCACCATCAGCAATAAGAGCATTTGAAGCATCTTATGTACATACTCAGATTCCGAGATTAGGAAAATTATAGAGACCGAATCCCAAAAAGATACCACTACAAATTAAAAAAAAAAATTACGCTTCAATTTATATTTGTTCTTTGAAATTGGAAGCATTTGCAGAATTGTTCTTTATAATTAATTGTTTCTGATAAATTTCGATTTACAGTATCCGTGTTTTTTAGTGAAAAATTCCATTAACGCATTATATATTATTTCTTATAGGAAAAACCAATATAACTCGCGAGCACATTTCCAGGGTCAAAGTGCGCAATGCATTTCCAAGTTGGGGTCCCCGTGTACTCATTAATTTTTGTTTCTTAATCAAGATATTTCCATGATTTTTTACAATTATATTTTTCTCTCCAATTATATTTTTCTCTCCCAATTCATTACCCATTAAAAATACATTTCCGTTTTTAAATGGAGAATCTTTCCTGTGGCCCTTTTAGAATAGAGTTTTTTTTTCTGGCGGCCCTTTAAGAATAGATTTTTTTCCTGGTGGCTCTTTAAGAATAGATTTTTTCCTGATGGCCCTTTAAGAATAGATTTTTTTTCCTGATGGCTCTTTAAGAACAGATTTTTTTCCTGGTGGCCCTTTAAGAATGGATTTTTTTCCTGATGGCTCTTTAAGAATAGATTTTTTCCTGGTGGCCCTTTAAGAATAGATTTTTTTTCCTGATGGCCCTTTAAGAATAGATTTTTTTCCCTGATGGCTCTTTAAGAACAGATTTTTTTTCCTGGTGGCCCTTTAAGAATGGATTTTTTTCCTGATGGCTCTTTAAGAATATATTTTTTCCTGGTGACCCTTTAAGAATAGGTTTTTTTTTTTTTTTTTTTTTTTTTGTGGCCCTTTAAGAATAGGTTTTTTTCCGGTGGCTCTTTAAGAATTGATTTTTTTTCCTGATGGCTCTTTAAGAATAGAGTTTTTTTCCCCTAGGGACTCTTTGGCAAGCTTAAGTTCCCCCCCCCCCCCTCCCTGATATAGGAGGAGGTCAAGGCTGCTGAAATGGCGGTCAGCGGACAATGTGTGAAGAATAAAAAAAAAAAAGCAGCGTTTTTCCATGCAAAAATAAATGCGAAGCACAAACTCTCTGTGGTGTTTAAGAAGTATAATGCATAAATATAATTGTGTATTTTCGCTTATGTTGACATGTGTTTCTTTTTTGCTTTAACCTCTGGCCAGAAATGGCCTAAAAATAATTTCAAATTCTAAAAATGAATATTGTCTTTCCTTCTTTAAATGTGATTGAATTTCCATGGTTTGTCTTATAGAGGTAAAAACCACACTTTTTAAATTCTTCTCTGACAACAACCCATTAATGAGACAAAATGTTTCAAAATTAATTAGTTGTTTGCAATTAATATATTTAGTTGAATGAAGTACACGTAGAAATTAGTCTAAATATCTAATTGAAAGAGTCTATGGATATAATGAATTGCGTATTTTGTAACCATTGTTTTAATTTGTATGTTTTATGTAATCTGTATTTCTCGATTGAATATATTTGAATTGACCTGTTAAACAATGATGAGTATTTGTATGAACTAAATGCAATTTCCACAAAAGTTGCTGTGATACAAGAATAGTTGTTGCAAGATGTATAATTGGAATATCACTACATACTTTTTCTGTATATAGTGGAAATAAATTTTTATTCAATTTTTCATATAAAAATGAAACACGTACTTATACATACGAATATTTTGTAAAGTAACTTTGTTAATAGGTTTGTATATTTTAATTATTGTACAGTAATTAGAAAAAAAACCCTCGAAGAAACTAAATAAATAACATCATATCAACTAATATAATCCTATTGTAAATATTTTTATCCTTTACTCTTACATATAACATGCACGATTCAACGTTGCAGTCACATGACTATAAATAGCATTTTATTAATTGAACCGATACAAACGATACACTAATGTATCATCAGAGCGGTGATTCTCTATGCTTCACCCATATGGGCGAATACTTCACCCACCAATATTCGTAACATTCAGGTCTTACAGAACAAGATTTTGAGGACTGCGGTCGATGCCCCCTGGTTTGTCACTAACAGACAACTCCATAAAGACCTGGGCATCGACCATATATATATACATATAAAACGCACCTCAAAAAGATTTTTTTGAGGCTGTAAGCAATAATCCCAATGAGATTATTTCTTCTCTGATTCTTTACGATCATACTGTTTTGAACAAGTACAAGAGACTTAAAACGGTAGCGTTCTCTGAGGAGACCTACCTGTTTTAGGTTTCTTATACAATTTTACTGATATTTTTTAGCTTTTCTTATGTTTACCCTTAGGGACCCACCTAAGGGTGGTTTACTTATATATTTTGTTCTTACTCATGCCAAATAGGCATATCTTTATGATGGAGATGGTTAGGGGTAAAATTATTGCCCGGTACAGCGAATATGATTATACGATCTACGATCTACGAACCAATACAATCAGCATCATCAGTCAATAATAAATTCACAGATTATCTGTTGCCGTATAATTCAAGAAATACTTTAGCGAAAAAAATGAATTTTGCCGATGAATGGGATTCGAATCCATGCCTCGCAGTTACATTCCTGGCGTTATTTCCATTAAGTTATCAACGGCTCTATCATTTATATACATATTTTGTAAAAAAAAAATATTGAGTTGCTTTTACCTCTGAGCTGTTGGGGATTGTGCTAAATGGCCTGGTCGGGATAGGATTAGGAGATTCACTGGACACTTGTTAGGAGATATGAAAATAGGAATCTAGCGTTTTGTTAACGTGCAATACATAAGCCTGCTCCCTATCTGCCATTGAAGCGAACACAAATTCAGTGATTGATTGCACCGTCGATATGCTCTAGCTTCAATTTCTACTTTTTAGTGCCATATAGGAAGATAAGTATTTTTCAATTTATCTTTTTTCAGGCCAGAGTAATGGCGAACGGGAAAAATGTTGCCACTCTAGCATTATCGCAGTTTGCGGCGTTGTTTCTCCTTGAGCTTGGAGCGGCAAAATTTTAAGGCCAGCCTACTGTGGCATATAAACTGACAGGCTCCTGTCAGACCTCTGTGGCAAGCAGCTGCTTGAGGGGGTATTTGATTTATGCCAGTAATTGGATGAGCGTACTCTAGTTTCAATTCAAGATAAAGGTTCCATGAAAGTAAAAGGGCTAAGTTCTTTACATAACTTTGCGAGGAGGGGAGGAAACAGGGCATCCCCCCTTTTGAGAATATTAGTAAGGATAATAAGGCTTAACGTCAATATTTCAAGTAATTTTCATGATTTTTTTTTAAAAACCTCTTAAACGAAGGGAAAAATGTTACACTTAAATGGAAATGTCATTTTCCTCACGGTGGGAAAAGCATAATCAAGCGCAAAAAATATCAATTCTGAGAGAGATGCGGGCTCAAATTTTATGCACCTACAAACGTTACAGATTATGACCCTTGGTGTCCGTATCTTTAAGAAATAAATGTTAAAAAAATAGGTTTTTCAGGAATATAAGTTTTGCTAACATTGTAAGCAGAAAATGCAAAATTCGATGTTAAGAATACACTGCTTTTCAGAAGGAGGTGGAAATGAAGGCATCAAGAAGTACAGTCGCTCAAAAAAATATTATATCCACGTGACACAAAGGTTGGCAGATCACTAATTTCTAAAAAAATCGTTTCCAGATATTTTTTCTGAATTCTGTAATCAACCACAGTGTTCGGATATTTTTTTGAGTGACTGTACATTGATTATAATGAGATAAAAATTGTAATTAAGCGCCTTTTTGCATTTATTGCAAATGCAATTCCAACTGATATTCATCTAAAGGTAAAGCTTTTATCAGTGAGTGAGCTTGCTGTTTACTCTGCCCGTCTGTTGACCGACAATCTGGCCACTACCAGCTCATTCTTCAGCGTGACCCAAATAGCTTTCCCTTTCATTAATGCTGACGTAAGAGCAGATTTCGACAACAGTTTAACGACTTGCAGACCGGTCTCTGTCATACACTCGGAACCATCAGGTTTTAAGAAGAAACTCAACTCTGTCGAAAACTGGATGATTTCACCATTCCCCTCACGTTGTTTCAATAAAACACACCACAGTGCAAAGTGGCACTTGAGGAATACATTGCAAATAGAGCTGTAATATATTTTTGCAGAATTTAGATAATCTTTCAACCACCTGCAATTTGTACCACTTTGTATGCTTGTACAGTGAAGAAATGTGTCAAGTTGTTAACTATTCTGTTTTTGAGCTGAAATATCTGGTATTCGATTTGCACTTTTAAACCGATGTCTTTTGTCTGGGTTGGGTTGTTTTACCTCTGAGCGGCACTTTTTCGCATACCATGGGCTAAATGGTCAGATCACAAGGATCCTGAAGGCTCAGAGAAGGTTGGGGGAGAGGACTCACTGGAACAACTGTTGGGAGACAGATGGTAGCCTCCCGTAAAGGCCATCCAGCGTGTTCTTTAACGTGCACAGGATATGGTTCTCCCGGACACGGAGTCACGGCTTAACATCCCATCCGACGGACGGCGGCTTTTCCAAGCCCATCGGTGTCCCCTACTGACCGTGGGCAGGGCGGGGAATTTGCGGAGATAAATCTCAACGCGGATCCAGCTGGGACTCGAACCTGGGTCTTTTGTCTGGTATTTCTTTAGTCGAAATGATATCTTTTAGCTTTTATATTCTGCCATTTTCTCCGGTGATTGCGAATTCGATTCCTCTCCCACCAAAACTCACTTTAGTTAGCGTGTTTGGTTTCGAATCAAAGGCACCTGGGTTCCAACACCGAAAAAAGCATCAATGTTTCTTGTGTTGTCTTTCTGCTGAAGTCCCCTCTTTCACAAATCTTTTCTATACCAAATTAAACTGATAGGCTTCTGTCAAACCTATGTGAAAATTAACTGCTTGAAGGATAATACTGTCTTTCAAAAAGCAATTTCTTTGTCGTCCATCCATGAATGAATGTCCCGACATTCAACTGTTTTTAAGAGATAGATGAAAAACACTTTTTGGGGTTGGACAGATACTAATAAAAAAATTACTGTTCGAATTTTCCGACCCTTCCTTGCGCTGGAATTTCTACCGTTGGAAGCTGTTGAATTTGGAAAGTAACAAAATTGTATTCTCTTTAAAAACGAACATTCTATATTCGACAAAAGCAATTCAACTTCCTACGGTGGGTTTCTTATTATTATTATTAAGGCATTTTTCCATTGAAGTATAACATTTTCCCCACCGTTTTAAAGGTCTGCAAATAATTTTTCGAAAAATGCATGAAATATGTAGAAGTCGAAATTGCTCGATGATTTTAAATATGGTTTAATTTTGAATTGTTGTTGCTCTGGACTTATTATATGCTGGACAATATTATATATATTCTGGACCTATCCTGGCTCGTTCTTCTACGGCATGTTCCACTGTCTTGAAAACATCTCCAGAATCTGGAAATTACACTTTTCGACACATTCATGAATCTGGCAACCTCTCTATGTGATGTCCCGCTTCCATCCGTCCGATGCTCTCCACCTCTGGCCGTAATCCAAATGGTTCCTCCTTTGCATTTTAACATAACTGAACTCCGAAACGCTCGAATAAAGCCGCTCTTAATCCGAAATGAAAAGCGCCCGTTCCTGAAGCTGCTTTTACCGCCTGCTTAATTTGCATATTGCAGAGTCTTCCACATTGAGAAAGTCAAATGTAATAGCTGATAAATGCGAGTAATTTCACACTAAATATACTCTGAAACTTTTGTTAAATTCCAAAAAGGACTTTGAGAAATATTTGGAATTTTATTCAGCTTTTTAAAATTATAAACAGCAGTGCATATAGTCAGTGGCGTACCAAGGAATTTCGAAATGGGGGGTTGGGTTTCAAATGTGGGAGTCTAATGGGGACGGTTTTGACATCTTGAACCCCTGATTTTTAACGGCTTTCTTGGTAAAGTTCTCAAGGGTGATGTTATATATAGCCCTTCTATTCAGTACGTCAATGTAAACATTTATGTATTTATACTTATATACTTGCATTGATGTATTTTTGTCTTTTGAAGCAATAATAATTAATCAGTAAATGAGTCTTAAAGTCAATCAGAATTGATCATAAAGATATAGTTTCCCTGTTACATTAATGAAATTCCAGTTTCTTGAAAAATAAATCAGTGTATGCTTCCATTAATTTATTGTCCTTTCTAAGTTAATTTTTTTTAGCTCGTTTAAAAAAAAAACGAGCTAATATTTTCTCTTTGTCATCTGTCTGCCCGTCCATCTGTAGATATTCATTTTTTAGCTTATAGAGAAAAATTAAAAATAATTTTTTGGTTGGATAAGTATTGATGAAATATTAGGATTCTCATTTTTCGAAATATCCCAAAAGCTATAATAGTGACTTCTAACGGTGGAAAACGTTGGAATTGATATATTTTATGTGACACCAGGCCCTGGTGCGAGACTTCATTACCTCAATTTTTTTTTTTGGAAAAATATTTGAAATAAATAATAAATATCCCCTCAAGCAGTTGTTTGCCACAGAGGTTATTTAACACAATATTTTCCTCATTCTTTACTTTCCACAAAATTTCTTACGACTACTGAAGTGTTAATTAATAGTACGCTACTAAGAAAAAAATGTTGAGCACCAACGCTGCTACAGCTGAACCTTGGAACCATGGTTGCTATTGAACTTGAAATGGATGTTACAAAGCAAGTCAACTATATTCATTATTCAAATTATATATATAGAAGAAATAAAAATTCTACATTGATAAAGGAAACTATAAAATACTTTTCCACAACATAAAGCAGAAAGTAACTGTCTTGTACATTTAACATAAGTAATCTCATTCCGCCCCCACCCCTTCCCTAAAAGAGTTTTTTTTGGTGGGTTGTTTTACAAATGTAAAAATGTTTGTAAAAATGAGAGATTTTTACACACAATGGGCTAAACTGCCAGGTTACAAGGATCCCGAAGGTTCAGAGTTGTTGGTCAGAGACTGTTAATAGAAAAATGGTAGCCTATCATCGAAGTCATCTAGCGTGTACATTAACGTGCACAGACTCTTCCACACATGGGGCCATAGTTTAAAGTCTAAACGATGGACGACGATCTTCCGAAGTCCATCGACCCCAGAAGAGTATGGTCAAGTGAAGAGATGCGACTGAACAATGACCTAGCATAAATTAGCGCAGAATCTCCTTTCCTGTTTCTGTTGCTGCCATAAGGTCTAACAAAGGAGATGTGATACGCTACGATTTCCTGATTGCAACGTCTAGTTCCAATGAGCCTCAAATGATCTCTTTCCCGCTAACATTGTCAATCAAGTATAAAATGTGAATCTAGAGTAGCCATGTCTCAGTTTTCCTCCTTGCAATGTTAACTCAGATATTAAATTTTCGTTTTCCATCAAAATTATAACAGTTTTTATTTCACAATTTAGAGGGAAACTTTAGAAATTTCCTGTGGGCTAAGTCCTGGTAGCCCCAAACGATTTGATGCCACTGCTATTTTTACATATCCCCATATTTGTAACAACTGTTAGTAATTCTTAAATTATTAAGTTTACTTTTCAGTAGATGTTCTCCATACCTTTTACAACTACAAAATCAAAATGGCTACTTTACTATTGAGTTGTTGTTCTGTTGATTTACCTCTGAGCGACACTTTTTCTGCACACAATGGGCTAAATGGCCAGGTCACAAGGACAGGGGTTCAGAGAAGGGTGGGAGAGGAGTGCCTCCATCAAGACCACCCAGCGGGTTCTTGAACGTCTGTAGTGTCTGGCTCTCCCGCACACAGGTCAAGGCTCCATCTGACGGACGACGATCTTTCCAAGCCTATCAGTGTCCCTACTGATCGTGGGCAGGGCGAGGAGTTTGATAAAGATAACTCACTCTAGCCCAAAGGTCTGAATCAGCATTAAATTTGCTATTGAAGTCAGTAAGTGCAAGACTTTCTCCTTGCCTGGAGTATCCAAAACATCCTAAAGATGTCTGTAAAATTTGTTCTTGCTCACATCAAGTCTTCAGGGGCCATAGCAACAGTAATATTCAACTGCTCAGTGTCTGTTTCAAATTTTGCTCTAAGAAATCTTTAATCAATGAAATTATATCCAGAAAGAGCTTCACTGGCACTCCTTCTAAACGATAATCCTTGTCATGATCACGATAAAAAAAAAGAAATTTAAGATTGTCCCATGGCCGAGTGGTTAGCCCGCTTGGCTACTGATCTAAGGGGCCTGGGTTCGAGCCCCGGGTAAGGCATGGATGTATGTGTCGTTTTTCTGCTGAGGTCCTGTCATCCTCTCAGACCTTCTACTATGGGATGTCGTTTTTCTGCTGAGGTCCTGCCATCCTCTCAGACCTTCTACTATGGCATATAAAACTGACAGACCTCTGTGGCAAGCAGCTGCTTGAGGGGATATTTATTTTAGCCGTCCCGTGGCCGAGTGGTTAGCGCGCTTGGCTACTGATCTACGGGACCTGGGTTCGAGCCCCGGGTAAGGCATGGATGTATGTATCGTTTTTCTGCTGAGGTCCTGCCATCCTCTCAGACCTTCTACTCTGGCATATAAACTGACAGGCTCCTGTCAGACCTCTGTGGCAAGCAGCTGCTTGAGGGGGTATTTATTTTTATTCATTTTATTTACTTGCTCACCACTGAAATTTTTGTTTGAGGACTTGAAGAAGCTATTCTCCGTTTGGAGTTCTCATTCCCAGTGCTGTTTCATCCATTAGGCACAATAGGCACAGTGCCAAGGGCCTACGAAAATATTTCACACGAAAAAAATATATATTACGAAAATAAAAATGAAACTAGGATAACTCTCATATAAAAAATCGAAATTAGTAAACTTTTAATTAGTTATCTAATGTGTACAATTATGCCAATTACTGAAAAGTGAGAAAACAGCAACATGTTAAACGATTTATTTTAAGTGGCCTCTAAAAGTAAGAATGCCTAGGGCGTGCGAAGGTCTTAAAGCGTCCTTCTCACTTCCCATGCAGCAAGGAAATGAAAATCAATACTAGGTTTCATGAGAAAATTTTATTGTGAAATTTAAGACCCACAATATCAAACAGCCCTGATTGTCTACTAGAAATGAGTTATCAGTGGTGTATCCAGAATTTTGGAACGGGGACGTTTTGACCTACCAGGCAATGATGAGCTGCTTCCATAGATATGCCCTGAGTTGTAAAAAACAGTAAAGAAATTGATCCCAGAGACAGAATATTTGTTTTTCATTATGAGTCAGATGGTCACCGTTGTAACTTAATCGAGATCAGTTCTTTCAATATCTATGTTCTTCAAATTTTCAATGTTTTTGTCAGTGGCACAACAACCTTATAAAAAAAAATAAATACCCCCTCAAGCAGCTGCTTGCCACAGAGGTCTGACAGGAGCCTGTCAGTTTATATGCCAAAGCAGTGGGTCTGTGAGGATGGCAGGACCTCAGCAGAAAAACAACACACACAACCATGCCTTACCCGGGGCTCGAACCCAGGTCCCTTAGATCAGTAGCCAAGCGTGCTAACCACTCGGCCATGGGACAGCTACCCTCATTAAAAACTTTTTTTGGAATAAAATTAAGAGAATGAATAAATATCACATTTTTTTGTAACAGGCTGTCAAAAGCCACCCACTATGAGTAATTAAAAAACCACATAGTTCTTTATATATGTGTGTACTAGAGAGAGAACTCGTATGTCTGCACTATTGGGCTGGTAAGGAGGAAGTATCAGGGACAAATAATTGGGGAGAGCACACCAGCATCGTAGCTCATGTGCATGGGTCTATTTAAGCCCCTAAACATGTTACGAAGGCATGATATAGATAGATTTTTTGGTAACAAAACCCCAATGACATCGACATAATTGCTAAGTAGGTACTTCATTACGCAGATTTTTTTAAACTGTAGAAACACTTTTTTTCCGCATGTTCTAATACTCTGTCGAAAATTAATACCAATGACGTCATTACTTTCCTGCTTTTGGATCCATGCCATCGTGCATCTGATTACTCCACAAAGAAAAAACTTCATCTCACATTCATTTCTATGCATGTATTTAAACAGTAAATTGCCAATAACTTAAAAAAACTTCTATCATATTCAACATTACTGGAAATTAAAAATAAAAACACTGTAAATCAGGAAATTAATGTGCTTATGCTTCTATTATATTCGTAAAATTTCTGATAGGTATATTATAAATATGCCGTCCCGTGGCCGAGTTAGCTCACTTGGTTACTGATCTTGGTTAGCGCACTTGGCTACTGATCTGAGGGACCTGGGTTCGAGCCCCGGGTAATGGTTGTATGTGTCGTTTTTTCTGCTGAGGTCCTGCCATCCTCACAGACCTTCTACTATGGCATATAAACTGACAGGCTCCTGTCAGACCTCTAGTGGCAAGCAGCTGCTTGAGGGGGGTATTTTTTTTTATAAGTATATACGTATTGAGCGAGTATATGTATAATTGAGTTAAATTTAAAATCAATCTTGTATATTCTGGAATATTTGATATTCACAATCGGAATGTGTTATTACAATATTTCAAAATTTGAGTTGAATTAAGCGGTTACTGCAGAATATTTTTCTTGAAGTTGAAGATACATTTCATCTTCGCTAATAATTATTGACGGCCTTAGCTTTCAAAATCTGAATTCGGGAATTTTACTCAAACTTAGCATCCAGTAAATTGTATACTTCTCTGATGTATGAATAATATTTTAGGGATAACCGAATAAATTCTCACTATAAACTTCTTTTCTGTTTCATGAATAGGTCTAGTTGTATTACAATGAAATTCTAAGCCTATCGTTATTTAGTTGTTAATTCTCGTAGAGCATTCCCCAAGCATAGTCTTCAATGCATATTGGGGTTGAAATCACTAGATGGTATATCACTGATATATGTGGAAGAAATTAGACTTCACCATTTAGGGAAACAAATGGCAGAAAACAGGCATCAATATTAGAGCAAACTTATCGAAATTAATTCTGTGCAAAAATAAGTGACAAAAATATATTTTACAGTAACTATGTTTCGTCTTGTGTGTGTGTAATGTGGATTTCCCTCTGCAGCTGAAATTAAAAAAAGTTTACCATAGTTGATTATTTATTTATAGCATGAAATTTCAATTGTGTCGTGTGCTTCTGTGTGTGAAACTTGGATTGCCACCTGCCTCAGCTGAAATGAAAAAAGTTTGCAATTTTTTAATATAGCATGAAATTTAAATTGTGTTATTTGCGTGTCTGTTGGGGGTGAGTGGGGAGGGATTGAATTTACTTCTGCCTTAGCTGAAATTAAAAATATTACAGTATTTAGTTGTTTTATTTAGCACGAAATTCCAATTATGTAATTTGTGTGTGTGTGAGCGTTGGTAGCTTGGATTTCCTTCTGCCTCAGCTGAAATAAAAATAAGTTTACCATACTTGTTTTTTTTATAGCATGAAATTTCAATTATGTTATATAATTGTGTTGTATATTGTCCCAAAAAATTACTAAAGCAGCTTGTGTTTAATCCCAGTTTTATATTCCAACTTTCCTTTCAGATAAGACATAGTAATAAAAATATAAATATTATATAAATTTGTATTATTAAAATATCAATCAAAATTAAATTAATTTGTACTTTCATTAAAAATGTTGACTTTTCGTGTTTTTTTTTTTTTAAATAAGACGCCGATTTACACAATTAAGATTTAGAAATTTAGCAGACTTTGGCTTAACTAAAAGATTTGATCATATATTAGATTTTTAAAATATGTTTACCATTGTCCCTGCTTTTAACCGGTTCAAAATAAAGTCTGCTAAGTTTACAGGCAATTTAGTGCAGCATTCACCACATATTAAGAGAATATCGAAATTTTTTATACAAAATCTTAATCTGAAAGAAAAGCAGTTTCAAGGGTCCTCGTTTTTCATCCGATATAAATCGATAAGTGTGAATTAAATTATTTCTATTTCTTGTTTTAATTACTACATTGGACTAATCTCAACGAAAGTAAAAAAAAACAACTAGGGTCTGTCTCATTTAAATCACTTGCTACGCAATAATTAATAGTTAATTAAAATGCTGTCCAGATCTAATTTGTAAGGCATAGGCATTCTTGCCTCCTTAAGCAGTCGGCAGACATATTCGCCTGTGATTATGGCGGCCAACATAGGACACCTCAATGAGTATTACTACCTAGATGGTTGCCGATGCTAAGGTAGTTTAATAAAATGGACCTGGTTTTGCTTCGTTTTAAATACAGGATGTTTATAAAGTAATTATACATTGAATTTTGCAGGACATTTCCATTGGAAACGCTGAAAACGCTGACATCATTTTCTGTTCCAGGTTTTCTAAATCATGCTAACGAATGAAGAAAGAATAACAGTAGTTGAGGCACGTCTGCGAGGTGTGTTCTTCGAAGGGGTGAGACAAGTGTTCACTCGTAAATTCCATAAACCACCGTCAACAAGAGCAGCAATCAGATCCCTGGTGAACAAATTTTGGAGGACAAGGAGTGTTCATGATGAAAAACGTTCTGGTCGACCTCCAATATAATAGAAACTGTGGAACACATCGAGAATGCAACCAATCGTAGCCCTCGTGCATCAACAAAGAGAATAAGCAGGGAGCTTGGTGAAACGCAAACGGTTGTTTGGAAAACCCTACGTTTCACATTGAAGAAACGGTGTTATCATCTACAGATGCTTCATAAGCTACACGAGGAGGACTATGCAGCTCGTGCAGCTTCATAAGCTACACGAGGAGGACTATGCAGCTCGTGCAGCTTCATAAGCTACACGAGGAGGACTATGCAGCTCGTGCAGCAATGTGTAGTGATCTTTTGGAAGCCGTGGAACGTGAAGATCTCATGAATAACATTTTGTTCAGTGATGAGGCGATGTTTCAGACATGTGGACCTGTCAACAGGCACAATTGCAGTTTTGGGATGACGAACATCCACATCAAAGTCTGAACCTCTAGATTTTTTTGGGTGGGGTTATATCAAATCAGAGGTATATAAAAATGTACAGATACAAGTTGAAGATTAACAGAAATAATCAACTGAAGAAGCGGATCACAGCTGCAGTGGCTAAGATTACACCTGATATCTTAGAAAGGGTTTACCTTGCTACCACTGAACGTTGGAATTTGCGTGTTGACATGCAGGGGGGTCATGTCAAATCGTATTAATGTTTTGTTGTTTTCATGTTTTTGATTCATTTGTAACACAAAGAGAGTTATTAAAAAGTTTGTTCACGGAAATGTATAGTCACTTTATAAACACCCTGTATATACTTCTAATGGAATAGCATATATTGCAACACAGATTATTCTGTGATATTGCAAATATTTATATGTTTGTTTAAAACTAATATGTTGAATACTGCCATCAATAGTTTTTTGAGACAGACCAGTTGGCTCACAATTTTCTTTTTTGGAATTGTAAATATCTTCTTTCAAATACATAGAGATATTGTAGCAATCCGTATTATAAAACAAATGGCTTGGGTATCAGCTAAACTGCACCTGAGGAATATATTTCAGCATAAAAATCAGTTTTTATTTGTGATTAATATTACATTTAACTGCATACTATTAGGGTTACCAACTTCTAAAGATCAAATCCCCGAAGGTGTATTTAAACAGCTTCTGCTACAGAAAAGTCTAAAAAGATATTTTTCGAAATGCTTTCATATAACAATGACTCATTCTAAAGAACAACTGATGTTTTAAAAACGTATTAGGATAAAAAATTTACTATTATCTCTCTGAAAACACTGCTGCAGCCTTAGGTTACTAGATGTTAGCAGTAACAGCGTTTAATACATATAAAGAGAAGCCATTGAAAAATTATTGAAATAAAATATTAAATGCATATATAATGTATACAATGTTTCACTGTAGTAATTCAAATGTAATACATGTGAAACCGAAATATTGGTAAAGTTATAATCCACAACTGCTTCGAATGACAGGAAGATTTAAAACTAACCATAATCATGAACTACAAAGTTAATTTTGCTAAGAATGAGGGTTTAAAATAAATTTCTTTGAAGAAATTAAGATTTATCTTGACTGTAACAATTTGTGTATCCTATATAAAGCTTTGTGATTACGGAAAGTGTTCAAAAAGTTCTTGATACATGTCTGTCTTTATGCATTCGTTCCTCCAAAGTTAATTGACTATGACTTGTTTGAAGGTTTCTCTAAACTTGTCATTACATGCTGAAAACAAAAGCTATATCATCATTTCTCTCTTCACTGGTGGTACGTAAAGTTTGGTCTGCAAAATCTGTGCTTTGTTGCTATGGTACCTACTAAAGACTGGGAAAGATTTTACATTTTCGCAAGGATGAAGCTTGGGGACAACGTGAAAAAAAAAAAAAAAATCCATGCCGATTTCTCAAAGTATATGGCACTAATTAATATTTATGGAAAAAAAAAATAATAATAATTTCTCGCCGACACGGCGGGAATTGAATCCTCAACTGTTCAGATTCATGCCAGAGCATGCTACCATTACACCACACATCGGACGAGGAAATCTTTCAGAATAAGACCTTATAAATCTGTCGCTGAGATGTCACTCACTGTTACGGAAAGGATGCTCGATTTCAAACAAGGACGGCAAAGCTTTGAAGACCTGCCTCGTGCAGGAAGTCTGTAAACGACACAACCATCGCTGCTTTTTGTGAACTCATCAAGGAAAACCCACACATCACCGTTCAGGTAATAAGATTAGATTTCAGTGTATTGATTGACAGAAACAATTATTCATGAACATTTAAAGTCCGAAAGATCTGTGCCTAATGGGCACCATATAAACTGACAGAACAGCAGAAAAAGGGCAGGAGTCGACTAATGCAAGGAGATGCTGGAAATGTTTGAACTTAGTGCTCCAACCCGTTAAAAGACATTGTCACAGGTGATGAGACGTTGTTTTATTACTACCCAATTCCCAGAAAATTCGAGAACAATATTTGGGTTGCGGAACATGAACACCATCCCCAAAACCTTTAATAAGACTTTCAAATAAATCCTTTGATAAGTCTACTATGGTTATTGCATATAACTATAGAAGACCAGATTAATGGGTGAAACGATCTGACACTTCGAAGGCCTATGCTTCTCTTCAGAGGAAGGAATATGTGAAATTGAGAAATTTTAATTGTTTACATCACGAGAAGATAGGACTGAACATTAAGTACTTTTTCTGGATGGTTCTGTACGTCATCGTTGGAGTCATTTTTTTTTAGCTACTGTTAGGCCATTTAGGAACAACCATGAAATTATTTCTATGTGCAAAGCAGAGGTAGCAGAATATGGCAACTGCAGTGTAATGTCAGCTGCGAATTTTGATCAAAAATGTTTGAAAGTATTAATATTCCGCGTTTTAGGAGAACTCTGTTAAGTTTGCCTGAGACCTGAATATAAATCATGCATTTGAAATATATGAAAACGCTGCTGCCTCCTCAGGTAAAGAACTAAACGTTGCGCAACTATAGCGTCTTCTGCAGAAGATTATTATGTATTATTAGTTACATCAAAAAAACGAAATCTAAATACGCAGAAACACCGCAAACATCCCCCGCTCCCATGGCATTATCCATGTCTATAAAAGTGGTTGTGAGTTGATGTACAGTGAATGGGGATGAAATTGAAAGGGGTGCACTAATATTTGAATTTTTTTATTCAGATAATGCTTTGCAGAGTAATTTTAATACATAAAGCACTCTTTACATGCCAGTACAAATGTCACTCCTTATGAAAATGCAAGAGCAAAATTTTGAAAAATTGCTTTGTAATTATCCAAAAATGTATGGGGGTGAAGTTACTCAATTGTTTATACCATATATGATATATTAAATACTGGGACCTAAATAGTAGTATGTTTGAATTGTAGCTGGGTAATAGTGCAAAATTTGTAAATAGACAATAAGTCTCGGATAGAGAGGCCAGATTTACAGGGATCTTTCTTGGACTGTTCCACATAGCATCAATTTGTCTTGTACCCCCACCAAACTTCAAATGTCCTGCAAAATCCATTCCTATTGAGTTTTATTATCTCTTATATAAAGAGCTAAAATGTCTATGTGTTCCACTTTTCATGAAAATGGAATTTTCAGTTATGTTAGGACAGTAGTTGATTTAACATAGAAAGATTTCTAGAATGTTTATATAAGAAATGAACAGTTTTGTGTGCTTTTTTGATGTAAGCATTTGTTCATAAATTAATTGAAAAAACTGCACAATAATTGTGTGGATCTCAGATAGTTTTAATTTGTAACTGGATGCAAATGAGAAATTGTAACCTGGGCTGCTGCTCAAACATTTATGGTATTTATATTCTTTTTCAGCATGCTTGTTAATATAATTCTCTATATCCTCACTATAGCTTTGACTCTTTCCATGTTAGAAATCATTTTAAATAAAAAAAATGCACTTTCTGTGTAAAAAAAGTTCATAAAATATAACCTTGGCCAAAAAAACAAACCTAAGTGAAATTGTTAGTTTTTTCCCTTATTTAATTTCTAAAGTAAAATCCCAATTTTTTTTCAAAAATAATAATTATTTATATTGCCCATGACCACAATTCACTCCTAAATAGTTCAATTTTTTTTAATCATGTCAACTTCCAAATTTTCTTTTGAAAATAACTAATACTCTGGCACGTTTCTGGAGAGATGTGGGTTCGAATCCCATATGTTGGGGAAAAAAAATTTCCATGAAAACATTTATTGATTTATTGATTTATTGACATTTAAACATCTAGAGATAATGCTGAGATTGTCAGTTATTATTTAAATCATTAATAATGCCGTATAGCATGATGCAACTTCATTATTTATTACCATCTTACTTGAAACACTAAAAAGAAATAGTTGCCAACCAAGATCATAGATAATGCCAAAAGGAGGTGCCCAAACTTCACGGGAAGAGTAATAGTCATCATTAGTGGAAAAAAGACTGAGTCAGCATTAGTTAAACAGATCAGAATACTCTGGCATGTTTTTGGAGAGATGTGGGTTCAAATCCTATATGTTGGTGAATTTTTTTTTTCCACAAAAACATTGATTTATTGACATTTAAATGTCTACATGTAACGCTGAGAGTGTCAATTACTAATAAACAAAAATTGTTCATCATAGATATCAAAAAAGACGAACAATTATTTCAAAAAGCAAAAAAGGTAAGTGTTTTTAAAATGCAACAGATCTTAGGGAACAGTGATGGATTGTTTAGGGGGCAGATCCAATGGCCATCCAAGGCTAGAGAAAGACTCGTACAGTCTCATAGCAAAGATAATCCAGATATTTGTGATCATTTAAATTTTTGTAATCAGGCTTCTAGAATCACAGTTAATATTTTAAATATAGTTTAATAACATAAGCTTCTATTAAAATAAATATTAGAATTATATTACTGGTAGTATTTACTCTAATCATACATTCCTATGCTGGGAGTGTGTGGAGGGAGAGTCATGGTCAAGAACTGCATGATGCCCAGTCATGCAATTTTATCCTGCCAAGGGGAAAATTGAACTTACCAAATTCATATAGCTTACTTATTTGTGGCGGATGTGCCTTAAGGTCTAGCAGGTGTAACATTTTGGATAAGCAATATATGCAGAGTTGGACTTACATATAGGCTAATTATGTTACTGCTTAGGGCCTCACAATATGAGGGGGCTCAAAGAAATGCATTTCAAGTTTTACTGTGTTGCAAAAAAAGTTTTTAATATTTGAATTAATCTATTGTGAAAACACTGTTCATCTTAACTCACTAATGCTACAGTACTAATGTTTTCACCACAAAAGTTTCATTTTTTTTAATAATCCCTTCAATCAAAATGAAAAATATATATATTCCAATTTTCAAATTTTGGGGACTTTTAAATTTGTATAGCTTCAGATGCTCAAAGCAGCCCTGAAACATGGTGTATATTGTTATTTTAAGGTGGCTTAAAAATTTTAATTGCATATTTGAAAATTTATTCAGGATTTTCAGGATGCACATTTTTGTATTGCAGGTTTCATTTCAGATGACATTCACAGTCAACAGGTAATCTGTGAGTTTATTATTGTGAATTCTGTTGATATAAAAACAATATGGTATAAAATCACAGAGTAATCGTATAAGTCACAAGTTTAATTATAATTAATATCTTTAATACTCTATGACACTGTTAAAGGTTTTAAAGCACTTAACAAAATTCTGTGCTACATAATATCAAAAATAATGATATTTTATGTACTGTAGAGGTAAGAAGAACCTCATAGATGAAAGTTGATAGTAATGTTTATTTTATGGAATCCTTGCTGGCAAGTAGTGAGTCACAGCAGGTTCGAAGTGGAGAAGGTTTGGTATACTGATGAGTTGGTTGCTTACAGTGAAATTTTCTTCCAAAGTTTCATGACTGCAGTAGTGTCAATAACAACATGATACTTATGATAGCATACATATGATAGAGTGCTTTATAAACATTATAATCCATGACACATGTTTCATGCCCTTACTGTGGGTGCATTGTCAGGTATTGAGTAAGCAGCTTAAGGCATTGCGCTAGGAGCAGTTGTTTGTTGAGTGGGGAGGGCAATCAATTGAAATGTCAATGGCTCAGCTCTGAGGTTCAGAGTGGCCAGCAGATGTGCAGGTGGCTGTAATACAATCTGCATGTGAAGGAGGTGAATAAGAGGGTGTGGAGTTCTGGTAAAGCTCTGGGATTTGAAAATTTCAAGGAAAGCTTTATTTTGTGAATAAACTAACAATTTGAATTATTGTCCATTGCTTTGGGATTATAATTAGTGTGATAATTTTATAAAGTTTATAACCTTCATAAGCTTTTGGGTGGGATTTGTAATAAATTTGTTAATGAAACTATTAATATTAGTTATTATAGTAGTAGGGAGTTGCATTAGGAAGTGTGTGTGTGTGAAAGGGGGTTATTTTCCTCTAATCACAATGTTTTTTAACAAGTTTAATTCACTGTATTTCTGTGTAAATTAAAGTACTTCTAAGCAATTGAGCTAGTTAAAACATATAAAAATTCTGCACAGCCTTACATTAAATAACATACTATAATTCAACTGGATGTGAGCTTTGATGACTTAGAATGTTCAAATAATTCAACATGAATCTGAAAGCACTTTGAAAAAAGAGGATAACAAGTTCTTATCACTGATATAGTTGTTAAGTAATACAGGGTGTCTGAAAAATAATGGTAGTTTTGTAAACCAATGCATAGGAAAATAATATACATATTAAAGAAAGTAATATTTTAATTGAAGGCATACTTCAGGTTGTTGTGAACAAATTAGTGAATTTCCACTTATGCACTGTTTGTGACCTGATATATGCTCAATTTGTATGCCACTTCTTGCCATACATGCTGCTGCATATCTCTTGTTAGTTGCTCAATTGTTTCTCTTATTCTAGTTTTCGAATGATTCAGGTCTCGCATTTTGCCCATGTAAACACAGTTCTTTGCAAAGCCCCACAACAACAACAACAAAAGTCAAATCAGGGCTCCTTGGTGTCCATAGAATTAGTCCACCTTTACCAATCCATCAGGAATGTAAGAACTTCTGTAATATCAGTCGATAAATGTGGTGCTTTGTCTTGTCTGTGGCTACCCATGTAATGGTGGGGGAATGTAAGGTGCAACATTTAATGTGATACCTTTTGTGTATTTATGGACATATTTATTGGATACCCTGTACTTTATAGATAACAGACTTTGGAGGAATAGACAAGGTTGTCAGTATTTGATAATGAGGGACATCCTCAATGTAGGTAGGATAAGTACACTTGAATATCGCAAGGACCATAAAATGTTAAGAATATAGTTATATTGCAGCTTGTAAATACCTCCAATGGCATATATAGGCATTGATATATATATATGTTAGACCATAAGCAAATTGTAAATAAACGATTCAAAGCAACTAGCATGATGAATTTTATTTTTTAGTCAATGATGGGATTCCAATTCATGCTGCCCAGTTGCATACCAGGTGCTCTATAACCACTAAACTATTACCAGCTCTGTCATTTATCCACTTCTGGCTTTTCAATCTCACTGACCTTGTCATTCATAACACCATCTATGATCAGGAAAGGCAATTTATCCAATAGTGCTCAATATATATATATGTTAAATAAGGTAGTCACTCATGCTAAAGCATTATTAATGCAAGAATTAATCAATAATAAATTCATATGTCAACAGGTAATCTGTGAATTTATTATTGATTAATCCTTGCATTAATAGTGCTTTAGCATGAGTCACTTCCTTTTTTAACATCTATATATTGAGCACTACTGGTAAGTTGCCTTTCTTGATCATTGATGGTGCCATGAGTGACAAGATCAGTGAGATTCAAAAGTCACAAATAAGTGGATAAATAACAGAGCTTGTGATAGCTTAGTGAATAGACACCTGGCATAGGAGTGATGAGTTCAATCCCACTCATCGGTGAATCATTTTTTTCACACAAAATTATTTTTTGGCATATAGAAGTGCCTGAAATTGATGTTAAAAAACCAGCTCATTTCATGCTCTAATATTAGGCACTTAATTGGGAGCATGAGAAATAGAACAGATTTGTTGGTCTGTTTGGATTCTGAATAGATTTACATATCATACAGTACTAAGTATTGGAAGTAATTATAATGCAATGCTGTTGAGTCCACCTTGCTGTAAGTTAAGAGATCCCATGAAAAATTAGAGAAAATTTGCATCAGTAGTTATGATTATGTAAATGAAGTTTAATATCTGTGAATTTCTGAAAGAGTAAAAAATTAAATATAATTAAAACAGGGTCTTAGAAGTCTCAATAGACATAGAGTACATATATTTTTGCCATGCTGTAACATTTTGTTATATAAATTTCCCCCTCTTAGGATGGAGCAGCAAAAATAATGGCCATGGCATGGTCTATGAACAACAGAAAATTGGCTGTGTGTACAGCAGATCGAGTAATTTTGCTGTTTGATGAAAATGGAGAGAGGCGTGATAAGTTTTCTACGAAACCTCTAGACTCCAAGGTAAGGGAAACAGGAAAATGTGTTGACAACATTTAATTATGATATTTTCATAAAGGCCCCTTGAAAAATTAGAGGAAATTTGCATCAGTAATTATGATTATGTAAATACATATTATAAATGCAGTATTATGCTATAATACATAACGTAAATCTTTTAGTTCAAAGAGTAATATCATTTATAAATTAGAATGCAGTACAAGCAATTTAATTTACATTTACAAATATTTATTTTTCAGTAATTCTCATAAACTTCTCCTTCCTAACATTGATTCATGGTTTCCTAAGGATATACACATTGGTTGCAAAAAAAAAGTTAGATATATACAGGGTTATTAAAAATTAGTTACTCAAAAAATATAATTTAATAAGTCCAGAAAAAGGAGGCACAAACCTTCAAATGTATTTTAAAAGTCACATAATTATATTCAAGTTTTCATTCATGTGCAACAGATGGCATTCCAGTCACTGAGGAAAGTAAACAAGTCATTAATATGTGACCAAGAAGTCTGTTATCCTGTTGCCTGTGATTTAATAAATCAGTGCTGTCCAACTTCTCTAAGACCATGGGCCATTTTTTTCTTTTGCCAATATTTTGCGGGCCAAAAAAAGAGAATAAAATAGGATAGGTATTTGAAAAGTCAGTTCATGTCACCTCAAAAAAATTATTTTATTTATAAAAAAAATAATAAGAATAATAAATCTCAAGAACCACAAAAAGTAATTTTATTTATACGAAAAATAATAAGTAAACCTCAAAAATTATTTTATGTATACAAAAAATAATAAGTAATAATAAACCTCAAAAATTATTTTATTTATATGAAAAATAATAAGTAATAATAAACCAATATAAAATTTCTAAACCTTATCAAATATTTAATAAATTTAATAGGAGCATTGTGGCTGTAGTTGTTGGGCAATAATTTCTTTTATGTCCATATCGATATTTGTTATTGTGAGCCGAAGTATATGTTCAAGTGTAGAGTCTTTCAAGCAGTTTCTGTATCTTGATTTTATATATTTCATATCAGAAAATGCACGCTCTCAGATATATGTACTTCCGAACATAAAAATTATTTGGAGTCCAAAATTTTTGGATATTTTTCTTTAGGCAAAAGTTTAAACAATTCCATTCCAGTTTCCCTATTAGATGCAATAATTGGGTCAGCCTGAAGGTCACATAATTCCATTTGATATTTAGTATCTACGGTGCTAATATCAATATTTAATGGATACTAAATAAATTTAAACTTTGTTTAAGGTCATCATATTGAGAAAATCTTCTATTAAAATCTTCAATTAGGATATCTAATTTAGAAAGAAATTTTTCAAAATTAACTGTTTTACATTTCTTGTTAGAACCCTTTACAAGTTTCAAAATGAATTAAATTGTTTTCCTGCAAATTTGTCTTCAACAATTGTAGTTTGTTTCTAAACCCAGTAACATAATTATAAAGACAGCACACGTTTTGATCTATTCCTTGTAAGGATTTATTCAAGACATTTAAATAATCTGTAATGTCTATTAGGAAAGCAAGTGTACATAGATAATTTTCATCAACAAAACTTGCTATTAAATCTTCATCGGTGCCCACTTCTGTGAGTAAAAGATGAATTTCTTTTCGAAGTGTAAAAAATCTCGAGGCATTTTCCAGCACTTAACCAGTGAATATTACTATGTAAAAGCAGATCGCCATACTCATCACGCAGTTCGTTCAAAAAAAGATTTAAATTTTCTGTGTGTAAGAGAACGATTTCCACCACGAATTAAATTGGTAATTTTGATGTTTTCCATTACGTCGTTTAGTCTCAGCAAAATGCCACACAATGCCTCTTGGTGCAGCAATGTCTCTACAGTGCAGCATTTGACAATGTATGCCATATGCATGTGCAGTGAGAGAGATCCGTGCTGTCGTTAGATGCTTCTTATTACTGCAGCTTCATAAAACATTTGTTTGATGATGCCTCACCGCACTTAAAAGGTTTCAGAAGTTTGCTGATCGGCTTAAGAATATTTTGTAAACTTTATAGGATGAGTAAGTTGAAGATTGCATATTAAGTAAAGTGATATAAATTGACAAAAAAATATAAGGTGGATTACAAATGTTTATTTAAATTTTCAAGTAAAAACTCGATTTTTTCGTGGGCCTCAAAAATCCGTGTGCAGGCCATATGTGGCCTGTTGGACTGCGCTGTAATAAATCATTCTTTTGCATAGCTGAGCAAAGAAACTTCAGAACCAAATACCAGAAAACTGTGTTGCAGAGTAACACCATTACAGCATGGTTTAATCATTTTATTGAGATGGGCTGTATAGTGCACAGGTAATATGGCCAAGGATGTCCCCTTGTAGCAGAGGATATAGTAGAATCATTGAGGCAGACATGTGAACAAAGTTCACAAAAGTCAACCTCACATGCAAGTCAGAAGTTTGGCATTCTGCAATCTGCAGCATTGTGGATTTTGTGTAGATGATTGATTTATGAACCATACATGTTACAATCACTACAAGCATTGAATGTTGGTGACATATAGAGATGTTTTTAGTTTTGTGTGGACATGATGGAAGAATTGATAATAATAATGACTTTCTCAAGAAGATTGTCTTGAGTGATGAAGCAACTTTTCACCTTAGTAGTAAAGTTAATCACCACAATGCTACAGGAGTGTGTGCAGCACATATGGAACTTACCAAAAGTGAATGTTTTTTGTACTATATGTGCTGCAAAAGTGTATGGTTCTTTTTGTTTTAGTGAGGCTACTGTAACTGTCTTTGCTTACCTGGACATGTTTGAAAACTACCTGATGCTGTAGCAGGATATGGGCAGGGGATTCATATTTCAACAAGATGGTGCACTCCCACATTTCCATTGAGAAGTCACCACATATCTTTTTCACACAAATAAACCTGTTGGATGGTTGTAGTGGAAAGATAGCTTGGCCACCATGGACCCCTGACCTTACACCTCTAGACTTCTGTCTATAGGGATACATTAAAGACAAACTCTATGTTTCTATCCTATCAACCACTGGATGAATTATGTATACAGATGTGCTTGCACAGGTGAATGTAGATATGCTTCAGAGGATCTAGGATGTAATCATTTACAGATAGGACATCTGCTTAGTGATACGAGGCATCCATATTGACCATCTGTGACTCAAACTTCAACAGATATGTATTATTGAATACCAGTGTCATGTATTTACCTATTGTTTTTGTGAAGTTATTAAATTTTGTTTTTGGATAACTAATTTTGAATAATACTGTACATAGTGGTGAAATGCTGCAGATTTAGCCCTCTGTAAAAATATATCTGATTGGCAATTTGACAGAAGCACTGAGGTACATGTTCCTCAAAAACTTTTAAATAAGAAGCAAAATGTAGTGTGAAAATGTTTTTTCTACTTTGCCCTGCATAAATATTTGAGAAGCTTCTACTTCATTCTTTTTGGGGCATGAGCGGATTAAATAGGACATATTTTCAAGTACTGCTTGCAGTCACGAAACTACTAACATATTGCTTCAGTAACCAGAATGCATGTTCATTAGCCAGCTAATCCCAAACTGTGTCATTGCACTAGGCAGAAAAGGAAGATTTAATGATTTGTTAATGTTGATTAATTGTTAGCTGCAAATATATGTAGTACAGTGGAGTCATGTTTAAGCAGAATTAGATTTTAAAGTCAGTGCATAAAGCAAAAATTGTGTATAGTCAAAATTACTCTTGAAAATCTCTTAAATTACCCATAAAGTACAGTATACATGGCTTTATGTATTCAATCCTGTATAGTAATATGTATAACTGTATAATGTATACATTATTTTACAGTACATATGCAAGAGCACATATGCAAAATATAACCTCACAGTATTTTTAATTGCATAAAGAGATACAGAGATGGAAGAATGAAAGAATAAGGAAGTTTTTGAGGTTGAAGAAGTTCCTAAAACTGTTAAGCCAACCTTGATTAGCTTTGAATTCCTTCTCATCAGGTTGTCACTCTTCAATGGGAGGTTTGAGCCATGGAGATAGGGTTGAACAGTGCATAAAAGTAAGAGCCTTTTTCCACAGTATTGCCATCAATAGGCACATGTTTATGGTTCATGTCTTCCTGCCATATGTTTAATGCCTTTTCAGTGTTCACTAAAGTCTTATCACTTTACCATCTGAGCTCTTGGAGTCCATGTGACCTGGCCATTTAGCCCATTATGTTAACAATATACTGCTAAAGTGTGGACCCCATTGGCTTCTTACTTTAACAGTTATTGGAGCACTTGATGACTTTCTCGCTCTTGAATCTAGATAGCATGGATGTTAGATTGTGGCCATATTTACACACTATATTGGAATGTAGTCTCTCAATAAATCCAACACAGCTGGTTTTTCCTCCAGCATTGAAACATCTCTATTTCTTCAGTTGAGCAGCAGATGAAGTAGTTGGCTTGCATTTAGGGGCCATTATGTATGAAAATATGTATCTTTAAACATTAGAATCACACTCTGTGCTGCAAAATGCTCATGCTTTGAGAAATATGCAGGAACCAAGACCCACTGAAGAAACAATAGATTCATGTATCCTATCTCACACTTGCTTTGGGGCTGCTTATTGAGTGGAATGGTATAGTATATATGAGTATAGTTGAATTCATGTAAGTTAAATGCATATATGATATGACTACACTGTATGCTAAATAATAGCTTTTGTTTAAAATTTGAATTTTAGTCCTAGATTCTTTGTGTTTCTCTATTTAAGCATTTTTGCTAATTGTTTTATATTTATTCAAAGTGGGTAAAACTGTCAAATTGATGAAAACTATTTTTAGAAATTTACTTTTCTAATGGAAGAGAAAATTGTAACTAAGGAAAAATCTTGCAAAGACTCTTGAGTCATATGATATATCTTTACAGGCTGTAGGAATCTCTACTCTAGAACATATAGATTCCTAAAGGATTAGAAAACATAATTCACTAAACTACAAATATTGTAACTAACAAAAAAAAATATTTTCTCAAAACAAGAAGTGAGTGAATTATTTTTTTTCCTATTGTTTTTTATGAGCCCTTATTCCATGCACAACTCACTCTTGGGACATTAAAGTCTGGTACATGGCAAGATCTTGTCAGGGCAAATGTAGTGAAGACCTGTGAAGGACAAGCCCTTAGCAGAGAGATAAAATAAAAGTGTCCATAGTACATCTGAAATTTGAACCCAGATTTCATCATAACAGGATTTCTACAATAAAATTTTCATGTGGCTCTTGAGATTTACAAACATTTTTCCAACACCCTGCATTAAGTTATGCACTTTATTTAATCCTGTTATATAGATTAAATTAAATACACAGTGATAGTTAAATTAGTTTAATCACAAATTCAGTGTTAAGACAAATTTTAATGCCCTTAATTATGCTCTTAAGCTTAGACACAGATTAAGCTTTTGTAACCTAAAATGTTGCAATATATAACTGCAGTACATTTAGCTTGTTATATGGCGTAGCATATTACTTTAACTAAGTTCTGCCTATTGCTATTTTGGATATGTTTGTTGAACATAGAAATCTTGCTTATACTTGCATACCAGCTGTGATGAGAGTAATCCATCATGGTATGCCACGAGGGGAGCTTCCATAGTTTTGTTCAACATGGATGCATTGAGTACATCCTTGTCAAACCAAATGTTTGCCATTTCACAACTTCTTTGCTGTTTTGTTGTTGTTATAGACTGAGACACTCAACACTAAGAATCCATTGGTGGTGTCATAAGTGGGGAAATACAGTCCTGATAGTTGTTTAAGCTTTGTGAAATTTCATACTTTCAGGATATTCAGAATTTTGCAGACTGTAGATGAGTATCGATGTTCAATACTGATGGTAAATATCTAAGTGTGATGTTATTTAATCCCAGTCTCATTCTGTTAAAGACATGTTTCTGGAGAGATGCGGGTTCAATTCCCATATGTTGGTGAAAATTTTCCCACAAAATATTTACTGATTTATAGAGTTAAAAAGTCAACAGGTAATGCTATGATTATCATTTATGTTTAAAGCATTTAAAGATATAAAATTAAATTTCAATTTAATACGTCATATCATACTCCTTGTTGTATATTGCAATGTTTTGAGTTAGAAAAGCTTAACCCATGTCTAAGCTTAAGAGCATAAAGGGCATTTAAATTTGTCTTAACAGTGAATTTATTATTAAGCTCTTTTAATTTAATCTGGTAGAAATTTCTGGGTTTTCATTTAAAAAAAGAGTGTGTAGATCCTCACTATTTCAAACTCAATGATTTCATGAAAAAGACTTCAGAAGTTAACTGGAATATTAATTTTTTCAATTGAAATTTTGCTTTGATGGCCAACAGTTCTCCTTTTTCCATTGTAGGACCTATTTTCTAGATAATCATGAATTATTTCCTTTCTCAAAATTGATCAATTTGAAATAGTGAATAATTGTTTTTTTATGTTGTTGAAATGTATGTTATGTAGTAGTAATGTTTTGGTTTTATGTTCATTATTTTTCTATATTTACAGTATGGTAAGAAAAGTTATGTTGTGAAGGGAATAGCTTTTTCTCCAGACTCCACAAAGATAGCTGTTGGTCAGAGTGATAATATTATATATGTTTACCGTATTGGAGAAGAATGGTAACTACATTCTCATTTATTATATATATTTATATGTATTAAATTTATTATTTTATGTTAAATTGAATTTTTTTATATTGTGAAATTTGTTATGACAGAAATTTCATGAACACAAAAGTTAATCGTACTATAGAATAGCAAAATTGCACTCACATTGTTAGGTTATTGGCACCTAACTTGTTTAATTAACAAGCTGCTAAAATAGAATTATTGCATTTAGAAACTGCACAGTAGTAACACTCCAAGCAATGGAGGATAAGTTGCCTTCATTCTTTTACTGGCTCAGTTAATAGGACAGTGGTATCAATAGTGCACCAAGTTCATGACATGAAGTCCACAAATTTGTTTCTTAACTTTGCCTGCATTGAGCTTTTCACTACTTATCTCTACCTTTTCCTCAGTAAAAACAGAGACTGATGACCTTCAAAAAGAGCCATTCATCATATGAGATTTAAACTTCTATCTCATGAATGAGATACAATGGATAGCAATGTGCTGTGAACATTTAGAAGCATGCTAGATAGATACCTTGAAAGGGCTGCTCCAGTCTTACATAACTGCTGCTCAGTTGTCATCTTGTCCTGAACATTGGATCCTTTGTGGCTGTCATGAAGGAAGAAAAGGCCATCATAAAGCAAAAGAAGAAAGAAACAGTGCCTGAGGTTGAAACAGCCCAATTTGAATATTTAGTGAAAGCTTTTTGCTAGAAAGATTCTACATGGAACAAATTTCTTGGGTTAATCCAATACTTCTATAGTGATAAACATTTGTGTCATGGCTTCTTCCATTTTCTCCTCTCTTATAGCAACAAACAACATACAAACAAATACAAGCTTTCTTTATCATCTCTATATAAATCATAACTTTGGTCCATAAACAAATGAAAAATGAAAAAGAACATCTTCTAAATTTCAATGATGTTTGTTTTGTCAACTACAGAAACAAAACCAAGCAAATATGCAAACAATCCTTGCAAATTTGACAAATAGATTAAAAATACTACAGTCTTGGTGTGCTATCTAGTGAAATGCTTAAAACAAGATTCACCCTCTCAAAACTTTTATGAAGTGTTACTTAGTTTCACATAAATCAGGCTGGGCACTGCTGTTTTGGAAAAAAATTCATTGCTCAAGCTGGTCTCAGACAAAAGGGGGAAATGTTTTAATACAATGAAGCAAAAAGAAAAGCATTTTTTGAAATCTAGAAAATTTACCAATTAACTTCCTAAACAAGCGTACAAAACCTTTTCAAATGAAAAATAATTTAGGATTCCAATTAGCCCTTAAATTTCTTCCCATTACATTGCTAGAAAAGTTTGTATTTTTGATGTTCTTGATAACATAGAAAAAAGAAGGTATAAGGCTACATAGAGGGCAAAGAAAATCCCAGATGTTGCCTATAACTTATATATTAATAAATTTCAGAATGCAAGGATTACTTAAAAGGATTTACTCCACAATAAACACTGTAAAATTAGCTCTCAAAGAGTAATAGTTGCAACATAGCTACTGAAATATCTTCTTGGCACTAGGGCAAAAGTTCAGAGCTTTCCAGTTGCTAATACATAACAATAGTGTCCAATCTTTACGATTTTTATACTGCTATTAAGATAAGAGTAAAGAGTTCCTCACCACTTATATATGCCTTCTCAAACAAGGGTTGGATTGTTTTACATCTGAGTGGCACTAGTTTTGCACACAGTCTAATTGGCCAGGTCACATGGACCCCGAAAGCTCAGAGAAGGTTGGGGGAGGGGATAGCTGTTGGGAGGTAGATGGTAGCCTCCTATCAAGGCCACCAGCACGATCTTTAACATGCCCATCAGTGTCCCCTAGACTGTGGTCAGGGTGAGGAGTTCTGTGGAGATAAATCTCAATGCTGTGTAACGCTCCAAAACAAATGCAAAATACTTTAAGTTTTATGCTCCGGATTGCTTAGACGGGCGCCAGGCAATAATTAATAAATTGCCAAAAGTAGAATAAGTTGATTTAGGGTTCAAATACCAGCGAGCGTTCATAAGTAAAAATCAAAAATGATTGTCAACTAATAATTAATGTAAAAAAAATCCTTAATTAGCGTTGCTCAAGATAAAAAAACTACAGACTCAAAAGTTTTATAACAAAACAAAATAGATTTATTTCCAAAATAATTAACTCACCAAGACATCAACGAAGACACATAACTCTTGTGCTACACGCACGGTGCTTGGTGCTACGCACCTTACTACATCTCTCTCCTTCTCTCTCTCTCTACTTCTCTCGGACTCACCTTCTCTCTCTCAGTGACTCGCAGGTCACGGTTTTTGACAATGAGCCGGCGCATGCCGGGAAAGACATTTGCATACAATGACGAACGACGCAAGTTATGACGCAAGAGGGGGCGTGTCCTTGGCACGCGCTTTAACGGTTACAATCGGAAGTTCGGAGTTGCGCATACGCAACTCCTAGAAACTTGAAAATGAGTGCTGTGATGCCGAAAAGGAAATAAAAATCCCCAAAATGATAAATATAGCGTAAATTAAACAAAACTGGTTAAGGTAAAGCAAAAGTGAACGATGGGGCATCACAACTCCCCCTTCCAAAGGGAGTCAAAAGGTTTGAACTAACAAATTTTGACGAGCAATTTTGAATAAAGGACACATCTTACGTCATTTACACATGGCTGAACATAAATAAGTAAAAGTATGCTAGTGCAAATTTTGATATGATGAACTATTCTTACTTTGACACAATTTTCCAGCACAACCAAAGGTACCTCCTCCCTTTTCCTCCTGACAAAAATATGTAATTAACAGCTAACCTAGTGTCAATACATACCAGTGGCTGTGACAGTTAACTGTATACTAGCATCATCGGTCTAACTAGTATCACATTCTGATACAAACTCGAAATTGGCATATCTTGAACTGTACAGAAAATAACAGGTTAATGAACTCCTAATCTTTCTAAGTCTAATAAATGTTAAAAAGATGAAAAGAAAAAGTGATTTTACATATGCTAGCGGGGTGATAACTTCCGCTTTTCCCCTAACCACAAAAAAGTATGTGACAGCTAAATCTTCACCTAAATCACATAAAAAAACGGGTATTCGAACACCGTTATCTCCTCCTAATTACATTCAAATGCACAAAGCTAAGAAAATTCAAAATTTACAAACAAGCGGGATTGTAATCATCCGCTAATTCTTCTCCTATTCACAGAAATCGCGATCTAGCTGAAATAAAAAATCATTAGTTACCTCCCCCTTCAGAGCTAATGTCCCCCTCCCAAAGGAGTTATGCTGGTAACAACTCGGTTATCAGACTAGGCCATTTGGGGACAGCTCCAAAAAGGTACACAAAAAACAAAATTCTGCAGTCATCATCATGGTCATCATCCATATATACCAATAAATACTGCCAATGTCATCCAAAAATTACGTATCATTGACACATAAATATCACTGATGACACTGAACAGATTTAAACACATATACATAAATTGTATCTAAGAATAAAGAAAAAAGAGTGTAAATAATTTATAATATACGATGATAACATTTCATCCAATAACTTTTACATGAATCTCCTTTTTTTTTTTTACATAAATTCACTTTGGAATGCACGTTATTTTACAATACAAATTCTTAAACATAAAAAATATTAAATCACTAATTCTCTTTCACTCTTCTCATTCATATCCAGAAACATTTTACAATTTCTAAACTTTCCAATATCGACTTACAAAATTTTCAGCTATCAGTCAGCTGAAAAAAAATCTACAAAAATACATTTTAACTCACGTAAATACAATAACTAGAACCTTGATGAACAAGAATGCAAAAAAAAATTCTATTCACACAAGTATAAACTCGAACTACAACAATTTCACTTTTCAAAAATAAATATCGAACTCTAAAGTTTCAACAAGAAATTAAACATCGCTAACTATATAATTCACAATAAGGCTTCTTCTTCGTCTTCATCTATTCCAGAAAACAAAACATTTTATAACTCAATCAAGTGCCAAGTGAAAGAAAAATATACTTAAATTTCATTGTTGGCACTCCGTGGCGATAAATCATCTAGTCCGTTTCCGATAACATCTTTCCGTCGTTGTTGGGTGGCTTCATGTAAAGTTGTTACTGAAGATCTCGTTCAAGTCAAGTCGTCGCTGTAGATCTCTCTCGTGACGTCATCTTCCCGATGTTCGCTGCTTCGCTGCCGGTTGTCGCTCTGCAGGCTCTGGTCGTTTTGTCGGCCTTTCGTTGCTCCGTGCGGATTTTTGAAGAACCCCCTCTCGTACTTTCCAGGCTTATTGGTGTCCGCCTCCAAATGACGCTTTAATAGTTGAGGACCTCCAGACTTGTCAGGAATACTTGCGGTCGGCACAACTTCTTGGTTGGTTTTTTCTTCACTTAAATCAGACTCAAAATTATTTTCATTGTTATTACTTTCTTTTAAAACTTCTACTTTAAAAACCTTTTCAAAAACGGCTTTCTCATACGGTTGTTCTACTTCACAAACTTCGTTATTTAAACACTCATTATTTGCACTAACGGGACATTTTATAGGTGCTTCTGAAATAATCTGTTCTGGACCACAAGGTAAGTCAAAAAGTCCACGGGACCGCGGCTGCACTGTCAATTGACATTCGTCATTAGTACCATCGAAAACCTTGTTCCTTAGCAAATGGAAGATCGACTTCTGTATCGTTTCGATCTGTTACTTTAGTTACTTCGTGGCAATCAGTAACAAAAGGTAAAGCCATAGTGGCAAGGCATAACTCATGAGAGGGCTTTTCTTGAGGAACTTTGGCCTCTCGCTTCAAAGATCCCGATGAAAGTTTCCCGAATTTTCATTCCTTTGGTAACAGTATTTCTCAGTATGTCCTAGTCGGCCACAAAAATTATAAGTGAAAGATTGAGGTTGTTTAACCAAAGTTTTAGGTCTAGTGTTATGGTTCGAAGCTTGACGTGGCAAAAAGTCTCTACTTCGTTCATATTCTATAGTTCTAGGCGCGTTCGGCGCAAATTGTCGGGACTGTGTAACTTCCGGTCGTGCGGGAGTCATTCTACGCGACTCAACCTGATATCGCTGCTTTGGCGGGAATGGCATCCATTGTTGGTTATGTGTATTTGCTGCAGATTCTCTTCTTGCAGTGTATTGCCGAGCCAATTTGACTAACTCGGCAACTGAATTTATGTTTCGTACTTCTAGGAATTCTCGGATGGGCAAAAGTAATTGAGACAATATGCAATTTACAATATCAATTTCAGCGGCATCAGCATCGTACAGCTGGTATAATTCTACTGTACCCCATATGAATTTTTCTATGTCATCTCTTTCCCTTTGTCTTCGTGAAAACAACTCTGTAGCTAGTTCTGTAAAATCAGTATAAGCCGGATATATGTCCATGATTTCGTTTTTAAATTCTTCCCAAAGTTCTATGCTATGACGACATCCTACGTTATTCCACCATTGCTTAGCACATCCAATTAGGCAAGATACTGCTAAAACAACTTTTTTATTGCTTGGCACTTCATGTAAATGGAAGTGCTCCTCCATGGACTTGACAAATGTCCATGATGACGGACGTTTCGAACCGTCGAACCTTATCTCAGGTAAAGGCCAATTAACATAAGGACTATAGTTAATGGATGGGTTGGCAAATCGTCGTTGTGGCGGTTGAAAATACTCTGTTCTATCGCTTGCTTCTGACGGAACAGAAAATGGAACCTTACGTTCAAAGTTTCTTCATTGGTGAACTGACGTAGCATTGTCAGCAAATTTAGGGGTTGTTGTCGTTCCCCTTTTCTCCCGATTATCATCAAGCAGATTCATTAGCACTTCTGCTTCCATCATTACATTTTTCAATCTACCCTTTACTCTTTCTATGTCGGGAGTCATTATGGCGGAATCGGCCATATTGTTAGCAGACATGTTTAGCGGTCTGCCGAAATTTTGAAAACCTTTTTTTTTTTCTTGAGCAGCGCTCAAAGGTACTGCTATACAACAATACTAAAGCTATAACTAAGCTTTACAAAAATATAAATTTGCTTATAAAAAAAATTTTCTTATCGTCCTACGTACTTGTGTGTCCGGACTCTTCTAATCATTACATACGACAATTATCTTAAATATTCAGCAATATCTACGCTGAAACTTCAGTACCTTTGAATAATACACAAAAAATGTTAAGCTACTTGCTCAACAAAAATTTTCGGCTTAAGCTGCCGTTAAATCTACAACTAGTACATACAACTATTGAGCTCAAAAAATTACTATCTTTGACAATCATACAAAATTTATCCACAAATATATATATACTATCTTTAAATACTGGCGGGTCCCTGTTCGGGCGCCACTTCTTTTTTGTGACTCTGTAACGCTCCAAAACAAATGCAAAATACTTTAAGTTTTATGCTCCGGATAGCTTAGACGGGCGCCAGGCAATAATTAACAAATTGCCAAAAGTAGAATAAGTTGATTTAGGGTTCAAATACCAGCGAGCATTCATAAGTAAGAATCAAAAATGATTGTCAACTAATAATTAATGTAAAAAAAATCCTTAATTAGCGTTGCTCAAGATAAAAAAACTACAGACTCAAACGTTTTATAACAAAACAAAATAGATTTATTTCCAAAATAATTAACTCACCAAGACATCAACGAAGACACATAACTCTTGTGCTACACGCACGGTGCTTGGTGCTACGCACCTTACTACATCTCTCTCCTTCTCTCTCTCTCTACTTCTCTCGGACTCACCTTCTCTCACTCAGTGACTCGCAGGTCACGGTTTTTGACAATGAGCCGGCGCATGCCGGGAAAGACATTTGCATACAATGACGAACGACGCAAGTTATGACGCAAGAGGGGGCGTGTCCTTGGCACGCGCTTTAACGGTTACGGTCGGAAGTTCGGAGTTGCGCGTACGCAACTCCTAGAAACTTGAAAACGAGTGCTGTGATGCCGAAAAGGAAATAAAAATCCCCAAAATGATAAATATAACGTAAATTGAACAAAACTGGTTAAGGTAAAGCAAAAGTGAACGATGGGGCATCACAGCTGGCCCAGCTGGGATTTGAACCTGGGAACTGCAGATTATGAGCATGCTGTACTACCAACTGAGCCCCCCCCCCCCCCCCCCTCAAACAAGGACATACCTCACTAAAACCAAAGTGAAGTTTGCTGGCCATTGCTAACAGCACAAAAAGTATGCCTTCTGGAACAGTAATCCTAACCACTATGCCATTAAGACTATTTTCAGTCTTTGTTTTTAGGAAAACAGGTCAGGTTGATAGCAATTCAGGATATTGTCAATGTATGTTGCTGCCAAATTTCACAGCAAAAAGGCACACAGATCATACATCAACGTATAAATATTTTGACAGAAAAAGCCTGTATTTCAACACTATTATATGGATGATGATAATTTTGAGTTGATATATTGTCTTTGTGACACTGAGTGCATTTTTTAAAATCTGGTTACACCTTCACATAATGAGTGTGTCAATTCAAGCATGAATGAAAACCGGAAGAGATTCAACATGCTCAGTGTTTGGAGTACCAAGAGAGTGGTCAGGTTTTGCACATATATGATGATTACTCTTTTAGTTTATTTCACTTCTTGGTTTCACAAAGTAGTTAACTAATTGTCAGCCTATCTTGTACATTACTTTATCTGTTTATCAGCATTCACATGCATTTTTTTTTAAAAGTGTCTTTACAATGAATTAAGATGCCATAAACCATTTTGTTTGTTTTTCAGGGGAGAAAAAAAGGTAATATGTAACAAGTTTATTCTTCAGAGCGCAGTTACTTGTCTTATCTGGCCAGCAGAAGGACCTATAGTTCATGGTTTAGCTGATGGCAAGGTTGATATTATTTTTCTGTACTTTTGAAGTTTATGATATATTTATACAAATGTTGCCTATTGTTTCAAAATTGTTATTAATCAAATATTTTGTATGGAACAAGATGTCAAAAAACATATCTTATGCTTGTCTCATATACAAACATGTTAATGAAAACAAATTTAGGAAATTATATTCAGCAAAAAAATATTCTGAAGGTTAATATTCAATAAAAAGCTAAACAGAAATGTGTTGCTTATCTCTGATTCCCAGATTCATTTTCCATTTTTGCAAAAATGCTCTAATCAAAAACACTGATTAATAGTGCATATACTATGCCAATGAAAAGCCACATTGAAAGCTCTCTAACTCTGAAATTAAGCTTTTTATGAAAAATTGTCAGGAAATAAGTTAAAAATCACTTTATATCTTGGTTTTCAATGATATGTGTTCAGTATTTAAAGGTTATAAAATTTGAGCATTAGCCCATTTGTGCTCAAATTTCCCACATTTTTAATATATTCTAGAAAATTAAAAAAATAAATAAATAATAAAAATAAATACCCCCTCAAGCAGCTGCTTGCCACAGAGGTCTGACAGGAGCCTGTCAGTTTATATGCCAGAGTAGAAGGTCTGAGAGGATGGCAAGACCTCAGCAGAAAAAAGACACATACATCCATGCCTTACCCGGGGCTCGAACCCAGGTCCCGTAGATCAGTAGCCATTAAAATTTGTATCACAAGTGCTATTTTTTAAGATTTTAAAAGATTAAAGTTTTTTGTTAAAAGTTAACATTGGAATTTTAATGCAGAAAGGGATATATTTTAGCTCTGGTTATTGATTTCTTTGAAAGGCAGTATTTTATGCTTTTAAATCATCATTGATTAAAAAAAGTCTACCTACGATTGCCTAATTTGAACTGCCATGTATACCTTGGAATGGTGCCAGTGTTTGATGGCTGCTTGTTGACATCACACAATTAGACTACCTTTGGCAAAGCATGATTTCTAAGATGCAGTTTTTAAATAAATTATTTACTTCTCATAGGGCACTCACTATTCTTACTTCATTATGCTCAAAAAGAACTTACCAAAATTATCTCTTTTTTTTGTTAAATCTGATAACTTATTTCAATTGTTTAAAATGAAAATAATTATATCCCATGAAATTAATTACCTTTTTTTTTCAGGTTCGTATTGCTAATGCAAAAACCAATAAGTCATCAACACAATATTCTACTGAATCATATGTTGTTTCAATAACAAGCAAGTAAGTTGTGAATGCAATAATTTTTTCATGGTTACATTCATATATATTATTGTAGAGTAAAAACTTTTTTATTCCAAAACTTGGCATTATGGAATTTTTTATCAATTGTCCAAAAATAATTCAGATGTACCTAAAAGTTTTCATTCTTAATTTATTCAGATGTTCATGCATTTTATTATGGCCTAATCATATTTTTATTTGTTAATTTTTGGGCTATTGAGAACATATTGTTTACTACTTACTTACTACTTTATCTTATTGTTTACTTATTACTGTATACATCTCTCTCTGCTTGCTTATAGCCTAGTGTTTTTATTTAAAAAAACTTGAGAAATACCTAATCTTTGACAGGTTAGAGGACCCCCCCCCCCTCCTCAAAAGTCTAAAGGATTAAAGTTATTTTATATGTAAATAATGAGAACAGATTGTGATAAGATTCAATAAAAATTCACATTTAGTCTATGGGTAGTATTTTGATCTCTTTAAGTAAGAAAGAACATAGGGTTGCATACATTGTTAAACCAGTGCCTTCATAACCACATTAAGAGTTAAATTTAGGGATCAATGAAAGAAATACACAAGAATGAAACAAAGAGAAAATTTTATGCAGTTATAGAAGTATAGATTAACAGTTACAGTTCTCTGATTTGATTGTGTGCTACATATGCTTTCATATTTTGCACTTAATTGAAGGTCTTATTATGTAATTCCAATTCTTATTAGTTGTATTCCAAGTAAAGTAAGAAAAAGATATATTACACTTCAGCTGCTAAAAGGATTAAATGGAAATGTGTATTATTTACCTTAGAATAAATATTAAACGTTGTAAAAAGTATTGATCATGGTTGTGTTGTGTTATTTTACCTCCGAAAAGCACTTTTTTGCACAGAGTGGGCTAAATGGCCAAGTCACAACCAAGAAACAAAACAAAAGTTTCTGACCCAAGGGATCAGAAAAGTTGTGGGAAGGGGACTCACTGGACAGCTGTTAGGATATAGATAGTAGCTCCAGTTAAGGCTATCCATCATGTTCTTTAACATATGCAGGATATGGCTCTCCTGCACACTGGCTTAACATCCCATCCGATGAACGGTGACCTTTCCAAGCCCATCATTGTCCCCTGTCGACCGAGGGCAGGGGGGTTACAGAGATAAATCTCAATGCTGGCCCAGCTGGGACTTGAACCTGGGAACTGCAGATTGATAATGGTGTTATACAGGAAGATTAGTAAGGTATGCATTCTAGAGCAAAAGGATCGTGTCAAAATTTCATTCTGAAAGCAAATCAGACAAAGTGACTTCAGTGCTGAAGTTGATACTGACTCTGACTTTTGGACAGGGTGATAGGTCCTTTTGACATTGGTAGTTGCAATAACAATGGGGAATGTCTCCTACAGGCAAGTAAACTAATGGTTTGAGAATAACACGTTCTACAAACACTGAGACATTTATAAATAGATCTGAAAAAATCTACTGATAATTTGCATAGCAATATAGTTGATTATATGTTAATTAACAGCAAATGGGTTAGTTCTGTTAGGAATACCAGACCTTTTAAAAGAAAATAATAAATATCTCCTGAAGCAGCTGCTTGACAAGGGAGCCAAAATTGAGTCTGACCATTACCCTGCATGTAAACCCTGTCAAAAGTGTCTTATGACTGAAGCTTAAGATATGTTCTGTGATAAAAGAATTCCCTTTAACATTGAACCTCTGAAAGACTCAGATGTAACCAAAGCTTAAAATGATAGATTGCTTAGTCACATATGATAGTCATGGTTTGCTTACTACTGAAGTTGTGGAAGAATGGGACCATTTTAAACAGGCTTTTGATGAAACTAATAGTAATGTTCTGGGTAAAAAGGAACAGAGGAGACAAAGTTATTTGAGTGATAAGTCAATGGAGCTTATTTTTGAAAGAAAGAATTTGGGGAATAACCCTAATCAACATCCTACTAGTCCTAACAGATGGCATTTACAAAGAGATTAATAGTTGTATAGATGATCAGTTGAAGGCTGATAAGAATCTTTGGCTTGATAGCTTGACTGAAAAATCAGTGTAGGTAGTTAGAGAGCTGCTTGTGTGAGAAGAAACAGACATGTTCACAGGGATTGAGGGATAAACATGGTAAGGTTATTGAAGGTAAGGATTCTGTGATGTCAAGGTTGGCGATAATTTCAGTGATGTTCTAAACAATGTGGTTAGTTCTACTCTCATTGTTTGTAATGATGATAGATTCATTACAGGCTTCAATGTTGGCTCTATATCACAATCGGAAGTAACTGGCTATCTCTAAATTAGGGCCACATAAATCCCCAGGGGTAGTGAAATTACCACTGAAATGCATAGAGATGGGAATGTTTCTGTTGTCACATGGCTGACTGAAATATTGAATATTTTTTGCAATAAATGTCATTCCTAAGGATTTTATCACTGCTATTATTATCCTTATTTTTAGGAAAGGTGGCCACATATTTATTTATTTATTTTTTTTTTTTTTGATAATTATAGGGAATTGTTCTTTCTGCATTAGGTACAGTTCTTTCCATTATTTTGCTTAATAGAATTAAGAATTTCATTGATGAACAGTACTGGTTCAGAAGTGCTAGGTGTAACACTCCAAAATATGTTAAATTTAATTTGCTGATATCAAATATTTTTGAGCACCAGGCAATTAATTTTTCCAATAAATTAAATAAGATTTTTTAATGCATTAAATGAAAAAAGAACTTAAATCAATGATTGTCACAAAACAATTAGTTCTAAGATATTAATGCTTCTAAACCAAAACTTGACTCAAGAGAAAAAATAAGAAAGTCAAATTAATTTTATAAAATAATGTTTATTTCAAAATCTAGACTCACCAAAAATAGGTTGCACCAAAAAGCAACCCTTTGCAAAAATTAAACTGCTGCTCACTCTAGAAGCCCAACAACTCACATCTTCAACTCTCTACCACCAGAGCTCTAACATCACCAACTCTCTACCACCAACTAACTCTCTCACTGACATCTCACTTCACACTATTCTTTATTGCCAACTAACTTCACATTGACTACATGACCTAACATCACTCACAATACACTGTTGTCATGCAAGCTGACACATGTGACATTTGCATATATGATGATTGTGTACTAGTACTAGCTAAGACGCAAGTGTGTGTGTCCTTCCATATGCATTTAGTGGCTGTCAATCAAAACACAGTTACGCATGCACAATTCTAACAGTGCGGGTGGGGAGAATGATGGATCAATTTAAATAAAAGCCCCAAAATGATAATCATAATGTAAATAAAGTAAACCTGGTTAAGGAAAAATGAATGGGTGAACTATCACATAGGGATGTGTAGATCATATTTTTTCACTTAGGCAGATTCTTGAGAAATGTTTAGAGTTTCAGAAGTCTATGATCACTAGCTTTGTAGATTTCAAAAAAGCTTTTGATTCTGTTGACCATCATAATTTGTGGTTGATCATGAGATCGTATGTCATACCAGACAAGTTAGTTAACATAATGAAAGCTCTCTGTAATAACACTGAGTTACATGAGAGTTGGTAATCCTTGTAGCAATTGGTTTAGTATTGCTTCTGGTGTTGGACAAGATTGCATTTTGTCTCCTTTTCTCTTTAGTTTGATTATTTATTATGTTATGCAGAATTCAGTGCAATAGAAAGATTATGGGCTTAAATATTCTAAAGATCTGAAAATTTCTGATTTAGATTATGCTGATGATTTGGCCTTTTTGGCAAATGATGTTGATGAGATGAACTTTGTCATTTGAGCTGTTGATGAGACTGCTAGTAGAGTAGGTTTGGTGATAAACAGAAAGAAAGCTAAAATGACGAAAATTGGTCAGGCAGGTTATGGTTTGGTTAATCTGAATGGTTGCACTCCTGAGCAATTGTCTTAGTTTAAGTATCTTGGAAGCTATGTAGCAAATACTGGTGATATGCAATATGAGATAGGACTGCACAGAAGAATAGGAATTGCTGCTGGGACTTTTGAGAAGTGGAGAATTAGGTGGGTGAAGAATGGAGAAATAAGTGTTTACACTAAAGACCAAAATTAGGTTGTATAATAGTTTGGTTCTTAATAGTTTGCCCTATGCATAACTATAGATTAGCTAATAGGGTTATGAATATTGTGCATAAAGGCTTCAGAAAAAGGGAGAGACCTAGGATGCAGTGGGGAGACAATATTAATCAGGACCTTGGTAGAATTGGCCTACAATGGCTAAATGCAGCAGCTGCAGCTCAGGAGAGACATGTTTGGAGAACTAAATTGCACAGTTTGGTTGAGCTTTGGTAAACCATGGCTGCCTGATGATTCTCTCTCTGTGTGTGTATGCATTCTTGCAATTAATCAGTCAGCCAAGTACAGCATACTATAGTTTCATACCAGTTGAATCTTAGTGTTATAGTGCTCAGTTTCAAGCTAATACTATTAAATTGTCAGTTAAGATTGAATTTTTTTTCTTGGGCAATCCTATTACTAGATGGTGTTTTGCAAATCCATAAATATTGCTCATTGTTGGGAATTTTGAAATTTTTTGCAGTTATTTAAGAATTTCCTAATGTCCAAATTTTTTTTATCCAGAATTGAAATTATGACTTGGAACACTTTTCACCCTAATAATTTAGGAGCTAATCCTTCAGTTTCGTTTATACTAAAACTACAGAAAAACAATTCATGTTAACCTTATAAACTTCTTAAACTTTAGGAAAATGCCAAGTACTCTAATGCATCTTCATTCTAGTCAGCAACACCCTTGCCATTCACCAAATGCCAAACAAAGCCTCCATATGTACATTCATTTATTTTTGGAATTGATAAAAGTAAGTAAATTATATATTTTTATCATTATAGTATTAGTACTTTGGATTATTTGAGGTCTTGCAATACTATTAAATGCTAAATTATATTACAGCATAAAATCCTTCCAAATATCCTCTGAAATCTGATTGTGATCATTTCACAGACACCCATTGATCTAAACTATTCGTAATTTTTAGTTTTTTACTGTATTTTTATTGTTTAAATCATGAACTAACAGTAATATGAAAAGCTTTGTTCACAGAGAAAAAAAAATCTTTATATGTGTGTGTGTGTGTGATATGCATGTTGGTTGGTGAGATATTGGCAGTTTTAATCTACTCTAAAAGTTATTAAGTATATGAAAGCTGCCCTACAGCAATTTTTGTGGTAAATTATATGTCAATATAATTAAAAAAATTACTAGATCTCTAATTTATAATGATATTTTAATGTAGTGCTTAAGGCTTTTTCAAGTTATTGTGGTGACAAAAAAAGATTAAAATGTGGTTTTCATTGTTTTCAACTTAAATAGCTAGTGCAAAAATGAGAAATAATTTTCTTTCAGCATTACAGGAAAGGGAATACTTTCAGGCCATGCAGATGGCTCTGTAGTGAGATTCTTTTTTGATGATGAAGGATCTGGTGATATTCAGGTATAATGTTTAAAACTTCAAATTAAATTTATGATAGTGTTTATTCAGATTGCATTTGTTATATAATGATAAGATGTTTTAGTATATAACACAAACTGAGCTATATATTTAATTTTCATTATTCCATCAGAATTGCAGTAGAAAGTTTAAAGAGAGTTAATGTAACTTATCTCTTGAGTCTTTATATTTAGTAAAGAAATTTACAGCAGCAGAGATTAGGGCTGATTATTCCATAAAAGGGAAAGTGAAAACTGAAATTTCAGAGGACTTATCCTTTTCTTGACACCATTAAAATTATATAACAGATGATCCTCAATCAAATTTTACCCTATGATTCCACAATTGAGGTCTAATAAAACAGGATTCCTTGAAAGTAAATAGTAGATTTTGATATATAGAGGATGATATAATGTAGTATTTTAACTACTATTAAGCTGTCCTTAATCCACAGGGCAAAGATGGGTTCAGAGGAAAAATTGTCTTGGGCCAAGTGGGATCTGAACCCACATCCTCTTGATGACATGTCAGGTGCTTTGACTGCTGAGCTACCAGCTGCTGATCCAGCTTCCTCTACTGCTGATGTTATGCTACACTCCATCTAGTAACTACTGTCATTTTAAGTGCATTTGGGGATGCCATTTCCACCCTCCTTCCTAACCATAGGCACATGTTCCTATGGCTAGGAATGCTATGTGGATGATATGAAAGTTTATGTGGATGTTGTGAATATTGATGAGCTACTCCTAAAAAAATAAAATTGCAAATATCAGAGAAAAGAAGCAGAAACTATTATTAATATAGATGTCCAAAAAAGAAGTTGGATGTCTGGGATAATAGTGGCTTGTCCTAGAAGGACATGATCATGTGAACCCTCTGGAATAATTAGAAAATAAATTTAAACAATAGCAGCTATTTTACCCCTTTAGAAATTATTTATTTAGCAACACAAGGGAGGTGAATCTCTTTCCTTCATGTCAAAGAGCTAATATATATATAAACATTAATGTTTGAAGCTACACCAGCATTTAGTATAGTTTATTTAAACCAAAGGCATCATACGATACCATGTTTTATGACATATTAACCTTAGCTGTGTACAGGCCCAGATCTAGAAATAATATAGGGGGGGGGGGGAGGGCAAGAGGTGCAATCAAGCTGGAAATAGGTAAAAGAGGGGTAAAAGAGGTTTCCATTGCAGTGTAACATTTTCCCCTTCATTGTAGAATTTTTTAAAAATTTTCATGAAAAATGCATGTAATATGCGCAATTTTAATAATTTTGACCTCTATTACCCTTACTAGCTAATGAATCCCCCTGAATAACTGACAGCCATAATCATTATTGCATAGCAAGTTTTTTTTTTCTCACTAAATATTACCTTCTGAAATGTGGAATTTATCTTATATGCCATAAAATATGGTATGTCAGCTAAAGAGTCTAAATCATTGTCCTCAACTTCTGTCTGTCAAAAACTTTCTAATGTGCCATATTATTTTGTTGAATGAGCTGCACTTTAACAAGAGTGAAAAATAATATAAAAGTTGGCTAAAAGTTAAAAAAAAAAATCAGTTCCTTGTACAATCTGAAAACTTTAGATGCAGAATGCTAAATCTATTCTGAATAGCAGTTGATTATGTTTTATTACCAGATCTTAATAACATTAAATTTAATCTGATATAGTATTTTGGATATGGTTGCCATTATTATATGCTCTTAAAAGAAAAAATGATGCACCTCAAAGCAAGCATCAATTTTTTTTGTCTAAGAATTTATATTGTACAGTACTTCATTATATGTTGCATTTATTTTTAACTATGCACAGGACTAGCTTATACTTTGTGTGATCACTAAATTTTGTTTCCAATTCCAGATATGTGTTTTTGACAGTGTATGTGAATTCAAGCACTCTTTTGGTGCTTTCTTACAAGCAACACACACTAACACATATAGTCATTGTGTTTGACTTTGAAAAAAATTTTTAGTATTAGAATTTGAAAGGCTATTAATTGCATTTACTGGAAAGAACATGTTTTCTGTTATTCTTTAATGTTGCCAGTGTTAATAATTTTAAAATGTTACAACAGATAATAGAGAGAATCATGCAGAATTTCTTTTCAGGGAAAAATCTTTACACATACTAGTCCACCCTATGCCTTAGTTTGGGCAGCCCAAGCCATAATTGCTGCAGGCTGTGATAAAAGGATTACTGTTTATTCCCGTGATGGTTCTGTAAGCCAGCAGTTTGATCACAGTAGAGATGAAACAGAACGGGAATTTACTGTGGCTGTAGGCAGCCCCAGTGGTCAATCTGTTGTGATTGGTAGCTATGATAGGTGAGTTCTGTAGCTTTTGCTATTATATTCTTCTACATAATTCTTTTGAGATTATTTTTTTGGCTTTGGTTCATAAGCATTGATTGTATTGTTAGATATTGCAAGGGTCTCACAAATGATTCAACAGCAGAATTGGGGAACCTCTTGTGAGCTGAAACAAAAGATGTACCACTTGTGTAATTTTAATTCATAGCAACTAGAAAGTGTATTTCTTTCCTTGAATGTATTATGCCATTGCTAGGAAATTTATATGTTATTCCATTCTGCCATGGTAATTTTTGTTTAGTTTTATCTAACAAAAAAATATATGTTTACATTTTAATAGTAGTATTTAAATCCAATATTCTTTTAGATTCACTATTTATTTTCCACCTAATATTCGTATTGTGTTACCTCAATTTTAACAGAAGTTGCTCTGCTAATAAAATCACACCTCTACACATTAAATATGCCTGAAACAAAGTTCCTTGAATTTTCACAGCATAGAACTTTTATTGGTGAAAATGAATCCTTTGTGGGAAATACATTCAGCAAACAAATCTGTACTGTCAAAAGCAAAGATGTTTTGACATGATGAACTACCAACTAAAATTAACTCAGGTAAACAAAAGTAAAATAATACAAAAATAACATTATTAGTATACAAGGACTATTGTTGATCCATCTTCAGGTAAAAGTTTCTGCAAATTGTATTTTGTGCAACAAATAAAATGGACATGATTTGCAATTGCTGAACACTTAAAGGTGGTGGTATCATTTTGTCCCACTTAAATTCTATAGCTATGTATTGATCATTATGATGGGTGTTTTAAGAGCAGGATTTCTTAAATTTACCCTCCCATCACAAAGAAAATCTTGCTTTGAGAAAAAGTGCAATTGGAAGAAAAATACCCCAATCAACACATGATTATAAAATTTATAGCTGGCAATTTGGTACAGGATGGTAATACCCTCTAGGAGTGTTATGCTACTGTAAACCAAATCTGTTAAACAGATTACAACAATTTTGAAAAGTTTTCATCTGAAAATGCAGCCAGCAGTAATCCAAAAACTGGTCATGTTTTGGTTTTGTTTACTTTATTTTTCTTGTGTGCCTTTGTAACCAACTTAGTAGTTTTATTATGACCATGTGTCTCTGCTTTCAGTGGTGAAGGGTATTTCATAATTCTGGAATGTACTTTTCTAAAAAGGATTCATTTTTTTACAGCCAAGAGTTTTAGGCTGATTGAAAATCTAAAGACTCAGATTTGTCAAGATTTGATTTCATCAGTATCCATTAAAAAAGGAAAACTTTTAGTATTCAACAGAAAAAAATTGAATAAAAAATTATATATACACTGAAGAGCCAAAATATTAGACTAGTCCATCTTTATGCAAAGCGAAGTAACTGCAGGTAAACAAAGGTGCATGTAATGGTCATGAAACGGTATAATAACATCTGATACTGAGCTCTGTTAATCAGTGTTCTTTTTCAGATGGGAAAGTCAGCAGACTTAAGTGAGTTTGATAAAGGCCAAATTGTAATGGCCAGACGACAGGGTCAGAGCATTTTCGAGATGACAAGGCTTGTGGGGTGCTCACAGTCAGCCATGGTTAGTACCTTCGAAAAGTGGTCCAAGGAGGGAAAAACCATGAACCAACAGCAAGGTATGGGCTGACCACGGCTCATCGACACTACAGGTGAGCAAAGGCTATCCCATATGATATGCGCCAACAGAAGGGATACTGCGACACAACTCACCTGTAATTTGAATGCTGGTGACAGGAGTAATGTGTCACAACACACAGTACATCAAACCCTGCTGAAAATGGAGCTGTATAGCTGCAGGCGGCTCCAAGTGCCCATGCTAATCTCAGTTCACTGTCAAAAGTGCCTACAATGGGCATGCGAGCATCAAAACTGGACCATGAATGATTGGAAGAAGGTCATCTGGTCCGATGAATCATGTTTCCTGTCGCATCATGTGGACAACTGTGCATCATTTACCTGGGGAAGTGTTGGCACCAGTATGCACCATGGGACAAAAACAAGCTGAAGGAAGTGTAATGCATTGAGCAATATTCTGCTGGAAAATCCTGGGTCAGTCATTCATGTGCAGGAAACTATGACATCTACTACCTACCTAAACATCATTGCAGTCCAGGTACATCCTTTCATGGCAATGGTATTTCCATCTGGTAGTGCCTTCTTTCAGCAGGATAATGCACCATGCCACACTGCCCAGATTGTTTGAGAATGGTTCACGGAACATGAGGAAGACTTTCAAGTATTGCCCTGGCCTCCAAATTCCCCAGAGATCAATCGAGCATCTGTGGTTTGTGTTGGAACAGCATATCTGATTTGCGGCGGCTCAATCACGTAACTTTCAAGAGTCAGAGGATCTGCTGGTAATGTGTTGGTACCAGATACCACAAGACATCTTTAGAAATCTTGTAGCATCCATGCCTCACCAGGTAAGAGATGTTTTGGCAGCACGTAAAGGACCAACATCATATTAGTCAGGTGGTCATAATGTTTTGGCTCTTCAGTATATATCCATTATTTAACAGCATCATTGCCAGCTATGAGAATTTATCACCAAAAATTAAAATGATAATATTACTAAACCATTTGCTAAAATATCTGAATTTTTAAAAGTTTAGATAATAAGCATTAGTGAGTGTGAAGTCAATATGACTTACAACCTGACTCCTTTCAATTTTTATGAAGTTGGGTAAAGTGGTTAGGCATCGTCAAGACATATATATATACCAAATTTTAGCTTCCTTTGTCAAGTGGGTCTAAAGTTACAACACTTCAGAAATTTAAAAATATTTGAATTTTGAGTATTTAAAATTGCAGTATAATAAATCCTCCACTTGAGAAAACTAGGAAATAAAATTAAATCCCCCTTTCTTATCAAGAAAATTTAGAAATAAAAATTAACAATCATCAAATTCTATTGTGTGCAATCACATTCCTTTAAAAAAATTTAAATAAATCTGTAACTTTTTTTTAATATTAACTTTTTTATTTTCCAAAATCGAGTTCAAATGGAATTCCTCTTTTCCAACATTTTTCAAAGAATCTAAAACTTCCATCTTTCTGTTAATTAAAATTTATATATCTCAGTTTCTAATCAAGATTGAAAAAGTGTGATGTATGTCATTTTTAAGATTTTAATATGGGCCTTAGGGTAATACTTTTAAAATAAAAAACAGTGTTTTAATAGGAAAAATGATTTTTTTAAATTTATTAAAACAAAATTTTATTTTAAATAATTTTAAATTTGTAATTTTAAAATTTTGAAAAAAAGGTCCATGATGCTTTTAAAGTTTTGAGCACATGTGTATCATGTTTCAACTTAGTATAGCAGTGAGATCATTAGGTATTAAACAACTGAAGGTAGAAATGCACTTTAGCCAAAAATATGATTATCATCAGTTTATTCTTGGACAGTGGTTCCTCTAGTTTACATGGTCACCTTTAAATCTTCTTTTAGGAGCAATGGATGCCTTCATAAATGATTCACTTCAGCAATTCTATACCATTTCTTTGTGAAAACTTGAAGTGGTACTTAAGATTCCTCACTCTATTTTCTTGTTGACATTTGTAGAATTTACGCAAAATAAAATTTTAGTTGTTCCACCAATCAATCAATAGCAACATACCAAATGCACTTAAAATGAATATAAAATACATGAATGGAAAAAATGTTTTATAGACATATCTGCCATTCCCAAAAACAACTGTTGTATCACTTCTCATACATTATTCCATATTAATTTTAGTCATTGCTGCACACCAATTGATTTTATATGGATGGTTTCTTGATTTGCATTATTGTCACAGAATGACTATTTAATTAATGAAGTTTGGTTAATGATACAGCAGTTTAAGTAACTATTTTGGAAAAACACTTTTTTCCCAAAAAGAGTCTCCAAGACCATTTTCTTCAAATATAAAAAAAAAAATCTTTTGAAAATACATTTTGCATTTTTCAAATAAAGGGATTTGAGAAGGATATGTGATAAATGAAAGTTTGGTAGCTTAACACACAAAGTTACGATGTGGCACTTACATCAGGTTTCGATGCCTAACAACTTTACAGAGTTTCATGAAAATTAAAGGTGATCAAGTTGATATCAGTTGATTTCACATGAAATGTCTCACAATTCTTTCAGTTTTGTTAAATTAAGAAAAGTTTTAGGGAAAGTGATTCCATCTTTTATAACTCTTGAAATATTGCAATGATATCAATGAAAATGACATTTAAGAGAGAATTGAATTAAACATTTAACTATATTCAATTTAATTTTTGCATGAAAAGTGTAATTTTGGCTCTTTGAATTTTCTTAAAAATACTACAGAACTGTGCATATTTCAACACATTTTCAATAACATTTGAATGTATAATGGTAAATTATTCCCATAGTAATAATATAACATTCAGAAATGTCTTAGTGATCATTGAATTTACACTATAACTGGTAGCTTTGTGTTATATGCATATCTTATTTAGAATCTTTAAATATTTAGATTTATAAGATAAAAAGCATGCAAAACTAAAATGTGTTAAACATTGAAATCTATAATTTAACTGAAATCTATAAAATCCAAATAAAGGAAATTTGCAATTTGAAAAATGCAAATTTTTAATATACAAATTTAAAAATTTTGTGTTTTGCTAGCTGTTTAGGATTTTAATTCTTTTTTATTTGTACAGAACATAACATTGCATATTTCAAAAAAGTGGTGGTGGGGGGTAGCACATAACATATTGTTACCCCCCACCACTTTATTTTTGTCTTTATCTAATTTTAGTGTTATATCATTTTTTTTGTTACTAAATAGGGAAATTTTATCACAATGTGTACAGGCATAAATACATGGTGATGGTTTTATATTTTTACTTTGTCTAGGTTACGGGTCTTAAATTGGAGCCCAGGTAAGCGAGCATGGGAAGAAGCTAAGCCTAAAGAAGTTGCTAACTGGTATACTATTTCAACTCTCTCATGGAAAAGAGATGGTTCCAAATTAGTAGCTGTAAGTCATTTGGGTTATTTTCAAATAAAGTTAATGTAAAATAGATTTCACCAAGATTTAAAAACTTTCCAGATCTCCTGATAATATGTTGGATACTTATACCCCCTGTGCTACAGGCTGTGGGTAACATGCCAATCCAGCATTATAGATAAGAAATTTAACATTGGTTACTCATAAGTAATGTGCCGATGTAAAGAAACAAATTTTAAATTAAGTCTGTTGATTAGCTCTATTTATAGCTAATGTTAGAAGACTTCATTGGTATCTGATAGCTCAATAGACAGAAAAGTGCAGAAAGCATACATATCAGGAGATATGGATTTGTATTCCACTTGGCATATAAAAATAAGTCTTTTTCATTAACTAAAATATTGTTCTTTATATCAACAAGGGCAATGAGTATAACATTTTATTTTCTTGTGATTGAAATTGGTGACTGTAAGTGATTTTGGTTATTTTCAATTATTGTTAAAGTGAACGTATGCATATAATGAAGTTAATATAGTATTGTTTTAGTTTGATTCTTGTGAATAGAAAGTTTATATTGTATAAAAATTCATGATGTTTTATAACTGTCTAAGGAAGTATGGACTTTTTATGATAACTCACACACAGGTCATGTATTTTTTTTACTAGGGTACATTATGTGGTGCTGTGGAGTTATTTGATTGCAGTCTCAAAAAGTCAATTTACAATAACAAGTTCGAAATTATTTATGTTGGACCCAGCCAGGTAAATGCAATTCTTAATATTAAATGCTTGAATAATAGTTATTTGCACTTTATAAAGATAATTAGTTTTCCACTTGGTTTTAGTAAAAGTTTATTGGTTCTGCTTTAGAAGATATTTAATTCTGTGAAAATTCTGTCATTTTTCTTTTCCTTTCTCTTGTCGCTCAGCCATTGTTACTTAATTTTCAAAAATTGCAATATGAAATTAGGCACAAATTATTTCTGCATATTGATTCACTTTTTGAACATGCAATATTGCAGGTTTTTCCTGACATGATCTGAGTGTATCTGACATACTCCATTTGTACTAATCATTTGCTATGATGCATTTCTCCGAACTTACCTTTTAAATACATAATGCATTAGAATCATAAAAAAGATCTTTCAAATCAGTGTACCTTAAATCTTTTCTCACATCCTTTCAGCTTTTAGTTTTGTATCCTACCAAAATTTTTGAACACTCATGTTGTGTCAATACATTGCTCATCATTGAAATTGCCCCACCTACAAGGAGGGCTCACTTTGAGCTCAAAATAAGTTGAGTGATAGCAATATAGAAAAGAAATGATTAAGTTTGTGTATCAAATCAGTAGTACTTAGAAAAATGTGGTGTACATCAATAAAAAGTATTGCCTCCATTTATAGTGATCATCATCATCATCATCAAGCAGCCATGGGCTACAGAGGTCCAACCAGACCGTGCAGTTTAATTCTCCAAGCATATCTGTCCTGAGCTACATCTGCTGCATCCAGCCACTGCACACCAATTCTAACAAGGTCCTGTTTGACATTGTCTGCCCACCGCATCCTAGGTCTCCCCTTCCTTCTGAGACCTCTAGGCACACTGTTCATAACCCTATTCGCCAATCTATAATTATCCATACGGGCAACATGGCCAAACCAGCAGAGTCTCTCTCTGCACAATATGCTGCTTAAAGGAGGTTACAGACTCCTTTGCCTAACCTCATCATTAGTTACAAAGTTAAACCACCTAATACCCAAGATACTACGTAAGCATCTAGAATCAAAAGCATCTAGTTTCCTGTTATCTTGTTTATACAGCGTCCAAGTTTCACTACCATAACTAACCCTAGAAAGAACCAAACTATTATACAGTCTAATTTTAGTCTTTAGGTGTATACGCCTATTTCTCCACAATCTCCATAGATTATTAAAAGTCTCGGCAGCAATCCCTATTTGTCTGTTAATCTCATGCCGCACATCACCAGTATCTGTTACATAGCTCCCAAGGTAATTTAATTGTGACACCTGCTCAAGACTGCAACCATTCAGATTAACTGAATCACAACCTACCTGACCAATTTTCATCACTTTAGTTTTCTCTCTGTCGAATGAAAGAGTTCATCTCATCAACATCATTTGCCAAAAGGGCTAAATCATCAGCGTAATCTAAATCAGAAATTTTCGTATCTCCAGCCCATTTAAGGCCAAAATCTTTCCCTTGAAGTGAATTTCGCATAATGTAATCAATAACCAAACTAAAGAGAAAAGGAGACAAAATGCACCCTTGTTGAACACCAGAAGTAATGCTAAACCAATTGCTACAAGACTTACCAACTCTCACACATGACTCAGTGTTATTATAGAGAGCTTTCATTATGTTAACTAACTTGTCAGGTATACCATATGATTTCACAATCAACCACAAATTATGACGATAAACAGAGTCGAAAGCCTTTTTGAAATCAACAAAGCTAGCAACCAAAGGTTTCTGAAACTCTAAACATTTCTCAAGAATCTGCCTAAATGAAAATATCTGATCCACACATCCCCTACCACTTCTGAATCCACATTGCTCATCACGCAATTGCCTGTCAACCAGATTCTTAATTCTATTAAGCACAATCATGGAAAGAACTTTACCTGGAACAGAGAGTAGGCTGATATTCCTATAGTTATCACAAGAACTGCGATCACCTTTTTTGAAAATAGGGATAATGGCTCTGGTAAAATCTTTAGGAACCATGCCTTTATCATAAAAGATATTCAAAATTTCAGTCATCCAAGTGGTAACCGAAACATTCCCAGCTCTAAGTATTTCAGTAGTAATTTCATCTACCCCTGGGGAGTTATGAAGTCTAAGTTTAGAAATAGCCAAAATAACTTCAGACTGTGTTATAGGGCCTACATTAAAGCCACCAATACATCTATCATCATTGCAAACAATGGGAGTAGAACTAACTACATTGTTTAGAACATCACTGAAATGCTCACCCCACCTAGCCATGACAGAATCCTCCCCTTCTATAACCTTACCATGTTTATCCTTCAATCCCTGTATGCCTGTCCGTTTTCTACCACACAAAACATTAACTATCTGGTACAGCTCTCTGCTGTTGTGCTGCCTAACTGCTTCCTCAGCTTTGTCAGCCAAGCCATCAAGCCAAAGATTCTTATCAGTAGCTAACTGATCCTTTACATGTTTATTAAGCTCTCTGTAATCCTTTCTATTAGGACTAGTAGGGTACTGATTGAAGACATTCTTGCAGTTCCTTCTTTCTGAAATAAGCTCAAGTGCCTTATCACTTAAATAATTCTGTCTCCTCTGCTCCTTTTTTCCTAAAAGAGTACTGTTAGTTTCCAAAAAAGCCTGTTTAAAACGGCCCCATTCTTCCTCAACTTCAGTAGTAAGCAAACCATGACTGTCATAATGACTAAGTAACCTATCATCGTAAGCTTTAGCTATAACAGGGTCCTTCAGAGCTTCAGTATTAAAGGTAAATTTTTTAACTTTAGCAAAACACTTTTTAAGTTTAAGTTGCAAGACACTTTTAACAAGGTAATGGTCAGATCCAATTTCAGCTCCCCTATATGCCCTGGTATTCCTAACAGAACTAGCCCATTTGCTGTTAATATGTAATCAGTCATATTCTTATGCAGCCCACCAGGTGAAACCCATGTGTATTTATGTATGTCATGGTGTTTGTAATATGTGTTAGTTATTCTGAATCCATTGAGTTTACTTACCTGTAGGAGACGTTGCCCATTGTCATTGCAGCTACCAATACCAAAAGGGCCTATCACTCTTACCCACGCCCTGCCCACAGTCAGTAGGGGACACCGATGGGCTTGGAAAGGCCGCCATCCGTCGGATGGGGCGTTAAACCGTGGCCCCGTGTGCGGGAGAGCCATACCCTGTGCACGTTAAAGAACACACTGGATGGCCTTGACGGGAGGCTACCATCTGTCTCCCAACAGCTGTTCCAGTGGGTCCCCTCCCCCAACCTTCTCTGAGCCTTCGGGGTCCTTGTGACCTGGCCATTTAGCCCATGGTGTGCAAAAAAGTGCCGCTCAGAGGTAAAACAACCCAACCCACTCTTACCCAAAGGTTAGAGTCAGTACCAACTTTGGCATTGAAGTCACCTAGAACAAGGGTAATATCTCCTTTCTTGACAGAATTCAAAATATCCTGAAGTTGTCTGTAAAACCTATCCTTCTCATCCTCATCAGCATCCTCAGTGGGGGCATAACAGCAGATAACATTCAAGTCTTTAATGCTTGTCTGAAATTTTGCTGTAAGAAATCTTTGATTAATGCACTCATATCCTAGAAGAGCATCACTAGCATGTCTGCTGAGCAGCAGACCCACACCTTGGTGATGCTTTCCATCCTCCTTCCCTGTAAAGAGAAATTTAAAGTTATTTTTGATTTTGATTGATTTGTGACATATAGGACAGAGAAGAATCCTAGAAGCTACTCCTAGCTTAATACAGGCTTTCTCATACAAGGACATGCCCTACTTAGACCGAAGTCACTGCTGACCACTTCCTTAGTTAGAGCTAACACAACACACAAAGTTTGCCTTGCTGGAACAGTCACTAGCTGCCTAACCACTATGCCAGTTAAGGCTATTTTTAAGTATCTCACCTTTACCTGTCCATCTGGTCTCTTGCAAGCCTAGAATATCTAGGTTATAGCACTGGAATTCCTGTGTGAGGATATCAAGAGAATAATCTCTATGTAATATCCTCATATTCCAAGTTCCTGCAGAGAGAAAATGATTAGTAGGATTTTTAAAGAAATTAGGTTTATTGAGATTGGTAGGGCCAACAATATCAAACAGCCCCCTGATCGCAGGCATGGGGCAAAGACCTGTTCCTCCTCCGCTAAAGGCTGAAGTCACCAATGCTGGTAGGAACTTCAGGCACTACCTTTTCAAGTGGACATTTTCAAGAGCCATATGGCCTGCGTGAGACACATTATTCCAGTTTATGCTTGACAATGCCCAATTAGCTGAGTAAGGTTCAGGTACCTGCGATGGCCTCTGATTAGGATTATCCACCAGCTGATATAAGGTATCCCATGCCTCTGTTCACTTAGGGCTGGCAACCCAGAAGCAAACAGAAAACACAGCGGAAGATTCTCCCTCAACAGAGGCCCACCAATGCAGCAAGACCAGGATCAATAATCAAGCTGAAATCCATAATCAAGTCCAGTCTAGTAGGTATAAATGGTCAGCACCAGGACCTTGTGAAGTTGACCACTCCTCAGCAGGGTTGAAAAAAAAGAAAAAAGTGGTCATAGATGACCAGATCAGTAGGCCATACTGAACTGGCAGCCCTCCCCTTCTGTTCCTTTCCGAAAGAGAATATATCTTTCGAAAGGTACTAACGGCCTGCACCACGAGAAGGCGGGGTTGGACATTAGGTGCTAGACTTGGCCGGTTTTGTGCATCATCACTAGGGATTGGTACACAGCTCTCCTTCCAGTTTATGCCTAGCTACCATTTACAAGCAGACAAATGTTGCAATAGTGAGTAGAAAAGGTGACAAATGTCATACTAGTCAGCATTGAGCCATGCTTCATGCACCTTTGCTGTGAGCTGGGCAACAGTGGCATGGGGCTGAAAAGCAGTGGTCAGTAAATATTCCACCATATCCCAAAAGTGTTTGATGGGCATCAGATACGGGTAACATGCGGGCCAAGGAAGCATATCCACATCACTTAGTCATTGTTGGAATATGAGAGCCTTGTGTGAGTGGACATTGTCAGGCTGAAAATACCATTTGGGATGACATGTAGAAAGAGCAGAAGCATTGGTCCCAGAATGGTTTCAATATAATGTCTTGCTATCAATTCTTCATTGATAAAATAAAAAAAAAATAATCATCCCCTCAAGCAGCTGCTTGCCACAAAGGTCTGACAGGAGTCTGTCCGTTTATATGCCACCAGAAATGAAAGACTGTTGTAACTGATGACTCCCCATACCATGATTATGGGTGTTGGCCTGAAATGACATTCTTCTGAAGCAAGCTGAATTATCTCTGTCCCCAACTTGTCTGCAGATGCACATACAGTTGTCATTGGATCCCAAACAAACATGATTCATCACTAAAGATGACTCAGTACTAGTCTTGTCCCCAAGCAGTTCTCTCCCTGCACTATTGCAGATGACAATGGGATGCTACCAGAGGAAGATGAGCCAACAAATGGCATTAATTCAGCCCTTATTTTCAGTCTCCTAATTGTGCTCTTTGACACAGGTGCAGACAGGTATGGTGTTATGATGTTGGAAATCTAGCAGCTTGACAGATCTTTCTCCTGTGTGCTAATCATCAGATCCATTGATCATCCTGTTCAGACATTCTTCTGATGTTGCCAAAGCTTGGCAACATGTTTGGCTATCCAATGTATCTTCCAATTGTTGCCAACAGCATCCAGCTGGTTCTGAATCATGATTCACACAAACACCAATTTTTCATGTTGACCATTCTGATTACCCAATGATCTGACCCCTTTCAAATTCTTTCAGCTGTACATAACATCACCTTATACATGTTAAAGCCATTGTACAGTCTTCACAGCTCATTCATTCACTGCCATTTTGTCACTTGCCCTGTTTTTATAGCTCCTTAAAATTCCTAAATAAGCACAGTACCAGACATATTATTGGACATTTTACTGCACCAATCAGCTTGTAGCATCTCTACATGCAAATTGCAGGTCAGTCCATCCATATTTCAACATGGGGCAATTTCAGTTATGAGAATTGTGTATTCAGGCTATGACTGCAGATAAATTGGAAGTTTAAATTAGATTTATGTAAAGCAATGGAACTCACATTAGTGATAATCTTGAGACAACTAGTTTCCACTATTATTAGACAAGTATGGAAAAAAAAATAGTAACTGCCATCGAGATTGGTGGGTTTTTTCACACTTGCTAATTGTTGGAGCTAAATTGTCTCATGACTTTCACTAATGTGAGTTCCATTGCTTTATATCACACAGTTGCCACCTAAATCTTACAGTTTTATAAAATATTAACTGATCTATTTCTATTGCACCAGAGTAATTCATTAGTTATTTAAAATACTAAGTTTACCAGCATTTTAAATAGTGTGTTGAATTTTGCTCCAACAGCTTGAACTCCTTTTATCTCTAACATTAGTTAAGCAAATGTGAATTGCTACCACTTTATCTTAATTGGTAGAGTAACTGGTACATAACTAGGAAATCCCATGTTCAGATCCAGGTTGTGAATTGTCTTTTGTTCTTATCTAATTGCTAACACAATCCTCAAGTAGTCATAGGGTGTCATATGGATAGGGTGTCTAGATTTGGATTAATGAAAACTGGGCAGGTTAATTAGGGTTCTGATTTCAGTTTACTGAAACTGAAACTGGAACCCACAGAAAAGTACAGATTGTGTAGCTTTTTTGCAAATATTGACATAAGCCAATGTCTCACAGAGCTGTGACTTCTATTGTTAATGAGAGGTGCAACTTTTCTCATGGCATGGCTAATTCAAAGCCCTCACATCCGATGTTTGTGGTAAAGTTCTTTGCCATCAGCACTCAACTACATCACCAGCATTTACCCACTGTTTGGTGCTCAGTGCAATCTGCATTATTCCATGAAAGAAATGATGTTCATGTAAAGGTATATATGTAAGAAAAGCCGTAACTATGGTGAGTTATTCCAAAATCATGTTAATTAAATTTATGTAAATTGATAATCAACTGTATATCATCACAAAAACTGGGACATTTGACCATCATGAAATTTTTTTTCATGGCACCAGAACAGTTATCTAAAACATATGGACATTCTAACTATGGAGGTTCAACCAGAACAGTATGGTTCCAGACTGCAATTTCACATCTCCATACACATCTGTTATGAGCTACAGTTATTACATTAGGCCAGTTCGAAAAAGGCCCTCTGTTACATTGTCTACCCACTGCATTCTAGGTCTCCCCTTTTTTCTGAAGCTTTAGGTGCATTGTCCTTAATACGATTTGCTAATCTATAGTTTGAAGTATGCAGCATAACCAAACCAATGCAGTCTCTCCTTATATAACATGCTACTCAAAAGTAATTGATGACTTCATCTAATCTCATCTTACATAGTCAAACTGCATAATGTCCAAGATACTGTGTAGCTCTAGAATAAGAGGCATCAAGTTATCTTATTTACAAATAAGTCCAAGTTTTACTGCCATGGAAATTTCAGAAAGGGCCAAATTATTACATAGCCTAATTTTAGTATTTAGGTGCATATAGTTCTACATTCTGCCCACATTCTTAAAAATCATAGTAGCAATACCTAATTTCCTGTTTATTTCATGTCAGACATTACCAGCATCTTCCACACAATTCCTGAGGTTATTAAACTGAGAAACTTGCTTAAACCATTCAAATGAACTGAAGCACCACTCACCTGACCAATTTTCACCACCCTGGTTTTTCTCTATTAGGGGAACCTACCCTAATTTATCAGTGCCATCAATAGCTTTAATGAAAGAGTTCATATACTAATTTTAAGGATCACTAATTTTGCTTCAATGATATTACTATAGTAAGTAAATTTTTTTACGTATGTGAAAGGATTTATTGCTAAGTTTTTTAAAATAAATATTGTATCTATAAATAAATTGTAAAATTTTTATAACATAGCTCTGTGTAAATTTCATTTTTAATTGTACAGCAATGCATATTTTTATTATAGGCTATAGTGCGGAGCTTAGCAACAAGCAGTCAGGTGGTACTTAAATCTAATTATGGATATGAAATTGTGGACATCAAAATTCTTGGCAAAGATAGATATGTTGTTGCTCACACTGTGTCTACCTTACTTTTGACTGATTTAACACAAAATAAGATCAGTGAGGTATTGTAATATTAATTTGATGCATATATATATATACTTTTAAATAAAACTGTTGGCAAAATTACTGCCAAACTTAAAATTATAAAAAAATTTTTGCCAACAGTTTTTTCATTGTTTGCTTTCCAGCTAAATTGTATTATTTAAATAATGTGTTGTTTAAAATATGTATTAAGTATTATTTCAAACCATTTAATGAAATGTGCATTTTAAAACTTTGCATAATGATTATTTCAATATTAGGTAATCGTTATTGATATTTATGAAAATAATTTATTGTTAAATATTCCAGCTTCTGTGCCTCTTTAAATACTGAACGAATATTGATCAAAATCGAGATTTAAATAGAATTGGTTATGATCTATAACTTCTCATCAGTCACATTTTTCCATTAAATGCATTTATTTGAAGCTATAAGTGCTTCGAGTTATATTCCCATTGATGTAACATGATAATTCTCTATTTTGGTAGGGCAATTTTAGTTGGTATTTTGGGGAGCTATTTTGTATGTTGACCTATTGTTACAAGAAATAGCTGAAAACTCATTTATTTTATGCCCCACCTTAGTAACAGAGGGTTAAGTTGTTTTACCTCTGAACGACCCCCTGGAGAACTGTTAGAAGACAGATTGAAGCCTCCCATCAAGGCTATCTAACATGTTCTTTACCATGTACTGGGGGGGGGGGGGGGTCAGTCGGTAGCGTGCCAGGCTCATAATCTGCAGTTCCCAGGTTCGAGTCCCAGCTGGGTCAGTGTTGAAATTTATTTCCGCAAAATTCCCCCCCCCCCCCCCCCCCCCCCGCCCACAGTCAGTAGGGAACACTGATGGGCTTGGAAAGGCCGCCGTTCGTCGGATGGGACATTAAGCTGTGGCTCCGTGTATGGGAGAGCCATACCCTGTGCTCATTAAAGAACATGCTGGATGGCCTTGACAGGAGGCTACCATCTGTCTCCCAACAGCTGTTTCAGTGGATCCCCTCCCCCAACCTTCTCTGAGCCTTCGGGGTCCATGTGACCTGGCCACTTAGCCCATGGTGTGCAAAAAAGTGCCGCTCAGAGGTAATACCCCCTCAAGTAGCTGCTTGCCACAGAAATCTGACAGGAGCCTGTCAGTTTATATGCCATAGTAGTACTGCAAGCCATTTCTTTTTGTCTGACCCCAGAGCTACTGATGACAAATTAATTAATTTTGCAAAAGAGAAAAAGAATGTATATAGGACCAGAAGTCCAAATTTGATGAAGCAAATTCTCATTGAAATAATTAATTTTAATAATATTAAATGGTTTATGTTTTTTTTTACACTGGTTATACCTACATTATTGATTATGTATTTCTTTGGTGGTCTATAACTTCTAAAATATGCTTATAAAGAAAAAATGTAACTGATGATAAGTTAAAGATCATGATCAAATCTATTTAAATCTAAATTTTCAACAATATTTGTTCAGTATTTAAAGAGGCATGGAAGCTGGAATATTTAACAATAAATTATTTTTATAAATATCATTAATGATTCATAATGATTATTTCAATACTGGGCAAACTTTTAAAATGAATGTTTTATTAAACAATCCTTGTTATGCTAGTTTTAATTCATTTCTGAGATAAATTCTTCTGATGCATATTTAACCTTTTAAAGTGTAGATTATTGTCTCTAGAGTTTATTTGGACAATCTACAGATGCAGAAAGTCAGTAAAACCACATGCCTAACACTGCAATGAATTGACATCGCAATGAACTGATGTCATGATGAACTGACATTGCGATGAATTGATGGGACACCTGTAGGGAAGGTATGTTGCAAATGCCATTGGGATAGTGCAGCTTGTTCAGTCCTTTTAAAGTATATTTACTCATATCTGAGCATTTTAAAAAGGCAAATTTTCAATAGTTGCTCAGCCTTTTACCAGTGCTCTGACCCTGCTTTCATTTTAGGAATTAGGCATGAAGACTTCCTTCTTAAAGGTTTTAATTACACAGTGATACAGTACGTTAAATAAAAATTTAATCACAATCTGCACTGTTGAAATCAAATGCCCTTAATGCTCTAAAGCATATTCTACACTATATCATTATATTCAACAACATGTAAGAGCTATTAGCTTATTGCTATAATCACATAGGATGTTCCTCTAGGGAAGATCTAAGTGCTATATTCTGCTTATAATTCGAGTATTTAAAGTTCTTACAAAAAAACTGAACGACAAAATTTCAGTTAAATTTTATGGAAAACCTGTTGATAAATTTGCATCATGAAACATTATGTAACACAGACATGACCTCCCTGCTGGCTGCATCCTCATGCATAATTACTGGATGAGAAATGTCACTCACCATTAGAGGGTCAGCCTTATATATATAGCTCACTCACTTCAGTTCGTTGTTGCCTGACGGAGACATAAGATGAGATGTGTTGAAACACATTGCAGTGGGAAAGGTGGTGGTTTTTAATTGTAAATATGTTTTTAAATGCTTGTTTAAATGTATTAAGTTGAAACTTCACTCTTTTTTTTTAAATTCAAATGCCTTTAAATTTAAACTATGCTCTTTAATTAAAGTTATTTAAATAAGTTCTGCTGTTGATAATCCATCAACTAAGAAGTTGCAAACTTAAAACCTGAACTTGAGTAACAACTTGACCATCAGTGAGTGCAAATCCTGAAAATGGAATAGTGGCCCAACTGCAATACAGGATTTAAGACAACAAGAATTCAACATCAACAAGTGCACCACAAATAAGAGGACTGTGTTTCTACACCAAGTGTGTCGAGTGTACCAGCCTGCCTTTGTACGATATACCATCTAAATGCAACCTTCTTGTGAGCATATAACTACAAACTTTAAATACTCGAATCGTAAGCAGAATATAGCACTCAGTTCTTCCCTAGAGGAACATCCTGTGTTATTATAGCAATAAGCAAATAGCTCTTACATGTTGTTGAATACAGTGATGTAGTGTAAAATATGCTTTAGAGCATTAAGGGCATTTGATTTTAACAGTGTAGATTGTGATTAAATTTTTATTTAAGACTTCCTTCTGTTCCTTATGAATTGAGCACTTTTGCTGCCTTGCATTTAAAAAACTTTTTCCTTCCACATTTCACCTAATATATTTGCTCTGTGCCCTCCACAAAGTTTCAGAAGAAATATGTTCTTTGTTCTTTGATGATTGATCTTTTGTCTCCAGCAGCAAGAAAAATTTTCTTAAAGCTCCAACAAAAATTCAAGTATTCATTGGAACTGTTCTAGGACTTGCATTGACTCTACAACCTGTTTGAACAAGATGGAGAATGTGGATTTCTAATTCCAATAAGATTGCTAAAACTGTAAACAAGTTTAATACAATAAGATTGCTGAAAGTGAACAAATTTGGTAAAAAAAGAGATGCAACTTCAGTAAGAATTGTGCAAGAACTTTTCTCCAAGGACTTTGTGAGAAATAATCTCTGTCATTCATTACCACTCACTTTTCTTTTTTTCCTGGCAACAGAAGTCATTACTGCCCTGAGTGAGAAAAGAAATGAGCCAAGATAAAGCATAAAACTGCTTAAAAGTGTAGTGAAGGGGATTTATAGTTTCCTGGAGATAAAGGTTGGAAACAAAAATTACAGTAGAGGTACACAGTTCGGTAATTAAAGTAAAGTAATTTAATTCTCTATGACTCTGTTAAATGTTTTTAAGCACTTCAACACATGGACTATGCTATCAAGTATCAATAATTATTATAGAGAGATTTACGTACCATGCTGTAGAGGATTGGAAGTAACAGGAACTTTTGGAATGCTTTTGGTAGGAAAATTTAAAATTCGACATTCTTGATGGCAAGTGACGTCTCAGTGGAGATTAAGATAATGATGACTTCTGCCAATGGTCTACCCGCATTGGCGAATGACATAATTATTTATACTTTTCGATAGCATAGGGTGCTTAAAAAAGTTTAAGGTCCACGACACGTGTTTCGCGCCATTCCTATCAGCACTTCATCAGGTGGGAAGTGAGGGACTTAATGTAGGAAAGGCAGTTGGTTGGTGAGCGCGGGGAAGGGGTGGGGAGCCATAAATTGACATGTCGGTGGTTCAGCTCTGGGGATCAGAGTGGTCGGCGGAAGTGCGGGTGGTGGTAATGCGATCTGCATGTAATGGAGGTTGGGAGAGTGGGATTATGGGAAATTGGCAAGCTATGCTTATGTCGAGGGAAGCATCACTGTTTCTGGGTAGTAATTCATTTTTATAATGAGTGGGGTACTTTTAGTGAATTAATAAATTTGGTAAACTAAAAATTGGGGTTAAGATAATTATGTTATTGAGGGTCTGAATAATGGTTTTCTTATTGGTGTTTTACTATAGGGAGTTTTTGTGTGTGTGTGTGTGGGGGGGGGTACATTGATCACCGATTTTAGGAGGTATTATGGAGGTGTTCTAAAGGGTTAGGTGGGTGTGTAATATTGCAGGTGGCAAATGTGGATCAACGATGAGAGAGGAGTGTTTACGGGTATATATATATAGGGCCTATACTAATACCAATAAGAAAATCATTATTCAGACCCTCAATAACCTAATTATCTTAACCCCAATATTACGTTTACCAAATTTATTAATTCACTAAATGTACCCCACTCATAAAAATGAATTACTACCCAGAAACAGTGATGCTTCCCTCGACATATGCATAGCTTGCTGATTTCTCATAATCCCACTGGGGCGGGGGTGGCTCAATCGGTAGCGCGTCAGGCTCGTAATCTGTAGTTCCTAGGTTCGAGTCCCAGCTGGGCCAGCGTTAAGATTTATCTCCGCAAAATTCCCCGCCCTGCCCACGGTCAGTAGGGGACACCGATGGGCTTGGAAAGGTTGCCGTCCGTCAGATGGGATGTTAAGCCGTGGCCCAGTGTGTGGGAGAGTCATACCCTGTGCATGTTAAAGAACACGCTGGATGGCCTTGACAGGAGGCTACCATCTGTCTCCCAACAGCTGTTCCAGTGGGTCCCCTCTCCCAACCTTCTCTGAGCCTACAGGGTCCATGTGACCTGGCCATTTAGCCCATAGTGTGCAAAAAAGTGCTGCTCAGAGGTAAAACAACCCAACCCATAATCCCACTCTCCTCACCTCCATTACATGCAGTTTGCATTACCGCCACCCACACTTCTCTGACCACTCCGATCCTCGGAGCTGAACCACTGACATGTCAATTTATGGCATCCCACCCCTCCCCTGTGCTCACCAACCAACTGCCTCTCCTATATTGTCCCTCACTTCCCACCTGATGAAGCACCGATAGGAACGGCGTGAAAACCTATTCTATTCCTGAACCTCTCGTCCTTACAACTAATGTAAAAACAGGAAAAACTGTTACAACAAGGGCCGAAGTTTGCATACCCAGCACCCCTACCGCCCCTGCACAAAATCATCCCACAGTTAGAACAAATAATAAACCCTATACCTGAACTACACAAAAACAAATTAAGATTTAAATTCTATCGCAGCATTCAGGTATACAACAATACCAACCTGATACCAACACTCCAATTGAAATCAAAACGCTCCAAAACCTAAAAAAAGATAATAACATTAAAATAGTATTCGCTGATAAAACTGATCAGTTGGTAATATTAGACGCAAATGATTACATCAGTAAATTAAAACTGACCCTTGATGAACTACAAGTATCGGAAATCACATACGACCCACTTCCTACAAATTTAACTAAATTAGCACACTTGAAAACTGACCCTTATTTACTGGCAAACTTAGGCAAAGCCTTCAAACCCCCATTATACCTGAATATACCCCAGTTATTCATCAAAATTAAACTACACAAACCACTAAAACCCTTCAGACCACTAGTGGCTAAACGAAATTCTCCCACATATAACCTAGAAAAAGCACTCTTTCAGTTCTTCACCCCATATTTTCTACCCACACCCAGTACCATACAGTCAGGCACAGACCTAATTAACAAACTTAAAACCATAACTCTTACCCCCAACTGCACCCTACATTCATTTGACGTCGTCGCACTCTACCCTAACACACCGGTACTCGACGCAACTATGTGACTTAAAGTTAAATGTCTTGAAGTGGCCAGACCCACGGCACCTGAATACTTCAGTACACAGGAGGCCCTTGACCTGACTGCTAAAAGCAACTGGTTTCAAGCCAATGGCAAAATATTCATCCAAAGCCAAGGTGTCCCAGTGGGCTCCCCACTCTCTGGATTGTTGGCAGAAGCCGTCCTACGTCATGTTGAATCCACAGTTCTCCATGCACGTCAAATATGCCCACTACTATATGCCCGATATATTGACGATATTTTAATCATCTGGCAACACTCTAAAGATGAATTAACAAAATTACTTTCTGAATTTAATGCAGTCCTCCCAACCATTAAATTTACACACGAAGAGGAACAAAATGGACACCTACTGTTCTTAGACATCAACTTACACCATACCCCCACTAAACTATACACATCTGTATACAGAAAACCTACATTCATACCTAACATAATAACTAGCACCTCTGCCGACCCAAACAACTACTAATTATCAACCTTCTATTCACACTTTACCGGAGCCTATAAATACTGCAATACGCAAGAAGCACTCAACAACGAAATAAAATACATTTTTGAACTCGCTGAACACGGTGGATATACCTCACACACCGTCAACAATATTCACAAACAAATCAAATTAAAAACAATCCCAAAACCCTCCAAAACCTGTAAATAAAGAAACGCAAAAAATACACAATAGCCCTATCATACATAAATAATAATTTCACATACTCTGTTAAAAATAACCTAAAATCTTTCCATTATAAAGTTCCAATTAAAATGTCTCACACTATATCCAAACTCATTCAAAATGATCGCAACCTATACCCAGCACTGGAGGAGTTTACTACATTCAATTCAATGACCCCACAGGTAAAATCTTCCCCAAAGACAAATACATAGATAAAACTTCACACCCATTTAATGCTTGACAATACGACATCTTAAACTACAAAAAACCGCACTATCTGAAACAATCACCAAAAACAATCTGCCCACTGATTTTCACTATGCTAAAATTATAGTATCCCCACCTACCAAATTCCAACTAGCTGTCACAGAAAATATCTTCATTAACATAAAAACCGACTGAACTCTGCTACACAGATATTGTCCCCCTCCCCCCCCAGCATGGTGTCTGATACTTAGGGGATATAACGTACACCTCTGACATTCCACGCACCCCTAAACACTCTCCTCTCTCATCGTCAATCCACATTTGCCACCTGTAATATTACACATCCCACTAACCCTTTAGAACACCTCCATAATACCTCCTAAAATCGGTGATCAATGTACCCCCCCCCCCCCACACACACACACACAAAAACTCCCTATAGTAATATCAATAAGAAAACCATTATTCAGACCCTCAATAACATAATTATCTTAACCCCAATTTTTAGTTTGCCAAATTTATTAATTCACTAAAAGTACCCCACTCATTATAAAAATGAATTACTACCCAGAAACAGTGATGCTTTCCTCGACATATGCATAGCTTGCCAATTTCCCATAATCCCACACTCTCCCAACCTCCATTACATGCAGATCGCATTACCGCCACCCGCACTTCCGCCGACCACTCTGATCCCCAGAGCTGAACCACTGACATGTCAATTTATGGCTCCCCACCCCTTCCCCGCGCTCACCAACCAACTGCCTTTCCTACATTAAGTCCCTCACTTCCCACCTGATGAAGTGCCGATAGGAACGGCGCAAAACGTGCAACATGGACCTTAAACTTTTTTAAGCACCCTATGCTATCAAAAAGTATAAATAATTATGTCATTCGCCAATGCAGGTAGACCATTGGCAGCAGTCATCATTATCTTAATCTCCACTGAGACATCACTTGTCAGCAAGAATGTCGAATTTTAAATTTTCTCACCAAAAGCATTCCAAGAAGTTCCTGTTACTTCCAATCCTCTATGGCATGGTACGTAAATCTCTCTATAATAATTATTCATATTTGATACCATAGTCCATGTGTTGAAGTGCTTAAAAACATTTAACAGTGTCATAGAGAATTAAATTACTTTAAAGGTTGGAAAGTTATTGAAAAGTGTAAAACAATGCTTTCTGTCAACCACCAAGAAAAAATTGCTGACATAGGCAAAATTCTAGAAGGGGAAAGCAAGCTGAGATTGAGGTGGATTCTTTAATAGTTGTGTGTTTTAATTGAACCCCAATAACCTTAGTAGACATAAAACATAATTTTCTGTTATGAAAAGTACTCACCAAAAGGCGACAGAGTTGCTATTTTGAAAAACTTAAAAACCACATTGTCATAATGTACATTCAGTAATATTTAAATTTGTTTATCAAAGTTTATTCTTTAAATGTATGTAAAATTGCATTATATTCATTAAATATTAAAGCTGGTTGTTTTTTTTTATACCTCCTATTTTAGACATTTTTATCTCGTATTTGCCTCCCTGTTTTCACTTTTTTTATTACCTTAAATTTCTGTGCTCTCTGCATCACCTATTTATTGAGATATAAATACTTTTGCAAGGGAGTAGAGTTACATGTCAGCTGATCTAGTCATTGCCCACTGAGTCTGCAAATTTTTCCTTTAGAATGGGATTTAATGAAATCTTGATATAAGCTCATCTTTTTAGCCAACAGTTTTTCTTTTAATTCTAAAATATTGCTAAAATAATATAAATTTATATTGATTTAGGTTGCTTGGCAAGGTATGGGTGGAAATGAAAAATTTTACTTTGATAATGAAAATGTAAGTATGTGGAAATTTCATCTGACATTATTTCTGTAGTTGATTGCTAAACTATTTTCAGAGCACATAAAATATATCAGTGAGAAAGATTACAGTTTATCTTAAAATCCCCAGATTAATTAAAACATTTATGTCTGTAATAAGTATGCAGTATTATATTCATATGTATTATATACAGATACCAGACAAAAATGGAAACATTTCCATGTTAAGCCAATGGAGAGTCAAATTCAAAGATTCATAATATCTACAGTAGGCTTTTTATAGGAAAATAGGACGATAAATTTAAATTTCATTCAAATCTATCTAAATCTCTATTTTCAACAATGTTTGTTGGGTATTTAAAGAGTTAAGGAAGCTTGAATACTTAATAGCAGCAAAGTTTGCCCTAAGAAACTTGTGTAAAAGCTGACAATTATTGAAAAAACTCTTTCCACAAAATTCTAAAACATACACTTATTTTATTAAATGGTTTGAAATAATACTTACTTTTAAAATTTTCATCAGCTTCAAGAGTGAATTCTTATGATTGACATCAGTTAATGAATATTCAATATTCAAAATTCAAATTTATTGTTATTCAATGTTCAAACTTTATAACTCTTTAATTACTGAACGGATATTGTTCAAAATCGGAATTTAGACAGTTTAATTGACGACATCTTATATTTATCTTTAGTCATATGTTTCCATAAAAATTTAATTAATCAGTTAAAAAACTCGAATTTGATTCTCCATTAATATAAGATGAGCATATTGCATTTTTCTGTCTATTGTATATAAATATAATCTAAAATTTTTGTTAAAATTATTCATTTTTGCTAAAAAAATTTCTATCTTTACCAAAAGTAGATATGTATTATGTAATTATTTGATTATAACTAATAAATAAATGAAAAACATTATTAGTTAATTATCAATACATGAAAAGTATGATATTTTTACAACTTAATACTTTAAGCATTAGAAGGTGGTTACCCCATTTATTAGGTTGGTGCAGATGAACTGTCCCTTTTCAGGGGATTGTCAGTCCCATATGTCGGCTAAATTTTTTCCACAAAATATTTATCAAAACGGATCTTTTGCTTTGAATGCTTATATAGGTTAAAGAAAGACTAGATATGAAGCTCTGAATTCTGAATGCTTGCATAAAAATGGCAGCATAACAGATGCTAGACACAAACAGAAGGCAGTACTAATGTAGTAATTGTGTAGCAAAAAGTTAATATCTCAGTTAAAATAATTTACTGACAAGAAATTGTCATGCATAATAGTTAGTTGCATATAAAATGTAAATAAAGGTTATAAATAAATGTGTAGTTATTTTTAAAATAGGTGTGTGTTGAGAATAATTTTGTCTGGTATAGTCAATTACTCTACTTGTAGCATACATTACTATCTACTTTGGGATATAGTTCAAAAGCAGAGAAGACACTGCCTTCAAATGACACAGATATTTGATATGTATACTGTGATAGGAAAGTTTATATCACTAAATAGATGAGATCTTGATGGCAGCTGGTAACTCAGTGGTCAGAGCATCTGACATGTTATCAGCAGGACATGGGTTCATATCCCACCTGACTCAAGATCACCTAACAAAGAAAAGAAGCAATTTTTCTTCTAAATTTGATATTAATATTTAGAGTGACTTCATTGAAGAAACATTGAAAAATTTGTGTAATAACTATAAGTTAAATCTAACTAGATAGAGGTAGATGGTTATGGTATAATTTTTACATATATTTCTAAAGGCAAAAATTGTAGACAAATCTTATATTTTTCCAAAATTGTCTTCTTTTTAGGTATGCATGATTTTCAATGCGGGTGAATTGTCTCTGATAGAATATGGGAATAATGACATATTAGGATCAGTTAGAACAGAATTCATGAATCCACATCTTATCAGGTAGGAAAATTTTCTGTGCAAAATTTTATGATTTATATGTCATCTAGTTTTAGCTTACTCTATTTGTAATAAATTACCATGTATTAAAGGCATAGGTAATTTTAGATATTTAAATGTTCAGTGGCTTTAGATCAGCATGGGGAACTTCTGGCCTTCCAACTAAAAATGGCCCATGTAAGCTTTCACCTGACTTGCAGTCATATTTCTCATGTTGTGGAAAAGTTAAAATAAAAATACATATTCAAAATAAAAATTATTAATACTCAGAATTATCAAGACATGTAGATAAGAGACACTTGTTTGGCAGTACCTATAAGTGTAAACAGCTGTTTTCTAGGATGAAATTCACAAAGTTAAAATCCAGATCAAAATTAAGATTTTTCTACTCTAAGAAATAAATGAAAAATTCATTTTGGATTGGATAGATACTGATTAAATATTACTGTCTGCATTTTCTGAATCATCCATTAGTTTGAATTTTTACTATTTCTCATTAGAGGGTGCTAAGCTATAAAATTAAAAACTTCATTCTATTTGAAAACTAATATTCCATATTCACTAGAGGTAATATGCTATTCTTCTACTTGGTAAGCTGTTATGAATAGTCTCCATATGAATTAAAACTAGTAGATCTGTAATGATTCTGATTCAAAGGCTCATATACATTGTTTCTTTATAGTTCTTCTAATTTATTACATTAAACTAATATATTAATTATGATTTAATTTTACATTTATTTTAGCTCATGTATTTTTTTATGTATATGCTATAAATGCTCATTGTCATGCATCATTTTATAAAGCTAGCTAACATAAGAATTCATGTAGTGAATAGCAAATGCTAATATTTTGAATTTTTAATGCAGTGTTCGTTTGAATGAACGTAAACAAAGGGGTGTGACTGATAACAAAAAACTGGCATATCTCATAGACCTGAAAACAGTTTGTGTAGGTAAGTACTTTAATTATTATTGTAATGTGTAAAATGAGTAAAACGGAAAAAATATTTTAAGACATATTTTCACTCAATATTTTTTTTATATATGATGTCCAAGCATTTTATTTATATTGATATGCTACATTTCTCTTTGTCATTCAAGAAATTTTCTCTTTCATTACTGTTTGAAATGCTGTTGGAGGAGATTATAATGAAAATTTAATTGCTGTTTGAAAGTACTATCTGCCAGAAATACTGCTCTTATCTCAAATATCAGATATAAAAGGGAACCTTCTGTTACAAAACCAGAGGAAGATATCAAAAACTTCAGAAGTATAGTATATTGAAAATTCTACTTGAGTCAACCTAATATATAGGATAAGGTGAATTTGTTAAAATTAGCTTTATCATCAATGATTTTTTGTGCAAACAAACTGTAGTGCTGCAACCAAGCTGCAGTTTCAAAGGATTAATTTAATGCTGTAAAAAAACTAAAGATATAGTCATTACATCTCTTAGATGTTCTACAAGTAAATATGATTATTTGAGTTAATAGCATAATTTTGCATTTTGTTAATTAATGTTTTTCTGAAATACAGATTTTTATTTTTAAAAACTGAGGAGAAAAATATCAGAAGCAACATTTAAAGTTATTGTAGGTAGAATCAGTAACAATTATGCTTCATTGTAACTATTTAATAATTGCAATGACATATAACAAGTTATACAAATTTTGCAATATTTTTTCAGTTTGAGCTATTAAAATATAAATTAGCAACAGATTTGGCATCAAATAAATGTAGAGAATAATAGAAAAATATAGTAATTTTTTTGAACGTGTGTTTAAAGATGCATTGTTAAGGATAATTAAAGAAATGTTAAATTTCTTCCTTTTTATTGTAGTGGACCTTGTGAATGGCCTGACACTTGCTCAGATTAATCATGATTCAAAAATGGATTGGTTGGAATTGAATGAGACTGGAAGAAAGTTGTTATTTCGTGATAAACGACAAAGAGTATGTGCCTTTTTCTTTCAATAGTGGTATTTAAACTATTCTAACCCTAATACATTTAGTATTGTGATATTAGCTATTACATTAATCTCGTAAGTACACTACAAGTGAAGTTTTAATAATAATTTTGAACACTTGGTATATGCACGAGGAAAAAAATACTACATAAAAATTTAAAATACCATTATAAAATATTGTGTTTTATTGTCTTCCACATTTTGCAATTTTAATACAAGTAATTCACATTGTTTTGAGTTGAATGGTTTTTAGAAAGACAAGTTTAATGATTACAGTGAATGAATCCTTTGAGGAAATTTTTATCATGATGGGACACTAGGTGTAATAGGAATGAATGTGTATTATCTGTCATGTTATATACCAAAGAGCATTTAATTGCATATTAGCAAAGCATTGAACTGAAATTGCAAGTGTTTTAATTTTAAGTCTTTTTTTATTAGAATAATGCAATAAATAATTTATTTGAATATTCTGAAATACTTAATGAGCATAAATGTGTCTTCTAATTGCTTATTAATCTTAATTAGATTAATTATAATTAATCCTCCAAACAAGATGTGATAATTTCTGCCTTCATATGTACCAGCATGTTTTTGCAGTGCAAATAGTACGTTTTCTGTTTGGCTATTGCAGTTTGGGGATCTTCTTTGCAAAGTGCCTGGAAGTGGATAGTAAGACTAAACAAATTTAATATCCTCAAAGTAGCATAATATAGTCCAGCACTGTCCCAACTAGCAGCTCACACAAGAATTTTTGTAGCCCACAAACACAATTAAGTTTTTACTTGAAATTTTAAATAAATTTCTGTAATCCATTTTATAATTTTTTGTCAACTTATATTACTTTACTTGATATGCAGTCTTCAACTTACTCATTCTATTTGCAATTATTATTGCATTATTTCAACTGACTCATTCTATTCTTATTGCCCCACAACTACGGCCACAATACTCACATTATATTTATTAAATATTTGATAAGGTTTAGAAAATTTATATTTGTTTATTAATACTTATTATTTTTCATATAAATAAAATAATTTTTGAGGTGACATGAACTGACTTTTCAATTACCTATCCTATCCTATTATTTTTTTTTGACCCGCAAAATATTGGCGAAAGAAAAAATGGCCTGCGGTCTTAGAGAAGTTGGACAGCACAGTACTTGTAGAGACCAGTACTTGTAGAGTTGTGTATAGCCAGTACTTGTAGAGGGGGGTGGTGGCATTTAAGGATTTAATGTAAGCTTAAGAATTTATGATTTCAAAAAAAAATTTTTTTTTGAAATCATAAATCAAATCAATCAAGGGTATGTGTGTATATATGTCTGTGTGGATGGGGGGGGGGGAATTAAAGCTCTATAGCATAGCTATTGAGAGAAACCCACTTTATAGAATTGTACCCACTGCCTGCCATCATAGGAGGAGGCAGTGACTTATTTCTGAATCAAAGAATTCCTCTTCTGTTTCTGAGACCTCTTTCAGCCTCAGGAAATGATAAAAGTTCATAATTATTTTCATTGGGGGAAAAAAGCCAATAAATATTTTTAAATGGATTTTAAAACATCCAATTATTTTAAGGTAACAAAAAAAAAATCCCTTGAGCAGCTGCTTGCCAAAGAGGTCTGACAGGAGGCTGTCAGTTTATATATGCCACAGTAGAAAATCTGTGAGGATGATGGGACCTCAGCAGAAAAACAGCACAAGCATCCATGCCTCGTTTGAGGCTTAAATAATTAAAAAGTAATTTTAATAATTTCCCTTTGATTAGTACCCAAGCATGCAAACCATTCAGGCCACTTAAGACACAAGATAATGATGAAAAAAGATGCTGCATTTTTATGGACCGTAAATGATCTTTGTATCTTATCATAAAGCCATTATTGCATAGTAATAGTGGATAAGTTTTTGTTATTGCAGTTTTAATGTATTATTAAAATGGATATTAGCATACAATAATTACATACCATTCACACTGGCATAAATAATATGGTATACGTTCTCTGCTATTCACAGCATGGTCAAACCTCACTGATCACAGGATCAACACTCTTGAAGATCTCTATGAATAGCAAATATGAGAACCTAAATTTTTCAGGAAAAAAAAAGGGATCTAGGTCATAAGATTAGTTACATAATCTAGGTCCCTTTAAATGTTAATGAACTTTCTCCAACCTCAGATCACCCAAAAAATGCTGTTCCTGTCAAAATGTACAAAATGTTTATTTCACTATCTATCATCTGCTCCAATCAGATGATTGCACATTTTAATTTTATGAAATTGTACAGCTTTAAAACTTGATTAGGATATACTTTTGCTCTTGATGCACAGCTGTAAAATATGATGAGCAGAAACTGTTGCTTGTGTGTTTATATCAATGCATCATTGCTTTTATTTCCCAAATCTATAAAACATTTTTATTTATATATTACTTATATCAAAATAGATAAAATTATTTATTGACAGCCTATGATCAAAATTCTGGATTGCATCTGAACCATCCTCATATTGCATTCTCAAATAGTTGTGGACTATTTCCAACTAACCCAAATCTAAGTTGTTAGGACTTTTATCAAGATCCTTTATGTTTTAATTCAAGTTTTGGTATCAATAAGCAATTTAGTTTTTTGAAAATATATTTCTAATTCATAAGCTGAAAAACAAAAATCTAAAAGTTTCACTATATCATATGTTTGTTTATATTATTAAGAATATAATAAATGTGTATTTTAAAATGTACATATTGCAAAAATAATTTAACAAATATTCTTATGTTCAGTGTGAGATATTTTCCTAGCTTAATGGATAACAGTCCTTTGTTCAGTGGGCAATAAGCTTTTCTCTTAAATGGAAAGCATCTACTCATTAGATTTTTTTTGTCTCCAAATCTTTTCTGTTACGTAATGTCTGATTAAAAACATAATAGTGTATTTTAATCCCCTTATTAAATATTCTCATTTTGTATATGAATTACATTTGCATTTTAAACGGAAGCATTTCTGATTTTCAGCTGAATTTATTAGATATTGAAAAAGAAGAGAAGAGTGCCATGCTGAATTATTGTACATTTGTTCAGGTAAGGAATACATCTTTCTAAATTGATAGCAATTTTCAGATCTTTCATTTATACTGAGTTTTTACTATTCACAAGACACCAATTGTGAAAGATCATCTTCCCTCCCCCTTTCAGTCCATCTGTTCTAATGTTATTTCTTCAGTATTTATTTGCATAGACTGAGCCCTTGAAATGATTACCCAAGTATGTGGTTATTATGGACCTTATCAATTCCTTATTCACATTTAGTTCACTCACATCATTCTGGGTGTCAGTTAACAATTTCTTGCAAGTCTTCACACTTTATTCACCAATTTTTGATTGTCTACTGCAAGGGTCATCTTTTTTCTCTCTTCTCTTGAAAGTGCTTTAATCATGAATATGCTGGTGCTCTGGACAGAGCCTCATCCCCACAAGCTGTTTGTAACATTTCACAAATTCAGTAAGGCTTTTTTCCTAGTTTTACACAAAACTTGATGTGTTCCATTGTTGAGTTTTTGATGGGCAGTAATGCATGATTCAAAAAGTACATCCGTACAAAACAAGAATGCAGTCTCAACTGGTTATGGTTAGCAGGACTGCTAATGTCACACTTCAGTGCATTCATAGTGACACCTCATGGCACTGCATATTTTTTATTTTATTTCAGTCTCATTACTTTCTTGCCACACTATGTACATTCCAAATATAATCTGAAATATTTCTTCCCCCCCCCCCAAAAAAATTACAAAAGTACAGTTCTTGATTCATATTTTACTATAGCTTACACATACTGCAGTGCTTTTCAGCTGTTTGGAAAAGAAATAGGATATATATATATTTCTAAAGATTTAATTGCACAGAATATCACTATAATTTGAGTTTCACAGAGTCATATCTCAGTTATATTCAACTTCATTATTTATCAATTTACCATCTTATATTGATAATAGAGATGATACAATTTTGATATTTGGCCTATAAGTTGAAATATATACACCCAATTCTGTTTTTACATGGATTTTTTTTTACACGATTTTGATTTAACACGGTTTAGAAAAAAATTCCAATTCTCTTTTTGCACGATTTATTTTGATCTAACACAGTTCAAACGGTGCCTTTTTAAAAATCTCCATTTGAATTTAATTCTGAAAAATATTCCTATTCAAGAAAAAATTCCTATAATTTATATTTATAACAAATATGCCACTTTTGTGGTCATATTTTTCGAAGTAGTTTTAATTTTGAAAATGTACTATAGATACACATTTTGTGCACTAAAATCCCCAAAATAAAAACTTATTTTTTTTATTCTCTATTTTATGGAAAAATTGTACAAAACTTACTTCATTCGGAATAAAGTGCAACATTGAGTTCCGGGATTTCCCCTCAATTTTTATGTTCAATACATACGTTAGTCTTGGTCTCTCATTTCATTTTAAAGTTAGAAGTGAGATGTTTAATAGAAGAAATCGATTTTTTTTGGAAGTTTTGTGTGCATAATATAAATTTAGGAAATTTACAAATTTTCATCATCTGATTTATTAACTACAATTCAAATATTTTTCGTAAGCCTTACCACAATGTTGGATAATTCAACTATACAGAAAAGGAAAGCTATCTCTTTGGATACTAAGATCCAAATTTTAGATCATCTTGCAACTGGAGAAGGTTCAACATCCAGAGGTAAATATTTTGGTTGAAGTTTGGTTTGAACGAAGCTACTGTAAGAACCATCAAGAAAAATGAAGATGCTATTGGACATGCTATTTGAGACTCCTGATGAAAAAGTGATGGTGATGAAGAGGTTCCATTCACTGCAGGTTTAATTAAAGAAGGGCTTCAAATGGCTAGTAAATTGGAAAGTCATTTTCTTACACATGAACCCATTGAGCCCACGAGCTGAGCAGTGTAAATGTGAACTGAAGTCATGTATGGAATGTTATCAAGAATTATACAAAGATCTAGTCAAAACAGGATCACAACAATTGATTACAGAATTTGTTTTCAAAACTAATCAAATTTCAGAATTACTGGAAACGTGATAATTTGGTTCCCCATGCCACAAAGAGCATTTCACCATTGGAATATGAACACGACTGCCAAAATGTTTCAAGCGGTGAAAGTGATTTAATTCCAGTCTTACGCAAATTAATGCAGCTATTGTCAGAAAGTGACAACAATTCAAATCTAGTTAATAAGCATATATAAGTCATTTTTTTGCACTTTTGTATTCTTGAATTAGTGACATGTTATTTTCTTTATGAAGGATAATTTACTTTATATATGTACATATAATTATCTTTATAAGTTTATAAAATAAAGAAAAAATTTCGTTTAAATGAATAAAAATCAAATAAAGATTTAAATGATTTTGATATGATTTGTTTGAAACAACTTATTATTTGTACTGGGTTTTCACGTCTGGAACCAATCTTCTACTTTTTCATATGCACTTATTTTTTTACACTTTTTTTCAGGAACCTATATATCATGAAAAACAGAATTTGGTGTATATCAAATAAATAACTTTAAAGGTATTAAAAAAATTGAAGGAATGACTATAACTGAAGGAATGATGTTAACTATTCAAATCTATGTGTCATCCAGAAACATGTTTTTTCCTGAAGATCTTTACCCTATCAAAGGAAGAACCTAATGGACTGTACTCTCCTATTTCATCTGTACAAGATCCTTGTGCAGATATTTCTTTGCTTAAAATTAATACTATTGTACTTCACCTGGAAGTCAACAGATGTATTGCATTGCATAAATGCTGCTCATAATTTTGTAATTTCAAATATATATTGTAAATGCTAAAAGCTTAAGCAATTTCTATATTACACTCTGATGACATAAAACTTGATGTAAGTGTGCTTTTAATGTTTTGCAGTATGGTGAAAGAGTAATATGTTTTTATTAAATATTTAATATCATGCTTTGTGAATTAGCATTAAATAGTAGTAAGTCATTACATTTTCAGTTATTTTTTTTAATTTCAGTGGGTTCCTGGTAGTGATGTAGTTGTAGCTCAGAACAGAGGTAATTTGTGTGTATGGTATAACATAGATTCTCCAGAAAGAGTCACCATGTTTCCTATTAAGGTAATGTATTTTGTCACTTAAAAAACTATTATTACACTGGTGTCCAAGATTAAAAGTACAAATGCAAAATATGAAGTAATATGATATGTATGATCTGTAAAAAGAACTTTGTCCATTATTTTGCTCTATTTGTTATATTGTCTTTGCCATGTAGTATGAGTTGTCCTATGGGTTGAGGATCATAGACTATCTTGCATAAATTTATCTCTTATTAAGCTTTCAAGTAATATTTTGTCTTGAAGCTGTCTTATGGCTTCCGATATCTCTGAAAAGTACTGCTCACTTATCTGCATACACCATCTGGCTATTAAGGCAAGGTAGCAGTCGTCTTTGGAAGTGGTGGCTTTTGGCCAACCTTGTCCAAGCCTTTGAGACACTTCTTTTGTCTCCTGCAGTTATCAGCATGGATATCAACATTTTGGCCATATTCAAGACTCTGGTTACCTCTGCTTGGGGTTGGCCTGCCTTTGTTCTGCAACTGCCCTCCATCATAAAAAATATTCCAAGCATTGATATTCTCATTCCATTATTTGCCTACACTGTAAGAGGTGCTGTTCTACCAAGTGCAGTAGGTTAGAAATAGTTGGTGTTGGTATAGTGCCTTTTTTTAAACTCCACTTGATTTGCATGTTGCAGAGCTTAATACTGTTTTAGGCAGATTCTAATAACTTATTAGAATATTTCATCTTCCAATTAATCAGGATACCATATTTATACGTCATATTAAATTTTTAATTTTCAAAATTCAAGAAATTGTCAAACTTTTAATTTTCAGCACTAATATAGTTCCTTAGTTATTCCATTATTATTATTAAGCTATTCTTATGAGTTCCTTAGGATTCCTATTTATTACTATGCATTTATTTGTTGCATATATCATGTATAGTACTGTTTTTTTTTATCACAAGTTTATTTTTATATGGATGGTGTAACAATGATGTCTCTTATCAATTTAAAAATAAGACTAACTAAAAGAAATATGCTATGAAATATTCTATTATTTAACACCTTAACTTTAAATTAATTCCTACATATTCCACAAGGGTACAGTCACTTCATCTATTTCCTTATGTCATATGTATCCATCGTAACATATTTAAATGGCTAAAGAGTTTTTTTATTTGTATAGCTGTTCATATTTAGTGCAATATTAGTTGCATTGAAATGGCTGAGCGCATTTCCACGTAGTGTATTAATTCATGCAGGCATCACCAACTCAGATATCCTATAATTTGTCATATGATGCCAAATGAGATTTGATTTGCAGACTGCTGCAGAATTTAAACATTGTTTATATTTCAGTAATTGAGATCTGTTCTTAGACTTTAACTTGTTGTAGTGATATATATATTTTATATACTCTGTAATGTAATTAATTTTTAATGTCTTTGAAGAGCTGATCTTTACATAGTAACCAAGCTATGTGTATTGAAATGATATTAAGTTTAGATATAAATTAGGTTACATTTTCAAATTTATTAATGCCTAAAATTACTGATTTGTGTCAAAAACATTTCCAGGGGGAAGTAATAGACCTAGATCGAGCAGATGGGAAAACTGATGTTATAGTTAATGAAGGAGTTACCACAGTTACTTATACTCTGGATGAAGGTCTGATTGAATTTGGAACTGCAATTGATGATGGAGATTTTAATCGGTATGTTTTTGCAGTTCAGTATGCTCATAAAGTAATTTCCTAGTATACATATATATAACAGTTGAATTTGTGTAATTATAACGTAAATTATAGAAAAATGTATAGTACTGCTTTTAACATAAATTATAGAAAAACATAGCAATAGAATGTGTTGTGAAATAATTAGCATTACATTATAACAAATTAGTATGATTATCTCTGACTTTATGAGATTTCAAGAGGAATGAGAAAGCTTAGAACTCTTTTTCTTTTTTCTCTCTCCAGCATTCTGTTTGACTTGATAAATTGCCTTTTTTTTACTTTTAGGGAGAAGATTCCTTTCACGGGGCTGCAAACAGGGCTCCCAATATTACCTTATGTGGTGCTGAGCTAGGGAAATATTAGCCAGTGATTCAATTCTGAGTCATCTGGGAATGCCAGTTTTGTTTGTCGAGAGAGATATACCCAGTGCCCAGCCACTGGAAGAGCATTCTGCTTCAAGTCTTATTTTTATTTATAAAAGGGAAGAAGATGCTCAACTTCAAAATGGATGGGGACAACCTAGAAATTCTATTATTCTTGTTCTTGGTTTTCATACAACATATAAACACATGCACAAGGACATGCCCACTGGTTTAGAAGTCAAGTACAGTAACCACTAGACCACGAAGGACTTCATACAGCCCTATCTGGGTATGTATTTTGCCCAGGTAGTTTATATTTAAAAAATATTTGCATGAAGACACCAGGTGTCTTTCAAGAGAAGGAACTAGGACCCAGCCCAGATAAATCATCGGACTGTATTCTGAGGGAATTCCATGGATTAACTTATTTTTAAACTCACTTGCTAAAAACCAGAAATGAAGGAATTCAAGTCTTGCCTCCATTAATTAAAATTTGATTTGGGCTAAGTTAGTTTCTGACTCATCTCCTGATGCAATAAGACTTGTTCATCTTTGCTTCCTTGCTCCACCTTATCTAGCAATTGTAGGTAAATTCGAGATTTAATTAATTCTATAGATAGCTCATACATGGTCTAATGGTTGGTGCACCTGTGCAATCCAGCAGGCAGTTTACATGTTGTATGGGAAGCCAGAACAAGCCCAGTTGAGCTTCTAGCTTATCTCTGTCCTTTACATAGGAGATTATCACCTTCTCTTTGTTTCTAAAGAAAGAAATACACCCCCTAACAAAGAGTTCGGTTGTTTTACCTCTGAGTAGCACTTTTTTATACACAATGTGTTAAATGGCAATGTCACAAGACCTCAGAGAAGATTGGGGGATGGGGTATATTTAGAGAATTTTCAGATCTTTCCAAAGTTATTTTTTGATCCTCGTGCACTTGTGCTTTCACCATCACTTACGCTTTGTTTCACAATATTTCATTATTGACTGCTTCTTATTTTATAGATCATCATTTAATCTTTATATAGCACTAATATAAATTAATTGAAGGCTTTGTTTAAGAGCATTTCATACAAATAATGCCGATGATCTTAATAAGTTGCAGATTTTCTCTTGGGTTTAAATTTTTTCAGTTAGTAAAAATTTGCTTTTAAATATTTTGGTACAGCAAGAAATGTGCTAGAAAACAGCAAAAGAGAAAAAAGAAAGTTATGTGTAGATGGCAGAACAGAACTGTATGTCATTTTGTGTCAAGGAAGAATATATTTTGACTAGAAAAATTGGTTTTAATCTCTGTAGACAAGTGAATAAAGTACATTTTAAGAAATAACTTGCAATCTGTCAGTTTAATGCAAAAACAGTACATGTAATTTGTACATATGTTCTAACAGAAATTATCATTAATCAAATTAATATATTAATTTTAAATAATAATTAAATACTCTATTTTTTCCTAGAGCTATATTTTATTTAGAGACTTTAGAATTATCTGAAGAAACTGAAGTAATGTGGCGTACACTAGGTCATTTAGCTCTAGAAGCACAACTACTACCAGTAGCAGAACGAAGCTTTGCTGCTGTAGGTGATGTAGCAAAAGCAAGATATTTGCGAGAGACCATAGCCATTGCTGAAGAATCTGCTCAAACTATGGTAAGGACGTAATTGTATGTAGAAGGGATTAAGGATGAGAAAGATGTTTAAGATACAAAATGATGTTGCTTTTTTGATTTTAGGAATGATATGTTCTTAATACATCAAAATTAGTATTCAGAAGGGAATTTGCACATAAAAATGTTTTAGATAACTTCTTTATCTTAAAATAAGCAAATTATGATAAGATTATTAGAACTTACCAAATTTAAAGCATGAAGATTCTATATAGAGGGGATCAGTTTTACAGATGTTAGGGCTCTATCACCAAAGAAAACTACTAACTTAGGATTATATGATGTGCTAATGAATGCCAAGAAGATTGATGGAGTTAAAATGCAAAGTACATAGCATTGCATATATTTCAGTTATATATGTATATATACAGGGTGTTTCAAAAAGCACACAACTCTAAGTATAAGAGAGTAGAACTTATTCACATGTACATTTTATGTCATAATATTAGTCAGTTGTTATTACTGTACTCAAGGTTAACAGCCTTTAGCAGTTGAAATGACCTTGTCATGCACTAGTCTCACTCAAACATTCATTTTTGTGTTATGTAAGCTATGTCATTTTCCAAAAACGAACTTGTATTTACTGTTGAGACTTATTGTGTGTACAAATCTTACAAATGTGTGAGAGAGGAGTTTGAGTTGAAGTTTCCTCTGTCTGCAGTTCCTAACAAGTCGACAATATCTCGTTTGATTGATAAATTTCGTGACACTGGGTCTGTACAGGATCAAAAGAGCCCAGGCTGGCTATCACTATTAACTGCCGAAGTTCTTGATGATGTGTCTCAGTGTTTAACTCGCTCACCCAGAAAATCTCTGAGAAAGTTATCTTCACAGGTTGGACTGTCACCAGCTAGTTTTCAGGGCTACTAAGAAGTTAAAATTTCAAGCCTACCACATTGTTGTCGTTCATGAACTGAAAGAACCAGACCATGAAAAACATGTTTACAGTACCGTCATTGGTTTCGTTCTTTTGCTGATGAAAATGGAGTTGAGGTGTTGGACTGTGTTTATTTCAGTGATGAGGCTTGGTTTCACTTGGATGGGTATGTGAACAGTCAAATATGGAGCAGTGAAAATCCTCTTCACGAATGACCATTACACGCACGGAAAATTGGTGTTAGGTGTGCAATTTCCCATCGTCGTGTGATAGGGCCTTTATTTTTTGACTCAACTGTAATTGGTAAAGTTTATCGTGACCTCATCCAACAGTTTATTGCACTATTGGATGTGAATGAACAAGACGGTTGGTTTGAACAAGATGGTGTGACTGCCCATACCGCAAATGGCAAAATGGTCATGTTACAGGAATTTTTTGGTGATCATTTAATTTCAAAACATTTGTGGCCCCCAAGTTCCCCAGATCTTACTCCTCCAGATTTTTACCTTTGAGGATATCTCAAATGTGTAGTGTTTCAAAACAATCCTCATACACTTGAAAGCTAACATTGAAAGAGAGATTTTAAACATAAGAAAACAAACATTACGAAAGGTAGCTGCAAATGTCATGAAACGAGTACGAACCTGCATCCAGGTTGCAGGAAATCACTTTCAACATCTGTTGTAAAGGTAGATATATGTCTAATTTGCATCCTTTAAAATTTTTTGCTTTCATCAGGTTTAAATAAAAAAATACAATAGAGTAGGGATTCTCAACATGGGGTATGCAGTAAAATTTTTTTGGGGTACTCTGCAAGAGCTCAAATTTGCTAGATCTAGTAACAAAGCCAGTTGTTGGGATGGTGAATCTGGTATCTTCTGTGGGCTTTAGGCTGAATGGAGTTTAGAGTCTTTGCATTTTTAACTTTCTTTGAATCAACTTTGGTTTTGTTTAGGTTGTTTTATCACTGAATGACACTTTTTTGCACACAATGGACTAAATGGCCCGGTCACAAGGACTCCAAAGGCTCAGAGAAGGTTGGGGAAGGGTATCCACTGGAACAGCTCTTGGTAGACAGATGGTAGCCTCCCTTCTAGCCCATCCAGTCTGTTCTTTAACATGCATAGGGTATGGTTCTCCTGCACACAGGGGCCACAGCTTAGCGTCACATCCAATGGAAAGCTGCCTTTCCAATCCTGTCGGTGTTCAACTTTGGCTGTTGAGAAGTAGACAGCATTGATGACACACTGTTTTTCTATTCTTAATTTTTGATTGCTTTTATTCGATATGTTTTCTACTAGAACTATATGTTGAGTGATCATTGAAATATGTTCACCCCATGTTATGCCAATGGAACTCTAATTTCGAAGTCCTCTGACTTTTAAAATAATCGTTTTATGAGAAATGTGATAAAAGTAAATTAAAGTTCTAAATTGTTTCTATCTAAATATCCATTTTCCACAATATTCTTTCAGTATTTAAAGAGTCGTGGAAGTTTGAACATATAACAATAGCAGTGCTAGACATTGGAAGTTAATTGAAACAGAAATAGGAAATATTATTTCAAACCAGTTCATATATAAATACATATTTTAAAAGTGTGTGCAAATAATTTCTTAGGTATTATTTAATAAAGTAGAGTAGATTGCTGTTCTGAAAGGCTTAAACTTCAGTACCTGCTTAAAGACAGAATATTGTTAACAGTCGAGATTTAGATAGGTTTGATTCAGACCTTTAAATTATCCTCCACCACATTTTCTCACAAAAGTCTGATTTTAGAAGTTACAGAGCTTCAAAGTTAACACCCCATTGACATAACATGGGGTGGCCATGTTATGTCAATGTGATGCTAATTTCGAACAATTACAGACTTCAATGATTATTCAGTGTATGTCTTCTCTAATAACTTATATCTTGTGAATACATGAATAACTATTTTGGATTTTGGGAGAGGGCCAAGTGGTCAGATCGAGAATATAAAAAGTAAAAACTACCCCACCGCCACCCAGCCCTCCGTTGAAAATCATACTAATATCTTTTGCACTGGAGAGAGACAATAATCCCAACATTTTTCGAAAAATAACTTTGATTCCGTTTCGAAAAAAAATCTGTTTCGAACAGAATTCCATTTCAAACAAATTTCCATTTCTATCAAAATTCCGGTGAACAAATTTTGTCAAACAAGTTTCTGGATACCATATGAAGCAGTAGCAGTAGTGATTTCTGTCTTAGTGAGTCATGTCATAGGAGAAAATCTGTACAAACTAGGAATAGTTTCTAGGACCCTTCTGTGTCCCATATATTGTAAATGAATCCAAAAAGATGAAATAAATTCTAGTCGTTAATTGGAAAAGATGCACAATGACTGCTCAATCCTTCTTACCATTAAACTGTTATCCAAAAATCAGGGGGGTGGGGATGGCTCAGTCGGTAGCACGCCAGGCTCGTAATCTGTAGTTCCCAGGTTCGAGTCCCAGCTGGGTCAGCGTTGAGATTTATCTCCGCAAAATTCCCCGCCTTGCCCACGGTCAGTAAGGGATACCGATGGGCTTGGAAAGGCCGCCGTCCGTCGGATGGGACGTTAAGCCGTGGCCCCGTGTGCGGGAGAGCCATACCCTGTGCACGTTAAAGAACACGCTGGATGGCCTTGACGGGAGGCTACCATCTGTCTCCCAACAGCTGTTCCAGTGGGTCCCCTCCCCCAACCTTCTCTGAGCCTTTGGGGTCCATGTGACCTGGCCATTTAGCCCATGGTGTGCAAAAAAGTGCCGCTCAGAGGTAAAACAACCCAACCCAACCCAAAAATCAGGATCACTGGTAAGCGGAAATAAAAATGATTATGAGAGTATCCCAACCATCCATCAATTATTGGTCATGAATATATTAGTAAAATTCTATTTAAATGTAATCACAATAATATCCCACAAAAGCACAATAATAATCACAAAAATAACATAAAAAATATGGTGATTAAAAAAATTAAAATGTCACAATTCATATAATAACATGGTAGATATTATTTTTGATAGAATGGTTGTCACTGTTAATGTGCACAATCCTTTATATAATTTTTTTTGCATTCTTTATAAAAATGTATTAATATGTATGTAATGAAGAAAGCCAATCAACTTTTTTTCCTGTATTAATCTGTTGTGAACATACACCTTAGCAGCAGTTTCAAACTAAATTTGGGATTTTGAAACAAAACCACAATTGGAACCCCTTTGTAAAAGATTAGATTGATTTCCCAATTTTTATGTAAGTAAAGGAGTTCAAAAGTACTATGCTTTTATTGGCTGAAAATTATTCTTAAAATCAAGGGCAGACATGATTATTTTTGATGCATTTAAACATATAAACTCGTAAAAGGCAGAAAGCATATGGGCAAAATGTGTGAAATATGCAGCAGTTTCAGAAAAAAAAATTCATTTTCATTCTTAGGTCATTTGGTATTAAAAATAGAAATCCTACTAATATGTGTCTTAAAATATAGGTTGTTTAAAGGGAAGAAGGTACTCCCCAACATAATAGATGGAGGTAATGAAAAAGCTTTACCTAAAGTGTCATGGTTCTCATACAACATATAAACACTTTCACAAAGACATGCCTGCTGGTTTAATAGTCAGATGCATTAACACTATCCTAAGTAGGGTTAATTGAAATTGTTCAATAAAAGCATTGTGTACATTAAAAAAAATAGTTCATTTAAAATGCATTTAAAAAACAACTCTGCCATAATAATTTTCATTAATAGTGAATCAGAAAAAATATTTTTAGCTAATAATTGTGATAATTACATTACTTTAGGGAGGTGATGGTTATTCCTATTACCAGGTCAGAGCAAGAATGGCAATTCTTGATAAACAATATAAATTGGCAGAAGGCATCTATCTTGAACAGGTAAGGCAGAGAAAACATTAACATTTCTTATTAAGTAATATAATGAAGTAATTTGTATCTCACTCATTTTTTGATAACTTGTAAAAAAAATTCAGATTTGTTTCTCCATTAGTGACAATATGATACATATTCAAATGTATTATTCTTAAAATGAATGGATAATAAAAAAAGATAAAAAGGAAGAAAAAATATAAAAAAATAGATTGGTGAAAAAAGAATTAAACATGTTAACACTTAATTATTTTAAAAAGTTGTGTTTTAAAAACATGTTTCAACCTGCACACCAATATATGCAAATATGCATCTAAGCATAATGTACATCAGAGTGAGCAGGTGCTCACCTGGCACATAAAGTAATTGAATGTATCAGTCGCATATAAACCCAAAAGAAGATGTCAATATGAGAACATTGAATGACTGATGCATGAACTTTGAGAAGATTATTTTCCAATTACATGTAAAGAGCACAAGAAGTATTTCAATACTTCTTGTGCTCTTTTTTTAAGTAGTAATTGTGTGTAAGAATATCAAACCCGGTGCAAAACTAAAGAGCAAAATAGTGAATAGAAGAAATTTGCCAATTAGAAGTAAAGGGCACGAGAAGATCAACAAGGATAGAAATGGCAGAGTGCGCAACAAGATATTGGTGAGTTTGTTCCAATTTGAACTGGTAGTGAACATAAGAATGTTTCACAAGAAAATGTGCATCTGAAGGGATAAAATGGGCAAAAAGCAAGTCCATGAGGCAATATAGTATTATAGTGTAAGAGAAGTGTGTATTTGTAGTAATTATGTTTAAGAATATTAAATCTGGTATGGTAGTGGTAGCTAGGTAGTCACTGGAAGGAGAGCTATGCACCAATCCCCTGTGATGATGCATAGAACTGGCCAGGCCTAGTACCTAATGTCCGACCCTGCCTTCTTGTGTTGCAGACCATTAGTACCTTTCAAAAGAGATACTCTCTTGTGGAAGTGAACGGAAGGGGAGGGCTGCCAGATTAGTGTGGCCTACTGATCTGGACAGCTATGGCTACTTTTCTCTTTTTTTCTACCCTGCTGAGGAGTGGTCAACCACACAGGGTCCTGGTTCTGACCATATATACCAACCTGGAATTATGGCTCTGAGCTTGATTATGGATCCTGATTTTGCTGCACTGGTGGGCTTCTGTGGAGGGAAAATCTTCCGCTGTGTTTTCTGTTTGTGGGTTGACAGCCCCAAGTGCATAGATTCACAGGATGTGTTTATCAGCTGGTGGATAATCCTGAGCAGAGGTCATTGCAGGCACCTGAACTCTTTTCTTCTATTGGCATCGTCAAATTCTACATTGGGGGAAGTCCTCCAGTGTAGATGGCTTCTGCCTTTAGTGGTGGGGGAACAAGTCTTTGCCCCATGCCTGTGATTAGGGGGCTGTTTGATATTGTTGGCATTCCCTCTCCCAATAAACATAGTTTCTTTAAACATCCCACTAACCATTTTCTCTCCATAGGTAGTTGGAATGTGAGGACTCTGCACAGAGCTTTTCCTCTTGATGTCCTCGCACAAGAATTCCACCATTATAATTTAGATATTCTCGGCTTGCAAGATACCAAATGGACAGATAAAGGTCAGATTCTTAAAAATAATCTTAAATTTCTCTTTTCAGGGAGGGATGACAATAAGCATCACCAAGGCGTTGGTCTGCTTCTCAGCAGACATGCTAGTGATGCTCTTCTAGGATATGAGTGCATTAATGAAAGGTTTCTTACAGCAAAATTTCAGACAAGCATTAAAGACTTGAATGTTATATGCTGTTATGCCCCCACTGAGGATGCTGATGAGGATGAGAAGGATAGGTTTTATGGACAACTTCGGGATATTTTGAATTCTGTCAAGAAAGGAGATATTACCCTTGTTCAAGGTGACTTCAATGCCAAAGTTGGTACTGACTCTGACCTGAGGGGAGGAGTAATAGACCCTTTTGGTATTGGTAGCTGCAATGGCAATGGGCAACTTCTCCTACAGGTAAGTAAACTCAATGGATTCAGATTAACTAACACTTATTACAAACACCGCGACATACATAAGTACACATGGGTTTCACCTGATGGGCTGCATAAGAATATGATTGATTACATATTAATTAACAGCAAATGGGCTAGTTCTGTTAGGAACACCAGGGCATATAGGGGAGCTGAAATTGGATCTGACCATTACCTTGTTAAAAGTGTGTTGCAACTTAAACTTAAAAAGTGTTGTGCTAGGGTTGAAAATTTTACTTTTAACACTGAAGCTCTGAAAGACCCAGTTACTGCCAAAGCTTACCATGATAGGTTACTTAGTCATTATGACAGTAATGGTATGCTTACTACTGAAGTTGAGGAAGAATGGGATCATTTTAAACTGGCTTTTTTGGACACTAACAGTACTATTTTAGGAAAAAAGGAGCAGAGAGGCAGAATTATCTGAGTGATAAGGCACTTGAGCTTATTTCGGAAAGAAAGAACTGCAGGAATGTCCTTAATCAATACCCTACTAGTCCTAATAGAAAGCATTACAGAGAACTTAATAAACGTGTAAAAGTTCAGTTAGCTGCTAATAAGAATCTTTGGCTTGGCTGACAAAGCTGATGATGATAATGATGAAACTTCACGTTCACTGAGAAGTCTGATTGCCGGCTTTCTCAGTGTTCCAGTCAAAATTCAGGAATATTTGATAGTGAAATGGGAAGGTAGAAAGTTTTCTTTTTTATTTATTTTTTTCATGAATTTTATTTAGTATTTTTAGTAGCAATTCATAATTATTAATATATATCAATTAGAGATATATAAATCTTGCAATTAATTATATTTTTTTCCATATTTCAGCATCTAGAAGAAAATGTCCTATTAGCTTATATACATTTTTCCTAATTTCTGAGTTTGGATGATCCAAAATATTTGAAATTGTAAAATCTGAAATACCAAAAGGTTTTAATTCATTAAAAAATTTAGTTCTGGGAATATTGTGTTTTGGGCAATTTAAAAGTATGTGATTAATAGATTCATTTCTTTGACATGTAGTACAGTTTGGTGTATTAGATTTTTTAATTGAATATAAGTAGGAGTTAAGTGTGACAGCTCCTGTCCTGAGTTTTAATATTTTAATTAATAAATTCCTAGGAAGATTAAAATTAATTATGTATTGGATATTAGATGATAAATGAAATCTAGAGTTATTTTGCAAGCAACCATTAATTTTAAAGTATACGTTTGTTAGGTGAAATTCATGTTTATTAATTAGTATTTTAAACTGAGAGTATAGAAATATATAGTTTGTGAAATATTTGGAAAATTAAGAGCATCTTTGGCAAGCTCATCAGCTTTGTCATTGCCCACAATATTGCAATGGGAAGGGATCCACTGCAATATAATGTTGTTATTAAGATATCTTTTATTGAAATCTGTAAGGGTAATAATTTGGTAAATAAATTGTGAATAATTCGAGTAATAAAAGTCTTGGTTTAAGACATTTAATGCACATTTGGAGTCAGAAAAAATAACAATATTTTTATTGTAAAAAGTTTGGGTAATATAAATAAGGGCCTCAAGAATGGCAATTATTTCAGCATGAGTAATTGAAATTATAGGGGGAAGTCTAAATGCTTTGGAATGCTCAATAGAAGGAATGTAGAAAGCAGCTGATACTGCATTAATTTCAGGTTGTAGAGAGCTATCAGTGTAAATACTGATATAGTTGCTATATTTAATTTTGCAGAAAAAGTTTGAGAGTATATTTAGAGAATCTACAGAAAACAAATTTTTAGAAATGATACCTGGTAAATTTTCATAGATGATAGGTCTATGAAAACTCCAGTCTGCAATATAGTAAAATGTCTCACCAGAGGTAGAGGGGGGCGGGGGTGGCTTAGTCGGTAGCGCGCCAGGCTCGTAATCTGTAGTTCCCAGATTCCAGTTGCAGCTGGGTCAGCGTTGAGATTTATCTCCGTAAAATTCCCTGCCCTGCCCACGGTCAGTAGGGGACATCGATGGGCTTGGAAAGGCCGCCGTCCATCGGATGGGACGTTGAGTCGTGGACCCATGTGCGGGAGAGCCATACCCTTTGCATGTTAAAGAACACGCTGGATGGCCTTGACGGGAGGCTACCATCTGTCTCCCAACAGCTGTTCCAGTGGGTCCCCTCCCCCAACCTTCTCTGAGCCTTCGGGGTCCATGTGACCTGGCCATTTAGCCCATGGTGTGCAAAAAAGTGCCGCTCAGAGGTAAAACAACTCAACCCAGAGGTAGAGATGTTGAAGATAATTTTCAAAAGTAAGTCATGATCCAGAGTTAAATGAAATTTCTTAAAGATTTTTGTGTTGTTCCTATAATTTGTTATGATTTGGAAATTTAAGGTGAAGTCTAGTGAGATATTTAATTAATAAAATTTTTATTCGAATTTGAAATGGAGGAATTGCTGTTTCTCCAATTAAGGATATAGTGGAGGCTCTTTTATGCAGACCTAGGGCAGATTTGATATACTGAGGAAGCAATTAGACAGCACAACAGCAAAGAGCTGTACCAGATAGTTAATGTTTGTTGTGGTAGAAAACGGACAGGCATACAGGGATTGAAGGATAAACAAGGTAAGTTTATAGAATGTGAGGATTCTGTCATGGCTAGGTGGGCTGAGCATTTCAGTGATGTTCTAAACAATGTGAAACTACTCCCATTGTTTGCAATGATGACAAATGCATTGGTGGCTTTAATGTTGGCCCTATAACACAATCTGAAGTTATTTTGGCTGTTTCTAAACTTAAACTTCGTAAATCCCCAGGGTCACCATGATGAAATTACTACAGAATGCTCAGAGCTGGGAATATTTCGGTTACCTCTTGGGTGACTGAAATTCTGAATATCTTTCATGATAAAGGCATGGTTTCTAAGGATTTTACCAGAGCTATTGTTATCCCTATTTTCAAAAAAGGTGATCGCAGTTCTTGTGATAACTATAGGAATATCAGCCTACTCTCTGTTCCAGGTAAAGTTCTTTCCATGATTGTGCTTAATAGAATTAAGAATCTGGTTGACAGGCAATTGCATGATTAGCAATGTGGATCAGATATTTTCACTTAAGCAGATTCTTGAGAAATGTTTAGAATTTAAGAAATCTTTGGTTGCTAGCTTTGTTGATTTCAAAAAGGCTTTCGACTCTGTTGATTGTCATAATTTTTGGTTGATTGTGAGATCATATGGTATACCAGACAAGTTAGTTAACATAATGAAAGCTCTCTATGATAACACTGTCGTGTGAGAATTGGTTTAGCATTGCTTCTGGTGTTCGAAAAGGGTGCATTTTGTCTCTTTTTCTCTTTAGTTTGGTGATTGATTATGTTATGCAAATTCATTGCAAGGGAAAGATTTTCGCCTTAAATTGTCTGGAGATACAAAAATTTCTGATTTAGATTATGCTGATGATTTAGCCCTTTTGGCAAATGATGTTGATGAGATGAACTCTTTCATTCAAGCTGTTGATGAAACTGGTACTAGAGTAGATTTGGTTATAAACAGAGAGAAAACTAAAGTGATGAATATTGGTCAGGCAGGCTGTGATTAGGGACGGGGGTGGCTCAGTTGGTAGCGCGCCAGGCTCGTAATCTGTAGTTCCCAGGTTCGAGTCCCAGCTGGGTCAGCGTTGAGATTTATCTCCGCAAAATTCCCCGCCCTCCCCACGGTCAGTCGGGGACACCGATGGGCTTGGAAAGGCCGCCATCCGTCGGATGGGACATTAAGCCGTGGCCCCGTGTGTGGGAGAGCCATACCCTGTGCACATTAAAGAGCACGCTGAATGGCCTTGACAGGAGGCTACCATCTGTTTCCCGACAGCTGTTCCAGTGGGTCCCCTCCTCCAACCTTCTCTGAGCCTTCGGGGTCCATGTGACCTGGCCATTTAGCCCATGGTGTGCAAAAAAGTGCCGCTCAGAGGTAAAACAACCTAACCCAATGCAGGCTGTGATTCAGTTAATCTGAATGATTGCAGTCTTGAGCAGGTGTCACAGTTTAATTATCTTGGGAGCTAAGTAACAGATACTGGTGATGTGTAGCATGAGATAAATGGAAGAATAGGGATTGCTGCTGGGATTTTTAAGAATCTACGGAGAGTGGAAAAATAGGTGTGTACACCTAAAGACTAAAATTTGGCTATATAATAGTTTGATTCTTTCTAAGGTTATGGTAGCGAAACATGGACCCTTTGTAAGCAGGATAACAAGAAACTTGATGCCTTTGATTCTAGATGCTTATGCAGTAGCTTGGGCATAATGTGGTTCAACTTTGTACTGATGAGGTTAGGCAAAGGAGTCAGCAACCTCCTTTGAGCAGCATATTATGCAGAAAGAGATTTCATTGGTTTGGTTTATGTTGTTCATATGGACAATTCTAGATTAGCAAATAGGGTTATGAACAATGTATGTAAAGATTGCAGAGAGAGGGTGACCTAGGATGAGGAAGGCAGACATTGTCAAATGGGACCATGTTAGAATTGGTGTGCAGTGGCCAGATGCAGCAGATGTAGCTCAGGACAGATATACTTGGAGAACTAAACTGCACGGTCTTGTTGGACCTCTGTAGCCCATGGCTGCTTGAGGAGGAGGAGGATGATGATGATGAAATCTGGTGAAAAACTTAACAGCAAAATAGGAAATTTATCATTGATACATTCTGTGCTTTAAACATTTTTATTTTGTAATTCTGGTATTACAATGAAGGGAACTATCTTGCATTATTATTATGAAATGAAAATTAATATTTAAATTATATAATAAACAATTAATTTTCATCAATTTCCTTTCAAATCTGATGTTAAGATCATTTTTATTTAATAGATATTTATGTGCAATTTAATTAGCCTTTTGTTTAATTTTTCCAAGAAACATTTTTAATATTTGATAATTGTTTTAGAATAAGATTGAGGAAGCAATGCAGATGTATCAGGAATTACATAAATGGGATGAAGCATTAGAGTTAGCTGAAGTCAGAGTAAGTGACTTTTGCAGTGTATATTGATATATTTAAATATATAGAAACATTTTTGAATCGTTATATTTTTTTCTATATGTTTATATGGCAAAGGTAGTGAAAAGGTTGTGCTACTATATACCCAAGTATTAATACTTTCACTTATAGGTTAAAATGTGTTGAGGTTTTGCTTTCGATGATCTTGCTTGTGTCTTTTTACTTAAAATAATTACATGGTTTGAAGTATCTAGACTATAGTTTTCTCATGCAATTTTATAATAAAATTCAAAACTGACTATTTACAATGATTTGTACAGAGTGATTAGGTCCTTAGATGATTTAAAGATATGAAATTATTCAATTTAGAATATACTGATTTGGCATTGTTGGCAAATAATGTTTATGAGATGAATGGTAATGTAGATCCTGATAAATATGTAAAAAACTAAAGTGATGAAAACTGGTCTAGTAATTAAATTAGGTACTCACAGTGAAAGTTACATAATTAAAATTTAGTAATTCATAAAATCACTGCTTGAACTGAACTATAAATGTTCAGAAGGCTACATCTCAGGTTCAACTTGAACTCTTCAATCCACTACCTTACCTAGTCGTATCAGAATATGACCACCTACCTAAAATGTGAATGGTAGGTGGCCATACTAATCTGATACGACTGTGTATATTAAATAAAGGGGATGAAATATTTGTTCATTTGACCTACAAGTTGGCAATCATCTAGCAAAATAAAAATTTCAAATCCTAAAAACTTAGTTACATAAAACATTGAGATCTTTAAGAAAGAATGTTAACAGCTCTTGAAGAGTTCTTTTGCAAATTCTTACTTTCTTGGATGATTCACTCAGTGATAGAGCACGTCTTGCTAATTTGCTGCTGGTTTTTTGCAAGATGAAGATGTAGAAGACAGTGCTGGTGGTGATCACAACAGCACTGGTGGAGAGTGTTGGTGTGGTGATTAACCACACACTGTCTTCAATAGTGCAAAGTGATCACCACCAACACTGTCTTCTATATCTTCATCTTGCAAGAAATCAGCAGCAAATTAACAAGGTGTTCCTCCCTACCAAGTGAGCCAGCCAAGAAAGTAAGAATTTGCAAGAGAACTCTTCAAGAACTGTTAACATTCTTTCTTAAACATCTCATAAATGCTTTATGCAACTAAAGTTTAGATTCCAAAATTTTACTTTGCTAGATAATTGTTAACTTGCAGGTCATATGACCAAATACCTTCATTCCCCTTATTTAATATAAGGTAGCAGATTGAAGATTTAAAGTTGGACCTTAAACTGTTATGTAACCTTCTGAACATCGAGTTCAAATTGAACAGTGATTTTGTGAATTATTAAATTTTAACTGGCCCAATGGTTAGTGCTTCAATTTCTTTGAGAAGTTGCACTCTTGAACAAGTGTCAGTTTCAATTACCCTTGAAAGCTGTGTGACAGATACTGGTAATGTGCAACCTAAATAAACTGTAAGAAGTATTGCAGCTTGAAAGTTTTAGAATTTGTGGAAAGTGTGGGAAAAATATGCACTAAATTTGGGCTATGTAATACTACAGTATTCTCTAAAGTTGTTTTTGGTTAATACCAGTATTGAATTTTTTTGTAAGTAGGTTAATAGGAAACTTGGTATGTTCATTTCAGAGGCTTATATAACATCTTGACTACATCATGCTCTACTTTCACAGAACAGTAACAAGAATGATCCTGTCACTGATGAAATTAAAGACATTCTTAGATTTATTGCTGAAAATGCAACATGGCAATAACCGTAAAGAATTTTATATACAAGTATTTTGCAGTGCAGTGTAAAGGAGAGACATCTGATTTTTAATATATAATTTTCAAAGTCATGAAGATGAGTTTGAAAATTATCAGGGAAAATAAGCAAAGACCAGAAAATTCCTTGCCACTCTCGTTTTTAATCTTCTTCAGACTACCTTTCGGCATTTTCTTTTTTCTCATTCACTGGAATAGACTTCCCATTGAAATATTCTTCCACTGTGTCATATCTCCCTTAAAACAAGTCCTTTGAAATGCACTTCCTCTTAAAATATTCATCCATTCCATCCATAGGACAGAGCTGTAAAGCATTAATTATTTCTGAAGTTGCCATTCTAAACCCATCTGAGATAAAAAAAAATATTTTTTTTTTTATCATAAGTTAATTTACTATAGTAAAATCAATAAAACAGTTTTCATTTCTACTTTTTAATTGAAGGCTATATTGTTTCATCAAATAGGAACCCAATGGAAAATTATGAAAGAATTAACATTCTAATGAAATACTGAAATCTAATGGAAATAAGCAGAAATATTATTTGATGAATTTGGAAACAAGAGAATTGAAACTTTATACTGTCAAGCTTACAGATAAATGTTTATAAAGTTTCATTTCTTTTTATTTATTATATATATGCTAAAATAGAATTTAAATGAAATTAATATGTGGTGTTTAATTTAAATATATTATCTCTTTGAAGAGTCATCCAGATTTAGAGGAACTACAGAAAAATTACTTTCAATGGCTAAGAGAAACTGGACAAGAGGAAAAGGCTGGAGAAGTAAGTTTGTATCTGTGCACTTTAGTGTATTCACTGCCTTCATGACTGTCCTCAGGAGCCAATGGATATTTTAAGGGTTTATGTGAGCTGAAAATGCATTGAATAGTACCAGTAATTTTTTTTTTTCACATTGTGAGATCTATTTGATCAAGTAGTGTTAGATTAAACATTTTTTAAACAGGAATAGAAAAATTTATTACACTTGCAGGTCACTTTCTCACTTTCAAACTCATTATCATTCCTCATCACCAGACTTGTTGAACTCACTCTATTGTCCATCCATCCAACCAACCAATTAACCAATCACTTGACTGGAATCATAACTTTTAAATATTATTGATCATGAAGAGAATAATGCTAATGTTTATTACACTGTTGATCTCGTAAATTGGTTTTTAGTTTGTTCTGATCTTATATAATTACTGTGTTAAAATACTTTAATCATAAATTCACTATTAAAACAAATTTAAATGCCCTTATCTATGCTCTTAAGCTTAGACATGGGGTTAGCCTTTTAACTCAAGGGTTGCAATATACAACATGAAGTAGATTTAGCTAATCATACATTGTAGCATAATATTACTTAACTAGGTAAGTTTTACCTGCTGCTAATTTGGATATGTTTGTTGAACATGGGAATCTTGTTCATACTCACATAACTCTGATGAACATAATTCATCATGGCATGCCCTGAGGAGAGCTTCCCTAGATTTTGTTGAGTTGAACTTGGATGCATTGAATATGCCACTGTCAAGCCAGATGACTGCATGGTGTGAAAATTCTTTGCAGTTTTCATGTTATTACAAGCTGCTACACTCAACACTAAGAAACCATTGGTGACATCTTAAGTGGAGTAACGGTTGTTTGAGCTTGATGAAACTTAATACTTTCAGGGTATTCAGCATTTTAAAGACTTGGTGAGTATCCACTTTCAATGACAGATGGTAAGTATCCAAGTGTATTGTTATTTAATCAGTTTCATTCTTTTAAAGGCATTTAAAGATATATAAAACTAAATTTAAACTTAATACATCAAACTGTAAATGCTTTAAGTCCAAGTTAAAATCCTCTGTTACTGTGCATTTTTACATCATTCTTCAGATGTCATCATCAGACAATGTCTTAGACAAAATTCTTTACAGTGGTAATATGGTAATTTTGTAATAGTAAGTTCCATGCAGCAGGTAGGGAGGTTATGTATTGCAGAGGTTTTCTTTATGTAAATTAATGATTGCATTTTCCTTAATTTAATTGGTACTTAGTAGATGGTTAAGCTATTATATTGTAATTTGGTAGCATAGATTCAAAGGATATGTTTTATTAGCTGGTTGATAATCCTGAGCAGAGGTCATTGCAGGCATCTGAACTCTTGCTTCTATGGGCATCAAATTCTACATTGGAGGAAGTCTTCCCGTGTAGATGGCTTCAGCCTTTAAGTAGTGGGGGAACAGATCTTTGCCCCGTGCCTGCGATTAGGGGGCTATTTGATATTATCTGCACTCTCTCTCTCAATAAACATAGTTTCTTTAAACATTCCACTAACCAACCATTTTCTCTCCATAGGTACTTCGAATATGAGGACTCTGCATAGAGCTTATTCTCTTGATGTCCTCACACAAGAATTCCACTGCATATATTCTCGGCTTGCAAGAGACCAGATGGACAGATAAAGGTCAGATTTTTAAAAATAATCTTAAATTTCTCTTTTCAGGGAGGAAAGATAATAAGCATCTCCAAGGCATAGGTCTGCTTCTCAGCAGATAGTGATGCTCTTCTAGGATATGAGTGCATTAATGAAAGGTTTCTTACAGCTAAATTTCAGAGAAGCATTAAAGACGAATGTTATCTGCTGTTATGGCTCCACTGAGGATGCCGATGAGAAAGATAGATTTTACAGACAACTTCAGGATGTTTTGAATTCTTTCAAGAAAGGAGCTATTGCTCTTGTTCAAGGTGACTTAAATGCCAAAGTTGCTACTGACTCTGAACTTTGGGGAGGGGTGATAGGTCCTTTTGGTATTGGTAGCTGCAATGGCAATGGGCAACGTCTCCTACACGTAAGTAAACTCAATGGTTTCAGAATAACTAACACATATTACAAACACCGCGACATACATAAGTACACATGGGTTTCACCTGATGGGCTGCATAAGAATATGATTGATTACATATTAATTAACAGCAAATGGGCTAGTTCTGTTAGGAATACCAGCTCATGTAGGGGAGCTGAAATTGGATCTGACCACTACCTTGTCAAAAGTGTCTTGCAACTTAAACTTAAGAATTGTTGTGCTAAGGTTAAGAAACTTAAACTTAAGAATTGTTGTGCTAAGGTAAAGAAAAATTTTACTTTTAATTCTGAAGCTCTGAAAGACTCATTGTAGCTAAAGCTTACCATGATAATTTACTTATCATTATGATAGTAATGGTTTGCTTACAACTGAAGTTGAGGAAGAATGGGACCATTTTAAACAGGCTTTTTTTTTTGGAAACTAACAGTACTTTTTTAGGAAAAAAGGAGCAGAAGAGGCAGAATTATTTGAGTGATAAGGCACTTGAGCTTATTTCAGAAAGAAAGAAATTCAGGAATGAACTGGGTATTTATTTATCAAATTGCTTATCAATAATTTGATAAATAAATACCCTACTAGTCTTAAAGCATTACAGAGAGCTTAATAAACGTGTAAAGGATCAGTTAGTTACTGATAAGAATCTTTGGCTTGGCTGACCAAGCTGAGGGAGCAATTAGACAGCACAACAGCAGAGAGCTGTACCAGATAGTTAATGTTTTGTGTGGTAGAAAACAGACAGGTATACAGGGATTGAAGGATAAACAAGGTAAGGTTATAGTAGTTGAGGATTCTGTTATGGCTAGGTGGGCTGAGCATTTCAGTGATGTTCTAAACAATGTGGTTAATTCTATTCTCATTCTTTGTAATGATGGTAGATGCATTACTGGCTTTAATGTTGGCCCTATAACACAGTCTGAAGTTATTTTGGCTGTTTCTAAGCTTAAACTACATAAATCCACAGGGGTAGATGAAATTACTATGGAAATGCTTAGAGCTGGGAATGTTTCGGTTACCACTTGGATGACTGAAATTTTGAATATCTTTTATGATAAAGGCATGGTTCCTGAAGATTTTACCAGAGCTATTGTTATCCCTATTTTCAAAAAAGGTGATCGCAGTTCTTGTGATAACCATAGGAATATCAGCCTACTTTCTGTTCCAGGTAAAGTTCTTTGCATGATTCTGCTTAATAGAATTAAGAATCTGGTTGACAGGCAATTGCATGATGAGCAATGTGGATTCAGAAGTGGTAGGGGATGTAGGTCAGATATTTTCCCTCAGGCAGAGTCTTGAGAAATGTTTAGAGTTTCAGAAACCTTTGGTTACTAGTTTTGTTGATTTCAAAATGTCTTTTGACTTTGTTGATCGTCATAATTTGTGGTTGATTGTGAGCTCATATGGTATACCAGACAAGTTAGTTAACATAATGAAAGCTCTCTATGATAACACTGAGTCGTGTGTGAGATTTGGTAAGTCTTTAGCAATTGCTTTAGCATTACTTCTGGTGTTCGACAAGGGTGCATTTTGTCTCCTTTTCTCTTTAGTTTGGTTATTGATTATGTTATGTGAAATTCACTTCGAGGGAAAGATTTTGGCCTTAAATGGTCTGGAGATACTAAAATTTTTGATTTAGATTATGCTGATTATTTAGCCCTTTTGGCAAATGATGTTGATGAGATGAACTCTTTCATTCGAGCTGTTGATGAAACTGGTACTAGAGTAGGTTTGGTTATAAACAGAGAGAAAACTAAAGTGATGAAAATTGGTCATTCAGGCTGTGATTCAGTTAATCTGAATGATTGCAATCTTGAACAGGTGTCACAGTTTAATTATCTTGGAAGCTATGTAACTGATACTGGTGATGTGCAGCATGAGATTAACAGACAGATAGGGATTCTTGCTGGGACTTTTAAGAATTTATGGAGAGTGGAGAAATAGGTGTATACACCTAAAGACTAAAATTAGACTGTTTAATAGTTTGGTTCTTTCTAGGGTTAGTTATGGTAGTGAAACTAGGATACTTTGTAAACAAGATAACAGGAAACTAGATGCTTTTGATGCTAGATACTTATGCAGTATCTTGGGCATTAGGTGATTCAACTTTGTAACTAATGATGAGGTTAGGCAAAGGAGTTTGCAATCTCCTTTAAGCAGCATATTGTGCAGAGAGAGAGACTCCGTTGGTTTGGCCATGTTGCCCATATGGATAATTATAGATTGGCGAATAGGGTTATGAACAGTGTGCCTAAAGGCTTCAGAAAGAGGGGGAGACCTAGGATGCGGTGGGCAGACAATGTCAAACAGGACCTTATTAGAATTGGTGTGCAGTGGCCTAATGTAGCTCCGGACAGACTTGCTTGGAGAACTAAATTGCACAGTCTGGTTGGACCTCTGCAGCCCATGGCTGCTTGAGGATGATGATGATGATATACATTCTAATTTTTTCTAAAACTGATGTTTGCAATAGTGATTGGAAAAAAAATCTGTAACAGGATTGCAATGTAAAGGGACTTCTGGACTACTATTTAAAAATAAATATCTCATTATTTTATTAATGTTACTTTTCCATTTAAGTTTTAATAGTAATGAAGATTATTATTTGTGTATCAAAGGAATGAAAATGTGTTTTTTTTTTCTTTTTTCCTGCGTAGTTTAACTATACACTTTATGCCTGATTCTGCAGAGGTCTTTCAATACCAAGAGAAGGTGTGGATTTCAAATTTAAAACTTGCAATTAATTGCATTTTTTACTTGCAGCTTAACACATGGATCCTGAATTCTTTTAGACTTGTAATGTTCATCTTAGCTAACTCAATCCTTCCATATAATAGTTAAAATATTATATATATGCTCTGCATGCAATATTTTAAATCATTTGGACCATTATGAATGCAAACAACAAGTACATATGAAAAGACTGAAAGCAAAAATCATGCCCATTAATTTTCATTAAAGGGTCTCAGTTTCAGATAGTTAAAACTGGAATCCTAGTGGAAATGTCTCAACTTCCATTTTTGATTAAATTATCACTAAAGAAATATGTGTGTGGATAGACAGACATCCATCCACTCACCCATTCCATCATTTGATAATTTGGTATTAGAATAATATATTGAGAGATTTTGGATGTTCTTCCCATAAATACTTGTGAGGTGTTTCCTTGGAATTGAATGTATGTAGAAAACTATCAACAAAGTACAGGTTCTGTAGTGTACAGTTCTATTTATTGAACTAAATAAACTATGAGTACAGAAGTAATAGCTAAAATGAATAATATTAATGTATATTAAGTTTAATATTCAAATTTGTTTATATCATTTGTAGTAAAATATTTTATTTGGCAATCAAAACTTGGAGTTTTATCAAAGAAATTTCTATTTACTCTCATAGTTAAAAGAGAAAGAAGGAGATTATCATGGGGCCATTGAATTATATCTAAAAGCTGCTCTTCCCGCACGTGCTGCTAGAATTGTAACCAATATTCCTACAATGGCCGAAAACGATCAGCTTGTACAAAGAATTGCTTCATCTCTTATGAAAGGAGAGTTTTATGAGCATGCTGGAGACTTGTATGAGAAAGTTAATAATTATCATAAAGCACTCGAATGCTACAGATTGGGCAATGCATTTGGTAGAGGTATGATTACCTGTTTGTTCATATCTTTATTATTAAACTTTCCATGTAATTGTTTAAAAGAAGCTGTATGTATTTTAGTAAGAATATTAGATTAGAAAAGTAAACTTACATTAGTATTCATAGCAAAACATGTGTCATGGAAAAGATGAGAAGGAACTATCCTCCTTCTTCATTATCTATAAAAGAGTAAATAAAATAGCATTACTCTTTGCTAAAAAATAGCAGTGACAAAAATTGATAGTATGTAGTAGGTACATGTATATAAAATGTATTTATTTTTTCAGAATACTTGTAAAAATAAAGTGAGTTAAATTAATGACCATAACAGTACTTATTAAATTATGATAACTCATAACCAACTGTCCTATAGAAGTTAGGAAAATGATAGTGTTAGCTGAAAAATGAAAAAAAAAAAGTTTTGTTAAGAGTGGAAACCTAAACCTGCTGATAACAGCTTAAGTGTTCTTCCTACCTAACTATATGATTGCATTGAACTCGTGTATTTGTAAGAATTTATAATATTGTGTTGTGTAAGACTTCATAGTATAGCCACACTTTTAATTTTAATAATTAATCTCAAATGGCTAATCCTTTTTATACCCAATTTAAATCAGTGAGTATTTGGATGCTTATGTTGACTAAGTGTTGATATTCTTTTCATGCCATGGCATCTTAATACCTGGGCCAGCATTGAGATTTATCTCCACGAAACTCCCCACTCTGCCCTCAGTCAGTAGGGGACACCAATGGACTTGGAAAGGCTGCTCTCCATCAGATGGGATGTTAGACCATGATCCCATGTGCAGGAGAGCCATACCCTGTGCACATTAAAGAACACTCTGGATGGCCTTGATGGGAGGCTGCCATCTGTCTCTCAATAGCTGTTCCAGTGGGTTCCCTGTCCCAACCTTCTCTAAGCCTTCAGAGTCCTTGTGACCTAACCATTTAGCCTATTGTGTGCAAAAAATGCTGCTCAGTGGGAGACAACACAATCCATGGCATCTTAAAACAACTCTGCTTCCCATAATAGCATATTTCTTCGATTCTAAGATGCCATCGATTGTAAGATGCGCCTTAATTTCAATACCACCAACAGAAAAAAAGCTTTGATTCTAAGAAGAAAAAAAAGCACTAAAATATATCTAACAAATATTTTTATTATAATAGAATTCAATTTACTAACAACAATAGTACCTATTTATCAGTAGGTATGTTATTCATCACTTCCTTTTGAATCAGTATCAGAGTCTGATTCTTCCGAGCCTCATATCTGCATCAATATCAGAGTCTACTTCACATTCAGAGACTGATTCTTCTGAGCCATCTTTATCTTCATTATCCCATAATATATCATCTTCTGAGCCATCGAGAGTGTTGGTGATGCAACATTTTTTAAATGAGTGCTGCACTTTTCTTTCTGGGATTAGCTTCCAAGTTGTTGATATCCATTCCTCCAATTTTGATGCCTGTGCTTTCTTAATTTTTCCATAAGGTGTCAGCAGAAAGTTGTCAGTCAAAAATCAGGTTCCAAGCTCACTATAATTCACTCACAGAGCTCCACTATAATGAAATAAAAGTGGCTTCACATTTGGAAAGCATGGGAAAATATCCACGCCACTTTATTCTCCAATGGATTTGGAGAATGCGATAACGGTCAAACTTGGAGATGGGGTTACCACGTAAAAACAAAACGTGTGGTGCCGTGTGCAAAGCATGGGAAATTTTAAAAGAAAACTACGATTCTAAGACACACCCCGTTTTTAGAGACATTTATATGGGGGGAAAAAGTGCATCTTAGAATCGAAGAAATATTGTAGTATCATCTAATACAAATTATTCAGAAATTACTGATCAAACCATATTTATATTTTGAAATACCCAGTGTATATATATTAATATACGATAAGATCCCCCAAAAAGTTTTTTTCCATTTGTGAAGTGCAACTTTAAATTATTGTTATAATATATATTATAAAATGGGTTTAAATAAATTTTATTCACTAAATCTCATTACACTCCATTATTTTCTCATAACAAAAAATAAAAACTTATATATAAATCTCATTGATATAAATTATTATAGTGGTTAACCCCTCTTGCAAGTCCACTTAAGTATTAAACTACCTATTATGCATACGATTGTACAGTGACAAAAAAAAAGGCAAAATATTTGGGAAATAAGATGGATGAGGTAAGATTTTCCAGTTGAGGTTGCTGATTTTTTATTGGGTATTTATGCATTATCCTGTTGCAAAAGAACACCCTTTCAATTGATCAGCACTGGCTGCTTTTCAATAGTTCATTGTGTACTCTCTGAATTTACTCTAAATATACTTTTTCTGTAATGGTTTTACCACTTTCCAACGTATCAAAATGTTAGATTACAGCAGTTATCCACCAAATGCAAAGCATTTCCCTGCAGGGATGAAGATTGTGTTTTTGCCAGATTATTAGGCATAAACCATTAGTATGAGCATTTATTATTGCAGTGCAAAACCCATTTCTCTTCACAAGTTAAAATTCGATCTAAAAATGGCATCAGATATGTCAAGAAATGAGTGATGACCAGATTGTGAGCCATTGCTGTTAATTTTCAGCAAACAATCACTAAAAATAAGCAAACACTTGCTTAGTTTCCACACATTTCCAGTGGTATGTAAGGGAAATCTTTGCTATTTCTTTACTAACATCCAATCTTTTCAAAAGCTCAAGGCAGATTTGATGGCTCAGACTCAAATAACACTTTCAAATCATCATTAATCCTTCCAGGGACCCCATCAATTATACACATTGACAGAATTCAGAATGAGAGCCTAGAAATCACTATATCTGTTTTTAATATAGCACATAAAACTTCGATTTTGTGATAGAAATTGCCATTTTATAATTTTCTTACATGTAACTTATCAAAATACATAATTCAAGCTTGAAAAATGCTTATTCATTCAATGTATATTTTATTAAGCTATGATATAAATAATTTGTTAAAGCAATCTGATTACCATTTCTTACACCACAGTGCCAATTGCTTGTTTCCATTTTTCTGTACCAAAACTACCTCCTGATTTAAGCTCATGAATTTGATCTGAACTATTGTGAATTAATTTTTTCTTAAGGTTTGAAATTCTCCTGAAAACTAACCTAAAACTGTTATTTTTAAAACAGAGGATTTTGGAAACGTTGTCTATACAATGCAAGTACCTATGCCTATTTTTTTTTTTTTTTCCTGGTTTACTCTGGCCTCTGGATATAAACCATTTTTCATGCTGGACTCTGGAAGGGTTAATGACAGATGGTCTTCCTTTCTAGGGTTCATCTTACAGGGTCTCATTGCCAGACTTGAACTTCCAAAATCAATTTCATGTTGTGCTTCAATTGCTGTGACCACCCTAAATGCACTACAAATGTTTGAAGTGGCTTGTGCTGCTTTTTTGCTGTTAAAATTCATAAAACAAACACAAGTGAATAACACTAGTAGTAGGAATGGTTTTGCCAATGTAAAATTATTATAAATGCTACTTTGATTAGATAAAGTATAATCTGATAGCTAATATAAGAACCTTTCCAAATGATGTATATGAATACAACTGCCACCTATCAGAATACCTAAATTTATGACACCGAAACAAAAAAAAACAAAGAAAGCTTTCTAGGGATTTCTATATAAATGAATTTAAGGTAATTTCCCATTGACTGAAAAAAAAATCCTATCTCCTAATTTATTTTCAGAATTGTATTTATATGTAAAATATGGTTAGACACCATAGAACAAGTAAATCATACCATTCTTTATTTTTAATTTATTTTATAATATCTCAAATATTGTATAAAGTATGTTTACATGCCAAAACTTCAATACAGATTGATTTAATAATTATTTTGTTTTAATACAGCTGTTGAATTAGCTCGTTCAGCTTTTCCTGAAGAGGTGGTCCATTTGGAAGAAGAGTGGGGTGATCACCTAGTATCAATCAAGCAACTGGATGCTGCAATTAACCACTACATTGAAGCCGGGTTAGCTAATTAATAAGTTCTTTTTATAATTTTTATAAGTTCTCATTAATTAGATTATTAATGTTAAAACACCTTAACATTGCAAATTAACAGGAGTTCATAGACATTTTTCTCCATTATGAAATAAAACTAATTTCAGAGTCTTAAGTTTTATCAAACTGTTAATATCATTTTATTCATCTCGTTTATTGGCTTCGTGGTTACTTTGAATTCTGTTAAGAAGGGAGATTTTGGTCTTCTGTTGGGTGATCTCAATGCCAAAGTTGATACTGATTCTGATCTTTGGTTAGGAATGATAAATCCTTTTGCCACTGGTAGTTGCAATAGCAATGGGGAATATCTCCTATAGGTAAGTATATATAATGATTTGAGAATAACAAACACTGGGATATTTAAAAATATATGGTTTTTACTTAATGTTTTGCCTAGGAATATGATTGATTATATAAGGTGTTTCATAGGTTTGCAACTTTGAAAGGATGTATGGATATATTAATAAACTAAGGACTCCACCCCAACTCCACAAGGAGGCTCTGTCTTCCTCCCCCCCCCCCTCTCCATTGTTGACTCACATCACTCACTCCTTCCAGAGAATGATTCACCAAAGCCGTATCAAAATTTGCATTTATAGATGATGTAATAAAGGTCCAAATGGCTTTTGTTAACACAAAGCAATTTCTTTAAAAATTCAGCTATTCCAAAAAATATTTCACAGCACACTATTATATAATTCACTCAGAGCCATTAGAAGGTAACTTATGCACTCTTTACTGTGACAGTGAAGTTGCCATTCAATGAAAACTAATCTGATAATCCATTAAAATTTTGATTAGCATGTCAACTTATGGTCAATCAATAATTTTCTTTGATCTGGCAACTGGACTGCATTACACACTGAAGAGATAGTGTATTGCTATAGTAGATGGTAGATACAAATTTAAATACATAAAAACATAGCCAAATACATCTAGTTTTGTCAGATTTATAAGATTGACAGTTCAAGGTGACTTCCAGATGTAACACTATAAATATCCCATATATAGTGAATTTCTTCCCAGGTGTGACATAGCATGTCTCTTGTGGTTTCTGCAACTGTACCTGTAATTGGAGGTGCTCCTCATTTCCATAGAAACATGCATTTATCTCAACACACATTTAGGCCAAGCAAGTCCTATATTGTGGCTACCTCAATCTCCTAATTTAACTTTACTAGACTTATGGGGATTTGTTAAAGATAAAGTGTACTTTCCACCATTACTGTAAATGTTAATGATCTGTGAGAAAGAATTACAGGTGTGGTTACAGAAGTCCCGACAGATACGCTACAGAACAACTGTTAAGAAATTCATATTCTTTGAATTTTTTAACAGTTGTTCTATCAATAATGAATATGAATTGATGGTCTTCTTTTCTAGGGTTCATCTTACAGGGTCTTGTTGCCAGACTTGACCTAGTTTTATTAATATATTCATCTGTTAAGAAAATCATCATCAGTTCATATTCATTATTTGATAGCCTGGCTGACAGAACAGAGGAAGAAGCTAGATGGTACAACAACACAAATTTATATCAGATAATAAATGTTTTATGTGTGAAAAAGCAAAACAACTGTTAAGAAATTCATCATAGGTGGGATGTTTGTCATGTTACCTCTGGAAGTCACATTGAACTGTCACTCTGATATATCTGACAAAATTTAATGTGTTTGGTTATGTTTTTATGTATTTGATTTGTATCTATGATATACTAATAAATATATACATCCTCTCAAAGTTGTAAACCTACTTTTGAAATGCCTTGTATATAAATAAACAGCAAATGGGTTAGTTCTGTTAGGAACACCAGTCATATAGGGGAGCTGGAAATGGGTCTTACCATTGTTAAACATCTATCAACTGAAGCATAAGAAATGTTGTGCTAAGCATTACCTTTAGTACTGAAGATTTGAAAGACCCATAAATAGTCTAGACTTACTGTGATAGGTTACTTAGTAATTAAGACAGTCGTGGTTTGCTTACTACTGGTTGAGGAAGAATGGGACCATTTTAAACTGGCTATTTTTGGAACCAGCAGTACTTTTTTGAGTATAAAGGAGCAGAGATAGACTGAATGAGAATACCCTACTAGTCCTAACATATAGCATTACAGAGAGCTTAATAAACATGTAAAGGATCGGTTGAAAGCTTTTGAGAATCTTTGATAGCCTGGCTGACAGAACAGAGGAAGAAGCTAGATGGTACAACAACACAGATTTGTATCAGATAATAAATGTTTTATGTGAGAAAAAGCAGACTGACATACAGGAATTAAATGAGAAACATGATAGGGTTATTGAAGAGGAGGATTCTATCATGGCAAGGTGGACTAAACATTTCAGAAATAATAATTTAATTTTTAAGAAATAATAATTAATAACAATTTCAATAGTTGAAATTGTTTTAAATGCTTAAAGCTGGGAATGTTTCTGTTAGCACATGGCTTACTGAAATTTTAAATATTTTTTTGTGATAAAGGAATTTTTCTTGAGGATTTTATTAGTTATTATTATCATCCCTATTTTCAAAGGTTTCAGTTCTTGTGATAATTAGTCTACTTTCTGTTCCAGATAATGTTCTTTGCATTGTTGTGCTCAAGAGATTAATAATAGGTTTGATTGTCAAATTTGTGATGAACAGTGTGGTTTTAGAAATGATAGGGTATGCATAGATAAAATATTTTTACTTAGATTCTTGAGAAATGTTGAGTTTCAAAGACTTGTAGATATCAGCTTTTTAGATTGCAAAATACTTTTGACAATATCTATAGATTGTCAAAATTTGTATTTATTGATTGTGAGGGCATATCTTGAATGTACACAATCGTGATAATTAGTAAAGCTTGTAATTGATTTGATATTACTGCTGGAGTTTGATAAGGGTGCATTTTGCTTCCTTTTCCCTTTAGTTTTGTTACTGGTTATGTGGAAATTTAAATACAAATCAATTTAATAATTCAATTTAATATAATTTAAATACAGATCAATTTAATCAATAAAAAATTTGTGGAATTCAATGAAAGGGAAAGATTGAGGGCCCTTAGATGTTCCATAGATTCGAAAAATTTCTGATTTAGATTATGCTGATTATTTCCCCCCTTTGGCAAGTAATGTTGATGAGCTGAAATCTTTCCTTTAGGCTGTTAATGAGACTGCTAATTGGATAGGTTTGATATTAAACAGTGATAAAACTAAAGTGATGAAAGTTGGTCAAGCAGGTAGTGCTGCAGTTCTTTTGAATGGTTGCATTCTTGAGCAAGTTTCTCGGTTATCTTTCGATAATTTCATAATACACTTAGTTGTGTAACAAATACTGATGATGTGTGACAGACATTGCTGTGGGGCTTTTAAGAATCTGTGAAGATTGTGGAAAAATACTCATATATACATGACCGAGTGGTTAGCATGCTTGACTACTGATCAAAGGGACCTGGGTTTGAACCTCAAGTAAGGCATGGATGTTGGTGGTGTTTTTCTGCTGAGGTCCCTCCATTCTCACAGACCTTCTACTATGATGTTTAAACTGACAAGCTCCTGTCAGACCTCAGTGACAAGCAGCTGCTTGATGGGGTGTTTATTTATTTATTTATTTATACACCTAAAAACTAAAATTAGGCTATATAATAGTTTGGACCTTTCTAAAGTTTGCTCTTGTAATGAAACTTGAACCCTTTGTAAGCCAAATAACAGGAAACTTGATACCTTTGAGTCTAGATGCTAACACAATATCTTGGACATTAAGTGGTTTGACTATGTTAGTAATGATGACTTTAGAGGAAAGAGTCAGCAATCATCTTTGAGCAACAACGTGTGCAGAAATAGATTACATTGATTTGGCCATATTGCTCACATGCAGAACTACAAATTAGTGAATTGAGTTAGGAACAATGTGACTATAGGCTTCAGAAAAGGGGAGACCTAGAATGCGATGGGTGGACAATGTCAGACAGAATTTTTTATTATAGGCCTTCAGTGGCCAAATGCAACAGTTGTAGCTCAGGATTTGTAGCTCAGGATGGAAGTAAATGGAGAACTAAATTGCACAGTCTGGTTGAGCATGCATCTGCTTACATAATGTATATATGCACTTTTTTAAGTCTGGGGCAAAATGCCCTTTTCTAGTGCAAAATTTCTCTAAATTAAGTTGGCAGAAAATTTGAAGGGTTGTGACGCAGTATTAAATACTAAACTTGGGCTTTACACAAATTCGATTGTTATATTCAACATGAATGTCCAGTACTAGAAAATGGGGTGGGGGTCACTCAGTTGCAAGTGCGCCAGGCTCATAATCTGCAGTTCCCAGGCTTCAGTCCGCCCTGGCCTAGCGTTGAGATTTATCGTTGCAAAGCTTCCTGCCCTCGGTCAGTAGGGAACATGGGCTTGGAAAGGCCACTGTCAATCAGATGGGGCATTAAGCCATGATCCCATGTGCAAGAGAGCCATAACTTATACACATTAAAGAACACACGATGAGAAGCTACCATCTGCCTCCCAATAACCATCCAGTGGGTCCCTTCCCCCCAACATTCTCTGAACCCTTGGGGTCCTTGTGGGCCTGACCGTTTAGCCCATTGTGTGCAAAAAATGCTGCTCAGAGGTAAAACAACTTAACCCAGCACTAGAAATATTCATCAATAGAAATGCATTATGTAGTTTAGGAATATCCAGCCTCTCTGCAACTTTTAAAGTATTATTTAGAAAAATTTCCCATTACTGTCATTTGCTTACAAGACACAGCACAGATCTTACTTGTTAGTCCTAACTTGACCTTCAGATTTTCTCATTCCTGCTGTTAGTAACCTTGAATTACTTCATTGCAATACACTTCTCTTTCATACTGTATCTTGCCCATAATTATCTTGGTTCTCTTTTCTGTTTAGTTGCTGCTACCTGTAGTTATGCATGCTTGGCTTCCATGTCTTTTTCTCTTGGTGACTGTGTTTTTGACTTTCTTTTTATCCTTTATTACCCTTTTACACTATGATGGAATTTTCAATTTTTATGACTTACTGGGCAGTGCAAAGTAATGCAAGTTATTGCAAAGTGACACTCAATGCCAAACATGGTTGTTGCACAGAGATTGTCCTATTCAAAATGTATACTTTGAATATAACAGTCTCCATGCAACAACCATGTTTGGTATTCAATGTCATTTCACAATCCACTGAAGGCTGCACCATGGAGGGTGAAAGGCTTCTGAATATTGCATCAGCTGTAATAGAGAAAGTTATTTTACTAATTAACTAAATAGAAATAGCACACAGCTCCTGACATTAAATTCACATAAGATTTCTTTCAAAGCATTTATTTTCTCAAATACTGTTTTATTACTATGACCATATCTGATTGGATCTGGCTACTGCATTAAATAGATTAAAAAAAATAAAAAAAATTTCTTTGCCTCAGAATTTATCACTGTTGTCATTGCAGCCGTACAGTGAAAGCATTAGATGCTGCCATCAACTCTAGACAATGGAAGAAAGCTGTCCAAATAATTGAAGTAATTGATGATCCAACATCAGTGAGCAAATATTACCAAAAAGTGGCACAGCATTATTATTCCACTGGAGAGTATGAAGTAAGTTTAAAGTCTGTTTCAGATATATTTCACATTAATTTTAAAAATCAAGTGCTAACATGTAATAGACATTAGACCGTAATGAAAATATATTCTTTGTTTCTATTAATCAGAAAATTGACATTTTTCAGATGGCAGAACACTTTTTTGTTGAAGGGGGCATGACTAAAGAAGCTGTAGAAATGTACAATGGTGTTGGAAAGTGGGAGAAAGCACATAGGGTAAGTATCTGTGTGTTCACTTTAGCTTTTAACCCTTCCCAGATCCAGCTATTTTTTCACTCTGATCAGGCAAGAAAAAATTTAACTTTAAAACTTTTTTTGCCAAATAACTAATGAAAGGAATTATGGCATGTTGCCAAATTGTGCAGCATTTAATTCTGGATTTTCTGAAAATAAAATATTTAACAAAAAAAGACAACAAGTTTTATTTTAATAGGACTTTTATAGAGTCATGTAGTAAAAAAAATGCATCTGGTAACACAAAAATTTATTTAAAAAACACTAATAGACAGAAATGATTATAATGCACATGAATAGAAAGACTATTTCTGAATAACAGAAAAATAAATTTCTTGTTTAAACATTTCTTCCGTTTTGCAATTTTTTTCTCCATACCATACTTTGAGAAAAGTCCAGGGTTGTTGCAGAGTCCAATAAACAAGTCAATTTTAGAATATTTTTAATAAATAACTAATCAACAAAAATAGGTTATAACACTTTTTACAGTGGCCAAAAAAATAGGTACATATTTCATAATTATTTCCAAAATGTTCAATTTTTAAAAATAGAAGTTTTTTGTTAATTTTTTAGGAGATTTTCAAAAATTTAAGGAAAACTATGCTGATAATAGCTTAAATCAGGTGATTGTTTCAATGCAGAGTAACATTAGCAAACAAATTGGCAATACCATATAGCAATTCTAAAATATGGTAATTGGATGACTTCATCGAATTTTATATTGTAATTTAATAAAATATGCATTAAATGAAAAAAGAAAATATTTTCAAGCTTGAATTATGTATTTTTAAAAGATATATGTAAAAAAATTTTCAAACAGCAATTTTTTTTGTAAATTGAAGTTTCATTGATCAAAAAACGTCTATAGACGTCCATGATCTGGGAAGGGTTAAATTTGATATTCATAATGAATGCGGTTGAGTAGCTAATAAAAATTAGAATGAGTAGCAACCATTATAATTAATAAAACTGATTTGAATAAAAATACAGGATTTATATTTTTTTTTCTTCATGTTAAACTGTTTGGTATCTTTTGTGTAGCTAAAACTACAGAAAAATTTTTTAATTAGCCATTTTCTCAGAAATTTTCATGAATTGCAATAATTTTTGTGCAATAATTTGCTTTTTTATGTGTTAAAGTGAAAAATTGCAATAAATTGAGAATTATAATCATTTTTTGAAATAGTAATATAGTAGTAAAAGCCAAAAATAGCTATATGATAAATGAATATTTAGTAAAAATACACTGCTGGCCATTAAAAGTGCAACACCAGGAAAGACAAGAGATATCAAAGCCATATTTAGTGAATATATAGCTTGTGTTACAAGGATCAAATGATTACAAATGCAACTTGGTTAGACTTGTGGAATAAAAGAAATCAGTATCTTGTGTAGCCACCATGGTGGCAGTAACTGCTGCTACACAGTTTTGAGAGGATACTTTGGATGTGTGTTTGGGGAATGTCAGTCCATGCAGTTTTGATATGTAGCCAAAGTTCATCTGTTGTAGCAGCTTCTGGTGTCTGGTGTGCTAGTTGTCGTGATATCATAGACCAGACATGTTCAATTGGGGACAGATCCAGTGAACGTGCAAGCCAAGGCAGAAGTGTCACATCGTGGCTATCCAGGAATTGTTGGACGATGCATGCCACATGTGGTCAGGCATTGTCCTGTTGGTAAATGGCACCAGAGAGCCCCTGAAGATAAGGTACAACTTACAGGCTCCAACACCTCAGTGATGTAATACTGGCTGTTCAAAGTACCTGTAATGCGTACTACGAGGCACATGAATGAGTGGAGTCCAATGGCACCCCATACCATAACACCAGGGGCCAGACCTGTATGGCACTGCACCATGCATGTCTCACTGAGCCTGTCGCTCTGGTACTGCCAGATATGGATTCGTTCATCATGGTGCTGCATACTGAAGGGGGATTCATCTGAAAAGATGATGTGATGCTATTCCCACATCCATGCGCAATGTTCTTGGCACCATTGCAGTTGCATACACCTGTATTGTAGAGTCAATGGTAGCTGAAGCAATGGCTGCCTAGCAAAGATGCCCCAAAGCTGCAGACGACATCGAGTCATATGTGTGGACACTGGTTGATGTGCAACATATCCTAACCGTTGAGTTAAGGTGTTTGATGTGGCTGTATGATCATTCAGAACCATGCACATGAGATGTCTGTCCTCTTGTTCATTTGTGTGACAGGCCATTGAGATCCCTCAAATCGGTAAGTTCTTTCCTCCTCTACCCACTGACGCCATATTCTCATCACTATAGCAGCATTCCATCCAACATGAGCACTGATGTCTCAATACATTAATATGTCTTCTCAAAACCTAGTCATATGGATGCTGTGTTCTTCGACAAGGCATACTTGATTCTTTAGTGCACAAGAACTGCAAGCAAACACAATTTTAGTGCTTTACACTGGCTCTTTGTAATCTCCTCTTATACACTTCCAGGGTGCATTACTGTCACACATGATGTGCGTATGTGCTGCACTTTGAATCTTTTATATGTTCTCCCATGGGCTATCCATCTTACATATTTCGGGACAATCTGATGAGTTCTTCCTGGTCTTGCACTTTTAATGGCCAGTAGTGTATATAAAAAAGGAATGTTTATTAGTGGTGGTTAATGGGACTGTTATTTGGTTTTATAAATGAATAACTTTGATATGTCAATAAATATTTTGCAGAAAAATTTCACTGACATATGGGATTTGAACCCGCATCTCTCCAGAAACATGCCAGAGTATGTTGGCGAAATTTTTTCCACAAAATATTTATTGATTTATCAACATGAAAATTTCAGCAGGTAATGCTGTGATTGTCATCTATGTTTAATGAATAACTTGCAATTAATAAGGAAATATATGGTCACTAGCATATAATAGGACAGGAAAAATGCTGCATTAGCTAAATTAAATGCAAACATTTGAAGTAGAATAAAAAGTACAGGATAATTTGAAATTAATTATAAATGTGAAGACTAGCTAAGGAGTAACATAATTCATAATGTCCATAACTAAATCTAAAATTATTATTTAGTATTTTTTTCTACTACTATTAATTCTTTTTAGATCATAATCAGAGGTTTCATGGTGAAAATATTTTACATCACTTCATTAACACATTTTCTACCACTTGATGCATATGTGCATCATGCTGCTTGTATCTAGGTGCTTCAACTCTCCTGTGTCATCAGGTATTAACAGTCCTTCCTGTCTGAACCAGTCATCAATTTCCCTTGTCTCAGTGGCACCTAGATTAGTGTTAAAGTTATCTTGTGCAAAGCTGCTCCTCATCCCAGTAGCCTTCCAAGTATGGGTATCAAGGTGCCAGTTAATGTATTAAACATGAAACAACTCTATGTAGTCTGTCACAGTAACCTAAAGTGCAAAATTCATCCATAAGATGAAAGTATTTCCTTTTACCTTTATATACATCTTACAAATATGTTGATAAGATTGATATATAGGCTCTAAGTGGCACTTTTTTTTACACACAATGGGCTAAATGGCCAGGTTACAAGGACCGCGAGGGCTCAGATAAGGTTGGGGGAGGGAACCCATTGGACAGCTGTTGGGAGACAGATGGTAGCCTCCCATCAAGACCATCCAGTGTGTTCTTTAACATTCCATCCATCATTTCTTTATCTTTCCAAGCCCACTGGTGTCCCCTACCTGACTGAGGTAAAGGTGGTGAGTTTTGCAAAGATAAATTTCAATGCTGGCTGTGGGACTCAACATGGGAACTGCAGATTACAAGCCTGGTATGCTACTGACTGAGCTATCCATGCTCCTGAAATATAGGGTAATTGCAAAGTAGCTGTACAATATCAAACATATATACTATATTAGTAAAAGTGTTCAGACACTTCAGTGTTATTTGAATGAAAAGCCACATTCGGATCTTTGGAAATAAGCTTTATAGAGGAAAACATTGCTGGAGATAAATTGAAGATCTTACTCCAATTTCCTTAAATCACAGTTTTCAAGAACATTTGTTTAACATTTAAATAATTGTCGAAGTTAACCATAGAACCATAAAATTACTGGTTATAAAAAATTGTCTAAAAAATTAAAACACTAATAATAATGTTATAACAAATCATTCATTAAAATAAATGTAATGTTAGAAGTTTATGTACTGATTTTTTTTGCCTTAATTTAAAGTATTCAGAGTTCTGAGCATTAGTAGAATCTGCTGTTAAATCATCCAGCTTCCATTAACTCTAAATATTTAATAGATTAGATATTTTGGAAATATTTCAGCAATCTTTGACTTAATTGTATATTTATTTCACTATATTTGGCACTGGAGAAAATTTATTACCTGGAGTGCCAACCATGGTGGTAATAACAGGCACTTCTTTGTTTTGAAGTTTTTTTTTTAGACATGTGAAGTTATAAGGTAGGAAATTATTTAGCAAACTTTTTTGCCAAAGAATTACAGCTTTAAATTTGTAAAAAAAAAACTGCTTGCCAAAAGTTAAGTATGAATCAATAAAATGTGCATGTTTCAAAATATATTTGAAATTTTTGAATCAAATTTCAATGGTAGATACGAAAATATTGTGTGATAAGTCATGAAAATTGGGCCAAAATGATTTATAGATACTCTAAAAATATATGAAAAAAATGGGGATAGGTTGAATACAAAATGTATGTATAATAGACCCCCATCTAGCACTAATGCAGTCCTGACAATATTGATTCATATCTTTAGTAAAATGGAAATCTAGAGAATGGAAATGCAATAAAGTCCACTGAGAGAGATCCTAGAGGGTTTAGTGAGCAGGTTAAAGGATGGCACTACATCTCCCCAGGGCAGTCCATAAATATTCTGTTGGGTTGTGAAAACCTGAGAGGATGCATGCCACTCCACTCATTGGATGCCTTCTACCTCAAGGTATTGTTTAGTCAGTCTTATTCTATGTGTATAGACAATTATTATCCATTAGGAGGATAGTATCGCCCATTGCACCAGCATGGAGTTTGACACAGAGATCTCATCCAGAATTTCAGTGATGGTGAAATCAGTGCTGGTGCAATTATCTGATCCACACAATCAGACCTCCACCATCAAATGTAGTTCTCTCAATAATATCATGGTGCTGAGTGCGGGTTCCCACTTCACTCCAGATGCACACTTCTGCTGTCCAATCATAGAGAAAATCTCAACTCATCCATGAACAGGATATGTTTCTATTATTCTTGAGACCAGTCTACATGATCATGACACCATTTCAAATGGGCCTGTTAAAGGGATATATACAATGGGTTGATGGACATAGAATCCAGTCTTGTGATGACTTCAGTCACAGTTTAGACAGATTTGTGCCTTCCTGTGGCTGCAGTGAGGTGTGAATATAGAGACGATGCTTTTGCTCTCCTGTTCTGTCTGGACAATAGTCCAATATGGTGATCATCTTGGGAGCAGAGGGTTGACCTATGACACACTTGAACAGGTTTTATAATAACTGTTTGGAACTGCTGCTACAGCCTTAAGATAGAATGATGGTCACCAAAGAATATGGCCACCTCTGTGGTTTCCTCCAACCTTTCAGTGGCTCCATTGTTTTTAGTCATCTAAATATTTTCTTTGAGGAATGAAGCATTTACTGCTTCAGACTGAAAATATAGCATTTCAGTTTGAAATGATCAATTGTGTATAAAAGCACTTCCTTTATAGGGTATATGTTTCACATATTCCATGACATTATACAAGATTTGCATGTTTATTTTTTCAAACTACACATTAAATTACCTAAGTATATTAAAAAAACTCTTATCTCTAATGATTATATTTTAATTTAATATTTTTATTCATATTTTGATGATCCATGCTTAAGTTTTGGTGAGGAATATAATAATTACTATAAGCAAATAATTAGCCCTACGTAGGCTAGTAGTTAGTGTACCTGACTACTATTCCAGCAGGCACATCCTTAAATGTTTCTATGTTATATTCCTTGTGTAAGAGTTTGTATTGTGTACTAGAAAGCAACACAAGTCAAAAGCTTACAGGTTATCTCAGTCCTTTTTAATAAAAAATTTAATAAAAAAAATATTTTTGATGTGATTCCTGAGTTGCAGTTTATTCTGCCATTGTGATATATGTTGCTAATGTCCATGGTGGAGTTTAATTCTTATATCCATTGTGATTTTGTAAAAATACTTATGCCTGATAAATGATATGAAAATTCAAAATATTTGCTTTATTTCAGTTAGCAAGCCAGTTTTTGCAACCAGATGAAGTCAGCAGAATGTATATATCTCAAGCTCAAACTCTTGAGGAACAGGGCAAATATAAAGAAGCTGAGAAGTAAGCATTTCTAATATTTCTGTTTTTCTTCATTTCAGCTACTGAATAGTAGTTTCAATATGCAACAATATTTGATTTATGCAATGTTTCATAACTAGTTTTTCTCAGTAATAATGTAGTATAGAGAAGCATGAATAAAAAAAATTAAAGGTTATCGGCGAAAAAATTAAAGGTGTATTACCAAGATGTCTGTTCAGAACAGGAGAGTAAAACTTTGAAGCCCCATTTCAGTTTTAAATGCAAAAAGGGAAAAACTGCACAAAGTTCTTAGTTTTTCTTCACTCCATTAATAGTTCAGGATCATTTGCTGGAGCAGTTCAAATTCCTTTCAGTCTGGCCCTATATGTAGCCATTTAGATAGGAAAGAAAATGGAAATGTGGACAAAAAAGTAAAGGTTAGAAAAGAATGTGATAAAAATATGTAAACTAATTATGTAAAACAAAATAATGTGATTTTTTTTTAATTCCAACTGAAAGTGTTATCTCCTTTTCTTTAAATTGGGCCTCTGTGGCAAACAGCTGCTTTATTTATTTATTTATTTTTTTTTTATTTTATCTGTTGTTATGTACCCACTAATGACTCTGATGAGGATCAGAAGGATGGGTTTTATGAACAACTTCAGGATATTTTGAATTCTGTCCAGGAAGGAGATAATGCAATGATTTGCATTCTGTGTCAATAGCTTTTTTTAAGAAAATAAAAGATTTAAGATTAAGTGCTATTTAAGAGATAAAATAATTTTTTTGTAGTTGGATGAAATAGCATGATTCACACTTTTCAAATCTCTGAAAAGTTTTAATTGTGCCCTCTAACCCTTCCAGTGTCCAGAACATATATATCTGTCTTTAGTACAATAAAAGAAAACGATTTAAAAAAAAATAAAAATTGCCATTTTAAAAATTTTTTTAATAGATATAAAAATATGTAATTTAAGCTTGATAAATAATATATACCCACAACCTCCTGATAACATGTCAGGTTCTCTAGCCACTGAGCTACCAGCCACTGATCAAGATCTGTAATTGATGCTATGAACTTTCTACCAGCAGTACACAATTCTCCATGTCTCATGAAGGTATTTGTCTCAGCTGTTCTCAGCCTCAAGAAACAATGACAAGCATGTCATGAAGATGGTAAGTACATTCTGAGTGTACAGTTGTTTAAATTGAAGAGATATTTTCCAACATATTTAATGAATGTTAAGGAAGATCTCACTCTGAAATTAACGTTGATCAATTTTGGAGGAAAAATTGTCATGAGCCAGGTGGGATACGAACCCATGACCTCCTGATAACATGTCAAGTGCTCTAGCCACTGAACTACTGGCTTCATATATCAAGCATCATATATCATCATATATCATCAAATCATCAATAATCAAGATCTCCTCTAATTGTTGCTATGAACTTTCTCCAGCAGTACACAATTCTCTGTGTCTCAAGAAGGTATTTGTCCCAGATTCTTTCAACCTCAAGAAACAATGACAAGCATGTCATGAAGATGGTAAGTACATTCTGAGTGTGCAAATGTTTAAATTGAAGAGATATTTTTTAACGTATTTAATGAATATTAAGGAAGATATCACTCTGATATGTTAGCAGGAGGTCATGGGTTCATATACCACCAGGCTCAAGACAAATTTTCCTCTAAAATTGATTGACGTTAACTTCAGAGTGATATCTTCCTTAATTATTAGATAATATTTAATTGCAATCTTTCACAAGAAAATTCTTAAACATTCTGGCTCATTGAGAATTTTTCAGCATTGGAAATATTCTCCAAAAGGTATTTCACAAATTTTTCATCACTAAGTAATATAAATGATGATTATTAAACAGTACTGAAAGAAAACAATGGGAAAATAAAAATAATTATGTATTTATTTGTGAAGTAAACAATTATTAATAAAGATATAATCTTACAGACTTTTCATATCAGTTGATGAACCAGATTTAGCCATTACCATGTATAAGAACTTGAAACAGTATGATCAGATGATGAGATTAGTTCGTCATTATCATCCTAATCGAATGCAGGACACTCATCAGCATCTTGCTAAGGTAAATGTTTTAATATAATGTTTTTTACTGCAAGTCTGCTCATAAATATTTATTTTTACAAAATTTAGCAGCAAATAACAGTATCATATTTTGTTAATATCATCTATTAAAAATTAAGGAATTCATTTTTTATACTTCAATAAGCAAGCCAGATCTAGAAAAGACAAATAAGAGGCTGGCAAGAGGCTGGTTGAACTAGAATGAACCAAAATACCATTCCAGTGGGAGTTTTTTCCCTTCTAGGATGAAGGGTTGGGTTGTTTTACTTCTAAGTGGCACTGTTTTGCACACCATGGGCTAAATGGCCAGGTCACATGGACCCTGAAGGCTCAGAAAAGGTTGGGGGCACTGGAACAGCTGTTGGGAGACAGATGGTAACCTCCCGTCAAGGCCATCCAGCGTGTTCTTTGACGTGCACAGGGTATTTTTCCCGCGCATGGGGCCATGGCTTAATATCCCATCTGATGGACGGCGGCCTTTCCAAGCCCATCTTGTCCCCTACTGACTGTGGGCAGGGCAGGGAATTAGGATGAAGGGAAAGAGGGAACTGATAGTTATGTTAAAAACATTTTGCAAAATGTATATTTTTTCTATTTTCTTTCACTTTTTTGGTGTTAAAATTATACAGGGTGGATATGACTCCTTTGCCTGCCCCTCCTCTCTCTCTCAAAAAACGTTTGTACATCAATTGAGTTGTTTTACCTCTGAGTAGCATATTTTTTTGCACACAATGGACTAAATGGCCACTTCACAAGGGTTCAGTGCAAACTGGAGAAAGGGATCCACTGGGCAGCTTTTAGTAGACAGATAAAAACATCCTGCAAATACCATCCAGTATGTTTTTTAGTTGCACAAAGGCATTTTCTTGCATGCCATGGCTTAATGTTCCATGTGACAGACAGCAGCCTTTCTATGCCTATCAGTGTTCCCTTTCTCATCAAGAGTAGGATGATGGTTACAAGAGATAAATCTCAATGCTGGTTCAGTTGGAACTCAAAACTGGGAACTGCAGTTTGTGTGTGAACTGCAACTTGCCTTGTACATCAGTTAATAAATATACATTTTCATATAACTTAATGTCCCAATTTGTTTTAATGGCAGAAAATTAGTTGATAAACTATCACTACTTCTGCCAATATATACATAATATTGTTAGCACTGAAAAGCTGTATCAGCATATATATATATGCAAGAGTGGTAATTTCATCACATTGCTATAGCTTTTCATTCATGGGGTGGGGGATGGCTCAGTAGGTAGTGGCCAGGCTCGTAATCTGCAGGTTCGAATCCCAGCTGGGTCAACATTGAGATTTATCTCCACAAAATTCACCGCCTTGCCCATGGTCAGTAGGGGACACCAATTGGCTTGGAAAGGCTGCTGTCCTTTGGATGGGACATTAAGCCGTGACCCCGTGTGCACGAGAGCCATACCCTTGCACATTAAAGAACACACTAGATGGCCTTGACGGGAGGCTACCATCGGTCTCCCAACAGCTGTTCCAGTGGATCCCTTTCCCCAACCTTCTCTGAGCCTTCGGGGTCCATGTGACATGGTCATTTAGCCTATGGTGTGCAAAAAAGTGCCGCTCAGAGGTAATACAACCCAATCTATCACGCTGGGGGATACCATTTCATACGCTTACAACATGGACACGTAATTCAGCGATGATCATTGCATGCTATGATCCATGGAAGAGTCTTTGTCCAATCCAGTCCCAGACATGCTTGATTGGAGACAAGTCCAGAGAGCATGTTGGCCAAGGGAGTTGGTGCATTGCCTGAAGAGCATGTTGAGTTGCTTGGTCGGAGTGGGGTGAGTGTTATCCTGTTGGAGTATCACATTTGGGATTACACTCAAATTGGCAGGACGACTGGCTGTACGATGTCACTGGTGTATGTATTGCTAGAGTTAGTCACAAGAGTGATAACTAATCACTCCCCACACCATGTTGTCCAGTGTAGGCCCTGTGTTGCTGGTGGATGCACAATGGAAGAAGCCACTCACCTTGTCACCTTTGGACTCCTAAATAACCATCAGACACTCCTAGGCAGAATCGGCTTTCATCACTGAAGACCACATACTGCCATTCTTCCCTCCAAAGAACTCGTTCTTGACACCACTGAAAATGTGCTTGACAGTGACGAGGTGACAGTGGTAATCGTGCCAGCGGTACTCATAGTCCTACTTCCAAAAGATGATTGCGTATCATTCTTGTAGATACCCTTGGTATGACAGAAGATCGAATTTGTGATGCCATAGCCATCCACTCTGCCACCACCACCCTCCTGATACAATGATCCTCTCATGAGTCTGTAACTCTGTGTTGTTCGTAACCATGTCTGCTAGTGTGTGAATGCTCGTCTGACCATCGACGTCACCATCATACCACTGCCGATACCTCTCGTCCAAAGCGATGTGCAGTTTGATGAAAAAACCAACCTGCTTCTCGAAGACTTACTATATGATCTCACTCAAACTTCACCAGCTGAACAAATGTTATGCGGCTGCATTGTCCAGGTATGGTAGCTTCTTCAAAGAGCACTGAACAGCACAACACAAGACAAATAACTTCTTTCTTCACGCCCTAGTCCTTAAATACATGCTGTGTACATTTGCATGTTGTCGTCCTCAGTGACATCATTATTTCATCCAATGACTGTCAATCTTGGATCATTGTTTCTGCTGCTCTTAAATATTAACATATTATAATATGACATTCCTTCTGGGTGTTCTTTTTTCAATTTCCACCACTGTATTTAAACTTTAGTTTTCATTTCAGTAGTTTTATTTTTATATAAAGAACTAAGGATTTTGTCTCTTAATATTTAAAATTATAAATAATGATTTAAGTTTTTTAAAGGGAAGTAGATATTTCTACACAAAGGACATAAATAACTTGAAAGCTCTATCAGGCTTTATCTGGTTTCTGATACAACTTATAAATTCATCCATAAGGAGGAACTTTTTTTTAAGTTTTTGTTTACAATTTTTTTAGTGTTGCTGTCTTTTATTTTAATAACTAGAATTATTTATTTTTTTGATGTCAGGAACTTGAAGCAGAAGGAAATTATAGGCAAGCTGAACAGCATCACCTTGCTGCTAGTGACTGGAAGGCTGCTGTTAACATGTATCGTAATCTTGATATGTGGGAAGAAGCTTATAGGGTAAATATTTAATGTTATTTAATTAGTAAAATCAGAACTATATAAAAAAAAATGTGAACCTCTTATTTTTTTATTGGATAGATTACTGTTTCATTGTGTTTTTTATCTTGTTTTGCCCCCACTTGATTTTATAAAGCTTTGTTCTTTCATTATATTGTGCTCTTGCTGAATATACAGGGTATCCATAAATTATTCACCCCATTATAAGTCTTAATAAATTCATTATTATAGGAACTATCTTAAAACAGTGTGCAATAATTAATAACACAACTCAAGACTTTTTTTTCTTTATTTCACAGACCATCCTCTAAGGGCACAATGACAACAGTTAAGGAGAAAGCAATGTATGTGCTGTGGGAAACCAAATCTCCAATTACTGTACAGAGACATTTTTGAGAAAAATATCAGAAAACTCCACAAACAAGCAATCACTCAAACAATGGCTGAAACAATTTCAAGAAACTGACAGTGTGATACATCAGAAAGGAACTGGTAGGCCTAGTGTGCCTGAAGATAGGATAGCAAAAATTCAATGATGTGTTTATCCGAAGTCTTAAAAACTCCATCTGCTGGGCAAGCTGCGAATTGCAAATACCATGTTCAACAGTGCATAAAGTAGTTCACAAGAGGTTGAAACTTTATGGCTAAAATTGTACCTTGCAGAAATTTCTACCAAATGACAAACCCCAACAGATACAATTTGCTGTGACATTCTTGACCGTATTGATGAAGATGAGCATTTTTTGAACAATGTCGTTTTCAGTAATGAAGCGACATTCCATCTCTCTGGTAAAGTCAATAGACACAATTGCCATATATGCAGATCAGAATATCTGCATGAATTTATTAAAAACGAATGCCACAGTCCCAAGATAAATGTTTGATATGCTCTCCCCCAAACGTGTGTGTGTGTGTGTGGGGGGGGGGGGGGGGGCTCAGTCGGTAGCGCGTCAGGCTCGTAATCTGTAGTTCCTAGGTTCGCGGCCCAGCTGGGTCAGCATTAAGATTTGTCTCCGCAAAATTCCCTGCCCTGCCCACGGTCAGTAGGGGACACCGATGGGCTTGGAAAGACCGCCGTCCGTTGGATGGAACGTTAAGCTGCGGCCCCGTGTGCGGGAGAGCCATACCCCAGAACACGCTGGATGGCCTTAACGGGAGGCTACCATCTGTCTCCCAACAGCTGTTCCAGTCCCCTCCCCCAACCTTCTCTGAGCCTTCGGGGTCCATGTGACCTGGCCATTTAGCCCATTGTGTGCAAAAAAAGTGCCGCTCAGAGGTAAAACAACCCAACCCAAACATGTGTGATTGGGCTATTTTTCTTCCGTGAGAACACTGTGAAGGCTACAAATTACCTAAATATGCTTGAATTATATACTGCATCTCAGTTTGATGATATGCAGCCGTGTGTGTTCTTTTAGCATGGGGCACTACCACACTAGGGATTAGAAGTGTATAGGTTCCTCAGTGAAAAGTTCCCTTCTTGTTGGATTGGGTGAGATGGCCTTATTCTATGGCCTTCTCACTCCTCTGATATCATGTCTCTGAATTTCTTTTTAAGGTATAAACATAAGGACATATAGTATAAAAAACATAAAAGACATAATGTATGCAAAGAAGGTTAATAACATCACAGAATTAAAACACCAGATTTAAGAGACATGAGCTTCCATCACACAAGACATGCTTCTTATTGTTTGGAATGAGATTTCTGTTGCCTTGATGTTCTGCGTGCAACTAATGGGGCTCGTGTGGAAGTTTACTGAATTCTGGTTTACTGAATATTTTTACTGAACTGTGGTAATCTACTTAAAGCAAAAATGTCTTGTGTTAATTACCACAAAGTGTTTTAAGATAGCTTCTAAAGTAACAAATTTATTAAGGCTTATAATGGGGTGAATAATTTATGGACACCTTGTTTATATATATTTATATGTTGCACTATAAATGTATTCGCATGTTTGAACACAAACTCATAAGAATTTATGTAACAATTGCACTGTTTGACATGACGAGGGTTGGAATTAATATATAAGTAAAATATCTTCATTTGCTTCAGTAGTTTTGGAGCCTCTAGGGGAGTATATTACAATTTTGGTAGCATTCCATTGCTGATATCTTACAGTGATAAGTACTCCAATGTTCTGCAGATTTTTTAAGCCCATAACACATATGCAATCCTGTTGGTGCATGGAAGAACATTACAGCATTTAAGTAAGGCTTAGAGGAAATGATGAACAGTACATCTGGTATTTTGCCAACATACGGGACTTAACCCACATCTCTCCAGAACCATGCCAGAGTATTCTACCACTGAACTAATGCCAGCTCATCTTGGTGCCAATGGTTGGGACCAAAATCATCAGTGAAGAGTTTAAAGTCTTAAAATTAGTGGAAAAAAGATTAGCTGGCATTAGTTCAATGGTATAATACTCTGGCATGTTTCTGGAGAGATGCTGGTTCGAGTCCTGTATGTCAGTGAAATTTTTTTCACAAAATATTTATTGATAGAATGACATTAAAAAGGCAACGGTAATACTGTGATTGTCATCTATGTTTAAAATTGTAGTTGAAAATGAAGAGCAAGGTCAAAATTAAAGATAATTTAGATAGAATTCATTAAGAATAAATTTGGGGGAAAGGAAATCAAAGGGGAAAAAATTTAAAGGGAAAAAACCTTCAACAAGTCGATACAAATTCAGGGTCAGATGACAAACAATCAGCAAACAAAGCAAAGCCAAAATACAGTACTTGCCCAGAAGTGAGTGAGGCTGGCGATAAGTCGAAATCTAGTTAATATGCTTGATTTCCCAGCACAATACCTAGAACAGTGATAATGTCAGCTTTAGAATTTCTGTTGGAGTTTTCGTTTTGAAATGCTATCTTATATTAATGTTTTATATTTCCTCTTCTTCAAGCATTATTTCAAGTGGGAAATATTTTATATAGTTTGACCAGTTGTCATTTGGAGGTCTTGTAGGATTTTTGGCCAGGAATATAAAAAAATCTAGTTGTGCATCAAGGATTTTGGGGTTTGAAGTTTGAGGGTCTGCTTTCGCTGGTGGAGAGGTCCTTGGTTGACTAATTTAGAATGGTGTTATATAGGTTCTTGAGGTCTAAGCTTTAAGCTTGGATATTTTTTTTCAACTTCTTCAACATCAATAAATGAACTTTCAGGTTCAAAGGTGTTGTAGCTTGTTACACTATGTATGGAATCAAGATTTTCTTGCAGTTCTTATTTTTTAAGTTTTTTCATTATTTTAATTTGCTTCGTTTTGTGCTTTTTCTTCTTGTATTGCTTTTGTTATGACATCTGCAAAACTACTAGGAGCTGGTTTTTTGAGTATTTCAATTTCATTTAATGGACACTGCATAAAAATGTCCTGATTTTTTAAAACTGCACACATTTGATAACTCCTTATATTCTATAGTACAATTCAATGTTTTTATCCTGACAAAATTCGGTATATCCTGCAATAAAATCATCTTGACTATTTTAGTACCTGTTTTTTTTTTTCTGATGTTCTTGCTTGAAAAATTGATCTTCAATACTTTTGATTTTGTCGCAGTTTTGAAGCACCTTTTTTTTATATCGTTGTTGATAAAGAATGGAAGTTTTGAGATATAAACAATTCTGATGGGAGTTCCTATTTGATTGATTTCTATAAGTATATCATTTAATTTCTATCCTTTTTTTCTTAAATAATCGATCTGAGGTTTCGTCACTGTTGAGCAGCACTATCATTTTGGAGTGGTTTGTACTTTGGGCTATGTCAAATTTTATTCAGTATTAATAGTATTTAAAACACTGAATACAGTAGTACCTTGCTTTATGACATTTTGCTCTACAGCGATCTACTCATACGATTTTCAATTACGATCAATGCCTATTGTTACGACACTGCACGTGCTCATACAATGGTTTTAGCGACATGATGCTGCTGTGAATCAACCAAAGCTGGGTAAAGCGAGATGACTACATAATAAAAATGGCCCAGTGTTAATATACAATGCTGAAATATAGCAACAGTAGCACCATTGGCTATATATTTCATCGAGCAATACTTTGCCATGCTGCAAAACGTTTTATTTAACTCGCCTTCTTGAAAGCTGATAGCAAACAATGCTATCTAATTGATGAAAATGTATCAAATTATGTTTTTTAATGTATGACTGATATTTAAAATGTCTTATATACATCATTGCATTATAACAATTTTTTAAATAAAATACAAATATAAAAATTTATTGTTAAAAACTTTATTACAGTGCTGACATAAAATTTTGTTGGAAAAATCAAGTTCAGCTGTCTTATATTTTAATCACTTCAGAAATTTCTCATGTTTTAATTTCCACTTTGAAAAGAAAGTGTAATAAGTTTGAAATATTAATAGAAAATATATTTTCCTACAAACCATGATATATACCCATCATATTTTAAAACTATACTCAGAGTTCAACTTTTATTCTATTATTAATATTTGTTCTTTTAAAGCTTAAAAACCTATGAATTTGCATTTTGGAGTTTGCTAGTGGACTTAAATTAGTGTCAATGTGTAATTGTAGCTCTCTTATGTGAAAGCTAAAGTAGGTGAAAACAGAATTGTTGCCTTTGTTATTATTTTGTAGATTTATTTTGATGTTTTGGCTGCCAAGTTTTTTGGTATGAATAAATTTTAATGATATGTATGGTGCAATTTGAATGTAACTGGACTAAACTGTTACTATTTCTACAGGTAGCAAAGACAAATGGAAGCCCTATAGCAGCCAAACAAGTAGCTTATTTGTGGGCTAAGAGTTTAGGAGGTGACTCTGCTGTCAAACTGTTGACAAAATTTGGACTATTGGAAAGTGCAATTGATTATGCAGCTGAGAATTGGTAAATATGTAAATGCTATTTTTAATGTTATAAATTAACAAAAATCTCTAACTGCTCAACTCTATACAAGACCTCTGAAATAAATCTAATATATATAGAATGTCTGGAACAAATGAACTAATATTCTAATTTCTAGAAGGGATAATTCTTTTTTAATGTGTGTAGAAGCAAACGTTTTCATCATATGGTTTTCATTCGTAAATATTTAAATTGTTCAATGTTAGACATGGCTACACTTTGTCACCTTTTCATTTAGTTTGAGTATCAATTATGAGAAAAGCTTTTCAAAGAGGTGATTAGAACTTTAGGTGGTTTAGAGATCAGAAAATATCAAAGTTAAATTATTTACTGCCTCCAGATATGTTCCATGCATCAGAGTGCTCAGAAATTTTTATATTTTCGAAGGGAGTGGGCAGAAAATTATACTTTTTTCAGTAGAGTCTGGAAACTCCCAAAAAAATGGGGGAAGGGGGTCAGGTGATTTAGTTTCTGGTAAAGAAATTTTTGGAAAGTAAAGAAAATACTCAATTTAATGGTATTTTTGTAGCTGAATGGTCTTTTCAGAGAGGTTCTTAGAATTTAAAACAAAAATGAACTAGCTTTCTGCCCTCCTGCAAACAAAAGTTATTGAAATAAGCTTAAATGTGTCCTTTTCAAATTCTTTGCAGGAATAGCTGAAATTTTAAGTTCTTCGTAATCTCAAATTGGATTCATTCTCAAACATGGCATTTTTTTTTTGGGGGGGGGGGGATTTCCAAAAATTGTGAGTATTAAAATATATAAAAATTAAAAAAATTAAACATTAAAATTACAGTATGAAAGATCAAATCAAAGATTAAAAGGATTGTAATGCATTACATAAATACAGTAAATGCTTGTTACAAGATTGAAGGAACTGTGAAAAAAGGTTTGCTCTAATAGACATCTCATTATATGAGATAGGCCCTTGATTTTTACTTATTTGTAGAAAAACACAAAATATATTTGCAGTAAAATAATTTAATGAGTCACAATATGAAAATCGCCAGTCAAAAAGTATTATAAAACTCCAGCCAGAGAATTGTTGATTACACAACAGTGAGTGGTAACATGCTAGTATAATCATACCAACCTCACTACTATAAAACAGCATCTGTCAAATTGTTCTCAAGTGCTCTTGGCTCATTGACAACAAAGGCCAAGTTATGCCTAAGCTGCCAAACCATTGATATTTAAAAGACTGAACAAATTCAGTCTGAAAATTAAAACAAATTTTAAAACAAAAAAATTGCCTTGCTTTATTGAATGTATTAATTGAATCCATTAAATAATTTCACAGCAAAGTCTTTCATTAGAGCTAGTGATTAAGTAGAGTTGATGATAAATGCAGAGGAGCTTAAAGTGATGAAGAGCTTCCTGGTTCATCACATCATCTGGTAACATTCAGCTGTCTTTCATTTAACATTTAAATGTAATTTTCATAACTATCATTTTTATAAAATTGGAATACTTAAGTCTAAGAAACTTTATTTTTTGTCATTGTATATTAATAAATTCTTTTATTTTTCCAGTGCTTTTGAGTTTGCTTTTGACTTAGCTCGAACATCAATGAAGCATAAAATGCCTGATATCCATCTCAAGTATGCCATGTTCCTTGAAGATGAAGGAAAATTTCGAGAAGCAGAAGTGGAGTTTATTAAAGCAAATAAACCTAAAGAAGCTGTTCTTATGTTAGTATTTATTTATTTATTTATTTAATGTGCTCACAACAGATCAATGATCCAATAGCAGTAGGAGTTTTAACATATGCCATCCAGCAGTTGTGATGATTAATATTTATTTCATAATATTTTTTAAATAAAATATTTTTGAAAAATATGGTAACCTATAGTTATATATATAACTATATATATAACTGTAGTTATATATAGTTTTTATGTGTTGGAAATTCTGCAGCATCTTCATGACTTGGGCCTAGATGTTTATGTTGTAAAAATTATAAATATTCAAACTTTATATTTCTTAATAGAAATTGCATTGTGTCATCTGTCAGAAGCCTTATTTTTGAAATTAAAATTTTGCATTGCAAGATATGATGTATGCAAATTTAAATTTGACCCTTCTTCAAGTGTGAAATTTTTTTCAATATCAACAACTAATAGTGAACTAACTAACATCTTGAAATTTTTAGCCAAAGTATAAAATCTTGTAAGTTTGTCTAAAGACATTTTTAACTTTGCGTTTATGTTTTCTGTAGTTTCTAGTATTTTTATTGCTGGTGTCATACCCACATGCTCATGGGTACGACACTAGCAATAAAAGACTCTCCTGCAGCCTCCACTTGGCACCATTTCTGGAAATGAGCTACTGTGTTCTTCCCTTCCCTGTTCCCAATCTTTTTGCATCATCATGCTGATCTTTGATATGGAAATATGTTATGAGCAAGCTCCGCTAAAGGAGAGGAAAGCTTAGAACTAGAACTTACTTCGGCTCATCCCCATTTCACTTCTTTATATCTGTCATGTCATATGCATCATGCTAATGGCACTTGTACGTCATGAGAGGACAGCCACCAATAGAAAAAAATTATGATCTCGTCAGATGTCTCACTGGACTCCCCACCACCACCAATGACAGAAAAAAAAAACTCTCAAGCAGCTGTTGCCATAGAGGTCTTACAGGAGCCTGTCAGTTTATATGCCATAGTAGAAGGTCTGTGATGATGACAGGACCTCAGCAGAAAAACAACACAACATCCATGCCTTACTCAGGGCTCCACTCAGCCACAGGATGGCATTAGGAATGCTTAAATGTAAAGCACATGGCTCTTAGAGTGACTGGAGATGGACTTCTCTTCGAGTTTGGCAGCTGTAAGGAGCAGATGTGTTATCATTCATAGAATTATGCTACTGGTTGAAATGAAGCAAGGAGTTCATCAAGTCAGTGCAAGTAAATTAAACTGGTGGAAAAAGAAGCACCCATCCTGCCAGAACAGCTGATGGTTGGAACCAGGTCAGATATCTATTTTCCTTATTTTCTCTCTCTGTTCCCCATTCTCCTCCTCATTGCCTCATTTGTGTTGTAATGCATGAGCCATGTTAATAAGCAATCTGCCAACTTATTTTTGCTCTTTGAGAATTTGTAGTGTCAGTTTCAAGCTTTATTTTAGCTCCTGAGTTGCTGTGTATGTAGAAATCAATGTGAGTCCAAGGAGGCAAATAAATAATGCTATATTGTAACAAAGAAAACTATGTTTGTCTATTAAATGAGTTGTGTAATCTTGTTCAAAATCAGGCTAGTAAATGAACTCTTTAAAATTACGATCACGAGCCATTTCATAACTAAGAATTGAGTAAAAACCACAACGCTCCCCTTTGAAGTTATTCCCCCCCCCCCATTGTCCATCTCTCTTGACTGGGTGTATGACATTAGTACAATAATTAAAATCAGTCTTTTCAGTTTCTTTTTTTTAATGATACATTGGTAGCTTCATTAATAGTATGCTATGCTTTTAACTTGAAGTCCATAGTTTTGTGACATCATTTTAACCTTCCTTCTAATTCATCATTTTAATATTATAACCATTAAACATATATTGTAATTGAGTGTACTGCTTTTAACCTTGACCAATGTTTATATTTTAACTTCCACAACTTTACATCCGAGTCCCTTACACTCGGATGCTTTTATCTGATGATTCATTTTTAACTCCTGTCTTTAGCTTTTTGCGTTTTACTTATATTTAATGTTTTTATCTTTTGATATTTAGACTTGTTTTTATTCTATGGGTCCTATACACTCATTGTTCCTTTTTCAGATTTACAATTGTTTATTTTTTTATCCTAGTTTTTATACATATTTGGTATACACTTTTCTTTCTTGTGTCCTTTCCTTTTTCATTGCCTACATCCTCTTTGTGTGTTGCTTTTATTTTTGGTTATAGGTGTTGATGTCTTTTACCTTTTTATTTACCCTTATTTGATGCATTATGGCCTAAGATGTCAATGCACCATAAAACCCCAAACAACCAACCAACCAATCACCTTGAAGTTCACATTAGTGCCTCAGTGGTGTCAGTATCTTCTTTTCTGCACCCAACATATAGTAAACTAGGAGATATCAGTGGGCTTGTAAAAGCCATCATTTTACAACTGTGATGCTAAGCTATAGTCTACACTGAAATCCCAGTTTATTAGGTACACCTACCTAGTAGCATGCTGCACTTGCTTTGGCCTTCAGAACAGCCTGAATTCATTGGGGCATGGAACTTATAAGATGTTGGATGTATTGTGCAGAAATGTTGTACTATGCAGAAATGATTGTGTCATGCAGTTGCTATAGATTGGATGGTGGTACAGTCTCACTGTGAACAGCCCTTACCAACATTCGATACAGTGAACAGCCCATTCCAAACATGTTCGATAGGGTTTAGATCTAGGGACTGTGCAGGCCAATGAAGCAAGGAAAACTTGTCACATTTGTTTATGTAACCATTCGATGATGATATGTGCTTTTGAACAGGTGCATTACCATTCTGAATATGTCCATCTGAGTGAGGATAAACTATAGCCATGAAAAGATGAACTTGGTCGGCAATGATGTTCAAATACGGCATGGCTTTCAGACGTCCTTCGATGGATTTCAGGGGTGCCAATGTGTGCTAGGAAAACATTCCCCACACTTGCCTTTACTGTTGACACCAGAGAAGATGGCTCCATGGCCTCGTGTTGCTTGTGCCAAATTCTTATTTTTCCATCAGCATGATGCAAAAGAACTTTGATTTGTCTGACCAGGCTATCTTTTTCCAGTCCTCAACATTCCAGTATTGATGCTCCTGCACCCACTGGAGATACACTTTTGTGATCTTCACTGACAACATCAGAACTCGACATGGTTGGTAGCTGTTGTAGCCCATTCACAAGGTTTGATATGTGGTGTGTTCCAAAGTGACCTGCACACCAATGTTTAATTCTGCTATGATTTTCCTTGTTGTGACCCTGTTGTGTCAGTTTCAAGTTGTGCCTTGTTGTGACATCTGAAAGCCATGCCATATTTGAACATCATTGCTGACCAAGTTAATCTTTTCATGGCTATAGTTTATCCTCACTCAGATGGACATATTCAGAATGGTAATGCACCTGCTGAAAAGCACATATTGCATGATTCTCACCAGTCTCCTCTGACCCCTCTGATTCACAAACTGTTTTTATCCACAGAATCACCGATCACTGATAGTTTTTTACTTTTCGTACCATTCTCATTAAAAACTTGAAACAGTTATGCATGAAAAACCCAAGAGGACGACCATTTGGGAGATGCTAGAACTAGCATGCCTAGCACCAACTATCATGCCATGTTCAAAGTTACTCAGGTCGCTCATTTTGCCCATTCTGATGCTCAATCCAACTCTAACTGATGCTCGAAGAGCTGGTCTGCCTGATTTATACCGCATACCACAGTCGTAACGTATTACATGTTGGAATGAACCATTTATATGATGATATGATTTGTGAACTTTACTGGTTGTTGTAGTAAACAAGCATATTGTTGAAATATTTCAAGTATCACAGTGTAAACAGCTCTTTGTATTACAATGCTATATGCACATTTACTAATTCTGCATAATATGATTTAATATAAATATGTTGCAAAATGCTGAATTTCTATGTGTATAGCACAACATAAAGTAGTTCCATGTTTCCATCTGCAGCTTATCTGCTTTACACAGTCAGGGCAGCTCAGGAAGTTTTTGTCAGTGCATGTAGGAGTAACAGATGTACAAAATATTGACAATGAAAAATGTTTAGTAAAAGTATATCAACAACGAATGAAAAAAAAAATGGTAGGGGTATCACTATGATACATGAAAAGGGAACATTTCAAGGGTGCTACAGTTTTTTACCAAAAGATATAAATTTAAATCCCATAAAGGACTATGTAATGTGAAATAAAAATGTCAGTTTGATATTTGCATCATGATATTTTTTACATATGTTTATAATCATATGCTTACTTGAACATCTATTTATATTCTGATAGGTATGTACATAATCAAGACTGGGAGAGTGCTCAGAGAGTAGCTGAAGCCCATGATAAGGATTCAGTAGCAGATGTCCTAGTGGGACAAGCCCGCTTTGCTTTTGAAGGACAAGATTATCAGAGAGCCGAGTCTTTGCTTCTCAGAGCTCAGAGAGGTGATTTGGCTGTTAAATTCTATAAGGTATGTCCTTGAATTCTTTTTGTATGCAATTATTTACTTAATTCTGTAAACATTTTCATGGTATTATAATATATATATGTCAAAACTATCCAGAAAGATAGTTCATAAAATTGGTGGTCATAGATTTCAGTTACCTTATACTTAAGCTGCAACATTGCTTATAGTTTACTCTTGATATTTATTCTCTTCATAGAATTAGAATGTGGATTTTTATTTGTTAATCTTGGCCTAGCACTCAAAATTAAATGTTTTATATTTACTTAAAATAACCAAATTCTCTCCACCCTGCTCTCAGTCAGTGGGGGACACTGATGGGCTTGGAAACTTTCTGTCGGATGTAATGTAAAGCTGTGGCCCCATGTATGAGAAAGCTATACCTTGTACACATTTAAGAACACACTGAATAGCCTTAACAGGAGGCTACCATCTTTCTCCTAAAAATTGTCCAGTGTCCCCTTTTCCCCAACCTTCTCTGAGCCATTGGATCTCTGTTACCTGGCCATTTAGTCCATTGTGTTAAAAAAAAGTGTCACTCAGAGGTAAAACAACCCAAAGTTTGGCCTGATTTCATAGATCATGTAGAATATGTTGTTATAGCATGTGTTAAGAAAACAAGCTTTCTTGTTCTACTTCATTCAATGCAACCTAAGATTTGTAGTTTATAAAACATAATAAATACAAAAATAACTTCTGGATCCAAACCCAAAAATATCTATACATGTCTGAATGATTTTAGTAGCAGACTAAAAATATTTCTTTTTCTCTGACTGAATCATTTTTTGTTGTTTATAAATAAAAGAAATCAGATTACTTGGCACTGAATGTTAATGAGTTACCCAAGTTGATACTCCTTTTATTTGCCACTAGCTGAATGGCACCTGGTGCTGCCCAGGTGTCACTTTTGATCTGTATATTCTTATTTTCATTGCACTGAAGGTAAGTTTTGTAAGTACTGTTTTGTAAGTAAGTTTGTTGTACCCCCCCCTTCCACCTCAACCTCTGGCACTTTACATAGATTAAACACAAAGAAAATTCCCAGTGTTTGTTTGAGTCATTGCTGATGTCAGTGCACTCTCTCATAGCTGATGGCTAGTTTACACCTAAACTATCGAGATTTTTATTTCCGTTACGACAGATTTTGTTGCCCTATGGCTCCTGTGATACTATACCACATGGTTGAAATTTCCTGCCCTCTTTCCTCCATGTCCCCAGTGGTTGGTTTAAAAATCAGGTACCTACTTGGCCCATGACTTCATTTCTACACAAATTGTCACTTCTCGAGCAATTTCCACACAAAGAATTCCCAGTGTTGCAAAGGTCATTGCTGACTTAGCACATGCTTCCATAGCCCATGGCTTTGCCGCAAACTATCAGGGTTTTTATCTTGACAGATTGTGGTGTTATGCCAGGTTGATTCAATAATCGTTACTTGTGAAAAGAGTGTTTTGATTCTAAATATATTCAGACTGGGTTAACATATGGTATTTCATTTATGTTTAAACTCAGTTCTTAAAATATTTTAGCTAAAAATATGTTTGAGTTATTCACTTTAATAACATTTTAAGTACACTGTCAGAAATTGCATATATCATAGAAAAGTGACAGATACCAGAGATAAAAAAGTATTGTTTGTTCCCTTTAATACAGTTATTAATATGCACTTAAATATAATAATTAAAAACTTAAATTCTAAGCTCATGAAGTATGGTTAAAAATGTGCACAATGCATTATACTTATCTGATTTTGTATTGATTAATTACACTGAAGATTATTTGAACTCATTGCAGTCTAATATTTAAGAAATATTAATCAAAGCTTTGAAGGTATTACATTGCTGAAAAGATTTCATTAAACTAGTCAGTTGTTCTAATCTTAGCTTTTTGCATTGGTTGCAATGATTTTTATAGTGTACTACTTAAAGTTTTTAAAATTATTTTTTCATAGTTAAAGTCAATATTTATAATTTTACAGGTTGTTGAGAATAGAGGTAAATAACTGGTTGTGTAATTTTTTTGTTCATGCAACATTGTAGGATGCAGGAATGTGGAGTGATGCACTAAGAGTTTGCAAAGATTATATGCCTGCAAAGTTATCACAGTTACAAGAAGAATATGAAACTGAAATGTCTGCCAGTGGAACCAAGTTAGTAAATAATGCTCTTGTTTTTAACATCTATTTTGATACATTGTCTCAACCTATTTTTTACCATTATTCAGCAAGTGCCAGCAGGAATACATTAACAGAAATGGAAAACAAGAAAATGGAATTATTCTGGAATAAACTTTATGTAGCTTGAAGAATTATAGCATAAGTATTATAGTATGTATAAGAAGCAAACTGAACAAATTATTAGGAGACATTATAATGTAAAGTTGAATAAATATATGCTTTGTTTTAATTATATAGTTATTAGTATTAAAATCACACCTAAATGGCCTTGATGGGAGACTGTAATCTATCTCCTAACAGCTGTCCAGTTAGGAGATGGTCCTTCGATATATATTTCCTAACGGGATCCCCTACCCTGAGTCTTTTGTGTCTTTGAGATCTGGCAATTTAACCTGTTGTGTGCAAAAAAAAAAACTCCACTTGAAGTAAACAGAAGATAAACCAACTTCACTTTCAGGCAAAAATAATAATAAAAACCCATAATTTTCAATCTATTTTTATCAGCTGACTCTATTTTGCAATTCACTGTTTAACCCTATCACAGCACAATTAAATGTAAGTTCAGAAAGCTACTAATAAAGGATAGTAAGAGGGGAGTCTTAAAAATAATGAGACTACTTATGCTACTCAGTATTTAAGGATTCCTGAGGCTTGGGCACTGTTCCTTTTAAAAGTAGCTCCCTTCACATGCTATGTAGTTTTTTAGCACTCCATACACTTACCAAACAAGTGTAATAAGCCATTTTCAGACATCTTGACCTAGAGTAATGGCAGTGGCTTTTTTCACTTCTATGTCAATGCTGAATTTCTGTCCTCATAACACATACTTGATATATATATGTACACTTTTTTTTTTCACTGTTATTAGCACAGGAGTTTTTTCAAATGTTCATATAATAATAATGTCTTCAAGATAAACACAATATATCAGGAAAATCATACTATCCATAACATAAGATTGATATCACCTTAAAAACACTGGTATAGATGATGCATTTTGTGAAAATTTCTTGTTACTAGAGATGCACTGATGAGAAACACTGAAGAAAAGTCAAATAAAGTTAGATTTCATGAAGCATTATTCACACTTACAGTTCAAGTAAATGAAAATAAATAGTTGTTTCTTTATCAGTGAGCTTGGTTGCTTTAATACAAGAACATAGTAGATTCACTATTGCAAAAATCGTGTACAATAATAACAAAGAAGTAACTGAAATACATCATATAAAAGTAGTAGGATCTAGATTTTGAAACATACAATATGTTCTTTGTTAGCAAAATGGTGGTAGTTTCCGTGTTACAGATTTTTTTTTATTTTCCGTGTTAGATTTTATACACTGGGCTTTTAAAATATCATAATGTTCTTTGGAAGATAAATATGATAAATTTATTTCTATATATATATTTTTTAATGTATTATATATATAACAAGTATTTATCTAGTTAGTTGCTTATAATATATTTTTCTTAAATATTTTTCCCTTATATGTTTGCCTTAAAGATATCATTATTATCTGAACATTTATAACAACTCCTACGAAAAATATCAGTGAAAAGAGTGTATATATATATATGTATAATTCACATTTAAGCATTGGAAATGTTCAAAAATCACATAGGGTAATCACTGGACTGTAGGGTAGGTATTCCACTGGTGTGCTGGCACTTCCATCATTACGTTGGTTTGAATTGTTTACCTCTGAGTGGCACTTTTTTGCATACAATGGGCTAAATAGTCAGGGCTCAGAGAAGGTTGTGGGGAGGGGACCCATTGGTCAGCTGTTGGGAGACAGATGGTAGCCTCCTGTCAAGACCATCTAGCATGTTCTTTAATGTACACAGAGTGGATCTCTCCCACATACAGGGCTACACTTTACATCCCATGTGAAAGACAGCAGTTTTTCGAAGCCCATTGATGACTGAGAGCAGGGCGGGGAGTTTTGCGGAGATAAATCTCAACACTGCCCAGGTGGGACTCAAACCTGGGAACTGCGGTGTGTCATCAAGAACTCTGGTCTTTTTTTCTTTCTTTTGATGTTCCTTAAATGAGATTTAAGTGTGTTTGCATAATAATCCTCATTTTTCTTCTGAGGTTGAATCACAATTAGCTTCTGAGGTATCCAGTGAAGATAATGCTGAAGAATAATTCCTTTTTGAGTTAAAAAATAATATATGCATCCCCACTCATGATGATATTGCAAAGCAAATTTTCTTTGGTGGAGACAAGTCTTTGTTGTTTAGATTCCAAGTCAAAATGTCTAATCCAAGACTCATCACAGATGATTATAGATGAGAAAAAGTCAGAGTTTTGTTCAACAAGAGCCACATTCATTGACAGAATTCCATATGCTTTTTTTTTTCTGCTCATCACAGGCCACGAGAAACCTACCTTGCAGACACTCAATACCTGCTTAATTCTGTGTTAACAATATGGTGAACCCTTTCTAATGACACATTTAAACTGCCAGACAATTCACTTAATGATAATCTTCTGTCTTTCTTCAGTAGTTGTTCAGTTTTATCAATATTCACATCTGTGACAGCAGTGCTGGTTATCCCATTTCAAAATTCATCAGCGCATTTTATTTCTTCAGTATTTAAAATACTTTTACTGACAAAACATTATAGCTTGATGCATTGCTTCTGTTCGCTATGCATTCTTAACATCTCTAATGTTTCTTGGCTGTTTTTTTTTCTGAGCTTCACACATCTTTGTCTTAAAGAATATGAAATATTGGTCTGCACCATCATTGCAAACAGTTTCTTACAAGAGCTTATACAAACACACACATACATACATACTGTGGAAAACAGCGACCTTTGCACTAGTAGCTAAATGAACTTCAGGAAGTAACAGAGTGCATGCACCATCTTGAATTAAGGCCACTGAAGATGAGCAGCATTGCCAATCTCATTACTTTTCAAACTACATACATTTAAAGGCAAAATGCATCATGCCTGCAGCATGATTCAACTTCTTCAATTCTAGAATTAAATATTCTAGAATTTAATATTAATAATTATCTAGATTTATGTCAGAGTAGATTATTGGCAGGATTATCTAGATTATAGCAGAGTAGATTATTGGCAGGTTTATAATCATCTGATGATGATTATAAACCTGCCAATAAAAGGCAGTTTACTCAGTCATCACACCTGCTTCTTGATTCAACTTCAGTCGAATATGGCAGTGAAAGACACTGAAATTCTGGTATATAAAGTTAAATATGACAACTAAAGAAAAAAAAGAAGAATGTGTCAATGAAAGGATTGAGTATCTTGCAAAGTATACCAATACCCTCTCTGACTGATTCTTGCCTTAATACTGAGGCTAATTCTATTTGTTTTGTGGGCTGTATCATGTATTATATTTCTTTATCAATGTTCCTAAATACATTAGTCTGGTAGCTTGATTTTTTTTTCAATGATATTTTCTGTATGTTATGTTGAAACATCTCTGATCACTCTTAGAGATTTTTACGTGCTTGATGATTTTATTGTGTTTTGCTGGATTCAACTAGGATTTTAATATTTAATACTGAGTGCATATCTGTCATTGTCCAGTGGTAAGGGTAACGATGGCAATTTTTTATTTTGTCACATGAAATTATATTTTCTGCTTGAACTGTGCCGAATGTGGTGTTGAGCCAGATGACAAACGATTTACCCACTCTATAGTAGAGGACAATCAATTAGTCCCTTGATTATCTTCACCTTTATTTCGGTGAAATAACAGGTTTGCAGGTTGTTACACCTGTACCGACGTATGCCTCAGACTTGTTGTGCCAAGTGACGTACAGAAATAGTCCAACAATTCACACATAAGAGTTGTATAGGGGATGACACAGTTTATTCACAATATATACAATCATGTGCTGGAGATGCTCTTGACTCCATAGGCCTTCACTGCTTTGCTGCTGCAAACAATTATGCAATGAGGTGGAGACCCGCACTTTGCAGATTCTCACTTTACTGACCTCAAACTATGCAAAAGGATATCCAACCTTTGCCTACAACGTGGTTCACTAAGAACTCACTTCAGTTCCACAGAACTGTATTTGATTTATCAAGAACCTTGATTCTTACGTAGAATCGAACCATCTCCTTAATGGTTTTGTTTGAGTAAGAGTGGCATCCCTTGATGCGTGTTCAAATGTCCTTCCCATTTGACAGCGATGCTCAAGACTGTTGTTTACTCTCACTGCCGTAGTCTCCAGTGCCAAAACTCATGCCCCAGGCTAGTTGTAAATGGCCATAAAAGGGCTTTTCGAACTCAGCATGTGCAGGCAGCCAGCTCAGACCCAAAAACAACGTCTATGAGTCACATCCCCACAATAGCACTTCCAAAAACACACTTAATACATAAAAATATTTACAACCACAAAAATGCAATAAAAATGCAACAATAAATAGAGATACATGACAATATCTTTCATAGCAGATTTTATTAACTCTGTTGCCTTTATTTGTGTATATTTTACTTATGTTCTGGTATTCTTTTGCAAAAAATTCTTCACCAGTAATACACCATTACCATGTCAATAATAGTGATCTTTACGTATATTCTGCTATTCTTATAATTATTATTGTGCTATTTAAGAATATTAGAAATAATGTTCTTTAAAATAATTTAATATTAGTTTATTTATAAATGTGTTTTTTTTTTTTTTTGCTTTTCTGATATTTAGTTAGGGTTTTTTTTCCCTTAGTTTAATTGCAAAGTTCCAATGAAACTGCCTTAATGTTTTATTAAATTTATAATGTTGCCTTAATTAACAACACCTAATATTCATTTCAGAGATGTAGAGCAGTTGCTTGCCCAAGCCCAGGAATGGGAAGAAGCAGGCCAGTATCTAAAGGCAGTTGACTGCTACTTGCGAATTTCAGTATCTCACACCAACAATAGTGATCTTCTTGAAAAATGCTGGACTAAGGTAATTAAATTTTAGTTTGTGACTATTACCTGTTACAATATTTTTATTCACAACTAAATTTTCTGTTGTTTGTTTCAGGCAGCAGAACTATCTTGGAAATTTCTGGGTCGACAACATACAGAAGAGCTGGTGCAGCAAGTATCTCCAAAGCTTCTAGATATCAAGAAATATACATCAGTATGTAGCAATAAAACAATTAGGAATTGACTCTTTTTGTATTGTGAATAAATATTGGGTTGAACCAAAAGTTCATTCAGATAACTACACAGGTTGCACCTAATTAAAGTAGGGGACCAGATTTAATAAAACAATCCAGGAACTTTTAAAAATTCTATCAGGAAGAGTGGCTTTTTTTTTAGGGTGATCAGAGATTTAAAGAAAAATATCTGGGGACTTTTGAAAATTCTATCTAAAGATTGACTTTTTATTAGGGTGACTAGATTTAAAAGAAAAGATTTGGAGACTTCTGAAACTTCAGTCCTTCAGATTGAATTTTTAGGAAATTATTATGTTGAAAAGTAACACAATCTTTTCATTTAGAACACATTTTGTACTCTATTGCACATAATAACCTAGTAAAAAAAAATTTAGAAGCATAAATAAATCTAGTAGCGCAAATGGAAACTTGAATAACATAGGTTAATTAACAAAAATTGCTGTTTTTTTTTAATTTTTTAATGAAAATGGATTTTTTGTAAAATATTTACATTTTTGGTAAGCTGTACAGTCAATTTAATATTTAAAAATATTAAAATATATATTGGGGACAGAGCTTTTCATCCAGGGAATGTATGGTCACCCTAAATTAAAGTTTACCTACCCTGAGGCCACTGCAGTTAAAAACATTTATTGGACAGCATTCAGATTTCGGAAGTTGTACCAAAGAAACAATGAGGAAGGGAGTTATGCAAGAAAAAATTAGTTCTGAAACCCATCGTCAGGTAACAAAGGATGTTGTATTCATCAGAATAGTCGGAATAATCGAAGAACTCAGCCCATACAAAAGAAAAGTGTATTACACAAATCGTAGAATGTCCTTAGGAATGATATTTTTGATATAGTATCCCTCATTATCTGCAGCTTGCTGGAATCACAGAATAGTATGTTCTGCTGTAGACTGGCATTTCACATGAGATATTGATATGGCATGTTTTGCTAGTCTAGAAGTCCACTATGGGGTTGATGCTATCATGGTATACATTGTTCTTTAGAAAGCCTCAAAGCCAAAATTATATGGGTTCAAATCAGGTGAATGTGGTAACCATGTTGAGGAAATTGCCAACAAATAATCCTGTCATCCATGAAATATGCCCGAAGCAGCTGTTTGACATGTATGGAGCAGCACTATCCTACATGAACTCAATCATGTTGAGACATTGATGACGCTGAAGAGCTGGAATGAAGAAATTAGCCCAAAGAGATTCCTAGCACTGGCCATTTACAGTACACATACAACAAAGAGCCAAAACATTATGACCAGCGTGTCTTTATGCAAATTGAAGCAACTGCAGGTAAACAATAGTGCATGTAAAGGTCATGAAATAATATATCATCTGATACTGAGCTCTATTAATCAGTGTCATTCTTGTTCTTCAGATAAGAAAGGCAGTGGACTTAAGTGAATTTGACAAAGGCCAAATTGTAATGGTCAGATGACTCTGTCAGAGCATTTCCGAGACAGCAAGGCTTGTGGGGTGCTCACTGTCAGCTGTGGTTAGTACCTTTAAAAAGTGGTCCGAGGAGGGAAAAACCACAAACCACCGGCAAGGTATGGGGCGACCATGGCATCATCGATGCTAGAGGTGAGTGAAGGCTATCACCGTATGGTATGAGCCAACAGAATGGTGGCACAACTCACCTATAATTTGAATTCTGGTGACAAGAGTAATGTGTCGTGACATACAGTACATTGAACCCTGCTGAAAAAGGGGCTACATAGCTGCTGGCCTCTCCAAGTGCCCATGCTAACCTCGGTTCACCATTGAAAGTGCCTACAATAGGTACACGAGCATCAAAACTGGACCTTGGAGGAAGGTCATCTGGTCTGATGAATCTCGTTTCCTATTTACCATGTGGACAGCTAAGTATGTCCACATGGTAAAGTGTGCATCGTTTACCTGGGGAAGTGTTGGGAACACCATGGGACAAAAACAAGCCGGTGGAGAAAGTGTAATGCTTTGGATAATGTTCTGTTGCAAAACCCTGGGTCCAGTCATTCATGTGAGGAAACTATGATGTTTACCACCTACCTAAACATTATTGCAGACCAGGTACATCCTTTCATGAAAAGGTATACCCCTCTAATAGTGCCTTCTTTCAGCAGGATAACGCACCATGCCATACTATCTGGATTGTTCGAGAATGGTTTGCGGAACATGAGGAAGACTTCCAGATATTGTCCTGGCCTCCAAATCCTCCAGACATCAATCAACCATCTGTAGTTTGTGTTGGAACAGCATATCCAATCTGTAGTGTCTTAACCCTGTAACTTACAAGAGTTAAAGAATCTGCTGGTAACGTGTTGGTACCAGATACCACAAGACACTTTTAGAAATCATGTAGCATCCATGCCTCACTGTGTAAGAGCTGTTTTGGCTGCCTGTGGAGGACCAACATCATATTAGGCAGGTGGTCATAATGTTTTGGCTCTTCAGTGTATCAGGATCTGTAGGGAGGAGCTCTTCTAAAAACAAAGGGGCCTGTAATGAACAGCTCAGCAAACCCTTACCAAATGGTAACTTTCAGCAAGGGCAATAGGCTCATGAAGTATGTGGGGATTTTCGGTTGCCCAAATTCTGCTATTCTGGTTATTAACAACAATATGCAAGTGTAAATGGAACAGTCCATTTACATTACATTGAATTTGTGCACAAAATATTCCATGGCCACTCATTGTCCACTTCCATTTGAGCAAGAAACTCGATGCAAATGTCTCTAGAAGAAGCAGATCAGCAGAGAGGATTTCTGAGTATAGGAGTAATAGTGTAGAATCTTTTTGTAGAACCTGGATAGTGGTTAGAGCAAACTCAAGCATCTTGCAACACCTCGCACACTACTGTTTCCTTGCACATTCATCATACATCCTCCTCCATCATCATTGCAATGTCTTTTACTGTTTACTTACAGACAGGTTTCTATCCCCATCCAGCTGTAACATTTAGCATACCGGTTTCTTCAAATTTCAGAATCATTTATTGAAATTATTTGCAGTCAGTGGGCCTTTTTTGAAGCCCCTTTAATCTATAAAACTCTCTTAATGCAACTGGTGAATAACTTTCCTTCTGACGAAACAAAAGCACATATACAGTAATTTATGGTCTGTTAATGACAGAGTCATTGTTTTTCTGGTATTGTAACTCAATTGATGACAGTGACAGTGAAATATACTCTTATACGGTAATATTGACAAATGCATCACATTTGCATGTGTGAGCCATGTGACTGCTGGTAAGAAATTTGTTCAATTGAGAAGTTTTTTTATAACAATAGCAGCCTGCTAATGGTGACTATCATATCTATGATTAGTCTTCAATGATGTGTTTTATATCCTGTTCCATAGCACCCTACTACTTATGTAAGTTTTCTGATTATTCTGATGAATACAGCACTCTTTGTCATCTGGTGGTGGGTTTTTGGAATTCATTTTTTTTTCTTGCATAATTACCTTCCACATTGCCTCTTTAGCACAGGTACCAAATTTTAAAACTGCTAATAAATATGTTTCACAGCAGAGGCCTTGGAGTAGTTGAATTTTAATTATGTGCACCCTGTACATATCTAAAATAGTGCATGTAATGTATAAAAATGTACTAATTACTCATAATGTGCATCATAACCAGTTTTATGTTATAATAATAATAATTATTATAATTATCAATTGTTGTAATAGGCAGCACAGCTATATCTAAAAGTGGATTTAGTGAAGGAAGCAATTGATGCTCTAATTGCAGGAGAGGAATGGAGTAAAGCCAAAAGAGTTGCAAAAGAGCTTGAGCCAAGGTTAGCATCTGTTTTAATTATTAGATTTTTTTTAATGAAATTTTTTTATTCACAGACAATGAAATAACTTTTATGTAATTCTAATTATAATCTTGGAAATTCTTGGTAGCTCAGAATTTGGCATTTTTGTAGAATATCAAACAAAATGTCCCCCCAAAAAAGCCACATATGTAACTTTAGTTCCAGTATTCTACAGTGATATAAGAGTAACTGAACTATAAATGAGCAATATTCATTGGCAACTACATGATAAAATAGTTTCTAGAAACAAAAAAAAAGCTAAAGTAGGTATGAAATATGGTAGACCACCCATATAAAATATATATTAAATGTGAGAACTGTGTGGGGAAAAAGAAAAATTGTTAAGTGTAAGAAAATATATATAATAAATATTTTGTGGAAAAAATTTCACTAGCGTACGGGACTTGAACCCACATCTCTCCAGACACATGCCAGCATATTCTACCATTGAACTAATGCCAACTCATCTTTATCCCACTGATTTTAAGACTTAAAACTCTTCACCGAGTATTTGGGTGCCTACCATTGGCACCATCTATGATCTCGGGTGGCAACCATTTCTTTTTATGTTGCACTGAGTAAGATGGAAATAAATAAAGTCTCTTCACGCTATTTAGCGTTATTAATGATTTAAACATAGGTGACAATCACAGCTTACCTATTGGCTTTTTAACATCAGTGTATCAATAAATATTTGTGGAAAAAATTCCGCTGACATAGGGACTTGATCCCGTATCTCTCCAGACACATGGCAAAGTATTCTACTCTGTTTATATATATAATAGTTGTGCTTAAGTGAAGCTAAAAGGAAGGGGAATTTAAAGGAAGTCATGTTCGATTATGTATGTTCAGTCTGATGTGAAAAATACTTATAAAACCTCTCATTTTCTTTCACACCATATTGTAAACACCTATTATAATGTTTTATGTATTAACCCTTCACAGTGACCAGGACGTCTATATACGTTCACAGAATTCAAAATGAGAGGCCAAGGATGTATATAATCGTTTTTAATACAACAAAGAAAAATCGAATTTTTAAAAATAAAAATTCCCTTTTTAAATTTTTTATACATATTTTATAAAAATATATAATTCAGGCTCGATAAATAATATTTTCTTTTTTTTTTTTCGTTTGATGCATATTTTATTAAACTATGACAAATAATTTATTAAAGCCATCTGATTGCCATTTCTTAGAAGTGGTATAAGGTATTCCCAATGTGTTTGTTAACATTACTCTGTGCTGACGAAATCCCCTAATTTAAGCTCAGAAGTTTGATTTGAACTATTATCAACAAATTTTTCCTTAAAGTTTCTAAAATCTCCTGATAATTAACAAAATACTGCTATTTTTTTAAATGGAAATTTTTGGAAGTAATTATGAAATATGTACCTATTTTTTTGGTATAGCACTTAAAAAGTCTTATTAAAATTAATCTGTTCTGCAATGTTCAAATTTTTACTTTAATAAAATTCAGAATTAAATTCCCTTTAATTTGTTATATAACATGACCTATTTCCGTTGATTAATTATTTATTGCAGAGTCCAATAAAGAAGTCAACTTTAGAATATTTTTAACCAGCCTGGACTTTTCTGAAAGTATAAAATAAAATAAATACCCCCTCAAGCAGCTGCTTGCCACAGAGGTCTGACGAGCCTGTCAGTTTATATGCCAAAGTAGAAGATCTGGTATGGAGAAAAAAAATTACAAAATGGAAGAAATGTTTACTTTAAACAAGAATTTTTTTTTTTGTTCAGAAATAAATAGCCCTTCTATTTATGTGCATTATAATCATTTCTATATATTAAGTGTTTTTCAAATAAATTTTATTTATGTTGCCAGATGCATTTTTTTACTAGATGACTAAAAAAAGCTATTAAAATCAAACGTCATCTTTTTTAGTAAATATTTTGTTTTCAGAAAATCAAGAATTAAATGCTGATTAATTTGGCATATAATGTTCCGTAATTCCTTACATTAGTTATTTGGCAAAAATTTCTAAATCAAAGTTTTTTTTACTGAGCATAGGGATAAAATAGCTTGGCCTCTGAATGGAAATCAGTTTTTCATGCTGGACACTGGAAAGGTTAAGTGAATTTGTTGTTTGTGAATATTTGGTGTATGTGTTCATAGTTTGTGAAATATAACATAAAGCAGGGATCACTAATTATCAGACAGTGAACTAATTTTTCATACATAATAAGTGATTTATTCTTACCCAAAAACATGGAAAATTTTATTTCAAAACTAAAATTACTATTTTATGCTAGTGTTCTAAAAAATCATAAGCCCTTTTATTTTGGCATATAACATTTAAAAAGCTGAATTGTTTGAGATCCTTATATTAATAAAAGGAAATAAAAATGTGTTTTGAAAAATAACATGCGTTTTGTTAAGATGTTCACATTTTGTCAATAAGAGATAAGGACTGTGATGAGCTGCCTTTCGTTTTTTACAGATTGTGGTGAATTTTTATTGTATTGTAGACTTTGAAAAATAATTATAATAATTGGTGACTTCTACTATAAGGAATAGCATTTAGGTATAGATCTCTACCAAATAGAGTAATTTGTTATATTATTTGTGTATGATAAATCTTAGATTAATCAATAATTGTTAATATATAAAAACTTAGAGGTAACCTTGTTTTGATTTTTGGTATTATTTCAATTACTATTGGAAATGCTCAAGTAATAAATATTGATTATATCAATTTCCAGATATGAAGAGTATGTAGATAGAAGTTATAAAGAGGCTCTTAGATCACAAGGCAAGACAGATCAATTAGTAGATGTGGATGTCATTGCTGCCTTGGATATGTATGCAGATCAACGACAGTGGAAAAAATGCTTGGAAACAGCAGAGAAACAAGTAAGATCAACTAGACTAAATTTTATGGGTAGTGATTTTCTCTACTTCCTACTAATATTTACTGAATTATTAGTTGTTTTTGCTTCTAAAAAAACATGAGTAATGAATGTTTTTATATACTTTGATTTTTAAATTGTTTATTGTTAAATGATATTATAGTCCACACATATCAATACATATGGTATTTCAAAAAGCATTTGCTAAAACCAGTCCCCTTTTGAAACATATTCAGTAGAATAACAATAGATACTTAAAATAATATTAAATTTTCAACTGCTTCTTATCTACAGGACATTTTCCTGTGATACTTGGGGCGGGGGTGGCTCAGTCGGTAGCGCGCCAGGCTCGTAATCTGTAGTTCCCAGGTTCGAGTCCCAGCTGGGTCAGCGTTGAGATTTATCTCCGCAAAAATTCCCCGCCCTGCCCACGGTCAGTAGGGGACACCGATGGGTTTGAAAAGGCCGCCGTCCGTCGGATGGGACGTTAAGCCGTGGCCCCGTGTGTGGGAGAGCCATACCCTGTGCACGTTAAAGAACACGCTGGATGGCCTTGACGGGAGGCTACCATCTGTCTCCCAACAGCTGTTCCAGTGGGTCCCCTCCACCAACCTTCTCTGAGCCTTCGGGGTCCATGTGACCTGGCCATTTAGCCCATCGTGTGCAAAAAAGTGCCGCTCAGAGGTAAAACAACCCAACCCTGTGATACTTTATTACTGACGTAGAAATAGATACATCTCATAAGTTAGAAAATCAGATAAAGAGTGGTAAGTATCCTTTCCTTGCATGACTTTATTTTTTATTGAGAAATTATTTTGGCTAAAAATATTTTTGATTTTCTCTGATAATTCAGAAAATCAGCTTAACCAGATGACTACAACATCATTCAAATAATTAACAGATTAAAGAAAAGGCAACTCTATTGAAACCTGAGTAACAGGTAATGTGCAAAGAGAACAAAAAGAATAATTTTTGCTTAATGGACCACAAGAATGTTGTTGATGTATTAGTTTCAGATATGTATTTTCCTATTTTATTTTCTTAGTTTGTAAGAAGTCATCAAATATGTGTTTACAGTATTTTTTCGCATAATATCAATGCTATAAATCGTCTTGCATTGTATAGATAACATTAATTATTGATAATTCAATAGTTGTTTGTTGCCTTTTACAGGCTGTGATATTGATAAACTTGATATCCAGTAGGGCTTGAATGATATTATTATCCATATTTCAGTGTAAATTGTAAGAAACTAAGACAAGTTGTAGATTTTCATGTTTTCCCTTTGTTGTAAATGTAAAAATATCTCTACTAAACTAAATATTTATAATGATTTCTAAAAATTTTCATGTTACGTTCTGAAAAAACTTACTATTGATGTATTTTGTACTTTTAAAATTAAAATCAATGTGTTATTTGCAGGGTTCTAAAGTGTTACATAAGTATGTTGCTCTCTTTGCAACTGAGCTGATCAAAGAAGGCCAGATACAGAAAGCCCTTAAATTATATGTTGACTATGGAGCTCCAGCTTATAAGCAAAACTTCAACATCTATAGACATATTGCATCAGCTGTTTTAGATCTGAAAGGACTTAATTCATTTGATGCTTACAGGACATGGGCAGATCTGAGAGATATGCTGTTTGACTTGGTTAGTTTATTTGTGTGGCCTTATATATATTTATCCTTTCCCTGAATCTAATTAAATGTTATTTATGTGAACTTAATTTAAAATAAGTTTAATTAATATAAATTTAAATTATTAATGCAAATGCACATAAAGCTATGTTTATTTCAGATAAATTCTGTAATAGGTGAGGCTGCTATAAAAAGTGAGACTCTCTTGTAATGAACTTAATAAATGTTGTGCTAAGATTAAAAACAATTACCTTTTGTCGCTGAACCTGTGAAAAACCCAGAAATAGCCAAAGCTTACCATGATAGATTATTAGTCATTTTCATAAACATAATTTATGAAATGGTCTCATTCTTCTTCAACTGAAGTTGAACTTCAAACTGAACTGAAGTTGAAGAAGAATGAGACCATTTTTAAACAGGCTATTCTCAAAACCAACAGTATTCTTTTGGGTAAAAAGGAGCAGAAGTGAGCAAGTCATTTGAGTGTGATAAGGAAATGGAGCTTATTTCTGAAAAAAAAAGGGGGGGGGGGTTGGTTGTTTTACCTCTGAGTGGCACTTTTTTTTTCACATAATCAGCTAAATGACCTGGTCACAAGGACTCCAAGGGCTCAGAGAAAGCTGGGGGGAGGGGAACCACTAGACAACTGTTGGGAGATAGATGGTAGTCTCCCATCAAGCCATCCACTGTGTTCTTTAACTTGCACAGTGTATGGCTCTCCCACACACAGGTCCACAGCTTAATGTCCCATCCGACAGACGGCAGCTTTTCCAAACCCATCGGTGTCCTCTACTGACCAAGGATAGAGTGGGTAATTTTGCGGAGATAAATCTCAATGCTTGCCCAGTTAGGACTTGAACTAGGAACTGCAGATTATGAGCCTGACACACTACCAACTAAGCCATTCCTGCCCACTGAAAGAAAGGAGTGGATGATTCGAATCAACACCCTAAATAGACAGCTTATTACAAGAGAGCTTAATGTGTGAATCATAGTGCAAAGCTGATAAGAATCTCTGGCTTGATAACCTGGTTGAAAAAGTAGAGAAATCTGCTAGAGAACACAGCAGAGAGAATATTTTTTCAGAATGGCATATAGGAATTGGATAAAATGGAAAGGCTGTTCAAGAGGATTTTGTCATGGCAAGGTGGGTTGAGCATTGTTCAGCACACAGATGTACTGAACAATGAGATTAGTTCTACTCTCATTGTATATGATGAAAATAGATGCATTACTTGTTTTAATGTTGACCTTACATTGCAATCTAAAGTTATTCGGCCATCTCAAAGTTAAAACTACTTCAAAAGTCACAAGGAGTAGATGAAATTGCTACTGAAGTGCTGAGAACTGAAAATGATTCAGTTATCATATGACTAACAGAAGTGTTGAATATTTCCATGATAAAGATTTTCATAAAGATTTTGCTACAAGTATTAATATTCCTATTTTCAAAAAAAAGTCATGATCACTGTTCTTGTGATAATTATAGGGCATCAGTTTGCTCCCTGTTCCAGGTAAAGTTCTTTACATTATTATGCTTAACCTTTAATATACTGGAAGACACTATAGTACCCAGAGCCAAATTCAGTCTCATGTCAGGTGGGAACTATAGTTCCCAAGAGAATATGTTCCAAGTTTCCATTTTTTCCCTCATAGAAATTGTCCCTTTTTTTTTTAAGATTTTTTAAATTAATCCTGAATATTTATGAATTAAATTTGATAATAAAACAAAACCTGATTATTTAGATGTTCTGTAAAGTTGATAAAAAAAAGTGAAGAAAATATTACACTGCTGTGGCAGCCATTTTTGTAACTTCATTTTGGTTTTCTCCTCTTAAAGGTTCAAAACTAAAGTTTCATGCAGAACATTCTTTGAACTGTTGCCATTCACCTTTTTCTTAATCTTTTGGAATTGTCTCAAAATAAAACTGGTAAAATGGAAATTTTTAAATGGAAGATATATGCATCATTTCATAAGAATGCATCTATCTAAATGTTGCAATTTTCACTATATTTCCATTTTTTAAATTGTTTTTCTGTTTGTTAAAATGTTTTAAAAAATCTATTTATATATTATGATTAGAATTAAATGCACCTTTGTTTAAGATATTACTTTTCATATTCTGTTCATTAGTTATTTTAGAATAAGGTTTAAAATCAACAAAATTACTCTTCTTTTCTAAGTTTCATGCAGAACATTCTTTGAACTGTTGCCATTCACCTTTTTCTTAATCTTTTGGAATTGTCTCAAAATAAAACTGGTAAAATGGAAATTTTTAAATGGAAGATATATGCATCATTTCATAAGAATGCATCTATCTAAATGTTGCAATTTTCACTATATTTCCATTTTTTAAATTGTTTTTCTGTTTGTTAAAATGTTTTAAAAAATCTATTTATATATTATGATGAGAATTAAATGCACCTTTGTTTAAGATATTACTTTTCATATTCTGTTCATTAGTTATTTTAGAATAAGGTTTAAAATCAACAAAATTACTCTTCTTTTCTTTTACTATATTATTTTTAAAAAAATGCTACTAAAATTTGTATGTTTGCTGTTTTTCTCAAATATTTTATTTTCTAAAAATTCCTAATTAAATGTTCATTTTTTAGGTATAAGATGTGGCCATTTATGTCTATTAGTTATTTCAGAATAATGTTTCAAAGTTGTTGTTTTTTTCTCCTGAAATTACCTCAAAATTAATCTGGCCACCAGAGTGAATTCTGTTTTACAAAGTCAGCATATTAAGGGTTAATAGATATAAACATTTGGCTGGTAGGTTATGAGATAAGCTGTGGGTTTAGAAGTAGAGAACATATTTTTTCTCTTAGAGTTTTGAGAAATTTCTAGAACTTCAAAAAACTATGGTTACCTAACTTTGTAAGTTTTGAAAAGACCTTTGACTCTGTTGCTCATCATAATTTATGGTTGATTTATAAGATTGTGTGGCATACCTGGAAAGTTAGTTAACATAATGGTGGCCATCTATAATAACATTTAATCATGTATGAGAGTTGATAAAGCTTATAGTAAACTGCTGCAATTTCTCAAAATGCAGCAGTTTCAAATTCCATTGTAATCTTTCTAGTGTGGTTATTGATTGGTCCTTAGATATGTAGAGATTTAAGAATATCTGGCTTAGATTATGCTATTTGGCCCTTTTGGCAAATAATATTGATGAAATGACTCATTGGAGCTTTTGGTAAGACTAAGTAATAGGGTGTTTTGTGATAAAGAGAAAACTAAAGTGATGAAAATGGGCCAGGCAGGTCATGTTTCAGTTCTGTTGAATGACTGTGTTCTTGAGGAAGTTTCTCAGTTTAATTACTCATATCTTCAGAGTTATGTTATAGATATATAAGTAATGATGAGGTTAATTGAGAGAGTCATCAACTATCTTTAAGCAGCATTATTGTAAGACTGCATTGGCTGGGTGCCCTCATATAGAACTATGGAATAACAAATAGAGTTATGAAGAGTGTGTCTAAAGATTTTAAGAAAGAGGAGGAGACCTAGAATGCCATGAGTGGACAGTATCAAATATATTTTATTTAGAATTGGCCTATAGTTAAAATGCAACAGCTGTAACATAGGGTAGATGTGTATGAAGAACTAAATTACATGATATGGTTGACTTCCATACCCATTTTAGCTTGAGGTTTTTTTTTTAAGTTTCTTTATGGTCATTCATGATGCTGTGGGGGCTTATACTGTGCTGATGGGATGCAAATGTTAACGGTATTTTCCAGTCCTGTTGTGGCACTTCTGACATTTTTAAGATATAATAAAATAAAATGTTTTTGCTAAAAGGAAAAGTAATGATTATAAAGTTATATTTTTAAGACCATGTCAAATTATTACAGTCTGTAATATATAATTTTAGTGTTTCCAATTTTCTTTTCATATTTTAGTGTGAGAATCTGGAGAAAACTGGAAATAAAGAGAAAGAAGGTTTTGAAATTTTACTTCTTGTTGCTCACTATTATGCCTCTAGATCAGCATGTATGGGACAATCCAGTTTGGACAAACAAGCAGCTAAACTTGCAGTTAGCTTACTAAGATATACTTTTATAATTCCAGCTGATAAGGCATTCTTTGAAGCTGGACTTGCTGCTAAGGTAAGTTGTATGAAGTATTGTGTTATTAAATCTTCAGCTTCTAATGCACAAAGCATGTTGAAAATTGTTATGCAGCTGAACATTGATGATCAGAAGTAATTATTGTAAATACTGCAATTAGTTACAGTTTATCAATTATTATTTTTATTATCTTTATGCATGATATAAATTTGTATCTGTTATAAAAATACCTGCATACCATATGAGATAATAACAATATACAGATTATATTGTGTAATATATTAAAATATTAGTCATTTTTAGAAGGAAAGCCATGCACCATTTCCTGTGATGATATACAGAATAGGCAGGTATAATGCCTAAAAGCTGCCCCAATCTTCTTGTGGTATTGGCTGTTAGTACCTTTCAAAGGAGATCTTCTCTCTCTGAAGGGGAGTGGAAGGAGAGAGCTGTCTGATTAGTTTTGCATATTGATGTGGTCTTCTGTGTCAATTTTTTCCCACCCTGCTATAGAGTGGTCAATTTTATGGGGTCTTAATACTTGCCATTTAAACCACCTTTATCTAATGGCCTTGATAATTGATTATGAATCCTGAAATGGCTGCATTATGGGCCTCTTTATTTGTAGATTCCCAGCCTCAAATGGATGAATGCACAGGATACCTTATATTGTCTGGTAGTTGATCTATTTAAAGGCCATCACAGGTACCTGAACCCTTCTAGGGGCATTGCTGATCTGAAACTGGATTAATGCATTTCAAATAGACCAGCTGTATTGGTTCTTGAAGCAGCCCACTTAGGTGTCTAATATTCTACTGGCATAGTGGCTTAAGAAACAGCCAACAGGGAAGGAAACTTTGACCTGTTATTGCACTTAGAAGCTTGCTCAATATTGTGACTTCTGCCTCTCTATTAAAACATTTTTTTAGATACCAATATTTCCTTTCCACAAGTAGCTGAAATGTGAGGACTCTAAACAAGTTTGTTCTCTTGTTGTCTTCACTTGAGAATTCTAGTAGTATAACTTGGACATTCTGGGCTTGCAGGAGACCCAATGGGTTAGCGAAGGGTAAATATTGAAAACTAATCTCAGGGTTTTATTTTCATATTATGATAATGACAGAATAGGTAAATTGCATGAATTTTTGCTTAACAAGAATGTTAGTAAGCTAGTAATGCTCTTTTAAGATATGATTATGCTAAAAAATTTCTTACAGCTAAATCTCAAACAATGATTAAAACACTTGATATTATCTGCTGCTAAACCCCACCAAGGATTCTGATGAGAAAAAGGAGGACAAGTTTACAGACAACTTCAAAATATTTTGAATTATCTCAGGAACTATATTACTTTTGTGCTTTGTGACTTCAATGTCATAATTAGGTCTGACTTTGGCTTGGTGTGACCAAGTTTAGGCTCTTTTTGAATTGGTAGTTATAGTAGCAAAGGAGATTGTCACCCATAAGTAAGTAAATTATTTCATAAAAATATGATTGAGTATGTGTTAATAGAAAATGGATTAGTTCTGTTAGGACCAGCAGATTACATAGGAGCACCAGTTTATATAGAGAAAAAGTTGCGTAGGAGCACCAGTTTACATAGAGAAAAAGTTGCATAGGAGCACCAGGTTACATACTGAAATTAAGTAATTATTACCTTATTAGAAGTGTATTATAGCTGAACCTTAAGAAATATGAACACTCTAAAAGAATTTCCTATACTCATTGACAACTTTTGATGAATAGCTCATGACTAAGCTTCCAGGAGTCCTCTATATGTGCAGGAATGTTGTGCATTTCACTGTTTTGTCTCATTATATTGGCAAAGGTCTATTGGAACCTTTGAAGTCCCATATCTGAGGGGCTGTAATACATTGTTGACCTGAAGAAGCAATAAATCATCAAGGCATGCTGTTGTAACACTGCATTCTAACTTTTACTCATTTAATCGTTGGTTTTCCCATTTCTAGAGCAAAATTTCCACTTTTGAACAGAATGAAAAAATGGCTAAATAAATACTTAGCCACTTCTGTCCCTTTTAACACTTTTTCATGAAGAGTGCTTGCTGCAGTTCTGACGTAAGGAAACCTGCATTTATCTTAAAGGAGATAGATAGATTTAAGAGTATGTATATAAACTCAATCTGAAGAGTATCATGGATAGGCCTCCAGCCTACCCAGAAGATGGGGGTTAAGAGACTGTGCACTAAGAAATAATCAGTGTTCTTCAGTTAATACTAATTATGTAACATTTTGTCCATTATTAAGCATTTGACTTTTTTTTAAGTCAAATACATTGAATATCCACAGATAAATATTATTTTTATGATCAATACAAATTAAGTGTTATCAGTTATAAATATAGTTATAAGAACTGATAGGCAGATGTCCTGTAGGGTTGAACAAGAGTTCGAGCCCTACTTCTTCCAGAACTCTATCTTTTTCAATCAACTCTTCATTTGTTCTTAGTTATGAAGAATTACTGGCCTTTTATTTACTATAATTGATTACCTAAAATGATTTCATATAATACAAAAATTTGTTCTCTAAATATGAAAAATGATAAAATTAGATCTATTTAATAATAGTATTGCCAAACTATGTATATAAAGTTATTATAAAAATAATTTTTTAATTGCTGCCCTTTGTATAATTTTAGAACATGGGATGGGAGAATATGGCTTTTGTGTTTTGGAATCATTACCTGGATATCTGTGAAGTAGGTGTTTCATTTTTTGAAAAGTAACTTTTGCTTTTTCTGCAAAATATTTGCATGTAAAAAGGCAATAAATTAACCTGAAATTCCTGTCAGAGTATATATTTATTTATAATCCTTTGTAATAAATATAGATTATTACGTGTTAATTCTCAGGTAAAATGTAAGCTTTAGATTGTGTGTGAACACTAACCTTATATTTAAGTTAGTTAAGAAATGAATATTTCATGTCTACTTTGGGTGAGTTATTCAGACTTTCTAATTAACACACTAAAGGCACATCCATGCAAAAATAAGTTATATAACCAAAATATATTTCAAAGTAAGAAAAGGCTAATTTTTTGTTTTTATATTAATGTTTTAAATTTTTTTTTAATGCACAGTAAAATTCTCTTTATACTGCTAGATAACAAGGAAGAATAAATTAATATGAAAATATAAATCTAAAGGTAGTCATTACCTAACCTGTGTCAAATAATAGAATTTGCATTTAGGAATTTTGTTTCTCTTACCCCCTATCAACAAGTTTTTTTTTAGCACAATGCACAGATTGGCTCAATTACATGAACTCTAATTCTCAGGGCAAATAGTTTAGGAATCAAGCATTTTTATTTGTTAACAGTAAAGTGTGCTGAACTAAAGCAACATATGATAAATTCCTCTGAACATTTGAAAACCAATTAAAAAGCAGTTGTCATTTTTGCATACATAAATTAATATAACACATGATTTTTACACACCTAAGATATCTATTCAATATGTATTTCATGCAGAATTTCATCTCTCTGATACTTTGTAATATATTAAGCACCAGAGTTCCCTAGCACAAAGAATGAAGAAACCTAAAAGCTTGATTAACTTGTCTTTGTTTCTTATGTAACACACTTGAAGACTAACCACCATTTCTAACCTGAATTAACTGCATCAGAGTCAAGATAATACTGTACTATCAAAGAATGATTTGATATAAAACAAGTGATACTATATATGCTTATATATTCCCAATACATAGTAACCTGATTCCTCCATTGAGCACCCCCCCCCCAAACCCTCCAGAAAAGGTATTTAATGTGTCAATATTCCATTCAGATTGGTCTTTGGCACCAGTGCAGTTACAAGGATGTCCTCAAAGGTTGATGTTAGAGCTCTACATTCAATGTTTCAGCCCTCATGCTTCCAACACCAATTTCTAGAAGTCCACAATTTTTATGATTTCACCACAGATTTCATGATTCACATACACAAATTTTTTCTTGATAATACTACTTTTATTCATACTAATCGCTATGCATTTAAAAATATGCTAATCAATTCATCAGAGATCAGAATAAAGCTGAGAAATTACCTTAGCCTTTTTATAAGTAGCAGACCATTTATATTTGCGTACTACTCCATCTCGTGTCCGAGAGGTTATTGTGCTTTGCTCCTGATCAAAAGGGCCTGGGTTCGAGCACTGGATAAGGCATGGATATTTGTGTCATTTTTCTGCTGAGGTCCCACCATCCTCACAGACCTCATTATGGCATGTAAACTGACAGTGTCAGACCTCTGTGGCAAGCAGCTGCTTGAGGGTTTTTTTATATGCATTGGTTCATACTAATATGTTGTGGGAGGTATCATTGATTTCCAGTGTTGTTTCTCCTTTATTGCTTCCTGAGTCACTATTTTTTTTCTTTGACATCTGATATTTCACTCTTTGCCTTCCAATAATAACTTTTATGGTAAGAGATGATAATGTAATTTCATCATTAATACAGTTTTGTCTATTTTCATAAATAAATAATTGTTCTTCTATACTTTCTACTATATCATACTTTATAATTAGGACAATTAGTATGGAACAATTTGTACCAATGTATTAGAAATATATGTATATATTTGTTAATATTCACACTATTAAGATAATATTTTATAACTGACAACTCACTAAATAATGAAGTCATCTGCAGGGAGAGTCTGCAGGGAGAATGCATTAAGGAATGAAAGATCTTATATTGGTGACTTGCTGCCTTACAAGTTTTGGCTGCTGTTGTATTGAGAATGAGCATTGTGATAGCAAAGTTTCAAAAATGCTAAAAGATCTAAAAGTGGAAATTATAAAAAAGAAGAAAGGGAGGGAAAATATGGGGAGAATAGGATAAAAAGAGTAGAATCTTAAGGTATCTTGAAAAAGAAATGGGGATTATATAGTTGTAAGGCTTTAAAATTGTGTACTGCTATTATTTATTGTAGAATAAAGTAAAATATAGCAGTTTTTAATGTTAATCAAATAATTGAAAAGAAAGAATAAATTTTATATTTTATTATTAGAAATATTTTATTATTTTCCTTTGTTAATACGCATATAGGCTATAGAAGAAGGTTCACCAGAAACTTTGGATCACTCTGATTTCCAGGATACTGACATTCCTACAGAGATACCACTGCCAGAAAAAATGCATTTAACAGTGAGTATAAAAAAACTTATTTTAATAGCATAAAACATCCACCATAACTTTTAGTTATCATTCTGTTTAGTAGTTGACAGATATGTAGATATCATAATGTAGCATTGAGCATTTTTTGTGGATCTGCAATAAAGAATGTACTATCAATTAAATTATGCTATGATATTGAAATAGGGGTGGAGGGTGGTTCAATCAGTAATGAGCCAGGCTTGTAATCTGCAGTTCCCAGGCTCAAGTCCCAGCTGGGCCAGCATTGAGATTTATCTCCACAAAAATCACACCCTGCCCTCAGTCAGTAGAAGACACTGATGGGCTTGAAAAGGTTGTCTGTTGGATGAGAAGTTAAGCCATGGGTCTGTGGGCAGAAGAGCATACTCTGTGCACATTAAAGAACACTGGATGGTCTTGAGAGAGGCTGTCATCTGGCTCCTAAGAGCTGTCCAGTGGGTCCTCTTCCCCCAACCTTCTCTGAGCCCTCAGGGTCTTTGTGACCTGGCCATTTAGCCCATTGTGTGCAAAAAAAGTGCCACTCAGATGTGAAACAGCCAAGCAATATCTTTTCTGTATAACTGATGTATTCATATTAACAAAAGGAGAAGAATAATGCACATTTGAATTAGTGGCTTCATCAGGTAAAATCTGAGATGAGAATAATGTTACTTTTCTTAACAAATTACAAGCAATGAACAAGAAGTTTACAACTCTCTATGTGTCATTATTTTTATTTTGTAATTAATAACAATCCTCTTCCTGTTACTTAAAGTTGCATGTATAAAAAATATAGCCATTAAAAAAATTAAATACCCCCTCAAACAGCTGCTTGCCACAGAGGTCTGACAGGAGCCTGTCAGTTTAACCATATTGCACATGAAATTAAATTAATATGATATATATATAATTTCTGTATTGTAATATTAAGAATGTCATGGCCGAGTGGTTAGCGCTCTTGGCTAATGATCTAAGGGACCTGGGTTCGAGCCCCAGGTAAGGCATGGCCGTGTGTGTTGTTTTTCTGCTGAGGTCCTGCCATCTTCACAGACCTTCTTACTATGGCATATAAACTGACAGGCTCCTGTCAGACCTCTGTGGCAAGCAGCTGCTTGCGGGGGTATTTTTTTTATTTATTTAATTGAAAAGTAAAAATAGTTCTAAGCATTGGCAGATTTAGTCCTAACTAGTTATTCTTTGCCCTTGGGTATAAGGGATGGGTGTGGCTCAGTTGGTAGTGTGTCATGCTCATAATCTACAATTCCCAGGTTTAAGTCCAAACTGTGCCAATATTGAAATTTATCTCCAAACCCTGCCTTAGAAAGGGGATACCAGTGGGCTTGGAAAAGCCATAATCTGTCAGATGGGACATTAAGTCATGGCCCTGCATGCAGGAGAACCATATACAGTGCACATTAAAGAACACACTAGATGGTGTTGACAGGAGGCTACCATCTGTGTCCTAAGAGCTGTCCAGTTGGTCCTCTTCTCCTAACCTTTTATTAGGCTTTGAGGCTTTGGAATCTTTGTTCCTTGATCATTTAACCCATTGTGTACCAAAAAGTGCTGCTCAGAGGTAAAATAACCCTACCTGAGGTATAAAAATGATGTATTAAACATATTTTCAGATATTTATCATTAAGAACAGCAAAGTGTAAGTAATATTTACCTTTCTAACTTTTTTTTAAATGTTACAGGATTCTGAGCATGAAGAAGTAAAAGAATGGGTCTTGGCAGTATCAATGGACCAACGAGTAGAACAGGTACTGCCAGTAGATGAGCGCATGACATATGAAGCATCATTAGTGTCAGCTAATGGTCAGCAGTACCCTCCTTGTGTAATTACAGGTAAATGTGCTAAAGGCATTACTGAAAGTGCTAAAAAATTTCATTGAATGATTTCCTTTGCTTCTTGGTATATAATTTCAAACTTTATATTAAAATTTATATCCAAACAGTTTGGATAATTTTTTTTATTTGCAGTAACAAGAGAATTCAGTGAAATTTTTACTCTCAATACATTTTTCTAAATAAGTAATCTTCTTAAAGCTTAAATGGAAATGAAGCAAAAAAAGTTGCTAATTCCAGAACTTTAAAACATTTCAGAAAGTTTTAATTTCTGTTCTGCTAATATTTTATACTACAGTTGAACTTGGTTGTAATGAGCATGGAAATAACGAGATCATGGCTATAATGAGCAAAAACCCATAATAATTTTAATTTACACATATTTCCATACAATTCCTCACTTTTATAATTAGCATACTACATGGATATACCATACAAATTTTGGTAACTATGGAAATATGCAAACATTCTTAATTGCTCGGGTATTCAGAAATAGTACCCAATTCTTGGAATGTACAAAAATGAAATGGGTGACTTAGTTTTTAAGACCATCCATATCAGATTAACGGGCCAGTTTATGACCTAACCTTGTCCTTGGTGACTGTCCCCATTCTACATACCTCTCCAGTGTCTAGCCTCCAACCCTGCTTTCCCACTTATCCAAACACCACCACAACTGTGAAATCAGTTAGAAATGAACCCTTCCATTGGAAACATGTCTACTAACAAAAGAAAGTGTCTCTCAATTTGAAAAAAAATTTAAATTATTCATGAGTTAAAACATGGTGTGAAAACTGTTGAAGTGTGTAAAAAGTTTCCTTTGTCCTCTTCAACAGTATCAATAATGTGGAAGAGCAAAAATGTTTACATATCAGCACTGGAAAACAACATAAGGGGGGGAAAAAAAGAAAGTGTGAGCTTACAAATGTTGATTTACAATAGTCAATTTTTTTGAAGGAACTGGGGAAAATAATGAGACTTTTAACATGTTGAGTGTTTTAAGGGGAAATTTGAGAAATAACAAAGTGAAATCTTTAAAATAAAAATCAATTTTAAGGTTCATAAATTAAAAGACTAATTGAAATCATGTTTATTATTATTTAGTATTGTTTTTAATTATTGAGAAATAAATTGTGTTTAGTATTAAGTGTATAGTTTTAAAATTATGCACAAATAAATTGTGTTTAATATTAAGTATATTGTAGTTTATACAAGCAGTTTATACAAGCATATTAATACAAATAATTTGTAGGTATGTAATTATATTGTTTTTCTCTCTCTAATATTTCTTTTGTTTTTTGAATCTGTCTTTTTATCAAGGTATTGAGAATTAAAAAAATACGAGGTAGATTTTACTCATCACTGATATAGTGAGTAATGGTTATAACAAGGAACTGTCAGTCCCCTGGTGCTTGTTATAACTAAGTTCAACTGTATTTATAACGTTATTGCTGATGGTACTTATAATTTGCCAACTAAAGAGAAATATGTTCCTTTTATTTACTTTTAAAACAAAAGTAATATCACCTTTAAAAGGAAAAATCATTTATTTACCTCTGCCTGACTTACACTCTAAAAGTTTACATAATAGAGAACATCACAGGTAATTTTCTGAAGAACTGATGAAATTTTATAATCATGCATAAAAAAAAGTGTATGTAGAGGTGGTCATAAGAAAAAAATTATTCAAGATTCAGACATAAAAAAAATTATCACAAAAAAGTACACACGCACATGAATGACTAATACAATCTCTTATGAGATACCCTATCAGGCTTATAGTATATATGTCACATATCAAGTGACCTTAGAAAGCCAGGAAAATAATTTGTGTCAGAGAACTATCAGGTGCTCTTAATATTGTGAGATTCTGTACACGTTATCTTGCTGAAAGATGGTGGTTCATATTTGATCTAGTAATTACAATGCCATAGATTAGAAGGTGATATTAACATGCCTTTGAGTGATCAGAATATAATCAGTAAAGAAGGTGTGAACAACTGGCATAATTGATGGTATCCCTCACTGTGATACCTGGTATTTGTGCAGCATTATGTTCCCTAATACAGTGGATCTACCTGTTGCTAAATAGAGATTTAGATGAAATTGTTTTTTTTTAAAGGCATTCAGAGCATCAACATTTATGAGTAAGGGATGACATCTGTACACTACTTGAAATGTCTTGGGACTCTTGAAAATAACAGTGCATCCATTGATCTTCACCTTCTGCTGCTGGAATTACATACAAATTGGTATGGATAACCCTCCTGCTCCAGAAATGTTTAATAGGCAATAGTGAAAATTTAGTACTTATTAACAGCCTGGGAATCCATATAAATAGTTTTGTTAGCTCATTATTTCATGTATATGTATAGCTCTACAGACTTAGTGTATTTCTTTCTATAATATAGCATATGTTGGTGGAAAAAAATTGCTTTATCAAATACTAAAAACTTTACTGAAGCTTTTCACCAGAATTGAAGTTCCTTTAAAAAAATATTTTGGTAGGAGAAGGCTTGGTAACAGAACTGGGAATTTATTAATCACTAGTTCATGTCAATGTTCCAAATGTGATAAAATAATTCAAGTAATTTGATTGATTCATTAAATTTTAAATTAATAAAACTTGGTGTTGATTTTAAATTGTCACTTCACTCATTGGGCAATATATTAACATGTAAAATTTCTCTTCTCCATCATTTAAATTGATTTGTTTAATATTGAGTCTATGCAAGAGTTCTCTCTGATTGATTTCATTTGACATTCATGTACTTTATGAAAACTTATGGAGGTGACATGCAACTATCAGTGTTAAATCTAATGGTATTAATTTATAGTACAAGCCAGAATTCAGTCTGATGATTTAATTGTAATGTGCATTTTAATGGGTTCAGAATGGAAGTTGACAGTTCATTTAAGGGATGTGATACTCTAAATAAAATAATAAATACCCCCTCAAGCAGCAGCTTGCCACAGAGGTCTGACAGTAGCCTGTCAGTTTATATGCCATAGTAGAAGGTCTGTGAGGATGGCAGGACCTCAGCAGAAAAACGACACAAACAGCCATGCCTTACCCAGGGCTCGAACCCAGGTCCCTTAGATCAGTAGCCAAGCGCGCTAACCACTCGGCCATGGGATGGCATGATATTCTAAGAGTTTCAAAAAGGTGAAAGTGAAAAAATGGTGAAAGCCATGGCTAGAAAATTTGTAAAGTCCTTAGTATTGATGCAGTAAATGAATGCACAAGTCACCATTAGTTTGAAAAATTTGTTCCAGTAACTTCAACTTAAGATGAGACACATTCTGAACAACTTCTCTGGTTGATGCAGATTCTGGATGAGTTGCATTCTGGGCAACCTTCAGTGGTTGATGCAGAGCAGTTAGTAGCAATAACTGAAGAGAATCTATGCAAAACATAAGAAGAGATTGCAGAAAAGCTGGAATTTCATCAGTTGATTGCATCTAGACACATTAAGGACCTTGGCTGGATATCAAAGAGTTCATAAGTCGGATTACTTCATCAACTGTTATAACAAAATTTCTTGACTAATTAGCAGTATATACATCCCATTGCACCTGGAAAATTAAAGAAACTTTATTGGTTGAATTATTACTGGCAATGAAAAATGTATACTCTACTTATTCTAAAAGAGGCCAAACAGTTACCATCTCAAAGCCAGGGTTATACCAAAGGAAGGTTATGTGTTTTGTGGGATGTGAAGAATTACATCATTTATGAGCTGCTCCAATATGGCCAAACTGTTAATGCAGAGTGGTTAATTGTCAGCATCTGGATAAATTAAATCAAGCAGTCACGAAAAAAAAAACATTCAACTCTATCCAACAGAATAGGTGACACCTTTCAGCATGATACTGCCACACATTGATAACTCCCTCAAAAGTTGAAATAATTAAATTGAGAAGTGCTTCTTCATTCAATGTATTCCCTAAATATTGCACTTTCAGATTTTCATTCACTCTGAAGTCTGCAGAATTTTTTAAACGAAAAATCATTTTCTAACTTCAAGGATGTCCAAGCTGCTGTTAGGTAAGTTTTCATACTCCAAGCTAGAAAGTTTATATCTACAATGGATTCTACAAGCTTACTGAAAGATGGAAAAAGGTCAATAAAAAACAATAGAGATTATCTGATTGATTAAATCAATAAATATAATTTTCCTCAAAAAATTTAATTTTACACACTGAACAGAACTTTTGCATTGATCCAATATAATGGCCTGCCTCTTGTACCAAATAACTGGGTCAAAACGATTAATCTTGTGTATTTGTTTTGGATAATTTCTGTTTATGCAGTGCTTTATGATGGTTATATAAATGGATTAGAGGGTATTTGATCAATGTATGCATTAGTTAGTCTCACAGCAAATTCCAGTAGGTTCAAAAAATGAATAAAAGAATGTACTATTTTGACAGCTTCATGATATTATTTAGTAATGACTGTGTGTAAGCAAAGTAGTTTCTTTTTTTTTTTTCAAGTTAAACATTAGGCAGTAGAAATTTATTTCAATACAAAGCATAAATTGAAAACTATGCATACATTACATTTCTTATAACTATGCCTTTATGCAGGATCTTGATTTTCTTCCAGATTTCATAATCACTTTGGCACACAATTATTTTCATTAAAAAATTGTGCAATAAACATTCATTTCAATTTAAAAGAAACATCTTAAAATGGAGTATGTGTTTCCTAAATATATATATAGTAAAGGCAAAATTAATATTTCAAGTATATTTTTAAGATATATGACTTGTGGTTCTAGGCTATCCTGTTCTGAGGAACAGATTAGAATTCAAAAAAGCAGAGATGGTAGCTAACAAAGAAGACTGGAATAAATTCCTTATGGCTGCCAAGGTAACTTTTTTTAATATGACAAGAGTTTTAATAATTAATTTAGTAATTTTTATTACCTATTACATTATTTCATTTGTTTCAAATGGAAAATTTGTTGCTATACTTCATTTCCAGCAGCTTTGTGAATCATCTTTAGATTCTTAGGAACACACTGGAGAAACTAGTTGTTCCAGACTCAAATTATTGTATTAACCAGTTGTATGTGTCAAGATACACAATATTCAGTTTCCCAGTATTATGCACATTATAGTATATTGAAGCATTTGCCAACTATTGGTTAACAGATAAATTATACATTAAAATCTACAGCTGATACTCAGGTTTTTATTTCTTTTTTAATATAACTTGTATTTCTTTTAAAATAAAACTGTTTCATTATGACATGATACACTTCATTTGTTTCACACCAAGCAATTCTAGGGATTTAGTTTAAATAGTTATTTAATAATTTGAAATTATAGTAAACAGTGTCATCTACATAACTCATTTCATTGAGAGTTGGAAACCCAAATACCAAACATTTGTAGCTGGAAATATTATTTCATTAAGCTTAGTTATGCTGAACAAAAGAATTTGTGTATTAAGTGAGCATAGCTATTCAACAGTAGTCATAAACTATCAATAAACCATATATTTTTGTTGATCAAGGATCATTCAATTATTGCAGTAGGTTTCCTTGATTAATTTGACTTATGAATTTACATCCTAATGACATTTCAATCCAAAGGTCATATTTTCATAACACATGATTGAATTAATAATTTGAAAAATCAGTAAAATCTTCCTATTTATAAGTCAGTTATTAAGTACACAATTTTTAAGCAATGTCCAAATGCGAATTTGAAAAAATGGAACAGTGTTTATAGTTACAATGAATAAAAACTGTTAAGTACTAAAGGAATTTTTGTGAGAATCTGAATCGAAATCTGGCATAATTTCAGCTTAATAAATAAAATATTAGCTCTCAAAAAGCTGTTTGCTTCAGAGGTCTGACAGAAAGAAGCCTGTAAGTATAATATGCCATAGAGAAGATTTGTGAGGAAGGCAAGACCTCAACTGAAGGACAACACAAGAAAGGAAACAACTATGCCTTATCCACAGATTAAGCCAAAATCCCTTTGATCTTTACATATAGTCCTTTGATGTCGAGCATACTAACCAGTCCACCAAATGGTCTCAACTTAATAACTTTACTTTTATTAAGCAGTAGAGTTCGTTTTGTAACAGTCCTTCTGTTGCGACAAGAACACATATGTGCTTAATCATAATGATGCCCTTCGAGGCTAACCTCTTGGCATTATGAATTAAGTCATCATTTCTCAGCAGTGTTTGCTAACTTCCCTCAGGGTCCCAAGTTGGATCCCAGCTGTGAGAAGCCTCATCTCAGCATGGTGCATTCTCTTCTCCGAGTGGAGCTGCCTAAGTCTGATTTGGCTGATAAGCAATGATGTTCAGAGATTTGGAAAGATTTCTCTTATGCAGTGAGTATTAATTAGATAAAATTAATGAGTTTAATTCAGATGTTGGTTCCCTACTCTGTGCCTAGATGACAGCATGAATCAAGATGGCATTAAGAAGAATTCACCTTATAGGAAAAGAAAGACAGTTATAAGCATATGACTGGAATAACATTAATATATCTTCAGATGGCTGCCTCCCACTTCATGATGTAACCATGTGGCTTTTCCGGTGACGATGTTGAACCCTGAGATTTATCTGGCCTCTGGAGGCCCTTTGAGATGATTAACTGGAGATTTGGAGGAATTCATGAAGAGATTTATGGAGGAGTTGCGAGTTTGATTCCCACCACGTCAGCAATAATTTTTTTTTCAGATGAATAATTGTTGAATTCTATATCAATGGGTAATCTGTGTATTTACTATGGATGAGTTTGTAATAAAAAATGTTTAAGCATGAATGACTTTCTCGTTAACATCTAAATCATTAGCAACAACTGTAAAATGTTGCCTCTCCTGAAGTACACAGTCGTATCACAATAATATGACCACCTTGCATACATATACTATGGTAGGTGGTCATATTATTCTGATATGACTGTGTATAGATGGCGCAAGGTCCACCACATTTCAGTGAAAGATTTATATGTCTTATCCTGGAATTATTTAGTGTCTGATGCATCGTTTTTAGAGTGCTCTGATATGTATCTAGAGAGTTGCATATTTGATTCCCGCCTCTTCAGCAATAATTTTTTTCAGATGAATAATTGTTGAATTTTATTGTATTTTTTTTTTTCATTTTGACCAGTAAAAATAAATAATTTTTTTGTTTTTCCTAATTTTTTTTTACTTTCTTGATATAATAGTTTATAATATTTCTATTAATGTTTAAATCTTTCATTTACTTAGTTTTTTCTAAACTTTTAGTCATTTATTCAAATAATACGTATGCTTAAATTTTTGGCAATTGGCAAACTCTAAGTAAAAGTAGTGTCATAAAAAACTCATTTTTACTTTTAATATAATTCAATTTAAATAAAAAAACTGAACAAAAATATTTTGAAGCATTTAAAGTTTAAAGCACTGAAATTAAGAATGAATCATTTTAGCATAAAACTGCATAGCTGCTATGAAAAAGTATAAGTTTTAAATTTGCAGCTAAAATTTTATTTAAAAATCAAAATTTTCTAACATTAATTAGGATATTTGGTTAAAATGTAATTGAAAGTTTGCTAAAATAAATCCTACCTTTGCCATACCTTTTCCATTAGAGATCAGTAGTGGTTTTATTTCCGATCATTTCAAATTAACTGTTTTTTATAATTGCAGTACATATATGAGAAACAGCAAAAATAATTCTAGAAGCATTAAAGTAAAAAAAGTCTTTAAAATCGATACATACATGCATACATGCAAAATCCTGATGTAGCCATAGGCTGTGGAGTTCCTACCAGACTGTGTAATTTTCCTCTCCAGACATGTCTGTCCTGAGCTGCAGCTGCTTCATTTGGCCAATGTAGGTCAGTTCTAGTAAGACCGTGTTTGACATTATCTGCCCATTGCATCCTAGGTGTTTCCCCCTTTTCTTGAAACCTTTAGGCACACTATTCATAATCCTGTTCGCCAATTTGCAGCTATGCATACAGGCAACATGGCCAAACCAATGCAGTCTCTCAGCACAGAATACTGCTCAAAGGAGGTTGATGACTCATTCTTCTAACTTCATCATTACTTACAAAATCACACCACCTAATGATCAAAATACTGCACAAGCATCTAGAATCAAAGACATCAATTTCTTATTATCTGTTTACAAAGAGTCCATATTTCACTATCATAACTAACCTTAGAAAGAACCAAACTATTATACAGCCTAATTTTAGTCTTTAGGTGTATAAACCTATTTTTCCACTCTCTCAATAGATTCCTAAAGTTGCTAGCAGCAATCCCTATTCTTCTATTAATTTCATGCCACGTATCACAAGTATCTGTTAAACAGCCCCAAGATAATTAAACTAAGACACTTGCTCAAGGGTGCAATCGTTCAAAGAAACTGAAGCACCATCTGCCTGACCAATTTTCATCACTTTAGTTTTTTCTCTGTTTATCATCAAACCTACTCTATTGCCAGTCTCATCAACAGCTCTAATGAAAGAATTCATCTCCACAATGTGCATAATCTAAATTAGAAATTTTGAAATCTCTAGACCAATTAAGGTCAAAATCTTTCCCTTGCAAAGAATTTCTCATAATGTAATCAATAACCAAACTAAAGAGAAAAAGGGGCAAAATACCCTTGTCTAACACCACTAGCAATGCTAAATCAATCACTACAAGTATTACCAACTTTCACATATGACTCAGTGTTATTGTAAAGAGCTTTCGTTACGCTAACTAATTTGTCGGGTATTCCATATGATCCAACGATCAGCCACAAAATATGTCAATCAACAGAATCAAAAGCTTTTTTGAAATCTACAAAGCTAGTAACCAGAGGTTTCTGAAACTCTAAACATTTCTCAAGAATCTGCCTCATCTGTGAAAATATTTGATCTATACATCCCCACACTTCTGAATCCGCACTGTTCATCACACAGTTGTCCATCAGTCAAATTCTTAATTCTACTAAGTATAATCAGGCAAACTAATTCCCCTATAATTATCACAAGAACTGCAATCATCTTTTTTTTAAAAAAAAAAGTGGTAATAATTGCTCTAGTAAAATCCTTAGGAACAGAACCTTTATCATAAAAAATATTCAAAATTTCAATCAGCCATGTGACAGCACAAATGTTCCCAGCTCTAAGCATTTCAGTGGTGATTTCATCCACCCCAGGGGATTTATGCAGTTTTAATTTAGAGATAGTCAAAGCGACTTCAGAATGTGATATAGGGCCAGCATTGAAGCCAATAATGCATATATCCTTATTACAAACAACGGGAGTAGAGATAATCACATTGTTTAGAACATCTCTGAAATGCTCAGCCTACCTAGCCTCACAAGAACTTCACCTTCAATCACCTTACCATGTTGTCTGTTTCTTCTGACACAAAACATTAACTGTCTAGTACAACCCCCTGCTGTTGTGCTATTTAACTGCTTCCTCTGTTTTGTAAGCCAAAGATTCTTATTAGCTGTTAACTGATCCTTTATATGTTTATTAAGCTCATTGTAATGCCATCTGTTAGGACTAGTAGGGTCTTGATTCATATTATTCCTACTCTTCCTTCTTTCAGAAATAAGTTTCATAGCCTTTTCACTCAAATAATTTTGTTTCCTATGTTTCTTTTTACCCAAAAGAGTACTGTTGGTTTCAAGAAAAGCCTGTTTAAACTGATCCCATTCTTTCTCAACTTCAGTGGTAAGCAAACCACAATTGTCATAATAACTAAATAGCCTATCATAGTATGCTTTAGCTATATCTGGATCTTTCAGAACTTCAGTGTTAATTCTCCTATCTTTAGCACAACATTTTGTAAGCTTCAATTGCAAGATAGGTAATAGTCAGACCCAATTTTGGCTCCCCTGTATGATGTGGTATTCCTAACAGAACTAGCTCATTTTCTGTTAATATATATAATCAATCATATTCTTATGCAGCCCATCTGGTGAAATCCATGTGTACTTTTATATGTCATGGTGTTTGAATAAGTGTTAGTTATTCATAAACCATTAAATTTACATCCCGTAGGAGATGTTCCCCATTGCAACTACCAATGCCAAAGGGACCTAAAACCACTGTCCAAAAGTCAGAATCAGTACCAACTTTAGCATTGAAGTCTCTTAGCATATAAGAAAAAGCTCCTTGACAGAATTCAAAATATTCTAAAGTTGTCTGTAAAACTCTATCCTTCTCATTCTCATCAGAGTCCTCTGTGGGGGTGTAACAACAGATGACATTCAGCTTTTTAATTTTTGAATAGTCTTTAAAAGTCAGAATCAGTACCAACTTTAGCATTGAAGTCTCTTAGCATATAAGAAAAAGCTCCTTGACAGAATTCAAAATATTCTAAAGTTGTCTGTAAAACTCTATCCTTCTCATTCTCATCAGAGTCCTCTGTGGGGGTGTAACAACAGATGACATTCAGCTTTTTAATTTTTGTTCTAAATTTAGCTGGAAGAAAATGCAGTCGTATCCTAGAGGAGCATCACTGGCATGTCTGCTAAGAAGCAAACCTACACCTTGGAGATGCTTTCCATCCTCCCACCCTGAAAAGAGAAATTTAAAGTTATTTTTAAGTATCTCACCTTTATCTTTCCATCTGGTCTCTTGCAAGCCAAGAATATCTAGGTTATAACGCTGGAATTCCTGCATGAGGACATCAAGAGAATAATCTCTATATAGCGTCCTCATGTTCCACATATCTGCAGAGAGAAAACGATTAATAGGAATTTTTAAAGAAACTTGGTTTATTGAGAGAGGTAGGGCCAGCAGTATCAAACAGCCTTCTAATCACAGGCATGGGGCAAATACCCATTTGCCCACTGCTAAAGGCTGTAGCCACCCATGGTGGGCTACTGCTATTGGTAGGGACTTCAGGCACCACCTTTTCAAGAACCAGAATCTAGATAGAAACTGATCTGCCTGAGACACATTACTCCAGTGTAGAATTGGCTATGCCCAACTAGCTAAGTGAGGGTTCAGCTATCTGCAATAGCCTCTGATCAGGATTATCTACCAGCTGATATAAGATGCCTCTGTTCACTTAGAGCTGGCAACCCACAGTCAAACAGAAAATGCAGTGGCAGATTTTCCCTCAACAAAAGCTCACCAGTGTAACAAGTCCAGGATCCATAATCAAGCTCAAAGCCATAAACTAGTTCAGTCTAGTAGGTATAAATGGTCAGCATCAGGACCCTGTGAAGTTAACCACTTCTCAGCAGGGTTGAAAAAAAAAAGAAAAAAAGATGTCATAGATGACTAGATTAGTAGGCCATACTAACTGGCAGCCCTCCCCTTCCGTTCCCTTCCAAAAGAGAATATCTCTTTTGAAAGGTACTAATGTCCTGCACCACGAGAAGGTGGGGTCAGATATTAGATGCTAGACCTGGCTAGTTTTTTGCACCATCACTGGGGATTGGTACAAAGCTCTCCTTCCAGTTTATGCCTAGCTACCATTTACAGACATTTAAAATCAAAAGTCTGCTAAAATATTGGGCCAAAAGATATGTGGGTAGTTCCCAGAAGACACAACTTCCGGTAGTGCTAAAATCAGTATTTTGCATTAAAAGTTAAGAAAGAATTACAACTCTGCAAGAGTATAAAGTTGGTCAGAATGCCAAAAATGAAAATCATTCAATAATCTACATGCTGTACAACAGAATAAAGGTATATACTAAATCATCAGTACTTGATTCTGTTTATGATGACTCAGCATGCTCATATAATCACTGCAGGCTCAAATAGATTTATTTTTAAACTTTATTAAACTTTTTTAAGTGGAAACAACAGACAAATATATATCATAAACTGGAATGTTATTTTCGATATTTAATTAGAATCAGTTTTTCAAAAAAAGCTGATTTTTGTTCGAAAGTAAAATTGTAAAACCATTTGTAGTTTTGGAATTTTTCATTCGTTTGAATTTCCAGCTTTAGCAGCTACTAAAGTTTGAAAAGGACAATTCCATATTTCCAGAGGCAATTTGTCTTTTTAGTTATTATGTGCAAATTTATTAAATATGTAACCAAGTGAACTATAGAGTATGAAATTTTAAATTGCTCCTTTGTAGTTACGAAAGTCCTACTCCCATCTCCAAAGAATATAGTGAACAATGCATTTAATTTTGTGTAATTCTCTGTAGTAGTCTTTCAATTGTATAATCACTTATATTGCTGACATGCATATATATAATAAAAAAAATATTAACTTCTACTTCATTATTTTGTACTAGTACAATAGATATTTGTTATAATGTGAAACATTACAAAAGGCAAAACTTAAATTTTTCTGTAATGAAAAACATAAAGTATTTTTCTTTTCATTTGCCTACATCTAATAAAAGAGTTTAAAGATTCTAAAAACAGAATTGTCACAATTGTATATTATTATATATAGATGACTGTGAGTTACTGAGTAATAGGGGATCATTCTAATTTTAACTATGATGCAGGAATGATCGAGCTCTGAAAATTTGCACCTCGGGGTAATCCAGCTCATAGATCTCAATATTATAGAAGGAATATTTAAGTTGTTTCAAGTTGTAAAATATTTTTGTCGTCGGACTTATTATCATTACCAGTCTCTGCCATCAGGCCCTCAGTATTTGCAATGAGAGTCTTCCACAACTCTCCAGTCCAGAGTCTTTACATTGAGACTAATGAACCATTTTTCTATTCACTGTCAGGAATTGTTCCTACATATGTGGCTACATTCAATCACTGCTTTTTCATCTTTTTAGGTGGGAAATACTTTACACTAATCTCCAGACTGCTATTTGTTCTTTCAGTTTATGTGTCCGAGGCTATCTGAGAGACATCGACAGTCTTGATAACATTGCCCACAGCTGAGCCTCATCTACTGTGGCTTGCTGTTTTCTCTCCCTTTATTTTTTTACCTTTACAGGACAGGGAAAGCCTTTACGCCCAACAGTGTGCTCTGGCCGAAATTTGATCTCCAAAATGTCTTTCAAAGTCAAATAGAGGCCATTTAGAGGTCAAACCTTGATCTACAAGTACTAGAAACATGAAAATTGTGTCTTAGGGTGTTGTAGAGATGTGAAAAATTACCAAATTTCAGATCTGGAGGGTCCTTCGAGGTCAAAGGTCAAATTTAAATCTATTGGTGCTGGAGATCTAAAAAAAATTGGTAAATAAGGCTATTTCAGGCAGTAGAACTCAGAAATAAGAGGAATTTCCAGATTCAGTGTTGCATTCTTGGATGAATAAATGTCAGGTTACGCATTAGAAATCAAAAGGTGCTGAAGGCACCAATTAATTTTTGGTATTATGTATATTGGCTACATTCATAATATAATGCATGTTGTTAGTTCTAGTTGTATAGTATACACCAAAAAGCCAAAACATTATGACCACCTGCCTAATATGATGTTGGTCCTCCACATGCAGCTAAAACAGCTCTTACACAATGAGGCATGGACGCTACATGATTTCTAAAGGTGTCTTGTGGTATCTGGTACCAACATGTTACCAGCAGATCCTTTAACTCTCATATGTTATGTGGTTGAGCTGCCACAGATCGGATATGCTGATCCAGTGCAAATCACAGATGCTCAATTGGATTGATGTCTGGGGAATTTGGAGTCCAGAGCAATACCTGGTAGTCTTCCTCATGTTCCATGAACCATTCTCAAACAATCTGGGCAGTGTGGCATGATGTATTATCCTGCTGAAAGAAGGCACTACTAGAGGGGTATACCTTTGCCATGAAAGGGTGTACCTGGTCTGCAATGATGTTTAGGTAGGTGGTAGATGTCATAGTTTCCTGCAAATGAATGACTGGATCCAAGGTTTCCCAGCAGAACATTGCCCAAAGCATTACACTTCCTCCACTGGCTTGTTTTTGTCCCACGTTGCATCCTGGTGCCAACACTTCCCCATGTAAACAACACGCATGTACCCAGCTGTCCACATGGTGCAACAGGAAATGAGATTCATTGGACCAGGCAACCTTCCAATCATTCAAGGTCCAGTTTTGATGCTCACATGCCCATTTGTAAGTACTTTCAACAGTGAACCGAGGTTAGCATGGGCACTCAGAGTGGCCTATGACTATGCAGCCCCATGTACAGCAGGGTTTGATGTACTGTGGTTGTGATACATTACTCCCCTCACCAGTATTCAAATTATGGGTGAGTTGCGCCACAGTATCCCTTCTCTTGAATCGTACCATACAGGATAGCCTTTGCTCACCTCTAGCATCGATGCACCATGGTCAGCCCACACCTTGCTGGCAGTTTGTGGTTTTTCCTTCCTCGTACCACTTTTTAAAGGTACTAACCACAGCTGACCATGAGCACCCCACAAACCTTGCTGTCTCAGAAATGCTCTGACCCAGTTGTCTGACCATTACAATTTGGCCTTTGTCAAATTCACTTAAGTCAGCTGCCATTCCCATCTGAAGAACAAGAATAACACTGATTAACAGAGCTGAGTATCAAGTGTTATTTATACTGTTTCATGACCTTCACATGCACCGTTGTTTGCCTGCAATTGCTTTTATTTGAATAAAGATGTGCTGGTCATAATGTTTTGGCTCTTTGGTGTGTGTGTGTGTGTATATATATATGTGTGTGTGTGTAGGTTATGCAAAATATTTTAATTTATTTCTTTTTTTAACTTATTTTAGATGTCTCACAGTGCTGAATGCCAAGATGTGCTAAAGTTCATAACCCATTGGTGTGGTGGTGCACCTAATCTCAGTTATTCATTCCAGTAAATGATAGTAGCTGTGAATTTTGAAAATTATTCGAAGCCCTATCAATGTTTTGGCACATATACACTGTCATATTTGCGTGAACATCTCGCACAATTTACTTTTCACTTCAAACAGGAATGGTTGCTTGTGTGCTGTATATCAATTGGCCATTTATTTTTAAAATACTTTAATATTCAAATACTAAATGAATGTATTGTTTCATTTTACAGATGACAAGCATTACATGGATATTGTTCATATAGAATATGAACAAATGTGAAACTGATAATGTTTAATCAGTGGCACAGCCAAGAATGGGAATTGGAGATTTAAACCCCACTTAGAGAAATTTTATTCTTAAGTAAACATTAGTTCATTGATTTTTTTTTTTTACCAGAAACAATAAAATTTTCCAAAATCCCCACCCTCAAAATTCCTGACTATGCCACTGTATTTAATATATCCTTAGATATATTGAAACATTTACATACGGAAGTAATTCCTTATTAAATATATTTTGTACAACTTACTTTAGACAGCTCATTTGTTAACATGAGACTTTTTATATTTTAGTTGAATTGGCAGATAATACTTAATCATTTATTTGAATATTTAAGTGTTTATAAGAATCAATTTGTTAAATAATGTTTAGAGTTCATATGAATAAGTTTGATATATTAAATACTGTTTATTTTAAAGAAGTTAATCAAAAAATTACTTCATTGCATAAATACGAAAACATATAAACATGGTGAAAAATCAACAAACATCTTGCACAAAGAGAACCTATTGTACAATAATTAGGTTTGCGAAACACTATCCATCTTAGGACTGAAATAATGTTGCAAAAGTATATATGTTCAAAAGTATGTTATTTTTAAATATTGTTAAATATTATGAATATCTTGCAACATTTGAATTTAGAAATTGGAGTATTATGGATAAATACTTTTATATTAATAAAGATTTGAAATTTATAATCATCTTTATATAGGGAAATTTCTTTTTTCACTCCAAAATCATTCAAAGGTGAAGATTGTGGAATCCAAAAGCATTGATAGCAGTGTTGTTTTGTGTGTTGTGTTATGACTATTCACAAAGCTCATTTTAATCACTAGTCATATAGATTTGTATGGTATATGATTCTCTGAGAAAAAAACCTTGTCCAAGATTTCATATTTGGAGTTCTCTCTGTCTCGTTGATCATATATGAACCATGTATGCATTATTTCAATTTATGTTCAGTGTACTAATGCAGCTTTCTTAAATCAAATATTGTTAGTTACAATGTGCAGCTTTATTTTCCATTAAAATTAGGTATTAAAATGTGTTGATTCATGCATATATCGTTAAAACACCATTACTGGTGAAATATACTTTGGATGATAAAAGTCACAGAGTGCTAAATGTTATCTAAGATAAAATTGTTAGTTGTGGAAAAGAATCTGTTAAAATTGTTGAGTATGCATCTGTTTTACAATTTTGCATTTTCTTTAATATCTGACTTTCTCATTTAAGAGCTCAAAAATTGAAAAAGGCCAGCTTCTCTATATAAATGTATATATAGAAGGTGATCCTTCTAAATCTTTGAGCTCTTAAATTTGTAGTTCCACTTTATTCATATAATCTGTTCCCCTTTACCATTTAAAATCTCGGATTTTTTCCTCTGTAGACAGATTTCACTCTTGAATTATTTTTTTCTACATGAGATGTTGTTAATCTTTTAATAGATTTTCCATTAACCAAAGTCATGACATTGGATTTTAAAATGAAAAAAAAATGTTATCAAGAACTCGAGATTAAAAGATTATAATCAAACGAAATAAGTGAAAAATTATCCTATGAATACATAATATTTCTTGCTAATTCCCTTCAATTAGATCATCTTTCAATGAAATTCTTATTTCATAGTAGTTTCTATTAAATGCACTCTAGGGATTTTAATTATATTTAACAGTTATAAAGTCTTATTTCATATACCTGAAGTACTTTATATCCAAGCTATGTATCTAGTATGGATCTTCAATGAAAAAAAATTGCCATAGCCACAGTTGCAAACATAGTGTTAAGTCTGAGGATTCAGTTTCATAACACAGCAAAATAAAAGAGGTATTTTAGTTTTGTTTGCCTATTTTAGCACTGTTAAACACTTTATATCAAAATTATTATTTTTTTCATAAGCAAGTTTCTTGACCAGATATTTAAAAACTAATTAGATAATTTAAATTTCATAGTTGGGCAATTATACAGGGAAATATATATGTGAAAAATAAACTTTTATTTTGTAAGTCATTGACTACAACTGAAAATTGTTCTCCTAACTGTGATTCACAAAAAATGCATGTCTCCATGATACAGAAGGGATGTGTTCTCGAAAATCTGCCTGTATCTTGAAATTTTGTAATGTTAACTTTATTTTTCTCATTGCCTCCCTTGTTATATGTAGAGATGTATTCCTATGGAATTTTTTAACTACAGTTATAATAAAAAAGCGCTTTTTTAAATTCATCAGAAATCATAGTAGAGGCACAAAAATTGACTTTAAAAACTTTAAAAATATATACTTTATTCACTGGAAATTTAAAGTGTTGGAGAGCTGATGATGAAATGTTACAGCAAGGAATTGGAAAACTCAGGACTAGTATTGATGTCAGCTTCATCCTGTAAATCAGCATTTTTTCCTCCAGTTGTAGTATTATGCAATCTGATCTCTTTGTACATATGATCAAAACAAATCATATAGCAAAAATTAGTTTTAGCTGAATTCTGTTCTAATATTGTATACATTATTTTATCCAAATATTGATTTTGAGTTGTAATTCAATTAGGCAGCAAATCGATGTCCAAAATATAAAAATTTAAGCTGCAGAAATTATTATTAAATAGCAAAATTAGTATCTTATTTTGCAATAACTGTAGCAAAATATTCATGGTTAAATGTTATTATTGTCTAGATTTTCTAAATCACTCATATAAGGAACAAAAATCATGAAACCATCCATTTTAAATGTAGTAGATTGAAAAGAACATCAATTATTCTTGAAAACTATATTTTTAAAGTGATGGGTGCACTTATGAATCACTGGTCACCTTCCAAGTACCCTAAATAATAATTTCTGTCAAAAAACCTTAGTGCAAACCTCTGTTGCTTGCTTAGTGAATTCTGAAATTGTAACTTTAGAAACCATCAAGTGTGAAATCGATAGCTCCATAGCTCAGTGATAGACAGCAGAAAGTAAGTTGTAATTTGCGGTTATTTGATTTATGGCTAGGTGACTGTTTTTTTTTCCTTTGCTTGCTGTTATCATATAATTTATGTGATGTACTTATTCACAGAGTTATCTTAAGTTTTTAATGAATAATGGAACATAATCCATTTGTTCCAGATAATTTTAGACATTTTCTTCCTAATTTTGTAACAGATTGAGATAGCATGGGACATCTATTGATTATTCTTTTTTGTATTTTCAGTGTTTAGGGTTGTGCCTTTATGATAAATGTGATACTTTATAAATATATTCCAGTTTAAACATATTCAGAATTACAAACTATTATTCATGGTTACAGCAGCCATCATTTTAGTTTTCCTTATATGGTTATTCAAGTCTACATTTGAATTCTTCTTGTTTTCTTCGAGTTTTTCTTTCAAGTTTTTTTTAAGAGACCTCTTGAATTCTTGATTTCTAGGGTAAACACTTAGCTTTTTGTGCCCTTCTATGGTAAACACTATTTTAATCAGCAATGTTTTAGTGTATGATTTATAAAATGAGTAACTTAGTATTTTTTAACTAAATGGCAGCTGCTTTTACAGAATTTTGGATTTTTTACATAGTAAAATGCAATAGTTTAGAAAAAATTAATATGTGTTTATTATTGTAATGTACTAGGGCATTACATCTAAAATTAAATTAGTTTCAGTATTAAATAGTAAAAAACAAATCTGGACTGTAGCAAATGTTAAAAGTATTTTATATTACTTGATATTTATTCACAGTATAGTATAATACTGTATGTTACCATTTGTATCAGTACTGATTTAAAACTTCCCTAAAAATAATTTTAATGCTAAAAATTGCATCATTGTACTCAAGCCAATTGGTGGACTTTGTTTCTTGAAACTTTGCCCTATTGATTGTATTTGTCAGTTTTCTATACTCTCTACTTGTGTTTTATTTGGTATGCAATATATCTTCTTAGTACACAATATTTTTCAATCGAAGTTGCTTTGATTCAGTTAATAAACAATAGTAGTCTATGCACCATGGTAATAAGGTGATCAGTTTTTTATCAATCAAAAATTTTCCATATATAAAACCGTTGGTTTATATCCAACAATGCATAATGCACATTGACCATTTCTCTTCATATTAGTACTTACCCATTAGCTCGCTTTTTATATTATCTGGATCTTACTGTGCATCATTTGTAAAAGCTATAACACCTTCAATAAAAAAAACTAGGGTTTATTAAGTCCAGTCACATCACTCATAAAACTGATTGTCAAAATTATTCAAATATTAAATATTAATTAATGAAAAAACTTAGCATTTAGGTAGCCAAAAAAGTCATAATAATCTAGTCATCTTATTTTTTAACTATTGGTATCTTTATTATTATTAATGATTAAGACTATGTGGTAGAAAAAAAAAGTGGGTTACTAAGTGTAGTGTATGATGTTTTTGTATGAAAATTTTAATTCTTAAAACCAAAATCTACTAATGTCCATCCAAGAACCATTCCGTCCATCTAGTCAATGCCTTAACACAATCCTGTGATATCCTTTGTTTCTGTATAAAAAATATTCTACCTCAATAAACTATTTCCTAATGTTTAGTTGTGTGTATAATTACTGTCGACGTTTGAATAGTTTTATATACAAAATAAAATCAGTTTCTCTAATTTTTCATTCATTTAAACAGTGAAAGACGAAACAAGTATATTGAATTATGTAACAACAGTATGAACAAGAAAGTTGTTTTCCAACCGAGGGTCATAGACATCTGTCAGGAGTGCCACAGAAAATTGTGAGGGGGAGTCAAAAACTAAAGTGCCTTATTTATCCTTATCATGGAGAGTCTCAAAGACCTTAATTATAGTAGGAAGCAGAGAACAAAGGAACTAGGGTTTATAATTAAAGCAGTGGCTACTTCCTAAGTTTACCATGCCAATCTCTAGGCTTACCCTAATGACTGCAGGAAGTGTTAAAACTTCACCATTTGACCCACAGACCAGCATTCCACACTGTGTCTGTACGTGCTATGATACAGGGTGTTTAAAAAAGTATTCAACCCTCTATTGTAGTTTTCTATTTAAACTTGACAAAAGACACAAATTTCAAAAGATGCAAATTAGACATATATCTACCTTTACAACAGATGTTGAAAATGATTTCCTGCAACCTGGATGCAGGTTCGTACCCATTTCATGACATTTGCAGCCACCTTTCATAATGTTTGTTTTCTTATGTTTAAAATCTCTCTTTCAATGTTAGCCTTCAAGTGTATGAGGATTGTTTTGAAACACTACACATTTGAGATATCCCCAAAGGAAAAAATCTGGAGGAGTAAGATCTGGGGAACTTGGGGGGCCACAAATTTTTTGAAATCAAATGATCACCAAAAAATTCCTGCAACATAACCATTTTGCCATTTGCAGTACGGGCAGTCGCACCATCTTGTTCAAACCAACCCTCTCGTTCATTCACATCCAATAGTGCAATAAACTGTTGGATGAGGTCACGATAACTTTACCAATTACAGTTGAGTCAAAAAATAAAGGCCCTATCACACCACGACGGGAAATTGCACACCTAACACCAATTATCTGTGCGTGTAATGGTCATTCGTGAAGAGGATTTTCACTGCTTCATATTTGACTGTTCACATACCCATCCAAGTGAAACCAAGCCTCATCACTGAAATAAACAGTCCAACACCTCAATTCCATTTTCATCAGCAAAAGAACGAAACCAACGACGGTACCGTAAGCATGTTTTTCATGGTCTGGTTCTTTCGGTTCATGAACGACACCAATACGGTAGGCTTGAAATTTCAACTTATTAGTAGCCCTGAAAACTAGCTGGTGACAGTCCAACCTGTGAAGATAACTTTCTCAAAAATTTTCTGGGTGAGCAGAGTTAAACACACACATCAAGAACTTCGGCAGTTAATAGCGATGGCCAGCCTAGGCTCTTTTGATCCTGTACAGACCCAGTGTCGAGAAATTTATCAATCAAACGAGATATTGTCGACTTGTTAGGAACTGCAGACTGAGGGAACTTCAACTCAAACTCCTCTCACACATTTGTAAGATTTGTACGCACAATAAGTCTCAACAATAAATACACGTTCGTTTTTGGGAAACGACATAGCTTACATAACACAAAAATGAATGCTTGAGTGAGACTAGCGCATGACAAGGTCATTTCAACTGCTAAAGGCTATTAACCTTGAGTACAGTAATGGCATAAAATGTACATGCGCTAAGTTCTCTTATATTTAGGGTTGCGTCCTTTTTGAAACACCCTGTATTAAGGTTTCTTTCAAGTACAGAAATACAACATTTAGGAATCTTAAACTCACTCATACCTCTCAAGTGCATGGATGGAACAAAGTGGAGGCTAACAGGAATTCTGATAATCTTTCTGATTTTCCCACCACACCCTGACATTTGTAGTAGTCGTAGAGTATTAGGAAGATGTATTTGAGGCACTTGTGGAGTGATATGAGAACAAAAAGTGAAAACATTCTCCTTAGGGTTAATGTATATCATCCTACCTGTAGGTGGCAGATTACACTATACAGAGGCCTTCTATGAGGACCTCTGTGGCCAATGCAAAGTTACTTCTAAATTTACCTTAGGTCTTTGCTTTATCATTTTCTTTTTTCACACATTATAGTACAGTAAATTTATAAAATATTTAGCAATCTGTACCCTTAAAAGTAATAATTGACAAGTTTATCATTAAAAAAGAAAGCTAGTGTATGAAAAGACAGGACAAGTCACATAGAGCTTCTAGGTTATCTCTGCCCTTTGTGTAAGGGAGCACTTGCTTCACTTTTATGGGGAAAAAAGGGAAATAGGTTGAAGTGACAAATGAAAGCGAAAATGTGCATAAAAATATAAATATGGCCTGACGACCATCAAGACAAGAGACAATCCAAATACTAAAAGCACATTCAGGGCCTCCCCAGGCCAGATTAGATCGCGTCGTGAGGCAAACAATTAAATATCGCCCCTGATGGATTATAAGACAAAAATATAAGAAAATCTGCAATTGCTATTTTGTTTTTATTTCAAGAGAAACATTAATGAAAAATAATTATATAATATTAATTAAATGTTTGCTCTACCGGGATAACGGGGCGGGGGTGGCTTAGTCGGTAGCGCGCCAGGCTCGTAATCTAGTTCTCAGGTTCGAGTCCCAGCTGGGTCAGCGTTGAAATTTATCTCCGCAAAATTCCCCGCCCTGCCCACGGTCAGTAGGGGACACCGATGGACTTGGAAAGGCCATCGGTGTATAATAAGATAAGCCATCTGCCCTGTGTGCAGGAGAGCCATACCCTGTGCATGTTAAAGAACACGCTAGATGGCTTTGAAGGGAGGCTACTATGAGCACATTCTATTGTAAAGTTAGCACTGGGATTCAGTGGTGTACCCAGAAACTTTCAATGGGAAGTCTATAATATGCCTGAGTCTTAAGAATGTGGATTGATGGAGGTGAGTCTGTTTTTCAAAGACTACCTTAGGAAATATGTTGAAGAATTCAAATAGGAATGGTCATACCAACTCCCCACTTCCCTGAGTGCATCAATGCTAGAATTCAATTAACTAAATTATTAATGTTAATTGCTGACGTCGGTTATAATTAATAGGTTATTTCTACTCCAGAATGTGTTGTTTGTGGTGATATGCTGTCCAAATAGAACGGTAATACTTAGTAAGCTAAAGAGGTCTTGATGAAATATGGTCACCCCTCAGAACACCATTAAGAGACTTTTAAATGCTAGGAAACAGTGTCGGGCCTTTTCTAAAAGTAAAATTTCAGACAAGGCTCAGAAGGCCAGCTACTGAGTAGTAAAATTTACAGCTACCAAGATGAGACTTCGTACAATTGCAGAGACACTGATCCAGCTTGCAATGTTATAGTAAGGACAATATTTTGAAGTGAAGCTGAACAAGAAGTTAAATTTTTTGACGATATCATTAGCAGACACATTTATGACATGTCAGCTAACATTGGAAAAAGTATTTGTAAAAAAGTCAATAAAATATACGCTCTGCTACAAAATTACGGCATTCATTACATGATTCTTAGAAGAAAAAATTCTACTTTTTCTTTTCAGAAGCACTTATTTATTAATATGAAAAACATATTTTAATATATATTTCAATAATAAGTTTCTTGTTTTCTGTTTTGTTTTCGACCATCCTTAGTTGTATTATGATACGATGTATTCATATTTACAACTGCACTAATTAATGAATGGCTCAATCCAAATACGAGAGTGAGTTAAATGAAAACCTTAAATATGGAAAGAAAATAGCTGGGCAGTGCAAGGTACAGCTGCTCCCGTGGAAGAATACACAAAGTATAAACAGTGTTCTGTCATCCATTTCTTGCATGGATGGCAGAAGAGACGCCCTAGGAACCATGATCAATGTTCCTCATGTGGCAAATAGTTCCTTCACTAACATTGAAATGGATGACAGAACACTGTTCCTCCTTTGTGCATGCTTCGAAGGAAGCTGCCGTCTTTAACTCTCCTGCTGACTTCAGTTAGTTGGTTTCTTTAAGTTGTTGGCTTCCTTCTTTGAAGGAAAATTTGGCAATTTTCATTTCTATTGAATTCTCTCTGCCAATATTCTAACAAGCATTTAACTTTGCTGAGTTCTTCATCGTAGATAATATTGCCTTCAATTCCAAAGCCTAAGCGCCAATAAAGTTTCATTTCAGGACTCCATAATGAGGCTTCTTGCGGCCATCACCAATTTGATCTCATATGAGCCGACTTATGACACTCCAAAATAATGTGTTAAACAGAGTGCAACCAAACTACATACATTTCGTTGATCTTTTTCGATGTTTCTAATGCTCTGGCTTTACATAGAGGGACACTGCATGGGTTATTATCAAAATAGGTCCGTTTCGTATAATTTTTCCTTCTACTATAGGTTCTTGTATGTTTCGATTTCTTTCCAACCTGACTTTTCCTAATTTTTTGTGATATCCTTTTTATTCCTTTCCTAACAACTCTTTCCCAACCAAAAATCAAAAAGGAATTCCAAACATTAGGTGCCACATTGTACTGGTGATTTTTTGATAAGCGCAATGTTGTAGCCACCCCGTGGCCGAATGGTTAGCATGCTTGGCTACTGATCTAAGGAACCTGGGTAAGGCGTGGATGTTCATGTTTTTCTGCTGAGATCCTGCCATCCTCACACACCTACTATGGGATATAAACTGACAAGCTGCTGTCAGACCTCTGTGGCAAGCAACTGCTTGAATAAAAAAATAAATATCCCCCTAAGCAGCTGCTTGCTACAGAGGTCTGACAGGAACCTGTCAGTTTATATGCCATAGTAAAAGGTCAGAGGATGGCAGGTCTTCAACAAAAAAAGACACATACATCCATGCCTTACCCGGGCTCGAACCCAGGTCCTTTAGATCTGTAGCCAAGCGCGCTAACCACTGAGGGGGTATTTTTTTTTTTTATTGTACTTCTGATTAAGAGATAATGTTCTTTTAAATTATTTGGTATTCCTAACTCTCAGTGCCAGACACTTTTCAGATTCGAAGACCATGACCAGCATTTCTCCTAAGTTAGACAACCTTCCATAGAACAACAATTTACTCTTTGTGGCGTTCAAAAGTGCTCCAGCCAATCACCTCTTGGATAACACAATTTCATACCAAGAAGCTTGAATTTATGGAAATTCAACCAATATGCTTTTGAACCACCCCAAAAGTGTTCCTAAACTCCTGGCTTAGTACTAAAACTGCGTTAGCAAATGTCGAGGCTTTTACTATACTGCAACATTTTTCCAAAATATTCTTGAGACTTCAAAACAAATTGCAGGAAAAAATTGGCTTATTTTTAATAATTCTACTATATCTTTGCAATTCGTTTTAAGGATCTGCTCGTATCAATAAAGAAAATCTTTTCCTGTGTTAAATAACACTCCAAGGTATTTGATTTCTGACACCAGATTAAATGCATTTGGATTTGAACCAAACTGAAAACTCCCAATCATCTCTGTAAAATTGACGGCTAATACCGTTCTTTTGTGAAAACTAAATCTCGGGAAGGATTCAACTCCAAACATGGTATATATCTTCAAAGATGGACCCTAACTCTAGACTCTTCAAAGACAATAATATTTGCAAAGAAAATAGTAGGAATGCAAAATGTAGAACCAGGATTTAAAATATATGGGAATTTTAGTCAAAGATTAGTTTTGCGAAGCGTGTCTTCTAAGGGTCGAAGATAAATCAGGAACAGAAGAACCTAAAGAGGACAACTTTGTTTAACACCACGATTGCTCATTACTTTTCCCAATTGAATTTTATTAAATTCGTAGAGGTATGCGCATTTGGGGCATACATATTCTTCAAGAGCTGAACAAAATCGTTTGGAATTCCCAATATCCTCATCCCTTTCCATAAAGTTGATCTGTAAATTGAATCATATACCCTTTCAATGTCAAGACCAGCAGCAGTTAATTTTTTGCCAGAATCGTTATAGCACTGTATAATTTCCGTCAGCATAAACAGATTTCCACTCTGATTTCTTCGAAAGCCATATTCGAGTGCACTTAATTTTTTATTTTCCTCTAGCCATCTGTATACTAGTATCTTCTATATTTTAAAATTCACATGAACATCTTATATAAGTAGCTGGAGAGTACAATAAGAGAACCTTGTTTCTCTTGCGCCATATATATATAGACGGCCATGACTAAAGCCATAGGTGATAGCTGGTACAGCAACAGATTTCCACAATATTCTGGTGCCAGTACGTCTCTAGTAGACAGTATCAGTAGTCTCTAGTACACAGAATAAGATCGTTGAATCGATTGTTTGAACTGTTCGAAATAAATTTGTTCTCGTATCTGGCATCATTGTGTTAAAAGGGAAGATTAAAAACATATAAGTATGGCGTCGCCTAACAAGGAGAATATGCTGGAAGATTTAAATCTAAGCTCAGACGAAGTAAAGCTTCTAGAAGATGCATTTAAAAAAGAGGAATTTCGTAAAATGTTCTTCGAATATTTCGAAGAAGTCAATGACCCTGCAAATCGAAAAATATATGAGAGAGAAATTACTACAATAGAGAAAGACCGAGGATATAATGTTACTTTTGTTCATCCTGAAGCCGGATATGTAATGAAACTAAATATTGCAGGCAAAAAAGCATTTGTGAATATCTGCAAAAATAGCCATGTCAGTGAGGCAACTTGCAGTAGAAGCTACGATGAGAATAACCAAAGCGGATATGCTTGGAGAATTCCGTATATGCTATCGAAGCCGAGAGAAGATCTAGATAAAAGTGGAAAAGTGTGTATAATTTTTGATGTTATGTTCCACCCTGATACATTGAACATGGCGGAGAAAAATCTAAGGTTCCGGAAACTTCTCGAAGATACTGCCTTAAATGGAGTGGAGGAGAATTTTAACGTTAATTTTGAAAAAACTGTGAAATATCCAAAACTGAAATACAAGGGTAGACCTCCATCAACTATTCTGAGAAGTGCTGACACTAATGGTTTGCATAAACCTGATGAACTGGATCCTCGTGAATCATTTTTTGAATCATTAAACATTCCACAACCAAATATGCCACAAAGTGATGCAAACTGCTTAAATGTGAAAAGAGATAGTACGGAAATGAAATATTCAGAAACTGAAACACTAAATTCAGAGTTTTTAGTTCCGAAATATGTCATTAAATATCGTGATTATGTTGATATGCAGGATTATAGTCTTTTGGGAAATAATTTAAGAAAAAACCTTCCAAAGGAAGTCATTGTAGATGTTGATTTACCACTTGTAAACTCTGCTGATAATCTTCAACTTGATATCTTTGAGAAAAAAATTAATTTGGCCACTGTTGAATCAGATAATGTATACAAACTAGAACTGCAGTTACCATATTGTGTTGATGAAGCTAATGGCTGTGCTAAATTTGATAAGAACAAAAAGGTTTTAACTATTACCCTGCCAGTATTATGTCAGAAAAGTGCTGAATCTATAAACAGTTTTGATAACAGTGATTTTGATTGCTGTGATGAAAATAATAGTTCTGATACTGTGAGTCAACATGATGCACATTCTAACGAAGAAACTTTTGAACAACAGTATGAAACATTTGAGCAATTTCAAACTGTAAACAATTCAGTTATTTCAAGTGAATGTATGAAAAATGAAAATTCTGGTTCAGAAAATTGTAATGGTATTTCATTTGTTGATAGTAACAGTGGGCAAAATACCACAGAACACCACACTTGCACTTTTCAAATTAGCAGGTATTCAAAATTAGATTATTTTATGCCAGAATTTGATAAGAAGCAAATGTCAGATATGATAGCTTTCATTTTCCACATAAAAAGCATTGATCCTAAATCAATAAATCTTACATTTTGTAAATGCAGTTCTTCATGTCAGATTACTTTTTATTCAATTGGGGCAGGATTTGTTCCTTTTCATTATTCATTTTGTGTGAAATTTGATCAGTCAAACAAATTTTCTGCTGATTTATCCAATGTTAATGTTTCAGAACATAATGTTGTTCTTCACCTACAAAAGAGTAAAGACTGTTGCTTTGTTTGGAAACAATTTTTGGCTGGAACAACCCTCAATAAACTTCAGACTTACAACTTCCAGTGCTTGGATAATATTCTCCAGGATTTTGAAATTTTGAAAGTAAGTTATTACAAGTATAAATTTCAAATATTATGCATGTGCATCATACTTACATCCTGAGTTCATTCCGGCAATTCCACCTATAACCATCACTAGTTGTATCAGTCGAGGCCAGCACCATGGCCTTACTACACCTTGGACATTCATACCCTGCTGCGAGCAAACCAATATCCTGCAAAAACATAATTCCATCTTTTTTTGATTTCTCAAACAGCAGGGTAAAGTCCCTTAAGACCATACGAGGTCCACCTGCCGCTACATCTGAACTGTTGGAAGCCATTGCACATATTACTAAAAGTACAACAGACTCCAACCTTATAAGAAACCACCACCAACATACCTATATGCAAATCAACCACCTCATACGCAACAACCCAAATAAAGCACAATGAAAATACCAATATGCAAATCAACCACCTCATACGCAACAACCCAAATAAAGCACAATCAAAATACCAATATGCAAATCAGCCAGCTCATACCCAACACAAGCATGGCGACAACTCACATTCTCACGAAATATAATTTACCCCAAAAAATTATTTTCTCTTAATATACACTTAATCACCACAATTCCGCGAAACCAACCTCGCACACAACGTAAACCAAAAAACGTGAAAATCGGAAACAGTGCACCGCCGATCGAATTATAAAAAAGCCCCAAAACTAAATAATGTCCTCCAAGACAACACAAACCAAAAAACGTGAAAATCGGAAACAGTGCACCGCCGATCGAATTATAAAAAAGCCCCAAAACTAAATAATGTCCTCCAAGACAACACAAACCAAAAAACACGAGAATCGGAAACAGTGCACCGCCGACTGAATTATATAAAAAAAGCCCCAAAACAAAAATCTGACAAAAAAAACATCTTACAGCTCAAAAAACCCTCCCCTAAATTACATTGTCATTTTACCTCTGAGCCCCCACTTTTTTCCCACACCATGGGCTAAATGGCGAGATCACATGAACCCTGAAGGCTCACAGAAGGTACGGGACCCACTAGAACAGTTGTTGGGAGACAGTAACTTCCTGTAAAGGCCATCCAACGTGTTCTTTAACGTACACAGAGTATAACTCTCCCACATACAGGGCCACGGCTTAACATCCTAACCGACGGATGGCGGCCTTTCCAAGCCCATCAGTGTCCCCTACTATGAGCCGAGTTTGAAAATACGCCTAGATAAATCTAAACGCTGACATAGCTCGGACTCGAACCTTGGAACTTCAGATTGCAAGCCTGGCACGCTATCGACTCCGCCACTCTCACCCCACCTCTAAATTTTTCATTCTTTCCTGACTCCATCAAAAACTGCCGTTTTTTCACACACCAACAATTCTACAATACCCAGAATTACTACATCAAAAAGTCGCCAGACGCTTCCACATTTTAACGATAAATCATATAACTAAATTTAAAAGACTCCTAAATATACAACAAAATTAATAAATCACTATAATACATTAATAATTACCATACTACACGTAACTACTAAAAAAACATTCAATTCACCCTCAAACTATTCTAACAAAATACATGTGTTCTTTACTATCGCCATTTTCAATCCCACACGCAAAAACTTGCATACTCCCCCACTACATGGGCCCCTAAATATCTTTAATAACTAATTACAAACCATATCCAAACCAATTTTAAAAAAAAAGCTAGAACATATTAATTATTCCTATCCTACCTATCACTGAACCCCCCCCCCCCCCCACATATTAAATATATAATACACACGAACTTACCTCTTACCATATAGGTATGTTATCCAAAGAAGTCATCAAGCGAAAATGGCGAAAAAAACCAAACGTAACTTCACACTCTCGTCAAATCACACACATAACACGTGATTCTATATTACCTACCCAAAAGAAACAAATCAAAGAGCCATAGGCCACCAATAACCAACAGTTACGTTTTTACGTCATACTTTACAAATCAACATCATACTTTACACTTCGACGTCACACGCCACTTGAGCAATGCCATCTATCGGCTGAGGACCGTAATCACTACACTGGCCTATAGCAGAAGCTTTTCTCTTGTATTTGGAAGACCCATTTCTGTGAGAGAGGGAAGGGAAATTAATTGAATGACAAAACCCAGATGTATCGCAATTCAAGGACTGCACACATCTATAGGGATAATGCCAAGATCTCCACTAACTACTGTCGAGGGCAAGACAGTACCATATAGATACAACTCGCCCCACGACTACCTATAGCGAACAGTACTATAGAAGTAAAGTTCATCCATCTGTCAAAATCTAAATTTAATCTGTGTCCAGGATTGCCACAAACAAGGATATAAAGATCCAAGTTGCCTTGGCTCCTGCGACGGGAGCTCTTAGTCCGGCCCTTCCATCTTGGCCTGTCCGACTGGAGCAACTCCAGTCAGCATCATCTTCAACTTCGTTTGGGCACTGAAGCCCCCCTCCCCCCAACCTTGACAAGGAGGCTCCTATTTGGGGGGGGGGAGAAAGGTTCAGATAGCCAAGCCCTTAAGTTGCTTTAAGTTATATAAAAAAAAATACAATTACATACTGAATTTAGTGGTCCTAGTTCTTGCCATTTAAGAAGCATTCTTGACTAATCAGATAAACTAATGCACAAATTCTCTAAAATATAGATAATTAAAATAGACTCACCATGTCTCATGGTTCTCCTTGCTTTTTACGTATTCCTGTCCCTTTTGCAGACATAGCATAGTTTCTTAAAAATAAACCTAGCCCACAACAAACAAACAAGCAAATATATAAATAAATTGGACTTCTCTACTGGTGCAGATGTCAGAGTTAATCCATTTTACATATATCTACACTGAAAAGCCAAAACATTATGACCACCTGCCTAATATGATGTTGGTCCTTCATGTGCCACCAAAACAGCTCTTACCCGGTTGAGGCATGGACATACAAGATTTCTAAAGGTGTCTTGTGGTATCTGGTACCAACACATTACCAAGCAGATCCTTTAACTCTTGTATGTTATGTGGTTGAACCGCTGCAGATCGGATATGCTGTTCCATCAGAAACCACAGATGCTTGATTGAATTGATGTCTGGGGAATTTGGAGGCCAGGGCAATATCTGGAAGTCTTCCTCATGTTCCATGAACCATTCTCAAACAATCTAAGCAGTGTGGCATGGCATTGTCCTGCTGAAAGAAGACATTACTACAGGGGAACACCATTGCTATGAAAGGATGTACCTGGTCTGCAATGATGTTTAGGTAGGTGGTAGACGTCAGTTTCCTGCACGTGAATGACTGGTCCCAGGGTTTCCCAGCAGAACATTGCCTAGAGCATTACACTTCCTCCACTGGCTTGTTTTTGTGCCACATTGCATCCTGGTGCCAACACTTCCCCAGGTAAACAAAGCACACATACCCAGCTGACCACATGGTGCAACAGGAAACGAGATTCATCAGACCAGACTACCTTCTTCCAATCATTCAAGGTCTAGTTTTGATGCTCACATGCCCATTTGTAGGTACTTTCAACAGTGAACTGAGGTTAGCCTGGGCACTCGGAGTGGCCTGCTGCTATGCAGCCCCATTTACAGCGGGGTTTGATGTACTGTGTGTTGTGACAAATTACTCCCATCACCAGCATTCAAATTATGGGTGAGTTGTGCCACAGTATCTCTTCTGTTGGATCATACCATACAGGATAGCCTTCACTCACCTCTAGCATTGATGCGCCATGGTTGGCCCACACCTTGCTGGCAGTTTGTGGTTTTTCCTTCCTCGTACCATTTTTTGAAGTACTAACCACAGCTGACCATGAGCAGCCACAAGCCTTGCTGTCAGAAATGCTCTGACCCAGTCGTCTGACCTTTACAATTTGGCCTTTGTCAAATTCACTTAAGTCAGCTGCCATTCCCATCTGAAGAACAAGAATAACGCTGATTAACAGAGCTCAGTATCAAGTGTTATACTGTTTCATGACCTTCACATGCACCATTGTTTACCTGCAGTTGCTTCAGTTTGCATAAAGATGTGCTGGTCATAATGTTTTGGCTCTTCGGCATAGAAGCCTGGTCTGCCTCTAATTACATAACACAAATATTTTGCTTTCATGTGCAAAATATGCTCTTAGATACCTCAGATCAAACATTTCCTAGAGTGTGGAGGTAGACATGAAAATTAAAATTTGGAGAGGTTGTTTAACCTATCTTTTTCCAGAAAAGGAAAGGAAATATCAGAGAATTTTTTTTAACCAATAGAATAATTTACTGAAATCCTAGGCCACCACAACACATAGTGACATGAAATCTATTTTGTAACCGCACACTCATTTTTAGATTAAGTATGTACCACTGTATTGTATTTGTCTACTCATGTTCTGTTAGTTCTTGTGGTGCCATCTGGTTGCATGTGTTGTAAGGTTAAAAGTATGTGGTGTTTTGTAATTGCTTATACATTTTCTGTAGTTGTCCACAAAACTAAGTGATGATATTTAGGACTGTTGAGGTTGTAAGTTTAATATTCAAATTTGAGTTCAAAGTCAATCCTTGGAAATTGAGGAGTCACATAAATGCTTTAAAAGTCAGTGATGAAAGTTTCATGAATTGGTAAAAACTCAGGGTTTGTAATTGTGTGAATGTTGGAAAACATGTGGGTTATGGGTTGGGTAGTTTTACCTCTGAGCGGCACTTTTTTGCACACAGTGGGCTAAATGACCAGGTCACAAGGACCATGAAGGCTCAGAGAAGGTTGGGGGAGGGAACCCACTGGGACAGCTGTTGGGAGACAGATGGTAGCCTCCTGTCAAGGCCATCCAGCATGTTTAATATGCACAGGGTATGTCTTCTGCACACGGTGCCACAGCTTAATGTCACATCTGATGTACGGCAGCCTTTCCAAGCCCATCGGTGTCCTCTACTGACCTTAGGCAGGGTGGAGAGTTTTGCGGAGATAAATCGGGTTATGTAAAGGATGTCAAAATCAAGGGGTGGGTGGGGGGCATTACCTCAAAAAGTTTGAAAAACCACTGACTGTCATGTAAATAATTTGCAAAAACCATTTTTAACCCAGGTTGCATTTAATTCTTTTGGGATGCATTATTTAGCTGGTCTTTTTAGCCACTTTCCAACTTGCCATTCCAATTGAAAACTCATTTTTTAAAATGTTTTGCTTTAGTTCTTTTTTTATTTTCCTTAATTGTATGCATTATTTATATATATATTTGTAATGCATGAATGTTTGCTTTATATTTAAAGTAAAAAGAAAAGGTGTTATGAAATGAATACTTTTGTTTTTCTTTATTTTTTATTTTCTTAATATGTTGCTGCTACAACATTTAATTTTGCTTTTCATCCATAATTTATTTATATATACTTTGAATGTTCGATCGGTTTGTTGTTCACAGTCCTCAGCCAACAGATAGCACTGCTCAAGAAGCATATGATATAGAGGTGTAAAGTATGACGTAGAAACATAACCGTTGGTTGTTGGTGACCTATGGTTCTTTGATTTATTTCTTTCGGGTGGGTAACATGAAATCGTGTCATGTGTGTGATTTGATGGGTATGTAAAGTTAGGTTTGATTTTTTTGCCATTTTTGCATGATAACTCCTTGGGATAACATGCCTATGTGGCTAGAGGTAAGTGCATATGTATAATATATTTAATGAAGTATTTTTAATGATAGCCAGTATAGGAATAATTAATATGTTCCTGTTTTTTCAAAATTTCGTTAAGATATGAGAAATAATAAATTAAGATATTTTGGAATTGAAATTATTTGATATTAGGTGGGTTGTTGGTGAAAGTGTTAGTGAACTGTTTTGTACTGTTTATGGTCACATCGTTTGGAAGTGGGAGTTTGTTAGGTAGCTTTTTATAGCTGTGTGTAGGGGCGAATGTTTTTGTAATTTGTTTGGAGTGAGGGTCATTTGAAAGGAAAGGGAGGAGTGGTCAACCAGATAGAATTATTTTAAATTTTTTTTGTGTTTAGTATGGTGTAGTAGTTGTGAGTGTAAGAAAATGACAAAAGTTTGTAATGTGGGATAATTAAGTTTTAAAAATGAGAGTTTTTATGGGATGTTAGGGTTTTAGGAGAATAGTTTTTGGTGAAACGTATAAAGTGAGTTTTCAGGGGATTCTAATGTAGTGGGGAGGGGGGTGGAGTAGGCTTGGAGGAAAGAATGTTAGAAGTTTTTTCGTGTGGGACTGAAAATGGCGGTAGTAACGAACACGTGTATTTCGTTATAGTAGTTTGGAATGAATTGAACGATCTTTAGTAGTTACATGTAATACGGTAATTATTAATTATTAGTATATTATAGTAATTTATTAATTTTGTTATATATTTAGGAGTCTTAAAGTTACTTATATGATTTATTGTTAATATGTGGAAGCATTTGGTGGCTTTTTGATGTAGAAATTATGGGTATTGTAGAATTGTCGGTGTGGAAAAAAAATTAGTTTTTGATGGAGTCAGGAAAATTAATAAATAATTTAGGAGAGGGTTTTTTTTTTGTTGTCTCTGATGAGATTATTTGGTTTCAGGGGGCTTTTTTATAATTTGGTTGGCGATGCACTGTTTCCGATTTTCATGTTTTTCGGTTTGTGTTGTCTGCGAGGACATTATTTAGTGTCTAGGACTTTTTTATAATTCATTTGGCAATGCAGTTTCCATTTTTTATGATTTTTGGTATGTGTTATCACTGATGAGATTATTTAGTTTTGGGGGGCTTTTTTATAATGCCGGTTGAAGATGTATTGTCGATGTTCTTGGTTTTGAGATTAGTGTTCGATTTAATTAATTCTGGTGATTTATTTCAGTTAATTATTGTATGTGTGACTGTATTTATTGGTTTAATTTGTGGAAATATATTTGTGGAGTGTTTTAACTATTGGGAAAAGTGGGGGGGATATTTCAGGAATTTGTAGTATATGGGAAGGCGAATGTGTTGTCATAGTTTCTTTGTTTATGGTTTTTTTATTTTTTGATAATTTAAATTTTTTAGTAATTTGTGGTTGTGAAGGATGTTTTTTAGTGGAATAGCTGTTTTTTTTGTTATGCTGTGTTTTTTTACAACAAACATCAAACGCAATACGCATATACAAATACGCATATACAAATACAAAACGCATATACAAATACCATTACCATGGTAATGGTATTTTGTGTTTGATGTAAACTTGAGTTACCATTACCCTTTAATTCTTTCTAAATATTACGAGGCACAGTAGGATCAAACTCTTTAATAAAACACGAATAAATACTGTACAATAAGTCTCGATGTCCAATTCTGCTACGATTCACCAGTGCAAGATTCCCCTCCCATTACCATGGTAATGGCAATTGGGGGGGGGGGGGGATCTTTTTTCTAAGAACTCTTGTTTGGGTTAGGGTCTGAGGGGTTATGGGAATTAATGAAAAGGATTGTTTTGTTATGTTGCGTGAAAAAGAAAATGGCCAAGGGCAGTGATGTACACTACGGCCAAATGCATTTTCAAGTAGCAAAATCTTATGCTTATGTAAGCACAAACATCAAGACCAGTTAAATTGGTGTATTTTAGGAATCAATAAAACATGTACTAATTGGCAACTTTCTCTTTAATTACAGAATGAAGCAGGAGCATTTATGGCACAGAGCAAATCTTTATGTGGTGAACAAGTGACTGTTTCTGAAGTTAGCTCTGATAATGTTACATTTGAGATTCAGGTTAGTATTTTAATTTCTATTTCATTTCACTTGGTCTTCATATCTGCCAACATTAATGTAAACATAAAAAAAAAAACTCCCCATCAGGAAGCTGCTTGCCATAGAGACCTCACAGGAACTGCCCTGCCCACGGTCAGTAGGGGACACCGATGGGCTTGGAAAGGCTGCCGTCCGTCGGATGGGAAGCCATGGCCCCGTGTGCGGGAGAGCCATACCCTGTGCACGTTAAAGAACATGCTGGATGGCCTTGACGGGAGGCTACCATCTGTCTCCCAACAGCTGTTCCAGTGGGTCCCCTCCCCCAACCTTCTCTGAGCCTTCGGAGTCCATGTGACCTGGCCATTTAGCCCATGGTGTGCAAAAAAGTGCCGCTCAGAGGTAAAACAACCCAACCCAATCTCACAGGAAACTGTCAGTATAATACACCATTGAAGAAATGCACAATCATATCAGAATAATTTGACCATCCATGGAATCACAGTGTACCCGCCCAGGCATGTCACAGAGTGCACATGACGAGGTCGACTACAGGGAGATGTAAGCGACCGGCCAGTACAGATGAGCCATAGTGCGTAACATGAGCACAATGGGCAGAAGTATTGATTTAATGGCCATTCAAAAAAAGAATGATCATTGGCTACCGTGCCAAGGGTGGAAACATCTCGGAAACAGCAGACTTCGTGGGCTGTTTGTGAGGTGCTGTACTAAGGGTGTACCAAGAATAGACTGCTGACACATCAAGTACCTCCAGATGTCATAACTGTGGAGTCCCAAAGGCCATCGACTCCAGAGGAGAACGTTGACTGGTAAAGGGCAATTGATGGGCAACAGTGCAGCAATTGACCACTCAAATGAATGCTTGGGCACCCAGGTACGTGTTCCCGATAACAAAAGAGTGAACCCTGTTACGCATGAGTCACTGGAGTCAATGCTGTGTAAAGGCACCCATGTTAACCAATGTCCATCGTCAACGATGCCTGCAGTTCGCACGGGACTACCGTCATTGGACAGTGGAAGAGTGGAAAAGGTTATTGGTGATAAGTTGTAGATGTCACTCAAATCTCTCTAAATATATTTCGTGCAATATTCGTTTTATATTTAAAGAATGAATGGAAGCTGAAGCATTTATCTTTGACTTTTGACACTTATGAAAAAAAAAATATTTCAATAGAACACAACTCTTGTAACAATTTGTCACTAACATAAATTAAATATCTGAAGTTTGTATGATGATTTTTTTAAGATTTCATCAATTTGGAGACAATGTGACAGTGTCAATTTTTAACAATCTTCTATCAGTATTTAAAGAGTCATTGATGCAGGACCATTTAGCAGCAGACAACACTTTCACATTGCCTCCAAATTGATATCTTAAAAAATCATCATAATACTTCAGATATTTAATTTATGTTAGTGAACAAATTGTTACAAAAGTTGTGAAAAAATACTTCAATAGGTAAAACACAAGTGTCAAAACTTGAAGATAAATGCTTCAGCTTCCATTCATTCTTTAAATATTAAACGAATATTGTGGGAAATATATTTAGAGAGATTTGAGTGACATCTACAATTTATCGTCAATAATAGTTTTTGCGTAAAAAGTTTATTTTCAATGTTAGGGAGCTTTGAAAGTGGCTTTCCATTCACATAACATGGAAGTGTCTGGACACTTTTTTCAACACAGTGTTTTTACAAACTACAAAAAAGAATGAATAGCAAATTAATTTAAGTTTTCCCATATTTTCAGTTTTTGAGAATGTTTTGGATACTAATATTTAAATCTAGTAAAGTGCAACTTTTTGTGTGGACAGATGACTATGTTTGCTACCAAATAATATAACATTTTTCCTTACGTTGCCAGATTTTAATGGGGTGGCTCAGCAGTAGCACACGTTCATAGTCTGCAAATTCCAGGTTCGAGTCCCATCTGGGCCAGCATTGTGATTTATCTCCACAAAACTTCTGCCCTCAGCCAGTAGAGGACACTAATGGGCTTGGAAAGGCTGCTGTCCATCGGATGGGATGTAAAGCCATGGCCTCATGTACAGAGAGCCATACCCTGTACACATTAAAGAACATGCTAGATGGCCGTGATGACAGGCTCCATCTATCTCCTAATAGCTATCCAGTTTTTCAAACCTTCTCTGAGTATCAGGGTCTTTGTGACCTGGCCATTTAGCCAATTGTGTGCAAAAAAGTGCTGCTCAGAGGTAAAACAACCCAACCCAGATTTGGGAGTATAATGTGAAAAAAATCAAGTAAAGTTCAATATCTAATCTTATTTTGATGTTTTTTCACAAGTTTCTTATTAAGGATAAAGAACCAAATTACTTTCACATCTATATGTGCCAAGATATGATCTCTTAAATAAAAATTAAAAAAAGTAAGTAAATACCCCCTCAAGCAGCTGCTTGCCACAGAGGTCTGACAGGAGCCTGCCAGTTTAATATGCCATAGTAGAAGGTCTGTGAGGATGGCGGGACCTCAGCAGAAAACAACATCCCATGCCTTACCCAGGACTTGAACCCAGTTAGATCAGTATCATAGCATGCTAACCACTCCGTCATGAGACAGCTCTTAAATAAATAAAAAAAATGAAAATCTTGAATGAATAGTTTTTGAAATATTAGAAATTTAACACATGTTGTTTTTGATCCATTATTTTCAAGTGGCCTTTTGTAAATGGCCATAAAAAAAATTTTTTTTGATTAAAGCAGATGCCATGCTGGTGTTTTTACGAAGAGTTCTCTCACATATATTTTTTCATAGAATTCTCAATAGTCACCTAATACCCTCTGCCTAATTTGACATTCATTGGCTCCTTCTTAAACTAGTTTATGTCTAGTTTATGTCTTTTAGTCACTTCTCTAAATCTCATCTGAAGATAATGTTATCTTTATTTAATCTTGTTACCAGTTTACAACCAAACTATTGTTCCTTACCATTATGCAGTATTTTTTAAATATTGTAAAGTGCAGAAATAAGTTTTAAAAAAGTTATTGAAATCCCAATACTCATTATTTCACACAAAGGAACAACCTAATCGCTGGTGGATCTATTTTGGTTTATATGCAACTCTCCTTACTATACTATTTCTACTAATTCTCAAAATTATGCAGTAGATTTTTATTGTACTTACAATGAATATGTTGGCATAAGATTCAATGTGTAACATTTTATAGCTACTGTCTCCATAAATCAAAGACATCAAATAGTGATGTTAACCCTTACAGTGTCAGGGAAAAAAATGGTAAGTGAGCATAAAAAAATATTACAAGTTCATTTGTAGGGATTTTGAAAACTGATTAATTAGCTTTTCACACTTAGAGGGTTAATTATTAATCTTCATGTATTTCTTTGATATAATTTTTGGCAAGAATGAAACCTATCTAAGTAACTATTTAATCTGATGAGACACAATCTAACAATTAGAGCAAATATATCAAATTTAACAAAAATACAAAAAAACTGAGTTGAAATAAATATTTTTCATGATTTTGCTGATGTGTATTAAGGAGTGATATTTTTTCTTTAGCTGGATGATAGCTTTAAAAATTTTGATGAATCAGAATTGAAACCAGTGGATAATCATCAGTATAATGTCAGTGATACATCTAAACAGAATCAAACAAAGGGGAATGACAAGATAAAAACTGACAATGGTAAGTTTTTTTAGTAATTGTTATTTTAAGGTGATGAATTATTACTAGCAAATTTCATTAATCACATGTTGTGATAAAATAGTATTATAGAGTAAAAGAATTTAGTAAAACCTTTGTGTTTCACCAATTTATATTGCATATCTGTTTTAAGTCATTTTAAAATATTCTACTTACATAAATATTAACATAAAATCTTACCAAATATTATTTACTGGACCATAAAACTGTAATTTTTGGCTTGTTTAAAAAGAAACCTACTCTTTTCGCTTTGTCATCTGTCTGTACATATGTATGTACACTTAGATGCCAGTTTTTATTAGGTACACCACTCCTTCTCACATAAATGGCTCATTCCAACATATAATACATCATGTAACTGTGGTGTACAGTATAAATCAAGCACACCAGCTCTTCAAGCATCAGTTTGAGTTGAATTGAGCACAGAATGGGCAAAATGAGTAACCTGAGCAACTTTGAATATGGCATGATAGTTGGTGCTAGGCCTGCCAATTCTAGCATCTCCCAAATGGCCATCATGCTGGGCTTTTCACACAACCATTTCAAGGGTTTACTGAGAATGGTGCAAAAAGCAAAAACCTACCAGTGATCGGCAATCTTGTGGATGAAAACAGTTTGTGGATCAAAAGGGTCAAAAGGAGACTGGTTAAGAATTGTGCAAGAAAACAGATGGGCCACAACCGACAGATCACAGCAGAATTAAACATTGGTGTGCAGAAGGTCACCTCTGAATGCACCATGTATCGTACCTTGTCACGAATGGGCTACAACAGCCACTGACAATGTCGAGTGTCTATGTTATCAGCAAAGAACACAAGTAGGTGTAGGAGCATCAACACTGAACTATTGAGGATTGGAAAAAGGTAGCCTCAGACGAATCAAGGTTCCTTTTGTATCATGCTGATGGAAGGATCAGAATTTAGTGCAAGCAACATGAGGCCATGGAGCCATCTTCTCTGGTGTCAACAGTACAGGCCGCTAATGGATGTGTGGTGTGGGGGAATGTTTTCCTGGCACATATTGGGCCCCTGATATCCATCGAAGGATATCTGAAAGCCACACTATATCTGAACATCATTGCTGACCAAGTTCATCCCTTCATGGCTACAGTTTATCCTCAGTCAGATGGTTATGTTCAGCATAATAATGCATCTGCTCATAAAGCACGTATCATCACCAAATGGTTCCAGGAACATGCTGATGAGTTTTCCTAGCTTCATTGACTTGCACAGCTCTCAAATCTAAATGCTATCAGGTGTCTTGGCGATGAGGTGGTAAGGGCTGTTTGCAGTGAGACTATGCTGCTGTCCAATTTGCAGCAACTATGCGACACAATGATTTCCGTATGATACAACATTCCTGCACAAAGCATCCAGTCTGTTCTGAAGGCCAAAGGAGGCACAACATGCTACTAGGTTGTTGTAAATATATAATAAACTGGCATCTCAGTGTATACATTAATAGTGTTTTCAATGCACCAAGTGTATTAATTCTTTCTTAGTTGTAATTTCAGTAAAAAAAGTTTGATTTTTTTTTTGAGAAATAGAGTCCTAATAAAGTTCTAATAGGTTCTAAAATACAATTATAATGCACTAACATTTTTGACATGACTATTGTGTCATTTTCAATCAAATTACATAAAAAAGCAAGAAAACAAATTTTAAGACATATCCTGAAAATATTAGAATATATTCTTCAAGTTTGAGTTTTTTTTTTTTATAGCAACACTATGACCAACCATTCAGAAACTCTGGCCAAGACTCTATTCTCAATATTACTCAACTCTCAGCCCATCAAGGTACATATATACTTTTGTGTCCAAACAAATTATACAAATATGTTTCTGTTGTTTGGCAGTAACTGTAAAACTCTTTAAACTTTTGGGGCCAGAGTGGCTTGAGTCTGTAGTGTGCCAGGCTCATAATCTGTAGTTCCCAGGTTAGAGTCCCAGCTGGGTCAGCGTTGAGATTTATCTCTGCAAAATTCACCGTCCTGCCCATGGTCAGTAGGGGACACCAATGGGCTTGGAAAGGCCGCCGTCCATTGGATGGGACGTTAAGCCGTGGCCCCATGTGCGGGAAAGCCATACTCTGTGCACGTTAAAGAACACACTGGATGGCCTTGACAGGAGGCTACCATCTGTCTCCCAACAACTGTTCCATTGGGTCCCCTCTCCCAACCTTCTCTGAGCCTTCGGGGTCCATGTGACCTGGCCATTTAGCCCATGGTGTGCAAAAAAGTGCCGCTCAGAAGTAAAACAACCCAACCCTTTAAACTTACCTCGAATATTTTCTGTGAATCAATACATTATTTTACTAAACACTGAACACTTAAATAACCAAAAGTGTATACTTTTGAAATCAAATGATATTATGAGAAAAAAAATTAGACAGAAATATCCTTGAATATATAAGATTGCAGCTCAGAAAATGGCAATTCACTGCCCAGTTCTGGTCTAGAACCCTGGTCTAGACACCTGAAAATTAGCATTAGTAAATAATAACCATAGAAAAGAAATTATTGAAGTCTTATGTATGAAAATTTTTATACTAGTAGTACATGTTTCCATCATGTGTGTCAACTGTGTGCCATCAGTGTATGAGATACTAATTAATGTATACACATTGTATCAGAATAATATGACCATCCCCATTCCCATTATTAGGTAAGTGGTCATATTATTCTTATACGACTTTGTAAATAATAAAAATTCTTTGAAGAAAAAACTTTGAATTGTAGGCTTTCTTCACAATCTTTGTCAAATAATGACCCTGGGATTTTAAAATATAATTTCCACACACATAACAAAACTTATCTGGCACATTAACATATCTGTGATGCTGCCTTTGTGCCATTTAAACACTAAAGTTCACTCTTCAACATACAGCACGTGTTTCTCCTACAATGAAAATAACAAGAATGGTGGTCTAAGGTTACTTTACATATTTTCTCCCACTTGGCAATCAATGTTGCCAACCATAAAAAGTAAAATATCGAGTATCTTCCCAGTTGCCTGGAGCTGTTGATATAGGAAAATCTTAATAGGTGTCAAAATGACCATCACATAAAAATGTGATGTGCTAGCCATTTTTTAAGGCCAGATCTGAAATCAGCACCTGAAAAATAGTTAAAGGCAGCTACAGTTGTTCATGTTATAAAAACCTTGGAAACCAGTGTTATTATTGATTTTTTTCAGAGTTAGGCTACCTCAATTGACTGGCTTACAACTTGCTGCGGATTTCTTTTTTCTTTTTATTATTTTTTTTACAGTAAAAAAAAATATCATTTCCTGAAAATGATGTGTGATGATACATGATGATGGTCTTGGATATGGAAGCAAAAAGGACTTCCTTGACACAGAAATCAGTCCTCATGTTGGAGGGAAATTTTGGCAAGTGAAAAGTGAAAGTCCAGCAAAATTTTTTTTTTTTAATTGCAGGTTTTTAAGTTTATATTGAATGTTTTTATAAGTTTTACAAATTTTTACCTTTTCCCCTCAACATCTTCATTGTGCCACTCCGTTGTCAGACAGTTTTATTTTTGCCTTGGTGCACTAACTTTTTGGTGCTTTGCCAGGATCCCCAAAATTCAACACCGAAAGAAAAAGTTCATAATGTTTAGTACAAAAAAAAGCCAAGAAAGTGTTCCTCCATTTCAAAAACAGAATTGAAATTCTCATTAATATGAACAGTCCAAGTCACCTTATATAACACTGGGCAGTGTTGTAAAATATACCACACTGAAAAGAATCATTAAAAAAATAAAATCATATTTAGAGTAAATATATTTTTCAAGAAGAAATTTCCTTTTAATTAATATATATATAATTTAGCTATTTTATTCATCAGGTTTTACAAAATTAAGCCTTAATTGCACAGTCCGATCTATTTTTTCACTATTCTTGTGAAAATGGCTTATTAAAATTAATATATTGATTTGTTTAGATTTTATATTTTAATATAAATTTGTTTAGATTTTATATTTTAATAAAATTAAGAATTAAATTCTCTTTAATTCGGTAAATAAGATGACCTATTTTGATTAATTGGTTATTTTTTTTAATGCTAAGGTTGACTTGTTTATTTGGCTCAGCATAGTTGGGAAAAAGACTGGACTTTTCTCAAAGTATGGTACTGAGAAGAAAAAAAAATTATAATAAGAAAATAATTTTCATGTTTCAAATAAAGTGTTTTTTTTTGTTATTCAGAAATAGTCTGTTTTTTTATTCATGTGCATTATAAACATTTATGTCTGTTTTTTTTTAATAAATTTTTATTTGCATTGCAAGATGCATTTTCTACTACATGACTCTAAAAAATCTGTATTAAAATAAAAGTAATCTTTTTTGTTAAATTTTTATTTTCACAAAATATACAGATTAAAATGCTGACTAATTTGCCACATAACATGCAATAATTTCTTTCATTAGTTATTTGGAAAAAAAAAAAGTTTAAATTTTTTTTTTTTGGGGGGGGGGTGTAAACCAGTTTTTCAGGTGGAACCCTGGAAGGGTTAAGGCAGACATTCATAGACATCCGTTTGCTTTATTGGAAGTGCGAGTTGTTGATTAGTGGAGAGAAACTTTGTTATTTTACCTTGCTTTAGGTCAGTGGTTTTCATTTTTTATTTTCTTTTAATACCACTTTCAAAAAAAAATATTCTGCTCATCATAAAATAAAATGAAGCATCAGCAATAACTTGTCACTACTGTTTGTTTATCAGGTAATTTTAATGCTATGTAGGGAGTGGGAATTTAATGAATTGAACTATAACAAAAGTTTGCAAATCTCACTGAAAATTGCTTTTGTTTAGGTGAGGCTAAAGGCCTTTTCAGCATTTGCCATTCAATATATGTCATTGTATCTTTATTATATAAATACTGCTAAAATTTGGCACTATCATTAATACCGAATAAATAATGTTATTGGTACCTTTGCTGTATAAACAATTCGATACAGAAGTATTTTATTAATATGTAATACATTATTATTACATATTATATAGGTTATTTTGATAATACCAAAGGAATGGTACAGAAGTAATTCTAGCATCCAAGAGTTCTGGGAAACTAGCTTAGATGAAGAGCAATGAATGGAATTAGATTGTAGTTGACTCAAAAAACGCTTTATATTATATATATAACACTTGTGACTATTACCTAGAAATAATATTAAGTGTGAGAGAAATCACACTAATAAAAAGCACCAAATATATTTTAGTTATAGAAAGATTCTTCATTTAACTTTGATAATTGATGTAGCTGAGAATGTTTCTTCAATGGATATATTTTGACCTGAATGAAAGTAAAGTCTTAGTAGTTTTAAGCTAATTTGTTGATATTCTTCTCTGGCTTTAGTCTAATCTGTATTTTAAAGATTCCTCCTTTTATAAATCCCATGAAAAATTCAGTCTCATGTGAGCTTATGAGATTTTCTTGCAAGTTATGCAAGTTTTTTTTTATTGAAAAATGTGGAGGTTTTAAACATGATACAATCTAATTATATTCACTACTGAATATCTGTGATAAAAAAAAAAGAGAAATATTTGAAATTTGAAATTTCTGCAGAAGAGAAATAACATTTTTTTTAAATTTAAATGGAAGCACTTTATTTTTGTTCACAAAATATATTGAAATCACAAATATTGTCAAATTTTTTAGTTGAGTTTTTTTATTATTTTGGTAAAAGGTTCAAACTTTGTCTTGCATTAAAAAATATGTTGCTTTGAAAATCTAAGATTAAATTGAACTCCTTAAATTTTGTAGAATATCATTTAGATAGACAAGTTAACAATTCCAGCTATCATTATAGAATGATTACCATCAGGGGTCAAACTTTTAGTACTCAAACATAAAAACCTTTAATGTTTTAGGTAATGACTCAGTTCTCTATTATCATAAGCTCATTTCACACCACTAGTTTTAATAATACAGAGCTCCTTTAATTTTTTTTGAAACCAATATGTTTCTTAAAATTTCTGTATTATATATATGCTCTAAATACTTGATCTTTGCATCAAAAATTAGAATTCCTCCTATTAAACTATTTCCAGAAAGCACAACTGAAGCTGATATATCATTAGCTGCAATGGATTACCCTGATAAAACTTCAGAGGTTAAGGCTCTATCTACTGATAAACATGAAGTACATATGGATCCTGTTTCTCTTGAAGGGATTGATGATGTTCTCTCAAGAAATGATGTATCAATTACAAGAGACTCATCTAAATATGGATCTTCTCCCATTGATGTACCATCAAAACGTAGAATGTACCTTCCACACTTAGCCATCATATCACCAACTGACATGTCTTTAGAAGCTCCATCATCTCCTGGATCTGAAGAAGTGGTAAAACTCTTTTCTCAGATATATAAAATGTAAAAAATATAAATTACACCAAGTAATCCCTATATGCTAAATAATTACTATCACTGGTGCCAATTGCCTTCAATTTTTTACTAAATGCTTCTCTTATTTTCTACTGATGTGTTATATTCCAAAATAAATGTAATTTTTATGCATGCCTTCTATAAGTAAACAGTGCTGCTTATTTAATGTATTTCTTAGGGCTTGGATGATTCAGTCAGTGGCAAATTGGTTCACAATATAATATTCCCAGGTTTCAGTCTGACATTGCAAGCATTGAGATTTTCTAATTTGTTTCCATTAGCAAGAAAATTTTTTTTATTAAAGTTCAGCCATTAAAGTTAAACCAGGGATGCACAACAATGTAGACCTTGAGATCAGAATTGATTCTTAATGGAATAAAGTGAGGGGATTTAACTGGGGGGAGGGGGTCATGGTTTCAATCTTGGGACTGTGGAAGACAATAATCCCAGGAATATTTTATCTAATTTTTTAGACATAAAAATAAGTGCTATAATGCTATTTAAAAATTATAAAGATGTATTCAAATTAACTTTTATTAGTAAAAAATTCAAATTTAATTATCTTCTCTAGTAAAATCTTTACAAAAAACAGAGCCTGTTTAGATACTTATCCCTTAACCTAGCTCATCTTTAGTAGAAAAGGCTGAGCAACTAGAGACCACTCATTCACTCTCTGTAGATATTGGTTGTATAGTTTAAGTGCATCAAGTAACTTCACTAAACTTTTTGTTAGTTTGGAGGTTTCTTTAAAATAATAGCATATCATTTTACACTATTTTATTGAAGTCTACCCTTCCAAGTAGCTTCTTGGGTTTTAAGGCTGATTTAATGGCATCAGCCAATTTTTCACTTAAGCTGTTGGATCTATTGTAAAATTTTAAACTGATTCCAAATCTGAGTTTTCAGACTTGGAGTCAGTAATAGCATTGTGTTCTGGGGCACTGTTGTTGAATAATTTATTCATCAAATCATTACACACTTTTGAAATTTTTGTTTTCATTGACATTAGCAATTCATCTATATCTGCACCATCTATTTCACCACTTTGTACAAATATCTCATCAGCAGTATAAGATCCTCATTTCATCTTTCTATTATACAAATTTTGATTGCCTGGAATTGTTTCTTTGACATCAGGCCATTTTGTTCTTTTAAGGCACTGAAAAAGTACTAAAATTCCTTTGCTTGTTAAAAGGGTTGTGTCCCTCATCCCAGCATTTCTACAGACAATTTACTTTAAAGTGCCTAACAGTTTGTGTAGTTGAGCCACTAAAATATCACCAATGAGGCAATTAGAATAATTTAAATTCATTGCTTTGAAATTGACCCAATGCTTGAAAGGTTTATAAGTGTGTATGATTCAATATTTTGCACTCCAAAAGCAAAGTTAGTTCATTCTTTTGTGCGATAATAATTAAACTTTGAAACACTGAAGGTCACTGAAATAACCTAGCCTGGGGTATTTATTTTATTTATTTATTATATAACACAGCAACACACAAATCTGTACTTGCATCTGAAACAATCCTAATTGTTTTTTGATGTTTAGTGCTTTTTAGCTGCAATGATGAGGAAACTGGCAGGTAATATCTGCTGTCTAACCATTGGTGGATAGTGCCTTGCAGCAGCTGCAATTTCCTGCCTGCCTGCATGCAAGTAACAGGGTCATGTGATGACCTTGATGGGGCAATGCTTTGGCTTGGCTAGTACTGGAGCAAAAATGCACTGGTGATGTAATCTGGCTGTTTTCGTTAAGCTCATGATTTGCATTTAAAATTGGAGTGTCAGTTTCATGCATTGCAGTTAATTGTAATCTCAGCTATTCTACCATATCTTTGCTAAGAAGGCAAGATACAGTTAACTCCTTGAATAATGCTGTTACAATTTTGAACTCAGGAAAAACAGAGCACACTAAATCGTCTCTCTACAATTCACACTAGCACATTGATTAAATCAGTAATGACATCCTGTCCAAATGCTGGTCTCAGAACAGTTCAACCCGAGGTGTACAGAATCGCTCTGGAACCACATAACACCTAAGAACATTAATCTGTGTGCCTGAGTCAACAATTGCAGCAAACATTTTACTGCCACAACAAACTTTGACTTTCTCAAGTTTGCTTAATTTAATTGCTGTTTTTTTTTTCTGAAATTTTGCTGCTTATTTCCTCTTTCTGCACAAACAAATGCATACCTTTGTGCAGAGTGCTCCATCTTCTGTTATACTTTCACACTGTTCAGCTACAACACTGCACACCTGCAGATGGCAATTTGCTTGCATTTTGCAATCTCAAACATTCTCATTGCAAATGGCACAAAGGTCCACACTCAAATCATTGACTCACAATGTTTTTTTTTATGTCTGAGCTTGTGTATTACTAATGGGAACTTTGTACTTTGATGGAAAATCTGTTGCAGGAGAGAGGACCTGACTTTTCTGAACACTGGGTACATGCCAAGTGCTGGCCAATGCACTCAACAAGTTCCCAAGGCTTTAACTGATTAGGGCGCTCATGTAGAGCTACACACTCTCTCATTGTAGCTGGTACTTTGGCCTTGATCATATTAGTCACCAAGAGGTCTACGAGTCCCACTTGTGTGTTGACTTTTCAGCTATCTAAATAGTATTGCTACATTTATCTTTGGATCGCTCTCAAAAGTATGCCAAGTCTCTAGATAATTTCTTTGCTCCATCAAGATGTCATTTAAATTCCACAGCAGATATTCTGCAGTGGTCCAAGATGTATTTTTTTAATTTATTGAAGTTATCTGTGTCTTCCTCGGGCAATGAGGTGACGAGAATCATACAACCTCTCCCTAAAAATCAGAAGGATGACCTTCATTCACATGTCTGTTGGTGAAGTGTTCTAAACTAGTGAAGTACTTCCCATGCACTTGAAGTAATAGAGGCATTTTAGGGGGTGAACCCAATGTCGGCTGCAGAAGGGGCATCCAATGCTGCAGTTCCTTAACTGCTTACTTGCGTGATTGGACTCGTGTGAACCGAACCCAGATGAGTTGTTTTCATTACCAGACTTGCCATGTGTTCTGGAGCTTCTCCAGCTCAAAGTCCTGCTGTGCCTGCTCCCTATGCAATTCTCTATTGGTATTCTCTCTACATTCTTCATATTCAAGTCAGAGCTTGAGCATGGAATAATCCTTTGATCCGTATTTTTGCGCATGTGCACCGGAATGCTCAGCCATCTCGAAAGCCATGAAACCTACACTTTGTTTCTCCTAACATTTCAGTTCCAAACTCGTCCATGAGCTGTTCTGTCCAATTGTGTTGTATCTACAAGTGTGTGTGAAATCTTTTTCACTTTACTCTGTGTGTTATATGGCATGGCATGGAAAAACACTCGATATATTGACCAAATTTACAGGCTAGATATTACCAGTACTGAAGTTCTTGAAAAATAACTCCACAGATGAAACATTCTCTTGCAGCACACAACACAATAAAAAACATTACCTTAATGGGAGCCACTTGTACCCACTCCTTTTGACTCCATGACAACAATACCATATATCATGACTCTCTTTCATGAAATTGTGATGGAATTGTTGGTAGGAAAGTTATTTTTGGGTTCTCTAAAATTTCAGCCCTGGTGGCTAGAAATTACTGCTATCTGCCACCACCATCATTATTGTTGCAGTTATTATTGCTGCTATTACTTATGACTTAATTTAAGGAATATGGAATGTCAATTGAAGATTTTTCACTGTAAAATATAGAAGAAAAAGCCCAGATTTAAAAATTTAAAGTTGACACATTTGTGTTAATCCATTTGTTATTTAGCATCACTCTCTCTATCTCTGAGGTTATTCCTAGCAGTTGAGGCTAATGTGATCTGAAATTTGCCTACTGCAGTTGATGAACAATGTAGTTTATGTTTTATTAAACATATAACTGTTTTTCTTTTAATTTGATAGTAGTAAAAAATTTATAATTTTTTTTAATAACATACAAAAGGTGACCATGAGGAAGATACTAGAGTGAAAAATGGGAAATATTATAAATTACTGTGAAAAAATAGTTATGGGTGTTTTACCTCTAAGTACCTTTTTGCACACAATGGGTTAATGGGTTAAATGCCAAGTTACAAGGTCTCAGAGAAGGCTAGGGAAGGGGATCCACTGGACAGCTGTTAAGAGACAAATGATAGCCTCCCATCATGTTCTTTAATGTGCACAGAGTATAGCTCTCCTGCTCATAGGACCAGAGCTTAATGTCCTATTTGATGGATAGTGACCTTTCCAAGCTCAGTGATGCCCCCTTTTACCAGGGGCATTGTGAGAGTTCAGATAAAATTCTCAATGTGGGCACAGTTGTCACTTAAATCTGGAAACTTCAGATTATGAGCCTGGCTTGCTACTGATTGAGCCAGCCCTTGCCAATAAATATGGAAAATGTACAATTAAATGTAGTATTTTTAGGAAAAAATGTTCTCTAAATATATCTGTGACTTTGAAACTTTAAAAGTTGAAAGCTAAATTATAACAGTCTATTTATATACCAAGTAGCTGCTAAGTAACTTTTGTGTAAATTTTAATTATGATCTATTATGCACATTTAAGACTAAACAAAAATCCATATGTAAAGAAAATTTGCCAAAGTCCATGATATTGAAGCATTATGAAATTAATAATTTTTTTAAAACAAAGAAGGTACTCTGGTACACAAAGGACAGAGATAACTCAGGAGCTCATTTGGGCTTGTCCTGGTTCTCATACAATATATATACACAGGAAAATACCTTCTGGGTTAATAGTCAGATATGCTAACCACTGGCCCATACCTGGTCTAGTGGTTAGCATACCTGACTACTAATATTGTACAAAAAATTTAGATTGAATTTATAAACTTAAGCTTATATAAATTACATGTAATCTGCTGAAGATAAGCAATTTGCTTTGTAAGAACTTTTGCAAAGTCATAAAATGGTTTGTATGATGAATAAAGCTGTTTCTGTTTAAAAAACTGATGGTTCAGATTTGTTTTTTGTTTATCTTTAATTGTTTCATATTTTTTATTTTATAATAATTATAACTAGCAAATTTGCCCAGAGTTGCTCAAGTCTGAAAGTCTGTAAAATATATAATAGATAGCACTTTTCACCTCGCATGCCTTCATTTGGCATAAAATTCATTATGATTGATTTCTCTCCTTTTAGGGGAAAAAAGGAGTGCACATAATTTGAAGTTGTGCATAGTACTCTGCAAATTGGAAGTTTCTAAACCAAAAAACAGTATTTCTCACTTAGAAAATAAAACCTTTCAAATAATTTTATGTCTAGCAGAGTTATTTAGATGTAATTTGTCAGGCATAGCTAAATATATAGTCTGTTATGTGCCTTTATAGATATATTAAATATGGACAAATTTTGTATGGCAGGTCTAAGTTGTGCAAAATTGTGTACATGCTTAGAATGCATTTTACAGTGAAAATGAAAAAAAAAATGTTTTTTTTTAATTTTTTAGGAGTTATGCATTTATTAATTTAAGGAATATTTTAATAAAATACATGTAATACACATTTTTTAAATTAAGTTAATTATTCTAATGTCCAAAGTAAATACTTCATAGTTTTTGAAGTATTCTTTTCAACAAAGAATCTTGTATCTCACTCTTGCTTTTTTGAATGACTTCAATGTCCACAAGAAGGCTCATGCTATTTACCCATTTATGAAATGATAGCTTTATCACACAAGAAACAGAAAGAACCTAATTAAATCATTTCTCCTTTTAAAGGCAACAATGATTTTTGAATTATTTACAACAATCGCTAATGTTAAGTCTATGGGAATTTAAAGAAATTCAACCCAGTCTACAACAGTTTTTGTTCACTCCAGTAGGTCACACACAGACTACAACCCCCCCCCCCCCCCCTGCGGGAAGAGAAAAATTCATGCAAACTTTAGTACCTTTAGTTCTTTAAGTGCTGACTGTATATGCAGACACATGCAAACTTTCTTCTTTATATATATAATATTAGTATATATGTCAAATAGTTATGTAAATTGATAATTGTATGTTGATATTGTAATTGAGATAGTAACTCTTATGTTTTTTATAATTAGAGGCATAGACGTCGAGGTATTCTCAAGCATCCCCACTACAATAGAACAATATCAGAATCCAGTGATGATTTATGCTTCTCCCCAATAGAAACATCTTCTGCAGACACATCCGGAAGCTTCAGTGAAAGTCAAGAAGATAAACCAAAGAAAAGTGTCAGATTCAGTGAACATGTATCACGAACTATTTACAGGTAATCTTACTTGTTCCACTTATTTTACTGACAACCCTTGTTGACCAACTTTGCAAAATATTTTATGCCTTTGTGAAGGTTTAATCATATTTGATATATCTTCTCAGCCTCCCCAAAATAATAAAATGTGTATAATTCATTATTAAAGCTAAAGAAAAACATAATATAGTGTACTTAAAACCTGCAAAATATAAAAGGAACATTCATATCAAATGTATTTTATGATTTAAGGAATATTTTAATAAAATACATGTAATACACATTTTTTAAATTAAGTTTTATAATATACACATCTGGCATGCATTTCAATGGGGGCACTTGAACTTAATACCTGCATACACTTCTTTATGTCATTGAGAACTCTGTAACATTCAATAAATTTTGAATATGCATTACTTACATTGTTAAAAATAGAAAGCGAGAAGTAGAAAGCTCTTGCTTTAGCATAAGATCTTTTGTGGATATCTGCAGCAAATGTTTCTTTTGTCCTTATATGATAACTTTATATTTACACTCAAATCCAACAATTTTTTTTATGGATTGTATAATGTATAAGACTGAATATATATACTCAGGCCCAGATCTAGAAAAAATGGGGGTAGGCAAAAAACTGGATTTGTGTTGCAGTATAACATTTCCCCCTCCAATTTACAGGTCATGAAATGTACATAAATTTATCAATTTTTTGCCTTTATTATCCTTACTAGCCTTCTCAAAAGGTGGGGCCATGATTCCCTTGCACCCCCTCCCCTGTATAGATTTATAGTTCACTTTATAAGTTAATAATCCTCATTTTTCTCACACTGCACTCATTGTGAGTAAAGTTTCCACAATCTGGTAATCTTTAAAGCAAGTTATAGCCATATTTATATATAGGGAACTGATTCTGGTGTCTTTTTGTAGTTGATATAATTCAGAAATGTGTCATATGCAAAACTTACAATTTTTTCCTAATTTGCATAGTGTTAGCAATGTAAAAATATCCTGATTGCCAACAATAGAACAGTGATTCTGTTAACATGAAAATTTCAAAGTTGTAATTTAGGGCTGGTACATTACAGCCTGTGTTACTTGTATCCCATAAAACAGTGAAACAGGTCTAATTTTTGGGTTTTGTAATACGGCTAGATGAAAATTACTTAGTCTAAAGGTGATTACCATTAGCAGAAAGAATTAAGTGGAATATGGAATTATTGAAACACATTTTTTCATAATCAAGTCCGTGTTCTGAGACTTGGATCCTTTTGACTTGCTTTTAGTTTTTTGTGCAGAAAAAATGCATTGTATTGAGATAAAATAATCCTACTACACACATAGGCATCAATTTTTAGCTTATGATAAGTACAGATTTAACTGTGGATTTCTAAATTTCTGTCCATTCAGGATCTAATCTCAATAATTAATCTATGTATATGATTTAAAAAATTTTGGTATGAATTCAGAATATTCTGGAATTATCATCATCATCATCATCCTCAAGCACCATGGGCTACGGAGGTCCAACCAGACCATGCAATTTAGTTCTCCAAGCAAGTCTGTCCTGAGCTACATCTACTGCATCTGCCCACTGCACACCAATTCTAACAACGTCCTGTTTGACATTGTCTGCCCACCGCATTCTAGGTCTCCCCCTCTTTCTAAGGCCTTTAGGCACATTGTTCATAACTCTATTTGCCAATCTATAATTATCCATACAGGCAACATGGCCAAACCAACGGAGTCTCTCTCTACACAATATGCTGCTTAAAGGAGGTTGCAAACTCCTTTTCCTAACCTCATCATTAGTTACAAAGTTGAACCACCTAATGCCCAAGATACTGCGTAAGAATCTACAATCAAAATCATCTAGTTTCCTGTTATCTTGTTTACAAAGTGTCCAAGTTTCACTACCATAACTAACCCTAGAAAGAACCAAACTATTATACAGTCTAATTTTAGTCTTTAGGTGTATACACCTATTTCTCCACTCCATAGATTCTTAAAAGTCCCGGCAGGAATCCCTATCTGTCTGTTAATCTCATGCCGCACATCACCATTATCTGTCACATAACTCCCAAGATAATTAAACTGTGACACCTGCTCATGACTGCAACCATTCAGATTAACTGAATCACAGACTGCCTGACCAATTTTCATCACTTTAGTTTTCTCTCTGTTTATAACCAAACCTACTCTACTACCAGTTTCATCAACAGCTCGAATGAAAGAGTTCATCTCATCAACATCATTTGCCAAAAGGGCTAAATCATCAGCATAATCTAAATCAGAAATTTTCATATCTCCAGCCCATTTTAGGCCAAAATATTTCCCTTGAAGTGAATTTCGCATAACATAATCAATAACCAAACTAAAGAGAAAAGGAGACAAAATGCACCCTTGTCGAACACCAGAAGTAATGCTAAATCAATTGCTACAAGCCTTACCAACTCTCACACATGACTCAGTGTTATTATAGAGAGCTTTCATTATGTTAACTAACTTGTCTGGTATATCATATGATCTTACAATCAACCACAAATTATGACGATCAACAGAGTCGAAAGCCTTTTTGAAATCAACAAAGCTAGCAACCAAAGGTTTCTGAAACTCTAAACATTTCTCAAGAATCTGCCTAAGTGAAAATATCTGATCCACACATCCCCTACCACTTCTGAATCCACATTGCTCATCACGCAATTGACTGTCAACCAGATTCTTAATTCTATTAAGCACAATCATGGAAAGAACTTTACCTGGAACAGAGAGAGTAGGCTGATACCCCTATAGTTATCACAAGAATTGCGATCACCTTTTTTGAAAATAGGGATAACAATAGCTCTGGTAAAATCCTTAGGAACCATGCCTTTATCATTAAAGATATTCAGAATTTCAGTCATCCAAGTGGTAACCGAAACATTATCAGCTCTAAGCATTTCCGTAGTAATTTCATCTACCCCTGGGGATTTATGAAGTTTAAGTTTAGAAACAGCCAAAATAACTTCAGATTGTATTATAGGGCCAACATTAAAGCCACCAATGCATCTATCATCATTGCAAACAATGGGAGTAGAACTAACCACATTGTTTAGAACATCACTGAAATGCTCAGTCCACCTAGCCATGACAGAATCGTCCACTTTTATAACCTTACCTTGTTTATCCTTCAATCCCTCTATGCCTGTCCGTTTTCTACCACACAAAACATTAACTATCTGGTACAGCTCTCTGCTGTTGTGCTGTCTAACTGCTTCCTCGGCTTTGTCAGCCAAACCATCAAGCCAAAGATTCTTATCAGCAGCTAACTGATCTTTTACGCTTTTATTAAGTTCTCTGTAATGATTTCTATTAGTACTAGTAGGGTATTGATTAAGGACATTCCTGCAGTTCTTTCTTTCCGAAATAAGCTCAAGTGCCTTAACACTCAGATAATTCTGTCTCTTCTGCTCCTTTTTTCCTAAAAGAGTACTGTTAGTGTCCAAAAAAGCCTGTTTAAAATGATCCCATTCTTCCTCAACTTCAGTAGTAAGCATACCATGACTGTCATAATGACTAAGTAACCTATCATGGTAAGCTTTGGCTATAACTGGGTCTTTCAGAGCTTCAGTATTAAAAGCAAATTTTTTAACCCTAGCACAACACTTTTTAAGTTTAAGTTGCAAGACACTTTTAACAAGGTAATGGTCAGATCCAATTTCAGCTCCCCTATATGCCCTGGTATTTCTAACAGAACTAGCCCATTTGCTGTTAATTAATATGTAATCAATCATATTCCTATCATATCCCTACCATCAGGTGAAACCCATGTGTACTTATGTATGTCGCGGTGTTTGTAATATGTGTTAGTTATTCTGAAACCATTGAGTTTACTTACCTGTAGGAGACGTTGCCCATTGCAGCTACCAATACCAAAAGGGCCAATCACCCCTCCCCAAAGGTCAGAGTCAATACCAACTTTGGCATTGAAGTCACCAAGAACAATGGTAATATCTCCTTTCTTGACAAAATTCAAAATATCTTGAAGTTGTTCATAAAACCTATCCTTCTCATCCTCATCGGCATCCTCAGTGGGGGCATAACAGCAGATAACATTCAGGTCTTTAACGCTTGTCTGAAATTGTGCTGTAAGAAACCTTTCATTAATGCACTCATATCCTAGAAGAGCATCACTAGCGTGTCTGCTGAGAAGCAGACCCACGCCTTGGTGATGCTTATTGTCGTCCCTCCCTGAAAAGAGAAATTTAAGATTATTTTTAAGAATCTGACCTTTATCTGTCCATCTGGTCTCTTGCAAGCCGAGAATATCTAAATTATAATGGTGGAATTCTTGTGTGAGGATCAAGAGAAAAAGCTGTGCAGAGTCCTCACATTCCAACTACCTATGGAGAGAAAATGGTTAGTGGAATGTTTAAAGAAACTATGTTTATTGAGAGAGGGAATGGCGACAATATCAAACAGCCCCCTAATCGCAGACATGGGGCAAAGACCCGTTCCCCCACCACTAAAGGCTGAAGCCATCTACACTGGAAGACTTCCTCCAATGTAGAATTTGAAGATGCCAATAGAAGCAAAGAGTTCAGGTGCCTGCGATGACTTCTGCTCAAGATTATCCACCAGCTGATAAACATATCCTGTGAATCTATTCTCTTGGGGCTGTCAACCCACAAACAAACAGAAAACACAGCGGAAGATTTTCCCTCCACAGAAGCCACCAGTGCAGCAAAATCAGGATCCATAATCAAGCCTCAAGCTCAGAGCCATAATTCAGTTCAGGTTGGTATATATGGTCAGCACCAGGACCCTGTGTGGTTGACCACTCCTTAGCAGAGTAGAAAAAAAGAAAAGTAGCCATAGTTGTCCAGATCAGTAGGCCACACTAATCTGGCAGCCCTCCCCTTCCGTTCACTTCCACAAGAGAGTATCTCTTTTGAAAGGTACTAACGATGTGCACCACGAGAAGGTGGGGTTGGACATTAGGTGCTAGGCCTGGCTGGTTCTATGCATCATCACAGGGGATTGGTGCATAGCTCTTCTTCAAGTGACTACCTAGCTACCATTTACAGACCTCTGAAATTATAGAACAATGTAATTGGAAGAAGGATTGGATTATTTGTAGTTATTATTAAATGCAGTAGAAGGGATGCCTTTCCTATTTTGTAGTAAAATAAACATGCATCTCTAATAAATAATTTTGTTAACAGCAGAACCAATTTTTATTTAGTCATAAAGAATGAATGTTCAAATTTGCGAAAATGTTTAATGCATTCATCAGATTGATCAGATAATGAAACATTTAATTCATGGACTGATGTCATATTTTAATCATCACCAGAATCTGTAGATGTTTTCTCCTTCTCAGTGTTCCCCATTGAAAGCAGTGCACTTATGCCATCACCTAATTCAGACACCAAATGCTTTCTGCAAGCCATTTTGTAAGAGTGTTCAAAGCACTGTCATTGTGGCTGCTCAAGCCTTCTCATAATTTCCAAAGCGACAATCTTTAAATACTGTTTTCAGCTTTGGAAACAAGTGAAAATTGCAAGGTGCAAGATCAGGGGAATAAAGGGGATTCTCTAGCATCTTGGCACCAATGTTGGCAACAATAATTTGAACCAAATTAGCAGTATAGGACATCGGGTTGTCATGGTGCAGAAACCATTTTTCCTCTCAGAATTCTGGTCGTTTTTCATGAACTGCTTTGGGGCAGGAGTTTGCTCAGTCAGTAGTCCATCAGACTTGTAATCTGAAATTCCCAGGTTTGAGTCCTACTTAGGCCAGCATTGAGATTTATCTCCACTAAACCCCTACCCACAGTTAAAACAGGGATATTGATGGACTTGGAAAGGCCATGCTCTGTCAGATAGCATGTATAGTCATAGGTCCAATTAAATTTAGTACTATATAAGTATGTAATTAAATATAGTACCATGTAGGACTGTAGATCCATGTAAAGAGGTAGGTCAATCATCAAGACAGCTTCTGCATGTACAGAAGAGCCATACTCTGCACATTAAAGAGCACTCTGGATGGCCTTGATGGGAGGCTTCCATCTTCATCTTAACAGCTGCCTAGTGGGACCCTTCCTCCAACCTTCTCTGAGCCCTTGTGACCTGACCATTTAGCATATTGTGTATAAAAAAGTGCCACTTAGAGGTAAAACAACCCAACCACGATGCATGATAAAGTTTTGTTTCAAAGGCTTCTGCATAAGCTTCCTTATTCATTGTTGATCCCCACAGCATAAAATGCATTATAAGAATGTCTTTGCAATTAAAAAACACAAGAGACATTTGTTTCCTAGATGATTTCACAGCTTGAAATTTCATAGACCTATTTGTTGGATAGGTGATTTGTTTCCAGATTGTAGTGGAAAATCCAAGTCTTGTCTCCGGTTACAATGTTCTATAAGAAACTTTCACCTTCCTCTTAAAACCTTGTCAGTCAGTTCTGACACACACATCAATTTTTGCTTTCAGGTCTCATATTGTGCAGGGTCCAACAAGCACAATTCTTGACATTTTCAACTGTTCTGTACTATTGCATGAACATTTTCATAAGAAAGACCCATTCTTGCTATTAGTCCATGCAGCATTATTCTATGTTTGGGGCAGGGGTGGCTCAATCGGTAGCGTGCCAGGCTCGTAATCTGCAGTTCCCAGGTTCGAGTCCCAACTGGATCAGTGTTGAGATTTATCTCTGCAAAACTCCCTGGCCTGCCCTTGGTCAGTATAGGGGACACCGATGGACTTGGAAAGGCCATCGGTGTATAATAAGATAAGCCATCTGCCCTGTGTGCAGGAGAGCCATACCCTGTGCATGTTAAAGAACATGCTAGATGGCTTTGAAGGGAGGCTACTATCTGTCTCCCAACGGCTATTCTAGTGGTTCCCCTCCCCCAACTTTCTCTGAGCCTTTTGGGGGCCATGTGACCTGGCCATTTAGCCCATGGTGTGCAAAAAAGTGCTGCTCAGAGGTAAAACAACCCAACCCACCTATTCTATGGTCTTCAGTGAGAATATCCTGGACTTAGGTGAGGTGCAATGATGGAAGTGCTTAGTGCCCAGTTCGTGGATCATCTTACACAGAATTGTGCCCTTTGGAAATGCATTTGTGCCACTTGAACAAACACCTTTCCAAACAAAGGAAATAAAAGAAACTTACTTCTGACATATTGCAATATGTTTCAATTGCACACTCTGCTCTGTGCCTTTAAAAAATACATTGATGGACCTGGAAAGACCCGTTCATCAGAAAGACCCGTTCATCAGATGGGACATTAAGATGTGGCTTTATGTGTGGGAGAGCCATATCCTATGCATGTTAAAGAACATGCTGGATGGCCTTGAAGGAGGCTGCCATCTGTCTCTTAAACAGCTAACCAGTGAGTCCCTTCCCCCCAGCCTTTTCTGAGTGCTTAGGGTCCTTGTGACCTGGCCAGTTAGCCCATTGTGTGCCAAAAAGTGCTGCTCAGAGGTAAGAAAACCCAACCAACTTTAAAGAATCACTGTGTTGCTACATATCAGGTATTAACTCGTACAAAAAGCTGCTAACTGTTGGTGATGGCAGTCCATGAACTAAATGATGCACCTATGTATATTTATAGAACATAGATTAAATAAAAAAAAGTTTATTGATATGCTTTAAATTTTTTGTTTCCATATTTTGAATTTGACTTTTCTACTGTATATACAAGATCAGCAATAAGTAGTAACTTTGGTAACAGTAATTTTGATATAAGTTCATGTCTCTTTCATGAAAGAATATTTAATATTCATTATAAAGTGTGATTATCTTGAGTGTTCTTTTATGTAGTACATAACTGTATCTATTGTCCTATTTGCTAAAATATACTTAAGTGTTGATTGTTTACAATGTTTTATATTTCTTTAGAGCAAATTCAAGCATTTTGGGTCAGCGGAAGAAAAATCAACGTAAAGCTCGGAACAAAAAGAAAGCTAATGAGCAGACAGGAGGAATGTGTGATAGTGGAGAAGGTGAAACTCAAGACACAGGAGATTCAGGTGAAGGTTCTCAGAGTGAACCAGAGACATCAGAGTTCTCAGATCTAGAACAAGGATCCTCTTCTAGCTTGGATTCATCTGATGATTTATCTAGAAGCATCATGAATCGTCGAATATGTGAACAAGAGGAAATAATTGCTGAAGAAAATTTAGAAGTTAGTGAAAAAGATAAAGAAGAAAAGGCAACTGAAGAATTCAAACAGAAAGGTAAGCAGAAGGGCAAACGTGGAAGGAGAAAGCGGCAAGATGGCCAAAATGAGCAGAAACATAAATATTCTTTATCCAGGAAGAAGAAATCACCTGAATTACAACAAAAATATGAATATGTGGAAGCTATCAAGGATGGAATGACTTTTGGCCATGATAGCCAACCAGATGCTGAAAATCTGAATATCAGTGCTGACCTAGTAGAACGTAAAGATATCAGTAAATTAGCTGATTCTCCTCAGTTTTGTGAAATGCAGTTGGGAAATTATATAGGTGATTACATTTCTATGCAAGAAAGTAAAAACACTAAAAAACCTTGTTGCACTGAAGATACAGAGAGAAAAGCTGAACATCTTCCTAATACATTATCAGATCCTTATAATAATAATGAGAAAACTGGTGAATTTTTACCTGAAATTGTTGGTACTTGTGAAATGAGTTTTTCACCAAATGCTCAACCTGTTTACAAAAATATGAGTGAGGCAACTAGTAATGATGAACAGGTCAATGATAGTGAGTTCACTCAAAATTGCATTAATTGCGAGTCAGAAAACTCTCAAGAGAAGGCAGTTCAGAATGGGAAAATCACTAAATATAGTAAAACTTCTGATAATGAGATAAAGTCCACCTTATGTGATTACAGTGGGAACAAGCATTTGGCTCAATATACTGACTTTTGCATCCAGGAAGGTGAATTTTCAAACACTACTCAAAAATCTGAAGATCAGGTGGATATGCCGAAGATGAGCACTGATACCAAACAAGATTGCTCAAGGCAGGTAAACAGTGAATGTGAGATAGAATCTGAAATATGTTGTAAAGATACTAGTACAGATGATCAAAGTGCACAAAACATAAAGCATAAAGTTTCCAATGATCCTTTAGATGGCACTGAGCATAAGCATGATAAAAATAAGCAGTTTCCACACTATGTTGATCTTTTTATCCATAAAGATGAAATGCATGCTGTTAAGACAACTGAAAATTGTAATGAACAGCAGGTTGATACACTATTGACTTGGAAAGAAGGTGTTAATGACCTGCAACATAGGACTAAGTGTGAAGTAACTTTCTCTAATAATCTGATGTTTCAGTTGGACTGAAACAATAATTGTTGATATTTTGTTACATTATTAGTATATATTTACCAATATAACCCCAAGACAAATGCTAGAGATTCACCCATTTTATCTTTTATGAACCACACCATGTGTAAAGTTTTGTAATTTCCATATTTGGTATAGAAATACAGCACACTTTTTCACATTGCTGATGTCTACAGTGGGCAGAAGACTCCGATTGATATACTTATTATTGTATACACCTGTGATATGTTTAAGTACAAGCATAGTTATTGCCACTAGAGAAGGCAACTGGTCTTTATGCTTGATATTCAAGATTCCACTTTACAAAAGTCATAAAATATAGTATATTTAGAAATAAAAAAAATATGTTGCCTGTTGATTAATAAATTCAAACGTAGTCTTAGTCTAGACATCACATCAATTTGTATCTAATGAGATGGCATGTTTTAAACAGTATTCATTTATAGCTAATACATTGCTTTAAATAAATATCAGATGTTAATAATTCTTACTTATGGGGATTATTTCCACAATGTGATCTTTCTAACTTTTGCTGAATGTAGTGGACCTTGCGCCATCTATAGTCAGGAAAGGCAACTTATTTTTACATTCACTGTGGATTGATTTTTTTTTTCATTAATAATGCATAAGCATGAGTGACTTCCTCAGTAACATCTGATTCACTAACAACAATTAGAAAAAAAAACATTACCTTTCCAGATTACAGATGGTGCAAAGTCTGCCACATTCAGCGAAAAGTATAAAGGTCGCATTGTAGAAATAAATTATCATCTAATGGTTGGTTTAATGGTTAGAGCACTCCGGCTTGTATCTAGAGAGTCATGGCTTCAAATTGTGCACCATCAGCAATAATTTTTTCCACATAAATATTGAATTCTATATCTACAGATAATCTGTACATTTACAAGAAGCTACTAGAAAATTTTGTTCCAAAAGTTATTGAAACATTTAAAATGTGTAAATTAACAAAAATATGTTTGCTTATCATAGTACTACCTTAATATTTTTCAACTCTCTAAATTTTGGAAAAAAAAAATTCACAATTCACATTATTCACTTAGTGACCACTTTATTAGGTACAGTTCCATGTTATGCCAGTAGTGACTGAAATATGGAACTGAGTAAATTCTTATATAAGCTTTTTGTGAAAAAAAGGTGAAAAATGATTTAAAGATATCAATCAAATGAGTTTCGATTTTCAACAATATTTGTTCAGTATTTAGAGAATTATGGAAAGTGAAATATTTAACAGTAGCAATGCCAGTTTAAATAATTGTTCTGAGAAGTTAATAAAAAAAAGTTAAAATGACTCATGCAACTAACTCATGCAATAAGAGTATTTTAACAGTTTATGTAATATTAATTTTCATGAATTTTGACTTTTTTTGTTCAGAAGGAGCTAACTTGCTAAATGTTTCAGTTTCCATAAATAACCATTTGAATGTTGAATGCATATTGTTGGAAATTTAGATTTGAGCTCTTAAATTCAGTCGCATTTTTCGTATAAAACCTTATTTAAGAAATTACTGAGTTCTGTATCTGAGTTACTATTGACATAGCGTAAGAACTGTACCTAATAAAGTGGCCAGTGAGTTATGATAGAAAAATAATTTTAGCTAAAAATATTTTTAAGCTAGTGATGTCTCCAGGATTTTTAGAATTGGGGGGGGGGGAGAGACAGTATTCCCTCTCATTTTTATCAGCCATCTAATAATGAAAACATTCAATATAATGTTCTTAAGCTCTCATCAGACTGAATGGTAATGTCCTTTCTCATAATTGGATTTTGAAGATAAGTGTGTATTTCATTATTGTTCTACAAACATTTTTGTTTTCAGAATTGCCACAATTACATCTATACTTGTGAGTAATGTAACTGTCACATATATAGGTAATATCACATAATGATGCTGCTAACTCAGCGGTTGGTTGATTACACATATTCCATAACTTTAAATGCCAGCAGATAATTATTTGCTCTGCTCCCAATTTCAGACATTTAGTAATGGAATACATTGACTATAATGTTTGCCCATCAACTACTATTTTTAGGTTTTTAATCCTTTAATAGCTAAAATTTGAAATGGATTAGTACCCTATTACCATTTTTTTAGTCTTGGATATTAAAGGGGAATGCAAGACACAAATGTAACTTGAAACAGCATAAACAAGTGCCATTTTCATAGCATGATTTTTACCAGAATTAAGACAGACTAACTATTGCTGTAGTTCCATCAAACATTTCAGTACATTTTTACTTTCCAACAGCAACTTAATTTGTCATAAAAATGCAAATGGCTCAAAAATTAGCTTGTTTGGTCATTGTGCTTTGTAGTACTTTTAATGCACATCACATAATTATTCATTTGTTGTGGAAATGCATCACATTTATATGAAAATAGTTTTTGCAGTGTAAATTCCTCTTCATAATATCAAAGAATAATATAACCTGGAATATTGCAGTTTGTTACACTGGGTGAAATTTCTTTTATTATTCTTTGACCAATAAATGCATATGGATTATAGATTATTGTAATGCTTTATAAACTATATGTTAGTCAATTATTAATGGCAGCAATATAATTCATGCTTGTAAATCTAGTACTTTTTTTACACATAATTTTATCAGAAAACATTTCAGTTTTGAATTTATATGAAATACCAGAACAAGCTGAATAGTTTATAGCCATCTCTGTTCTCAGTAAGGGCCAATAATTAACGTAGACCATTATATAAAAAGGTAGGACAACCCTGCAGTATTTAATTTCCTGAATCATGTTTACTGCTTTATTGACAAACTTGAATGATGTATTGAATAAGAAAAATGGAATGCTGTCTTTCATTCTGAGGTTTTAGCATATTATGTAAACTAAAAGTTTTTAACAAAGTGTGGAAATAATAAACTATATCCGAACTCACAATATTATGTAGCTGTACAAAATGTTGATCATATTTTAATGATATCTAGCAAAGTGACATGATTGTAAAAGTTTACAAATTGTAGTAATTTAAGCACATTGTTGGTTTTTGCTTTATTTTGACAATTAACCAGGAGTGAAATTTTTCAACTGAACTATCTGTTTTCCAAAATCTTCAACAAATGAGAGGTTCAGTGGAAATAGTGTTAACTAAGAAGTACATATTTTCATATATCTAAACTCAAAGGCTGGAATTCATAGTTTCTGCAACATATTGTAAAAAAACGATTTTAGTAGCTATGGATTCTTAAAAAAGAATGCCATCTTATATTTTAAAAGCAAATACACATGATGAACTTTTCTACAAACCTAACTAGGATATCAATATTTGTTGATTATCACCTTTTTCTGCCAGCTTGAAAATGTGTAATAACAATAAAAAAAATCCATCAGAAAGCTTGCAATACTCCGACAAAGAAGTGTGTTAATCACAACAACGAAAATAAATGAAAAAAACTTGAATGCAACACATAAAATATATTTAATGCAGGTTATATTTTAAATATAAATCTTCATGTAGATTTATTTACAAGACATCATTTAAACACTTGTGAACATCAGGTAAAATATTGTATATTAGAAAAATAAATGTTTCAGTATTATTATTGAAAAGAAATTTTAAAAGTTCTTGCTTATCTCGCACATTTTACCAGTAATGCCACAACTATAGTACAAAGTTTAGAACTGGTTGATTCATAATGCCTTTCAGATTAATTTCAAATTTTAAAGGAGGGACATTATCACATCAACTTTTTTTTACAATAAGAGTATTTTCTAAGAAAAATATGATTAATCATTTTTATAGTGTTTCAATTTAAATATTAAAATGTATTTTTTATGCAATGGCTAAAAATTCTGGTGGAGCCCACCTAAGTGACCATAGATTTTTGTAATGTGGAATTTTTCTCACCCGATTTTAATTTCGATGTGGAATTTTTTATATTTCAAAGATCAATTTAAAAAAAAGCAAATAGGTGCTGTTTTTAATCAAATCAAGCTTTTTTTTGCAGTTTTTCATAAAAAGCATCAAGTGTAAAAGTCTTGAAAATGTAGGAGCTATTGTAGGAGATCAGTGTACTGCAAGTTTCAATTCCCTGGAAAACTGCTGCATATATATATAGGCAGTATTCTAGTATCATTTTGAATATTCACCACTTTATTGTTGTGTTCATTTATAAACAGCAACACTTTGGATATGGAAGAATAAGGATTTGATTTTGTAGGGTCCGTGGTATGGATTGGTAGCTTCTTTATGCATAATCTTGCATTAATGGTTACTGGTTTTGGGTCTGGTTACTTTGTCAATTTTTGCATCACTATTCAATCATATATTTTATGATTAAATCTAAACATTTAATTTTGTCCCAATGAAAAGCAATTTTTCAAATTTTATTCCTTTATTCAACCTTGTATTTTTAAACAAGGCCCCTTACAAGGATTTGATTTATAAATGTAGACTTTTTCACCTTATGAGGCGAATTTTGATTTATGTTTAATGCCATGGACGTGAAAATGTTTTTTTTGCATTTGTCTAGTTCAAAGAATAAATTGGTGTTACTAGCGCCATTCATTGAACTGCCCATCCCGTCTGGCATCCAAGTACAAAGAAATATCGTTAGATCACTACGGTTATCCTAGAACGATCCAGAATTGAGGTTCAAACATCTAGGAAAGTAATATTGCAATCATTTGGCATCACATGAAACCAAATAATCCTTAAACTTTTTTAGTGCGTTAACAAGCAATCCTAAATCATCAAGGAGAGGTGCTTTTTATTTGTAATTAGTAAAGCCAATATACATCAGAAGACACGTTTCAAGTCTATGTCCATTTGTATGTTTGCTGGAGAGGGAAGTGCGGTTATAATTGTTATAACAGGTATTCTGAAAAGTAATTTGCATTTTTTTATGATCTTCGTACCATGTTTTCACTATATATTTATTTTTAATGATGAGATATGTTAAACAGTAGAACTCTTAACGTTTTTATCAGTTGTTGAAGTAGATTGTATAAAAATTATTTAAATGAATTTCAGGAGAGTATGAATGCTTCTGCAGAGCAGTTAACGTTCAGAATACTGAGATAAGTATATTAACAGTAACTCACAGGAAATTTGAGTGTTGGTACAATAGTACTAAATGTGTAATAACCTACACCATAAGACAAAAGAAAGGTCTGTTCTGCACGACTTCTATTTTAGTAATAAAAGAATTGTTACTTTTCTTATACCCATGTTTTTCTCTAGGTTGGAAATAAAAGATTTTAAACTATCATATGTGTTTGTGTCTTTAATGCGTGCAACTTAACGTTATTAGCAGGGCTTGCGCTAGATCAAATGGTACAATTATCGAGTGACATACCCCTTGAAGCAAACCCCCCTACTGACCACGCTGCCCCCTCCAGTCAGTAGGGTATGCATCAAAATTGCGATCCCTGCCAGGCCATCCCACTTGGGACTGCGTTTTCAGTCCCAGGTGGGAAATGTTATACCAGAATCGGCCGACTGCCATTCGTCCTTTCGGTTTGCGTGTCCGAGGCTACCTCAGAGACATCAACACCAGTCTCGATAGCATCGCACAGTCGACAGCTGAGCCACTTCCACCTTGGCTCGCTGTTTCCCCTTCCTGCGATTTTTCCCTGTGCAGGACGGGGAAGGCCTTTACACCCGACTGTGTGTACCGGCAACTCTTTGCCAGCCATCGTGCTGCGCACCCGGACTTCTTGCCTGTCTTCACAGATGGCTCGAAGTCCGGCACTTCTGTGGGATCAGCCATGGTCTGCTGTGATGTAATCATTGCAGACCAGATCCCACAGCAGTGTTCCATTTTCCCTGCTGAGTTGCATGCTATCAGCATTGCCTTGGACCATATAGCAGCTAAGCATCATCGTCGGTGTGTGCTTTACACCGACTCGCTTAGCTCGCTATAGGCTTTGATCTCGGTGAGGCATCGGCCTCACCCTGTTCTCTCCAAGATCCGCCAGCAGCTCCATCGTCTGGCAGCCACCACCACGATTCTCTTCTGTTGGGTGCCCGGTCATGTCGGAATCAGGGGCAATGATTTGGCAGATTCTGCTGCCAGGTCAGCCACGCCCCTGTCCGACTCTCCGTTGCCGGTTCCATATGTGGATTTTCACAATCGAGCTCCGGGCACAGTGGCAGAGATCTTGGTCTGAACAGGTTGCTAACAAGCTCTTCGAGATCAAGCCCATTGTCAAACCGTGGCAGTCTTGTTTTCGCAGGAATCGTAAGGAGGAAGTTGTCCTTGCTCGGCTCCGCTTAGGTCACTCGTTTTTAACACTTTTCTTCTTAAGGCGGACGCAGTACCTAAGTGCGAGTTTTGTGACACGTTTTAACTGTGAAGCATATTTTAATTGACTGATTGTTTTAACCTTGAAAGGCGTATGTTTTTTAACTTTCACGATTCAGATCATTGCTATTTTAACACTGTTTTCGACTTTTTACGCTTTACCGGTTATTTTACTCGTTTATGAATTTTCTCTTTTTTACTGGTTTTTTACCTGTTGTTTTTTACATGGGTCCTATACACCCATTGTTATTGTTGATTTTATACTTGTTGATTTTACACTTGTTGCTCTCTTCTACTCTTTTTATACATCTCGTTTTTATGCTGTGCTATTTGTGTCTCTTTTAAATTTGGTTGTGGGTTCCATGTCTTTTACCCTTTTTATCGTTTGTTTGGCGCAATATAGCCTTAGTTGCTATTGCTCCAAAAAACCCCAAACAACCAACCAGTCAGTAGGAGGGGGGGTTAGAAAGGCCTCTGTCCGTCGGATAGGACGTTAAGCCGTGTGCGGGAGAGCCTGTGTACCTGTGTACGTTAAAGAACAACATGCTGAATGGCCTTGACGGAAGCTACCATATGTCTCCCAACAGCTGATCCAGTGGGTCTCCCCAATCTTCTCTGAGCCTTCAGGGTCCTTATGACCTGACTAGCTCATTATGTGCAAAAAAGTGCCGCTCAGCGGTAAAACAACCTAACCCTTGTGATACTACAGTGGGACTGAGGCTTCAAGCGTCGTGATGCACTTGTGCCACTCGAAATTGATTGAAAAATTAATTTGCGATGAATCGTACAGGTGTAACAAATATTAATGCTTTATGTTTTCCATAGCGAAATGTACCGTAATATTTTTTAGGCTATGTTTTGTTTTAGGAAGCAAATCATTTTAATATGAAGAAACTTTTTTACGTGTTTCTACTAAGCAAAATGGGGAAAGGTAATTTTTTAATTTTGTTTATTTAACATTCACAGTGGTTAGCACGCTTAGCTATTGATCGAAGGGACCTGGGTATGGCATGGATTTTTGTGTTGCTTTTCTGTTGAGGTTCCGCCATCCTCGCAGATCTACTATGGGGAATAAACTGGTAGACTCGTGTCAGTCTGTGGCAAGCAGCTCCTTGAGGATGTATTTTTTTTTTACTCTCTCCAGAGCGTTTAATGAAAAAATTTTTTGTTTTAGGCATCTTGAGTTAAAAAAAAATATCCCCTCAAGCAGTTGCTTGCAACAGAGTTCTGACGGCAGCTTGTTAGTTTATATGCTAACCATTCGGCCACGGGACGGATTTAAATACCCTCTCAAGCAGCTGCTTGCCACAGAGGTCTGACAGGAGCCTATGATTAATGTATTTACAATTATGCCCATTAATGAACTCGAGCTAATTATTTTCGATCCAGTGTACTGTTACCGAATTTAATAGCCAACCGTTATCTTAGGCGCTCCGGATGATTGGCTGCTCCCTCAGGCGCTGGGTACAAGTACCCATTCTTCCTCACTTCAGTAAGTAAGCAAATAACGACTGTCATAATGATTACCTATCATAGTCATTATTTTATAAAATATATCGTCATTAGTGATTAAAAATCATTTTCATTAATTTTTAATCCCATTTTTCAAATATATTCATATAAAGTAAACCGTGAAATATACAGAAGTATAAATTTTACTGCTCTGTTACATACCACAGCATTACGCTGGTTCCAGCAAAATATCGGACGTAGTGTGTGTGCTATGAGAAGTGGTAGAAGGAGAAAAATATTCAACGCAGGAAGAATATTTTTATTTACTAGTAAAATTTGTACCATGTTCTATCTAAATATTAGAATTCCCATGTCTGTCTAATTTAGAAGCAACATAACTTCTAAAATTTAGCATTTAATGGAAAAATGTGACGAAATAAAGATTAAAATCAAATCTATATAAATCTCCAGTTTCAACAATATTCGTTCAGTATTTTAAAAGTTAGGTAAGCTAGAGTATTTCACAACAGAGAATGCTAATAAAAGTTTACCTCAGAAATTTATTGAAACAACTAAAAAGCATTTTTTAAAATCATTTAATGAAATATATATATACATTTTTGAATTTTGTGTAATGATTATTTCAATATTGGATATTTATGAACGATTTTTATAAAAGAAGATAATTTATTGTTAATATTATAGGTTCCATAACTCTTTAAATACTGAACGAATATTGTTTAAAATCCGGTTTTAAGTAGAGGCCATATATAGGTAGAGGCTGGCCATCTCAAAATTGGACGCCATGTCGCTCGGATTGTTTGGCGAGCAAAGCTGAATGGTATTGCAATGGATACTTATGGATTCCAAAACAGGGTAGGGTAATATTTGACACAAATTTCAGTGCTCACGATTGGAAGCACTTTAGAAAACGGCTAAAAAGAAAAATTAATTGTAGTGCTCTTTTTTTAAAAAAAATCACAATTTCGTTTTGTTGTCTGTCCGTCTGTAGACATCGAACTTTTTCATAAAGATAAGTAAAAAATTCCCTTTCTGTGGGATAGGTATTAATGAGATATTACGATTTGTATTTTTTGAACTCCTAAAAGTTATAAATCTGCACTCTAACGGTGTAAAAACTTGAAAATTCCGAAATTAACGAATGTTCCAAACAAAGTATCTTTGGAAAGAGAATTTCAAGATCAACCCGTCTTCAAATGAAGTTGATATCTCGAATAGTTGAGGAGAAAACCCTGAAATGTAGGTAAAAAATTGCAAGATAAATTTTCTTCCAAATTGTCCTAGATTATTGTTCTTGGTATTCATTAGAAAGAGATTTTTCAAGAACGTCAACCCTGTCTTTGAATGAAGTTCATATCTCGAACAGTTGAGGAGAAAAACCCCAACTGTAGGGGTAAAAAATTGCAAGATAAATTTTCTTCCAAATTGTCCTAAAGCATCGTTCTTGGTATGATTCGAAAGAGAATTTCAAGAATATTAACCCTGTCTTTGAATGAAGTTGATATCTCAAATAGTTGAGGAGAAAAACCCCAACTGTAGGGGTAAAAAAATTGCAAGATAAATTTTCTTCCAAATTGTCCTAAAGCATCGTTCTTGGTATTCATTCGAAAGAGAATTGCAAGAACATTAGCCCTGTCTTTGAATGAAGTTGATGTCTCGAATAGTTGTAAGGAAAAACCCCAACTGTAGTGGTAAAAATTGAAAGATAATTCTTTTTCCCCAAATTGTCCTAGAGTAGTGTTCTTGGTATTCATTCGAAAGAGAATTTCAAGGACATTAACCCTGTCTTTGAATAAAGTTGATAACTCGAATAGTTGTGGAGGAAAAGCCCCAACTGTAGTAAAAATTGAAAGATATATATATTTTTTCAAATTCTCCTAGAGTAGTGTTCGTGGTATTCATTCGAAAGGAAATTTCAAGGACATTAACCCTGTCTTTGAATGAAACTGATATCTCGAATACTTATGGAGAAAAACAGGAAAAACCACAACTACAGAGGTAAAAAAAATTGAAAGATAAATGTTTTTCCAAATTGTCCTGGAGCAGTGTTCTTGGTATTCATTCGAAAGGAAATTTCGAGGACATTAACTCTGTCTTTGAATGAAGTGGATATCTCGAACAGTTATGGAGGAAAACTGGAAAAACCCCAACTACAGAGGAAAAAAATTGAAAGATAAATGTTTTTCCAAATTGTCCTAGAGCAGTGTTCTTGGTATTCATTCGAAAGGAAATTTCGAGGACATTAACCCTGTCTTGGAATGAAATTGATATCTCGAATACTTATGGAGAAAAACAGGAAAAACCCCAACTATAGTGGTAAAAATTCCAAGATAAATTTTTTTCCAAATTGTCCTAGAGCAGTGTTCTTGGTATTCATTCGAAAGGAAATTTCGAGGACATTAACCCTGTCTTGGAATGAAATTGATATCTCAAATACTTATGGAGAAAAACCCCAATTATAGTGGTAAAAATAGAAATATTAATTTTTTCCAAATTGTCTTAGCGTTCTTGGTATTCATTCGAAAGGAAATTTCAAGGACATTCACCCTGTCTTTGAATGAAGTTGATGTCTCGAATAGTTGAGGAGAAAAACCCCAACTGTAGTGGTAAAAATTGAAAGATAATTTTTTCCCCAAATTGTCCTAGAGTAGTGTTCTTGGTATTCATTCGAAAGGAAATTTCGAGGACATTAACCCTGTCTTTGAATGAAGTGGATATCTCGATTAGTTATGGAGAAAAACAGGAGAAACCCCAAATATAGTGGTAAAAATTAAAAAATATTTTTTTTTTCCAAATTCTCCTAGAGCAGTGTTCTTGGTATTCATTCGAAAGGAAATTTCGAGGACATTAACCCTGTCTTTGAATGAAATTGATATCTCGAATACTTATGGAGAAAAACAGGAAAAACCCCAAATATAGTGGTAAAAATTGTCCTAGAGTAGTGTTCTTGGTATTCATTCGAAAGGAAATTACGAGGACATTAACCCTGTCTTTGAATGAAGTGGATATCTCGAATAGTTATGGAGGAAAACTGGAAAACCCCCAACTATAGAGGTAAAAAATTGAAAGATAAATTTTTTTGCAAATTGTCCTAGAGCAGTGTTCTTGGTATTCATTCTAAAGGAAATTTCGAGTACATTAACCCTGTCTTTGAATGAAGTTGATATCTCGAATACTTATGGAGAAAAACTGGAAAAACCCCAACTATAGAGGTAAAAACATTGAAAGAGAAATTTTTTTCGAAATTGTCCTAGAGCAGTGCTCTTGGTATTCATTCCAAAGGAAATTTCGAGGACATTAACCCTGTCTTTGAATGAAGTGGATATCTCGAATAGTTATAGAAAAAACAGTAAAAACCCCAACTCATCATCATCATCATCCTCAAGCAGCCATGGGCTACGGAGGTCCAACCAAACCGTGCAATTTAGTTCTCCAAGCAAGTCTATCCTGAGCTACATCTACTGCATCTGGCCACTGCACACCAATTCTAACAAGGTCTTGTTTGACATTGTCTGCCCACCGCATCCTAGGTCTCCCCTTCTTTCTGAGGCCTTTAGGCACACTGTTCATAACCCTATTCGCCAATCTATAATTATTCATATGGGCAACATGGCCAAACCAACGGAGTCTCTCTCTGCACAATAGGCTGCTTAAAGGAGGTTGCAAACTCCTTTCCCTAATCTCATCATTAGTTACAAAGTTGAACCACCTAATGCCCAAGATACTGCGTAAGCATCTGGAATCAAAAGCATCTAGTTTCCTATTATCTTGTTTACAAAGTGTCCAAGTTTCACTACCATAACTAACCCTAGAAAGAACCAAACTATTATACAGTCAAATTTTAGTCTTTAGGTGTATACGCCTATTTCTCCACACTCTCCATAGATTCTTAAAAGTCCCGGCAGCAATCCCTATTCGCCTGTTAATCTCATGCCGCACATCACCATTATCTGTTACATAGTTAACAAGGTAATTAAACTGTGACACCTGCTCAAGACTGCAACCCTTCAGATTAACTGAATCACAGCCTGCCTGACCAATTTTCATCACTTTAGTTTTCTCTCTGTTTATAACCAAACCTACTCTACTACCAGTCTCATCAACAGCTCGAATGAAAGAGTTCATCTCATCAACATCATTTGCCAAAAGGGCTAAATCATCAGCATAATCTAAATCAGAAATTTTCGTATCTCCAGCCCATTTAAGGCCAAAATCTTTCCCTTGAAGTGAATTTCGCATAACATAATCAATAACCAAGCTAAAAAGAAAAGGAGACAAAATGCACCCTTGTCGAACACCAGAAGTAATGCTAAACCAATTGCTACAAGCCTTACCAACTCTCACACACGACTCAGTATTATTATAGAGAGCTTTCATAATGTTAACTAACTTGTCTGGTATACCATATGATCTCACAATCAACCACAAATTATGACGATCAACAGAGTCAAAAGCCTTTTTGAAATCAACAAAGCTAGCAACCAAAGGTTTCTGAAACTCTAAACATTTCTCAAGAATCTGCCTAAGTGAAAATATCTGATCCACACATCCCAGAGCTCAGAGCCATATATCTGTCCAGTCCAGTAGGTTTATATGGTCAGCACCAGGACCCTGTGTGGTTGACCACTCCTCAGCAGGGTAGAAAAAAAAGAAAAGTAGCCATAGTTGTCCAGATCAGTAGGCCACACTAATCTGGCAGCCCTCCACTTCCGTTCACTTCCACAAGAGAGTATCTCTTTTGAAAGTTACTAACGGTCCGCACCACGAGAAGGCGGGGTTGGACATTAGGTGCTAGGCCTGATAGTGGTAAAAATTGAAAGATATTTTTTTTTCCAAATTGTCCTAGAGCAGTGTTCTTGGTATTCATTCGAAAGGAAATTTCAAGGACATTAACCGTCTTTGAATGAAGTGGATATCTCGAATAGTTATGGAGAAAAACAGTAAAAACCCCAACTATAGTGGTAAAAATTGAAAGGTAAATTTATTTTCCAAATTTTTCCAAAAGTAAATTTTTCCTATTTTCCAAAAGAAAAACAGGAAAAACCCCAACTATAGAGGAAAAATATTGAAAGATAAATGTTTTTCCAAATTGTCCTGGAGCAGTGTTCTTGGTATTCATTCGAAAGGAAATTTCGAGGACATTAACTCTGTCTTTGAATGAAGTGGATATCTCGAACAGTTATGGAGGAAAACTGGAAAAACCCCAACTACAGAGGAAAAAAATTGAAAGATAAATGATTTTCCAAATTGTCCTAGAGCAGTGTTCTTGGTATTCATTCGAAAGGAAATTTCGAGGACATTAACCCTGTCTTGGAATGAAATTGATATCTCGAATACTTATGGAGAAAAACCCCAATTATAGTGGTAAAAATAGAAATATTAATTTTTTCCAAATTGTCTTAGCGTTCTTGGTATTCATTCGAAAGGAAATTTCAAGGACATTCACCCTGTCTTTGAATGAAGTTGATGTCTCGATTAGTTATGGAGAAAAACAGGAGAAACCCCAAATATAGTGGTAAAAATTGAAAAATATTTTTTTTTCCAAATTGTCCTACAGCAGTGTTCTTGGTATTCGTTCGGAAGGAAATTTCGAGGACATTAACCCTGTCTTTGAATGAAGTTGACATCTCGAATAGTTATGGAGAAAAACAGCAAAAACCCCAACTATAGTGGTAAAAATTGAAAGGTAAATTTATTTTCCAAATTATTCTAGATTGTTGTTCTTGGTATTCAATTAGAAAGAGATTTTTCAAGAACATCAACCCTGTCTTTGAATGAAGTTCATATCTCGAACAGTTAAGGAGAAAAACCCCAACTGTAGGGGTAAAAAAATTGCAAGATAAATTTTCTTGCAAATTGTCCTAAATTGTTCTTGGTATTCATTCGAAAGAGAATTGCAAGGACATTAGCCCTCTCTTTGAATGAAGTTGATGTCTCGAATAGTTGTGGGGAAAAACCCCAACTGTAGTGGTAAAAATTGAAAGATAATTTTCTTTTCCAAATTGTCCTAGAGTAGTGTTCTTGGTATTCATTCGAAAGGAAATCACGAGGACATTAACCCTGTCTTTGAATGAAGTGGATATCTCGAATAGTTATGGAGGAAAACTGGAAAACCCCCAACTATAGAGGTAAAAAATTGAAAGAGAAATTTTTTTCCAAATTGTCCTAGAGCAGTGTTCTTGGTATTCATTCGAAAGGAAATTTCGAGGACATTAACTCTGTCTTTGAATGAAACTGATATCTCGAAAACTTATGGAGAAAAACAGGTAAAACCCCAACTACAGAGGAAAAAAATTGAAAGATAAATGTTTTTCCAAATTGTCCTAGAGCAGTGTTCTTGGTATTCATTCGAAAGGAAATTTCAAGGACATTAACTCTGTCTTTGAATGAAACTGATATCTCGAATACTTATGGAGAAAAACAGGAAAAACCCCAACTATAGAGGAAAAAAATTGAAAGATAAATGTTTTTCCAAATTGTCCTGGAGCAGTGTTCTTGGTATTCATTCGAAAGGAAATTTCGAGGACATTAACTCTGTCTTTGAATGAAGTGGATATCTCGAACAGTTATGGAGGAAAACTGGAAAATCCCCAACTACAGAGAAAAAAAATTGAAAGATAAATGTTTTTCCAAATTGTCCTACAGCAGTGTTCTTGGTATTCATTCGAAAGGAAATTTCGAGGACATTAACTCTGTCTTGGAATGAAACTGATATCTCGAATACTTATGGAGAAAAACAGGAAAAACCCCAAATACAGAGGAAAAAAATTGAAAGATAAATGTTTTTCCAAATTGTCCTAGAGCAGTGTTCTTGGTATTCATTCGAAAGGAAATTTCGAGGACATTAACTCTGTCTTTGAATGAAGTGGATATCTCGAACAGTTATGTAGGAAAACTGGAAAAACCCCAACTACAGAGGAAAAAAATTGAAAGATAAATGTTTTTCCAAATTGTCCTAGAGCAGTGTTCTTGGTATTCATTCGAAAGGAAATTTCAAGGACATTCACCCTGTCTTTGAATGAAGTTGATGTCTCGAATAGTTGAGGAGAAAAACACCACCTGTATTGGTAAAAATTGAAAGATAATTTTTTTCCCCAAATTGTCCTAGAGCAGTGTTCTTGGTATTCATTCGAAAGGAAATTTCGAGGACATTAACCCTGTCTTTGAATGAAATTGATATCTCGAATACTTATGGAGAAAAACAGGAAAAACCCCAACTATAGTGGTAAAAATTGAAAGATAAATTTCTTTCCAAATTGTTCTAGTGCAGTGTTCTTGGTATTCATTCGAAAGGAAATTTCGAGGACATTAACCCTGTCTTTGAATGAAATTGATATCTCGAATACTTATGGAGAAAAACAGGAAAAACCCCAACTATAGTGGTAAAAATTGAAAGATAAATTTCTTTCCAAATTGTTCTAGTGCAGTGTTCTTGGTATTCATTCGAAAGGAAATTTCGAGGACATTAACCCTGTCTTTGAATGAAATTGATATCTCGAATACTTATGGAGAAAAACAGGAAAAACCCCAACTATAGTGGTAAAAATTGATAGATAAATTTCTTTCCAAATTGTCCTAGAGCAGTGTTCTTGGTATTCATTCGAAAGGAAATTTCGAGGACATTAACCCTGTCTTTGAATGAAATTGATATCTCAAATACTTATGGAGAAAAACAGGAAAAACCCCAACTATAGTGGTAAAAATTGAGAGATAAATTTCTTTCCAAATTGTCCTAGAGCAGTGTTCTTGGTATTCATTCGAAAGGAAATTTCGAGGACATTAACCCTGTCTTTGAATGAAATTGATATCTCAAATACTTATGGAGAAAAACAGGAAAAACCCCAACTATAGTGGTAAAAATTGCAAGATAAATTTTTTTCCAAATTGTCCTAGAGCAGTGTTCTTGGTATTCTTTCGAAAGGAAATTTCGAATACATTAACCCTGTCTTTTAATGAAGTTGATATCTCGAATACTTATGGAGAAAAACTGGAAAAACCCCAACTGTAGTAAAAATCGAAAGATATATATATTTTTTCAAATTCTCCTAGAGTAGTATTCTTGGTATTCATTCGAAAGGAAATTTCAAGGACATTAACCCTGTCTTTGAATGAAATTGATATCTCGAATACTTATGGAGAAAAACAGGAAAAACCCCAACTACAGAGGAAAAAAATTGAAAGAAAAATGTTTTTCCAAATTGTCCTAGAGCAGTGTTCTTGGTATTCGTTCGAAAGGAAATTTCGAGGACATTAACCCTGTCTTTGAATGAAGTGGATACTCGAATAGTTATGGAGTAAAACAATAAAAACCCCAACTATAGAGGTAAAAATTGAAATATTAATTTTTTCCAAATTGTCTTAGCGTTCTTGGTATTTATTCGAAAGGAAATTTCGAGGACATTAACCCTGTCTTTGAATGAAATTGATATCTCGAATACTTATGGAGAAAAACAGGAAAAACCCCAAATATAGTGGTAAAAATTGAGAGATAATTTTTTTTTCCCAAATTGTCCTAGAGTAGTGTTCTTGGTATTCATTCGAAAGGAAATTACGAGGACATTAACCCTGTCTTTGAATGAAGTGGATATCTCGAATAGTTATGGAGGAAAACTGGAAAACCCCAACTATAGAGGTAAAAAATTGAAAGATAAATTTTTTTGCAAATTGTCCTACAGCAGTGTTCTTGGTATTCATTCGAAAGGAAATTTCGAGGACATTAACCCTGTCTTGGAATGAAATTGATATCTCGAATACTTATGGAGAAAAACAGGAAAAACCCCAACTATAGTGGTAAAAATTCCAAGATAAATTTTTTCCAAATTGTTCTAGAGCAGTGTTCTTGGTATTCATTCGAAAGGAAATTTCGAGGACATTAACCCTGTCTTTGAATGAAGTTGATAACTCGAATAGTTGTGGAGAAAAACTGGAAAAACCCCAACTGTAGTAAAAATTGAAAGATATATATATTTTTTGAAATTCTCCTAGAGTAGTGTTCTTGGTATTCATTCGAAAGGAAATTTCAAGGACATTAACTCTGTCTTTGAATGAAACTGATATCTCGAATACTTATGGAGAAAAACAGGAAAAACCCCAAATACAGAGGAAAAAAATTGAAAGATAAATGTTTTTCCAAATTGTCCTAGAGCAGTGTTCTTGGTATTCATTCGAAAGGAAATTTCGAGGACATTAACTCTGTCTTTGAATGAAGCGGATATCTCGAACAGTTATGTAGGAAAACTGGAAAAACCCCAACTACAGAGGAAAAAAATTGAAAGATAAATGTTTTTCCAAATTGTCCTAGAGCAGTGTTCTTGGTATTCATTCGAAAGGAAATTTCAAGGACATTCACCCTGTCTTTGAATGAAGTTGATGTCTCGAATAGTTGAGGAGAAAAACCCCAACTGTATTGGTAAAAATTGAAAGATAATTTTTTTCCCCAAATTGTCCTAGAGCAGTGTTCTTGGTATTCATTCGAAAGGAAATTTCGAGGACATTAACCCTGTCTTTGAATGAAATTGATATCTCGAATACTTATGGAGAAAAACAGGAAAACCCCCAACTACAGTGGTAAAAATTGAAAGATAAATTTCTTTCCAAATTGTTCTAGTGCAGTGTTCTTGGTATTCATTCAAAAGGAAATTTCGAGGACATTAACCCTGTCTTTGAATGAAATTGATATCTCGAATACTTATGGAGAAAAACAGGAAAAACCCCAACTATAGTGGTAAAAATTGAGAGATAAATTTCTTTCCAAATTGTCGTAGAGCAGTGTTCTTGGTATTCATTCGAAAGGAAATTTCGAGGACATTAACCCTGTCTTTGAATGAAATTGATATCTCAAATACTTATGGAGAAAAACAGGAAAAAACCCCAACTATAGTGGTAAAAATTGCAAGATAAATTTTTTTCCAAATTGTCCTAGAGCAGTGTTCTTGGTATTCTTTCGAAAGGAAATTTCGAATACATTAACCCTGTCTTTTAATGAAGTTGATATCTCGAATACTTATGGAGAAAAACTGGAAAAACCCCAACTGTAGTAAAAATCGAAAGATATATATATTTTTTCAAATTCTCCTAGAGTAGTGTTCTTGGTATTCATTCGAAAGGAAATTTCAAGGACATTAACTCTGTCTTTGAATGAAACTGATATCTCGAATACTTATGGAGAAAAACAGGAAAAACCCCAACTACAGAGGAAAAAAATTGAAAGAAAAATGTTTTTCCAAATTGTCCTAGAGCAGTGTTCTTGGTATTCGTTCGAAAGGAAATTTCGAGGACATTAACCCTGTCTTTGAATGAAGTGGATACTCGAATAGTTATGGAGTAAAACAATAAAAACCCCAACTATAGAGGTAAAAATTGAAATATTAATTTTTTCCAAATTGTCTTAGCGTTCTTGGTATTTATTCGAAAGGAAATTTCGAGGACATTAACACTGTCTTTGAATGAAATTGATATCTCGAATACTTATGGAGAAAAACAGGAAAAACCCCAAATATAGTGGTAAAAATTGAAAGATAATTTTTTTTCCCAAATTGTCCTAGAGTAGTGTTCTTGGTATTCATTCGAAAGGAAATTACGAGGACATTAACCCTGTCTTTGAATGAAGTGGATATCTCGAATAGTTATGGAGGAAAACTGGAAAACCCCCAACTATAGAGGTAAAAAAATTGAAAGATAAATTTTTTTGCAAATTGTCCTAGAGCAGTGTTCTTGGTATTCATTCGAAAGGAAATTTCGAGTACATTAACCCTGTCTTTGAATGAAGTTGATATCTCGAATACTTATGGAGAAAAACTGAAAAAACCCCAACTATAGAGGTAAAAACATTGAAAGAGAAATTTTTTTCGAAATTGTCCTAGAGCAGTGCTCTTGGTATTCATTCCAAAGGAAATTTCAAGGACATTAACCCTGTCTTTGAATGAAGTGGATATCTCGAATAGTTATAGAAAAAACAGTAAAAACCCCAACTATAGTGGTAAAAATTGAAAGATATTTTTTTTTTCGAAATTGTCCTAGAGCAGTGTTCTTGGTATTCATTCGAAAGGAAATTTCTAGGACATTAACTCTGTCTTTGAATGAAATTGATATCTCGAAGAGTTATGGGGAAAAACAGGCAAAACCTCAACTATAGTGGTAAAAATTGAAAGATAAATTTTTTTCCAAGTTGTCCTAGAGCAGTGTTCTTGGTATTCATTCGAAAGGAAATTTCAAGGACATTAACCATCTTTGAATGAAGTGGATATCTCGAATAGTTATGGAGAAAAACAGTAAAAACCCCAACTATAGTGGTAAAAATTGAAAGGTAAATTTATTTTCCAAATTATCCTAGATTATTGTTCTTGGTATTCATTAGAAAGAGATTTTTCAAGAACATCAACCCTGTCTTTGAATGAAGTTCATATCTCGAACAGTTGAGGAGAAAAACCCCAACTGTAGGGGTAAAAAAATTGCAAGATAAATTTTCTTCCAAATTGTCCTAAAGCATCGTTCTTGGTATGATTCGAAAGAGAATTTCAAGAACATTAACCCTGTCTTTGAATGAAGTTGATATCTCAAATAGTTGAGGGAAAAACCCCAACTGTAGTGGTAAAAAAATTGCAAGATAAATTTTCTTCCAAATTGTCCTAAATTGTTCTTGGTATTCATTCGAAAGAGAATTGCAAGGACATTAGCCCTCTCTTTGAATGAAGTTGATGTCTCGAATAGTTGTGGGGAAAAACCCCAACTGTAGTGGTAAAAATTGAAAGATATTTTTTTTCCCGAAATTGTCCTAGAGTAGTGTTCTTGGTATTCATTCGAAAGGAAATTTCGAGGACATTAACCCTGTCTTTGAATGAAGTGGATATCTCGAATAGTTATGGGGGAAAACTGGAAAACCCCCAAATATAAAGGTAAAAAATTGAAAGAGAAATTTTTTTCCAAATTGTCCTAGAGCAGTGTTCTTGGTATTCATTCGAAAGGAAATTTCGAGGACAATAACCCTGTCTTTGAATGAAGTTGATAACTCGAATAGTTATAGAAAAAACAGTAAAAACCCCAACTATAGTGGTAAAAATTGAAAGATATTTTTTTTTTCGAAATTGTCCTAGAGTAGTGTTCGTGGTATTCATTCGAAAGGAAATTTCAAGGACATTAACTCTGTCTTTGAATGAAACTGATATCTCGAATACTTATGGAGAAAAACAGGAAAAACCCCAACTATAGAGGAAAAAAATTGAAAGATTAAAGTTTTTCCAAATTGTCCTGGAGCAGTGTTCTTGGTATTCATTCGAAAGGAAATTTCGAGGACATTAACTCTGTCTTTGAATGAAGTGGATATCTCGAACAGTTATGGAGGAAAACTGGAAAAACCCCAACTACAGAGGAAAAAAATTGAAAGATAAATGTTTTTCCAAATTGTACTAGAGCAGTGTTCTTGGTATTCATTCGAAAGGATTTTTCGAGTACATTAACCCTGTCTTTGAATGAAGTTGATATCTCGAATACTTATGTACAAAAACTGGAAAAACCCCAACTGTAGTAAAAATTGAAAGATATATATATTTTTTCAAATTCTCCTAGAGTAGTGTTCTTGGTATTCATTCGAAAGGAAATTTCAAGGACATTAACTCTGTCTTTGAATGAAGTGGATATCTTGAATACTTATGGAGAAAAACAGGAAAAACCCCAACTATAGTGGTAAAAAATGCAAGATAAATTTTTTTCCAAATTGTCCTAGAGCAGTGTTCTTGGTATTCATTCAAAAGGAAATTTCGAGGACATTAACTCTGTCTTTGAATGAAGTGGATATCTCGAACAGTTATGTAGGAAAACTGGAAAAACCCCAACTACAGAGGAAAAAAATTGAAAGATAAATGTTTTTCCAAATTGTCCTAGAGCAGTGTTCTTGGTATTCATTCGAAAGGAAATTTCAAGGACATTCACCCTGTCTTTGAATGAAGTTGATGTCTCGAATAGTTGAGGAGAAAAACCCCAACTGTATTGGTAAAAATTGAAAGATAATTTTTTTCCCCAAATTGTCCTAGAGCAGTGTTCTTGGTATTCATTGGAAAGGAAATTTCGAGGACATTAACCCTGTCTTTGAATGAAATTGATATCTCGAATACTTACGGAGAAAAACAGGAAAAACCACAACTATAGTGGTAAAAATTGAAAGATAAATTTCTTTCCAAATTGTCCTAGTGCAGTGTTCTTGGTATTCATTCGAAAGGAAATTTCGAGGACATTAACCCTGTCTTTGAATGAAATTGATATCTCGAATACTTATGGAGAAAAACAGGAAAATCCCCAACTATAGTGGTAAAAATTGAGAGATAAATTTCTTTCCAAATTGTCCTAGAGCAGTGTTCTTGGTATTCATTCGAAAGGAAATTTCGAGGACATTAACCCTGTCTTTGAATGAAATTGATATCTCAAATACTTATGGAGAAAAACAGGAAAAACCCCAAATACAGAGGAAAAAAATTGAAAGATAAATGTTTTTCCAAATTGTCCTAGAGGAGTGTTCTTGGTATTCATTCGAAAGGAAATTTCAAGGACATTCACCCTGTCTTTGAATGAAGTTGATGTCTCGAATAGTTGAGGAGAAAAACCCCAACTGTATTGGTAAAAATTGAAAGATAATTTTTTTCGCCAAATTGTCCTAGAGCAGTGTTCTTGGTATTCTTTCGAAAGGAAATTTCGAATACATTAACCCTGTCTTTTAATGAAGTTGATATCTCGAATACTTATGGAGAAAAACTGGAAAAACCCCAACTGTAGTAAAAATCGAAAGATATATATATTTTTTCAAATTCTCCTAGAGTAGTGTTCTTGGTATTCATTCGAAAGGAAATTTCAAGGACATTAACTCTGTCTTTGAATGAAACTGATATCTCGAATACTTATGGAGAAAAACAGGAAAAACCCCAACTACAGAGGAAACAAATTGAAAGAAAAATGTTTTTCCAAATTGTCCTAGAGCAGTGTTCTTGGTATTCGTTCGAAAGGAAATTTCGAGGACATTAACCCTGTCTTTGAATGAAGTGGATACTCGAATAGTTATGGAGTAAAACAGTAAAAACCCCAACTATCGAGGTAAAAATTGAAATATTAATTTTTTCCAAATTGTCTTAGCGTTCTTGGTATTTATTCGAAAGGAAATTTCAAGGACATTCACCTTGTCTTTGAATGAAGTTGACATCTCGAATAGTTATGGAGAAAAACAGGAAAAACCCCAAATATAGTGGTAAAAATTGAAAGATAATTTTTTTCCCCAAATTGTCCTAGAGTAGTGTTCTTGGTATTCATTCGAAAGGAAATTACGAGGACATTAACCCTGTCTTTGAATGAAGTGGATATCTCGAATAGTTATGGAGGAAAACTGGAAAACCCCCAACTATAGAGGTAAAAAATTGAAAGATAAATTTTTTTGCAAATTGTCCTAGAGCAGTGTTCTTGGTGTTCATTCGAAAGGAAATTTCAAGTACATTAACCCTGTCTTTGAATGAAGTTGATATCTCGAATACTTATGGAGAAAAACTGGAAAAACCCCAACTATAGAGGTAAAAACATTGAAAGAGAAATTTTTTTCGAAATTGTCCTAGAGCAGTGCTCTTGGTATTCATTCCAAAGGAAATTTCGAGGACATTAACCCTGTCTTTGAATGAAGTGGATATCTCGAATAGTTATAGAAAAAACAGTAAAAACCCCAACTATAGTGGTAAAAATTGAAAGATATTTTTTTTTTCGAAATTGTCCTAGAGCAGTGTTCTTGGTATTCATTCGAAAGGAAATTTCTAGGACATTAACTCTGTCTTTGAATGAAATTGATATCTCGAAGAGTTATGGGGAAAAACAGGCAAAACCTCAACTATAGTGGTAAAAATTGAAAGATAAATTTTTTTACAAGTTGTCCTAGAGCAGTGTTCTTGGTATTCATTCGAAAGGAAATTTCAAGGACATTAACCATCTTTGAATGAAGTGGATATCTCGAATAGTTATGGAGAAAAACAGTAAAAACCCCAACTATAGTGGTAAAAATTGAAAGGTAAATTTATTTTCCAAATTATTCTAGATTATTGTTCTTGGTATTCATTAGAAAGAGATTTTTCAAGAACATGAACCCTGTCTTTGAATGAAGTTCATATCTCGAACAGTTGAGGAGAAAAACCCCAACTGTAGGGGTAAAAAATTGCAAGATAAATTTTCTTCCAAATTGTACTAAAGCATCGTTCTTGGTATGATTCGAAAGAGAATTTCAAGAACATTAACCCTGTCTTTGAATGAAGTTGATATCTCAAATAGTTGAGGGAAAAACCCCAACTGTAGGGGTAAAAAAATTGCAAGATAAATTTTCTTCCAAATTGTCCTAAATTGTTCTTGGTATTCATTCGAAAGAGAATTGCAAGGACATTAGCCCTCTCTTTGAATGAAGTTGATGTCTCGAATAGTTGTGGGGAAAAACCCCAACTGTAGTGGTAAAAATTGAAAGATAATTTTTTTCCCCGAAATTGTCCTAGAGTAGTGTTCTTGGTATTCATTCGAAAGGAAATTTCGAGGACATTAACCCTGTCTTTGAATGAAGTGGATATCTCGAATAGTTATGGGGGAAAACTGGAAAACCCCCAAATATAGAGGTAAAAAATTGAAAGAGAAATTTTTTTCGAAATTGTCCTAGAGCAGTGTTCTTGGTATTCATTCGAAAGGAAATTTCGAGGACAATAACCCTGTCTTTGAATGAAGTTGATAACTCGAATAGTTGTGGAGAAAAACAGGAAAAGCCCCAACTGTAGTAAAAATTGAAAGATATATATATGTTTTTCAAATTCTCCTAGAGTAGTGTTCGTGGTATTCATTCGAAAGGAAATTTCAAGGACATTAACTCTGTCTTTAAATGAAACTGATATCTCGAATACTTATGGAGAAAAACAGGAAAAACCCCAACTATAGAGGAAAAAAATTGAAAGATAAATGTTTTTCCAAATTGTCCTGGAGCAGTGTTCTTGGTATTCATTCGAAAGGAAATTTCGAGGATATTAACTCTGTCTTTGAATGAAGTGGATATCTCGAATAGTTATGGAGAAAAACAGTAAAAACCCCAACTATAGTGGTAAAAATTGAAAGGTAAATTTATTTTCCAAATTATCCTAGATTATTGTTCTTGGTATTCATTAGAAAGAGATTTTTCAAGAACATCAACCCTGTCTTTGAATGAAGTTCATATCTCGAACAGTTGAGGAGAAAAACCCCAACTGTAGGGGTAAAAAAATTGCAAGATAAATTTTCTTCCAAATTGTCCTAAAGCATCGTTCTTGGTATGATTCGAAAGAGAATTTCAAGAACATTAACCCTGTCTTTGAATGAAGTTGATATCTCAAATAGTTGAGGGAAAAACCCCAACTGTAGTGGTAAAAAAATTGCAAGATAAATTTTCTTCCAAATTGTCCTAAATTGTTCTTGGTATTCATTCGAAAGAGAATTGCAAGGACATTAGCCCTCTCTTTGAATGAAGTTGATGTCTCGAATAGTTGTGGGGAAAAACCCCAACTGTAGTGGTAAAAATTGAAAGATTTTTTTTTCCCGAAATTGTCCTAGAGTAGTGTTCTTGGTATTCATTCGAAAGGAAATTTCGAGGACATTAACCCTGTCTTTGAATGAAGTGGATATCTCGAATAGTTATGGGGGAAAACTGGAAAACCCCCAAATATAAAGGTAAAAAATTGAAAGAGAAATTTTTTTCCAAATTGTCCTAGAGCAGTGTTCTTGGTATTCATTCGAAAGGAAATTTCGAGGACAATAACCCTGTCTTTGAATGAAGTTGATAACTCGAATAGTTGTGTAGAAAAACAGGAAAAGCCCCAACTGTAGTAAAAATCGAAAGATATATATATTTTTTCAAATTCTCCTAGAGTAGTGTTCTTGGTATTCATTCGAAAGGAAATTTCAAGGACATTAACTCTGTCTTTGAATGAAACTGATATCTCGAATACTTATGGAGAAAAACAGGAAAAACCCCAACTACAGAGGAAAAAAATTGAAAGAAAAATGTTTTTCCAAATTGTCCTAGAGCAGTGTTCTTGGTATTCGTTCGAAAGGAAATTTCGAGGACATTAACCCTGTCTTTGAATGAAGTGGATACTCGAATAGTTATGGAGTAAAACAATAAAAACCCCAACTATAGAGGTAAAAATTGAAATATTAATTTTTTTCCAAATTGTCTTAGCGTTCTTGGTATTTATTCGAAAGGAAATTTCGAGGACATTAACCCTGTCTTTGAATGAAATTGATATCTCGAATACTTATGGAGAAAAACAGGAAAAACCCCAAATATAGTGGTAAAAATTGAAAGATAATTTTTTTTCCCAAATTGTCCTAGAGTAGTGTTCTTGGTATTCATTCGAAAGGAAATTACGAGGACATTAACCCTGTCTTTGAATGAAGTGGATATCTCGAATAGTTATGGAGGAAAACTGGAAAACCCCCAACTATAGAGGTAAAAATTGAAATATTAATTTTTTCCAAATTGTCTTAGCGTTCTTGGTATTTATTCGAAAGGAAATTTCGAGGACATTAACCCTGTCTTTGAATGAAATTGATATCTCGAATACTTATGGAGAAAAACAGGAAAAACCCCAAATATAGTGGTAAAAATTGAAAGATAATTTTTTTTCCCAAATTGTCCTAGAGTAGTGTTCTTGGTATTCATTCGAAAGGAAATTACGAGGACATTAACCCTGTCTTTGAATGAAGTGGATATCTCGAATAGTTATGGAGGAAAACTGGAAAACCCCCAACTATAGAGGTAAAAAATTGAAAGATAAATTTTTTTGCAAATTGTCCTAGAGCAGTGCTCTTGGTATTCATTCCAAAGGAAATTTCGAGGACATTAACCCTGTCTTTGAATGAAGTGGATATCTCGAATAGTTATAGAAAAAACAGTAAAAACCCCAACTATAGTGGTAAAAATTGAAAGATATTTTTTTTTTCGAAATTGTCCTAGAGCAGTGTTCTTGGTATTCATTCGAAAGGAAATTTCTAGGACATTAACTCTGTCTTTGAATGAAATTGATATCTCGAAGAGTTATGGGGAAAAACAGGCAAAACCTCAACTATAGTGGTAAAAATTGAAGGATAAATTTTTTTACAAGTTGTCCTAGAGCAGTGTTCTTGGTATTCATTCGAAAGGAAATTTCAAGGACATTAACCATCTTTGAATGAAGTGGATATCTCGAATAGTTATGGAGAAAAACAGTAAAAACCCCAACTATAGTGGTAAAAATTGAAAGGTAAATTTATTTTCCAAATTATTCTAGATTATTGTTCTTGGTATTCATTAGAAAGAGATTTTTCAAGAACATGAACCCTGTCTTTGAATGAAGTTCATATCTCGAACAGTTGAGGAGAAAAACCCCAACTGTAGGGGTAGAAAATTGCAAGATAAATTTTCTTCCAAATTGTACTAAAGCATCGTTCTTGGTATGATTCGAAAGAGAATTTCAAGAACATTAACCCTGTCTTTGAATGAAGTTGATATCTCAAATAGTTGAGGGAAAAACCCCAACTGTAGGGGTAAAAAAATTGCAAGATAAATTTTCTTCCAAATTGTCCTAAATTGTTCTTGGTATTCATTCGAAAGAGAATTGCAAGGACATTAGCCCTCTCTTTGAATGAAGTTGATGTCTCGAATAGTTGTGGGGAAAAACCCCAACTGTAGTGGTAAAAATTGAAAGATAATTTTTTTCCCCGAAATTGTCCTAGAGTAGTGTTCTTGGTATTCATTCGAAAGGAAATTTCGAGGACATTAACTCTGTCTTTGAATGAAGTGGATATCTCGAATAGTTATGGAGAAAAACTGGAAAAACCCCAACTACAGAGGAAAAAAATTGAAAGATAAATGTTTTTCCAAATTGTCCTAGAGCAGTGTTCTTGGTATTCATTCGAAAGGAAATTTCAAGGACATTAACTCTGTCTTTGAATGAAACTGATATCTCGAATACTTATGGAGAAAAACAGGAAAAACCCCAACTGTAGTAAAAATTGAAAGATATATATATTTTTTCAAATTCTCCTAGAGTAGTGTTCTTGGTATTCATTCGAAAGGAAATTTCAAGGACATTAACTCTGTCTTTGAATGAAGTGGATATCTTGAATACTTATGGAGAAAAACAGGAAAAACCCCAACTATAGTGGTAAAAATTGCAAGATAAATTTTTTTCCAAATTGTCCTAGAGCAGTGTTCTTGGTATTCATTCAAAAGGAAATTTCGAGGACATTAACTCTGTCTTTGAATGAAGTGGATATCTCGAACAGTTATGTAGGAAAACTGGAAAAACCCCAACTACAGAGGAAAAAAATTGAAAGATAAATGTTTTTCCAAATTGTCCTAGAGCAGTGTTCTTGGTATTCATTCGAAAGGAAATTTCAAGGACATTCACCCTGTCTTTGAATGAAGTTGATGTCTCGAATAGTTGAGGAGAAAAACCCCAACTGTATTGGTAAAAATTGAAAGATAATTTTTTTCCCCAAATTGTCCTAGAGCAGTGTTCTTGGTATTCATTGGAAAGAAAATTTCGAGGACATTAACCCTGTCTTTGAATGAAATTGATATCTCGAATACTTATGGAGAAAAACAGGAAAAACCACATAGTGGTAAAAATTGAAAGATAAATTTCTGTCCAAATTGTCCTAGTGCAGTGTTCTTGGTATTCATTCGAAAGGAAATTTCGAGGACATTAACCCTGTCTTTGAATGAAATTGATATCTCGAGTACTTATGGAGAAAAACAGGAAAAACCCCAACTATAGTGGTAAAAATTGAGAGATATATTTCTTTCCAAATTGTCCTAGAGCAGTGTTCTTGGTATTCATTCGAAAGGAAATTTCGAGGACATTAACCCTGTCTTTGAATGAAATTGATATCTCAAATACTTATGGAGAAAAACAGGAAAAACCCCAAATACAGAGGAAAAAAATTGAAAGATAAATGTTTTTCCAAATTGTCCTAGAGGAGTGTTCTTGGTATTCATTCGAAAGGAAATTTCAAGGACATTCACCCTGTCTTTGAATGAAGTTGATGTCTCGAATTGTTGAGGAGAAAAACCCCAACTGTATTGGTTAAAATTGAAAGATAATTTTTTTCCCCAAATTGTCCTAGAGCAGTGTTCTTGGTATTCTTTCGAAAGGAAATTTCGAATACATTAACCCTGTCTTTTAATGAAGTTGATATCTCGAATACTTATGGAGAAAAACTGGAAAAACCCCAACTGTAGTAAAAATCGAAAGATATATATATTTTTTCAAATTCTCCTAGAGTAGTGTTCTTGGTATTCATTCGAAAGGAAATTTCAAGGACATTAACTCTGTCTTTGAATGAAACTGATATCTCGAATACTTATGGAGAAAAACAGGAAAAACCCCAACTACAGAGGAAACAAATTGAAAGAAAAATGTTTTTCCAAATTGTCCTAGAGCAGTGTTCTTGGTATTCGTTCGAAAGGAAATTTCGAGGACATTAACCCTGTCTTTGAATGAAGTGGATACTCGAATAGTTATGGAGTAAAACAGTAAAAACCCCAACTATAGAGGTAAAAATTGAAATATTAATTTTTTCCAAATTGTCTTAGCGTTCTTGGTATTTATTCGAAAGGAAATTTCAAGGACATTCACCTTGTCTTGGAATGAAGTTGACATCTCGAATAGTTATGGAGAAAAACAGGAAAAACCCCAAATATAGTGGTAAAAATTGAAAGATAATTTTTTTTCCCAAATTGTCCTCGAGTAGTGTTCTTGGTATTCATTCGAAAGGAAATTACGAGGACATTAACCCTGTCTTTGAATGAAGTGGATATCTCGAATAGTTATGGAGGAAAACTGGAAAACCCCCAACTATAGAGGTAAAAAATTGAAAGATAAATTTTTTTGCAAATTGTCCTAGAGCAGTGTTCTTGGTATTCATTCGAAAGGAAATTTCAAGTACATTAACCCTGTCTTTGAATGAAGTTGATATCTCGAATACTTATGGAGAAAAACTGGAAAAACCCCAACTATAGAGGTAAAAGCATTGAAAGAGAAATTTTTTTCGAAATTGTCCTAGAGCAGTGCTCTTGGTATTCATTCCAAAGGAAATTTCGAGGACATTAACCCTGTCTTTGAATGAAGTGGATATCTCGAATAGTTATAGAAAAAACAGTAAAAACCCCAACTATAGTGGTAAAAATTGAAAGATATTTTTTTTTTCGAAATTGTCCTAGAGCAGTGTTCTTGGTATTCATTCGAAAGGAAATTTCTAGGACATTAACTCTGTCTTTGAATGAAATTGATATCTCGAAGAGTTATGGGGAAAAACAGGCAAAACCTCAACTATAGTGGTAAAAATTGAAAGATAAATTTTTTTACAAGTTGTCCTAGAGCAGTGTTCTTGGTATTCATTCGAAAGGAAATTTCAAGGACATTAACCATCTTTGAATGAAGTGGATATCTCGAATAGTTATGGAGAAAAACAGTAAAAACCCCAACTATAGTGGTAAAAATTGAAAGGTAAATTTATTTTCCAAATTATTCTAGATTATTGTTCTTGGTATTGATTAGAAAGAGATTTTTCAAGAACATGAACCCTGTCTTTGAATGAAGTTCATATCTCGAACAGTTGAGGAGAAAAACCCCAACTGTAGGGGTAAAAAATTGCAAGATAAATTTTCTTCCAAATTGTACTAAAGCATCGTTCTTGGTATGATTCGAAAGAGAATTTCAAGAACATTAACCCTGTCTTTGAATGAAGTTGATATCTCAAATAGTTGAGGGAAAAACCCCAACTGTAGGGGTAAAAAAATTGCAAGATAAATTTTCTTCCAAATTGTCCTAAATTGTTCTTGGTATTCATTCGAAAGAGAATTGCAAGGACATTAGCCCTCTCTTTGAATGAAGTTGATGTCTCGAATAGTTGTGGGGAAAAACCCCAACTGTAGTGGTAAAAATTGAAAGATAATTTTTTTCCCCGAAATTGTCCTAGAGTAGTGTTCTTGGTATTCATTCGAAAGGAAATTTCGAGGACATTAACCCTGTCTTTGAATGAAGTGGATATCTCGAATAGTTATGGGGGAAAACTGGAAAACCCCCAAATATAGAGGTAAAAAATTGAAAGAGAAATTTTTTTCGAAATTGTCCTAGAGCAGTGTTCTTGGTATTCATTCGAAAGGAAATTTCGAGGACAATAACCCTGTCTTTGAATGAAGTTGATAACTCGAATAGTTGTGGAGAAAAACAGGAAAAGCCCCAACTGTAGTAAAAATTGAAAGATATATATATGTTTTTCAAATTCTCCTAGAGTAGTGTTCGTGGTATTCATTCGAAAGGAAATTTCAAGGACATTAACTCTGTCTTTAAATGAAACTGATATCTCGAATACTTATGGAGAAAAACAGGAAAAACCCCAACTATAGAGGAAAAAAATTGAAAGATAAATGTTTTTCCAAATTGTCCTGGAGCAGTGTTCTTGGTATTCATTCGAAAGGAAATTTCGAGGACATTAACTCTGTCTTTGAATGAAGTGGATATCTCGAACAGTTATGGAGGAAAACTGGAAAAACCCCAACTACAGAGGAAAAAAATTGAAAGATAAATGTTTTTCCAAATTGTCCTAGAGCAGTGTTCTTGGTATTCATTCGAAAGGAAATTTCGAGGACATTAACCCTGTGTTTGAATGAAGTGGATATCTCGAACAGTTATGGAGGAAAACTGGAAAAACCCCAACTCTAGAGGTAAAAAATTGAAAGATAAATTTTTTTCCAAATTGTCCTAGAGCAGTGTTCTTGGTATTCGTTCGAAAGGAAATTTCGAGGACATTAACCCTGTCTTTGAATGAAGTAGATACTCGAATAGTTATGGAGTAAAACAGTAAAAACCTCAACTATAGAGGTAAAAATTGAAATATTAATATTTTCCAAATTGTCTTAGAGTTCTTGGTATTCATTCGAAAGGAAATTTCAAGGACATTCACCCTGTCTTTGAATGAAGTTGACATCTCGAATAGTTGAGGAGAAAAACAGTAAAAACCCCAAATATAGTGGTAAAAATTGAAAGGTAAATTTATTTTCCAAATTATTCTAGATTATTGTTCTTGGTATTCATTAGAAAGAGATTTTTCAAGAACATCAACCCTGTCTTTGAATGAAGTTCATATCTCGAACAGTTGAGGAGAAAAACCCCAACTGTAGGGGTAAAAAAATTGCAAGATAAATTTTCTTGCAAATTGTCCTAAATTGTTCTTGGTATTCATTCGAAAGAGAATTGCAAGGACATTAGCCCTGTCTTTGAATGAAGTTGATGTCTCGAATAGTTGTGGGGAAAAACCCCAACTGTAGTGGTAAAAATTGAAAGATAATTTTTTTTCCCAAATTGTCCTAGAGTAGTGTTCTTGGTATTCATTCGAAAGGAAATCACGAGGACATTAACCCTGTCTTTGAATGAAGTGAATATCTCGAATAGTTATGGAGGAAAACTGGAAAACCCCCAACTATAGAGGTAAAAAATTGAAAGAGAAATTTTTTTCCAAATTGTCCTAGAGCAGTGTTCTTGGTATTCATTCGAAAGGAAATTTCGAGGACATTAACTCTGTCTTTGAATGAAGTTGATAACTGGAATAGTTGTGGAGAAAAACAGGAAAAGCCCCAACTGTAGTAAAAATTGAAAGATATATATATTTTTTCAAATTCTCCTAGAGTAGTGTTCTTGGTATTCATTCGAAAGGAAATTTCAAGGACATTAACTCTGTCTTTGAATGAAACTGATATCTCGTATACTTATGGAGAAAAACAGGAAAAACCCCAACTATAGAGGAAAAAAATTGAAAGATAAATGTTTTTCCAAATTGTCCTGGAGCAGTGTTCTTGGCATTCATTCGAAAGGAAATTTCGAGGACATTAACTCTGTCTTTGAATGAAGTGGATATCTCGAACAGTTATGGAGGAAAACTGGAAAAACCCCAACTACAGAGAAAAAAAATTTGAAAGATAAATGTTTTTCCAAATTGTCCTAGAGCAGTGTTCTTGGTATTCATTCGAAAGGAAATTTCGAGGACATTAACCCTGTCTTGGAATGAAATTGATATCTCGAATACTTATGGAGAAAAACAGGAAAAACCCCAACTATAGTGGTAAAAATTCCAAGATAAATTTTTTTCCAAATTGTTCTAGAGCAGTGTTCTTGGTATTCATTCGAAAGGAAATTTCGAGTACATTAACACTGTCTTTGAATGAAGTTGATATCTCGAATACTTATGTAGAAAAACTGGAAAAACCCCAACTGTAGTAAAAATTGAAAGATATATATATATATTTTAATTCTCCTAGAGTAGTGTTCTTGGTATTCATTCGAAAGGAAATTTCAAGCACATTAACTCTGTCTTTGAATGAAACTGATATCTCGAATACTTATGGAGAAAAACAGGAAAAATCCCAAATACAAAGGAAAAAAATTGAAAGATAAATGTTTTTCCGAATTGTCCTAGAGCAGTGTTCTTGGTATTCATTCGAAAGGAAATTTCGAGGACATTAACCCTGTCTTGGAATGAAATTGATATCTCGAATACTTATGGAGAAAAACAGGAAAAACCCCAATTATAGTGGTAAAAATAGAAATATTAATTTTTTCCAAATTGTCTTAGCGTTCTTGGTATTCATTCGAAAGGAAATTTCAAGGACATTCACCCTGTCTTTGAATGAAGTTGATGTCTCGAATAGTTGAGGAGAAAAACCCCAACTGTAGTGGTAAAAATTGAAAGATAATTTTGTTTCCCCCAAATTGTCCTAGAGTAGTGTTCTTGGTATTCATTCGAAAGGAAATTTCGAGGACATTAACCCTGTCTTTGAATGAAGTGGATATCTCGATTAGTTATGGAGAAAAACAGGAAAAACCCCAAATATAGTGGTAAAAATTGAGAGATAAATTTCTTTCCAAATTGTCCTAGAGCAGTGTTCTTGGTATTCATTCGAAAGTTAATTTCGAGGACATTAACCCTGTCTTTGAATGAAATTGATATCTCAAATACTTATGGAGAAAAACAGGAAAAACCCCAACTATAGAGGAAAAAAATTGAAAGATAAATGTTTTTCCAAATTGTCCTGGAGCAGTGTTCTTGGTATTCATTCGTAAGGAAATTTCGAGGACATTAACTCTGTCTTTCAATGAAGTCGATATCTCGAACAGTTATGGAGGAAAACTGGAAAAACCCCAACTACAGAGGAAAAAAATTGAAAGATAAATGTTTTTCCAAATTGTCCTAGAGCAGTGTTCTTGGTATTCATTGGAAAGGAAATTTCGAGGACATTAACCCTGTCTTTGAATGAAGTAGATAGCTCGATTAGTTATGGAGAAAAACAGGAAAAACCCCAAATATAGTGGTAAAAATTGAAAGATAAATTTTTTTTTTCCAAATTGTCCTAGAGCAGTGTTCTTGGTATTCATTCGAAAGGAAATTTCGAGGAAATTAACCCTGTCTTTGAATGAAATTGATATCTCGAATACTTATGGAGAAAAACAGGAAAAACCCCAACTATAGTGGTAAACATTGAAAGATATATATATTTTTTCAAATTGTCCTAGAGCAGTGTTCTTGGTATTCATTCGAAAGGAAATTTCGAGGACATTAACCCTGTCTTTGAATGAAATTGATATCTCGAATACTTATGGAGAAAAACAGGAAAAACCCCAACTACAGTGGTAAAAATTGCAAGATAATTTTTTTTCCAAATTGTCCTAGAGCAGTGTTCTTGGTATTCATTCGAAAGGAAATTTCGAGGACATTAACTCTGTCTTTCAATGAAGTTCATATCTCGAACAGTTGAGAAGAAAAACCCCAACTGTAGGGGTAAAAAATTGGAAGATAAATTTTCTTTAAAATTGTCCTAAAGCATCGTTCTTGGTATCATTAGAAAGAGATTTTTCAAGAACATCAACCCTGTCTTTGAATGAAGTTCATATCTCGAACAGTTGAGGAGAAAAACCCCAACTGTAGGGGTAAAAAAATTGCAAGATAAATTTTCTTCCAAATTGTCCTAAATTGTTCTTGGTATTCATTCGAAAGAGAATTGCAAGGACATTAGCCCTCTCTTTGAATGAAGTTGATGTCTCGAATAGTTGTGGGGGAAAACCCCAACTGTAGTGGTAAAAATTGAAAGATAATTTTTTTTTTCCCGAAATTGTCCTAGAGCAGTGTTCTTGGTATTCATTCGAAAGGAAATTTTGAGGACATTAACCCTGTCTTTGAATGAAGTTGATAACTCGAATAGTTGTGGAGAAAAACAGGAAAAGCCCCAACTGTACTAAAAATTGAAAGATATATATATTTTATTTAATTCTCCTAGAGTAGTGTTCTTGGTATTCATTCGAATGGAAATTTCAAGGACATTAACTCTGTCTTTGAATGAAACTGATATCTCGAATACTTATGGAGAAAAACAGGAAAAACCCCAAATACAGAGGAAAAAAATTGAAAGATAAATGTTTTTCCAAATTGTCCTAGAGCAGTGTTCTTGGTATTCATTCGAAAGGAAATTTCGAGGACATTAACTCTGTCTTTCAATGAAGTGGATATCTCGAACAGTTATGGAGGAAAACTGGAAAAACCCCAACTACAGAGGAAAAAATTTGAAAGATAAATGTTTTTCCAAATTGTCCTAGAGCAGTGTTCTTGGTATTCATTCGAAAGGAAATTTCGAGGACATTAACCCTGTCTTGGAATGAAATTGATATCTCGAATAGTTATGGAGAAAAACAGGAAAAACCCCAATTATAGTGGTAAAAATAGAAATATTAATTTTTTCCGAATTGTCTTAGCGTTCTTGGTATTCATTCGAAAGGAAATTTCAAGGACATTCACCCTGTCTTTGAATGAAGTTGATGTCTCGAATAGTTGAGGAGAAAAACCCCAACTGTAGTGGTAAAAATTGAAAGATAATTTTTTTTTCCCCCAAATTGTCCTAGAGTAGTGTTCTTGGTATTCATTCGAAAGGAAATTTCGAGGACATTAACCCTGTCTTTGAATGAAGTGGATATCTCGATTAGTTATGGAGAAAAACAGGAAAAACCCAAAATATAGTGGTAAAAATTCAAAGATAATTTTTTTTTTCCAAATTGTCCTAGAGCAGTGTTCTTGGTATTCATTCGAAAGGAAATTTCGAGGACATTAACCCTGTCTTTGAATGAAATTGATATCTCGAATACTTATGGAGAAAAACAAGAAAAACCCCAACTATAGTGGTAAAAATTGAAAGATATATATATTTTTTCAAATTGTCCTAGAGCAGTGTTCTTGGTATTCATTCGAAAGGAAATTTCGAGGACATTAACCCTGTCTTTGAATGAAATTGATATCTCGAATACTTATGGAGAAAAACAGGAAAAACCCCAACTACAGTGGTAAAAATTGCAAGATAATTTTTTTCCAAATTGTCCTAGAGCAGTGTTCTTGGTATTCATTCGAAAGGAAATTTCGAGGACATTAACTCTGTCTTTCAATGAAGTTCATATCTCGAACAGTTGAGGAGAAAAACCCCAACTGTAGGGGTAAAAAATTGCAAGATAAATTTTCTTTAAAATTGTCCTAAAGCATCGTTCTTGGTATCATTAGAAAGAGATTTTTCAAGAACATCAACCCTGTCTTTGAATGAAGTTCATATCTCGAACAGTTGAGGAGAAAAACCCCAACTGTAGGGGTAAAAAAATTGCAAGATAAATTTTCTTCCAAATTGTCCTAAATTGTTCTTGGTATTCATTCGAAAGAGAATTGCAAGGACATTAGCCCTCTCTTTGAATGAAGTTGATGTCTCGAATAGTTGTGGGGAAAAACCCCAACTGTAGTGGTAAAAATTGAAAGATAATTTTTTTTCCCAAATTGTCCTAGAGTAGTGTTCTTGGTATTCATTCGAAAGGAAATTACGAGGACATTAACCCTGTCTTTGAATGAAGTGGATACTCGAATAGTTATGGAGTAAAACAGTAAAAACCCCAACTATAGAGGTAAAAATTGAAATATTAATTTTTTCCAAATTGTCTTAGCGTTCTTGGTATTTATTCGAAAGGAAATTTCAAGGACATTCACCCTGTCTTTGAATGAAGTTGACATCTCGAATAGTTATGGAGACAAACAGTAAAAACCCCAACTATAGTGGTAAAAATTGAAAGGTAAATTTATTTTCCAAATTATTCTAGATTATTGTTCTTGGTATTCATTAGAAAGAGATTTTTCAAGAAAATCAACCCTGTCTTTGAATGAAGATCATATCTCGAACAGTTGAGGAGAAAAACCCCAACTGTAGGGGTAAAAAAATTGCAAGATAAATTTTTTTCCCAAATTGTCCTAGAGTAGTGTTCTTGGTATTCATTCGAAAGGAAATTACAAGGACATTAACCCTATCTTTGAATGAAGTGGATATCTCGAATAGTTATGGAGGAAAACTGGAAAAACCCAACTATAGAGGCAAAAAATTGAAAGGTAAATTTATTTTCCAAATTATTCTCGATTATTGTTCTTGGTATTCATTAGAAAGTGATTTTTCAAGAACATCAACCCTGTCTTTGAATGAAGTTCATATCTCGAACAGTTGAGGAGAAAAACCCCAACTGTAGGGGTAAAAAAATTGCAAGATAAATTTTCTTCCAAATTGTCCTAAATTGTTCTTGGTATTCATTCGAAAGAGAATTGCAAGGACATTAGCCCTCTCTTTGAATGAAGTTGATGTCTCGAATAGTTGTGGAGAAAAACAGGAAAAGCCCCAACTGTAGTAAAAATTGAAAGATATATATATTTTTTTTAATTCTCCTAGAGTAGTGTTCGTGGTATTCATTCGAAAGGAAATTTCAAGGACATTAACTCTGTCTTTGAATGAAACTGATATCTCGAATACTTATGGAGAAAAACAGGAAAAACCCCAACTACAGAGGAAAAAAATTGAAAGAAAAATGTTTTTCCAAATTGTCCTAGAGCAGTGTTCTTGGTATTCATTCGAAAGGAAATTTCAAGGACATTAACTCTGTCTTTGAATGAAGTGGATATCTCGAACAGTTATGGAGGAAAACTGGAAAAACCCCAACTACAGAGGAAAAAATTTGAAAGATAAATGTTTTTCCAAATTGTCCTAGAGCAGTGTTCTTGGTATTCATTCGAAAGGAAATTTCGAGGACATTAACCCTGTCTTGGAATGAAATTGATATCTCGAATACTTATGGAGAAAAACAGGAAAAACCCCAATTATAGTGGTAAAAATAGAAATATTAATTTTTTCCGAATTGTCTTAGCGTTCTTGGTATTCATTCGAAAGGAAATTTCAAGGACATTCACCCTGTCTTTGAATGAAGTTGATGTCTCGAATAGTTGAGGAGAAAAACCCCAACTGTAGTGGTAAAAATTGAAAGATAATTTTTTTTCCCCAAAATTGTCGTAGAGTAGTGTTCTTGGTATTCATTCGAAAGGAAATTTCGAGGACATTAACCCTGTCTTTGAATGAAGTGGATATCTCGATTAGTTATGGAGTAAAACAGGAAAAACCCCAACTATAGTGGTAAAAATTGAAAGATAATTTTTTTTTCCAAATTGTCCTAGAGCAGTGTTCTTGGTATTCATTCGAAAGGAAATTTTCAGGACACTAACCTTGTCTTTGAATCAAGTTGATATCTCGAATAGTTATGGAGAAAAACAGTAAAAACCCCAACTATAGTGGTAAAAATTGGAAGGTAAATTTATTTTCCAAATTATCCTAGATTATTGTTCTTGGTATTCATTAGAAAGAGATTTTTCAAGAACATCAACCCTGTCTTTGAATGAAGTTCATATCTCGAACAGTTGAGGAGAAAAACCCCAACTGTAGGGGTAAAAAATTGCAAGATAAATTTTCTTCCAAATTGTCCTAAAGCATCGTTCTTGGTATCATTCGAAAGAGAATTTCAAGAACATTAACCCTGTCTTTGAATGAAGTTGATATCTCAAATAGTTGAGGAGAAAAACCCCAACTGTAGGGGTAAAAAAATTGCAAGATAAATTTTGTTCCAAATTGTCCTAAATTGTTCTTGGTATTCATTCGAAAGAGAATTGCAAGGACATTAGCCCTCTCTTTGAATGAAGTTGATGTCTCGAATAGTTATGGGGGAAAAACCCCAACTGTAGTGGTAAAAATTGAAAGATAATTTTTTCCCCAAATTGTCCTAGAGCTGTGTTCTTGGTATTCATTCGAAAGGAAATTTCGAGGACATTAACCCTGTCTTTGAATGAAACTGATATCTCGAATACGTATGGAGAAAAACAGGAAAAACCCAACTACAGAGGTAAAGAAATTAAAAGATAAATTTTTTTCCAAATTGTCCTAGAGCAGTGTTGTTGGTATTCATTCGAAAGGAAATTTCCAGGACATTAACCCGGTTTTTGAATGAAGTTGATAACACGAATACTTGTGGAGTAAAACAGTAAAAACCCCAACTATAGCGGTAAAAATTGAAATATTAATTTTTTCCAAATTGTCTTAGCGTTCTTGGTATTCATTCGAAAGGAAATTTCAAAGACATTCACCCTGTCTTTGAAACAATGTTGACATCTCGAATAGTTATGGAGAAAAACCCCAACTATAGTGGTAAAAATTGAAAGATAATTTTTTTCCAAATTGTCCTAGAGCAGTGTTGTTGGTATTTCATTGGAAAGGAAATTTCGAGGACATTAACCCTGTCTTTGAATGAAGTGGATATCTCGAATAGTTATGGAGAAAAACAGTAAAAACCCCAACTATAGTGGTAAAAATTGAAAGATAATTTTTTTTTCCAAATTGTCCTAGAGCAGTGTTCTTGGTATTCATTTGAAAGGAAATTTCGAGGACATTTACCCTGTCTTTGAATGAAATTGATATCTCGAATAGTTATGGAGGAAAACTGGAAAACCCCCAACTATAGAGGTAAAAAATTGAAAGACATATATTTTTTTTCAAATTCTCCTACAGTAGTGTTCTTGGCATTCATTCGAAAGGAAATTTCTAGGGCATTAACTCTGTCTTTGAATGAAACTGATATCTCGAATACGTATGGAGAAAAACAGGAAAAACCCAACTACAGAGGTAAAGAAATTAAAAGAAAATTTTTTTTCCAAATTGTCCTAGAGCAGTGTTGTTGGTATTCATTCGAAAGGAAATTTCGAGGACATTAACCCGGTCTTTGAATGAAGTTGATAACTCGAATAGTTGTGGAGTAAAACAGTAAAAACCCCAACTATAGCGGTAAAAATTGAAATATTAATTTTTTCCAAATTGTCTTAGCGTTCTTGGTATTCATTCGAAAGGAAATTTCAAGGACATTAACTCTGTCTTTGAATGAAACTGATATCTCGAATACTTCTGGAGAAAAACAGGAAAAACCCCAAATACAGAGGAAAAAAATTGAAAGATAAATGTTTTTCCAAATTGTCCTAGAGCAGTGTCCTTGGTATTCATTCGAAAGGAAATTTCGAGGACATTAACCCTGTCTTGGAATGAAATTGATATCTCGAATACTTATGGAGAAAAACAGGAAAAACCCCAAATATAGTGGTAAAAATTGAAAGATAATTTTTTTCCCCCAAATTGTCCTAGAGTAGTGTTCTTGGTATTCATTCGAAAGGAAATTTCGAGGACATTAACCCTGTCTTTGAATGAAGTGGATATCTCGATTAGTTATGGAGAAAAACAGAAAAAACCCCAAATATAGTGGTAAAAATTCAAAGATAATTTTTTTTTTCCAAATTGTCCTAGAGCAGTGTTTTTGGTATTCATTCGAAAGGAAATTTCGAGGACATTAACCCTGTCTTTGAATGAAATTGATATCTCGAATACTTGTGGAGTAAAACAGTAAAAACCCCAACTATAGCGGTAAAAATTGAAATATTAATTTTTTCCAAATTGTCTTAGCGTTCTTGGTATTCATTCGAAAGGAAATTTCAAAGACATTCACCCTGTCTTTGAAACAATGTTGACATCTCGAATAGTTATGGAGAAAAACCCCAACTATAGTGGTAAAAATTGAAAGATAATTTTTTTCCAAATTGTCCTAGAGCAGTGTTGTTGGTATTTCATTGGAAAGGAAATTTCGAGGACATTAACCCTGTCTTTGAATGAAGTGGATATTTCGAATAGTTATGGAGAAAAACAGTAAAAACCCCAACTATAGTGGTAAAAATTGAAAGATAATTTTTTTTTTCCAAATTGTCCTAGAGCAGTGTTCTTGGTATTCATTTGAAAGGAAATTTCGAGGACATTAACCCTGTCTTTGAATGAAATTGATATCTCGAATACTTATGGAGAAAAACAGGAAAAACACCAACTATAGTGGTAAAAATTGAAAGATAAATTTTTTTCCAAATTGTCCTAGAGCAGTGTTCTTGGTATTCATTCGAAAGGAAATTTCGAGGACATTAACCCTGTCTTTGAATGAAATTTTTATCTCGAATAGTTATGGAGGAAAACTGGAAAACCCCCAACTATAGAGGTAAAAAATTGAAAGACATATATTTTTTTTCAAATTCTCCTACAGTAGTGTTCTTGGCATTCATTCGAAAGGAAATTTCTAGGGCATTAACTCTGTCTTTGAATGAAACTGATATCTCGAATACGTATGGAGAAAAACAGGAAAAACCCAACTACAGAGGTAAAGAAATTAAAAGATAAATTTTTTTCCAAATTGTCCTAGGGCAGTGTTGTTGGTATTCATTCGAAAGGAAATTTCGAGGACATTAACCCGGTCTTTGAATGAAGTTGATAACTCGAATAGTTGTGGAGTAAAACAGTAAAAACCCCAACTATAGCGGTAAACATTGAAATATTAATTTTTTCCAAATTGTCTTAGCGTTCTTGGTATTCATTCGAAAGGAAATTTCAAGGACATTCTTGAAAGATATATATATTTTTTTAAATTCTCCTAGAGTAGTAAAAACCCCAACTATAGTGGTAAAAATTGAAAGATAATTTTTTTTTCCAAATTGTCCTAGAGCAGTGTTCTTGGTATTCATTTGAAAGGAAATTTCGAGGACATTAACTCTGTCTTTGAATGAAACTGATATCTCGAATACTTATGGAGAAAAACAGGAAAAACGCCAACTACAGAGGAAAAAAATTGAAAGATAAATGTTTTTCCAAATTGTCCTAGAGCAGTGTTCTTGGTATTCATTCGAAAGGAAATTTCGAGGACATTAACCCTGTCTTGGAATGAAATTGATATCTCGAATACTTATGGAGAAAAACAGGAAAAACCCCAACTGTAGTAAAAATTGAAAGATATATATATATTTTTTAATTCTCCTAGAGTAGTGTTCTTGGTATTCATTCGAAAGGAAATTTCGAGGACATTAACCCTGTCTTTGAATGAAATTGATATCTCAAATACTTATGGAGAAAAACAGGAAAAACCCCAAATATAGTGGTAAAAATTGCAAGATAAATTTTTTTCCAAATTGTCCTAGAGCAGTGTTCTTGGTATTTTTTCGAAAGGAAATTTCGAATACATTAACCCTGTCTTTTAATGAAGTTGATATCTCGAATACTTATGGAGAAAAACTGGAAAAACCCCAACTGTAGTAAAAATCGAAAGATATATATATTTTTTCAAATTCTCCTAGAGTAGTTTTCTTGGTATTCATTCGAAAGGAAATTTCAAGGACATTAACTCTGTCTTTGAATGAAACTGATATCTCGAATACTTATGGAGAAAAACAGGAAAAACCCCAACTACAGAGGAAAAAAATTGAAAGAAAAATGTTTTTCCAAATTGTCCTAGAGCAGTGTTCTTGGTATTCGTTCGAAAGGAAATTTCGAGGACATTAACCCTGTCTTTGAATGAAGTGGATACTCGAATAGTTATGGAGTAAAACAGTAAAAACCCCAACTATAGAGGTAAAAATTGAAATATTAATTTTTTCCAAATTGTCTTAGCGTTCTTGGTATTTATTCGAAAGGAAATTTCACCCTGTCTTTGAATGAAGTTGACATCTCGAATAGTTATGGAGACAAACAGGAAAAACCCCAACTATAGTGGTAAAAATTGAAAGGTAAATTTATTTTCCAAATTATTCTAGATTATTGTTCTTGGTATTCATTAGAAAGAGATTTTTCAAGAAAATCAACCCTGTCTTTGAATGAAGTTCATATCTCGAACAGTTAAGGAGAAAAACCCCAACTGTAGGGGTAAAAAAATTGCAAGATAAATTTTCTTGCAAATTGTCCTAAATTGTTCTTGGTATTCATTCAAAAGAGAATTGCAAGGACATTAGCCCTGTCTTTGAATGAAGTTGATGTCTCGAATAGTTGTGGGGAAAAACCCCAACTGTAGTGGTAAAAATTGAAAGATAATTTTTTTTCCCTAATTGTCCTAGAGTAGTGTTCTTGGTATTCATTCGAAAGGAAATTACGAGGACATTAACCCTATCTTTGAATGAAGTGGATATCTCGAATAGTTATGGAGGAAAACTGGAAAAACCCAACTATAGAGGTAAAAAATTGAAAGGTAAATTTATTTTCCAAATTATTCTAGATTATTGTTCTTGATATTCATTAGAAAGAGATTTTTCAAGAGCATCAACCCTGTCTTTGAATGAAGTTCATATCTCGAACAGTTGAGGAGAAAAACCCCAACTGTAGGGGTAAAAAAATTGCAATATAAATTTTCTTCCAAATTGTCCTAAATTGTTCTTGGTATTCATTCGAAAGAGAATTGCAAGGACATTAGCCCTGTCTTTGAATGAAGTTGATGTCTCGAATAGTTGTGGGGAAAAACCCCAACTGTAGTGGTAAAAATTGAAAGATAATTTTTTTTCCCAAATTGTCCTAGAGTAGTGTTCTTGGTATTCATTCGAAAGGAAATCACGAGGACATTAACCCTGTCTTTGAATGAAGTGGATATCTCGAATAGTTATGGAGGAAAACTGGAAAACCCCCAACTATAGAGGTAAAAAATTGAAAGAGAAACTTTTTTCCAAATTGTCCTAGAGCAGTGTTCTTGGTATTCATTCGAAAGGAAATTTTGAGGACATTAACCCTGTCTTTGAATGAAGTTGATAACTCGAATAGTTGTGGAGAAAAACAGGAAAAGCCCCAACTGTAGTAAAAATTGAAAGATATATATATTTTTTCATATTCTCCTAGAGTAGTGTTCTTGGTATTCATTCGAAAGGAAATTTCATGGACATTAACTCTGTCTTTGAATGAAACTGATATCTCGAATACTTATGGAGAAAAACAGGAAAAACCCCAACTATAGTGGTAAAAATTCCAAGATAAATTTTTTTCCAAATTGTTCTAGAGCAGTTTTCTTGGTATTCATTCGAAAGGAAATTTCGAGTATATTAACACTGTCTTTGAATGAAGTTGATATCTCGAATACTTATGTAGAAAAACTGGAAAAACCCCAACTGTAGTAAAAATTGAAAGATATATATATTTTTTTTTAATTCTCCTAGAGTAGTGTTCTTGGTATTCATTCGAATGGAAATTTCAAGGACATTAACTCTGTCTTTGAATGAAACTGATATCTCGAATACTTATGGAGAAAAACAGGAAAAACCCCAAATACAGAGGAAAAAAATTGAAAGATAAATGTTTTTCCAAATTGTCCTAGAGCAGTGTTCTTGGTATTCATTCGAAAGGAAATTTCGAGGACATTAACTCTGTCTTTCAATGAAGTGGATATCTCGAACAGTTATGGAGGAAAACTGGAAAAACCCCAACTACAGAGGAAAAAATTTGAAAGATAAATATTTTTCCAAATTGTCCTAGAGCAGTGTTCTTGGTATTCATTCGAAAGGACATTTCGAGGACATTAACCCTGTCTTGGAATGAAATTGATATCTCGAATACTTATGGAGAAAAACAGTAAAAACCCCAACTATAGTGGTAAAAATTGAAAGGTAAATTTATTTTCGAAATTATCCTAGATTATTGTTCTTGGTATTCATTAGAAAGAGATTTTTCAAGAACATCAACCCTGTCTTTGAATGAAGTTCATATCTCGAACAGTTGAGGAGAAAAACCCCAAATGTAGGGGTAAAAAATAGCAAGATAAATTTTCTTCCAAATTGTCCTAAAGCATCGTTCTTGGTATCATTCGAGAGAGAATTTCAAGAACATTAACCCTGTCTTTGAATGAAGTTGATATCTCAAATAGTTGAGGGAGAAACCCCAACTGTAGGGGTAAAAAAATTGCAAGATAAATTTTGTTCCAAATTGTCCTAAATTGTTCTTGGTATTCATTCGAAAGAGAATTGCAAGGACATTAGCCCTCTCTTTGAATGAAGTTGATGTCTCGAATAGTTGTGGGGGAAAAACCCCAACTGTATTGGTAAAAATTGAAAGATAATTTTTTCCCCAAATTGTCCTAGAGCTGTGTTCTTGGTATTCATTCGAAAGGAAATTTCGAGGACATTAACCCTGTCTTTGAATGAAACTGATATCTCGAATACGTATGGAGAAAAACAGGAAAAACCCAACTACAGAGGTAAAGAAATTAAAAGATAAATTTCTTTCCAAATTGTCCTAGAGCAGTGTTGTTGGTATTCATTCGAAAGGAAATTTCGAGGACATTAACCCGGTTTTTGAATGAAGTTGATAACTCGAATACTTGTGGAGTAAAACAGTAAAAACCCCAACTATAGCGGTAAAAATTGAAATATTAATTTTTTCCAAATTGTCTTAGCGTTCTTGGTATTCATTCGAAAGGAAATTTCAAGGACATTCACCCTGTTTTTGAAACAATGTTGACATCTCGAATAGTTATGGAGAAAAACCCCAACTATAGTGGTAAAAATTGAAATATAATTTTTTTCCAAATTGTCCTAGAGCAGTGTTGTTGGTATTTCATTGGAAAGGAAATTTCGAGGACATTAACCATCTTTGAATGAAGTGGATATCTCGAATAGTTATGGAGAAAAACAGTAAAAACCCCAACTATAGTGGTAAAAATTGAAAGATAATTTTTTTTTCCAAATTGTCCTAGAGCAGTGTTCTTGGTATTCATTTGAAAGGAAATTTCGAGGACATTAACCCTGTCTTTGAATGAAATTGATATCTCGAATACTTATGGAGAAAAACAGGAAAAACCCCAACTATAGTGGTAAAAATTCAAAGATAAATTTTTTTCCAAATTGTCCTAGAGCAGTGTTCTTGGTATTCATTCGAAAGGAAATTTCGAGGATATTAACCCTGTCTTTGAATGAAATTTTTATCTCGAATAGTTATGGAGGAAAACTGGAAAACCCACAACTATAGAGGTAAAAAATTGAAAGACATATATTTTTTTTCAAATTCTCCTACAGTAGTGTTCTTGGTATTCATTCGAAAGGAAATTTCTAGGGCATTAACTCTGTCTTTGAATGAAACTGATATCTCGAATACGTATGGAGAAAAACAGGAAAAACCCAACTACAGAGGTAAAGAAATTAAAAGATAAATTTTTTTCCATATTGTCCTAGAGCAGTGTTGTTGGTATTCGTTCGAAAGGAAATTTCGAGGACATTAACCCGGTCTTTGAATGAAGTTGATAACTCGAATAGTTGTGGAGTAAAACAGTAAAAACCCCAACTATAGCGGTAAAAATTGAAATATTAATTTTTTCCAAATTGTCTTAGCGTTCTTGGTATTCATTCGAAAGGAAATTTCAAGGACATTCTTGAAAGATATATATATTTTTTAAAATTCTTCTAGAGTAGTGTTCTTGGTATTCATTCGAAAGGAAATTTCAAGGACATTAACTCTGTCTTTGAATGAAACTGATATCTCGAATACTTCTGGAGAAAAACAGGAAAAACCCCAAAAACAGAGGAAAAAAATTGAAAGATAAATGTTTTTCCAAATTGTCCTAGAGCAGTGTTCTTGGTATTCATTCGAAAGGAAATTTCGAGGACATTAACCCTGTCTTGGAATGAAATTGATATCTCGAATACTTATGGAGAAAAACAGGAAAAACCCCAATTATAGTGGTAAAAATAGAAATATTAATTTTTTCGAAATTGTCTTAGCGTTCTTGGTATTCATTCGAAAGGAAATTTCAAGGACATTCACCCTGTCTTTGAATGAAGTTGATGTCTCGAATAGTTGAGGAGAAAAACCCCAACTGTAGTGGTAAAAATTGAGAGATAAATTTCTTTCCAAATTGTCCTAGAGCAGTGTTTTTGGTATTCATTCGAAAGGAAATTTCGAGGACATTAACCCTGTCTTTGAATGAAATTGATATCTCAAATACTTATGGAGAAAAACGGGAAAAACCCCAACTATAGTGGTAAAAATTGCAAGATAAATTTTTTTCCAAATTGTCCTAGAGCATGTGTTCTTGGTTTTCTTTCGAAAGGAAATTTCGAGTACATTAACCCTGTCTTTTAATGAAGTTGATATCTCGAATACTTATGGAGAAAAACTGGAAAAAAACCAACTGTAGTAAAAATTGAAAGATATATATATTTTTTCAAATTCTCCTAGAGTAGTGTTCTTGGTATTCATTCGAAAGGAAATTTCAAGGACATTAACTCTGTCTTTGAATGAAACTGATATCTCGAATACTTATGGAGAAAAACAGGTAAAACCCCAACTACAGAGGAAAAAAATTGAAAGATAAATGTTTTTCCAAATTGTCCTAGAGCAGTGTTCTTGGTATTCATTCGAAAGGAAATTTCGAGGACATTAACCCTGTGTTTGAATGAAGTTGATATCTCGAATAGTTATGGAGAAAAACAGTAAAACCCCAACTATAGTGGTAAAAATTGAAAGATTTTTTTTTTCCAAATTGTCCTAGAGCAGTGTTCTTGGTATTCATTCGTAAGGAAATTTCGAGGACATTAACCCTGTCTTTGAATGAAGTGGATATCTCGAATAGTTATGGAGAAAAACAGTAAAAACCCCAACTATAATGGTAAAAATTGAAAGATATTTTTTTTCCCAAATTGTCCTAGAGCAGTGTTCTTGGTATTCATTCGAAAGAAAATTTCGAGGACATTAACTGTCTTTGAATGAAGTGGATATCTCGAATAGTTATGGAGAAAAACAGTAAAAACCCCAACTATAGTGGTAAAAATTGAAAGATTTTTTTTCCAAATTGTCCTAGAGCAGTGTTCTCGGTATTCATTCGAAAGGAAATTTCGAGGACATTAACCCTGTCTTTGAATGAAGTTGATATCTCGAAGAGTTATGGAGAAAAACTGTAAAAACCCCAACTATAGCGGTAAAAGTTGAAAGATGAATTTTTTTTCTCTCCAAATTGTCCTAGAGCAGTGTTCTTGGTATTCATTCGAAAGGAAATTTCCAGGACATTTACCCTGTCTTTGAATGAAGTTGATATCTCGAATAGTTATAGAGAAAAACAGTAAAAACCCAACTATAGTGGTAAAATTTGAAAGATTTTTTTTCCAAATTGTCCTAGAGCAGTGTTCTTGGTATTCATTCGAAAGGAAATTTCGAGGACATTAACCCTGTCTTTGAATGAAGTGGATATCTCGAATAGTTATGGAGAAAAACTGGAAAAAGACCAACTATAGCGGTAAAAATTGAAATATTAATTTTTTCCAAATTGTGTTAGTGTTCTTGGTATTTATTCAGAAGGAAATTTCAAGGACATTCACGCTGTCTTTGAATCAAGTTGACATCTGGAATAGTTATGGAGAAAAACACGAAAAACCCCAACTATAATGGTAAAAATTGAAAGATATTTTTTTTTTCCAAATTGTTCTAGAGCAGTGTTCTTGGTATTCATTCGAAAGGAACTTTCGAGGACATTAACCCTGTCTTTGAATGAAGTTGATATCTCGAAGAGTTATGGAGAAAAACAGTAAAACCCCCAACTATAGTGGTAAAAGTTGAAAGATTTTTTTTTTCCAAATTGTCCTAGAGCAGTGTTCTTGGTATTCATTCGTAAGGAAATTTCGAGGACATTAACCCTGTCTTTGAATGAAGTGGATATCTCGAATAGTTATGGAGAAAAACAGTAAAAACCCCAACTATAATGGTAAAAATTGAAAGATATTTTTTTTCCCAAATTGTCCTAGAGCAGTGTTCTTGGTATTCATTCGAAAGGAAATTTCCAGGACATTTACATTGCTTTGAATGAAGTTGATATCTCGAATAGTTATGGAGAAAAACAGTAAAAACCCCAACTATAGTGGTAAAAATTGAACGGTAAATGTTTTTCCAAATTGTCCTAGAGCAGTGTTCTTGGTATTCATTCGAAAGGAACTTTCGAGGATATTAACCCTGTCTTTGAATGAAGTGGATATCTCGAATACTTATGGAGAAAAACAGGAAAAATCCCAACTATAGAGGTAAAAAAATTGAAATTTTTTTCCAAATTGTCCTAGAGCAGTGTTCTTGGTATTTCATTCGAAAGGAAATTTCGAGGACATTAACCCTGTCTTTGAATGAAGTGGATATCTCGAATAGTTATGGAGAAAAACAGTAAAAACCCCAACTATAGTGGTAAAAATTGAAAGATATTTTTTTTTTCCAAATTGTCCTAGAGCAGTGTTCTTGGTATTCATTTGAAAGGAAATTTCGAGGACATTAACCGTCTTTGAATGAAGTGGATATCTCGAATAGTTATGGAGAAAAACAGGAAAAACCCCAACTATAGTGGTAAAAATTGAAAGATATATTTTTTTCCAAATTGTCCTAGAGCAGTGTTTTTGGTATTCATTCGAAAGCAAATTTCGAGGACATTAACCCTGTCTTTGAATGAAGTGGATATCTCGAATAGTTATGGAGAAAAACAGTAAAAACCCCAAATATAGTGGTAAAAATTGAAAGATATTTCTTTTCAAAATTGTCCTAGAGCAGTGTTTTTGGTATTCATTTGAAAGGAAATTTCGAGGACATTAACCGTCTTTGAATGAAGTGGATATCTCGAATAGTTATGGAGAAAAACAGGAAAAAACCCAAATATAGTGGTAAAAATTGAAAGATAATTTGTTTTTCTAAATTGTCCTAGAGCAGTGTTCTTGGTATTCATTCGTAAGGAAATTTCGAGGACATTAACCCTGTCTTTGAAAGAAGTTGATATCTCGAATAGTTATGGAGAAAAACAGTAAAACCCCAACTATAGTGGTAAAAATTGAAAGATTTTTTTTTTCCAAATTGTCCTAGAGCAGTGTTCTTGGTATTCATTCGAAAGAAAATTTCGAGGACATTAACTGTCTTTGAATGAAGTGGATATCTCGAATAGTTATAGAGAAAAACTGTAAAAACCCCAACTATAGCGGTAAAAATTGAAATATTAATTTTTTCCAAATTGTCTTAGTGTTCTTGGTATTTATTCAGAAGGAAATTTCAAGGACATTCACCGTCTTTGAATCAAGTTGTCATCTGGAATAGTTATGGAGAAAAACACGAAAAACCCCAACTATAGTGGTAAAAATTGAAAGATAATTTTTTTTCCAAATTGTCCTAGAGCAGTGTTCTTGGTATTCATTCGAAAGGAACTTTCGAGGACATTAACCCTGTCTTTGAATGAAGTGGATATCTCGAATAGTTATGGAGAAAAACAGTAAAAACCCCAACTATAGTGGTAAAAATTGAAAGATATATTTTTTTCAAAATTGTCCTAGAGCACTGTTCTTGGTATTCATTCGTAAGGAAATTTCGAGGACATTAACCCTGTCTTTGAATGAAGTTGATATCTCGAATACTGATGGAGAAAAACTGGAAAAACCCCAACTATAGTGGTAAAAGTTGAAAGATAAATTTTATTTTTCCAAATTGTCCTAGAGCAGTGTTCTTGGTATTCATTCGTAAGGAAATTTCGAGGACATTAACCCTGTCTTTGAATGAAGTGGATATCTCGAATAGTTATGGAGAAAAACAGTAAAAACCCCAACTATAGTGGTAAAAATTGAAAGATATTTTTTTTTCAAAATTGTCCTAGAGCACTGTTCTTGGTATTCATTCGTAAGGAAATTTCGAGGACATTAACCCTGTCTTTGAATGAAGTGGATATCTCGAATAGTTATGGAGAAAAACAGTAAAAACCCCAACTATAGTGGTAAAAATTGAAAGATATTTTTTTTTCCAAATTGTCCTAGAGCAGTGTTCTTGGTATTCATTCGAAAGAAAATTTCGAGGACATTAACTGTCTTTGAATGAAGTGGATATCTCGAATAGTTATGGAGAAAAACAGTAAAAACCCCAACTATAGTGGTAAAAATTGAAAGTTTTTTTTTCCAAATTGTCCTAGAGCAGTGTTCTTGGTATTCATTCGAAAGGAAATTTCGAGGACATTAACCCTGTCTTTGAATGAAGTCGATATCTCGAATAGTTATGGAGAAAAACAGTAAAAACCCCAACTATAGTGGTAAAAATTGAAAGATATATTTTTTTCAAAATTGTCCTAGAGCAGTGTTCTTGGTATTCATTCGTAAGGAAATTTCGAGGACATTAACCCTGTCTTTGAATGAAGTGGATATCTCGAATAGTTATGGAGAAAAACAGTAAAAACCCCAACTATAGTGGTAAAAATTGAAAGATATTTTTTTTTCCAAATTGTCCTAGAGCAGTGTTCTTGGTATTCATTCGAAAGAAAATTTCGAGGACATTAACTGTCTTTGAATGAAGTGGATATCTCGAATAGTTATGGAGAAAAACAGTAAAAACCCCAACTATAGTGGTAAAAATTGAAAGTTTTTTTTTCCAAATTGTCCTAGAGCAGTGTTCTTGGTATTCATTCGAAAGGAAATTTCGAGGACATTAACCCTGTCTTTGAATGAAGTGGATATCTCGAATAGTTATGGAGAAAAACAGTAAAAACCCCAACTATAGTGGTAAAAATTGAAAGATATTTTTTTTTCCAAATTGTCCTAGAGCAGTGTTTTTGGTATTCATTCGAAAGCAAATTTCGAGGACATTAACCCTGTCTTTGAATGAAGTGGATATCTCGAATAGTTATGGAGAAAAACAGTAAAACCCCAAATATAGTGGTAAAAATTGAAAGATATTTTTTTTCAAAATTGTCCTAGAGCAGTGTTTTTGGTATTCATTTGAAAGGAAATTTCGAGGACATTAACCGTCTTTGAATGAAGTGGATATCTCGAATAGTTATGGAGAAAAAACAGGAAAAAACCCAAATATAGTGGTAAAAATTGAAAGATAATTTTTTTTTCCAAATTGTCCTAGAGCAGTGTTCTTGGTATTCATTCGAAAGAAAATTTCGAGGATATTAACTGTCTTTGAATGAAGTGGATATCTCGAATAGTTATGGAGAAAAACTGTAAAAACCCCAACTATAGCGGTAAAAATTGAAATATTAATTTTTTCCAAATTGTCTTAGTGTTCTTGGTATTTATTCAGAAGGAAATTTCAAGGACATTCACCGTCTTTGAATCAAGTTGTCATCTGGAATAGTTATGGAGAAAAACACGAAAAACCCCAACTATAGTGGTAAAAATTGAAAGATAATTTTTTTTTCCAAATTGTCCTAGAGCAGTGTTCTTGGTATTCATTCGAAAGGAACTTTCGAGGACATTAACCCTGTCTTTGAATGAAGTGGATATCTCGAATAGTTATGGAGAAAAACAGTAAAAACCCCAACTATAGTGGTAAAAATTGAAAGATATATTTTTTTCAAAATTGTCCTAGAGCACTGTTCTTGGTATTCATTCGTAAGGAAATTTCGAGGACATTAACCCTGTCTTTGAATGAAGTGGATATCTCGAATAGTTATGGAGAAAAACAGTAAAAACCCCAACTATAGTGGTAAAAATTGAAAGATATTTTTTTTTCCAAATTGTCCTAGAGCAGTGTTCTTGGTATTCATTCGAAAGAAAATTTCGAGGACATTAACTGTCTTTGAATGAAGTGGATATCTCGAATAGTTATGGAGAAAAACAGTAAAAACCCCAACTATAGTGGTAAAAATTGAAAGTTTTTTTTTCCAAATTGTCCTAGAGCAGTGTTCTTGGTATTCATTCGAAAGGAAATTTCGAGGACATTAACCCTGTCTTGGAATGAAGTTGATATCTCGAAGAGTTATGGAGAAAAACTGTAAAAACCCCAACTATAGCGGTAAAAGTTGAAAGATGAATTTTTTTCTCCAAATTGTCCTAGAGCAGTGTTCTTGGTATTCATTCGAAAGGAAATTTCCAGGACATTTACCCTGTCTTTGAATGAAGTTGATATCTCGAATAGTTATGGAGAAAAACAGTAAAACCCCAACTATAGTGGTAAAAATTGAAAGATTTTTTTTTCCAAATTGTCCTAGAGCAGTGTTCTTGGTATTCATTCGAAAGGAAATTTCGAGGACATTAACCCTGTCTTTGAATGAAGTGGATATCTCGAATAGTTATGGAGAAAAACTGGAAAAACCCCAATTATAGCGGTAAAAATTGAAATATTAATTTTTTCCAAATTGTCTTAGTGTTCTTGGTATTTATTCAGAAGGAAATTTCAAGGACATTCACGCTGTCTTTGAATCAAGTTGACATCTGGAATAGTTATGGAGAAAAACACGAAAAACCCCAACTATAATGGTAGAAATTGAAAGATATTTTTTTTTTCCAAATTGTTCTAGAGCAGTGTTCTTGGTATTCATTCGAAAGGAACTTTCGAGGACATTTACATTGTCTTTGAATGAAGTTGATATCTCGAATAGTTATGGAGAAAAACAGTAAAAACCCCAACTATAGTGGTAAAAATTGAACGGTAAATGTTTTTCCAAATTGTCCTAGAGCAGTGTTCTTGGTATTCATTCGAAAGGAAATTTCGAGGACATTAACCCTGTCTTTGAATGAAGTTGATATCTCGAAGAGTTATGGAGAAAAACTGTAAAAACCCCAACTATAGCGGTAAAAGTTGAAAGATGAATTTTTTTCTCCAAATTGTCCTAGAGCAGTGTTCTTGGTATTCATTCGAAAGGAAATTTCCAGGACATTTACCCTGTCTTTGAATGAAGTTGATATCTCGAATAGTTATGGAGAAAAACAGTAAAACCCCAACTATAGTGGTAAAAATTGAAAGATTTTTTTTTCCAAATTGTCCTAGAGCAGTGTTCTTGGTATTCATTCGAAAGGAAATTTCGAGGACATTAACCCTGTCTTTGAATGAAGTGGATATCTCGAATAGTTATGGAGAAAAACTGGAAAAACCCCAATTATAGCGGTAAAAATTGAAATATTAATTTTTTCCAAATTGTCTTAGTGTTCTTGGTATTTATTCAGAAGGAAATTTCAAGGACATTCACGCTGTCTTTGAATCAAGTTGACATCTGGAATAGTTATGGAGAAAAACACGAAAAACCCCAACTATAATGGTAGAAATTGAAAGATATTTTTTTTTTCCAAATTGTTCTAGAGCAGTGTTCTTGGTATTCATTCGAAAGGAACTTTCGAGGACATTTACATTGTCTTTGAATGAAGTTGATATCTCGAATAGTTATGGAGAAAAACAGGAAAAATCCCAACTATAGAGGTAAAAAAATTGAAATTTTTTTCCAAATTGTCCTAGAGCAGTGTTCTTGGTATTTGATTCCAAAGGAAATTTCGAGGACATTAACCCTGTCTTTGAATGAAGTTGATATCTCGAATACTGATGGAGAAAAACTGGAAAAACCCCAACTATAGTGGTAAAAGTTGAAAGATAAATTTTATTTTTCCAAATTGTCCTAGAGCAGTGTTCTTGGTATTCATTCGTAAGGAAATTTCGAGGACATTAACCCTGTCTTTGAATGAAGTGGATATCTCGAATAGTTATGGAGAAAAACAGTAAAAACCCCAACTATAGTGGTAAAAATTGAAAGATATTTTTTTTTCAAAATTGTCCTAGAGCACTGTTCTTGGTATTCATTCGTAAGGAAATTTCGAGGACATTAACCCTGTCTTTGAATGAAGTGGATATCTCGAATAGTTATGGAGAAAAACAGTAAAAACCCCAACTATAGTGGTAAAAATTGAAAGATACTTTTTTTTCCAAATTGTCCTAGAGCAGTGTTCTTGGTATTCATTCGAAAGAAAATTTCGAGGACATTAACTGTCTTTGAATGAAGTGGATATCTCGAATAGTTATGGAGAAAAACAGTAAAAACCCCAACTATAGTGGTAAAAATTGAAAGTTTTTTTTTCCAAATTGTCCTAGAGCAGTGTTCTTGGTATTCATTCGAAAGGAAATTTCGAGGACATTAACCCTGTCTTTGAATGAAGTGGATATCTCGAATAGTTATGGAGAAAAACAGTAAAAACCCCAACTATAGTGGTAAAAATTGAAAGATATATTTTTTTCAAAATTGTCCTAGAGCAGTGTTCTTGGTATTCATTCGTAAGGAAATTTCGAGGACATTAACCCTGTCTTTGAATGAAGTGGATATCTCGAATAGTTATGGAGAAAAACAGTAAAAACCCCAACTATAGTGGTAAAAATTGAAAGATATTTTTTTTTCCAAATTGTCCTAGAGCAGTGTTCTTGGTATTCATTCGAAAGAAAATTTCGAGGACATTAACTGTCTTTGAATGAAGTGGATATCTCGAATAGTTATGGAGAAAAACAGTAAAAACCCCAACTATAGTGGTAAAAATTGAAAGTTTTTTTTTCCAAATTGTCCTAGAGCAGTGTTCTTGGTATTCATTCGAAAGGAAATTTCGAGGACATTAACCCTGTCTTTGAATGAAGTGGATATCTCGAATAGTTATGGAGAAAAACAGTAAAAACCCCAACTATAGTGGTAAAAATTGAAAGATATTTTTTTTTCCAAATTGTCCTAGAGCAGTGTTTTTGGTATTCATTCGAAAGCAAATTTCGAGGACATTAACCCTGTCTTTGAATGAAGTGGATATCTCGAATAGTTATGGAGAAAAACAGTAAAACCCCAAATATAGTGGTAAAAATTGAAAGATATTTTTTTTCAAAATTGTCCTAGAGCAGTGTTTTTGGTATTCATTTGAAAGGAAATTTCGAGGACATTAACCGTCTTTGAATGAAGTGGATATCTCGAATAGTTATGGAGAAAAAACAGGAAAAAACCCAAATATAGTGGTAAAAATTGAAAGATAATTTTTTTTTCCAAATTGTCCTAGAGCAGTGTTCTTGGTATTCATTCGAAAGAAAATTTCGAGGATATTAACTGTCTTTGAATGAAGTGGATATCTCGAATAGTTATGGAGAAAAACTGTAAAAACCCCAACTATAGCGGTAAAAATTGAAATATTAATTTTTTCCAAATTGTCTTAGTGTTCTTGGTATTTATTCAGAAGGAAATTTCAAGGACATTCACCGTCTTTGAATCAAGTTGTCATCTGGAATAGTTATGGAGAAAAACACGAAAAACCCCAACTATAGTGGTAAAAATTGAAAGATAATTTTTTTTTCCAAATTGTCCTAGAGCAGTGTTCTTGGTATTCATTCGAAAGGAACTTTCGAGGACATTAACCCTGTCTTTGAATGAAGTGGATATCTCGAATAGTTATGGAGAAAAACAGTAAAAACCCCAACTATAGTGGTAAAAATTGAAAGATATATTTTTTTCAAAATTGTCCTAGAGCACTGTTCTTGGTATTCATTCGTAAGGAAATTTCGAGGACATTAACCCTGTCTTTGAATGAAGTGGATATCTCGAATAGTTATGGAGAAAAACAGTAAAAACCCCAACTATAGTGGTAAAAATTGAAAGATATTTTTTTTTCCAAATTGTCCTAGAGCAGTGTTCTTGGTATTCATTCGAAAGAAAATTTCGAGGACATTAACTGTCTTTGAATGAAGTGGATATCTCGAATAGTTATGGAGAAAAACAGTAAAAACCCCAACTATAGTGGTAAAAATTGAAAGTTTTTTTTTCCAAATTGTCCTAGAGCAGTGTTCTTGGTATTCATTCGAAAGGAAATTTCGAGGACATTAACCCTGTCTTGGAATGAAGTTGATATCTCGAAGAGTTATGGAGAAAAACTGTAAAAACCCCAACTATAGCGGTAAAAGTTGAAAGATGAATTTTTTTCTCCAAATTGTCCTAGAGCAGTGTTCTTGGTATTCATTCGAAAGGAAATTTCCAGGACATTTACCCTGTCTTTGAATGAAGTTGATATCTCGAATAGTTATGGAGAAAAACAGTAAAACCCCAACTATAGTGGTAAAAATTGAAAGATTTTTTTTTCCAAATTGTCCTAGAGCAGTGTTCTTGGTATTCATTCGAAAGGAAATTTCGAGGACATTAACCCTGTCTTTGAATGAAGTGGATATCTCGAATAGTTATGGAGAAAAACTGGAAAAACCCCAATTATAGCGGTAAAAATTGAAATATTAATTTTTTCCAAATTGTCTTAGTGTTCTTGGTATTTATTCAGAAGGAAATTTCAAGGACATTCACGCTGTCTTTGAATCAAGTTGACATCTGGAATAGTTATGGAGAAAAACACGAAAAACCCCAACTATAATGGTAGAAATTGAAAGATATTTTTTTTTTCCAAATTGTTCTAGAGCAGTGTTCTTGGTATTCATTCGAAAGGAACTTTCGAGGACATTTACATTGTCTTTGAATGAAGTTGATATCTCGAATAGTTATGGAGAAAAACAGTAAAAACCCCAACTATAGTGGTAAAAATTGAACGGTAAATGTTTTTCCAAATTGTCCTAGAGCAGTGTTCTTGGTATTCATTCGAAAGGAAATTTCGAGGACATTAACCCTGTCTTTGAATGAAGTTGATATCTCGAAGAGTTATGGAGAAAAACTGTAAAAACCCCAACTATAGCGGTAAAAGTTGAAAGATGAATTTTTTTCTCCAAATTGTCCTAGAGCAGTGTTCTTGGTATTCATTCGAAAGGAAATTTCCAGGACATTTACCCTGTCTTTGAATGAAGTTGATATCTCGAATAGTTATGGAGAAAAACAGTAAAACCCCAACTATAGTGGTAAAAATTGAAAGATTTTTTTTTCCAAATTGTCCTAGAGCAGTGTTCTTGGTATTCATTCGAAAGGAAATTTCGAGGACATTAACCCTGTCTTTGAATGAAGTGGATATCTCGAATAGTTATGGAGAAAAACTGGAAAAACCCCAATTATAGCGGTAAAAATTGAAATATTAATTTTTTCCAAATTGTCTTAGTGTTCTTGGTATTTATTCAGAAGGAAATTTCAAGGACATTCACGCTGTCTTTGAATCAAGTTGACATCTGGAATAGTTATGGAGAAAAACACGAAAAACCCCAACTATAATGGTAGAAATTGAAAGATATTTTTTTTTTCCAAATTGTTCTAGAGCAGTGTTCTTGGTATTCATTCGAAAGGAACTTTCGAGGACATTTACATTGTCTTTGAATGAAGTTGATATCTCGAATAGTTATGGAGAAAAACAGGAAAAATCCCAACTATAGAGGTAAAAAAATTGAAATTTTTTTCCAAATTGTCCTAGAGCAGTGTTCTTGGTATTTGATTCCAAAGGAAATTTCGAGGACATTAACCCTGTCTTTGAATGAAGTGGATATCTCGAATAATTATGGAGAAAAACAGTAAAAACCCCAACTATAGTGGTAAAAATTGAAAGGTAAATGTTTTTCCAAATTGTCCTAGAGCAGTGTTCTTGGTATTCATTCGAAAGGAACTTTCGAGGATATTAAACCTGTCTTTGAATGAAGTGGATATCTCGAATACTTATGGAGAAAAACTGGAAAAATCCCAACTATAGAGGTAAAAAAATTGAAATTTTTTTCCAAATTGTCCTAGAGCAGTGTTCTTGGTATTTCATTCGAAAGGAAATTTCGAGGACATTAACCCTGACTTTGAATGAAGTGGATATCTCGAATAGTTATGGAGAAAAACAGGAAAAACCCCAAATATAGTGGTAAAAATTCAAAGATAATTTTTTTTTTCCAAATTGTCCTAGAGCAGTGTTCTTGGTATTCATTCGAAAGGAAATTTCGAGGACATTAACCCTGTCTTTGAATGAAATTGATATCTCGAATACTTATGGAGTAAAACAGGAAAAACCCCAACTATAGTGGTAAAAATTGAAAGATAATTTTTTTTTCCAAATTGTCCTAGAGCAGTGTTCTTGGTATTCATTCGAAAGGAAATTTCGAGGACATTAACTCTGTCTTTCAATGAAGTTCATATCTCGAACAGTTGAGAAGAAAAACCCCAACTGTAGGGGTAAAAAATTGGAAGATAAATTTTCTTTAAAATTGTCCTAAAGCATCGTTCTTGGTATCATTAGAAAGAGATTTTTCAAGAACATCAACCCTGTCTTTGAATGAAGTTCATATCTCGAACAGTTGAGGAGAAAAACCCCAACTGTAGGGGTAAAAAAATTGCAAGATAAATTTTGTTCCAAATTGTCCTAAATTGTTCTTGGTATTCATTCGAAAGAGAATTGCAAGGACATTAGCCCTCTCTTTGAATGAAGTTGATGTCTCGAATAGTTGTGGGGGAAAAACCCCAACTGTAGTGGTAAAAATTGAAAGATAATTTTTTCCCCCAAATTGTCCTAGAGCTGTGTTCTTGGTATTCATTCGAAAGGAAATTTCGAGGACATTAACCCTGTCTTTGAATGAAACTGATATCTCGAATACGTATGGAGAAAAACAGGAAAAACCCAACTACAGAGGTAAAGAAATTAAAAGATAAATTTCTTCCCAAATTGTCCTAGAGCAGTGTTGTTGGTATTCATTCGAAAGGAAATTTCGAGGACATTAACCCGGTTTTTGAATGAAGTTGATAACTCGAATACTTGTGGAGTAAAACAGTAAAAACCCCAACTATAGCGGTAAAAATTGAAATATTAATTTTTTCCAAATTGTCTTAGCGTTCTTGGTATTCATTCGAAAGGAAATTTCAAGGACATTCACCCTGTCTTTGAAACAATGTTGACATCTCGAATAGTTATGGAGAAAAACCCCAACTATAGTGGTAAAAATTGAAATATAATTTTTTTCCAAATTGTCCTAGAGCAGTGTTGTTGGCATTTCATTGGAAAGGAAATTTCGAGGACATTAACCCTGTCTTTGAATGAAGTGGATATCTCGAATAGTTATGGAGAAAAACAGTAAAAATCCCAACTATAGTGGTAAAAATTGAAAGATAAATTTTTTTCCAAATTGTCCTAGAGCAGTGTTCTTGGTATTCATTCGAAAGGAAATTTCGAGGACATTAACCCTGTCTTTGAATGAAATTTTTATCTCGAATAGTTATGGAGGAAAACTGGAAAACCCCCAACTATAGAGGTAAAAAATTGAAAGACATATATTTTTTTTCAAATTCTCCTAGAGCAGTGTTCTTGGTATTCATTCGAAAGGAAATTTCGAGGACATTAACCCTGTCTTTGAATGAAATTTTTATCTCGAATAGTTATGGAGGAAAACTGGAAAACCCCCAACTATAGAGGTAAAAAATTGAAAGACATATATTTTTTTTCAAATTCTCCTACAGTAGTGTTCTTGGTATTCATTCGAAAGGAAATTTCTAGGGCATTAACTCTGTCTATGAATGAAACTGATATCTCGAATACGTATGGAGAAAAACAGGAAAACCCCAACTACAGAGGTAAAGAAATTAAAAGATAAATTTTTTTCCAAATTGTCCTAGAGCAGTGTTGTTGGTATTCATTCGAAAGGAAATTTCGAGGACATTAACCCGGTCTTTGAATGAAGTTGATAACTCGAATAGTTGTGGAGTAAAACAGTAAAAACCCCAACTATAGCGGTAAAAATTGAAATATTAATTTTTTCCAAATTGTCTTAGCGTTCTTGGTATTCATTCGAAAGGAAATTTCAAGGACATTCTTGAAAGATATATATATTTTTTTAAATTCTTCTAGAGTAGTGTTCTTGGTATTCATTCGAAAGGAAATTTCAAGGACATTAACTCTGTCTTTGAATGAAACTGATATCTCGAATGCTTCTGGAGAAAAACAGGAAAAACCCCAAAAACAGATAAAAAAAATTGAAAGATAAATGTTTTTCCAAATTGTCCTAGAGCAGTGTTCTTGGTATTCATTCGAAAGGAAATTTCGAGGACATTAACCGTGTCTTGGAATGAAATTGATATCTCGAATACTTATGGAGAAAAACAGGAAAAACCCCAATTATAGTGGTAAAAATAGAAATATTAATTTTTTCCAAATTGTCTTAGCGTTCTTGGTATTCATTCGAAAGGAAATTTCAAGGACATTCACCCTGTCTTTGAATGAAGTTGATGTCTCGAATAGTTGAGGAGAAAAACCCCAACTGTAGTGGTAAAAATTGAAAGATAATTTTTTTCCCCAAATTGTTCTAGAGTAGTGTTCTTGGTATTCATTCGAAAGGAAATTTCGAGGACATTAACCCTGTCTTTGAATGAAGTGGATATCTCGATTAGTTATGGAGAAAAACAGGAAAAACCCCAAAAATAGTGGTAAAAATTGAAAGATAATTTTTTTTCCAAATTGTCCTAGAGCAGTGTTCTTGGTATTCATTCGAAAGGAAATTTTGAGGACATTAACCCTGTCTTTGAATGAAGTTGATAACTCGAATAGCTGTGGAGAAAAACAGGAAAAGCCCCAACTGTAGTAAAAATTGAAATATATATATATTTTTTCATATTCTCCTAGAGTAGTGTTCTTGGTATTCATTCGAAAGGAAATTTCATGGACATTAACTCTGTCTTTGAATGAAACTGATATCTCGAATACTTATGGAGAAAAACAGGAAAAACCCCAACTATAGTGGTAAAAATTCCAAGATAAATTTTTTTCCAAATTGTTCTAGAGCAGTTTTCTTGGTATTCATTCGAAAGGAAATTTCGAGGACATTAACCCTGTCTTTGAATGAAATTGATATCTCAAATACTTATGGAGAAAAACGGGAAAAACCCCAACTATAGTGGTAAAAATTGCAAGATAAATTTTTTTCCAAATTGTCCTAGAGCATGTGTTCTTGGTTTTCTTTCGAAAGGAAATTTCGAGTACATTAACCCTGTCTTTTAATGAAGTTGATATGTCGAATACTTATGGAGAAAAACTGGAAAAAAACCAACTGTAGTAAAAATTGAAAGATATATATATTTTTTCGAATTCTCCTAGAGTAGTGTTCTTGGTATTCATTCGAAAGGAAATTTCAAGGACATTAACTCTGTCTTTGAATGAAACTGATATCTCGAATACTTATGGAGAAAAACAGGTAAAACCCCGACTACAGAGGAAAAAAATTGAAAGATAAATGTTTTTCCAAATTGTCCTAGAGCAGTGTTCTTGGTATTCATTCGAAAGGAAATTTCGAGGACATTAACCCTGTGTTTGAATGAAGTTGATATCTCGAATAGTTATGGAGAAAAACAGTAAAACCCCAACTATAGTGGTAAAAATTGAAAGATTTTTTTTTTCCAAATTGTCCTAGAGCAGTGTTCTTGGTATTCATTCGAAAGGAAATTTCGAGGACATTAACCCGGTCTTTGAATGAAGTTGATAACTCGAATAGTTGTGGAGTAAAACAGTAAAAACCCCAACTATAGCGGTAAAAATTGAAATATTAATTTTTTCCAAATTGTCTTAGCGTTCTTGGTATTCATTCGAAAGGAAATTTCAAGGACATTCTTGAAAGATATATATATTTTTTTAAATTCTTCTAGAGTAGTGTTCTTGGTATTCATTCGAAAGGAAATTTCAAGGACATTAACTCTGTCTTTGAATGAAACTGATATCTCGAATACTTCTGGAGAAAAACAGGAAAAACCCCAAAAACAGAGGAACAAAATTGAAAGATAAATGTTTTTCCAAATTGTCCTAGAGCAGTGTTCTTGGTATTCATTCGAAAGGAAATTTCGAGGACATTAACCCTGTCTTGGAATGAAATTGATATCTCGAATACTTATGGAGAAAAACAGGAAAAACCCCAATTATAGTGGTAAAAATAGAAATATTAATTTTTTCCAAATTGTCTTAGCGTTCTTGGTATTCATTCGAAAGGAAATTTCAAGGACATTCACCCTGTCTTTGAATGAAGTTGATGTCTCGAATAGTTGAGGAGAAAAACCCCAACTGTAGTGGTAAAAATTGAAAGATAATTTTTTTTCCCCAAATTGTTCTAGAGTAGTGTTCTTGGTATTCATTCGAAAGGAAATTTCGAGGACATTAACCCTGTCTTTGAATGAAGTGGATATCTCGATTAGTTATGGAGAAAAACAGGAAAAACCCCAAAAAAGTGGTAAAAATTGAAAGATAATTTTTTTTCCAAATTGTCCTGGAGCAGTGTTCTTGGTATTCATTCGAAAGGAAATTTCGAGAACATTAACCCTGTCTTTGAATGAAATTGATATCTTGAATACTTATGGAGTAAAACAGGAAAAACCCCAACTATAGTGGTAAAAATTGAAAGATAAATTTCTTTCCAAATTGTCCTAGTGCAGTGTTCTTGTTATTCATTCGAAAGGAAATTTCGAGGACATTAACCCTGTCTTTGAATGAAATTGATATCTCGAATACTTATGGAGAAAAACAGGAAAACCCCCAACTATAGTGGTAAAAATTGAGAGATAAATTTCTTTCCAAATTGTCCTAGAGCAGTGTTTTTGGTATTCATTCGAAAGGAAATTTCGAGGACATTAACCCTGTCTTTGAATGAAATTGATATCTCAAATACTTATGGAGAAAAACGGGAAAAACCCCAACTATAGTGGTAAAAATTGCAAGATAAATTTTTTTCCAAATTGTCCTAGAGCATGTGTTCTTGGTTTTCTTTCGAAAGGAAATTTCGAGTACATTAACCCTGTCTTTTAATGAAGTTGATATCTCAAATACTTATGGAGAAAAACTGGAAAAACCCCAACTGTAGTAAAAATTGAAAGATATATATATTTTTTCAAATTCTCCTAGAGTAGTGTTCTTGGTATTCATTCGAAAGGAAATTTCAAGGACATTAACTCTGTCTTTGAATGAAACTGATATCTCGAATACTTATGGAGAAAAACAGGTAAAACCCCAACTACAGAGGAAAAAAATTGAAAGATAAATGTTTTTCCAAATTGTCCTAGAGCAGTGTTCTTGGTATTCATTCGAAAGGAAATTTCGAGGACATTAACCCTGTGTTTGAATGAAGTGGATATCTCGAACAGTTATGGAGGAAAACTGGAAAAACCCCAACTCTAGAGGTAAAAAATTGAAAGATAAATTTCTTTCCAAATTGTCCTAGAGCAGTGTTCTTGGTATTCATTCGTAAGGAAATTTCGAGGACATTAACCCTGTCTTTGAATGAAGTGGATATCTCGAATAGTTATGGAGAAAAACAGTAAAAACCCCAACTATAATGGTAAAAATTGAAAGATATTTTTTTTCCCAAATTGTCCTAGAGCAGTGTTCTTGGTATTCATTCGAAAGAAAATTTCGAGGACATTAACTGTCTTTGAATGAAGTGGATATCTCGAATAGTTATGGAGAAAAACAGTAAAAACCCCAACTATAGTGGTAAAAATTGAAAGATATTTTTTTTCAAAATTGTCCTAGAGCAGTGTTCTTGGTATTCATTTGAAAGGAAATTTCGAGGACATTAACCGTCTTTGAATGAAGTGAATATCTCGAATAGTTATGGAGAAAAACAGGAAAAAACCCAAATATATTGGTAAAAATTGAAAGATAATTTGTTTTTCCAAATTGTCCTAGAGCAGTGTTCTTGGCATTCATTCGTAAGGAAATTTCGAGGACATTAACCCTGTCTTTGAATGAAGTGGATATCTCGAATAGTTATGGAGAAAAACAGTAAAAACCCCAACTATAGTGGTAAAAATTGAAAGATATTTTTTTTTCAAAATTGTCCTAGAGCAGTGTTCTTGGTATTCATTCGTAAGGAAATTTCGAGGACATTAACCCTGTCTTTGAATGAAGTGGATATCTCGAATACTGATGGAGGAAAACTGGAAAAACCCCAACTCTAGAGGTAAAAAATTGAAAGATAAATTTTTTTCCAAATTGTCCTAGAGCAGTGTTCTTGGTATTCATTCGTAAGGAAATTTCGAGGACATTAACCCTGTCTTTGAATGAAGTGGATATCTCGAATAGTTATGGAGAAAAACAGTAAAAACCCCAACTATAGTGGTAAAAATTGAAAGATATTTTTTTTTCAAAATTGTCCTGGAGCAGTGTTCTTGGTATTCATTCGTAAGGAAATTTCGAGGACATTAACCCTGTCTTTGAATGAAGTGGATATCTCGAATAGTTATGGAGAAAAACACTAAAAACCCCAACTATAGTGGTAAAAATTGAAAGATATTTTTTTTTCCAAATTGTCCTATAGCAGTGTTCTTGGTATTCATTCGAAAGAAAATTTCGAGGACATTAACTGTCTTTGAATGAAGTGGATATCTCGAATAGTTATGGAGAAAAACAGTAAAAACCCCAACTATAGTGGTAAAAATTGAAAGATTTTTTTTCCAAATTGTCCTAGAGCAGTGTTCTCGGTATTCATTCGAAAGGAAATTTCGAGGACATTAACCCTGTCTTTGAATGAAGTTGATATCTCGAAGAGTTATGGAGAAAAACTGTAAAAACCCCAACTATAGCGGTAAAAGTTGAAAGATGAATTTTTTTTTTCTCCAAATTGTCCTAGAGCAGTGTTCTTGGTATTCATTCGAAAGGAAATTTCCAGGACATTTACCCTGTCTTTGAATGAAGTTGATATCTCGAATAGTTATAGAGAAAAACAGTAAAAACCCAACTATAGTGGTAAAATTTGAAAGATTTTTTTTCCAAATTGTCCTAGAGCAGTGTTCTTGGTATTCATTCGAAAGGAAATTTCGAGGACATTAACCCTGTCTTTGAATGAAGTGGATATCTCGAATAGTTATGGAGAAAAACTGGAAAAAGACCAACTATAGCGGTAAAAATTGAAATATTAATTTTTTCCAAATTGTGTTAGTGTTCTTGGTATTTATTCAGAAGGAAATTTCAAGGACATTCACGCTGTCTTTGAATCAAGTTGACATCTGGAATAGTTATGGAGAAAAACACGAAAAACCCCAACTATAATGGTAAAAATTGAAAGATATTTTTTTTTCCAAATTGTTCTAGAGCAGTGTTCTTGGTATTCATTCGAAAGAAACTTTCGAGGACATTAACCCTGTCTTTGAATGAAGTTGATATCTCGAAGAGTTATGGAGAAAAACTGGAAAACCCCCAACTATAGTGGTAAAAGTTGAAAGATGAATTTTTTTTTCTCCAAATTGTCCTAGAGCAGTGTTCTTGGTATTCATTCGAAAGGAAATTTCCAGGACATTAACCCTGTCTTTGAATGAAGTTGATATCTCGAATAGTTATGGAGAAAAACAGTAAAAACCCCAACTATAGTGGTAAAAATTGAACGGTAAATGTTTTTCCAAATTGTCCTAGAGCAGTGTTCTAGGTATTCATTCGAAAGGAACTTTCGAGGATATTAACCCTGTCTTTGAATGAAGTGGATATCTCGAATACTTATGGAGAAAAACAGGAAAAATCCCAACTATAGAGGTAAAAAAATTGAAATTTTTTTCCAAATTGTCCTAGAGCAGTGTTCTTGGTATTTCATTCGAAAGGAAATTTCGAGGACATTAACCCTGTCTTTGAATGAAGTGGATATCTCGAATAGTTATGGAGAAAAACAGTAAAAACCCCAACTATAGTGGTAAAAATTGAAAGATATTTTTTTTTCCAAATTGTCCTAGAGCAGTGTTCTTGGTATTCATTTGAAAGGAAATTTCGAGGACATTAACCGTCTTTGAATGAAGTGGATATCTCGAATAGTTATGGAGAAAAACAGGAAAAACCCCAACTATAGTGGTAAAAATTGAAAGATATATTTTTTTCCAAATTGTCCTAGAGCAGTGTTTTTGGTATTCATTCGAAAGCAAATTTCGAGGACATTAACCCTGTCTTTGAATGAAGTGGATATCTCGAATAGTTATGGAGAAAAACAGTAAAAACCCCAAATATAGTGGTAAAAATTGAAAGATATTTTTTTTCAAAATTGTCCTAGAGCAGTGTTTTTGGTATTCATTTGAAAGGAAATTTCGAGGACATTAACCGTCTTTGAATGAAGTGGATATCTCGAATAGTTATGGAGAAAAACAGGAAAAAACCCAAATATAGTGGTAAAAATTGAAAGATAATTTGTTTTTCCAAATTGTCCTAGAGCAGTGTTCTTGGTATTCATTCGTAAGGAAATTTCGAGGACATTAACCCTGTCTTTGAAAGAAGTTGATATCTCGAATAGTTATGGAGAAAAACAGTAAAACCCCAACTATAGTGGTAAAAATTGAAAGATTTTTTTTTTCCAAATTGTCCTAGAGCAGTGTTCTTGGTATTCATTCGAAAGAAAATTTCGAGGACATTAACTGTCTTTGAATGAAGTGGATATCTCGAATAGTTATGGAGAAAAACTGTAAAAACCCCAACTATAGCGGTAAAAATTGAAATATTAATTTTTTCCAAATTGTCTTAGTGTTCTTGGTATTTATTCAGAAGGAAATTTCGAGGACATTAACCCTGTCTTTGAAAGAAGTTGATATCTCGAATAGTTATGGAGAAAAACAGTAAAACCCCAACTATAGTGGTAAAAATTGAAAGATTTTTTTTTTCCAAATTGTCCTAGAGCAGTGTTCTTGGTATTCATTCGAAAGGAACTTTCGAGGACATTAACCCTGTCTTTGAATGAAGTGGATATCTCGAATAGTTATGGAGAAAAACAGTAAAAACCCCAACTATAGTGGTAAAAATTGAAAGATATTTTTTTTTCAAAATTGTCCTAGAGCACTGTTCTTGGTATTCATTCGTAAGGAAATTTCGAGGACATTAACCCTGTCTTTGAATGAAGTTGATATCTCGAATACTGATGGAGAAAAACTGGAAAAACCCCAACTATAGTGGTAAAAGTTGAAAGATAAATTTTATTTTTCCAAATTGTCCTAGAGCAGTGTTCTTGGTATTCATTCGTAAGGAAATTTCGAGGACATTAACCCTGTCTTTGAATGAAGTGGATATCTCGAATAGTTATGGAGAAAAACAGTAAAAACCCCAACTATAGTGGTAAAAATTGAAAGATATTTTTTTTTCCAAATTGTCCTAGAGCAGTGTTCTTGGTATTCATTCGAAAGAAAATTTCGAGGACATTAACTGTCTTTGAATGAAGTGGATATCTCGAATAGTTATGGAGAAAAACAGTAAAAACCCCAACTATAGTGGTAAAAATTGAAAGTTTTTTTTTCCAAATTGTCCTAGAGCAGTGTTCTTGGTATTCATTCGAAAGGAAATTTCGAGGACATTAACCCTGTCTTTGAATGAAGTGGATATCTCGAATAGTTATGGAGAAAAACAGTAAAAACCCCAACTATAGTGGTAAAAATTGAAAGATATTTTTTTTTCCAAATTGTCCTAGAGCAGTGTTTTTGGTATTCATTTGAAAGGAAATTTCGAGGACATTAACCGTCTTTGAATGAAGTGGATATCTCGAATAGTTATGGAGAAAAACAGGAAAAAACCCAAATATAGTGGTAAAAATTGAAAGATAATTTGTTTTTCCAAATTGTCCTAGAGCAGTGTTCTTGGTATTCATTCGTAAGGAAATTTCGAGGACATTAACCCTGTCTTTGGAAGAAGTTGATATCTCGAATAGTTATGGAGAAAAACAGTAAAACCCCAACTATAGTGGTAAAAATTGAAAGATTTTTTTTTTCCAAATTGTCCTAGAGCAGTGTTCTTGGTATTCATTAGAAAGAAAATTTCGAGGACATTAACTGTCTTTGAATGAAGTGGATATCTCGAATAGTTATGGAGAAAAACTGTAAAAACCCCAACTATAGCGGTAAAAATTGAAATATTAATTTTTTCCAAATTGTCTTAGTGTTCTTGGTATTTATTCAGAAGGAAATTTCAAGGACATTCACCGTCTTTGAATCAAGTTGTCATCTGGAATAGTTATGGAGAAAAACACGAAAAACCCCAACTATAGTGGTAAAAATTGAAAGATAATTTTTTTTTCCAAATTGTCCTAGAGCAGTGTTCTTGGTATTCATTCGAAAGGAACTTTCGAGGACATTAACCCTGTCTTTGAATGAAGTGGATATCTCGAATAGTTATGGAGAAAAACAGTAAAAACCCCAACTATAGTGGTAAAAATTGAAAGATATTTTTTTTTCAAAATTGTCCTAGAGCACTGTTCTTGGTATTCATTCGTAAGGAAATTTCGAGGACATTAACCCTGTCTTTGAATGAAGTGGATATCTCGAATAGTTATGGAGAAAAACAGTAAAAACCCCAACTATAGTGGTAAAAATTGAAAGATATTTTTTTTTCCAAATTGTCCTAGAGCAGTGTTCTTGGTATTCATTCGAAACAAAATTTCGAGGACATTAACTGTCTTTGAATGAAGTGGATATCTCGAATAGTTATGGAGAAAAACAGTAAAAACCCCAACTATAGTGGTAAAAATTGAAAGTTTTTTTTTCCAAATTGTCCTAGAGCAGTGTTCTTGGTATTCATTCGAAAGGAAATTTCGAGGACATTAACCCTGTCTTTGAATGAAGTTGATATCTCGAAGAGTTATGGAGAAAAACTGTAAAAACCCCAACTATAGCGGTAAAAGTTGAAAGATGAATTTTTTTCTCCAAATTGTCCTAGAGCAGTGTTCTTGGTATTCATTCGAAAGGAAATTTCCAGGACATTTACCCTGTCTTTGAATGAAGTTGATATCTCGAATAGTTATGGAGAAAAACAGTAAAACCCCAACTATAGTGGTAAAAATTGAAAGATTTTTTTTTCCAAATTGTCCTAGAGCAGTGTTCTTGGTATTCATTCGAAAGGAAATTTCGAGGACATTAACCCTGTCTTTGAATGAAGTGGATATCTCGAATAGTTATGGAGAAAAACTGGAAAAACCCCAACTATAGCGGTAAAAATTGAAATATTAATTTTTTCCAAATTGTCTTAGTGTTCTTGGTATTTATTCAGAAGGAAATTTCAAGGACATTCACGCTGTCTTTGAATCAAGTTGACATCTGGAATAGTTATGGAGAAAAACACGAAAAACCCCAACTATAATGGTAGAAATTGAAAGATATTTTTTTTTCCAAATTGTTCTAGAGCAGTGTTCTTGGTATTCATTCGAAAGGAACTTTCGAGGACATTTACATTGTCTTTGAATGAAGTTGATATCTCGAATAGTTATGGAGAAAAACAGTAAAAACCCCAACTATAGTGGTAAAAATTGAACGGTAAATGTTTTTCCAAATTGTTTTAGAGCAGTGTTCTTGGTATTCATTCGAAAGGAACTTTCGAGGATATTAACCCTGTCTTTGAATGAAGTGGATATCTCGAATACTTATGGAGAAAAACAGGAAAAATCCCAACTATAGAGGTAAAAAAATTGAAATTTTTTTCCAAATTGTCCTAGAGCAGTGTTCTTGGTATTTGATTCGAAAGGAAATTTCGAGGACATTAACCCTGTCTTTGAATGAAGTGGATATCTCGAATAATTATGGAGAAAAACAGTAAAAACCCCAACTATAGTGGTAAAAATTGAAAGGTAAATGTTTTTCCAAATTGTCCTAGAGCAGTGTTCTTGGTATTCATTCGAAAGGAACTTTCGAGGATATTAAACCTGTCTTTGAATGAAGTGGATATCTCGAATACTTATGGAGAAAAACTGGAAAAATCCCAACTATAGAGGTAAAAAAATTGAAATTTTTTTCCAAATTGTCCTAGAGCAGTGTTCTTGGTATTTCATTCGAAAGGAAATTTCGAGGACATTAACCCTGACTTTGAATGAAGTGGATATCTCGAATAGTTATGGAGAAAAACAGTAAAAACCCCAACTATAGTGGTAAAAATTGAAAGATATTTTTTTTTTCCAAATTGTCCTAGAGCAGTGTTCTTGGTATTCATTTGAAAGGAAATTTCGAGGACATTAACCGTCTTTGAATGAAGTGGATATCTCGATTAGTTATGGAGATAAACAGGAAAAACCCCAAATTCAGTGGTAAAAATTCAAGGATAATTTTTTTTTCCAAATTGTCCTAGAGCAGTGTTCTTGGTATTCATTCGAAAGGAAATTTCGAGGACATTAACCCTGTCTTTGAATGAAATTGATATCTCGAATACTTATGGAGTAAAACAGGAAAAACCCCAACTATAGTGGTAAAAATTGAAAGATAATTTTTTTTTCCAAATTGTCCTAGAGCAGTGTTCTTGGTATTCATTCGAAAGGAAATTTTCAGGACACTAACCCTGTCTTTGAATCAAGTTGATATCTCGAATAGTTATGGAGAAAAACAGTAAAAACCCCAACTATAGTGGTAAAAATTGAAAGGTAAATTTATTTTCCAAATTATCCTAGGTTATTGTTCTTGGTATTCATTAGAAAGAGATTTTTCAAGAACATCAACCCTGTCTTTGAATGAAGTTCATATCTCGAACAGTTGAGGAGAAAAACCCCAACTGTAGGGGTAAAAAATTGCAAGATAAATTTTTTTCCAAATTGTCCTAGAGCAGTGTTCTTGGTATTCATTCGAAAGGAAATTTCGAGGACATTAACTCTGTCTTTCAATGAAGTTCATATCTCGAACAGTTGAGAAGAAAAACCCCAACTGTAGGGGTAAAAAATTGGAAGATAAATTTTCTTTAAAATTGTCCTAAAGCATCGTTCTTGGTATCATTAGAAAGAGATTTTTCAAGAACATCAACCCTGTCTTTGAATGAAGTTCATATCTCGAACAGTTGAGGAGAAAAACCCCAACTGTAGGGGTAAAAAAATTGCAAGATAAATTTTGTTCCAAATTGTCCTAAATTGTTCTTGGTATTCATTCGAAAGAGAATTGCAAGGACATTAGCCCTCTCTTTGAATGAAGTTGATGTCTCGAATAGTTGTGGGGGAAAAACCCCAACTGTAGTGGTAAAAATTGAAAGATAATTTTTTCCCCAAATTGTCCTAGAGCTGTGTTCTTGGTATTCATTCGAAAGGAAATTTCGAGGACATTAACCCTGTCTTTGAATGAAACTGATATCTCGAATACGTATGGAGAAAAACAGGAAAAACCCAACTACAGAGGTAAAGAAATTAAAAGATAAATTTCTTCCCAAATTGTCCTAGAGCAGTGTTGTTGGTATTCATTCGAAAGGAAATTTCGAGGACATTAACCCGGTTTTTGAATGAAGTTGATAACTCGAATACTTGTGGAGTAAAACAGTAAAAACCCCAACTATAGCGGTAAAAATTGAAATATTAATTTTTTCCAAATTGTCTTAGCGTTCTTGGTATTCATTCGAAAGGAAATTTCAAGGACATTCACCCTGTCTTTGAAACAATGTTGACATCTCGAATAGTTATGGAGAAAAACCCCAACTATAGTGGTAAAAATTGAAATATAATTTTTTTCCAAATTGTCCTAGAGCAGTGTTGTTGGCATTTCATTGGAAAGGAAATTTCGAGGACATTAACCCTGTCTTTGAATGAAGTGGATATCTCGAATAGTTATGGAGAAAAACAGTAAAAACCCCAACTATAGTGGTAAAAATTGAAAGATAAATTTTTTTCCAAATTGTCCTAGAGCAGTGTTCTTGGTATTCATTCGAAAGGAAATTTCGAGGACATTAACCCTGTCTTTGAATGAAATTTTTATCTCGAATAGTTATGGAGGAAAACTGGAAAACCCCCAACTATAGAGGTAAAAAATTGAAAGACATATATTTTTTTTCAAATTCTCCTAGAGCAGTGTTCTTGGTATTCATTCGAAAGGAAATTTCGAGGACATTAACCCTGTCTTTGAATGAAATTTTTATCTCGAATAGTTATGGAGGAAAACTGGAAAACCCCCAACTATAGAGGTAAAAAATTGAAAGACATATATTTTTTTTCAAATTCTCCTACAGTAGTGTTCTTGGTATTCATTCGAAAGGAAATTTCTAGGGCATTAACTCTGTCTATGAATGAAACTGATATCTCGAATACGTATGGAGAAAAACAGGAAAACCCCAACTACAGAGGTAAAGAAATTAAAAGATAAATTTTTTTCCAAATTGTCCTAGAGCAGTGTTGTTGGTATTCATTCGAAAGGAAATTTCGAGGACATTAACCCGGTCTTTGAATGAAGTTGATAACTCGAATAGTTGTGGAGTAAAACAGTAAAAACCCCAACTATAGCGGTAAAAATTGAAATATTAATTTTTTCCAAATTGTCTTAGCGTTCTTGGTATTCATTCGAAAGGAAATTTCAAGGACATTCTTGAAAGATATATATATTTTTTTAAATTCTTCTAGAGTAGTGTTCTTGGTATTCATTCGAAAGGAAATTTCAAGGACATTAACTCTGTCTTTGAATGAAACTGATATCTCGAATGCTTCTGGAGAAAAACAGGAAAAACCCCAAAAACAGATAAAAAATATTGAAAGATAAATGTTTTTCCAAATTGTCCTAGAGCAGTGTTCTTGGTATTCATTCGAAAGGAAATTTCGAGGACATTAACCGTGTCTTGGAATGAAATTGATATCTCGAATACTTATGGAGAAAAACAGGAAAAACCCCAATTATAGTGGTAAAAATAGAAATATTAATTTTTTCCAAATTGTCTTAGCGTTCTTGGTATTCATTCGAAAGGAAATTTCAAGGACATTCACCCTGTCTTTGAATGAAGTTGATGTCTCGAATAGTTGAGGAGAAAAACCCCAACTGTAGTGGTAAAAATTGAAAGATAATTTTTTTCCCCAAATTGTTCTAGAGTAGTGTTCTTGGTATTCATTCGAAAGGAAATTTCGAGGACATTAACCCTGTCTTTGAATGAAGAGGATATCTCGATTAGTTATGGAGAAAAACAGGAAAAACCCCAAATATAGTGGTAAAAATTGAAAGATAATTTTTTTTCCAAATTGTCCTAGAGCAGTGTTCTTGGTATTCATTCGAAAGGAAATTTCGAGAACATTAACCCTGTCTTTGAATGAAATTGATATCTCGAATACTTATGGAGTAAAACAGGAAAAACCCCAACTATAGTGGTAAAAATTGAAAGATAAATTTCTTTCCAAATTGTCCTAGTGCAGTGTTCTTGGTATTCATTCGAAAGGAAATTTCGAGGACATTAACCCTGTCTTTGAATGAAATTGATATCTCGAATACTTATGGAGAAAAACAGGAAAAACCCCAACTATAGTGGTAAAAATTGAGAGATAAATTTCTTTCCAAATTGTCCTAGAGCAGTGTTTTTGGTATTCATTCGAAAGGAAATTTCGAGGACATTAACCCTGTCTTTGAATGAAATTGATATCTCAAATACTTATGGACAAAAACGAGAAAAACCTCAACTATATTGGTAAAAATTGCAAGATAAATTTTTTTCCAAATTGTCCTAGAGCATGTGTTCTTGGTTTTCTTTCGAAAGGAAATTTCGAGTACATTAACCCTGTCTTTTAATGAAGTTGATATCTCGAATACTTATGGAGAAAAACTGGAAAAACCCCAACTGTAGTAAAAATTGAAAGATATATATTTTTTTTCAAATTCTCCTAGAGTAGTGTTCTTGGTATTCATTCGAAAGGAAATTTCAAGGACATTAACTCTGTCTTTGAATGAAACTGATATCTCGAATACTTATGGAGAAAAACAGGTAAAACCCCAACTACAGAGGAAAAAAATTGAAAGATAAATGTTTTTCCAAATTGTCCTAGCGCAGTGTTCTTGGTATTCATTCGAAAGGAAATTTCGAGGACATTAACCCTGTGTTTGAATGAAGTGGATATCTCGAACAGTTATGGAGGAAAACTGGAAAAACCCCAACTCTAGAGGTAAAAAATTGAAAGATAAATTTTTTTCCAAATTGTCCTAGAGCAGTGTTCTTGGTATTCATTCGTAAGGAAATTTCGAGGACATTAACCCTGTCTTTGAATGAAGTGGATATCTCGAAGAGTTATGGAGAAAAACAGTAAAAACCCCAACTATAATGGTAAAAATTGAAAGATATTTTTTTTTCCAAATTGTCCTAGAGCAGTGTTCTTGGTATTCATTCGAAAGAACATTTCGAGGACATTAACTGCCTTTGAATGAAGTGGATATCTCGAATAGTTATGGAGAAAAACAGTAAAAACCCCAACTATAGTGGTAAAAATTGAAAGATATTTTTTTTCAAAATTGTCCTAGAGTAGTGTTCTTGGTATTCATTCGTAAGGAAATTTCGAGGACATTAACCCTGTCTTTGAATGAAGTTGATATCTCGAATACTGATGGAGAAAAACTGGAAAAACCCCAACTATAGTGGTAAAAGTTGAAAGATAAATTTTATTTTTCCAAATTGTCCTAGAGCAGTGTTCTTGGTATTCATTCGTAAGGAAATTTCGAGGACATTAACCCTGTCTTTGAATGAAGTGGATATCTCGAATAGTTATGGAGAAAAACAGTAAAAACCCCAACAATAGTGGTAAAAATTGAAAGATATTTTTTTTTCCAAATTGTCCTAGAGCAGTGTTTTTGGTATTCATTCGTAAGGAAATTTCGAGGACATTAACCCTGTCTTTGAATGAAGTGGATATCTCGAATAGTTATGGAGAAAAACAGTAAAAACCCCAACTATAGTGGTAAAATTGAAAGATATTTTTTTTTCCAAATTGTCCTAGAGCAGTGTTCTTGGTATTCATTCGAAAGAAAATTTCGAGGACATTAACCCTGTCTTTGAATGAAGTGGATATCTCGAATAGTTATGGAGAAAAACAGTAAAAACCCCAACTATAGTGGTAAAAATTGAAAGATATTTTTTTTTCCAAATTGTCCTAGAGCAGTGTTTTTGGTATTCATTCGAAAGCAAATTTCGAGGACATTAACCCTGTCTTTGAATGAAGTGGATATCTCGAATAGTTATGGAGAAAAACAGTAAAAACCCCAAATATAGTGGTAAAAATTGAAAGATATTTTTTTTCAAAATTGTCCTAGAGCAGTGTTTTTGGTATTCATTTGAAAGGAAATTTCGAGGACATTAACCGTCTTTGAATGAAGTGGATATCTCGAATAGTTATGGAGAAAAACAGGAAAAAACCCAAATATAGTGGTAAAAATTGAAAGATAATTTGTTTTTCCAAATTGTCCTAGAGCAGTGTTCTTGGTATTCATTCGTAAGGAAATTTCGAGGACATTAACCCTGTCTTTGGAAGAAGTTGATATCTCGAATAGTTATGGAGAAAAACAGTAAAACCCCAACTATAGTGGTAAAAATTGAAAGATTTTTTTTTTCCAAATTGTCCTAGAGCAGTGTTCTTGGTATTCATTCGAAAGAAAATTTCGAGGACATTAACTGTCTTTGAATGAAGTGGATATCTCGAATAGTTATGGAGAAAAACTGTAAAAACCCCAACTATAGCGGTAAAAATTGAAATATTAATTTTTTCCAAATTGTCTTAGTGTTCTTGGTATTTATTCAGAAGGAAATTTCAAGGACATTCACCGTCTTTGAATCAAGTTGTCATCTGGAATAGTTATGGAGAAAAACACGAAAAACCCCAACTATAGTGGTAAAAATTGAAAGATAATTTTTTTTTCCAAATTGTCCTAGAGCAGTGTTCTTGGTATTCATTCGAAAGGAACTTTCGAGGACATTAACCCTGTCTTTGAATGAAGTGGATATCTCGAATAGTTATGGAGAAAAACAGTAAAAACCCCAACTATAGTGGTAAAAATTGAAAGATATTTTTTTTTCAAAATTGTCCTAGAGCACTGTTCTTGGTATTCATTCGTAAGGAAATTTCGAGGACATTAACCCTGTCTTTGAATGAAGTGGATATCTCGAATAGTTATGGAGAAAAACAGTAAAAACCCCAACTATAGTGGTAAAAATTGAAAGATATTTTTTTTTCCAAATTGTCCTAGAGCAGTGTTCTTGGTATTCATTCGAAAGAAAATTTCGAGGACATTAACTGTCTTTGAATGAAGTGGATATCTCGAATAGTTATGGAGAAAAACAGTAAAAACCCCAACTATAGTGGTAAAAATTGAAAGTTTTTTTTTCCAAATTGTCCTAGAGCAGTGTTCTTGGTATTCATTCGAAAGGAAATTTCGAGGACATTAACCCTGTCTTTGAATGAAGTTGATATCTCGAAGAGTTATGGAGAAAAACTGTAAAAACCCCAACTATAGCGGTAAAAGTTGAAAGATGAATTTTTTTTCTCCAAATTGTCCTAGAGCAGTGTTCTTGGTATTCATTCGAAAGGAAATTTCCAGGACATTTACCCTGTCTTTGAATGAAGTTGATATCTCGAATAGTTATGGAGAAAAACAGTAAAACCCCAACTATAGTGGTAAAAATTGAAAGATTTTTTTTTCAAATTGTCCTAGAGCAGTGTTCTTGGTATTCATTCGAAAGGAAATTTCGAGGACATTAACCCTGTCTTTGAATGAAGTGGATATCTCGAATAGTTATGGAGAAAAACTGGAAAAACCCCAACTATAGCGGTAAAAATTGAAATATTAATTTTTTCCAAATTGTCTTAGTGTTCTTGGTATTTATTCAGAAGGAAATTTCAAGGACATTCACGCTGTCTTTGAATCTAGTTGACATCTGGAATAGTTATGGAGAAAAACACGAAAAACCCCAACTATAATGGTAGAAATTGAAAGATATTTTTTTTTTCCAAATTGTTCTAGAGCAGTGTTCTTGGTATTCATTCGAAAGGAACTTTCGAGGACATTTACATTGTCTTTGAATGAAGTTGATATCTCGAATAGTTATGGAGAAAAACAGTAAAAACCCCAACTATAGTGGTAAAAATTGAACGGTAAATGTTTTTCCAAATTGTTCTAGAGCAGTGTTCTTGGTATTCATTCGAAAGGAACTTTCGAGGATATTAACCCTGTCTTTGAATGAAGTGGATATCTCGAATACTTATGGAGAAAAACAGGAAAAATCCCAACTATAGAGGTAAAAAAATTGAAATTTTTTTCCAAATTGTCCTAGAGCAGTGTTCTTGGTATTTGATTCGAAAGGAAATTTCGAGGACATTAACCCTGTCTTTGAATGAAGTGGATATCTCGAATAATTATGGAGAAAAACAGTAAAAACCCCAACTATAGTGGTAAAAATTGAAAGGTAAATGTTTTTCCAAATTGTCCTAGAGCAGTGTTCTTGGTATTCATTCGAAAGGAACTTTCGAGGATATTAAACCTGTCTTTGAATGAAGTGGATATCTCGAATACTTATGGAGAAAAACTGGAAAAATCCCAACTATAGAGGTAAAAAAATTGAAATTTTTTTCCAAATTGTCCTAGAGCAGTGTTCTTGGTATTCATTTGAAAGGAAATTTCGAGGACATTAACCGTCTTTGAATGAAGTGGATATCTCGATTAGTTATGGAGAAAAACAGGAAAAACCCCAAATATAGTGGTAAAAATTCAAAGATAATTTTTTTTTCCAAATTGTCCTAGAGCAGTGTTCTTGGTATTCATTCGAAAGGAAATTTCGAGGACATTAACCCTGTCTTTGAATGAAATTGATATCTCGAATACTTATGGAGTAAAACAGGAAAAACCCCAACTATAGTGGTAAAAATTGAAAGATAATTTTTTTTTCCAAATTGTCCTAGAGCAGTGTTCTTGGTATTCATTCGAAAGGAAATTTTCAGGACACTAACCCTGTCTTTGAATCAAGTTGATATCTCGAATAGTTATGGAGAAAAACAGTAAAAACCCCAACTATAGTGGTAAAAATTGAAAGGTAAATTTATTTTCCAAATTATCCTAGGTTATTGTTCTTGGTATTCATTAGAAAGAGATTTTTCAAGAACATCAACCCTGTCTTTGAATGAAGTTCATATCTCGAACAGTTGAGGAGAAAAACCCCAACTGTAGGGGTAAAAAATTGCAAGATAAATTTTTTTCCAAATTGTCCTAGAGCAGTGTTCTTGGTATTCATTCGAAAGGAAATTTCGAGGACATTAACTCTGTCTTTCAATGAAGTTCATATCTCGAACAGTTGAGAAGAAAAACCCCAACTGTAGGGGTAAAAAATTGGAAGATAAATTTTCTTTAAAATTGTCCTAAAGCATCGTTCTTGGTATCATTAGAAAGAGATTTTTCAAGAACATCAACCCTGTCTTTGAATGAAGTTCATATCTCGAACAGTTGAGGAGAAAAACCCCAACTGTAGGGGTAAAAAAATTGCAAGATAAATTTTGTTCCAAATTGTCCTAAATTGTTCTTGGTATTCATTCGAAAGAGAATTGCAAGGACATTAGCCCTCTCTTTGAATGAAGTTGATGTCTCGAATAGTTGTGGGGGAAAAACCCCAACTGTAGTGGTAAAAATTGAAAGATAATTTTTTCCCCAAATTGTCCTAGAGCTGTGTTCTTGGTATTCATTCGAAAGGAAATTTCGAGGACATTAACCCGGTTTTTGAATGAAGTTGATAACTCGAATACTTGTGGAGTAAAACAGTAAAAACCCCAACTATAGCGGTAAAAATTGAAATATTAATTTTTTCCAAATTGTCTTAGCGTTCTTGGTATTCATTCGAAAGGAAATTTCAAGGACATTCACCCTGTCTTTGAAACAATGTTGACATCTCGAATAGTTATGGAGAAAAACCCCAACTATAGTGGTAAAAATTGAAATATAATTTTTTTCCAAATTGTCCTAGAGCAGTGTTGTTGGCATTTCATTGGAAAGGAAATTTCGAGGACATTAACCCTGTCTTTGAATGAAGTGGATATCTCGAATAGTTATGGAGAAAAACAGTAAAAACCCCAACTATAGTGGTAAAAATTGAAAGATAAATTTTTTTCCAAATTGTCCTAGAGCAGTGTTCTTGGTATTCATTCGAAAGGAAATTTCGAGGACATTAACCCTGTCTTTGAATGAAATTTTTATCTCGAATAGTTATGGAGGAAAACTGGAAAACCCCCAACTATAGAGGTAAAAAATTGAAAGACATATATTTTTTTTCAAATTCTCCTAGAGCAGTGTTCTTGGTATTCATTCGAAAGGAAATTTCGAGGACATTAACCCTGTCTTTGAATGAAATTTTTATCTCGAATAGTTATGGAGGAAAACTGGAAAACCCCCAACTATAGAGGTAAAAAATTGAAAGACATATATTTTTTTTCAAATTCTCCTACAGAAGTGTTCTTGGTATTCATTCGAAAGGAAATTTCTAGGGCATTAACTCTGTCTATGAATGAAACTGATATCTCGAATACGTATGGAGAAAAACAGGAAAACCCCAACTACAGAGGTAAAGAAATTAAAAGATAAATTTTTTTCCAAATTGTCCTAGAGCAGTGTTGTTGGTATTCATTCGAAAGGAAATTTCTAGGACATTAACCCGGTCTTTGAATGAAGTTGATAACTCGAATAGTTGTGGAGTAAAACAGTAAAAACCCCAACTATAGCGGTAAAAATTGAAATATTAATTTTTTCCAAATTGTCTTAGCGTTCTTGGTATTCATTCGAAAGGAAATTTCAAGGACATTCTTGAAAGATATATATATTTTTTTAAATTCTTCTAGAGTAGTGTTCTTGGTATTCATTCGAAAGGAAATTTCAAGGACATTAACTCTGTCTTTGAATGAAACTGATATCTCGAATGCTTCTGGAGAAAAACAGGAAAAACCCCAAAAACAGATAAAAAAAATTGAAAGATAAATGTTTTTCCAAATTGTCCTAGAGCAGTGTTCTTGGTATTCATTCGAAAGGAAATTTCGAGGACATTAACCGTGTCTTGGAATGAAATTGATATCTCGAATACTTATGGAGAAAAACAGGAAAAACCCCAATTATAGTGGTAAAAATAGAAATATTAATTTTTTCCAAATTGTCTTAGCGTTCTTGGTATTCATTCGAAAGGAAATTTCAAGGACATTCACCCTGTCTTTGAATGAAGTTGATGTCTCGAATAGTTGAGGAGAAAAACTCCAACTGTAGTGGTAAAAATTGAAAGATAATTTTTTTCCCCAAATTGTTCTAGAGTAGTGTTCTTGGTATTCATTCGAAAGGAAATTTCGAGGACATTAACCCTGTCTTTGAATGAAGAGGATATCTCGATTAGTTATGGAGAAAAACAGGAAAAACCCCAAATATAGTGGTAAAAATTGAAAGATAATTTTTTTTCCAAATTGTCCTAGAGCAGTGTTCTTGGTATTCATTCGAAAGGAAATTTCGAGAACATTAACCCTGTCTTTGAATGAAATTGATATCTCGAATACTTATGGAGTAAAACAGGAAAAACCCCAACTATAGTGGTAAAAATTGAAAGATAAATTTCTTTCCAAATTGTCCTAGTGCAGTGTTCTTGGTATTCATTCGAAAGGAAATTTCGAGGACATTAACCCTGTCTTTGAATGAAATTGATATCTCGAATACTTATGGAGAAAAACAGGAAAACCCCCAACTATAGTGGTAAAAATTGAGAGATAAATTTCTTTCCAAATTGTCCTAGAGCAGTGTTTTTGGTATTCATTCGAAAGGAAATTTCGAGGACATTAACCCTGTCTTTGAATGAAATTGATATCTCAAATACTTATGGAGAAAAACGGGAAAAACCTCAACTATATTGGTAAAAATTGCAAGATAAATTTTTTTCCAAATTGTCCTAGAGCATGTGTTCTTGGTTTTCTTTCGAAAGGAAATTTCGAGTACATTAACCCTGTCTTTTAATGAAGTTGATATCTCGAATACTTATGGAGTAAAACTGGAAAAACCCCAACTGTAGTAAAAATTGAAAGATATATATATTTTTTCAAATTCTCCTAGAGTAGTGTTCTTGGTATTCATTCGAAAGGAAATTTCAAGGACATTAACTCTGTCTTTGAATGAAACTGATATCTCGAATACTTATGGAGAAAAACAGGTAAAACCCCAACTACAGAGGAAAAAAATTGAAAGATAAATGTTTTTCCAAATTGTCCTAGCGCAGTGTTCTTGGTATTCATTCGAAAGGAAATTTCGAGGACATTAACCCTGTGTTTGAATGAAGTGGATATCTCGAACAGTTATGGAGGAAAACTGGAAAAACCCCAACTCTAGAGGTAAAAAATTGAAAGATAAATTTTTTTCCAAATTGTCCTAGAGCAGTGTTCTTGGTATTCATTCGTAAGGAAATTTCGAGGACATTAACCCTGTCTTTGAATGAAGTGGATATCTCGAAGAGTTATGGAGAAAAACAGTAAAAACCCCAACTATAATGGTAAAAATTGAAAGATATTTTTTTTTCCAAATTGTCCTAGAGCAGTGTTCTTGGTATTCATTCGAAAGAAAATTTCGAGGACATTAACTGCCTTTGAATGAAGTGGATATCTCGAATAGTTATGGAGAAAAACAGTAAAAACCCCAACTATAGTGGTAAAAATTGAAAGATATTTTTTTTCAAAATTGTCCTAGAGCAGTGTTCTTGGTATTCATTTGAAAGGAAATTTCGAGGACATTAACCGTCTTTGAATGAAGTGAATATCTCGAATAGTTATGGAGAAAAACAGTAAAAACCCCAACTATAGTGGTAAAAATTGAAAGATTTTTTTTTTCAAAATTGTCCTAGAGTAGTGTTCTTGGTATTCATTCGTAAGGAAATTTCGAGGACATTAACCCTGTCTTTGAATGAAGTGGATATCTCGAATACTGATGGAGGAAAACTGGAAAAACCCCAACTCTAGAGGTAAAAAATTGAAAGATAAATTTTTTTCCAAATTGTCCTAGAGCAGTGTTCTTGGTATTCATTCGAAAGAAAATTTCGAGGACATTAACTGTCTTTGAATGAAGTGGATATCTCGAATAGTTATGGAGAAAAACAGTAAAAACCCCAACTATAGTTGTAAAAATTGAAAGATTTTTTTTTTCCAAATTGTCCTAGAGCAGTGTTCTTGGTATTCATTCGAAAGGAAATTTCGAGGACATTAACCCTGTCTTTGAATGAAGTTGATATCTCGAAGAGTTATGGAGAAAAACTGTAAAAACCCCAACTATAGCGGTAAAAGTTGAAAGATGAATTTTTTTTCTCCAAATTGTCCTAGAGCAGTGTTCTTGGTATTCATTCGAAAGGAAATTTCCAGGACATTTACCCTGTCTTTGAATGAAGTTGATATCTCGAATAGTTATGGAGAAAAACATTAAAACCCCAACTATAGTGGTAAAAATTGAAAGATTTTTTTTCCAAATTGTCCTAGAGCAGTGTTCTTGGTATTCATTCGAAAGGAAATTTCGAGGACATTAACCCTGTCTTTGAATGAAGTGGATATCTCGAATAGTTATGGAGAAAAACTGGAAAAACCCCAACTATAGCGGTAAAAATTGAAATATTAATTTTTTCCAAATTGTCTTAGTGTTCTTGGTATTTATTCAGAAGGAAATTTCAAGGACATTCACGCTGTCTTTGAATCAAGTTGACATCTGGAATAGTTATGGAGAAAAACACGAAAATCCCCAACTATAATGGTAAAAATTGAAAGATATTTTTTTTTTCCAAATTGTTCTAGAGCAGTGTTCTTGGTATTCATTCGAAAGGAACTTTGGAGGTCATTAACCCTGTCTTTGAATGAAGTTGATATCTCGAAGAGTTATGGAGAAAAACTGGAAAACCCCCAACTAAAGTGGTAAAAGTTGAAAGATGAATTTTTTTTTCTCCAAATTGTCCTAGAGCAGTGTTCTTGGTATTCATTCGAAAGGAAATTTCCAGGACATTTGCATTGTCTTTGAATGAAGTTGATATCTCGTATAGTTATGGAGAAAAACAGTAAAAACCCCAACTATAGTGGTAAAAATTGAACGGTAAATGTTTTTCCAAATTTTTCTAGAGCAGTGTTCTTGGTATTCATTCGAAAGGAACTTTCGAGGATATTAACCCTGTCTTTGAATGAAGTGGATATCTCGAATACTTATGGAGAAAAACAGGAAAAATCCCAACTATAGAGGTAAAAAAATTGAAATTTTTTTCCAAATTGTCCTAGAGCAGTGTTCTTGGTATTTCATTCGAAAGGAAATTTCGAGGACATTAACCCTGTCTTTGAATGAAGTGGATATGTCGAATACTTATGGAGAAAAACAGGAAAAATCCCAACTATAGAGGTAAAAAAATTGAAATTTTTTTCCAAATTGTCCTAGAGCAGTGTTCTTGGTATTTGATTCGAAAGGAAATTTCGAGGACATTAACCCTGTCTTTGAATGAAGTGGATATCTCGAATAGTTATGGAGAAAAACAGTAAAAACCCCAACTATAGTGGTAAAAATTGAAAGGTAAATGTTTTTCCAAATTGTCCTAGAGCAGTGTTCTTGGTATTCATTCGAAAGGAACTTTTGAGGATATTAACCCTGTCTTTGAATGAAGTGGATATCTCGAATACTTATGGAGAAAAACAGGAAAAATCCCAACTATAGAGGTAAAAAAATTGAAATTTTTTTCCAAATTGTCCTAGAGCAGTGTTCTTGGTATTTGATTCGAAAGGAAATTTCGAGGACATTAACCCTGTCTTTGAATGAAGTGGATATCTCGAATAGTTATGGAGAAAAACAGTAAAAACCTCAACTATAGTGGTAAAAATTGAGAGATATATTTTATTCCAAATTGTCCTAGAGGCAGTGTTTTTGGTATTCATTCGAAAGCAAATTTCGAGGATATTAACCCTGTCTTTGAATGAAGTGGATATCTCGAATAGTTATGGAGAAAAACAGTAAAAACCCCAACTATAGTGGTAAAAATTGAAAGATATTTTTTTTCAAAATTGTCCTAGAGCAGTGTTTTTGGTATTCATTTGAAAGGAAATTTCGAGGACATTAACCGTCTTTGAATGAAGTGGATATCTCGAATAGTTATGGAGAAAAACAGGAAAAAACCCAAATATAGTGGTAAAAATTGAAAGATTTTTTTTTCCAAATTGTCCTAGAGCAGTGTTCTTGGTATTCATTCGAAAGGAAATTTCGAGGACATTAACCCTGTCTTTGAATGAAGTGGATATCACGAATAGTTATGGAGAAAAACTGTAAAAACCCCAACTATAGCGGTAAAAATTGAAATATTAATTTTTTCCAAATTGTCTTAGTGTTCTTGGTATTTATTCAGAAGGAAATTTCAAGGACATTCACCGTCTTTGAATCAAGTTGACATCTGGAATAGTTATGGAGAAAAACACGAAAAACCCCAACTATAGTGGTAAAAATTGAAAGATAATTTTTTTTTTCCAAATTGTCCTAGAGCAGTGTTCTTGGTATTCATTGGAAAGAAAATTTCGAGGACATTAACTGTCTTTGAATGAAGTGGATATCTCGAATAGTTATGGAGAAAAACAGTAAAAACCCCAACTATAGTGGTAAAAATTGAAAGGTAAATGTTTTTCCAAATTGTCCTAGAGCAGTGTTCTTGGTATTCATTCGAAAGGAACTTTCGAGGATATTAAACCTGTCTTTGAATGAAGTGGATATCTCGAATACTTATGGAGAAAAACAGGAAAAATCCCAACTATAGAGGTAAAAAAATTGAAATTTTTTTCCAAATTGTCCTAGAGCAGTGTTCTTGGTATTTGATTCGAAAGGAAATTTCGAGGACATTAACCCTGTCTTTGAATGAAGTGGATATCTCGAATAATTATGGAGAAAAACAGTAAAAACCCCAACTATAGTGGTAAAAATTGAAAGGTAAATGTTTTTCCAAATTGTCCTAGAGCAGTGTTCTTGGTATTCATTCGAAAGGAACTTTCGAGGATATTAAACCTGTCTTTGAATGAAGTGGATATCTCGAATACTTATGGAGAAAAACAGGAAAAATCCCAACTATAGAGGTAAAAAAATTGAAATTTTTTTCCAAATTGTCCTAGAGCAGTGTTCTTGGTATTTGATTCGAAAGGAAATTTCGAGGACATTAACCCTGTCTTTGAATGAAGTGGATATCTCGAATAGTTATGGAGAAAAAGAGTAAAAACCTCAACTATAGTGGTAAAAATTGAGAGATATATTTTATTCCAAATTGTCCTAGAGGCAGTGTTTTTGGTATTCATTCGAAAGCAAATTTCGAGGACATTAACCCTGTCTTTGAATGAAATTGATATCTCGAATACTTATGGAGAAGAACAGGAAAAACCCCAACTATAATGGTAAAAATTGAAAGATAAATTTTTTTCCAAATTGTTCTAGAGCAGTGTTCTTCGTATTCATTCGAAAGGAAATTTCGAGGACATTAACCCTGTCTTTGAATGAAGTGGATATCTCAAATAGTTATGGAGAAAAACAGTAAAAACCCCAACTATAGTGGTAAAAATTGAAAGATATTTTTTTTTCAAAATTGTCCTAGAGCAGTGTTCTTGGTATTCATTCGTAAGGAAATTTCGAGGACATTAACCCTGTCTTTGAATGAAGTGGATATCTCGAATAGTTATGGAGAAAAACAGTAAAAACCCCAACTATAGTGGTAAAAATTGAAAGATTTTTTTTTTCCAAATTGTCCTAGAGCAGTGTTCTTGGTATTCATTCGAAAGAAAATTTCGAGGACATTAACTGTCTTTGAATGAAGTGGATATCTCGAATAGTTATGGAGAAAAACAGTAAAAACCCCAACTATAGTGGTAAAAATTGAAAGATTTTTTTTTCCAAATTGTCCTAGAGCAGTGTTCTTGGTATTCATTCGAAAGGAAATTTCGAGGACATTAACCCTGTCTTTGAATGAAGTTGATATCTCGAAGAGTTATGGAGAAAAACTGTAAAAACCCCAACTATAGCGGTAAAAGTTGAAAGATGATTTTTTTTTTTTTCTCCAAATTGTCCTAGAGCAGTGTTCTTGGTATTCATTCGAAAGGAAATTTCCAGGACATTTACCCTGTCTTTGAATGAAGTTGATATCTCGAATAGTTATGGAGAAAAACAGTAAAACCCCAACTATAGTGGTAAAAATTGAAAGATTTTTTTTTTCCAAATTGTCCTAGAGCAGTGTTCTTGGTATTCATTCGAAAGGAAATTTCGAGGACATTAACCCTGTCTTTGAATGAAGTGGATATCTCGAATAGTTATGGAGAAAAACTGGAAAAACCCCAACTATAGCGGTAAAAATTGAAATATTAATTTTTTCCAAATTGTCTTAGTGTTCTTGGTATTTATTCAGAAGGAAATTTCAAGGACATTCACGCTGTCTATGAATCAAGTTGATATCTGGAATAGTTATGGAGAAAAACACGAAAAACCCCAACTATAATGGTAAAAATTGAAAGATATTTTTTTTTTCCAAATTGTTCTAGAGCAGTGTTCTTGGTATTCATTCGAAAGGAACTTTCGAGGACATTAACCCTGTCTTTGAATGAAGTTGATATCTCGAAGAGTTATGGAGAAAAACTGGAAACCCCCCAACTATAGTGGTAAAAGTTGAAAGATGAATTTTTTTTTTCTCCAAATTGTCCTAGAGCAGTGTTCTTGGTATTCATTCGAAAGGAAATTTCCAGGACATTTACATTGTCTTTGAATGAAGTTGATATCTCGAATAGTTATGGAGAAAAACAGTAAAAACCCCAACTATAGTGGTAAAAATTGAACGGTAAATGTTTTTCCAAATTGTTCTAGAGCAGTGTTCTTGGTATTCATTCGAAAGGAACTTTCGAGGATATTAACCCTGTCTTTGAATGAAGTGGATATCTCGAATACTTATGGAGAAAAACAGGAAAAATCCCAACTATAGAGGTAAAAAAATTGAAATTTTTTTCCAAATTGTCCTAGAGCAGTGTTCTTGGTATTTCATTCGAAAGGAAATTTCGAGGACATTAACCCTGACTTTGAATGAAGGGGATATCTCGAATAGTTATGGAGAAAAACAGTAAAAACCCCAACTATAGTGGTAAAAATTGAAAGATATTTTTTTTTCCAAATTGTCCTAGAGCAGTGTTCTTGGTATTCATTTGAAAGGAAATTTCGAGTAAATTGAAAGATATATTTTTTTCCATATTGTCCTAGAGCAGTGTTTTTGGTATTCATTCGAAAGCAAATTTCGAGGATATTAACCCTGTCTTTGAATGAAGTGGATATCTCGAATAGTTGTGGAGAAAAACAGGAAAAAACCCAAATATAGTGGTAAAAATTGAAAGATAATTTGTTTTTCCAAATTGTCCTAGAGCAGTGTTCTTGGTATTCATTCGTAAGGAAATTTCGAGGACATTAACCCTGTCTTTGAATGAAGTGGATATCTCGAATAGTTATGGAGAAAAACTGTAAAAACCCCAACTATAGCGGTAAAAATTGAAATATTAATTTTTTCCAAATTGTCTTAGTGTTCTTGGTATTTATTCAGAAGGAAATTTCAAGGACATTCACCGTCTTTGAATCAAGTTGACATCTGGAATAGTTATGGAGAAAAACACGAAAAACCCCAACTATAATGTTAAAAATTGAAAGATAATTTTTTTTTTCCAAATTGTTCTAGAGCAGTGTTCTTGGTATTCATTCGAAAGGAACTTTCGAGGACATTAACTCTGTCTTTGAATGAAGTCGATATCTCGAAGAGTTATGGAGAAAAACTGGAAAACCCCCAACTATAGTGGTAAAAGTTGAAATATGAATTTTTTTTTTCTCCAAATTGTCCTAGAGCAGTGTTCTTGGTATTCATTCGAAAGGAAATTTCAAGGACATTCACCGTCTTTGAATCAAGTTGACATCTGGAATAGTTATGGAGAAAAACAGTAAAAACCCCAACTATAGTGGTAAAAATTGAAAGGTAAATGTTTTTCCAAATTGTCCTAGAGCAGTGTTCTTGGTATTCATTCGAAAGGAACGTTCGAGGACATTAACCCTGTCTTTGAATGAAGTGGATATCTCGAATACTTATGGAGAAAAACAGGAAAAATCCCAACTATAGAGGTAAAAAAATTGAAATTTTTTTCCAAATTGTCCTAGAGCAGTGTTCTTGGTATTTCATTCGAAAGGAAATTTCGAGGACATTAACCCTGTCTTTGAATGAAGTGGATATCTCGAATAGTTATGGAGAAAAACAGTAAAAACCGCAACTATAGCGGTAAAAATTGAAATATTAATTTTTTCCAAATTGTCTTAGTGTCCTTGGTATTCATTCGAAAGGAAATTTCAAGGACATTAACCCTATCTTTTAATTAAGTTGACATCTCGAATAGTTATGGAGAAAAACACGAAAAACCCCAACTATAGTGGTAAAAATTGAAAGATGATTTTTTTTTTTCCAAATTGTCCTAGAGCAGTGTTCTTGGTATTCATTCGAAAGGAACTTTCGAGGACATTAACCCTGTCTTTGAATGAAGTTGATATCTCGAATTGTTATGGAGAAAAACAGGAAAAACCCCAACTATAGCGGTAAAAATTGAAATATTAATTTTTTCCAAATTGTCTTAGTGTTCTTGGTATTCATTCGAAAGGAAATTTCAAGGACATTCACCCTGTCTTTGAATCAAGGTGACATCTCGAATAGTTATGGAGAAAAACCCCAACTATAGTGGTGAAAATTGAAAGTTTTTTTTTTTCCAAATTGTTCTAGAGCAGTGTTCTTCGCATTCATTCGAAAGGAAATTTGGAGGACATTAACCCTGTCTTTGAATGAAATTGATATCTCGAATAGTTATGGAGAAAAACCCCAACTATATTGGTGAAAATTGAAAGATTTTTTTTTTTCCAAATTGTTCTAGAGCAGTGTTCTTCGTATTCATTCGAAAGGAAATTTGGAGGACATTAACCCTGTCTTTGAATGAAATTGATATCTCGAATACTTATGGAGAAGAACAGGAAAAACCCCAACTATAATGGTAAAAATTGAAAGATAAATTTTTTTTCAAATTGTCCTAGAGCAGTGTTCTTGGTATTCATTCGAAAGGAAATTTCGAGGACATTAATTCTGTCTTTGAATGAAGTTGATATCTCGAATACTTATGGAGAAAAACCCAACTATAGAGGAAAAAAAATTGAAAGATAATTTTTTTTTCAAATTGTCCTAGAACAGTGTTCTTGGTATTCATTCGAAAGGAAATTTCGAGGACATTCACCCTGTCTTTGAATGAAGTTGATATCTCGAATAGTTATGGAGAAAAGCATTAAAAACCCCAACTGTAGTGGTAAAAATTGAAAGTTTTTTTTTTTCTAAATTGTCCTAATGTTCTTGGTATTCATTCGAAAGGAAATTTCAAGGACATTAACCCTGTCTTTGAATGAAGTTGATATATCGAATAGTTGAGGAGAAAAATTCCAACTGTAGCGGTAAAAAATTGAAAGAATTTTTTTCCAAATTGTCCTAGAGCAGTGTTCTTGGTATTCATTTGAAAGAGAATTTCAAGGACATTAACCCTGTCTTTGAATGAAGTTGATATCTCGAATAGTTGTGGAGAAAAACCCCAGATGTTGTGGTAAAAATTGAAAGATAAATTTTTTTTTCCCCCAAATTGTCCTAGTGTTCTTGGTATTCATTCGAAAGAGATTTTCAAGGACCTGTCTTTGAATGAAGTTGATATGTCGAATAGTTATGGAGAAAAACAGGAAGCCTCCCGTCAAGGCCATCCAGCGTGTTCTTTACGTGCACAGGGTATGCCTCTCCCACACATGGGGCCATGGCTTAACGTCCCATCCGAAGGACGGCGGCCTTTTCAAGCCCATCAGTGTCCCCTACTGACTGTGGGCAGGGCGGGGATAAATCTCAACGCTGACCCAGCTGGTACTCGAACCTGGAAACTACAGATTACGAGCCTGGCGCACTACCAACTGAGCCACCGCCCCCCCCCCCCCCCCCAATTGACCTAAATTACCCCCTTTGGTGTCATTTGAAAGCCGCCTGCAGTTCAAGAGAAAAAGCTAAAAAAGTCAACATGTGAAGTCAGTCCCTAATTGACCTAGAGAACCCCTTTTTGGTGTCATTTGGAAGTCGCCTTAAAAGCAGAGTAACACGACCTTCACAAGTTCATCCCACCTTTAGTTCAAGAGTTGGATTGGGTTGTTTTACCTCTGAGCGACATTTTTTTGCACACAATGGGCTAAATGGCCAGGTCACAAGGACCCCGAAGGCTCAGAGAAGGTTGGGGGAGGGCACCCACTGGAACAGCTGTTGGCAGACAGATGGAAGCCTCCCGTGAAGGCCATCCAGCATGTTCTTTAACGTGCGCAGGGTATGGCTCTCCCACACACAGGGCCACGGCTTAACGTCCCATCTGACGGATGGCGGCCTTTCCAAGCCCATCGGTGTCCCCTACTGACCGTGGGCAGGGCGGTGAATTTTGCGGAGATAAATCTCAACGCTGACCCAACTAGGACTCGAACCTGGGAACTGCAGATTACGAGCCTGGCGCGCTACCGACTGAGCCACCCCCGCCCTAGTTCAAGAGAAAAAGCTAAAAAAGTCAACATGTGAAGTCGGTCCCTAATTGACCTAGAGAACCCCTTTTGATGTCATTTGAAAGTCGCCTTAAAGCACAGTAACACGACCTTCACAACAAATTCATCCCACCTTTAATTCAAGAGAAAAAGCTAAAAAAGTCAACATGTGAAGTCAGCCCCTAATTGACCCTCTTTGGTGTCATTTGAAAGCCGCCTTAAAGCAAAGTAACACGACCTTCACAAAAAGTTCATCCCACCTGTAGTTCAAGAGAAAAAGCTAAAAAAGTCAACATGTGAAGTCGGTCCCTAATTGACCTAGATGACCCCCTTGGTGTCATTTGAAAGCCGCCTTAAAACAGAGTAACACGACTTTTAGTTCGAGAGAAAAAGCAAAAAAAGTGGAACAAAATTCTACATGTGAAGTCGGTCCCTAATTGACCTAGAGGACTGGGTTTACTGTTCCATAAACCATTAGTCTTGAAATCCTATTGTTTTTGGAAATGAAAGTCTTTCATATTATAGTACAGTTCCTAATTTCAATGTTTTCAATTCTCTGTGCATAATTTTCGCTGAAATGGATTTTGAAATACCGTTAATGGTCATCTTTCTCAGCTGATGAACTATAATAGCATCTCTATTTTGCCATACAGTTTTCCAAAAAATGCCTGCTCCTTCTGTTGGAATTTTTTTCCTCCTGCATTTTCCATTATTTGTCAGATGGTTTTTATTGGACTTCGCACTAATATAGAATACTAACTTCCGTAAGAAATTTCACATACACTGGCATCATCCATGTTACTTTGTGCAGGATGCAGTGCTCTTAATAATTTAGCCAGGTGGTGTATATGAATCACAGTCATTCTTTCCGACAGTCAGTCGGGAATTCGCAATTCATGGAAAAATTCATGATTGGTAACATAAAAAATTAGAATTACCACACCAAATAAAAAATATTCACAACATATAAATATATAAAATATATTCTTTAATGCACATTTTTTCCACAAGTTTACATTATTACAAACTATTTTGACTTGAAAAAATATTTCCAGAAACCTTGTCTAGTTAAAATACCCACCAGTAAAACGTACCATTTGCATTAAAAATGAATGCATCGTTACTTTGATTTGGAATGTTGGATCTGCATGCAAAAAGCCCTGCCCAGCAGAGTCCCAGCCCAGCTGCTTAACAGCACAACCATCACAAATGGGGCATCACATGAGGGTGGGATTAGTGGGGGGGAGCCACTGGGCAGCTCACAACACATATGGACGGCTTCATCTGGTATGGAGTTCACACAAAATAGAGTGGAAAATTCATTTCACTCCTTCAATGCTGAGATCACTCTATAATAACTTGTCACAAAACCAGTGACCTGATTCAGTTCTAAAACAATTGTGCTGTTATTTAGTAAGGCATTTTATGATTAATTCTTTATACTTAAAGTGATTAGGTACTGGAATACTTTATCATAGATGTCAATTTCCATCAACTCTGGTCAATTGCTTACGCAGTAGAATCCCCTTGCTTTTGAAAATTCTTTAATGCTATGAAAATATTTAAAAACTGATACTGACAAGTTTTTCTTTCTGTATCATATGATTTTACAAAAGGATTTTTTTTATTATTTGCTGACAAAAATTATAAAGGTTTATTTTCTTTAACATAAGCAGTTTTGTGAAATTGGTAAGCAAGGCTATCTTGTAAACGTTTACTTTTCGATCTTTAAATGTATTTTTTTAAAGCAATCAATGAAGAATCATGCATTGCAAAAAAAAAACACAAATAATTTAATGCTGTGAAGTATATTTATTAAAGCCAATGCTACTCAACTTAAAAGAATTACAGCCGATATTCTCATGTGGTTACAACAGAGTTGTTAATGGTAATAAAAAAACTGTAAAAATTATATAAAACTCATGGAAGTTGGCATCTAAGCATAATTCCAAAAATACACTTTGGTGAATATACATTATCACTAATTATGTTCAAAAACAGTCTGAGGGTAAACTAAAAATGGAAATTGGAATGGCAAAAGGTTATAAAAAATGCAAATTTGATTATTATCACTTCAACTTAGTTGATAACTATGACGCTTTTTAACAAAAAATTTTAACTAACAGTATTTTTTGGAATGGAGGCTGCAATTGAAGTTAATTTTCAATCATATCAAAATTAGACTTCAGTAAATTCTGTTGCTTTTAAGTACGTTTCTTAAGTTGTTTTTAAGACTTTTTATTTGAAATGCTTCAATTAATATCACATAATTGCTAAAAGTATAATGTTGAATAATGTGAACTACTGATAAGGTTAAACTAATGTTTTCTGATTCAATACTTAAAGAATAACTAGATTAAAATTATTTCTTTAATACTGGCAATTATTTGTGAAGTAACATTAAGCATAATAGATTGAAACAAATGCATTATCTTTAAAATGCTATCATATCAGCAATTTGGTATTTAAAATTGCTTACAAAATTTGATATAATTCTGATATTCTCTCAGGAAAACAAAAATGCAATTGGTATTTTCAAATTACCTTAGATATTCAGATTAATATAAGGTTTTAAAGTTTATGCAATTTGGATACTATTTTGTCTTGCAGCATTACCCATTTCACTAAGCACTGTCTTCAACTTCACATATTATAGCTACAAAAATCCAACAAAAGGCCTATAAATTGAACATCAATATCAGGTATTATCCTGTATTTCGCTTGCTTTTATACACTCTAATATGAGCATTTACTCTATTTCTGGAAACATGAATTGTGAAAATTTATCATTAACAAATAATAGGATAATTTTCTTTTGGCTAATTTACCAATCTGACTTTGTAATGGAAGAAAATAACTAAACATACCAAGTTAATTGCTAAATTGCATCAGAAACTAAAAGCTAAATTGTTTCAGCAAAGCAGTCACAGGGAGTTGCAGAATGGTTGGCTTTAAAATTACTAAAGCTTACTGCTCAGTCTGTCTTTTTTCAGTTCTTTTTTTGAAACAAATAGTGGTTTTTACTCTAAGATCAACCTTCTTTGTATTATCAGAAAAATGTTTTACCTTGCACACTCTGAGAGGAAAATTATCACAAAGTTGTACATCATACACAACTCATTTGTTACTACACAACAAACAGGAACCATTATCTAACAGCTGTGCATATTGCAAAATATTATTAGTTTGTAAAATTCTGTCTATATTTGCATCTCATTCTAAAAATTGCAGTGATACAAGAGTCACTTAATGCTGTCAAATTTCATATATTAAATGTTTAAAAAAGTGGTCTTAAATTTACAAATATTGCAAATAATTAACAATAGTAAAATTAATGCAATAATAACAACAATAACACTGTTTTCACACTGTGCATTACACATTAAAAATGGTTAAGATCTGTAACTAACACAACCCAATTATCAAGGGCATGATTCAACTATTTATATGATCCTCAACATGCCTGAAGGTGAAGACCAAGAAATCTTCAAACAAACAAGTATCATCCGACTGACTGAAAGCAGCTTGTTGCCATGACATCTGGGTGCATCGGCAGCTGTAAAGTCCTAACTTTAATGAGAACAAAGAACAGAATGAAGTATTACTATTTTTGAGTTTACTGTCCTCAAAAACCTTACTGGAAATATTAAAGGGTAGATTAGGTAGCTTATGTCATATTTTCAGGAGAAGTATGAAAGTTGAAAACAGCCAAAATTAAACATGCTCACAATATGCATGTTGGTTTCTGTTATGATTCAGGAATCATCATATTGAAAAGGAGTAACTACCATTGCATGATTATTCATCTCTAAATGAGAATGCAGCATACTGATTGCATCTATCACTTTCCTGCAGTAATATCCTGAGAAATCAGTTCAAAAATGTGCTGCAGATCAGTTACTGCATCATCTTCTTTCTGCCACCCTTTAAACTGCTGCTTTAAGGCTGCTTCAATAAAACAATACCCTAAAAAGTTTGTATCTAAAAGAAATAAAAATACATAAATCACTAACTGTAGCTGAAAACTTTTCTGCAGTGGTTTTCTGCTTGGTCATTCAAAATTAGGGTAATAAAAGCAAAATATGATCATTTCTGTACTGGAAACGTCAATTAAAAAAATACTAGAAACTGATAGATATATACAAATTACTGATAGTTCTAAAAATGAGATTCTTTGCAATAAGAACCAATTTCCCAAATTGTCACAAACTAATTTTCTGCTAATGTGTGACACTAGAATACTCAAGCTAGAGTACAATTGTAAGAATGCTTTTTTCCCCCACAGATCTTTTTTTTTTCATCCTAGGTTAGAGATTTAAATTATTGATCAGTGTTCTTTTGTATCAAGCCTTTGGTGGCCAGACTCACTAACTGCCAGTTCAAGTGGCAGATGCTCTCACTACTTCAGAGTCCAAATTAGGATGGCCAAATGATATATACAGAGTGTTAATGGTTCTGAATTCAGACCATCAAGGCCTACACTGTATTCAGCCTACTTCCTGAACCACCACCTACACTATAGTTCCTGTTGTACAATTTTGTACAGAAACTGGTGGTGCACACTAGGTATGTCAACATTCTGACTTGTCTTCCACCACCAACTGCTGAGTGTCCTTGTCTGTGTCCACAGTGGTTGGGTCTAAAGACGTCTGTCGTATTTGCATCATTGCAGGTGACTTCAACTTATTATCTACTTTCACATCAGCAGGCACTTCATATAGACCTGCTTCTTTATCATCCCTGGTGCCAATCACATCATACATTGGGTTGCTGAAGTCAGTTGGTTTCTCCACATCACCCAAATTGAAATGTGCATCCAAGGGCTCCTGAAATAATAAATGGGATTATAGAAAAAGTCATGCATTTACTTCATTGAACATTTTAGGGGTAAACTTCCTTTGGACAAAGCCACAGGATATCTGAAACTCAGTAGAACAGTTCCCCACTATGGGGGAGAAAGGGTCAAAGTCACAAAGACTGACCTTGACCCTTGAGGGTCAAAGAAATAACCGCTAATTATATGAATATGCACATTAATTAAAGCTTTTTATTGAATTTTGTCTTAAATAGTTCAGATTACAGATAAGCTGACATTTGATTTTGGGAAAAAACAAATTTGGCTAATTTTACTCCTGATTTTACTCTTAATTTTACTCCTGAAGCCTTTGTAGATGGAACTATAAAACTTTAGTGGCTACAACAGATTAATATATTCTAGTGTATTAAAACATTCCATAATCTTAACATGATATTGTAAATAATAATGCACAAACCCCTTTCAACCTAGTTTGGGCAGCTGTAAACAAAAGAATTTGACATTTATATTTCTGAGATTAGAGGCAGTACTCAGACTTATATCAGGTTACATTTCTAGAAAAAGTGCTGTATGTTGAAATACCATAGAAACAATAATAAAATAGTCCTAGAGTAGTGTTCTTGGTATTCATTCGTAAGGAAATTTCGAGGACATTAACCCTGTCTTTGAATGAAGTGGATATCTCGAATACTGATGGAGGAAAACTGGAAAAACCCCAACTCTAGAGGTAAAAAATTGAAAGATAAATTTTTTTCCAAATTGTCCTAGAGCAGTGTTCTTGGTATTCATTCGAAAGAAAATTTCGAGGACATTAACTGTCTTTGAATGAAGTGGATATCTCGAATAGTTATGGAGAAAAACAGTAAAAACCCCAACTATAGTTGTAAAAATTGAAAGATTTTTTTTTTCCAAATTGTCCTAGAGCAGTGTTCTTGGTATTCATTCGAAAGGAAATTTCGAGGACATTAACCCTGTCTTTGAATGAAGTTGATATCTCGAAGAGTTATGGAGAAAAACTGTAAAAACCCCAACTATAGCGGTAAAAGTTGAAAGATGAATTTTTTTTCTCCAAATTGTCCTAGAGCAGTGTTCTTGGTATTCATTCGAAAGGAAATTTCCAGGACATTTACCCTGTCTTTGAATGAAGTTGATATCTCGAATAGTTATGGAGAAAAACATTAAAACCCCAACTATAGTGGTAAAAATTGAAAGATTTTTTTTCCAAATTGTCCTAGAGCAGTGTTCTTGGTATTCATTCGAAAGGAAATTTCGAGGACATTAACCCTGTCTTTGAATGAAGTGGATATCTCGAATAGTTATGGAGAAAAACTGGAAAACCCCAACTATAGCGGTAAAAATTGAAATATTAATTTTTTCCAAATTGTCTTAGTGTTCTTGGTATTTATTCAGAAGGAAATTTCAAGGACATTCACGCTGTCTTTGAATCAAGTTGACATCTGGAATAGTTATGGAGAAAAACACGAAAATCCCCAACTATAATGGTAAAAATTGAAAGATATTTTTTTTTTCCAAATTGTTCTAGAGCAGTGTTCTTGGTATTCATTCGAAAGGAACTTTGGAGGTCATTAACCCTGTCTTTGAATGAAGTTGATATCTCGAAGAGTTATGGAGAAAAACTGGAAAACCCACAACTAAAGTGGTAAAAGTTGAAAGATGAATTTTTTTTTCTTCAAATTGTCCTAGAGCAGTGTTCTTGGTATTCATTCGAAAGGAAATTTCCAGGACATTTGCATTGTCTTTGAATGAAGTTGATATCTCGTATAGTTATGGAGAAAAACAGTAAAAACCCCAACTATAGTGGTAAAAATTGAACGGTAAATGTTTTTCCAAATTTTTCTAGAGCAGTGTTCTTGGTATTCATTCGAAAGGAACTTTCGAGGATATTAACCCTGTCTTTGAATGAAGTGGATATCTCGAATACTTATGGAGAAAAACAGGAAAAATCCCAACTATAGAGGTAAAAAAATTGAAATTTTTTTCCAAATTGTCCTAGAGCAGTGTTCTTGGTATTTCATTCGAAAGGAAATTTCGAGGACATTAACCCTGTCTTTGAATGAAGTGGATATCTCGAATACTTATGGAGAAAAACAGGAAAAATCCCAACTATAGAGGTAAAAAAATTGAAATTTTTTTCCAAATTGTCCTAGAGCAGTGTTCTTGGTATTTGATTCGAAAGGAAATTTCGAGGACATTAACCCTGTCTTTGAATGAAGTGGATATCTCGAATAGTTATGGAGAAAAACAGTAAAAACCCCAACTATAGTGGTAAAAATTGAAAGGTAAATGTTTTTCCAAATTGTCCTAGAGCAGTGTTCTTGGTATTCATTCGAAAGGAACTTTTGAGGATATTAACCCTGTCTTTGAATGAAGTGGATATCTCGAATACTTATGGAGAAAAACAGGAAAAATCCCAACTATAGAGGTAAAAAAATTGAAATTTTTTTCCAAATTGTCCTAGAGCAGTGTTCTTGGTATTTGATTCGAAAGGAAATTTCGAGGACATTAACTCTGTCTTTGAATGAAGTGGATATCTCGAATAGTTATGGAGAAAAACAGTAAAAACCTCAACTATAGTGGTAAAAATTGAGAGATATATTTTATTCCAAATTGTCCTAGAGGCAGTGTTTTTGGTATTCATTCGAAAGCAAATTTCGAGGACATAAACCCTGTCTTTGAATGAAGTGGATATCTCGAATAGTTATGGAGAAAAACAGTAAAAACCCCAACTATAGTGGTAAAAATTGAAAGATATTTTTTTTCAAAATTGTCCTAGAGCAGTGTTTTTGGTATTCATTTGAAAGGAAATTTCGAGGACATTAACCGTCTTTGAATGAAGTGGATATCTCGAATAGTTATGGAGAAAAACAGGAAAAAACCCAAATATAGTGGTAAAAATTGAAAGATTTTTTTTTCCAAATTGTCCTAGAGCAGTGTTCTTGGTATTCATTCGAAAGGAAATTTCGAGGACATTAACCCTGTCTTTGAATGAAGTGGATATCACGAATAGTTATGGAGAAAAACTGTAAAAACCCCAACTATAGCGGTAAAAATTGAAATATTAATTTTTTCCAAATTGTCTTAGTGTTCTTGGTATTTATTCAGAAGGAAATTTCAAGGACATTCACCGTCTTTGAATCAAGTTGACATCTGGAATAGTTATGGAGAAAAACACGAAAAACCCCAACTATAGTGGTAAAAATTGAAAGATAATTTTTTTTTTCCAAATTGTCCTAGAGCAGTGTTCTTGGTATTCATTGGAAAGAAAATTTCGAGGACATTAACTGTCTTTGAATGAAGTGGATATCTCGAATAGTTATGGAGAAAAACAGTAAAAACCCCAACTATAGTGGTAAAAATTGAAAGATATTTTTTTTTCAAAATTGTCCTAGAGCAGTGTTCTTGGTATTCATTCGTAAGGAAATTTCGAGGACATTAACCCTGTCTTTGAATGAAGTGGATATCTCAAATAGTTATGGAGAAAAACAGTAAAAACCCCAACTATAGTGGTAAAAATTGAAAGATATTTTTTTTTCAAAATTGTCCTAGAGCAGTGTTCTTGGTATTCATTCGTAAGGAAATTTCGAGGACATTAACCCTGTCTTTGAATGAAGTGGATATCTCGAATAGTTATGGAGAAAAACAGTAAAAACCCCAACTATAGTGGTAAAAATTGAAAGATTTTTTTTTCCAAATTTTTCTAGAGCAGTGTTCTTGGTATTCATTCGAAAGGAACTTTCGAGGATATTAACCCTGTCTTTGAATGAAGTGGATATCTCGAATACTTATGGAGAAAAACAGGAAAAATCCCAACTATAGAGGTAAAAAAATTGAAATTTTTTTCCAAATTGTCCTAGAGCAGTGTTCTTGGTATTTGATTCGAAAGGAAATTTCGAGGACATTAACCCTGTCTTTGAATGAAGTGGATATCTCGAATAGTTATGGAGAAAAACAGTAAAAACCCCAACTATAGTGGTAAAAATTGAAAGGTAAATGTTTTTCCAAATTGTCCTAGAGCAGTGTTCTTGGTATTCATTCGAAAGGAACTTTTGAGGATATTAACCCTGTCTTTGAATGAAGTGGATATCTCGAATACTTATGGAGAAAAACAGGAAAAATCCCAACTATAGAGGTAAAAAAATTGAAATTTTTTTCCAAATTGTCCTAGAGCAGTGTTCTTGGTATTTGATTCGAAAGGAAATTTCGAGGACATTAACCCTGTCTTTGAATGAAGTGGATATCTCGAATAGTTATGGAGAAGAACAGGAAAAACCCCAACTATAATGGTAAAAATTGAAAGATAAATTTTTTTCCAAATTGTTCTAGAGCAGTGTTCTTCGTATTCATTCGAAAGGAAATTTCGAGGACATTAACCCTGTCTTTGAATGAAGTGGATATCTCAAATAGTTATGGAGAAAAACAGGAAAAACCCCAACTATAATGGTAAAAATTGAAAGATAAATTTTTTTCCAAATTGTTCTAGAGCAGTGTTCTTCGTATTCATTCGAAAGGAAATTTCGAGGACATTAACCCTGTCTTTGAATGAAGTGGATATCTCAAATAGTTATGGAGAAAAACAGTAAAAACCCCAACTATAGTGGTAAAAATTGAAAGATATTTTTTTTTCAAAATTGTCCTAGAGCAGTGTTCTTGGTATTCATTCGTAAGGAAATTTCGAGGACATTAACCCTGTCTTTGAATGAAGTGGATATCTCGAATAGTTATGGAGAAAAACAGTAAAAACCCCAACTATAGTGGTAAAAATTGAAAGATTTTTTTTTTCCAAATTGTCCTAGAGCAGTGTTCTTGGTATTCATTCGAAAGAAAATTTCGAGGACATTAACTGTCTTTGAATGAAGTGGATATCTCGAATAGTTATGGAGAAAAACAGTAAAAACCCCAACTATAGTGGTAAAAATTGAAAGATTTTTTTTTCCAAATTGTCCTAGAGCAGTGTTCTTGGTATTCATTCGAAAGGAAATTTCGAGGACATTAACCCTGTCTTTGAATGAAGTTGATATCTCGAAGAGTTATGGAGAAAAACTGTAAAAACACCAACTATAGCGGTAAAAGTTGAAAGATGATTTTTTTTTTCTCCAAATTGTCCTAGAGCAGTGTTCTTGGTATTCATTCGAAAGGAAATTTCCAGGACATTTACCCTGTCTTTGAATGAAGTTGATATCTCGAATAGTTATGGAGAAAAACAGTAAAACCCCAACTATAGTGGTAAAAATTGAAAGATTTTTTTTTTCCAAATTGTCCTAGAGCAGTGTTCTTGGTATTCATTCGAAAGGAAATTTCGAGGACATTAACCCTGTCTTTGAATGAAGTGGATATCTCGAATAGTTATGGAGAAAAACTGGAAAAACCCCAACTATAGCGGTAAAAATTGAAATATTAATTTTTTCCAAATTGTCTTAGTGTTCTTGGTATTTATTCAGAAGGAAATTTCAAGGACATTCACGCTGTCTTTGAATCAAGTTGACATCTGGAATAGTTATGGAGAAAAACACGAAAAACCCCAACTATAATGGTAAAAATTGAAAGATATTTTTTTTTTCCAAATTGTTCTAGAGCAGTGTTCTTGGTATTCATTCGAAAGGAACTTTCGAGGACATTAACCCTGTCTTTGAATGAAGTTGATATCTCGAAGAGTTATGGAGAAAAACTGGAAACCCCCCAACTATAGTGGTAAAAGTTGAAAGATGAATTTTTTTTTTTCTCCAAATTGTCCTAGAGCAGTGTTTTTGGTATTCATTCGAAAGGAAATTTCCAGGACATTTACATTGTCTTTGAATGAAGTTGATATCTCGAATAGTTATGGAGAAAAACAGTAAAAACCCCAACTATAGTGGTAAAAATTGAACGGTAAATGTTTTTCCAAATTGTTCTAGAGCAGTGTTCTTGGTATTCATTCGAAAGGAACTTTCGAGGATATTAACCCTGTCTTTGAATGAAGTGGATATCTCGAATACTTATGGAGAAAAACAGGAAAAATCCCAACTATAGAGGTAAAAAAATTGAAATTTTTTTCCAAATTGTCCTAGAGCAGTGTTCTTGGTATTTCATTCGAAAGGAAATTTCGAGGACATTAACCCTGACTTTGAATGAAGTGGATATCTCGAATAGTTATGGAGAAAAACAGTAAAAACCCCAACTATAGTGGTAAAAATTGAAAGATATTTTTTTTTTCCAAATTGTCCTAGAGCAGTGTTCTTGGTATTCATTTGAAAGGAAATTTCGAGTAAATTGAAAGATATATTTTTTTCCATATTGTCCTAGAGCAGTGTTTTTGGTATTCATTCGAAAGCAAATTTCGAGGACATTAACCCTGTCTTTGAATGAAGTGGATATCTCGAATAGTTGTGGAGAAAAACAGGAAAAAACCCAAATATAGTGGTAAAAATTGAAAGATAATTTGTTTTTCCAAATTGTCCTAGAGCAGTGTTCTTGGTATTCATTCGTAAGGAAATTTCGAGGACATTAACCCTGTCTTTGAATGAAGTGGATATCTCGAATAGTTATGGAGAAAAACTGTAAAAACCCCAACTATAGCGGTAAAAATTGAAATATTAATTTTTTCCAAATTGTCTTAGTGTTCTTGGTATTTATTCAGAAGGAAATTTCAAGGACATTCACCGTCTTTGAATCAAGTTGACATCTGGAATAGTTATGGAGAAAAACACGAAAAACCCCAACTATAATGGTAAAAATTGAAAGATAATTTTTTTTTTTCCAAATTGTTCTAGAGCAGTGTTCTTGGTATTCATTCGAAAGGAACTTTCGAGGACATTAACTCTGTCTTTGAATGAAGTCGATATCTCGAAGAGTTATGGAGAAAAACTGGAAAACCCCCAACTATAGTGGTAAAAGTTGAAATATGAATTTTTTTTTTCTCCAAATTGTCCTAGAGCAGTGTTCTTGGTATTCATTCGAAAGGAAATTTCAAGGACATTCACCGTCTTTGAATCAAGTTGACATCTGGAATAGTTATGGAGAAAAACAGTAAAAACCCCAACTATAGTGGTAAAAATTGAAAGGTAAATGTTTTTCCAAATTGTCCTAGAGCAGTGTTCTTGGTATTCATTCGAAAGGAACTTTCGAGGACATTAACCCTGTCTTTGAATGAAGTGGATATCTCGAATACTTATGGAGAAAAACAGGAAAAATCCCAACTATAGAGGTAAAAAAATTGAAATTTTTTTCCAAATTGTCCTAGAGCAGTGTTCTTGGTATTTCATTCGAAAGGAAATTTCGAGGACATTAACCCTGTCTTTGAATGAAGTGGATATCTCGAATAGTTATGGAGAAAAACAGTAAAAACCGCAACTATAGCGGTAAAAATTGAAATATTAATTTTTTCCAAATTGTCTTAGTGTCCTTGGTATTCATTCGAAAGGAAATTTCAAGGACATTAACCCTATCTTTTAATTAAGTTGACATCTCGAATAGTTATGGAGAAAAACCCCAACTATAGTGGTAAAAATTGAAAGATGATTTTTTTTTTTTCCAAATTGTCCTAGAGCAGTGTTCTTGGTATTCATTCGAAAGGAACTTTCGAGGACATTAACCCTGTCTTTGAATGAAGTTGATATCTCGAATTGTTATGGAGAAAAACAGGAAAAACCCCAACTATAGCGGTAAAAATTGAAATATTAATTTTTTCCAAATTGTCTTAGTGTTCTTGGTATTCATTCGAAAGGAAATTTCAAGGACATTCACCCTGTCTTTGAATCAAGGTGACATCTCGAATAGTTATGGAGAAAAACCCCAACTATAGTGGTGAAAATTGAAAGTTTTTTTTTTTCCAAATTGTTCTAGAGCAGTGTTCTTCGCATTCATTCGAAAGGAAATTTGGAGGACATTAACCCTGTCTTTGAATGAAATTGATATCTCGAATAGTTATGGAGAAAAACCCCAACTATATTGGTGAAAATTGAAAGATTTTTTTTTCCAAATTGTTCTAGAGCAGTGTTCTTCGTATTCATTCGAAAGGAAATTTGGAGGACATTAACCCTGTCTTTGAATGAAATTGATATCTCGAATACTTATGGAGAAGAACAGGAAAAACCCCAACTATAATGGTAAAAATTGAAAGATAAATTTTTTTTCAAATTGTCCTAGAGCAGTGTTCTTGGTATTCATTCGAAAGGAAATTTCGAGGACATTAATTCTGTCTTTGAATGAAGTTGATATCTCGAATACTTATGGAGAAAAACCCAACTATAGAGGAAAAAAAATTGAAAGATAATTTTTTTTTCAAATTGTCCTAGAACAGTGTTCTTGGTATTCATTCGAAAGGAAATTTCGAGGACATTCACCCTGTCTTTGAATGAAGTTGATATCTCGAATAGTTATGGAGAAAAGCATTAAAAACCCCAACTGTAGTGGTAAAAATTGAAAGTTTTTTTTTTTCTAAATTGTCCTAATGTTCTTGGTATTCATTCGAAAGGAAATTTCAAGGACATTAACCCTGTCTTTGAATGAAGTTGATATATCGAATAGTTGAGGAGAAAAATTCCAACTGTAGCGGTAAAAAATTGAAAGAATTTTTTTCCAAATTGTCCTAGAGCAGTGTTCTTGGTATTCATTTGAAAGAGAATTTCAAGGACATTAACCCTGTCTTTGAATGAAGTTGATATCTCGAATAGTTGTGGAGAAAAACCCCAGATGTTGTGGTAAAAATTGAAAGATAAATTTTTTTTTCCCCCAAATTGTCCTAGTGTTCTTGGTATTCATTCGAAAGAGATTTTCAAGGACCTGTCTTTGAATGAAGTTGATATGTCGAATAGTTATGGAGAAAAACAGGAAGCCTCCCGTCAAGGCCATCCAGCGTGCTCTTTACGTGCACAGGGTATGCCTCTCCCACACATGGGGCCATGGCTTAACGTCCCATCCGAAGGACGGCGGCCTTTTCAAGCCCATCAGTGTCCCCTACTGACTGTGGGCAGGGCGGGGATAAATCTCAACGCTGACCCAGCTGGTACTCGAACCTGGAAACTACAGATTACGAGCCTGGCGCACTACCAACTGAGCCACCGCCCCCCCCCCCCCCCAATTGACCTAAATTACCCCCTTTGGTGTCATTTGAAAGCCGCCTGCAGTTCAAGAGAAAAAGCTAAAAAAGTCAACATGTGAAGTCAGTCCCTAATTGACCTAGAGAACCCCTTTTTGGTGTCATTTGGAAGTCGCCTTAAAAGCAGAGTAACACGACCTTCACAAGTTCATCCCACCTTTAGTTCAAGAGTTGGATTGGGTTGTTTTACCTCTGAGCGACATTTTTTTGCACACAATGGGCTAAATGGCCAGGTCACAAGGACCCCGAAGGCTCAGAGAAGGTTGGGGGAGGGCACCCACTGGAACAGCTGTTGGCAGACAGATGGAAGCCTCCCGTGAAGGCCATCCAGCATGTTCTTTAACGTGCGCAGGGTATGGCTCTCCCACACACAGGGCCACGGCTTAACGTCCCATCTGACGGATGGCGGCCTTTCCAAGCCCATCGGTGTCCCCTACTGACCGTGGGCAGGGCGGTGAATTTTGCGGAGATAAATCTCAACGCTGACCCAACTAGGACTCGAACCTGGGAACTGCAGATTACGAGCCTGGCGCGCTACCGACTGAGCCACCCCCGCCCTAGTTCAAGAGAAAAAGCTAAAAAAGTCAACATGTGAAGTCGGTCCCTAATTGACCTAGAGAACCCCTTTTGATGTCATTTGAAAGTCGCCTTAAAGCACAGTAACACGACCTTCACAACAAATTCATCCCACCTTTAATTCAAGAGAAAAAGCTAAAAAAGTCAACATGTGAAGTCAGCCCCTAATTGACCCTCTTTGGTGTCATTTGAAAGCCGCCTTAAAGCAAAGTAACACGACCTTCACAAAAAGTTCATCCCACCTGTAGTTCAAGAGAAAAAGCTAAAAAAGTCAACATGTGAAGTCGGTCCCTAATTGACCTAGATGACCCCCTTGGTGTCATTTGAAAGCCGCCTTAAAACAGAGTAACACGACTTTTAGTTCGAGAGAAAAAGCAAAAAAAGTGGAACAAAATTCTACATGTGAAGTCGGTCCCTAATTGACCTAGAGGACTGGGTTTACTGTTCCATAAACCATTAGTCTTGAAATCCTATTGTTTTTGGAAATGAAAGTCTTTCATATTATAGTACAGTTCCTAATTTCAATGTTTTCAATTCTCTGTGCATAATTTTCGCTGAAATGGATTTTGAAATACCGTTAATGGTCATCTTTCTCAGCTGATGAACTATAATAGCATCTCTATTTTGCCATACAGTTTTCCAAAAAATGCCTGCTCCTTCTGTTGGAATTTTTTTCCTCCTGCATTTTCCATTATTTGTCAGATGGTTTTTATTGGACTTCGCACTAATATAGAATACTAACTTCCGTAAGAAATTTCACATACACTGGCATCATCCATGTTACTTTGTGCAGGATGCAGTGCTCTTAATAATTTAGCCAGGTGGTGTATATGAATCACAGTCATTCTTTCCGACAGTCAGTCGGGAATTCGCAATTCATGGAAAAATTCATGATTGGTAACATAAAAAATTAGAATTACCACACCAAATAAAAAATATTCACAACATATAAATATATAAAATATATTCTTTAATGCACATTTTTTCCACAAGTTTACATTATTACAAACTATTTTGACTTGAAAAAATATTTCCAGAAACCTTGTCTAGTTAAAATACCCACCAGTAAAACGTACCATTTGCATTAAAAATGAATGCATCGTTACTTTGATTTGGAATGTTGGATCTGCATGCAAAAAGCCCTGCCCAGCAGAGTCCCAGCCCAGCTGCTTAACAGCACAACCATCACAAATGGGGCATCACATGAGGGTGGGATTAGTGGGGGGGAGCCACTGGGCAGCTCACAACACATATGGACGGCTTCATCTGGTATGGAGTTCACACAAAATAGAGTGGAAAATTCATTTCACTCCTTCAATGCTGAGATCACTCTATAATAACTTGTCACAAAACCAGTGACCTGATTCAGTTCTAAAACAATTGTGCTGTTATTTAGTAAGGCATTTTATGATTAATTCTTTATACTTAAAGTGATTAGGTACTGGAATACTTTATCATAGATGTCAATTTCCATCAACTCTGGTCAATTGCTTACGCAGTAGAATCCCCTTGCTTTTGAAAATTCTTTAATGCTATGAAAATATTTAAAAACTGATACTGACAAGTTTTTCTTTCTGTATCATATGATTTTACAAAAGGATTTTTTTTATTATTTGCTGACAAAAATTATAAAGGTTTATTTTCTTTAACATAAGCAGTTTTGTGAAATTGGTAAGCAAGGCTATCTTGTAAACGTTTACTTTTCGATCTTTAAATGTATTTTTTTAAAGCAATCAATGAAGAATCATGCATTGCAAAAAAAAAACACAAATAATTTAATGCTGTGAAGTATATTTATTAAAGCCAATGCTACTCAACTTAAAAGAATTACAGCCGATATTCTCATGTGGTTACAACAGAGTTGTTAATGGTAATAAAAAAACTGTAAAAATTATATAAAACTCATGGAAGTTGGCATCTAAGCATAATTCCAAAAATACACTTTGGTGAATATACATTATCACTAATTATGTTCAAAAACAGTCTGAGGGTAAACTAAAAATGGAAATTGGAATGGCAAAAGGTTATAAAAAATGCAAATTTGATTATTATCACTTCAACTTAGTTGATAACTATGACGCTTTTTAACAAAAAATTTTAACTAACAGTATTTTTTGGAATGGAGGCTGCAATTGAAGTTAATTTTCAATCATATCAAAATTAGACTTCAGTAAATTCTGTTGCTTTTAAGTACGTTTCTTAAGTTGTTTTTAAGACTTTTTATTTGAAATGCTTCAATTAATATCACATAATTGCTAAAAGTATAATGTTGAATAATGTGAACTACTGATAAGGTTAAACTAATGTTTTCTGATTCAATACTTAAAGAATAACTAGATTAAAATTATTTCTTTAATACTGGCAATTATTTGTGAAGTAACATTAAGCATAATAGATTGAAACAAATGCATTATCTTTAAAATGCTATCATATCAGCAATTTGGTATTTAAAATTGCTTACAAAATTTGATATAATTCTGATATTCTCTCAGGAAAACAAAAATGCAATTGGTATTTTCAAATTACCTTAGATATTCAGATTAATATAAGGTTTTAAAGTTTATGCAATTTGGATACTATTTTGTCTTGCAGCATTACCCATTTCACTAAGCACTGTCTTCAACTTCACATATTATAGCTACAAAAATCCAACAAAAGGCCTATAAATTGAACATCAATATCAGGTATTATCCTGTATTTCGCTTGCTTTTATACACTCTAATATGAGCATTTACTCTATTTCTGGAAACATGAATTGTGAAAATTTATCATTAACAAATAATAGGATAATTTTCTTTTGGCTAATTTACCAATCTGACTTTGTAATGGAAGAAAATAACTAAACATACCAAGTTAATTGCTAAATTGCATCAGAAACTAAAAGCTAAATTGTTTCAGCAAAGCAGTCACAGGGAGTTGCAGAATGGTTGGCTTTAAAATTACTAAAGCTTACTGCTCAGTCTGTCTTTTTTCAGTTCTTTTTTTGAAACAAATAGTGGTTTTTACTCTAAGATCAACCTTCTTTGTATTATCAGAAAAATGTTTTACCTTGCACACTCTGAGAGGAAAATTATCACAAAGTTGTACATCATACACAACTCATTTGTTACTACACAACAAACAGGAACCATTATCTAACAGCTGTGCATATTGCAAAATATTATTAGTTTGTAAAATTCTGTCTATATTTGCATCTCATTCTAAAAATTGCAGTGATACAAGAGTCACTTAATGCTGTCAAATTTCATATATTAAATGTTTAAAAAAGTGGTCTTAAATTTACAAATATTGCAAATAATTAACAATAGTAAAATTAATGCAATAATAACAACAATAACACTGTTTTCACACTGTGCATTACACATTAAAAATGGTTAAGATCTGTAACTAACACAACCCAATTATCAAGGGCATGATTCAACTATTTATATGATCCTCAACATGCCTGAAGGTGAAGACCAAGAAATCTTCAAACAAACAAGTATCATCCGACTGACTGAAAGCAGCTTGTTGCCATGACATCTGGGTGCATCGGCAGCTGTAAAGTCCTAACTTTAATGAGAACAAAGAACAGAATGAAGTATTACTATTTTTGAGTTTACTGTCCTCAAAAACCTTACTGGAAATATTAAAGGGTAGATTAGGTAGCTTATGTCATATTTTCAGGAGAAGTATGAAAGTTGAAAACAGCCAAAATTAAACATGCTCACAATATGCATGTTGGTTTCTGTTATGATTCAGGAATCATCATATTGAAAAGGAGTAACTACCATTGCATGATTATTCATCTCTAAATGAGAATGCAGCATACTGATTGCATCTATCACTTTCCTGCAGTAATATCCTGAGAAATCAGTTCAAAAATGTGCTGCAGATCAGTTACTGCATCATCTTCTTTCTGCCACCCTTTAAACTGCTGCTTTAAGGCTGCTTCAATAAAACAATACCCTAAAAAGTTTGTATCTAAAAGAAATAAAAATACATAAATCACTAACTGTAGCTGAAAACTTTTCTGCAGTGGTTTTCTGCTTGGTCATTCAAAATTAGGGTAATAAAAGCAAAATATGATCATTTCTGTACTGGAAACGTCAATTAAAAAAATACTAGAAACTGATAGATATATACAAATTACTGATAGTTCTAAAAATGAGATTCTTTGCAATAAGAACCAATTTCCCAAATTGTCACAAACTAATTTTCTGCTAATGTGTGACACTAGAATACTCAAGCTAGAGTACAATTGTAAGAATGCTTTTTTCCCCCACAGATCTTTTTTTTTTCATCCTAGGTTAGAGATTTAAATTATTGATCAGTGTTCTTTTGTATCAAGCCTTTGGTGGCCAGACTCACTAACTGCCAGTTCAAGTGGCAGATGCTCTCACTACTTCAGAGTCCAAATTAGGATGGCCAAATGATATATACAGAGTGTTAATGGTTCTGAATTCAGACCATCAAGGCCTACACTGTATTCAGCCTACTTCCTGAACCACCACCTACACTATAGTTCCTGTTGTACAATTTTGTACAGAAACTGGTGGTGCACACTAGGTATGTCAACATTCTGACTTGTCTTCCACCACCAACTGCTGAGTGTCCTTGTCTGTGTCCACAGTGGTTGGGTCTAAAGACGTCTGTCGTATTTGCATCATTGCAGGTGACTTCAACTTATTATCTACTTTCACATCAGCAGGCACTTCATATAGACCTGCTTCTTTATCATCCCTGGTGCCAATCACATCATACATTGGGTTGCTGAAGTCAGTTGGTTTCTCCACATCACCCAAATTGAAATGTGCATCCAAGGGCTCCTGAAATAATAAATGGGATTATAGAAAAAGTCATGCATTTACTTCATTGAACATTTTAGGGGTAAACTTCCTTTGGACAAAGCCACAGGATATCTGAAACTCAGTAGAACAGTTCCCCACTATGGGGGAGAAAGGGTCAAAGTCACAAAGACTGACCTTGACCCTTGAGGGTCAAAGAAATAACCGCTAATTATATGAATATGCACATTAATTAAAGCTTTTTATTGAATTTTGTCTTAAATAGTTCAGATTACAGATAAGCTGACATTTGATTTTGGGAAAAAACAAATTTGGCTAATTTTACTCCTGATTTTACTCTTAATTTTACTCCTGAAGCCTTTGTAGATGGAACTATAAAACTTTAGTGGCTACAACAGATTAATATATTCTAGTGTATTAAAACATTCCATAATCTTAACATGATATTGTAAATAATAATGCACAAACCCCTTTCAACCTAGTTTGGGCAGCTGTAAACAAAAGAATTTGACATTTATATTTCTGAGATTAGAGGCAGTACTCAGACTTATATCAGGTTACATTTCTAGAAAAAGTGCTGTATGTTGAAATACCATAGAAACAATAGTAAAATAGTAAAATATGCTTCTGAACATGGATCAATATGCAACTTTTTTTATGAAAAATGTATTTAATCAACCACCAATCACATATAAAGTACAATAATTGTATTACAATTACTGTTTAGAAAATTCTTCATAACATTTGTTGTTTAAATGGTAAAGGGAGTATTGCTTGCACTGAAACTTTTGCCCTTGGATCCAGCATACAATGCTGTTTGATCTTGAGTCCACAAAATTCAAAGTCTTTTGATCTTAGCCACAAGTCCTGCACATTGTCTCATAATCATTGTTGATTCCATGAATTTGCAGTTTTAATTTCAAGACTGATTTTGATGTTTTCCTTTGATATCATTTGCACAGATGAATGGGCAAGGGGTCAATTGCTTTAATATCAGAGTTTGATTATTCGCTTTCACTAAGTGTTTCCACTTTTCCCTTCACTTTTTATGCAATAGCCTTTCTTCTATGTTCCTTTGTAATGTCAATTTCTGCACTGGAACGGTTACTTAAAAGTTTCAATTAAAAAAATTCTAGAAACTGATAAATATAAACAATTACTGTAATTCTAAATAGAAGATTCCCTGTAATAAGAACCAATTTTCCAAATTTCTACAACAAAACTTATTTTTCTGTTGATGTATGACACCCAAAAACTCTCACTAGAATATTAGAGAAAAATTAATGCTGTTTTCTTTGTGTTTTTTTTTAATTATTAGAGAAAATTGAATGCTGTTTTCTTTCACACATTTTTCTTTTTTTATTCTAGGTTAGAAATTTAAATTATTCATCAGTGTTCCTCTGTATCAGGCTTTTGGTGGTCAGACTCACTAGCTGCTAGCACAAATGGCAGATACTCTTGTGATATTTTAAAAGTCCCAGTGTGTAAAATCTATAAGATTGATATCACCTTAAAAACATTGATATAGATGTATTTTGTGAAAATTTCTTGTTACTAGAGATGCACTGATGAGAAACACTAAAGTCAAATACAGTTTGATTTAATGAAGTATGAAAATAGTTGTTTCTTGATCGGTGAGCTTGGTTACTTCAATAAAAGAACATAGTAGGTTCACTATTGCAAAATGATGCACAATAATAACAAAGAATAACAATGAAATACATCATATAAAAGTAGTACGATCTAGATTTCGAAACATACAATTTCTTCATCAGCAAAATGGTGGTAGTTTCCATGTTGAATTATATTGTGAGAAGGTATATTTGAAAAATTTTTTTGAAGAAATATTATTGTTGAGATGCAATATCAGATGATATATATGATGGCACTTTTTTGATGTTTATGATATTAGAAAATTGGAGTTGTTTGTTGTTGATGAGAATATTTGGATTAGGGAAATCTTTTAATAAGAGTTTCCAGGCTGTGGGTAAAATTGGTAGTTTGTCATTACAGCATACATCTTTGTTGGCATGAATTATTACTTTTTCACTGTATGAGAGTTTAAATTTAGTATTAGGATTTGAAATAATTTTGGCTTCAATGGAGATTGAAATTGCATTGTGGTTAATAATGATGCTAGATAAAGAAGTTGTCAATTTTTTTCTTGATATCATATTGATGTTCTTTAATTCTTTCTGGTAAGTTTCTTGAAGTCATAACTCAGACCTGAGTACCATACTCAACACTTTTATTAAAAAAAATTAACAAATTTTTACTGTGGCTTTTGTATTTTATTCGTATAACATTATTTAAACAGGATCCATTTGTTGGGTCATGAAGAGTATGAAGTTAATGATCACTATTAAAATTAATATTATTCTTAATTATTGTTTCAGTCAAAAATTACTCTTCTAGTTTTCATCTCTTGTCCCATATTCTAGACTGATATTGGATCAGTCTGGATTTTGTCTTTTTTTTTCTGTCATTTTTGTCATACAGGAGCAATGCATTTTAAAAGAGTGAACTTACAATTTATATTAGCTGAATGAAAAATAGAAGAATAAAGAATAGAATGGTGATATTTTTATTGACATTAAAATATATAATAAAATATATATTAATAAAATTTATCTAGCTAGGATACTGCAGTCATCACTATACATTGCAAAGTAATAAAAACTACAAATGGGTTAATGAAGCAAAATTAAAAAAAAATTCCTGTATTCAAAACCAACTTTTGCTGTATACACTTGATTAAAATACATGTAAATTCATTTCATTACAATGATCACATGAATCCTATACCTCATTGGGATTTTCTGATGGACCATTCCTAGCCATAAATGTTGGGGAAAATTCCACATTAGTGCCACTCCTGAATGATACACTTTGACTGCTACCTCCTAAACCATTACCTTGTTTCCTGTAAGTAAACAGTTTTAGAGCAAAAATTTGGATTGCAAGTTTAAAATGTATTAATGCAAAAATTTGAAGTTAGTTTTTATGATGGTACAATTATGAATCAAATAAACTGTGTGTTTCATCTTTCTCACCATAACCAGTGACTGATTAGGGCTGGGGAAAGTGGAGTAGGATGCCTAGGGCCCCATACAGATTCAAATCAAATGTTAAATGGATATTTGTAACCATTTAAATTCTCTTTATTATGGCTCAGCCATCCCCATGGCCGAGTGGTTAGCACACTTGGCTACTGATCTAAGGGAACTGGTTGAGCCCCAGGTAAGGTATGGACATTTGTGATGTTTTCCTGCTGAGGTCCTGCCATCCTCACATACCTTCTACTATGGCATATAAACTGGCAGGCTCCTGTCAGACCTCTGTGGAAAGCAGCTGCTTGAAGGGGTATTATTTATTGTGGCTTTATTGTGGCTTCTAGAAGCATAGTTCATGATTTTCAATAAGTTTTAATAAGTCATAATATCAATGAGTGGCCCAAGATGTGACTTAGATGCAAATGGGAATGGAAGGGGAAGGGGCAGAACCAAGAACTGTCCTGAGGCCAAATGTCCTTAATCTGTCTTGATATGATATGTAAAATACTTCCATTTTTTAGCATTTTATGCAAAAATATAATGGAAAATTTATATGAAAATCAATGATTAAAACATAATTATGCAAAATTATCTAAAGATTAACAATTATTTTTCTTCCTCGGCATGCATTCTGCAATTAGGTAATTTCATTGCACAATCAATAGATTTTAAATTTTTTAAATTAAAAGCCAAAATATTCACAACCTAAATTTTTCATCCATTTATTTTATGTTTTTTGAACAAAAGGCTGAGAAACCTAAGCTTTTTCTCACCTGTCACAGTTCACTCATATACATGGAAATATCATCATCATCATTCCCACTGAAACTATCAGGATCTTTAACCATTATGCCAATTAAGGCCAAAAGAATGGCATCTTCAAATAGTACTTGTTTGGCATCCAAAGAGGTGTTGCCATTTCAATATTTTTTAAAGAACAATCATTGGTGAAAAATGAGTACATCCAAAAAAATATGTATTTTATACACAATTTTGAAATTACAATAAAACTCATTTGCAAAATGTTAACTAATAAGAAACACTGATACTTTTTTTAAAGTAATGAAGCTATTCAAAAATATGCAAATATGATAAAAATCAATCTATCTACCTCTCAGATACAAACGCAAGATATCCTGGTTTTGCTGGAGAACTAATAATGTAACACCTATCTGGGAAATTGTCTGATACTCGTTGATTTAAGTAGCACATGGTTGTGTTCCAATATCTTGAACATTAAGGTACTGGTCTACCTTCATAACCTTAATTAAGAAAGTGTGAGTTGACACCCTCTTAGTTCAATATGTAGAGCAACTGGTGCCTAAGCAGGAGATCCCATGTACAATATCCAAGAGAAGTACAGATTTCCCCCACACACTTTCCTATTTCTATTAACTAATTATTTAAAATAAACTTTTCTAGATTTAGTTATATATGAACCCACTATGTGTCATTGGCAAATTATAACCTTTTTATATTTGTGTAATTAATATTCTTAGTTGAATTGTTTTTAGGTGGCAAATACAACTGTAGTACAAGTCAACAGCAGTAGTGCTTCACAGTGCTGCAAAATGAAAAAAGGTTGAAAATTGACTGCTAAAGTAGTGTTCCAATCTCAGAGGTCTGTATTCAAATTTCCTCTTTCTTTCAGTGACTACAAGATCTTTATATCACACTTATGAAGCAGAGCAGAGAGACTCTAGCTTTCCTTCTTTTGGTTCCTTGTTAACCATTCTCTCACTGTTGTAAACTTTGGAATTCTCCCGAGAGCTGAGGAGATCCTTCTCTATTCATCTCCAAGTTGGAATTGTATAGAGCAATTCCGCTCTTCACACCCTTGGTAGAGTCAACAGCATTAGCTGCGCCTACCTGCAGCATGTCTGAAACTGTATCCGATATTATGTTACTGTTTCCAATGCTGCCATTGAGCCGTTTTCTTTTAGAAACTTAATGCCATTGAATCTCTGACTATCCATCAGTTCTTTTTTAGATACCCACCAGAAGAGGAATTTTCAGTGCATGCATCTTTCCACTGAGAAGATTAGGCTCCTTTTCAAAATCTAATGCTTTTCTTTGTCTTATGGATTGATGTAGAGGGGTATCCCATACTGCCTCTACTTATTTGACCTTTCTATTCTGATTGATGCAGAGTTCAAAATTGAAGGCTAATTTCATCATGAGCTAATATTAACTTTAAATTGGAAGTTTCATCATCATCATCATCATCCTCCTCCTCAAGCAGCCATGGGCTACGGAGGTCCAACCAGACTGTGCAATTTAATTCTCCAAGCAAGTCTATCCTGAGCTACATCTACTGCATCTGGCCACTGCACACCAATTCTAACAAGGTCCTGTTTGACATTGTCTGCCCACCGCATCCTAGGTCTCCCCCTTCTTTCTGAGGCCTTTAGGCACACTGTTCATAACCCTATTCACCAATCTATAATTATTCATATGGGCAACATGGCCAAACCAACGGAGTCTCTCTCTGCACAATATGCTGCTTAAAGGAGGTTGCAAACTCCTTTGCTTAATCTCATCATTAGTTACAAAGTTGAACCACCTAATGCCCAAGATACTGCGTAAGCATCTGGAATCAAAAGCATCTAGTTTCCTGTAATCCTGTTTACAAAGTGTCCAAGTTTCACTACCATAACTAACCCTAGAAAGAACCAAACTATTATACAGTCTAATTTTAGTCTTTAGGTGTATACGCCTATTTCTCCACACTCTCCATAGATTCTTAAAAGTCCCGGCAGCAATCCCTATTCGTCTGTTAATCTCATGCCGCACATCACCATTATCTGTTACATAGCTCCCAAGATAATTAAACTGTGACACCTGCTCAAGACTGCAACCATTCAGATTAACTGAATCACAGCCTGCCTGACCAATTTTCATCACTTTAGTTTTCTCTCTGTTTATAACCAAACCTACTCTACTACCAGTCTCATCAACAGCTTGAATGAAAGAGTTCATCTCATCAACATCATTTGCCAAAAGGGCTAAATCATCAGCATAATCTAAATCAGAAATTTTCATATCTCCAGCCCATTTAAGGCCAAAATCTTTCCCTTGAAGTGAATTTCGCATAACATAATCAATAACCAAGCTAAAGAGAAAAGGAGACAAAATGTACCCTTGTCGAACACCAGAAGTAATGCTAAACCAATTGCTACAAGCCTTACCAACTCTCACACACGACTCAGTGTTATTATAGAGAGCTTTCATTATGTTAATTAACTTGTCTGGTATACCATATGATTTCACAATCAACCACAAATTATGATGATCAACAGAGTCGAAAGCCTTTTTGAAATCAACAAAGCTAGCAACCAAAGGTTTCTGAAACTCTAAACATTTCTCAAGAATCTGCCTAAGTGAAAATATTTGATCCACACATCCCCTACCACTTCTGAATCCACATTGCTCATCACGCAATTGACTGTCAACCAGATTCTTAATTCTATTAAGCACAATCATGGAAAGAACTTTACCTGGAACAGAGAGTAGGCTAATATTCCTATAGTTATCACAAGAACTGCGATCACCTTTTTTGAAAATAGGGATAACAATAGCTCTGGTAAAATCCTTAGGAACCATGCCTTTATCATAAAAGATATTCAGAATTTCAGTCATCCAAGTGGTAACCGAAACATTTCCAGCTCTAAGCATTTCTGTAGTAATTTCATCTACCCCTGGGGATTTATGAAGTTTAAGTTTAGAAACAGCCAAAATAACTTCAGATTGTGTTATAGGGCCAACATTAAAGCCACCAATGCATCTATCATCATTGCAAACAATGGGAATAGAACTAATCGCATTGTTTAGAACATCACTGAAATGCTCAGCCCACCTAGCCATGACAGAATCCTCACCTTCTATAACCTTACCTTGTTTATCCTTCAATCCCTGTATACCTGTCCGTTTTCTACCACACAAAACATTAACTATCTGGTACAGCTCTCTGCTGTTGTGCTGTCTAACTGCTTCCTCGGCTTTGTCAGCCAAACCATCAAGCCAAAGATTCTTATCAGCAGCTAACTGATCCTTTACAAGTTTATTAAGGTCTCTGTAATGCTTTCTATTAGGACTAGTAGGGTATTGATTAAGGGCATTCCTGCAGTTCTTTCTTTCCGAAATAAGCTCAAGTGCCTTATCACTCAGATAATTCTGTCTCTTCTGCTCCCTTTTTTCCTAAAAGAGTACTGTTAGTGTCCAAAAAAGCCTGTTTAAAATGATCCCATTCTTCCTCAACTTCAGTAGTAAGCATACCATGACTGTCATAATGACTAAGTAACCTATCATGGTAAGCTTTGGCTACAACTGGGTCTTTCAGAGCTTCAGTATTAAAAGCAAATTTTTTAACCCTAACACAACACTTTTTAAGTTTAAGTTGCAAGACACTTTTAACTAGGTAATGGTCAGATCCAATTTCAGCTCCCCTATATGCCCTGGTATTTCTAACAGAACTAGCCCATTTGCTGTTAATTAATATATAATCAATCATATTCCTATGCAGCCCATCAGGCGAAACCCATGTGTACTTATGTATGTCGCGGTGTTTGTAATATGTGTTAGTTATTCTGAAACCATCGAGTTTACTTACCTGTAGGAGACGTTGCCCATTGCCATTGTAGCTACCAATACCAAAAGGGCCAATCACCCCTCCCCAAAGGTCAGAGTCAGTACCAACTTTGGCATTGAAGTCACCAAGAACAAGGGTAATATCTCCTTTCTTGACAGAATTCAAAATATCCTGAAGTTGTTCATAAAACCTATCCTTCTCATCCTCATCGGCATCCTCAGTGGGGGCATAACAGCAGATAACATTCAGGTCTTTAAGGCTTGTCTGAAATTTTGCTGTAAGAAACCTTTCATTAATGCACTCATATCCTAGAAGAGCATCACTAGCGTGTCTGCTGAGAAGCAGACCCACGCCTTGGTGATGCTTATTGTCGTCCCTCCCTGAAAAGAGAAATTTAAGATTATTTTCACTATTTCAAAATTTAATATTATGTGCTTGGCTACTGGTCTAAGGGACCTCGGTTCGAGCCCCGGATAAGGCATGAGCATTTGTTCATTATGCTGTTTTTCTGCTGAGGTCCTGACATCCTCACAGACTTTCTACTATGGCATATAAACTGACAGGCACCTGTCAGACCTCTGTGGCAAGCAGCTGCTTGAGGGGGTATTTATTTATTATTTAATATTGAACGTAAATATCCAGTGTACTTAAAACTGCTAATTTTATTATGTTTAATTAACTGAAACATTTTCTTTTTCCATTCCTAAATTTGGTGAAATAAAAATTGCAACTTTTTTGGTTGAAAAACAGTGAATTTTCAGTATTAACTTTAACATAATTATTTTCAATTTAAAGATTATGGGAGCCTTTCCTTTAGTGACTAGAATCAACAGCACTACCAAGATTGGAATCACAATAGCTGCTACACCTGTAACAATAATTATACAATTTACAATACTCTTTACAATTGTATACTTTTAACAATACTCTTTACAATGGTATAATTTTTTAAAATCTTTTTTGTGGGGTAGTGCAACATTTTTGTGATATAGTAAAAAACATAACCTTTCTTGAAGAGAATAAAAAGTTTTACAGGCTACTGCAAAAAAAATTATATTAGATACTTGTTATACTGTAACTTTGGAGTAAGCATGAACAGTAAGCCAATGGTTTTAGTTGCTATGAGGAAATTACATAGAGAAACAGAGTGTTCAGCAGGCTCTGCACAACTATTTTTCACATTCACCACCCTAACAGACCACTGAGTTGGTAGCTGTGCCATCATTGCTAGGCTAACCACCTAAACTTTCCAGAGGGATGTTTAACTTCTCAAGCTACAACATGCAAACATTTATTAATATTATTTTCATATAAATTTTTTGTATTTTATGTTATAAATATATATTATTGTGCATTTTCAATTCTATTCTGTATTATTTTCTACTAATATTGAATATTGCTATTATTACTGCTTAAACGTTTAGTTGTATGATACAGAATTTGGATTTAAAGATTTAAGTAGGTAAAATTAGAATGCATTTGGGAACATCTTTCAGTTCCAGCTAGGGATCTTCATCAGTTGCTGATATCTCTGTTCTAGCACTTGTCTCTCAGAAAAATGCCCAGAAGTGCTATCAATATGTACTCAGTAGTTAGTAGGCATAAAAATACAGTGCCTGAAACAGAGAGGACAATAAGTGCTAAGGATACCTAAATGAGAATGACATTTCCCAAGAGTCCACAATAAATGTGTACACACTCATCTACAGCATTTAGAATGAATCTCATTTGATTTTTCCCATGTGATCTTTATGTAAAAAAGTTTAAAGATGTGTGGTGGAGAGATATTGATTTTTTGCAATTAATTTCAAATTTTAGAAAAGGAATTAATACTTACAAATGTCTTCTCTTCACAAAGTAAAACAAACCAAGTGCAGTGACTAGAATCAACAGCACTACCAAGATTGGAATCACAATAGCTGCTACACCTGTAACAATAATTATAACAAGGAATACTGAGCTTATAGGTTTGCAGAATTAAAAGGATATAGCAAGTTATTACATTTCTATTACTAATTAGCAAAAGAACAATTTTTTATGAATGAGAAGCAAAACAGCAATGAGAGTCATATCAGAGAAAGAGTGTGGTCTCTAAATTACAATGGGACTTCTGAAAAAGGGTAAAAAATTTCCTTTAAGGTATTGCAAGAGGATTTGCTCAATAACAGTTTGATACAATGAGATGGGGCTATTCTTCGAATTTTATTTTAGCAAAAGTATTGTGTGACTATTATATTGTTGCAATATTGCACATGTGATAACTGTAGGAGAAGCTGGAGAATAAAAAAAAAATTAATTAGCAAAAAGGGTGGTTAACTTGACAGCAGACACACCTCTTTTTTTCGTGACATTAATGGGTGTATTATGGTCTATAACTCTTCCAGTGTCCAGCCTGAAAAACAGGTTTCCATCCAGAGGCCTATTTTCTCCCTATGCTCGGCCAAAAAAAATTAACTTTAGAACTTTTTTGCCAAATAACTAATGAAAGGAATTATGGCATGTTGTATGCCAAATTAATCAGCATTTAATTCTGGATTTTCTCAAATGGAAAAAAAAAAGCGGGATGTATTTTGTAATTACTTCCAAAAATCTATCATTTTCAAAAATAGCAGTTCTTTCGTTAATTTTTAGGAGATTTTCGAAAATTTAAGGAAAAATTTGTTGATAATAGTTCAAATAAAACTTGTGAGCTTAAATCAGGAGATTGCTTCAGCAAATAGGAACATTAACAAGCAAATTGGCAATACCATTTAGTGCTTCTAAGAAATGGCAATCAGATGGCTTTATAAAATTATTTATATTGTAGTTTAATAAGCATCAAATTAAAAAGAAAAATATTATATTTGAAGCCTGAATTATACATTTTATAAGATATATATATATATAAAAATTACAACAGCAATTTTTATTTTTAAAAAATCTATTTTTTTTTTTGTTGTACTAAAAACAGATACATATGTCCTTGGCCTCTCAATTCAGATTCTCTGAACTTTATAAAATTATTATTCATATAAATTGTTAAATATAAGTATTTGACAAAAAAAGATGATATGTTTTATTTTAATAGAACTTTTTTAGAGTCATGTAGTAAAAAAATGCATCTGTCAACACAAATAAAAATTTATTTAAAAAAACTAATAGACAGAAATGATTACAATGCACATGAATAGAATGATTATATATTTCTGAATAACAAAAAAAATTTTTTGGTTTTAAGTAAATATTTTTCTCAGTTTGTAATTATTTTCTCAGTACCATACTTTGAGAAAATTCCAGGCTTTTAGCCAATTGTGCTGAGTCACATAAACATGTCAACTTTAGAATTTTTTTTTAAATAACCAATCAACAAGGTCATGTTATATACCAAATTAAACAGAATTTAATTACAAATTTTAGGAAAATAAATAATATAACAAATTTGCATCGCACAATACAATTAAGGCTTCATTTTGGAAAACCTGATGAATAAAAATAGTTAAATTATATATTTAATGAAAGGAAATTTCCTCCTGAACAATATAACATTCAACCTGAAATACGATTTTTTATTTCTTTTCATGATTCTTTTCAGTATCATATATTTTAAACATGGCCAGTGTTATACAACGTGACTTGGACTTCTCACATTCACGAGATTTTCTGAACTGGTTATAAAATAAAAAAGAACTTCCTTGGCTGCTTTTTTTGCTTAACATAATGAATTTTTTCTTTGGATGTTGAAGTTTGGCAATCTTGGCTAAGTACAGAAATGTTTGTGCACCAAAGCAAAAAAAAAAACAGCATTATATCATCTGTGTGGCATAGCCAAAGTACTAAAGGGGCCTTTAAAATAATTAAAAATAAACATAAAAAATTATATTTTTCTAGAGGGGGTGAAACTTTCTACATGAGTTTAGTAGAGGGGATGTCTTCCTGAAATTTCCCTCCCACACGATGGCTGATTTTCATAGCAAGGAAGTCTATTTTGCTTCTGTATCCAAAATATTCATTTTCAGAAAATGGTACAAGCTCAAAGTTTTTTTACTAAAAAAACAAGAAATAATAAAAGAAAAATTACATATAACCTAATGGGATGTTAAATATCTGCAACAACTTTTAAGCTGGCCTCTGATCTAGCATAACTCGGAAACATCAATAAATCAGCCGATCGGAAGATGGCTAACTAACGGAAGTAAATCTACAGAAATTAATTTGTTTCCATATCCAAGACCTCATTTATTTTTAGAAAATGATACTAGATCAAAGTTTTACTGGAAAAGTAATAAATAATAAAATAAAAATTAACACATAGCCTAATGCGATGTTAAAATATCCACAGCAACAAGTTGTAGGCCAGCCATACGATGTAACACAACTATGAAAAAAAAATCTATCTCTATCAATTGGCCAAAAGATCACCAATTTCTGAAAATAAACTAGTGAAATGAAAACTAAGGTTTAAATATAAAAAAAGTAAATACTAACTTTACAAAGGATATCCAATATGCTGGACCAAAACCGTAAACAACACTTATAGCACACGCAACAGAGAATGCATGTGTCAGCCATCTGAGTCTTGTTTGTCTCAGTGATGCATAACTAAATGCAGCTGCAACCAGAATTTCTAAGGATGTGTTTACTTCTAGTTTCGATTTTATGGGGGGGAAAGATGCATTGCATGCTGGGAAAAATAATAAAAATAACTTGGAAATACTGAAATAGGTTTATGACAGAAAAGAGTGTGAAACGGGAGAAAAAAAATGGTGGTACATATTTTGTAATTACTTCCAAAATCTATCGTTTTTAAAAATAGCATTTTTTTTTTTGTTAATTTATAGGAGATTTTCGAAAATTTAAGGAAAAATTTGTTGATAATAGTTCAAATCAAACTTGTGAGCTTAAATCAGAAGGTTGCTTCAGCAAATAGGAATGTTAGCAAGCAAATCGGCAATACCGTTTAGTGCTTCTAAGAAATAGCAATCAGATGGCTTTATAAAATTATTTACATTGTAGTTTAATAAAATATGTATCAAACTAAAGAGCAAAATATTATTTTTGAAGCCTGAATCATATATTTATAAGATATATATATATTAAAAAAATTACAGCGGCAATTTTTATTTAAAACAAAAGACTTTTTTGTTGTATTAAAAACAGATACATAAGCCATTGGCCTCTCAATTCAGATTCTCTGAACGTATACAGACAACGTGGACACTGGAAGGGTTAATGATTTCCTTTTGGTCTGGAATAGCTGTCACTGAGTGAAAGCTTAGTTATTAAAATATTTTGCTTTAAAACTAATTTTTTAACCTTTTTTATATTTGTAATTCTATGCTTTATTTTAAAAGAATAAACAAATATGATATGCTTTATATTTTGTCAAAAGTATAAAAAATATTAAAAAAGTAACTTTTCAATTTTATGTATATTTTAAACATTTAATATGGCTTCTACATCCATAATTGATCATAACATACTTTGAATATTCATTTGGAAAAGTATATTTATGTGCAATGGGAAAAGCCAAATTATGGCATGAAAAGGACCACCTTCAGTAGATGAATGCTATACGATTGAAAGAAATGAACAATATTTTTCTATGCCACCATAGTGAAATGCATTGCCAAATGGTAAAATATTTTTACGTCTATGCAATAAGAATATTCAAGATTTACTACAAGCAAACACATGCAAATGCTGCAGAATGCATTTATAGAAATCCAACAAATCACAAGAGCTGACTAAACAACTAATGTGAACCCAGGTTAAATTTTCAGCAATGTAACTAGAAAATATTTACCTAAGAATTTACATTAGTATTAAGTGAAGCAATTAAAACACTATCTTTTTTTACTCTCTTTGAAACAAACTAATCAGATTTTTTTAAACATGAAGTTGAAGTACATAGCATGAAATTACCAAATGATGCTGCCAACTTTAGATCTAAAGAGAAATTTTAAACTTACCACTAGGAGGTACATTTGATGGAATTCTGTTACGTGGGGTATATTCCCCACAATGTAGACCACTGTAATTCTCAGGACATTTACATGTCACCTTGTTGGACTCATCAGCCTCACATTGCCCACCATTTCTGCAGGGACATCGATATGGTTGTGGTTTTGGTACCTCAAAACCTATAGTAAAAAAATTACTCAATGACATAAATTATTGAGTCTGACACAGCACCAAGTACTAACATGATATTGATGAAATGCATTATCTAATAATCAGATGATACAATAAAAGTAATGTTGTAACAACTAAGCAGTACAACTTAAATATATATCACACCACTGATAATTACATCCTTTAAACACTTCTTTTTGTATGTCTTTCTAACCTTATGCACAGTGGAATATGTAAGCTTGAAATTTTTAACACTTAATGCATTTACTTGAATACATTGGTACTGCTGAGTGAGAACCCTGCCCTTGGAATATTTTTTCTTAAGAGAAAATTACTTCAATTTAGTTTAGTCAAAATGTTCAGAATTCAGGTGCATTTCTGATGTACCTATATTTTTCGGACACCATTTGGTAAAACCTTATGGAATCTGAAAAGCATGTCAGTGTCCTACTCTAAAGACAGTGAATTTTGGCCCAATTTCACTACCTCTAAAAATCTGCTTTTCATTTGAGAAGTTAGTTACCCTAAGCATTTCACAAGTACCTGATAGGCAATGTATGTCATAGCACATCTTTCAGACACTTTCACTGCCCAGAATGACTATGCAAATATGCCCTGCACAATATACCTTTATGATGTAACAGGGAATTAGTTGCACTCAGAAACTGTTGTAAAAGCCATCTTCTAAAGGTTAATAATAAGTTTCATTTTTTAGTTTCATTTCTAATATGAATCAAAAAGAGTGAGATACTAATTCAGTAAAAGCCCCATTTAAATAAGTGTTAAACTTACCAGCATTACATGATGCAGATCCAGTTAATGATACTGGAGAGCCATCAGGACATGCACACCTATAACCTCCAGGTATCAACAGGCATAGATGTGAACAAGCATTGAGAGGGCAGCGATTGGTTACTGCAGAAGAAAAATTAATATAATTATTATATAAAATAATATTGTTACTATAAAATAATATTGTTGTAATTATAAAATAATATTGTCACCAAACATAGAGCAGGAAGGGAGAAGAATATGGCTTAACATCAATGATAAATTATTGTTTGTATCATCTAAAAGAACAGTTAAATTATAAAGTGTATTTTATTGTTTATGCATGTATAAAATATTAATATATTTTGTCACCCATTACCTTGGTACTTATTTTCAAATAGCATTTTTACTTTAGATTATTTCAATGATATTAAAAGTTTTAGAAGTTGATCTTTTGGTTCTTGAAAATTATAATAAAAAATAAATAAATACCCCCTCAAGCAGCTGCTTGCCATAGAGGTCTGACAGGAGCCTGTCAGTTTATATGTCACAATAGAAGGTTTAAAAGAATGGCGAGACCTCAGCAGAAAAACAACACAAATGTCCATGGGCTCGAACCCAGGTCCCTTTGATCAGTAGCCAACAGTGCTAACCACTCAGCCACGGGATGGCTTAACAATTACATAGTTCGAATATCAAATTACTGAAAATTTAATTGCAAGATGATGAAATCAAGTTTTGCATTTATCACCATTCTACATTTTTTTAAGCTATCAAGCATTTTAATTTTCAGTGTTTATAAAATATTAAATCTTATTTCTTACATCAATATTTGACTAATTATCAATGGTAGTTTCAGATTGAATAAAAATAAAGGAAACACTTACTTGTTATGTTGTACTTTAATGGGTGGTATATTTTAACGCTTGTTGGAGATTCTAAACTGCGGCGTATTCTGACTTTAACACCACGTCCAAATTTGTCTTGCTTCCAGATCTCACCAGTGTCTCTAGTTAACCAATAAATATGGTCTTCAAAAATATCCAATGAGGATGGATGATTTAATTCTGAAAATATTTTATTATTTATTAATTCCAAAGAATATATTAGCTTTAACTCTTGTGGTGAATGCAGTATATATTTCTTAAATAGCAATTTTTTGATATTTTAAAACCTAAAAAATAAAGTGTATGCCTTACATGATAACTAAAAAATATGCAAATTTATGTAGCTATGCTTCATTTGCAAACTGATCAGGTTTTTATTTCACACTTAATCTCTATAACTGGTAGCTAGGTAGTCACTGGAAGGAGAGTTATGCGTCAATCCCCTGTGATGATGCATAGAACCGGTCAGACCTAGCACCTAATATCCGACCCTGCCTTCTCATGGTGTAGGCCGTTAGTACCTTTCAAAATAGATACTCTCTTGTGGAAGTGAACGGAAGGGCTGCCAGATTAGTGTGGCCTATTGATCTGGACAACTATGGCTACTTTTCTTTTCTTCTACCCTGCTGAGGAGAGTTCAACCATACAGGGTCCTGGTGGTGACCATATAAACCTACCAGACTGGAGTGGAATAAGGCTCTGAGCTTGATTATGGATCCTGAATTTGCTGCACTGGTGGTGTTCTGTGGGGAAAAATCTTCTGCTATGTTTTCTGTTTGTTTGTGGGTTGACAGCCCCAAGTGAAAAGATTCACAGGACACATTTATCAGCTGGTAGATAATCCTGAGCAGAGATCATTGCAAGCACCTGAACTCTTGCTTCTATGGGTATCATCAAATTCTACATTTTAGGAAGCCTTCCAGCATAGATGGCTTCAGCCTTTAGTACTAGGGAACGGGTCTTTGCTCCATGCCTGCAATTAGGGGGCTATTGATATTGTTGGCATTCCCTCTCTCAATAAACATAATTTCTTTAAACATCCCACTAACCATTTTCTCTCTCTAGGTAGTTGGAATGTAGGGACTCTGCACAGAGTTTATTCTCTTGATATTCTCATACAAAAATTCCACTGTTATAATTTAGATATTCTCAGCTTGCAAGAAACTAGGTAGACATATAAAGGTCAGATTCTTAAAAATAATCTTAAATTTCTCTTTTCAGAGAGGGATGATAATAAACATCCCCAAGGTGTAGATCTGCTTCTCAACAGACACACTAGATGCTCTTCTACGATATTAGTGCATTAATGAAAGGTTTCTTACAGCAAAAAATCAGACAAGCATTAAAGACTTCAATGTTATCTACTGTTATGCCCCCACTGAGGATGCCAATGAGGATGAGAAGGATAGGTTTTACAGACAACTTCAAAATATTTTGAATTCTGTCAAGAAAGGAGATATTACCCTTGTTCTAGGTGACTTCAATGCCAAAGTTGGTATTGACTCTGACCTTTGAGAATGGGTGATAGGTCCTTTTGGTATTGGTAGCTGCAATGGGCAACGTCTCCTACAGATAAGTAAACTCAATGGTTTCAGAATAACTAACACTTATTACAAACACCACAACATACATAAGTACACATGGGTTTCACTTGATGTGCTGTATAAGAATATGACTGATTATATATTAATCAACAGCAAATGGGCTAGTTCTGTTAGGAATATCAGGGTATGTAGGGGAGCTGAAATTGGATCTGACCATTACCTTGTTAAAAGCATCTTGCAACTTAAACTTAAGAAGTGTTGTGGTAAGATTAAAAAAAATCTATCTTTAATTCTGACCCAGTTATAGCTAAAGCTTACCATGATAGGTTACTTAATCATTATGATAGTCATCGTTGCTTACTACTGAAGTTGAAGAAGAATGGGGCCATTTTAAACAGGCTTTTTTTTTTGGAAACTAACAGTACTCTTTCAGGAAAAAAGGAGCAGAAGAGACAGAATTATTTGAGTGATAAGGCACTTGAGCTTATTTCAGAAAGAAGGAACTGCAGGAATGTCCTTAATCAATACCCCATTAGTCCTAATACACTGGTTTCAAATAAATTAAGGAATATCCTTATGTTAAGTCAATGGGAAGCTAAAGTCAAAGCTCTATAACTTCTAAAATAAGTTTTTTTTTCGTTTTGAAAAATGTGATTACAGATAAAGCTTGCAATCAAATAAATCAGTATCTCGATTTTCAACAATATTCGCGCAGTATTTAATGAGTTATGGAAGTTTGAATATTTAGCAATAACAATGCCAGCCACAAAAATTGGCTTCAGAAGTTAATTAAAACTTAGTAATAAGTATTATATAAAAGTGTTTAATAAAATAAGTTTGCATTTTAGAACTTTGTGCAACTGGAGATGATAAATGGGTACTGTATATTTATATTAAGTGCTAAAGGCAATGATTGAATTAGGAGAAACACCTCACCCAAGAGAATATTTACACTAGCATAGTTTATGCTTAATATTTGATGAGTCTTATGAAGTGCAGTTCAGTATGAATTGTTAAATACCATATAAAATTAAAGAGCTCAAGTGGAAACTCCTACCAAAGCCAAATGTTTCAATCTATAAGATTTCTATCCTTTTAAAAGTCTGCAAAATTATTTGGATGGGAAGAAGCTACATAGTATGGAGGGCATGATAAGTGCTATCATCACTTTCATTAATTCAAAATCAGATGAAATTGAAGAAATAAAAGGTTACGGAATTTAATCATAAATAATAAAGGAAAATTTGCATCTGTGAAGTATCATACACAATTATAGAAAAAAATTGTATTATTTATGGTTTAATCCAATATTAAAACAATAGGCTCAGTTAAAATACTTTTTGAGTGTTTTGAATTGAGCAATTTAGTCACATCTTATTTCTCTGACTAGATGAGTTCCAAAATTATTGCAGAAAAGAAAAAGATTTCAGTATAAAAATAAATTAGATCTCACAATTAAATTTAGACACCTACCTCCAGATATAATGGTGACTCTATCAGAACCATCTAATTTCATAGATTCAACAGTATCCAACTTGGAGTCACACCAATATATTCTATGTCTCCCTGGATAATCAATAACAATGCCTGTTGGAAAGCCCATTCTTTCATTAGCCAACATTTGCCTCTTGCTGCCATCCAACCATGCAGTTTCAATCTTTGGAGAAGCACTCGCTCCAGTCCAGAACATTATTCTAAATGGAAATGGGCCAAAATTTAATATTTCATTTACACTGGTGCAATTTAAAATGGATGAGCACTGAGTGTGAGTTCAAGTAAAAATTGGCCAATGAAAATTACAATACAATGCAATTTATTACAAAAGTGTGGATAAAATCATCTATAAACAAACTAAGTCAACCGGCATGAAACTCTGTAATAATACAAAGATAAGCTTTCAGGAGAATCTATTAAATTTCTAAATAATTAAATAACTATACACAAAACTGTAACTAAGTGTACTGGTTTTTCAGAACTAATTCTTTTCATACATTGATCACCATGCACAAGACGATAATATTTTCCTTTTTATACACCAGCTTACCAATATAATCCATACCAATAAAGTAGTCAACCTCTGGCACACACACTAAATAAAAACATTTATTCGTTAAACTATCATGCACAGACTCTTAATTATGCCTCTTTTTGGATCTCACAACTTCAACAACACACTTCTATCTTTCTTATATTTCAGATCAGTTCTATGTTCTAATTCATTGGTTAATTAATTCTCACACAGAAGCACACACAAGTGTTCATGACATGCCCATCACAGACTCATTGTAGCACGTTCATCTGTCGTAACAATACATTTTACAACATGTGCTTGACTATATCAACTATGAAACTACTTCAAAGAAAGATGAAAAAATCTATACTGTAAAATCCCAATATATGTACTTCTAATTAATAAATTGTGTTGTTTTATTTCCAACTGAATGGATAAATAAGGGGACACCACAACCCCACTCAACAGAATGCCCATTACATGTAGTTCACTTTAAACCTTCCAGTGTCCATGTCATCTGTATACATTCACAGAATTTGTAATGAGAGGTCAAGGACATATGTATATGTTTTTAGTACAACAACAAATAAAAAAAAACGATTTAAAAAAAAATAAAAATTGCCATTGTACAATTTTCTTATATATATATATCTTATAAAAAAATGTACAGTTCAGGCTTGAAAAACAATATTTTGTTTTTTCATTTGATGCATATTTTATTAAAATACAATATAAATCACTTGTTAAAGCCATCTGATTGCCATTTCTTAGAAGCACTATATGGTATTACTGATTTGTTTGTTAACTTTACTTTTTGCTGAAGCAAACCCCTGATTTAAACTCACAAGTTTTATTTCAAAAATTAAATCTCTTAAAAATTAACGAAAAACTGCTATTTTTTAAAACAGTAGATAATTACAAAGTATGTACCACCATTTTTTCCCCCACTTTTACTCTTTTCTGCCATAAACCTATTTCAGTATTACCGAATTACTTTTATCATTTTCCCCAGCATTTTATGCATCTTTCCCACTCTTAAAATTGAAACTGGAAGTGAAAACATCCTTCTTAGGCTCCAAGACTGGGTGCAGTTGCATTTAATTAGGTTATGACTCAATGCACAAGATGCAAGTAACTCACACATGCTATCTCCATTCTGTGTGTTATAAGTGGCTCCATAATGAATATTTTAAAGTTTTGATCCAGCTTATTGGATACCCTTTGTAAAGTTAGTATTTACTTTTTTATATTTAAACCTTAGTTTCAGTTCGGTAGATTAATTTCCTTAAATTATCAATCTTTCAGCCAATCGATAATTATTGACTTTTCACATTTATGCTACATCGTATGGCTGGCTTACAATTTATTGCTGTGGATATTTTATTATATGCTAATTTTTCTTTTTTATTACTTTTTCAGTAAAAAAAAATTTGATCTGTATCATTTTCTGAAAATGAATGTGATCTTGGATAAGGAAGCAAATTCATTTCTGTAGATTTATTTCTGTAAATTTAACAATCTTTTAGTCGGCTGATTTATCGATTCTTTTCCAGTCATCTGATCGTTATGCTACATCAAGGCTGGCTTAAAAGTGGTTGTGGATATTATATTTAACATTCCATTAGGTTATATGCAATTTTACATTTATTATTTCTTGGCTTTTCAAGAAAAAAAAACTTTGAACTTGTTTCATTTTCTGAAAATGAATGAGGTCTTGAATCACAGAAGTGGACTTCCTCGGCACCATTAGTTATTTGGCAAAAAAGTTCTAAAGTTAAATTTTTTTAAATGAGCATAGGGAGAAAACAAGCAAACACTTTCAGGCTGGACACTGGAAGGGTTAATAAGTTATGCTATTTTACCACTATACTGAAGAATTCATCTGTTTAAATATTTAAAAAAAATTCAGATAGTGGGTTTCAAAATAATAAACATTTGAGTTTAACAAACTAATTTTTGAACATACATCAGGTAAACATTCAAGGTAACAAATATAACTGTTAGAATAAGGGAAAAATGTTTTAAGAGCTACAAGAGCAAAGTTACTTTGTGAACTGATGTTAACTTTCAGATTTTGTGTCTATCAATTAACTAAGATTGGAAGAAGTTATGCCCTATTCATCCTAATAGAATTGACAACTGTCTAGAAAAATATGTACCCAAGGCATCATTAGATTCACTCAAATTACTGTTTTTACATTATTTGACATAAAAATAACCATACTGTTTAATTTAACTTCTGTGGACAAATATTTGCATTAATAATAATAATGAACAACTCTAATTTTTAATCTTGATTAGCAGATACCATTTGCATTTAGTTTTATAAACTTGGCACTTTTACATGCAACATAAATCTGCATAAGAAAAAGCTTTTCACCAGCTAAAAACAAAATACTAGTATACAACATATTTTTTATCTGTAAAATAAAAATAATAAATAAAACATTTTAATTGAAATATTGCTTAGCATTTAATAACAAAAATCCCAAAAAAATCCAAACCTTAATTCCTGATGAATCTCTTCTGTGATTTGCTTTCTGCAAAACAATAACTGAAAACTATGAGTTTTGGTGTACATATTGCATAATAAGTATGACTACTAATGGGATTTGAAATTGATTGTACAATTAAAAAAAACATTACAGTAAGCCTTCTATTAGTAGTTCAAAATTAGAGATATCACTCGAGCCTTTAGCATGGTCATTTACCCATATCATTCATTTACAACCAAAAATCAAGGATCAAAAGCCTGGTGTTTTGGTGTTTCACTTTATAGGCTTTTGCTCATTTTCAAAAATGAGACTGATTCCTCTATAAAAAAATGGCTAGTTACTAATATTCATATAACCTGTTAAGAAAATATACAGGAGACAATAACTGGCGATTTCTTATATTTGTTAACTAATGGATTTATTAAAATATATAAACCTACAATTTAATTAGAAATTAATCTATATATTATTCATAATATAGGAGAAAACTAGATTAAAAGAAGGTGCTTTGTCACAATGAATGCAACTGTTTATTAATGAATATGTTTATTATTGGAAATAAATATATTCTAATATTATAAATATATTACTATTCATAGGTTTTTAAGAGACTCTTACCCAAGTTCAGGATCCAAGGCAAGGGATGTAGGATATTCAAGGCCATGTGACACAATAGCACGTCTGTAACGGCCATCAAGCAAACTCACAAATATGCGACCTTTAGGTCTGCTGCTGGATAAATCTGTATCCATCCAATAAAGATTCCTAAAGAAAACAAATATTGCATCAAAAAATTTCAAATAAATCATAAGAAATAACTCTACACAATATTAAATAAACTTAACATTTATCTTGCATATTACTTGGTGAAACATTTGAAAGAAAAGTACTAGGTTACTAACAACTATAAACAGGGACTTTGTATGCAAATTTTTCAACAAAGATCCACAAAGCTCAGAGGCATTTGTTAGCCTCTAAACTTTGTGGATCTGATCACACAGAAAAAAAATAAATATTAAATATATATTTTTCATTTTGAATAATTCAGAACTGACATGAGCTGAAAAATATTCAAATAATGTGTTTAAATCTTTAAATGCAGTTATAAGCACGATTTGGTAGGTCTATGCTATAATTTAAGTAAGCTCTCAAATTCAGCCATATAAAAGCCATTATAACATAATGCAAATGTCAATTTAAAATTCATTCTTTTAAACTTTAAAAAAATAAAAGCATATTCAATGTCATTATTGTCACATCAATTTTTCCTTCCAAAATATTAAATTCTATACAGTGCATCTCTAGAAGGTGAGAGGTAAATATTAGAAATATCAAGGAAACATAAAAATACTTTATCTGGAAAATAAATGTACCAAATAGGGCAAATCTTTTTAACATACTAACAAGTTAACTTGATAGAATTTGAAGAGTAAATGATTTACACACCTAGAAAGTTAAACTCCTAAACATATTTTCAACAGAATAAATTCCATCTTGGTGGCAGAGTTGGGTTGTTTTATCTCTGAGTGGCACACAATGGGCTAAATGGCCAGATCACAAGGACCCTGAAGGTTCAGAGAAGGTTGAGGGAGGGTGCCCACTGGAACAGCTGTTGGGAGACAGATGGTAGCCTCCCATCAAGCCATCCAGCATATTCTTTAATGTGCACAGAGTATGACCCTCCTGCACATGGGGCCATGGCTTAATGTCCCATTCAATGGACAGCAACCTTTCCAAGCCCATTGGTGTCCCCTACTGATCATGGGCAGGCAGGGGAGTTTTGCAGAGATAAATCTGAATGCTAACCTAGCTGGGACTTGCTATATAAGTACGACACTGGGAACTGCAGATTATGAGGAAACAATTATGAGTCTGATGCACTACTGACTGAGCAATTCCCTTCCCCTCTTGGTGGCAGAGTTATCAGCATACTTAGCTATGAATCAAAGAAAACTGAGGCACCAGGGAAGGAATGGTTTCTCTTCTTGTAGTGTCTTTCTGCAGACTCGCTTTCCTCACAGACCTTATCTATGGCATGTTATATAGATAGGCTCCTGTCAGACCTCTGTTGCAAGCAGCTGCTTGAGGGGTAATTTATTTTATTTTTAATGAATTTAAGAAATAAGGTAATAAATATTATACTATTGAAAAAAAAAGCATTATATATCAAACAGCATCAATGAAAAGATGTCTCCTCATCATAAGAGCTTGAGAATGCTGAAGCAACAGTAATAAAACATAAGTTATTGCAAACACATAAAGTGAAATTCCTAAACTTATTTGAAACAAAATAATTTTGAATAATATAAAGAAAAAGTATTGGACTCTAAGAAATAGTATTGTTTTTTCAAAATGCATCAATAAAAGGAAAATATCTTTCATAAAAGTTTAAGGATGCCTGAAGTAGTGATAGGTAAAATGACTCTTTTCAAAGATTGAATTCTTATTGAATTGGCTCACTTAAAAGATTCATTCGACTCATTTGATTCTCTGAGCAAGTCACTCTGAGTGATTCAAATCAGGTTGCTATTTAGTATAATCCAGATAGGTGAATTGTTTCAAATATAAATACTAACTAATTTTAAGTAATACTATTTTTGAATTTTAATAACTAAATTATCTTATTTCATTGCATTTTAGAAAAAAAAATTGTAATTAAATTTTTAAAATTTTTGACATATAATGTCAAAACTTTGCATATTATGAAATCTTCTGCTTTTCATTCAAGAGTTGTCCAGATCCAATCTTATTTTGTTTTAATCATTTATTTATTCAAACACTTAAATTAACTCAGAAAATCTAGTAAGCTGCAGAACAAGTGAGCATAACAAAAATTATTCAAGGCCTAAAAATATAAAAACAGCCTTTTTTAACTGCTTTATTTGAATAAATGAATGAAATTGAATTATATTCAAATCATAGCACCTATTAAAATTGACTTTTATTGATTATTTTTTAAAGTCAACATTCCCTGGCATTTTACTTACTTATATTTATTATTATAAAGGATTGCCCATGAACAACTCACATCATGAAGTCAGAGGAATCAAAAGAATCATATGAGTCAGTTCAAAGGATCAGTCCATCTGATTCATGAATGAAAGGAATCAAAGGATTCATTTGAATTAGTACCACCAATTCACTCATTCTCATTTTACTCCTTCATGAACAATAAGAGTTAAAGAACTCAAAATATTCATTTGAGTCATTGAGTCAATTTGGTTGATTCATTCATCCGATTCTTTTGGCTCCTTTGGAACTTGCATAGGAAAAAATTGCTTTGTTTTTTTAAATGTAATAGTTTTAGCTTTTGTACTTTTTCAATTAATTTATGACTTTATCTTTTGTTCTGAAAGGAGAAAAATAATCAATTATGAATTGAACTGATTCTTTGGGGGAGAAATCGTTCTTTTCAGAAAGGAGCCGTGAATGAATGACTCACTTAATTGAATCATTCGTTTTGAACATATCATCACCAGCCTGAAGAGCAGCAATTAAAGCTAAAAAAGTAGTTTTATTTCGTTGTGTGCTACTCTGATACTCATTCACTAAATTAAGACAAAAAAATGTAAAACAGCAAAAAATAGGAAACAAATGTGATTTATACCAAAATCATAAAGATGTAAAAAAGAATATAAGAATAATATATAATAAAAGAAATCTGTCATCTTGCCTGGCAACCCAATCTATAGCTAAGGCAGAAGGCTTAGTTAATCCTTTGAGATCCAAATTCTGGGCAAATCCACTCATTTCTTGATACATAACATCAGGAATAAACGAACGTTTTATGGTTTTCTCATAAGTATCTGTCCAATACAGGATATCTGATAAAGAAGTAAAATTATTGTAACAAGGAAATGTCTTAAAATATAATATAGCAAGCATATTGTGGTTAACAAAAAATATTTAGAGAAAACATATAAATATATGTGTGAACTATTTATATCTTGACAAGGCTAACTTCACACATTAAAAAACACATCTGCTTAATAAATTCCATTTAAGAAGTTATGTAAAAAAATTTCTAGCATGAAATCCTAATACTAGCATTAGTTATCAAACCTTCTTGAGTACAACTGAATTAACAGGGTTTGATACAACACAGGGTTACAACTTCAGTAACCTTGCAAAAAGTAGTATCCTGAAGTAAAATTCAGGGTAATTTTTACTGTTTGGCTATAATTACAGAACTGAATGGTCATATAACCACTAAGGCTGATGGTAGCTATTTTTTGTAAGATTTTAATTTCACAAGTTCTTAATTTCTTTCTACATATTAAGCCTGGGAAATTAAAAATAAATATAATTCATATTTAATGGTAACACACTATTAAGCATTCAGGTGATAAAGCAGGATCAAAACAATATAAAATAATTTTAAAATACTGTGGGATTGCTCAAATTAATATTTGCTGTTGTTGATTAAATGCTACACAATATAAGTACAATGAAAATTTTATGAGCTGTTTAATGTGTTATATTTTAAAACCCTGTGAAATTTATTTTTCTTGTGATACATAAGTAAAAATGCAAAATTTATATACATCTTACCTTTGGTTGGATCATAGTCAATAGATTGTACTCTGCTCTCTCCAGTAACAAAAGCAAACTGATGATCCAAGGTTAACTGGAAAGCTCTGACATCTGGACCAGCTGCATATATCATAATGGGTGGGGAACCTGTTCCCAGATAAAAAAAAATTGGTCAATACAAACCACACTTCAAATCTCAAAAGATGGGAACAAAAGCAAGCCTCTTAAAGCCATTAACAGTATCCAAGTGATAATACTGAGCAGAGAAAAAAATAAGCATATTTAAAAAAAGTTACAACTAAATCCCCAATGTCACTCTGTAAACAATTTTACTAGCTCTTATAAAAAGTATAGGATAACTCTTAGAAAAAGTTAGCAGTTTTAAAACGTTTCTTGTATATTACCTTCTTACATATAATTTAAAACATTGATTCGCTTATTTTTTGGAGCAAAAGGGTTGGGTTACGTCTGTGTTTATTAGAGCACTTTTTTTTTTTGCACACACTTGGGTAAATGGTCAGATCACAAGGACCCCAGGGGCTCAGAGGAGGTTGGAGGAAAGGAACCAACTGAACAGCTGTTAGGAGACAGATGTATGCCTTCCATCAAAACCATCCAGCATGTTCTTTAATGTGCACAGGTTATGGCTCTCCCACACACTGGTCTATGCTTTAATGTCCCATCCAAGATATGGTAGCTTTTCCAAGCCCACTGATGTCTGCTTTCTGACAAAGGACAGAATGGGGGTTTAGAATAGACAAAACTCGATACTGATAGGGGGGAGGAGATTCAATCCTGGGAAATGAAGATTTTGAGTCTAATGTGCTCCAACTGAGCTAACTCCCACCCTCTGGTGGTAAGGGAGTGAAGTATTACTACGATTGTAAATCTTTTGACCATCATAAAATCCTTTTTACCACCAAAATTTCACATTTCGATCATAGATTACTGGTAATATTCATTTCAAGTTTTGCATTTTGCAACTTCTTCCATCATTAGAAAGCACTATTGAGAATTCCTGAAATATGAATCATAATATTTCATCATCAATATCTATCCAACTCAAAAAGAATTCTTAAACTGACTTTTTATGCAACAATAAAACAAACTGAAACAATGAATGAATGTCACACAACAACAGTCTTCCCTTTCTAAAAATTATAGATATCTACATACATACATGTTTGTATTTTCACTGAATGTACATTTTGCATTTTTGCTGAATGCACATTAAACATAAATTTTGCTATTTCGTAATATGTATTATATTTATGAGGGTTGATTGGAAAATAAGAATACACAGTCTATATTGCACCAACAGAACTTTACATTCAAATGCAACTGTTAACATATGTTGACTAATTTTTCTCATATCACTTACGCCAGTTTTTCCCAACATTTTTGAGTCTAGTTTGCCCTTTACCCTTTTTACCCCCCCCCCCTCATGGAATTTAAATTGGAATTAATTTTCATGGAATTCCCTCCTGATGTAATGATGAGCATCCATTCTTCCATCACTGAACTGCCTGAATCATTTTGCAACATTTGGACTTTTCACACTTTCACCATACACTTCAACAAGCTGTGAATGAATTTCTGCTGCAGTCATATGTGTTTTGCCAACAGAAATTGAACAACATAGCTTTGTTCAAAAAATGCAAACAGTTTTGCTTTATATGATGACAGACTCAGCCTCATATGGTATGGATTTAGTTCTTTCAGATATATACACAGATTAATCAGAAAATAAGACAAAAGAGATATTGTTTTACAGGCAAAAGCCAGGGTCTGTAGAATTTGTAGTGTGGTAACACTGTGCATGACATAACATTGCAACATCTAACAACTGCATGCACAGCAAGATGGGCTGTTAGAGCAGCTCAAAATAGTGACTCACTTGGAAGCATGGTTCCATGAGGTCACAGTGCTACCGCACTAAAAATTCTAAGGACCCCCCCAACTCCTACCTGTAAAATATCGCTTTTGTATTCCCATTTTCTGACCAAACCACAAATACTCCCCCCAAAAAACTCTAAATCCACAACATGCAAAACTAAGTCTATCACCGTGCAAAACAAAACTGGTTGCATTTTCTTGACTATGCTATAATTATTGTTTTATAATGTGTGAAAGAATTCTTTTTTTTTTCCATGCTCAGGCTCAGTAATCACTATAGTGGTTTGGGCCTGGTTCAATAATTTAAGGCTCAACAATTTGAGTCCAAACTCATCTCTATTTCACACTCAAAGAGAGTTTGGGCAAATAAAAAAAAATGTGATTTCAAAACTCAGATTACAAATCTAATAATAAACCCTAACTATATCATTTTGTATTCTAACCTCTTATGTAAATAGTTGGCTGTTTCACCATTACTGATAACACAATAGTGGTCTCTCTTTCCTATTTTGTTGTTACATCCTTCAAGCTTTTGGAAGTCACAAAGAAATACGCACCATTTGTTTTTATACATTGGCTTCATAGTCTTCAGCATTTTGAAATTTATAGTGTTTCATGGCAAGTCATTTCAGGAGAATTTCTCATACTGTCAGTTATTAGATCCCTGCTCAACCAAATTGATGATTTATATGAACTTTGTATAAAGTATTAAGACATCAAAACATTTTGCTCACTAATACAAGATCAAAAGGTTGTTTTGCACTTTTATATGCACCTTCTCTAAATTTCTTATACCATGAATAAATAGCCAAACTGTTTGAAGGATATTCACTGAGCTTATGCAGTAAGAACACTGCATGGCAGTAGTAGATTTTGTTTAATAGGAAGTTGTAAAAAAATATTTCCACACATATCACATTTTTGGGATGTGTTAGTGGCACTATCTTAAAAGAATAAATGAACAAAAAAAATATAAAATTTTTTTCAGAGTTTTGCTCTTTATGTACAATGTATTAGTCTAACATGTATACTTTCATTGTAATAAAATTTCCCTATCATTTAAAATAACACTATATATGTATATCAAACTTACCACTTGCTACACAATGTCCTAGATAATTCTCAAAGCCATAGTGACAACTACAGCTATAAGTGCCATTTATATTGGTGCAAATCTGTGAACAGTTATGTCCAAATGAAGCACACTCATCAATATCTACAAAATAGAAAAATGGACATAATGTAAGCAATTTCATATATACAATATCCAAATATCATAATCATAGCTTATTTATTAAGAAATAAGAAAGAATAGGTCTTTAAATGAATATCTTAATGCCTATATGTTAATTTAAATAAATGGAAAAATATATCAATATATTACCTTCACAAAGTTTAGGATCATCATGTGTAACCCGATATCCTTTAGGGCATATGCAAATGTAGCCACTACCTTCTAATGATGTACAATTGTACTGGCATCCACCTTGCTTTTCTTTATCACATGTTCCAATATCTGAATAGCATATCAATAATAGAGTAATTTAATTTTAAATATAACATTTATTCATATTTAAGCATCATGCTTATCATACAAATATTATTTGACAAAGTAGTGTATATGCCTGTCTGCCCAACCCCTACCTACTTACCCCTCTACCCACCCACCCACCCATACAGACAGAATCCTCCAGCAGCCACATGGTCTATGAAGGTGCAATTAGACCATGCAATAGTTCTTCAAATATATCTGTGCTGAGCTGCAACTGCTGCATTTGGCCACTGCTGTAGGCCTATTTTAATAAGGTCCTGTTTGACATTGTCTGCCCACTGCAACCTAGGACTACTCTTTTTCTGAGGCTTTTAGGCACACTGTTCACAATCACATTTGCTACTCTATAGTTCTGCCTATGGCAACATGGAAAAACCAATGCAGCTCTCTCTGCACAATATGCTGCTCAGAGGAAGTTACCAACTCCTTCATCTAACCTCCTAATTCTAACAAGGTTAAATGACCGAATGCTGAAGATACAGTGTAAACTCCTAGAATTAAAGCATCATTTTCTGTTATCTTGTTTGCAAAGGGTCAAAGTTTCACTACCATAACTAACTCTAGAAAGAACCAAATATTTTAGTCTAATTTAGGTGTATACGCCTATTTCTCCACACTCTCCAAAGATTCTTAAAAGCCCCAGCTGCAATTCCTATTCGTCTCTTAATCTCATGCTGCATGTCACTAGTATCTGTTATATAGCTCTCAAGATAATTAAACTGAGACACCTGCTCAAGATTACAACCATTCAGAATAACTGAACCACAGCCTATCTGACCAATTTTCATCACTTTAGTTTTCTCTCTGTCACCAAATCTACTCTACTACTAGTCACACCAACAGCTCTAATTAAAGAGTTTGTTTCATCATTTGGCTAAAAGGCCAAATCATCAACATAATCTAAATTAGGAATTTTCAAATCTCTAGACCATTTAAGGGCAAAAACTTCTCCTTGTAGTGAATTCCACATAGCATAATCAATAACCAAACTAAACAGAAAAGGAAGCAAAATGCACTCTTGTCGAACTTCAGTAGCAATGCTAAACCAATCACTACAAGCCTTACCAACTCTCACATATGATCAGTGTTATTATAGACAGCTTTCATTATGCTAACTTGCATGCAAGCCATACAATTTCATTTTCAACCACAAATTATGATAATCAACAGAGTCAAAAATCTTTCTTAAATATACAAAGTTATCTTGGGAGCAATGTAACAAATACCAGTGATGTGTGGCATGAAATTAACAGATGAATAGGGATTACTGCCAGGACTTTTAAGAATCTACAGAGTGTGTGGAGAAATAGATGTATACACCTAAAGACTAAAATTAGACTGTATAATAGTTTGGTTCTTTCTAGGGTTAGTTATGGTAGTGAAACTTGGATGCTTTGTAAACAAGATAACAGGAGAGTAGATGCTTTTGATTCTAGATGCTTATGCAGTATCTTGGGCATTAGGTGGTTCAATTTGTAACTAATGATGAGGTTAGGCAAAGGAGTTGCAACCTCCTTTAAACAGCATATTGTACAGAGAGAGAGACTGTTGGTTTGGTCATGTTGCCCATATGGATAATTACAGATTGGCAAATAGGGTTATGAACAATGTGCCTAAAGGCCTCAGAAAGAGGAGGAGACCTAGGATGCGGTGGGCAGACAATGCCAAACAGGACCTTGTTAGAATTGGTGTGAAATGGCCAAATGCAGCAGATGTAGCTCAGGACAGATATGCTTGGAGAACTAAATTTCATGGCTTGGTTGGACCTCCGTAGCCCATAGCTGCTTGAGGATGATGAAACAATTCTCAAAAATCTGCTTATGTGGAAAAAGCTCATCTATACAACCCCTACCAGTTCTGAATCCACACTGCTAATCACACAGTTGTCCATCAATGAAATTCTTAATTCTGTTAAGCATAATCATACCAAGAACCTTATCTGAAACAGAAAGTAGTCTGATGCCCTTATAGTTATCACAAGAATTGAGATCACATTTTTTTAAAATAGGGGTAATAATAGCTCTGCTAAAATCCTTCGGAACAATGCCATTATCATAAAAGATATTCAAAATTTCAGTAAGTTATATGATAACAGAAATGTTCCCAATCATTTCAGTAGTAATTTCATCTATGTAGGTATTTATGCAGTTTTAAGTTGTTTAATGCCTATGTAGGTATTTATGCAGTTTATGCAGTTTAAGTTTGAAGCCAAAATAACTTCAAAATGTCATATAGGGCCAAATTAAAGTCAGTAATGCCTCTATCATCATTAGAAATAATGGGTGTAGAACTAACCACTTTTTTTTTACATCTCTGCAATACCCAGCCCACCTTGCCATGACGGAATCCTCCTCTTCAATAACCCTACCATGTTTATCCCTGAATCCCTGTATACTTGTCTGTTTCTCCCCATATACAAAGCATTAACCATCTGGCACAGCTTTCTGCTATTATGTTGTCTAACTGTTTCTTTAGCTTTGTCAGCCAAGCTTTCAAGCCAAAGATTCTTATCAGCTTTCAACTGAACATTTATACACCTATTAAGCTCTTTGTAATGCAAGCTGTTAGGACTTGTAAGAAAATAATTAAAATTATTCATCCAGTAGCTTCTTTGAACAATAAGCTCCAGTGCCTTATCACTCAAATAATTTTGTTGCCTCTACTCCTTTTTACCCAAAAGAGTACTGTTAGTTTCTAGAAAAGTCTATTTAAAATGACCTCATTCTTTCCCAACTTCAGTAATAAATGGTAATTGCCAGACTAAGTAACTTATCATAGCAAGCTTTGGCTATAACTGGGTCTTTCACAGCTTCAGTATTAAATTACTTTTTTTTTAACATTAGCATAATATTTCTTAAGTTTTAAGTTGCAAGACACTTTTAATAAGATAATGATGAGATCCAATTCAGCCCCTTATACGATTTGGTATTAGCCTATTTGCTGATAATTAATATACAATCAATCATATTCTTAGACAACCCATCCTTGGTGGGAGCATAACAGATAACAGTAAAGTCTTTAATCCTAATTTTAAATTTATCTGTAAGAAACCTTTCATTAATGCAGTCATATCCTAGAAGAGCATCACTAGCATGTCTACTGAGAAGCATACCTACACCTTGAAGATACTTTCCATCCTCTCTCCCTGAAAAGAAAAGTTTAAGATCATTTTTAGGTATTTAACCTTTACCTGTCTATCTGGTCTTTTGCAGGACCAGAATATCTAGGTTATAATGGTGGAATTCTTGTGTGAGGACATCAACTGAATAATCTCTGTGCAGAGTCATCATTGTTGACAAATATTCCAAGTACCTATGGAGAGAAAATGCTTATTGAGATCTTTAAAGAAACTATGTTTATTGAGAGCAAAAGTGCCAACAGTATGAAACAGTCCCCTAATCACAGGCATGAGGCAAAGACATGTTCTCCCATGAATAAAAGGTTTAAGCCACTTACACTGGTAGGTCTTCCTAAGTATGACTTTGGTGACGCCTGTAGAAGCAAGGGCACAATGGCCTCTAATTAGGATTATCCACCAGCTGATATAAGGCATTCTGTGTATCTATTTGTTCACGGCTGTCAATCCACAAACAAAAAACACAGTGGACGATTTTCCTTCAGCAGAAGCCCACTAGTGCAAAAAGTTAATGATCAAGCAAGTAACGGCTCTGAACATAATAAAGCTTCGAGACATTATTCTATTCTGATTGGTATATATAGTCAGTAGTGGTTAGCAAATCTGATTACTATTAAATGGTACACTTTTGTGTATAATGTAACACTTTTGTGTTTACAGTAAACTCTCACTAGTCTACAGCTAATCTGGATTGACAGACGGATTGACATTATTGCTCAATGTGCTCAATAAACATGTTTTGTGTTGGAGTGTTCAGTGGTGGTGGTGGTGGTGTTAGCTCTATGATGGATGGGCATTATGGCTTATAACACAAAATCTGTGTTCTGCTATTTAATTGTTATAATTGATTTAATTATGGGTCCTAAGCAGTTGAAAAGTGATATAAAAAGAAAATATATTACTCTATCGTTAACAAGTCGAAAGTGATAAAACAACATGGAAAATTTGTTTCTGAAAGAAAAATCTGCTGAAGAATTTGGTACAAATTTCAGATTTGTGTGCCACTATTCCTAAACCACCTTCAAATATTTTTGAGTTATCTGTGATTAAAAAATGTGCTGTCCTTTTCTTATTTTTTAAATAAAGACTCAAAAATGCAATGCCTGTTTTTTTATTATTATTTAGATACACTCAAATTTTAGTGTTTGTTTTCAGATAGAAACTGAATATGATAAACAGAGAAAGTACCTCTATATTTACATGTATATTTAATACATATTTATTTATAAGATCAGTACTATAAATTTTCTATTTATTTGTGTTGAAAGCATTTCATCTTTTAAGGCCATCTTTTGCTTCATTAATCTGGATTATTCACTAATCTGTACTCCTCCTTCCCCAATTTGTTCAATTAGTGAGGGTTTATTGCATTTGTAAGTATATAAGAAACTTGTATAAACTATAGTTTCTAGGTTTCTTTGGTTTTGTGCATGAAGCTTAATTTTTTAAAAATAAAAAATAGTGTGAGATTTGCTTACCAGACCCTATAATTACTTGCTGCAATACAGATGGACTTCATATCAATACAGAAAAAAAAAATTATTTTGATATATATCACACTTTTGTTTCAATCTATATAATCAAACACATCATTTGGAGAAAAACCAATTTGAAAATAAAATACATTAAAATTGCTGAAATCTATCTCTATCCATCTTGTTAGAAGTTTCAAATATATTTGTGAGGGAAAAAACACTTACGACATCCACGCTCATCAGACATATCTCCACAGTTATCTTCTAAGTTGCACACATCAGTCAGGGGAATGCATTTATGATTAATGCACTTGTACTCGGAAGATGTGCAAGGTGTAGGTGCCTTCTGACAAAGTGTATGATTGTTTTCATCTGTCCCATCTCCACAATCATCTTGTCCATTACACAATTGCCACAATGGTACACATCTGTGATTTCCACACTGGAATTTATGGCTAACATCACAAGAAAATGATCCTATAATAATGGAATATACATATATATCAATCTGCTCAATTATGCAATATGAAGTACAAATGGAGTTTGTTGTTAGAACATTTTTGTTATAATAGTTTGGTTTTTATTAATCTTTTAATAAGTCTTTCAAATCCAGTAGTAAAAGAGCATTTATATAATGGCAAATTGTACAGTGAACTCTTCTTATTTAAAGAAAAGATGCATAACTTTAAAACTTATTATGCAACAGTTCCTATATTTTAAAGGCATTATTGACTTTGTTTCATTACCTTTAAAATAATCTAATATTAAAAATAAGCAAGTCAGAAATAAAAAATTCGTATGTCCATAAGTAATCTAGCCAAAAGTTAAAGTTGTTAAATTCAAATTAATACTATGAAATGCATTGGTAGTCAAACACCTTAATAAAATCCTATCTCAATAATATCAAGAACAGTATTATGAGCTTCAGCAAGACTCATACAATTATCACTGTCAAGCATAAAGCCAATAACTCAGAAAATCAATTTAAAGACTAATATTAATTTTAATGATCTTCGACATGCAATGTTATGGGTGAGTATTGTTTTTTAAAACTTTGCACACAGCTATGATAAAAAAGAACTGCAAATATATATAAATTTTATATAGCATTTCTATTTATTGATGTACTGTATTTTTTGCTCCTTTATATAAATTAATTCTTTTGTGCTATTCTAATGCTAAAAAAAGGATTATACTATAAAATGACTACAGTAATAGAAAAATGGAAATTCTTTTACTTTCATGGATTTTTCTTACTTTAATTAATCAAAGATTTTCTTCCTAATAATATGTAATTAGTCTTTTTAGTAGCAAATATACATTGCACAATTATGTAATGATACTCACGACACAATTTTTCTTGCTCATCAGAAGAATCACCACAGTCATCATCTCCATCACATAAGAAATCATGCCTGATGCACACCTACAATAAAATAAAAACAATACATTGTTTTTACATATTATGCTGTGAATAGCTTTTATTATCAATTCTCACACACGTTTCAGTGTTATTGTAGAGAGCTTTCATTATGTTAACTAACTTGTCTGGTATATCATACATTCTCACAATAAATCACAAATAATGACGATTGACAGAGTCAAAAGCCTTTTTGAATTCAACAACCAAAGGTTTCTGAAACTCCAAACATTTCTCAAGAATCTGCCTAAGTGAAAATATCTGATCCACACATCCCCTACCACTTCTGAATCCACATTGCTCATCACACAATTGCCTGTCAATCAGATTCTTATTCTATTAAGCACAATCATGCAAGCAACTTTACCTAGAACAGAAAGTAGGCTGATACCCCTATATTTATCACAAGAACTGTGATCACCTTTTTTAAAAATAGGGATAATAATAGCTCTGGTAAAATCCTTAGAAACCATGCCTTTATCATAAAAGATATTCAAAATTTCAGTCACCAATGTGGTAACCAAAACATTCCCAGCTCTAAGCATTTCCATAGTAATTTCATCCACCCCTAGGGATTTATGTAGTTTAAGTTTAGAAATATCCAAAACAACTTCAGATTGTGTTATAGGGCCAACATTAAAGCCAGTAATGCATATATCATCATTACAAACAATGGGAGTATAACTAACCACATTGCTTAGAGCATCACTGAAATGCTCAGCCCACCTAGTCATGACAGAACCCTCACCTCCTATAACCTTACTTTGTTTATCCTTCAATCCTTGTATACCTGTCCATTTTCTACCACACAAAATATTAACTATCTGGTACAGCTCTCTGCTGTTGTGCTGTCTAACTGCTTCCTCAACTTTGTCAGCATCAAGCTAAAGATTCTTATTAGCAGCTAACTGATTCTTTACACATTTATTAAGCTCTCTGTAATGCTTTCTATTAGGACTAATAGGGTATTCATTAAGGATATTCCTGCAGTTCTTTCTTTCTGAAATAAGCTCAAGTGTCTTATCACTCAAATAATTCTGCCTCCTCTGCTCCTTTTTTCCTAAAAAGAGTACTCTTATTTTCCAAAAAAGCCTATTTAAAACATCCCATTCTTCCTCAACTTCAGTAGTAAGCAAACCATGACTGTCATAATAACTAAGTAACCTATCATGGTAAGCTTTAGTTATAACTGGATATTTCAAGGCTTCAGAATTAAAGGTAAATTTTTTAACCTTAGCACAACATTCTTAAGTTGCAAGACACTTTTAACAAGGTAATGGTCAGATCCAATTTCAGCTCCCCTATATGACCTGGTATTCCTAACAGAACTAGTCCATTTGCTGTTAATATATAATCAATCATATTCTTATGCAGCCCATCGGGTGAAACCCATATGTACTTATGTATGTTGTGGTGTTTGTAATAAGTGTTAGTTATTTTGAATCCATTGAGTTTACTTACCTTACCATTGCAGCTATCAATATCAAAAGGGCCTATCACCCCTCCCCAAAGGTCAGAGTCAGTACCAACTTTGGCATTGAAGTCACCTAGAACAAGGGTAATATCTCCTTTCTTGACAGAGTTCAAAATATCCTGAAGTTGTCCATAAACCTATCCTCATCGGTATCCTCAATGGGGGCATAACAGCGGATAACATTCAAGTCTTCAACGCTTGTCTGAAATTTTGCTGTAAGAAACCTTTCGTTAATGCACTCATATCCTAGAAAAGCATCACTAGTGTGTCTGCTGAGAAGCAGACCCACGCCTTGGTGATGTTTGACTTCCCTCCATGAAAAGAGAAATTTAAGATTATTTTTAAGAATCTGACCTTTATCTGTCCATCTGGTCTCTTGCAAACTGAGAATATCTAAATTATAATAGTGGAAATCTTGTGTGAGGATATGAAGAGAATAATCTCTGTGCAGAGTCCTCACATTCCAACTACCTAGGGAGAGAAAATGGCTAGTGGGATGTTTAAAAAAATATATGTTTATTGAGAGAGGGAATGTCAGCAATATCAAACAGCCCCCTAATTGCAGGCATGGGGCAAAAACCAGTTCCCCCACCACTAAAGGCTGAAGCCATCTACACTGGAAGACTTCTTGCAATGTAGAATTTGATTATGCCAGTAGAAGCAAGAGTTCAGGTGCCTGCGATGACCTCTGCTCAGGATTATCCACCAGCTGATAAAACATCCTGTGAATCTATTCACTTGGAGCTGTCAACCCACAAACAAACAGAAAACAAAGTGGAAGATTTTCCCTCCACAGAAGCCCACCAGTGCAGCAAATTCAGGATCCATAATCTAGCTCAGAGCCTTAATCCAGTTCATTAAGTTTATATGGTCAGCACCAGAACCCTGTGTGGTTGACCACTCCTCAGCAGAGTAGAAAAAGTAGCCATAGTAAAGATCAGTAGGCCACACTAATCTGGCAGCTTTCCCCTTCCGTTCACTTTCACAAAAGAGTATCTCTTTTGAAAGGTGCTAATGGTCTGCACCACAAGAAAGTGGGGTCAGACATTAGGTGCTAGGCCTGGCTGGTTCTATGCATCTTCACAGGGGATTGGTGCATAGCATCATTAACTTTTCAATTAAAAATATTTACCTAGAATTAAATGGAGCTTGAATTTGGAATATGATATTTTGAAAGTGTCCACTTATCATTGCATCAGGTAAGATAGTTTACAGTTTTTAATTTATAATTTTTTAATTTGTGAAGGCAAAATTTCTATCATGCAATTTTAATTAGCTTAAAAACTAACAACTAAGAGGTGCTAACTAATAAGTTTATTATTGTAGATTACTCACAGTATTGTTACACTGGAACAAATTTTCTTGACAATACCTTCCACCTGGATACCTTGTTGGGCAGTTTAATTCATCAGACACATCATGGCAATCTTTGTTACCATCACATTTCAACTTACTAGCAATGCAGTGTCCACTATGACACTTGAATTGATCAGACTGTAAGCAAATTATATAATTAGCATGACAAATAAACAAAAATCTATGGTATTATTACTATATATACACACTGAGTTGATTTTGCATTAGCAACACCCCCTTGTGTAGGAATAGACTATTATTATATACACTGAGTTGGTTTTGCATCAGCAACACCTACCTAATACCTTGTGGGGCCATCTTTTGCCCATAATGCAGTCCATACACATCAGGCATGGACTCCTGATGTGTATGTATTTTTTTTTTCTTTTGGTCTGAGGGGCTGATGATGGTTCAAGGTTGGGAATGGCCAATATACGATGGTAGAGCATATAGGTGGAAATCAGTTTTTCATGTTACTTTGAGGAAGAATGGGTTGATGTCATGCTCTTTTAAACTTTGAACTTGGTATGATTGTGGGGGTGCGTGAGGTTAAGGTGTCAGTATCTCAACAGCAGCCACCAAGGTGAACTGCTCCCATTATGTGGTGTCACAAGTCTACCATAACTGGCTCAGCAGCAGTCAAACAATCAGCCAAAGGTCACACATGTGCATGTGGTCAATGGCCATGGTTAGCAATGTGTGTCCCATCTCATAACACAGTGGCCAGAAAACCACCCAGTACAACACTGGAATGGCAAGACCAATATCCACATGGACATTAGCTTATGTGGGCTGTGATAGTTGATGGCCATCACGGGTACACATGCTCACTGTTAGACACAGAAAACTTCATCATGCATGGGTACATCAGCACCAATACCGGGCCACTGATATATAGAAATCTGTTACCTGGTCAGATGAATCCCATTTCCGACTCCATCATGCTGATAGATATGTTTACATTTGGAGAAAGCAACATGAGACCATATCACCAGGATGCACTGCCAATGTTTAGCAGGCTAGAAGTGGTGGTGTTATGGTTTGGGGACTGTTTTTGTGGCATGCCCTGGGTCCACTGATCACAGTGAATCAACAGCTTGATAGGACAGCCTATCTTTCAATCATTGCCAAGTATGCCCCTTCATGATGACAGTGCATCCAGACAACTCTGGCATCTATCAACAAGATAATGTGCCATGTCACATGACAAGGCAGGTTGCAAACTGCTTTCAGGAACATGACAATGAATTCTCTGTCCTCCTATGGCTGCCCAGCTTCACCAGATCTCAACACAATTAAGCATGTTTGGGACCTACTGGAAAAGGCAATTTGATGCTTTGACCCTTCACTTGGCAATGTGCAGGCATTACAAGACACATTGTGGAACATATGGGTGGCACTACCACAAGACACCCAGTAACACCTTGTGGAGTCCATGCCTGATGTGTATGGACTGCATTATGGGCAAAAGATGGTCCCACAAGGTATTAGGTAGGTGTTGCTGATGCAAAACCAACTCAGTGTATATAACAATATGTAAGCAAACGATTAACTAATGCTTCTATAACAATATGCATAACATTTCCTAAAAATTTCTAAATTTTCCTAAAATTAAAAACAGTTCTTTTTAAATCTTTAATATACACCATCACATGTTAAAACTATGAAAATTACACTGCAGTCATCTAGAAAAGAAATTTAATCATCCATAATACTACACATAATTTAAAAGTACCAGGGGTTGTAATTAATTTTGAGTAGCTAAAAATTAAAACTACACTTCTAAAACAGAATATTTATAAAAACATTTCCTTTTATGGAAGAGAGAGGGGGGGGAGGTTAGATTAAATTATGAAAGTAAAATTTTTGGTTTTAATATATGTTTATAATAATGACAACAGCTATTTTAATTCAACTAACCTGACATTCATAATTTAAACAATCTTTTTCATCTGATCCATCTTCACAGTCATCATCATGATCACAGCGCCATCTCATAGGAATACACTTCTTGTTTGTACATTGGAACTCACTTTCAGTGCAATCTCGATATAATTCAGCTTCAATGGGAAAAATGAAGGAAATAATCATAGAGTAGAAAAATTTCCATTAAAATTTTTTGTGGTGAATGCAAATAACTAGATAATTAAATTGATAACTAAAGATATTAATATGCATGCTCAGAAAAAAATGGGTGAAAAAGTAGGTTTTGTGTTAAATTCTGCTAGGGTTGAAAATAAAAATTTTAGAATGGTACTTAACTACACTAGTTAGCTCTTACATCTTAAGAACAAAGCTATATTTCTTTTCAAACTAGTTCATCAACAGGTCATATACTGATCATTTAAACATATAGGTCAACTAAATATTACATTATCTAAGAATGGAAAAAGCCGTCCCGTGGCCGAGTGGTTAGCGCGCTTGGCTGCTGATCTTAGGGACTTGGGTTCAAGCCCCGGATAAGGCATGGATGTATGTGTCGTTTTTCTGCTGAGGTCCTGCCATCCTCTCAGTTCTTCTACTATGGCATATAAACTGACAGGCTCCTGTCAGACCTCTGTGGCAAGCAGCTGCTTGAGGGGGTATTTATATTTATTATTATAAGAATGGTAAAAGTTGTATGGGCTATTTTTTTTATTTACAAGAATGATTATTTGGTTTTAAAAGAAAAACATAATTTAAATATCATGTATAATATTCATCATCATCATCATCCTCAAGCAGCCATGGACTACAGAGGTCCAACCAGACGTGCAATTTAGTTCTCCAAGCAAGTCTGTCCCAGGCTACATCTACTGCTTGCAAATTGGTCAGGCAGGTTGTGATTCAGTTAATCTGAATGGTTGCAGTCTTGAGCAGGTGTCACAGTTTAATTATCTTGGGAGCTATGTAACAGATAATGGTGATGTGCGGCATGAGATTAACAGATGAATAGGGATTCCTGCCGGGACTTTTAAAAATCTATGGAGTGTGGAGAAATAAGCGTATACACCTAAAGACTAAAATTAGACTGTATAATAGTTTGGCTCTTTCTAGGGTTAGTATGGTAGTGAAACTTGGACACTTTATAAACAAGATAACAGGAAACTAGGTGCTTTTGATTCTAGATGCTTACGCAGTATCTTGGGCATTAGGTGGTTCAACTTTGTAACTAATGATGAGGTTAGGCAAAGGAGTTTGCAATCTCCTTTAAGCAGCATATTGTGCAGAGAGAGACTCTGCTGGTTTGGCCATGTTGCCTGTATGAATAATTATAGATTGGTGAATAGGGTTATGAACAGTGTGCCTAAAGGCCTCAGAAAGAGGGAGAGACCTAGGATATGGTGGGCAGACAATGTCAAACAGGACCTTATTAGAATTGGTGTGCAGTGTATAATATTACAATTGTAATATTTTTTATGAGAAAGCCATACATAGTATTATTTCAACTGAATGATATTTCTAAAATCATGTTATACACAGTTAATTATCCATAAAGCATTTAATGTCTACTTTTCTACATTTCTCAATGTGTTTCACTTACATTGTTACTATGCTTTGATATATATTAGCATATCACCTGCCAAAAGTTTGGTTGAAAGAAAACAAATTTCTCCTCTAGTAAGATTTCTCCATCGACAACTTCTTTATTCACAATTTATAGTAAGAAAGCCATGGCAAAGCAATGCCATATCTTCACATTCGCAAAGCCATTTGAGTTTCTAAACCATGTTCCATTATAGGTAAGAGTCAACTTTTTTAACCCAATACAGGATTCAATTTGGGGAATCCAAATAAAAAATTTGGTGACCTGTCAGTCAAGTATCCAAGGAATTAGAATGGACCAAAATCTGTTGAAACCAAAATAAAATTGTTCCAAAAGTTTGCACAGTAATTATCACCAACAATCAGTACATGCACTGATGTCAGCATGCTCTAAAAGAAACACATTATCTACCAGTGTTCATTCATTCACCTATTCAGATACTGTTATTTATTATTATATTACACCTTGTAGAAATTAATTACTAATCCGTTGCTTATTATTTTGTAGCATTTCACTTTAAGTTGCTAAAAAAAACACTTACAACAGATAGATGGATCTTCATCAGAGTTATCACCACAGTCATCTTCAAAATCACATCGCCATCTGAGAGGAATACAGCGCTTGTTTTTGCATTCAAAGTCGCCAGCTTGATGACATTTAGGACAATACTCAGGGTCAGTTTCATCAGAATTATCTCTACAATCATCCTTACCATCACAGAACAACCAACTTGGTATACAGCGATAATTTCCATGTGTGGGGCATTTCCTCCACCCTGTTGTACAGTTGCGATTTCCTAAAATTAAAAACAATGATGATGCATTTTTCAAATCATGTATGTTTTTCCATCTTAATGAATATAAATTATAAAAACTTTGATAGAAATATAAAATAAGTAGGAGATGGAAAGTTTGCAGTGCTGTGAGATCAGGAAATATATGGCTGGTGAGTTGGGTTCTTTTACCTCTGAGCAGCACTTTTTTTCATACAATAGACTAAATGACTATATCACAAGGACTCTGAAGGCTCAGAGAAGGTTGGAGGAAGTGGACCCACTGAACAACTGTTAGGAGACAGATGGTAGCCTCTCACTAAGGCCATCCAGCATCTTTAACACGCACAGAATATGGCTCTCTCACATATGGGGTCACGGTTTTACATCCCATCCAATGGATGACAGCCTTTCCAAACCCATTGATGTCCCTTACTTATCAAGGGCAACACAGGGAGTTTTGCAGAGATAATTCTCAATGCTGGCACAGGTGTAACTTGAATCTGGAACACCACCAACTGAACCACTCCTACCCCCTAGCTAATGGGCAACATATCAGATTAACAAACAATGGCATCTCCTGAAGAGAAAGTAAGGTGTGCTGTGATTTTGTATGAAGAATAGAGCAGTGTTGTCCAAATGCAATGATAATTCTGTCATTATTTTCTCAAGACTTTTCCAAGATGTAAAATTATTGCAAATTTGAATCTACTAAGTGGAGCTGATAAATCACTTTCCAGTACACCTACTATGCCAAGTACCATAAGCAATATGTGAAAGAAACCTTAAACAAAAGTCCTTGTAAATCATTTTGGTGCATTTCTTAGATTTGCAGGTGCTTTTGAGTTCAGTATATATAATCAACCTCAAGTTGAAGCTGTAATACATACAAATCTCCAACTGGGACAGGACTTTTGGAATTTTTTTATACAGCTAACTGCTGCTTAAGATATCCACTGACACTTGTACCAAAGTATGTAGCCAGTTACTAAAAATCTATTTCCATCACTGCATACAACAATGAAGTAACATTCATCTTCATTGTCACTTGAGAGCAAAATTCACAAATAATACATTTTGTATATAGATTCAGGCACATACCTAGGATTTAGTTTCCAAGAACTTAGTTTTGAGGAGGGGAGGGGGTCTGAAAATAAGACTTAAGACTTGAGTAAGGTTTCCAATTACTAAAATATTCCAGACAGGAAAGGTTAAAATTATATTTATATGGAATAAAATTTTGCATTGTTTTTAAATCTATTTTTAGTGTTGGGAATATATTATGGGGCTAAAATAAAATTATACAAAGATAACTGTTTCTGTTTTTGATTTCAAAGCAGGTAGACAAGTCTGAGATTTCGTATGACAAATTTTCAGGAGATTTCCCCCTTATAAAGAGATATACTTTTATTATCTTCTATTTTTATATGCATATTTAAAACATAAAAGGGAAGCACTTCAAATCAAATTGTGGTGTGGGCTGATAATTATATAATGTAAAATCCCATAGTGGTATGCTTAAATATCATAGCATTCAAGATTGCTTCATTTGTTAAATTAGTAACTTCAAAACTGCTGGACAAGCTAAAAATCTGTAGTAAGCTTTAATGGAAAATCAATTTTATTGTTTTCTAATCATTCAAATATTTTAGGTAATATGCTGAAATAAAACTAAGCAGATTATATGAAACTCTAATTTCCTTGAATTAAATCAAAGCAAAAAAAAAAAATCAAAGATAATCTAAATTGGTTGGTTGATTGGGGTTTAATGGCGCATTGGCAACTAAGGCCATAATGCATCAAGATAATCTAAAACCAACCAAGGCTAGTCTGATATTATATCACTCCAATATTTAATGCAACTGAGAATCATGTGCAGCTCTTTAGAAAGATAAAGTTAAATTATTTCTGTTAGGATAACACCTGAATTACAAGATCTTTGACTAACATGTGAAAAAAAATTACAAATAATATGAGAAAATACATTAGTTAACATAAAAATTGCTACTAACATAATGTAATAACTTACGGCATCTGTGAGCTGGTTCATCTGAGTTATCTCCACAATCATCATCAAAATCACAATACCAAAGCTTTGGAATGCACTTGCCATTATTGCACCTGTACTGAGTCTCAGGGTCACATTCTCTTTTATCTAGAGAATAGATATTATGCTAAATATAAAAATCACAAAAATATTTGTTTTTTACAACTCATACAGTAATGTAATATTACTGCTGAAGCTTAAGTGAAAATGCCTTATAGCCTTTTGCACGTTAAGCAGTTTTTATTATTCATTATTCTTACTTATTAAACAGCATTAATGATACTACAATAGTGGATAGTAATAAAAAAAAATCAGAATTCTTAATTTCTTTCATTAAACCCAAAAGTTTGCATATTGAAGTTAAAAAAACAGTTGATTTTTCATGAAAACACATTTATTTTTGCATAAATCAATTAATTCTGCATCACTTTATTATTTATTTTCTGCAACACAATCATTTGATGTCAATGTACTCTCTTGGTTGTTTAAGTTCTTTATTCAATATTCCAGAAATAGATTATTGATCAGAGTTACTTTTTGAACTGTTACCATTTGCTTTTTCAAATACTTTTTCAAGTTAAAAAAAATTGACTGATGAAATGATTTTTATGATTATTGAAAGATGCATATTCAAGGAAATATGTATCCTTTCTTTTGTTTTACATTTCATTATCATCTTGGATTTACAACAGTTCCATTTTGATATTTTTTAAAATTACTTTTATTTCTCATTAGATAAATATTATGATTAAAAAAGAATATGTTTTAAAATCATAATTCCTTGTTATTGGGTATGATATAAATTCAATTATAATAAATTTGTCAAAACAAAACATTTCTCAAAAAGTCTAAAAATTTGACACATGCTGAAATACATAGCTGCTCTTTTAAAATGAAATTATAACTTATAACTTATTATTTTCTGCTGTTAAATAGCAGCCACTTACCGAATATAAGAACATCGTAAAATTCTACTTGTAAATGATAGCACTAATTTCAATGATATTTTATAAACACATTTTTAAATGATATTTATACATTTAAATGATTCTGAAATTAAATTTTTGTTCTAATTTTGTAATGAAACTTCCTCTATAGTGATAATGCAAACTTGATCTAAAAATTACTTTGATTTCAACTTCACTTTTTTATTGATGAGCTGTAGAATATTTATATAATATATTCAATACATGGCTTTTCAGATTCTTATTTTTAAAATTTTACAAAATTATCTTGTGGTTAAAAATATAAATGCTTTGTAGCACTATGCGGTCAAGTATACAGCTGGTATTTCTACAGTTTGATGCATATACATTGTACCTAACTGAATATACAATTAAAAAGAGTTTAAAAACTTTAAATAAAGGCTGTAAGCAATAATGAAAATATTATAGAATATTTATACTGGGAAAATGAAATCATTTTGAAAAAAAATGGCAAATTTAAAATGGTTTTTACTGCAGTTAAAATGAAAACAAAAAAAAAATTATTTTTTATTATCAAAACAAACATAAAAATTTCTCTAACCCTTTATATTATTTAAACTTCTATTATTTTACTGATTTTGTTTGTTTGTTTTGGTAATATAACATTACCAATTTCTGTTTGTTATTTCAGAATAAGATTCTAAGTTACTCTTTTTAAAGAAACACTCCAAAATTAGCTTTGCCATATTAAATTCAGTTTTAGAAACCTGACATTTTAAACATTAAATGTATAGTAATGTAGGTATATGTAATATATATTACATTACATACTTATTTTTACTCTGCTTATTTAAAAGTTAAAATAAAATCTTAAAAAAATGGAGACTTACGACAGACAGATGGATCTTCATCAGAACCATCAGGGCAATCATCATCACCATCACAATGCCAGGCTTCAGAAACACATCGCCCTGTGCTATTACATTTAAAGCTATGCTCTCCACAATCAAAATCTATATGAAACAGCAAACAATTTACTTTAAAAACATAAAAAAAAGATTTAATTACAATTCATTAAATTATTAATTTAAAGTGATTCAGATATGGTTATGTGATTCAGATATGGTTATATAGTTATTATTATTTATAATTATTAAGATTAATTTAGGGTTTCAGATATTTAAAGTGATTCAGATATGGTTATGTAAATTTCTCAAAAATAATAACATTAGAATTAAAGAACTATTAAAATGAATACTAATCCTCAAAACAATTATTAAGCAATAAAAATGTGTATTATACAGATATCTGAAGTTTCTATAAGCTCTTTACAAAAATATGCACATCATAAAACTATTCACCACAATGAAAAGGTGATATCAACGGGAGGAATAATTCTGTGGGTGTAGAACTGCTATTCTTTTCTGCTACATTACATCCTACAAGAAAACAATGAAAGGAAATACTGTTCATATCATATTAAAAAATCTATCATCAAATAGGTTGCAAAAGAGAATACCTTTCTTCAAATGGTATGCAATGGTATTCTTAGGGATGTATTGGTAGTCCACAAAATGATATAATTCATTTTAATATAGTCAGAATTAAAACTGATTTCATGAATATCGCCCATAGCAATTGCAATAGAAATGCCTGTAGTAGAAGTCATAGTAAATAAGTAACTGAGTTCTGGCACTGACGATCAAGCCATGTTCAAAGTTACACAACTCACCGACATGCAGCCATGCTGAATTATCCTTATCAACTACTCCGAAATGAATGTTGGGTTTGTAGGTTACTGCAGTGCCATTCTTCGGTTGACGTCCAATGCATCAGTTATGAGTACAGCATGATAATTCTACTTTAACTGCTATTCTCATGACTTTTGGCCTCTCAGTGTATATGCTAACTAATTAACTTTATGTAACCTGAGAAAACATATTAACCATTAAAGAAAAGGAAAAATTTTAGAGATCAAGTTGGAGAAATGCATCTAATGTTTTTAAAACCTATATTTCCTAATTTTTTAAACATTTTTGATTAAAATAATACCTTGCAGAATGTAAATTTGTAATTTGTTGCCTTCCTAGAGATGTTCTTTTATTTGAATGAAATATCAGAAAAGCTTAAGAACAAATTCAAATATTTGAAAATAAAATTATAATGAATTATAGTATTCACAAAAAAATTTAAACATAGATGATAATCACAGCACTACCTGCTGCTCTTTCACAATTGTTGATAAGTTTTATAAGGCATTGATAAATCAATAAATATTGTTCGGAATTGTTGGTGAAAATTTTTTCTGCAAAATATTTATTAAATTTAAATTAGAAGAACACACATTGCTCTGGCACATATGGAAATCTTGTTTTCAAAGAGAATGAAGCTTTTCGTTTACCTACTTTTGCACTCCTTAAAAGTTCTGATTCAAGCTAATGGATGATGGAAAAAGTGCAAATAATAGTATTTTATTAGTAATTATACAACACGAAGAGTATTTGTCTTTTATTCCTTAAATTTAAAAAGTTGGTTTTCTCACATCTCTCTGAGAAAAGGGACAGATTATTGCTATCAATGGAATATCTTTTGACCCTCTGCTACCGAAATTTCTACCATAAACAGATCACTTACAACATTCGTTAAAAGTGATCACTAAAGATATAAATTAAAACTACCTAAGGATTTGAAAAATCGAATTATATTCCATTAATACCAATCCAACTAAAAAAAATGAGTTTTTTGATTATTTCTTTAAACAAAACAGTTGCATTTCCCACCCATCCTGGGCATAAGAGGTCAACTCATTGTTTCCAACAAAAACTTCATGGCCATCACATTCTACCACCAAAATTTCCAAAATCCTAGCATAAATACATCGTTTGTAAAATTTTGAATTTTAATTTTTTTTTCCCCGTTACAGGATGCATTATAGCTTTTGGGAGACTCAAAAAGTATGAATTGCAATATTTGATCAATACCAATCCAACCCAAAAAGAAATTTTAATTTATCCCTAAAAACAAAAAAAAAAATGCATTTTTCCCACCTGCCTGGGGGTAAGGGGCCAAATTATTGTTCCCAATGAAAACTTCATGACCTGCAGCTGAAATTTCAAATTTCTAGCATAAATACATCATTTGTAATATTAGTTTAAAATTTTGAAATTTTTTACTGTTAGATAGAAGAATTATGGCTCTTGGGAATTTGGAAAGTGTGAATCATAATATTTCATCAATAGCTATCCAACATAAATAATTTTTAAATTATCTCAACAAAAAGAAGTTCAATGTTTACAAATGGACAGACAAACACACAACAAAGTGAGCACATTATTTCTTTTTTTTTTTTGAAAATGAGACAAATATCTTACCACAAAATTTTTCATCTGAATTGTCCCCACAATCATTTGTTCCATCACATATGCGAATGCGAGATATACAAGTCTGGTTATTATGACACTGAAACTGGCCAGCTTTACACATGAATGGAGCTGAAAAATAATGAAATATATAAGACAAATAGCAAAAATAATTTATTTTAATTTCATACAAAGCTTATTTATACTAATCATATTAGGCTAAATATTGAAATATTTTAGTATTTAAACTTTTAATTATGCAACTTTAATTATAAATAATGCAGTAAAAACTTACGACATCCAGTTTCATCTGACCCATCCATGCAATCTTTGTTACCATCACACTTCCAAAATATTGGAATACATCGTGAGTCATATCCTTCACACTGGTGTTGGCCTTTGGTACAGCTAGCTACACAGGTTCGATTTGCTGTTACTCCAAAATCTGTATGTGGCAATAGAATAAAGTCGTCAGGACAAGCACAGGTATAGGTTTGAGCTCCTGGTGCAATAAGACATAAGTTGGAGCATCCACCATTATTGTCACCACAAGGATTCTTATCTGCAAGAAGTCATAATAAATAATGTTAAAATAATACTACAACTTAATTTCTACAAGATAAACTTCCAGTAAAAATTAGGCATGAATGTACTATGTCTGAAAACTTGTTGCCTTTATTATTAAAATATATTTATCACACTTGCTTCTCAGGTTTACTGAGATTACATACAATATTTGTAAGGACACTGATTTGTCAATGCACTTTATTTTTAAGTGCTATCAGTTAACATGTATAATTAAAAATGGCTTACTTGTATAACAATTATTCTTATATAATAATCATTTGCTAAAAATCTCATAAAATAAAAAAAAAAGACAAAACAGCTTTATAAAAGTCTTAAGTTAAAAAAAGATCAAATAAGCAGGTATAAAATTAAGTTTTTTTTTTGCTTGCAAAACACCTAGGCTTCTACCTAGACAAGAATGCTTAGATAACTATCTGAAAGATCATTGTTGTAAAATGTAATTGATAATTACTAAAATCTAATTTTTAAATCACTTTTAATGTTATGACTAGTAATACAACTATTACAATACAAAAGTGGTGATATTTAAATTTTTCAATATGCTACCTAGTTTCTGTTGTATTGGTAGGGAGGAGTGTAAAAAATGATCTAAACTACTGAAGTAGGATAACATATTTTTCAATAGTCAGCTATATATACTGCATGGCCGAAAAGTTAGAAAGCTAAGACAATATTGTGTAGGATCCCTTATGCCTTTGAAACTGTTTGAATTTAACATGACAAATTCAATGAATGTTTGGAAGCTATATGGTATGAGACCATTCCTCTTGTAATGCATTTCACTGAAGAGCCAATTTGGTCACCTTATGCCTAATATGACGTTGGTCCCCACGTGCTACCAAAACAGCTCTTACCCAACGAGGCATGGATCCTACAAGATTTCTAAAGGTGTCTTGTGGTATCTGGTACCAATATGTTACCCAGCGGATCCTTTAACTCTTTAAGTTACGTGATTGAGCCAGCGCAGATCTGATATGCTATTCCAACACAAACCATAGATGCTCGATTGGATTGATGTCTGGGGAATTTGGAGACCAGGGCAATACCTGGGATTCTTCCTCGTGTTCTGCAAACCATTCTCGAACAATCTGGGCAATGTTGCATGGCACATTATCCTGCTGAAAGAAGGCACTACTAGAGGGGAATACCATTGCCATGAAAGAATGTACCTGGTCTGCAATGATGTTTAGGTAGGTGGTAGACATCATAGTTTCTTGCACATGAATGATTGGACCCAGGGTTTCCCAGCAGAACATTGCCCAAGGCATTACACTTCCTCCACCAGCTTGTTTTCTTCCCACGGTGCATCCTGGTGCTAACACTTCCCTAGGTAAACAACGCACACATACCCGGCCGTTCACATGGTGCAACAGGAAAGGAGATTTATTGGACCAGATGACCTTCTTCCAATCATTCAAGGTCCAGTTTTGATGCTCGCATGTCCATTGTAGGTGCTTTCAATGGTAAACTGAGGTTAGCATGGGCACTTGGAATGGCCTGGGACTACACAGCCCCATTTTCAGCATGGTCCAATGTACTGTGTGTTGTGACACATTAATCCCATCACCAGCATTCAATTACGGGTGTTGCACCACAGTATCCCTTCTGTTGGTTTGTACCATATGGGATAGCCTTCGCTCACCTCTAGCATCGATGAGCTGTGGTTAACCCACACCTTGCAAGCAGTTCATGGTTTTTCTCTCCTCGGACCACTTTTTGAAGGTACTAAACACGGCTGACTATGAGCACCCCACAAGCCTTACCATCTCGGAAATGCTCTGCCCCAGTCGTCTGGCCATTACAATTTGGCCTTTGTCAAACTCACTTAAGGTCACTGCTTTTCCCCATCTGAAGAATTAGAATAACCGATTAACAGAGCTCAGTATCAAGTGTTATTTATACCGTTTCATTACCTTCACATGTGCCATTGTTTACCTGCAGTTGCTTCGATTTGCATAAAGACATGCTGGTCATAATGTCTTGGCTCTTCGGTGTAGTTCCTACAGGGTTAAAAGCAGTGAAATATGTGCCCATATGCCATATTCCATTACATCCCACAAATTTTGAATGGGAATCAGTACAAGTGACTAGAGGGCTAGGGAAAATTAATTCTATATCATGCTCCTCAAATCATTCAGACAGATCTCACATGATGGGCTGTTCCTCTCCATTGGGGGAGAAATGGAGCATAGCAGGATGAAATGATTGGATGTTATTTAAATATGCTGTGGCATTTTTTCAACTCTTCAGATCTATTAGTGGACTTAAAGCAATATGTGAACATTCTCCACACCATGATCCATATGTGGTGTGTAATCCATCAATATGATTAAATGCATATCGCAAAAGATGACTGCCATCATCTTACCTACACTTAGTGTAATTTTGAACTTTTTTGTTGCAACTGGGATTCTTTCATGCCACTGATTCCACCTTAACTTTGTAACAGTAGTGGGACACCTACAGCTTCTTTCCAATGACATTTCTAACCAAAAGATGATCCTCTTTTCAGTGTATTATTGCAAAGTGGTGAACAGTTCTAACATGTGTGCTTTCTTTTGATCAATGATCAGTTGTTTAAACACCCATATGATATGGACCTTAGGCACAATGTCTCATACATTGCCATGTAAAAGGTTAAACATCTATTCCAACTGCTTTTAAGTAACATGTCTGTTTGCTGCATTGATGTCAAGATGATGTGATCAGATGCAAATTTCTGCTCTCCTCAACACTTATCCAACCATTCTCACATTTGCACCACCACTTCATATTATATTGCCATGATACTAGTGCAGTATACAGCTATGAGCTCCCAGTGGATTTCAACTGTAGGGCATTTTGCCCACACAGAAAAAGCACATGTTTTCCTTTGTGCCTGTTTCCTTTTGTGCACAAGTTCAATACGGTTGCCATTTTACAACAATGGATCAATGCACAGAGGAATTACTGAATGGTGTTGCCTGCTGCCTACTGATGGGATCACTTGTTAATATATATTGCCGAGTCACAGCTGCAATGGGGAACCTTACTTCATGACATCCCCATATAAATTATAAGATAATTATAAATTAACTCAACTTGATGTGCTTAAAAATAAATATCTAAATGAATTACTTACAGATATTCCACATATGAATTATATAAGAATATCTTTTTACCTGTTGTCAATGTATTAAAAAATAATTTTAAAAATTTCATTTAAGAAAAAATTACATGTTTATATTAATATATACACTGAGTGGCAACTTTATTAGATATACCTACCTAACAGAGAGTAGCTCTTCCCTTTACCATTAGAAGAGCCTGAATTTGTCAGGGCATGACTCAATGAGGTATCAAAAGCATGCCACAGGGATACTAGTCCATGTTGATGCCAACACTTCCTCCATAAGAATTACAAATTGACTGGTTGCAGATCTCTACTCTGAACAGCTTGTTCCATCTTAATATAGGCTGCTGCAATAAGCTGAAGCCACTGTCATGTTCCTGGAACCATTCCAAATGATCTTAGCCTTGTGAATGGAGACTTATACTGCTGAAAGAACCTATTCGAAAATGGATAAACTGCTGCCATAGAGAGTTGCACCTGATTGACAACATTGTTAAGATATCCTGTGGCATTCACACATTGCTCCCTATTATCAAGGGATCAATGTGTGCCATAAAAACGCTCCCTACCCCATTATATGGCCATTATCTAGCCAATGGCATAGATAAATATTTCGGGTGTTGGATTATTCTTGATGATACACCTGAGGAAGTGTCAGTGTGAATACCCCACCAGGATTGCCATTTCCAAGATGCTCATACCAGTGCATCTGGGTTCAGCTACCATGCCATATTCAAATACATTTAAATCTTACATCTTACATTTATATTTTTCACCTTCTGACACTGAATTGCACACACATAATCCCTAGGTATCTGCCTATCAGCTTTAAATTAGCATGATATGAATACAGGTTGCTGCCATTGAAGGAGCAGTCTTTTCGTGAAAAGGGAGGTTACTTAATAAAGTAGCCACTCAGTGTATATATATGTCATCACAATGTTATGGCAAGTCTTCTTAAACTTTTACGAATAAGTTCTTCTAGTGCTCAAAACCTAAAGCATTTTAAGTAGTTTTCCAACATCTAATTTTGTCAATTAGTAAAACAAAACTTTATGGTAATGGTCTTCAGCTGATTTTCTTCAATTTAATAAATGTATTACAATAAAAATTTTATAATATTTGGTAGTCTGAAAAGTTGTACAATACAGTATATTCTTAAACTGCAAATTTCTTTTTATATATAAGGGGAAAAATTAATCTCAATATATAGTTACTTGAGATTTTAGTAACTAGTTCACACAAACTTGTTTCCTTTTACACAAGAAACAAAGCCAGTAATGTCTAGCAACTGATCACTTCAAACAACTTGCTTCCTAATAATTTATGGAAATGAATTAGTGTGTTTTAAATAATGTTACCATACTAAAGTGGTTTTACTCCATTATAATACATATATATGCAAATTAGAGTAATATGCAAATTAGAGTAATATGCAAATTAGAGTATAGTACTAATGTGTTTTCACTCTATTGTAATATACACTGCCTGGCTATTATCATGCATGAAGTACAATGAACCATGCCAATGTATGCAAAATTTAACACTGACATAAGCATTTTATGCCACTATACAGTCCTTATAAAAGACAAAGGCAAGGTGAAAAGCAAAGTCATATGCAACATGAATAAAAAGGGTGATCTGACTGACTTAGAAATGAGGCATATCTTTGGAGTGCAATGGGCAGAAGCATGGTGATGGAAGTGATGAAACTCAGCAGAAAATCATGGGGTACAATATCCCAAGCGTAAAAAGAATGACAACTGTCTCAAAAGATGTCTGCTAACAAGCAAATGCGGGAGGAAAAAGGCTCAACAGGCATCTGTTGGCATGAACTGTATGGCAAAATAGAGCTGTTACAATTCATCAACTGAGACAGATGCCACTAACAGTACTTCAAAACCAATTTCAACCAGAACTCTGAGCAAAGAATTGAAAATTTTGAAATTTGGCAACTATATCATGATACACATGACAAAGTATCAGGTATATGTTCATAATAATTTGCCAGTGTATATGTATGCACACAAAACTTACATGGCAGTTGGCGAAGAGGATGGTAAATATGAATATCATAAGGTCTGTGAGAGGTATTTCGAAGAATTTCCAAGTGTTCACCAGTGAATTTATGAGCTCTGTAAATTCCTTTCAAGTTCCAGTCAGTCCAATAAATCCAATTATCAAACACTGTTAATGCAAACACATGGGGTACAGAATGTCCAGACAGTACTTGATGCCTGTTATTTCCATCCAGATCAGCAAACCTAAAATATACCATAGTACTGTAGTCAAATTTATAGTAATATCATCAAACACAATTTCATTATCAAACAGCAAAATGTTATAAACTTAATCAAAACATTACAATGTGGAAAAAATAACTATATTTTTCATATTATGCCCACATGAATATGCAATAATAGTACACTATCAGCAATACTATCTAATGCATTATTCTACACTTTGGAAAAGCAAATAATTAATATACTAATGTGATAAAACAAAACTCATATTAAAAACAGGATACACATTAAGGGTAATTCCTTTTATGTAATACCCATTCGATTTTATGACAATAACATAATATTAAGAATACAGTAATACCCAATTTCAACAATGCTTCCTAAGCATTGTTGAAAAAAAAAGAGCTTTTGGTGAATCAGCTCTCATTGGAGTCATTTATAACATACTTAATATAAAGATATATTTTAACAGTGTTATTTATTACCTGTGAATAAAATATGATACTTGAATTGGTTACTGGCATACACAGATGATTGATTAAAGAATAAACCAGGGTATATGAAAACACATCATACACAACAAATGAAAACACATCATACACAACAAAGTCTCAAAATGATTTCAATTAATAAAATATAACACAATTAAACAAGATGATCACCTATACACTAAGATTAATTAAGTGGATTAATTCATACTGTAACTCATTTCTCTAGAAGATTTAGGTTATTGCTTAAAGAATGTATACAGAGTTGACTGCATCACATATTGCTTTTATGAACCATTTCTCTTTGTAAATGCTGTTAAGAACATTTTGTTATGATTTACAGACTGAAAGAGAATGGTGTTCATAGAGGCAAAGTTCATTAATAATTCCTCAATTTGTTTCTTTTATGTGAATTTGGGTTTTTACAATTACTTTTTAGAGTTTATCACCCAGCACATAAAGATAAATCATTATTAAATTTTCTTGTAGCCACTTACATTTATTCCCTAAAATTAATAGTTTGAAATTTGAATGCCTTAACTTTTCAACAAAACTTAGTTTTCCCCCTTTATGCTCTTTTAGAATAGCAAACCAGCTTTCACTGATGAATCTTTCATTGAAGTATTACTGCAATTTTATGTTAAATCACCCTATAAACATATATTCATTAAATAGCAAATGGAATTTTTTATAAATTTGCATTCACATATTTTGCAAAAGTTATTATCAGATTTTTCACTTTGTTTTTTTAATTGGAAATAACTTTTAAAACCCAAAAAGCAGCAGAAAACAGCTCTTCAATGAACAATAATATCAAATATAACTATTACTATTAAAAACAATGAACTCCTACAGAATCTAAAATGATTGATGCTATTAAATGGAATTATCCTACTTTCACCTCTGAAATAAATTATCAAGCCTATGAATTTTTATCATGACTTTCATTTCACTAATTAGTTAACAATTAATTTTGGTTTGCAACTAATTTTTTCAATTGTAGAAGATATATGAAAATTAGTTTCAATTACATTTTAATTATTTATCAGCTCATCAAAATAGCTTACTCTATATAATCCAAATGTGCATCAGCCCAAAATATTTTGTCACTGAAATAGTCAATTGTTAGTGCATTTGGCCACACTAACTTATTTTCATATAGGACAATGCGAGAAAAATTGGTTCCATCCATTCCCATTCTTGCTATGTAAGCATGATGTCCCCAGTCAGTGAAGTACAGGTATCTGTAACAAAGAAACAAATTTGTAATAAAAGTGGTGGAGAATAAAAAAAATTTAGAAAATGTTACTTTTTTTTTATTCATCATTGTATTATTATATAAAGCTTTCTAAATATGTCTGAAAACAGTGAGTAGTTAAAAAAATACATTATTTAATAACCTACCCAATTCCAGGATGGACAACAAGTGCCCGAGGATCTGAAATTCCACGAGTTAGAAGAGTCTTCCTGTTTCTCCCATCAAGTTCAGCTACATCAAGTTGTTTAGTTGTTCTGTCTAACCAATACAGTTTCCTAAAAATGAATATTAAATTTAAAGAAAACTTTCCATATAATTCTTTATTTTAGTAAAATTTTCAATGAAGTTTAAAATATTGATTAAAATACAACTAAATTTGTTACATACATACAGAATCCTCAAGTAGCTATAGAGGTCCAGCCAAACTATACAATTTAGTTCTCAAACATGTCTGTCCTGAGCTACAGCTGCTGCATTTGGCCAATGTACGTCAAACAGGACTTTATTAGTATTGTCATACTAATAAAGTCCTGTTTGACTTTTCTTCCCCTATTTTCTGAGGCATTTAGGCACTCTGTTCATAACCCTATCCACTAAATCTATAGTTATGCATATGGGTAACATGTCCAAACCAACAGAATCTCTCTCTGCACAATATGCTGCTCAAAGAAGGTTGTTGATTCTTTTCCTTAACCTCATCATTACTTTGTTGAACCACCTAATGACCAAGATATTGCATAAGTATCTAGAATCAAAGGTATCAAGTTTCCTGTTATCTTGTTTACAAATGGTCCAAGTTTCCCTACCAAAACTAAACCTAGGAAGAACCAAACAATTATACAGCATAATTTTAATCTTTAGGTGTATACACCTATTTCTCCATACTCTCCATAAATTCTTAAAAGTCCTAGCAGCAATCCCTATTCTTCTGTTTATCTCATTCTGCACATCACCAGTATCTGTTACACAGTTACCAAGAAAATTAAACAGCGACACTTGCTCAGAGGTACTACTATTCAAAATAACTAAACCACAACCTGCCTGACTAATTTTCATCACTTTGGTTTTCTCTTTATCTACTACTAGTCTCAAACAGTTCTAAAGATAGTATTCATCTCATCAACATGATTTGCCAAAAGAGCCAAATCATCAGCATAATCTAAATCAGACATTTTCAAATCTCTAGACCATTTAAGGCCAAAATATTCCCCTTGCAGTGGATTCAACATAACATATTCAATAGCCAAACTATTTAAAGGGAAAAGGAGACAAAATGCACCCTTGTTCAACTCCAATATAAATGCTAAACCGATCACTACAAGCTTTATGAACTCTCACACACAACTCAGTATTATTTTCAGAACTTTCATCATGCTAGCTTGAATGGTATGCCATACAATTTTATTTTCAACCACAAATTATGACAATCAACAGAGTCAAAAGCCTTTTTGAAATCAAACAAGCTAGTAACCAAAGGTTTCTGAAACTCTAAAACATTTCTCAAGAATCAGTCTGAGTGAAAATATCTGATCTACACATCCCCTACCACTTCTGAATCCACATTGCTCATCACACAATTGTCAGCCAACCAGATACTTAATTCTATTAAGCACAATCATGCAAAGAACTTTACCTGGAACAGAAAGTAGGCTGATGCCCCTATAGTTATCATAAGAAATGCAATCACCTTTTTTTTAAAATAAGGATAATAATAGCTCTGGTAAAATCCTTAGGCACAATGCCTTTTGTCATAAAAGATATTCAAAATTTCAGTCAGTCATGCTGTAACCAAAACATTCCCAGCTCTAAGCATTTCAGTAGTAATTTCATCTAACCCTGGGGATTTATGTAGTTTAAGTTTAAAAATGACAAAATAACTTCAGACTGTGAAACAGGACCAATATTAAAGCCAGCAATGCATCTATCATCATTATTACAAACAATGGGAACAGAGCTAACTACATAGTTAAGAACAGGCCTGGGCAAACTGTGGACCTTGGGTAGCATGCGACACACCACTTGTTTTTGTGTGGCCTGTGAGCTCTATTGTGAGGTTACTAATAGCACATAAATTTGTAAAAGAGAAAAAGATCATATATACGACAAGAACTCTATCTTTAGCAAAGTAAATTCACATTAAAATAACTGATTTTTATAAAATTATATTGTTTATGCTTCACTTTAGTTTTTTTGATATTGATTACTTATTTTTTGTGACAACATCTTCTTACTTACATCTTCCATTTCAGTTTTCTATGCAGCCCTTCAAGTAAAACGCTTGCCCAGGCTTGGTTTAGAACATCACTGAAATGATAAGCCCATCCAACCATGACAGAATCCTCCCCTGTGATAATAAACTTACCATATTTATCCTTCAATCCCTGTATACCTGTCCATTTCTTACTACACAAAACATTAACTATCTGATATAGCTCTCTGCTGTTACACTGTCTAGATGTTTCCTCTGCTTTGTCAGCCAAACTATCAAGCCAAAGATTCTTATCAGTTGTTAGCTAACAAATCCTTTATGCGTTTATTAAGCTCTTTGTAATGCTTTCTGTTATTATCAATAGGGTGTTCATTAATGATATTCCTGCAGTTCTTTCTTTCAAAAATAATATAATAATATATAATAAGTTGGTGTTTCATTACTCAAATAACTTCATCTGCTCCTTTTACCCAAAAGAGTACTGTTACCCTGTTTAAAGAAGACTCATTCTTCTCAAACTTCAGTACTAAGTAAACCATGATTGTCATAATGACTACATAGCCTATCATGGTAAGCTTTAGATATAAGTGGGTCTTTCAGAGCTTTGGTGTTAAAAGTACTTTTTTTAACATTAGCACAAAACTTCTTAAGTTTTAAGTTGCAAGATGCTTTTAACAAAGTAATGATCAGATCCAATTTCAGCTCCCCTATATGGCCTGACATTCCTAACAGAACTAGCTCATTTGCTGTTAATTAACAATAATCAATTATATTCTTATGCAACTCATCTGGTGAAACCCATTGGTATTTATACACATCACAGTGTTTGTAATAAGTGTTCTATTCTCAAACCATTAAGTTTACTTACCTGCAGGAAATATTCTCCATTGGAACTACCAATACCAAAAAGATCTATCACTCCCCCTCAAAGATCTAAGTCAGTACCTACTACAGCATTGAAATCACCTAGAAGAGTAATATCTCGTTTCTTGACAGAATTAAAAATATCCTGAAGTTGTAAGCTAATCTTTCTCGTCCTTATCAGAGTCATATGTGGTGACATAACATTCAATTTTTTAATCCTAGTTTTAAATTCAGCTGTAAGAAATCTTTCATTATTACAGTCATATCTTAAAGAAGCATCACTAGCATGTCAGCTGAGAAGCAAATCTGCACCTTGAAGATACTTTCCATCCTCCTTCCCTGGAAAGAGAAATTCTAGATCATTTTTAATTATCTAACCTTTACCTGTCAATCTAGTTTCTTGCAAGCCAAAGAATATCTAGGTCATAATGTTGGAATATTTGTGTGAAGACATCAAGAGAACAATCTCTGTGCAGAATCATCACATTCCCAGCACATCTACACTGGAAGACTTCCTCTAATGTATGTTTGATGATGCCATAGAAGCAAGGTTTCAGGTATTTGTGATGACCTCTGATCAGGATTATCCACCAGCTGATAAAATGTATCCTGTGCATCTATTTACTGAGGGCTGCCAAACCATAAAGAAACAGAAAACACAGAGAAGATTTTCCTTCAACAGAAGCCCACCAATGCAGCAAGTTCAGGATCCATAATCAAGTTCAGAGCCATAATTTCATTCAGGTTGGTGTACATGGTCAGCACCAAGACCCTGTGTGGTTGACCATTCCTCAGTAGGGTAGAAAACAATGAAAAAATAGGCACAGTAGCCCAAATCAATAGGCCACACTGATCTGGCAGCCCTCCCCTTCTGTCCACACCCACAAGAGGGTATCTCTTTTGAAAGGTACTAATGCACTACACCATGAGAAGGCAGGGTCAGACTTTAGGTGCTAGGCCTGGCAAGTTCTGTGCATCATCACAGGGACTGATGCATAGCTCTCCTCCAAGTTACACCTAGTTACCATTTACAGACAACTAAATTTACTTACTTACAATAAAAGTTGTGGATAATAAATACTACATTGATCATTGTTGTGCTAATCTATTTTCTCAATTTTTCTGTTGAACAAAAAAAGTAAGGCGACTTGTAAAATTCTATATTCCATTGCCCTCAAAAAAAAAATGAGTACTTTACATATAAAAAAGTTTTAAATTTTTTATCTCACATATTTAGTTTAGTGAAATAGTGTATGGGAAGAAAGAATTTTACATGAATCTAAAATTTTTAACCTATTTTATTACTCTATTCTAAATATGAACTAAATGATTCATCATTGGCATATTTTACTTATTTTGCTTTTTATGGCATATAAAGAAATAATTTTTGTTTTCCTTTATTAAACCACTGTATTCTTTTACTTTTCATAAATTAAAATTTATAAAAAAATATTTCAACAAGCAATGCTGCTGTTAAAGGGTTCAGCTTCTACAATTCATTAAATATTTAAACAAAAAATTGAGAAATTGAGATTTGATTTAGACATTTATTCATAAAAGGTACTAAAAAAAATTAATTATTCTTTCACAAAAATGTTTCAAAATTCAGGAATTTTATTTTAGTTTTCTGTTGGTATATTCACATTTCGCCAACAGTTTGTTATAGTAAAGTACAATTGAAATATAAATGATTTGCAGAAGAACAAATACTTACCTTCCAACCCAATCAACAGCTAAGCCCTCAAGACCTTGTGCATCATGGCGGATAAGTGACTCTTCTCCAGTGCCATTAATGAAGATTCGACTGATTGTTTTGTTTCCCACATCACAGAAATATAAGCGATCTTCACCATAGTCAAAATCTAAGGCCACAACATTGCGTAAATCCATTTTAATCAGACTGTATACTGAGCCATCAATACTCATGTTACGAAGGTAATATCTATTACTGAAGATTAGCCAAGGTTCAATCTCTGCATAACGTAAATAATAATGTTTTAGAAGAAAACAAAGCATATTCACATGATATAACTATATACAATAATGGCACAGAAGTAAACAGATGCAACATAAAATATTATCATAACACACAGATAAATATTCAAGGAACCATAGGTTATGGACATCCAACTAGACTTTGAAATTTAATTTTCCAACATCATGAGCAACAGCTTCTATAGTTGGCAATTGCAGGTTACAATGTTTCACCTAAACAGTACTCTTGTGCATACAATGAACTAAATGACTAAGTCCTTAGGACTCAAAAGGCTCAATGATCAACTGGGCATCTTTTAGAAGAGATGTAAGCCTCTCATCAAGGCCGTTTTAACATGAACAAAGGCTCTTTTACACAAATAGTTATGTTTTAACCCTTCCAGTGCTGAGCTGGAAAATCTAGTTTGTAACCATAAAGCAAGTTATTTTTTCACTGTGGTCAGCCAAAAAAAACAGCTTTAGACTTTTCTTACCAAATAAGCAACAAGGAAAATTATGCCATATTATGTCAAATCAATCAGCATTTTAATTCTGGATTTTATGGAAATAAAATATTTAACAAAAAAGTCAGGACGTTCAATTTTAATAGAGTTTTTCTACATGTAGCAAAAAAATAATGTCATGTAGCAAAAAAATGCATCTGGGAATGCAAATAATTCATTTTAAAAACTCAAATATACAAAAATAATTATAATCATATGAATAGAAAGACTATTTCTGAATAAGAAAAAAATTACTCATTTTTATTCCCAGTTTTTTTTCTTCTCAATACTATTAAAGTCTAGTCTTCTTGCCAACTGTGCTAGGTCAAGTAAACAACTTCAGAATTTTTGTAAGAAATATCCAATCAACAGAAATAAGTCATGTTATATACCAAATTAAACAGAATTTAATTCTGAATTTTATGAAAATAAAAGGTTTAAACAAATTTGCAAACATATTAATATTAATAAGGCTTTTTCACAGTGATATAGTGAAAAAATACACCAAAGAGCCAAAACATTATGAACACCTGCTTAATATGATGTTGGTCCTCCATGTGCCACCAATACAGCTCTTACCTGGTGAGGCATGGACGCTACAAGATTTCTAAAAGTGTCTTGTGGTATCTGGCATCAACATGTTACCAGCAGATCCTTTAACTCTTGTAAGTTACGTGGTTGAGCCTCCGCAGATCCGATATGATGTTCTAACACAAACCACAGATGCTCGATTGGATTGATGTCTGGGGAATTTGGAAGCCAACGCAATACCTGGAAGTTTTCCTCACGTTCCATGAACCATTCTCAAACAATCCGGGCAGAGTGGCATGGCGCATCATCTTGCTGAAAGAAGGCACTATTAGAGGGGAATACCACTGCCATGAAAGGCTTGCTTGTTTTCATCCCACAGTGCATTCTGGTGCCAACACTACCCCAGGTAAACGACTCAGAGTGGCCTGTGGCTATGCAACCCCATTTTCAGCAGGGTTTGATGTACTGTGTATTGTGACACATTACTCCCATCACCAGCATTTTAAATTATGGGTGAGTTGTGCCACAGTATTCCTTCTGTTGGCTTGTACCATATGGGATAGCCTTCGTTCACCTCTAGCACTGACGAGTTGTGATTGGCCCACAACTTCCCGGTAGTTCGTGGTTTTTCCCTCCTCAGACCACTTTTGAAAGTACTAACCACGGCTGACAGTGAGCACCCCACAAGCCTTGCTGTCTTGGAAGTGCTCTGACCCAGTCGTCTGAGCATTACAATTTGGCCTTTGTCAAACTCACTTTGTCAAACTCATTAAGACTCCCTTTCCCATCTGAAGAACAAGAATAACACTGATTAACAGAGCTCAGTATCAGGTGTTATTTATACCATTTCATGACATTCACACGTGCCATCGTTTACCCGAAGTTGCTTCAATTTGCATAAAGACACACTGTCATAATGTTTTGGCTCTTTGGTGTAGCTCTGACTATGCAATTAAAGCTTAATATTGGAAAACTTGATAAATAAAACCAGTTAAATTACGTATTTATTGAAGGAAATTTCTTCCTGAATAATACAATATTTACCTGAAACATGACTTTTAATTTTTATAATTCTTTTCAGTATGGTACATTATAAAATAGAGGCCAATGTTAGACAAGATGACTTGGACTGGTCACATTCATCGGTTTTAATTACATTTATGAAATGGAAAAATATTTTCTTGCTGAGTTTTTTTATTGTGACACTATACATTTTTTCTTGAGTGCTGAATTCTTGAGTGTCCTTGGCAAAGTGCTGAAAAGTTAGTACACTAAAGCTAAAACAATGTCAATATCCTTAGAGTGGTACAGCCAAGATATTGGGAAGGGGGGAATAAACTGTCCATGATAAAATTTTTCCATTGTCTCACAGCCATAGAAAACTGATTCCCATTCAAAGGAATATATTTTGTTTCTGTATTACAAAACCTCATTCATTTTCCAAAAATAAGAAAATATCAATTTTTTTTTATTGAAGCAACAAAGAAATACGGTATATTTCCGCAGATAAGACGATAGTTGAATCATGAAAAAAGGCCCCCAAAATCCGGGTCGTCTTATAGGACAGATACAAAAAAAATTAGATTGAAATTTATATAAATTGAAACCATTATTACTACAACTATTTGAAAAATCTATCATATTATTTAAATATGTTATATGATAATACATTACATTGTAATAGTAAAACAATACTAAAACAAAATAAATATTAAAAGTTATGTTTATTGAGCTATTGAGGAAAAAACGGACAAACCGTAATTATTTACTAGTACAGAGTAGGGTATGTCCACAAAATAGAATAGCCCATACGACACTTTTGTGAATAGTCAAGGTCATTACCCGAATGCCCGAATCAGTGCAAATGTTTGCGAATAGGACATAATTCCGTATACGCTATACAGTATTATTATCCAGATGATGATTGCCGATCTAAACTAAATTCATAGGCCGTTGATAGTTTGGGGTCGTCTTATAGGACAGATATACGCTAAAACTATAAAACTTTGACGAAAATTTATACCTCGTCTTATCTGCGGAAATATACGGTAATAATAACTTAACCTAAAATGATGCTAAAAGAATATCCACAAGTTCCAAGATTTCTTCATCAGAAAAAGCGCTAATGATGCATCATAACTCCAAAGATAGATAATGATTTATAAATCTATGAAATTAAAATCAAAATAAACCTATGCAAATAAAAATGAAATTTAATAAAAAATATAAATGCTATCTGAGAAAACACAATCTTCCTCCAATGTTTATGACATGAAAGCCAGTGCTGGATGACCACATGCATACTAGGTCACACAATGCACTGAGCAACATCATATCATGTACCTGTGTCTTCTCTGCTTGATACCATGAAGTATACAATACAGGTTTTAATTTCACTTTTGAGAACAAATTACACATTGAATGTTAGGATTAATCATAAAAATAATTCTAGAAATACAAAGAATGGTTAAAGCAGAAATGAGAGGGGGTAAAGCTGAAAATCAGACTACATATTTTGTAATTGCTTAGAAAATCCTCCAATTTTAAAAAGAATTTTGTTAATTTTTGGGAGAATTTCAAAACTTCAAGAAAAAATGTGTTGACAACAGTTCAAATTAAGCTCATGAGCTTAAATGAGCAGGTTGCTTCGAAATTGAGAAATGAAAAGGAATTGTAATAGTGTAATTGCATTTATAGAAGGGTGAATCAGAGAGCTGGAAGAAATTATTTATATCATATCTTAATCAAACATGTGCTAAATGCAAAAGTATGATTTTTCAAGTTTGAATTATCTATTTTTATGAGATATATGTAATAAGGTCCAAAAGTTTCCAGACCAAGGGTATTAAAGAGGTAATAGAATCAAACAATAATTTTTATTTTTCAATATAAGCACCCTTTATTTCAATACATTTTTTAGAATGGCGAATTAACGTTTCTACATGACTGAAAAAATAATCCGAATTTTTGTCCTTAAAATGGTCTAAAACTGCAGAAATGACTTCTTCATCACTTGTAAATTTTTCCCCACACAGATCTGACTTCAATTTTGAAAAAAAAAAATAGCTGCTAGGGGCTAGGTTGGGACTGTACAGTGAGTGATTTAATTCCTGGAAACCACATTGCTGAATAGCAGCCTTTGTAGCAACTAAAGTGTGCACTGGTGCATTATCGTGCAATAACCTCACTCCCTGGGACAACTTTCCTCAGAGTTTCTCTTTGATGGTATCCTTCATTTTGTACATTAATGATGCATAATATTCATCAGTAACTGTAGTTATTTTGTTCCTTAAAGTCAACTAACAGAATCCCCAGTTTTAAATTTTTTTTTTAATTTTTGAAGCAAATTTTTTTTAAATTTTTTTTAATAAAAATTAAAAAAATAATAAAAATAATGAAAATTTTAAAAATTTCAATCTGAACGTTTAATTTCTGCTGGGCTTTCACCTTCTTTTGTCAAAAATTTAATGATTGCGAGATACTCAAGTTTAAACATTTTAAAATATTGGGCAACAGCACTTCTATCTGCGATGCTAGCTGGAGTGCTACTGATGGTAGAGCTGCAAAATTTTAACTGCAGTGAAACAAACATAGGGTGGGGGTTGACAGAGTTAGGCCTGTCGATTCTTGTTCTAACATATTGGGGCTGGAAACTTTTGGACCTTACTACATACGTAAATAAAATTCAAATGGGAATTTTATTTTTTTAAATTGAAGTTTTATTTGTTGTGTCAGCAACACTTGCCAGTGCCTATGCTCCTAATATGCAGAAATTTGACTTGGCTATAGCACTCATGGCTCAGAAAGTTTATATCCCATCTGATGGAAGGTAACCTTTCCAAGCTCATTAATGTTACCTTTCCCACTGATGGAATATCAGAATTAGAAAAGAAAATTTCAAAGCAACTGTGGTTACAAGCCTGGTTTGCTGTCAGCTGAGCTTCTCCCACATCACAGGTTGGTTCTAAAAGTACTGTTTGATTCTGCCTACCCAGCACATTCTAAGTCTATTCCCTTTTACTCACACCATTAGAAACACTATTCCTAACTTTACTTGCTAATCTGCAACTCTAAATGCAGTCAATATGCCAAACCAATGCAATCTCTTTTTGCACAAGGTATTGTTTAAAGATGTTTGATGACTCCATCATCTACATAACTTCATCATTTACACAATCAAAATACCTAATACCCAAGATGTAGCAAAAGCATCTAAAATCAAAAGTATCTAGCTTCTTATTATATGGCTTATAAAGAGTACACGTTTCGCTACGATAGGAAATTTTAAAGACCAAACTCTTATGTAACCTAGGTTCTTTTTTTTGAGAATCTGCTTTTAAATCTCTACAGAATCTTAAAAGTTCCATCAGCAATGCCTATTCTTACTTCCTCAGGTACTGCATCTCCAGTCTCTGTCACATGGCTCTAAAGATAATTAGAGAAACTTGCTTCAAAGGACAATAATTCAAAACAAACCTGTAGCAACATCCACCTCACCAATTTTAATCACATTAGTTTTATTGGTATTTTAATTTATTTGCATCAAGGCTTACTCTATTACTAACTTCAACAGCTATAATGAAAGAGTTCTTCTCACAAACATTATTTGTCACAAGAGCCAAATCAACCATAGATTTCTGAAACTATTAGCTATTTTCTAAAGAATCTGTCAGAACAAAAATAGGCCTATGCATTCCCTTGTACTTCTGAGAACTAAATGTTTAATTCTATTAAGAACATATAAGAACTTTATATAGAATACAAAGTACACTGGTGAGTAATTATCCCAAGAACTTCAATCACCTTTCTTAAAAAATATGAATTAGACGAAATCCTTAAGAACAATTCATCATTACAAAAATTCAACACTTCAGTCACTCATATGACAACAGAATCATCCTCAGCTCTCAGTATTTTAATCAATATTTTCATCTGCCTTTTGTGATTTCTATAGCTATAATTTTGATCCTGCCAAAATAACCTTAAATCACAATATGCAGTCCATATTAAAACTGAAAATGCATTTATCTTCATTTAAAATAATTTTTCACCTTTGGTAACCTTTCCATCTTTATCTTACAATCTCCTGAACACTGTTGTTTTTTCTTCACACAAAATATTTACCACCTTATATAACTCATTAAATATTATAAAACACTCATCTAGTAAGCTGTACACATTTACAGATCAGCTGTTAGCAATCAACAGTTTATCTTGTATAAATGGGTTACCATTAGTTATGATCAAGATCTTAGTAATCATTCACAAATAAAATTATATTTTGAAATTTCATTAATAATTAATTTTTATGTAAAAGCAAACCTAACATGTATCTAAGTGCTGTGTTCCATATTTCTGTAACCTGGCAGGGAGGTATCCCTCTTTGCTACATTACTGGACACATTTTAGTCTTTGACCATCACTGACTGAAAATTCTTAAAAATAATTTGCTCATTTTTGAACCTTTTATAATTTTTCATAATTCAAATCTTTATTTCTTGTAAGGATACACAAACATAACATTGTTTTATATTTCAGTTCCATTCAAGGAAAAAGCATTAAAAATTGCACTTTTCATTTATTAAATTATATATATTTTAAGTAAACATAAAGGACAGAGATAACCTGTAAGCTTTTTGCTTGTGTTGGTTTATCATAAACATACAAACACTTACACAAGGACATGCCAATTAGTTTAGCAGTCAGGTTCTCTAACCACTACACCAGTTAGGGTCTTGCATTACTTACTACTTTGTAAGGGCCTTGTAATTACTTAACTAATTAATTATATTTGTAACATTTAATATTTCTTCTGCATCCAAAATTGATCAAAATATCCTCTGAATGTTCCACCCACAAAAATATGTTCAAGATACAATACAAAAATCCAAAATATGGTGTGAAAATAATCAACTTCAGTAAGTGCAATATGATCTAAAGACTAGCATGATTTTCCCACACCTACACAATGAAATGCACTGTACAAAATGGTAAAATAATTTTACCTATTTATAGGGAACATTCAAGATCAACCATTTGAGTGTCACACTTGCAGATGCTGAAGAATTAATTTGTGGAATTTTAAAAATGCACATAGACTGGTTAAAAGACTAAAGTGCACCAATTTCCAGATTAAAATAAAATTTGCAATACTTACTATCATTGCGTTTACAGGTATGGCCATCAACTTCTCTTTCATAGTACGTTTCATTGCATTTGCAATAATAAGAACCAGGAGTATTGTAACAATACTGAGTGCAAACTTCAGGTTCTACTGTGCATTCATTGATATCTTTGCATGCCTTTCCATCTTTCATTAGTTCGTAGCCTTCATTACATTCACAATAAAAGCTGGTCAAGGTATTGACACACTTGTGCTCACACTGATTACTTTCCACTTTAGCACACTCATCAATATGACAATGTGCAGGTTCATCAGAGCTATCATCACAATCAATTTGCTTGTTACACACTCTTTCATATGGAATACACTGGCCATTTTTGCAACGAAACTGGGCTCCAGAACAAGTTGGCTGTTCTGTTGCACAATCTTTAGCCAGCTCATCACTTCCATCTCCACAATCATCTTCTCCATCACAATGATATGTTTTTCGGATGCATTTTGCATTACGACATGCAAATTCTTCACTGGTGCAGGCCCTAAATGCTAAATATATGAAAGTAAATACCAAGCTTATTCATTTAGTTTCTAAAACTTAGTTCTACAACTGCAAAATTGACAAATGACAATTAAAAGTAATAAAATACTAACTACATATTTTACTTATTACAAAAATATATTTTGTCTCATCAAAACTTCATAAAACTGCATTAATTTGGAACTTAGTAACATTATATTTTAAAACAATTATTATTAGCATTTAAAAATTAATTTATTAGTTTGCTGTCTTTACAGCCAAAAGCATTCAACTATAGATTTGGTTTAAATTTCTTGAATGTTTATTTCTGATCGAGATATTTGTCTATACATTTTACTTCAATTTATGCTACTATTAGAAATGTAAACTTGTAGAATTTAGAGCTCAGATTGCTTTCACCTATAAATTTGCAAATTTATCTTCATTGCAAGATGAAAAATGTGCGCAGTTTAATAACAATTCTTTACTTTTACTTGAAATAGAAATAAATGACAATAAGGTAAAACTATCTACATATTTTTTTTAGCTTACTTAAGAAAAGATTATATAAAAACTTATCCAAAATGTATTATGAAAAATATGAATAAAGCTTACACAGAAAGGAAATTTTTGAAATATAGTTAAACAATTGATAATGTGATGTAGAACTACTGATGATTTAATGATGTTTCATTTAAGATTTTTTTTTTTTAATTTTAAACAACATAGAAAATAACTATTAATATTTTTCTTGCAATATTCTTTTTTTATATATTCTTATTTTTTCGCAAATATCAGCAAAGTATTACTTACTGCAATTCTTTGGTTCATCAGATCCATCACCACAATCATTGTCATGATCACAAACCCAATCCTTATTTATACATCTTCTGTTGTCACACTGGAACTGGCTAGGTTCACATGGTTCAGGCATGGGACAGTTATGCAGGGTGCTGTTTTCATCAGCACCATCTACACAATCAGGGTCTCCATCACAAACCCATCGTCTCGGTATGCAAGATGCTCGTTCCCACTGCTTATTCTGAGGACAGGTAAATTCTTTCTCAGAGTCGCATTCTCTTGTTTCTGATCAAAATTCGAGAAATATAATTTCATAAAAATCTTAATTATAATGCAGCAGTTTATACAAAACAAAAAATTATAAACATTATTTTAACAATATATTGTCCAGGTTGGTTCTTTCACAGTTTAAAGTGTAGCTTGTTGAGAAATTATGGTTTGCCATATTTTGCTGCTCAAATTAACATTAACTTAACTCCAAATAATACACATAAAACACTTATTTTCAAAGAGTAATAATTTTTCATATTTTAAAAAGAATGAATTATTTTATAATATATATTATTTATATCATATATATTTATTTAAGACAAAATACAGATTAAAAAACTAGAATTTATATATCACGTCACTATATTTTATTGTGAAAGTTTCTTGGTAATTAAATGCGATAAGAAATTCTCCAGTAGCCCATTTCCCATGGAGGCCTGAAAAAGCTCTCAGTACAATATTTCACAGAAAAATACTTGTAGCAGAAATTTTTGATAGAAGGATAACATAAACATCCATCTTTATATGGGATTTTTACCTGAGTCCCTTTGCTCAATGGTCAAATGCACTAACTGCTTGAAGTCTTAATTACAGAATTTTTTTTGCCATGTTTACACAAAAGAAAAGACTTCATCTCCTTTGCTCATTTTTATCTGGAAGAGTACGTTGGTTTCAAAAACAACTTGTTTAAAATACTTCCATTCTTCCTCAACTATAGTTGTAAGCAAACCACAATTTTAATGACTGAGTAACCTATTATAATAGGCTTTGGCTATTTCAGGGTCTTTCAGAGCTTCGGTGCTAAAGGGAACTAAAGGGGTTTTAAGCTTAGCACAACATGTCTTAAGCTTCAGTTGCAAGACACTTTTAACAAGGTAATGGTCACTCAATTTTGGCTCCCCTGTTATGACTCAGTGTATCTAACAGAGCTAGCCTATTTGTTATTAATATATAATCAATCATTCTCCTATGCAATCCTTCAGGCAACATCCATGTAATTTATAAATATCCAAATCAATAGTTGGTCTGTAAATGGTAGCCAAGCATACACTGGAAAGAGAGCTGCATACCAATACCCTGTGATTTATGGAACCAGCAAAGTCTACTGCCTAAAGTCCAACCCGACCTACTCGTGGTAAAGGCCAAAATAGATATTCTCTTCTGGAAGGGCAAAGTAAGGAGGGGCTGTCAGTGTGATTTATTGATCTGGTCTTGCAGGGCCACTTCTTTTCCCCATCCTGCTCAGAAATGACCAATATCACTGAGTCTTGGTGCTGATCGTTTGCTTTGAATCTGATTACAGATTCTGAACTTACTATAGATCTTCTCTATGGTGCATTACACTGACAGGATCGTATTAGACTTTTGTGGCAAATTGGTTTTGGAAGGATTTTTTTTTAAAATAATAGTACAAAAGTTACAACTCAGTGAAGTATGAAAAAAATATAAATATTGATTCTAGTAAAATAATCTTTTTTCTGAATGAACAGAAAGTAAAAATTACTTAGAATTAAGAAAATATTTCACACTAACACTACATACCACACTGATGTCTGTCATCCTCATCAGAGTTATCTAAACAATCATTGTCCCCATCACAAATATAAATACGTGGTACACAATTGCCATTATCACAAGTAAAGAGGTCCCCAAAGCATGTCTTTTTCTCACTCTTACAATATTCTTCTGGTTCATCAGCTCCATCTCCACAATCATCATCACCATCACAATACCATGTTGCAGGGATGCATCTATGGCTTGAGCACCTGTAATAAAACATTAACTATATTGTATGCAAAAATTGTTAAATGAAAATTTATTAAATGTCACTACAGTGATTCAAAACTATTGAATTTTGTCACTATGGTTAATATAAAGAAAACTCTTATATTTACTGCTTAATGCTTATTTTTGAGTTACAATATTCTTTATTTCAAAAACAGCCATTACAATAATACATAAACTTAATTTAGTTCTCTCATTCAAAAATGGAAAGAATAAACCAATAACCAAAACAAATAATTTACTTATACTTCTATTCAAGTAGTAGTTTTCAAACATTAGAAATTATATAAAGCAGTCTGATGCAATCTTTAAAATTTTCACCATCTTAACTTCATAAATGTGTTTTTTTAGAGTATCGCTAGCCAAAAAAATTATATACTAAGAATACATTTAGATAAACTTTTTTTTTTAATATTCAGTAGTTCTAGTATGATTATTCACATATATTCAAATTATAATGAATTTGACTGATGAATGGTTATACATCAACAACTGCAATGTAGAAAGGCTGAGGACAGAATTCAGGTATTAATAGTCAGTTGTTTTACCCAAATTATCATATCATTTGTGAAGTGAAACTTATGTATGTATGATGCAAAAAATCACACGAATTGAAATTTATGCATAATTTTAACCTGTATCAGATTTTCAAAATATGAAATGGAAAGCAAAATTGATGAAAAATAAAAATTTAAGAATTAAATATCTAGCTTACCAAAAATATATTTAAACAGAAACTAACCTAAAACTGTTTGGAGGACATGTCCTTTGAGCACAAAGTATAGGATTTTCATCTGAATTGTCACCACAGTCATTATCACCATCACAAAGCCAATATGGTTCAACACAAATATTAGTTCCATTGCATTTTATGTGGTTTCCAGGGCAGGTCCTATTGTTGGAACAGTGCTGCAAACTCTCATCAGATGTTTTATTATCTTTGCAGTCATTTACTCCATTACATAGTTGAGACTTTGGAATACACCGAAAATTGGCACAAGTGAACTCACCTTCAGCACAAGGGGGATACTCTAAATTAAAAGCAAAAATATAATATGTTCATACAATTTTAAATATATATTTTATATTATTCAGTTTAAGACTGCATAAAACAGTATAATGAAATTTCAAAAATATTTGCATAAAGTCTATATATATATGATAAAAGCATTATTAATTTGTAACTGAGACAATAATTACATATTCTAGATTAATGTAATGGTAGCAATAAGGTTTTCTTCAAAGCATCAAAAATTAGTTTAAAATTCACTGCTTCAGTGTGTTGAAGCCACATTTACATTTTAGAGCACAAAATAAAAAGCTGTAGTTTAGGGACATGCAATCTATTGGCCTTCAAAGCAATTTTGCCCAACCTGCTAAGTATGTAATGAATTTAATATTTTTGTGTGGTTGAGAACTAGCATTTAATTTAAAGCTATTTTATTCTTGCAGAGAAACTATAGAAAGCTTCAATTCAAAAATTCAATCAGTGCATTATATATAGATATAAGTGGCTTTGCTCATGGTTCAATTGGGTTTAAAAATGATGGTTGCTTTTTCAAAACTTTTATACCAATTAATCAGTATAGCACATTAATTTTCTAGCCTATGAGTTGCCTCTATTATTAAAAAGTGGCTTACCAGTGAAATGTCACTGCTGTAGTTATTATATCTTTTCTCTAGAGAAAAAAACCCTACTATTAAATATTACTTATTTACTGATATGGTATATGTAGGTATTCTACTTCTTCAAAATGCACACACACACACACATGTAATTCTCAACAATCAAACCCTACACAAGTCCAACCAGATTGTGCAATTTTGTTCTCCAAACATACCTATCCTGAGAAAAAGTCATATTAGAAAGTAAATTTAATTTTTTTTGTCTTAAAATAAAACTGTATGAACTAAACTTACTCACATTTTACTTTATTAACACATGTTATGGAAGATAGAACTCAGTTTTACATCTTGGCCAATCATCTGTAATAACTTCTCACACTGTCTTTAAATAACCTTTATTGCAAGTTGGTTTCAATTTCATTTACTTTCAAATATTACACATTAATATTCTATTGTTCAATAAGTATGCTAAATTTTAAATTTGTATCTCATAATAATAGGCCACTTACCACATTCAAATTCATCTGTACCATCCCCACAGTCATTTTCATGGTCACATCTCCAGGTTTTAAAAATACAACGTCCATTACCACATCGAAACTCTGTTGAACTACAGGTGTGTAAAGCTGGAAGAAGTTAATATTATTTCAACAAAATATACAACCAAACCGATACATAAGCCAAGAATTATGAATCAAGTTCCTGATAATTGTTTAATACAAATATCAATATTCATACTTCAAATCATTATAAAATGGGTTTAAATAAAAATTTTCCATCAAAATAATCTCCATTACACTCCATCACTTTCTCCCAATGAGAAACAACTTATATATACCTCATCAATAGAAATTCTTATTTAATATATATAAAAATCCAATCTATAAACTATCTTTATTTAGAAGCAAAAATAGTGGATAACTCCACTTGTAAAGTTCCCTTGAGTATTAAACCACCTATTACACATGATTATCCAGTAATGAAAAAAGATATAAACTGGATGGCAAAATATCTGGGAATAAGATAGATAAAACAAGATTTCCCATTGAGGCTGCAGATTTTTTCTTGGATAACTTTCACCATATGTGGATATGCTTATCCTGTAACAAAAGAATGCCCTTTTAAATGACCAGTGATGACTGCTTTTCCAATAATTCATTGTGAAGCCTCTGAATTTGCTCTGAATAGACTTTTGCTGTAATGGTTTTGCCCCTTTCTGACATCTCAAAATGGATTATTCCAGCAGTTGTCCACCAAATACAAAGCATTTTCCTGCAGGGATGTATATACAGGTTGCAGAGATGTATCACCAGGAAAATGCAATCAAAGTAACATGAATTGTCCACTAATTTATTAACAGTATTTTTGCCAATGCAACGTACATGTGTCATGGCAACACATGTTGGCCATAAAAGAGCCTTTGCTGGGACAAAAAGCTTAGAAGTGTTCTACATAGTTCTCTTAGTTTCTAATACTGGCTACATAAGTTGAATGATGGACATCACTGTAGCAACATGCAACTCTGGTAGCACAGCTGCTACCTCCCTGACAATGGTGTCCTTGAGGTTAGAGATTATTCATGGAAAACAGAAGTACATGCATACTCTCAGATAGCACTATAGCCAGAAGTTTACTAAAGTGAGATTAGAAGACCTAGGTGGACACCTGGCAGTAAGGAGGCAAGAAATGATTCTGTGTGTCTTCAGGATAACCTTCACAGCTCTTGACAAGAAGTGGTGGCTGTTTTGAATGAACAAAGTTCTGTTCAATTCTCCTCTCTTCTGCAGTGCAGTTAGAACAGCCTCCTGGAGAAGTGTGCAATACCATTGTGTTGTCATAGTCCCTCTGATCATATGACATTGTGACTTCAAAGAAAAATGGCTCCAGAACAAAGTCAGGATTGAATCTACACCAGATTGTTATCTTAGCCTCATGTACAGATATCTGGCATATTATAATATGTATAATTGTATGTGGGATTATCTCCTCCCAAATGGTGCAATTATGTGTATTGACTTTACTGTCAAAGTGAAGTGGCTCTCTCTCCAAAGGATGTTACCAGGCCACTGGTTGTCCATCTGCTGTTGTGCTAAGAACTGTAAATAAAAGTGTGCATATTTCGCTAGATCCAACATCTGCAGTGTTTGTTTACTGAAACCTGTGTGGGAACACAATGACTCATCTTCTTTAACCTGCTGAATTATCACCTAATATGGTGTCAATTAATGGACAATCACAGGTGCAGCCTGATTCTTGAACCTTTCTAATCAAATTTTGAACTACTCGATGTGTGCATGGTCCAAGATGAGCTGTGTGCAGAGGGTGAAACTCTCTCAAGCAAAATGGGCTTTGTTCCTCCATTGGTCTAGTATAGTTTTCTAACTCAGCTCATTGCTTTCTGTCAATATCATGATCATAATATGTGAAGAGGGGGGATCACACCTTTTTATACTTTTTATTTTGCAATGAGATGTGCAAATGTGATTAATACAGCTCACTAGTTAAAAATGTACAATCCTTGAGAATGCAATTTCTGTTCTTTCAGACCTACAATTTTCATTGCCAAAGCTTCTTCGTGATTACTCTGTATACAGTATAAGACAACATATATAAAAAAAATTTAAACGCAAGTGAACAGTAGTCTTGCTTTTAAAGATTGCAGTGCAATCTAATTAACAACCTTCCAAAACTGGTGGACTATGTCAATTTTTTTTTTAAAATTGACATAGTCTACCAGTTTTCCAGATAAAAAAAATTAAGTATTAGTTGTTCACCAGTGCAAGCATCCTTTGAAAGGCAAATAACCTTTAAGAATACCTTAGAATACTTTAGATAAAGAATTTTTTAAGGATATTTTCACACACAGTCTTTTTCATTACCCTAAAAATTATATTGCAGTAAAATATTTGTCATAAACATAGATGATAATCACAGCATTACCTGCTGCTCTTTTGGCATTGATAAATCAATAATTTTTTTTCCGAAAAATATTTATTGATTTATCAACGCAAAAAGTAATATTTTAAATGTATACTTAAATGGCAAAGCAGTTATTAAAATTAAGATCAGTAAACTAGAACCTATGTAATACTATTTAACTGCATACCATGCTAATGTGCTGTATACTTTCAATCAAAAATAATAGATCATAATACTTAGAAAAAGCTTTTCAAGCAGCAGTATTTGAGGGTTTAAAGAGACATAATGTGAAGAGAGACTTAAACATGCAGAAATCTGAAAGCTAAAATAAGTTTACCTATGCAAACTATGATGTGCTCTTAAACCATATACATATCAGAAAAGAAACATCAATCAACTAACAAAACATAATGCTGACATTACTGAAATTTATATATATTTTTTTTAGTTTTATGTCCGAACAAAAACATATTATGCTTTTGTGGGAGTAGTGGTTGTTATTTCAATCCAATTATAAAACAAAATTTTAAGAAACTAAAAACTCACAACAGAAGTTATCATTTTCATCTGTGTTATCTCCACAGTCATCATCACCATCACAAGCCCAGAGACGTGGAATGCATTTGCCATTGCCACAAGCAAACTTATTGTCACTGCAGGTAACATTTTCAGCTGAAATAAGTACAAATTCCTATACTTCAAAAATTTAATAATTTATCAAAATAAATTTTTTTATCATCAAAGCATTTATAAAACAAGGTGATAAAACTCTGCTAACAAATTATATTTTTAATGTTACAATATTTTCATTTTAACATGCACAAATTCATTAAATATAGTTTTCATACCTTTGACAAATTTTAAAAAAAGGAGGAAAACCATTGGGAAAGAAGACACATTGGGCAACTCTCAAGATAACATAGGTGTCTCCCATCAATGTCATAAACCATATTCTTCAATGTGCACAAGATAGAGTTCCTGCACAAAGCTCTGCAGTTATGTGTTCCATTCAGTGGACAGCAGCTTTTCAAAGCCCATCTGTATTTCCTTTTCTCATCAAGGTCAAGATATAGAGAGAAAATCTCAATACTGGCATAGCCAAGACAGCTGGAAGTTTTCTGTCAAGATTATTATTCCTTAAAGTGCTGGAAGACACTGTAGTTTACAGAGCTAAATGTAAGCCTCATATCCATTAAAAACGATAGTGCCCAAGATAATATGCGTTCTTTTTTTCCCCATAGACATTGTCCATTTTCAATGGGTTTTTTTTAATCAATCCTGAAAGTTTATGAACTAAATTTGATAAATTTTAATCGATTTGATTGCAATTAATTTGATAAATTTTAAATGATTTCATTGAAATTAATTTGATAAATTTTAAAAGATTTAATTGAAATTAATTTGATAAATTTTAAATGATTTCATTGAAATTAATTTGATAAATATATATTCAATAAATTTTCCAAAAATAAAAAAAGGAAAAATTACACTGCTGGAGCAGCCATTATGTAACTATTCTTGCATACCTGAGTATTTGATTGTTTTCTTCCTTCTTTTAATGTTCCCAAACTAAACTTTCATAGAGAGTGTTTTTTGAACTCCTGCCATTAAACTTTTTTTTATCTTTTGAAATTTCCTCAGAAATAACTTGTATAATGAGTTAGTAGTAAATTGTTCAGTTGAGAAAATTCCCGTTCAATTATATAATACACTTAAACTCTTAACATGATGAGTATTCACACATATGTAGGTATCACACCTTGTATATTATAAGTTGATACCCACAGTGTAGTCACAATAATAGCGACTGATGAAATTTATTGTACAGGAAAAAAATCTGGAACTATATAATTATCCTGTTTCAAATAAATCTGTTTATATATTATTATGTAGAATTAAATATTCTTTCTTTTAAGGTATAACATGACATATTCGGTTCATTACTTATTTCAGAATAAGGTTCAAATCCAATGAAATTACTCTTTTTTTATTGTATTGTTCTAAATAAGCATTACTATTAAACATATTATTTCATAAATATTTATAATTTTAATATATATAATTAAACATATATATGTTTCCTCAAATATTTTATTTTCTAAAAATTCCCAATTAAATTCCCATTAATTTTGGTATATGACATGACCTACTTCTGTCTATTAGTTTAAAATTTTAAAGTTGTTGTTCTTTTCTGCTGGAATTATTTCAAAATTAACCTGGACACCAGAGTGATTTCTGATCTATAAACCTGGCATGTTAAGGATTAAGTGTATTGTATAATTGAACAGGAATTATTTCAACTGAATATTTCAAATGCACACACTAATATACTTTCACTTATTAAAAGTGAAAAAGTATTGAGTCCAAGTGATTTATATTTTTAAAGCATTAAATATTTCAATCAATTTACTTAAACCTATATTTTTAACATTTAATTATAAAACTTATGATTTCAAATATATTAAAAATATACTTACATACACACATGCGCCCTTCATTTGCTACTTTAAATGTAGCATTGCAGAGACATTCTACAGTACCATTGGGTGCCTGATGACAGGAATGGGCACATCCCCCATTATTAACATTACAAGGATTGGTTTCACCTGCAAAAAGTAAAAATCTAATTTGAAGATATAATGATTAGTGTCTGAAATTACTACAAAATAATAATAACAGAACTAATGAGTATGTTTAATATTTATTTAAAAGATTATTTGTTTAAATATTCCTTTAAAATATTAATATAATGAGCAACAGCACTAATAAAGTATTGCACATTACATTGTATATTAAAAAAGTACACAATATAGTTGTTGAAATAAAAATGCTTTAAACCAGTGCACACGAAGTACTGATAATAAATACTTTTCTAAATTAACAATATTCTTTTATGCATCATGAGCCATGTATATTTTTTTCCCTGGTTTTGCAATGTGGATTGATACCATTATCTATTGTAGGAGAAGAGTTCACTTTACTGTTAAACCTTAAATGGCTTTAGGCACTATAATATAATAAGCAGATGAATACTGGCAGATATTCATATATAAGCAGATGAATACTGGCAGATATTGATATACAAGGTGAATCTGAAAAAGTGGGCAAAACTTTATGGGGTGGTAGAACGCAGCTATACGAGCAATATTCATCATAGAATGTATGGTCGGAACGCAAGCGGTGAGAAGTTAAAAGGTAGTTTTCCACTGTCACATTTAAAGAATGAACACAAGAAGGAGAGGAGATACTTCAGAAAACATTTTATTAACAGGAATGTAATTGAGGTACATGCTCAAAGAAATTGCTCAAATCACACAGCCGCCGATGCAAATGCTCGAAGGTTTTCCGATCTGGAGTGCATCTCATCGGAAACCGGTCGCGGTAACGTCTCTGTGCCTCACTTGCATTCCCGTCCGCCGCACCGTACACAAAGTGCATATCCGCCATTTTGTGGTTAGTATAACCAGCCATCCTCTCGGCAATCCACGGTAGAAATGCCGTTGGGTGCGAGGACTGACCCTTTTATACCATTTGCAACGCCACCTAGCGGCTCGCCGTTTGCGTTCCGCCCATACTTTCTATGACGAATATTGCTCGTATAGCTGTGTTCTACCACCCCGTAAAGTTTTGCCCACTTTTTCAGATTCACCCTGTATAAGCAGATGAATACTGGCACTCCTGATGAGTGAAGAACAAATAAATGAAAATATAGTTTTTTTTTTCATCATTGCTTATGCATTTGTTTGGTGATAATCATAATGTCACATATATTATATATAAAGATATATATATATATACCCCCTCAGGCAGCTGCTTGCCACAGAGGTCTGACAGATATAATACCTGCAAATTATATCGAACTCATTGATCACAATTTCAGTTCCAACATCTGGACTTTTTTGTCAGGTAGTATACTTAATATTCTTTATCCTCTTAATTCATTAAATTGTTGAAACACGTTCATAATTCATTACATCGAAGCAGAATCTACATGTGCAACAATGAAAGCATTACTATTGTACTACAAGACGCAAGTACAGCAAGGAGTGTGAATTACATCATTCAGCCTTAAAAAATAATATTTTGTTTTTTCATTTGATACATACACTGAAGTACCATTGAATTAGGGATATGAGACGTTATCCAAATTCAGTACCACAAGTCCTGCATTTGCACACGTGTGGCTGAAACTCTGGTCATACATAACTGTCAGCTTTGGTTTCCCCAAGCATTCATCATGAGAAGCGTAATGGGAAAGGTGCGAGATTTGGATGCATTTGACAGAGGGTAGATTGTAGGTACCCGACGGATGGGACACTCAATCTCCAAAATTGTAAATGAACTCGGATTTTCTCATGTGACAGTTTCAAGAATATTCTGGGAATATGAAAATTCCGGCAAAAAAACAAGCACCCAGACAAACTACAAAGGACAACCAGCCTTGAATGATCATGGGCTTTGCCATCTGACCCACATTGTATGGACCGATAGGAGCCAGACATTATCTGAAATCACCTTCCATCTGAACACAGGTTCCAGCCGGGAAGTCAGTGCACAGACTGTGCAATGCTCACTTCATTGTCTCAGCTTTGGGAGCCTTCGACCTACAAGAGTTCCACTTCTAACAGCACGACACCAGACTCAACACCTTGCCTGGGCTAAAGAATATCGAAACTTGACCATCGAGAATTGGCAACTGATAGCCTGGAATGATGAATCCCAATTTAAACTTCATCACACCGATGAGAGACTGAGGGTATGGCACCAACCCCATGAAGCTATGGATTCTGCATGTCAGGTCAGAACAGTACAAGCTGGTGGTGGCTAAGTAATGGCCTGGGGTGTCTTCAGTCTGTGGGACCTTTGGTATGTATATCCACGACTCTCAATGCATCCCTGTATGTAGAACTCATAGCTGATGATTTACAACCATTTACAGCCATCATACATCCCAATGGAGATGGCATCTACCAGCAACACAACTGTTCATCTCACAGATCCAGGTTGGATACTGCATGGTTGCAGGAGCATTCTGCTGACTTTGAAATAATGAATTGGTCACCTAGAAGCCCAGATTTAAATCTCATTGAAAATCTTTGGGATACCATCGAGCACCTGTGTCCCATCAGCAATGACCTTGAGAGAATTGTGGACAGCTCTGGAAGATGCATGGGTCACCATACCCGTGGAACATTTATGCATGCTTGTGGAGTCCTTGCCTCGTCGTGTGGTGGCCGTTATCAGGGCCGGGGGGTCCAACACATTACTAAGTTGCTATCCATAATTCAATGACACTTCAGTGTATTTTATTAAACTACAATATAAATCACTTGTTAAAGTCATCTAATTGCCATTTCTTAGAAGCGCTATAAGGTATTGCCAATTTGTTTGTTAATGTTACCCTACGCCAAAGCAATCATCTGCTCACAAGTTTGATACAAGTTGACTTAAGCTCACAAGTTTGATTTGAACTATTATCAACAAATTTTTCCTTAAAATTTTGAAAATCTCCTGTAAATTAACAAAAAACTGCTATTTTTAAAAACGAAGATTTTGGAAGTAATCGCAAAGTATATACCAGCATTTTTTTTTCCATTTCACTTCCGTTCACTGCCACAACTGCCACAAACCTATTCCACTATTAGTAGAATTATTTTTATCATTTATCCCAGCATTCTATGCATCATTCCTGCCTTTCAGATCAAAACTTTAACTAACAAAAGCTTTCTTAGAAAGAAATCCGAGTTGCAGTTCCAAAGTTCCCTGCAGTCTATGTGATGCCTCCTCATTCACTTTTACTTTACCTTAACCAGTTTTGCTTAATTTATGTTATATTTATAATTTTGGGGATTTTTATTTCATTTTTGGCATCACAGTGCTCATTTCCAAGAGCATAGGAGTTGTGCATGTGCAACTCCAAACTTTCGATTGTCACCCGCTAAAGCATGCGTGTACAAGGACACGCCCCCTCTTGCATCATAGCTTGTGCGCTCGTCATTTTATGCAAATGTCTTTACCTGTGCAACAGCCATGTGTTGCCAAGCCTATACACTTGATATAACCATGACATGTAGTCACAGAAGTTAGTAGTTCAAGTTGTGATCAGAAGTTAGTTGGTGTTGGTAACAGAGTAGAAGTTAGATAGTGATGATGTAGACAACGTTTTCATTTACGTTGGTGAGTGTTTAAAAATAATTTTTTGGAAATAAACTTGTTTGTTATAGAAACTTTTTTGAATCTTTGCTATTTTTTCTCTTGAGCAACATTAGTTGATAAGCTTTGATTAGAATTTACATTAGTTTGACAATCATTTAATTTTTGAATTCTTACTCGCTAAGTAACGCCCGCTGGTATTCAAACCCTAATTGAACTTTATTTGGAAATTTGTTAATTATTGCCTAGCGCCCGATTTTGCTATCCAGAGCTTGAATAAATATTGGATCCAAGGGTCCAAATCTTTAAAAAACATTTAAATCTTTGGAGCGTTACATCTAAAGTAGGTCAAGTAGCAGGTGCAGTGACCTTGTTATTGCTCACATGTATAGTAAAGTGACTCTATAGTGAATGTTTACAAAAAGAGTTCTTGTATATAGGATAATGTGACCATACATATATCAAGTCAGTATTAACCTTTGTTTTCATTTCTGTAGATTTATTTTATTTCTGCAACTTATTGATTTTTTCATCAGCTGATCTATCAATCTTTTGGGGTTATGCTACATCAGATTGCCAGCTTTACAAGTCATTGTAGATATTACTTAACATCGCATTAAGTTATAAGTTAATATTTTTATTATTATTTCTTTCTTTTCTTGTAAAAAAAAACTTGGATTTTGTATCCTTTCCCAAAAATGAATGAGGTATTGGATATTGAAGCAAAAAACACTTCATTGACATGGCAAGTTGTTTACACGGATGATTTAAACCAAATACTTCCTCCCAACAAATTGAATTATAAACCCCCTACATAATCTTAGTATTTTATTGTCTTTTTTTATAATTAAATCTTAGTTTTCATTTCTGTAGATTTACTTTATTTCGATAAATTATTGATCTTTCCGCCGATCAATAATTATTGATTTTTCAGAGTTATGCTGCATCAGATAGCAAGCTTACAACTTATTGCTGTGAATATTTTAACATCACATTAGGTTAGCTGTTAAAATTTTTTCTATTATTTATTACTTTTCAGTAAAATAAACTTTGTTCTGGTATAATTTTCTGAAAATGAATGAGGTAGTGGATACTGTAGCAAATCTATTTCTGTCGACTGATTTCTGCAAATTAGCAATCTTTCAGTCGGCTAATTTATCGATCTTTCTGAGTTATGCTACATCGGATGGCCAGTTTAAAAGTTGTTGCAGGTATTTTATTTAATATCCCATTAGGTTATATGTAATTTTTCTTTTATTATTTTTGGTTTTTTTAGTAAAAAAATTGAACCTTGTACCATTTTCTGGAAATGAATGAGATCTTGGATATTCAAGCATAATGGCAAAATGGAAAAAAAAAACAAATAAATAAAAGCAAAATGGACTTCCATGGCATGGATATCAGTCCTCATTTGGGAGGGCAATTTCAGGAAGAGTTTTAAACCCACCCACCCCCTCTGCTAAACTCACTGAATATTTCACCCCTCCACCCACCCATAACAGTAGATAACATTCAAGTCTTTAATGCTTGTCTGATATTTTGCTGTAAGAAACCTTTCATTAATGCACTCATATCCTAGAAGAGCATCTAGTGTGTCTGTTGAGAAGCAGATCTACACCTTGGGGATGCTTATTATCATCCCTCTCTGAAAAAAGAGAAATTTAAGATTATTTTTAAGAATCTGACCTTTATCTGTCCATCTGGTCTCTTACAAGCCGAAAATATCTAAATTATAATGGTGGAATTCTTGTGTGAGGATATCAAGAGAAAAAGCTCTGTGCAGAGTCCTCACATTCCAACTAGCTATGGAGAGAAAATGGTTAGTGGGATGTTTAAAGAAACTAAGTTTATTGAGAGAGGGAATGCCAACAGTATCAATCAAACAGCACCCTAATCACAAACATGGGGCAAAGACCCATTCCCCCACCACTAAATGCTGAAGCCATCTACACTGGAAGACTTCCTCCAATGCAGAATTTGACGATGCCAATAGAAGCAAAGAGTTCAGGTGCCTGCGATGACCTCTGCTCAGGATTATGCACCAGCTGATAAAACATATCCTGTGAATCTATTCCCATGGGGCTGTCAACCCACAAACAAACAGAAAACACAGCAGAAGATTTTCCCTCCGCAGAAGCCCACCAGTGCAACAAATTCAGGATCCATAATCAAGCTCAGAGCCATAATTCAGTCCTTCCAGTGGGTTTATATGGTCAGCACCAGGACCCTGTGTGGTTGACCACTCCTCAGCAGGGTAGAAAAAAAAGAAAAGTAGCCAGAGTTGTCCAGATCAGTAGGCCACACTAATCTGGCAGCCCTCCCCTTCCGTTCACTTCCACAAGAGTATCTCTTCTGAAAGGTACTAATGGTCTGCACCAGGAGAAGGCGGGGTCGACATTAGGTGTTCGGCCTGGCAGGTTCTAAAGGGTTAATGTAGGAAGCATTTCTAATGAATAAAAAATTAATAGATATATATATAATAAAATTCTTTTTGGTACATATTTTTAAGGTATCAATATAATCATTAAAAATTAAATTCTGTATAGTTCAGAATCTAAAAGTAAGAATGAAAAACTTACATTTTTGTCTGTTAGGTGCATATATGTGAATATCCCGAGGAGATTCTTCCAACCTTTTAATCATTTCTATCATGCCAGCACCTGTATGTTTTTCTGCACGATACACACCTCCTATATAAATACAAAATTAGTTTAGAATAAAGATACCTCAGATAAAATAGTGTTGCATAAAAATTAATATATTCTCTTTTATAAATTAATAAACAGCTGCATTTGATTATCTCTGCTTCAAAATTGTAGACAGATTTTTTAACCTTTTGCAGGCAGAAAGTAATTGTAGATAGAAAATTTGACATTTTTTGGGCAAATCAATTGAAAAATATCTTATCCATAATTTAAAAAACTTTGTTTCATGATACATTTTCATTTATGTGAAATTAATTAATTATTAAGATACAATATAAGACTACTGTTCTTACGTTGCATCCTAATCTATTTTTATAACACAGAGAAATATTCATTAAGTATTCTAAGCATTTAATTCACTTAAGAAACACGAGATTTTTTCCAAATAACTCTTCTAATATATTGTTTTAATTTCTCGTCTTGTTTCTCCAAAAGTTTTTTATTTTATTTATAATGCAAGAGTGCTTACTTAGTTGTAAATCAGTCCAATATATGTAGTTCCCATGAACAGTAATGGCAAATGGATAAATAGTAGCTGCCACAAGAACTTCACGATTGCTACCATTAAGATCTGATCTCTCAATTTTTTCCCTGAAAAAAAAAACATTTAATATATAATTACACTAGACAACAAATTGAAACTTTTCTTTTATAACATTGGTCAAATAGGATGTTTTTAACTAATTTTGGGGTGCTGAATTCAAATATGGCTGTGAAAAATCTGCAGCACAAACAGTTTTTTTTTTTAATTATGGATTGATGTATTTGAAATTTCAATGAATATGGGTGTCTGGGAAATGAAAATAAATTTGATTATTTTAATAAATTGCAACTTAAAACTCATTAATTAATTACATGATTACAGTAAAAAAAATTAGAAATATAGTTATAGACCACTGAATATAAAGTACAAATGAAATAATATTGAAATGCAAAATAAGAAATCATGGATCAGGATCTTTTATATTTACAAGAATTTCATTTTTGTCTTTTATGTGCTGAGGCATCTTCCTTCTGCAAAAACCAGCAGTAGTCACCCATCATTGCTGGGTCCCACCTGCCTCGGTATCTCTCCTCCATGTTTCGAATATCCTGGTGAAACTTTTCCCTTGCTCATCACTAACAGCTCCTAAGTTCTGGGAAAGAAGCCAAGATTTTCATAGTTTTTGAGAAGATCTTGAATGAGCTGATGGTAGTTTTCCTCTTTGTGATTCTCCAGAAAACCCTGGATTACAGACATGAAAGATTTCCATGCAGCTCCTTCATATTCAGTTTTTCTTCGATGACAGTATCATTCAGTAGCTTCCTGATCTGAGGACCAACAAAAATCCCTTCTTTGAGTTTGGTATCACTTAGTTTTGGAAATTTTTCCTTCAAGTGCAAAAACCCTTTACCAGTTTTGTGCATAGCCTTTACAAAGTTTTTCATAAGCACCAGTTTGATGTGTAGTGGTGGGAGCAGAACATCAGAGGGGTCAACTAGAGGCTTATACCTCACATTAAGCATTCCAGGAATAAAAACATCTCTTTTGGGCCAGCCTTTTGTTTTGTAACGTTCCTTTCTGGCCATACTGTCCCACAAACACAGAAAACAGCAAGATGTTGTGAAGCCTCCTTGAAGCCCGAGCAAGAGAGATATGACTTTTAGGTCACCATAATTGTCCACTTCAACTGGTCATATTTTATAGCAATGAGTATTTTTTTCATGCTTTCATAAGTTTTCCTTCATTCCCACAGTGTGTGCCACTGGAATGGAAGGTTTTTGGTTTCCTTTATGCAAAAGGGCAGCTTTTAAGCTGAATTTTGACAAATCCATAAATAGACGCCATTCCTTAGGGTCGCGAGTTATTCCAATTTTTTCCATTAGCCCTGAAATATTTGTGCAGGAACACAAATCATCTTGCATCTTGTAATAAGCCGATAAAGCCAAATTTTTCTTTCTGAACAGAGAAACTATGATACCCTTGGCCAGAAGATTCCACTCCTGAAGTGTTGAACCTAAAACCTCAGCTTGTTGTTTGGAAAGTCCTAGGTTTTGAACAAGATCATTAAGTTCATTTTGCTGAATCAGATGAGGCTCGTCTAACTTTTTAGGGGTGTATGTAGGATCAGGATCTGTATGTGTCTCAAAGTCTTCCTCTGATGAATGTGAATCCACCTCCTCCCAGTTAGTTGGAGGTATTGGCATTGGAAGATCTCAATGAAGAACTGGCCTTATGTTTGAAGGCACATTTGGATATTGTATTTTGCTTTTGTTCTTTTTTGAAAAGTCCAACACTTTAGCTAAATAAAAATAGTAAATCATGCAAGTGACTAGTTGGGTCATGCCAAACTATTGGAAACTGCAAAGTGCATGGATTTTATCTTACCTTTCAACCATTCACTCAGGCCAACAAAGAGTGAAATGCAGCACACATGTGGAGCCCGTGTTTCGCCCTGATCTCCAGCATGACATCCAAAATACAAGTTATAGGCTTTCTTCACAATCTTTGCCAAAGAACAACACTGGGATTTTAAAATATAATTTCCACACACATAACAAAACTTATCTGGCACATTAATACACCCACAACGCTGCCTTTGTGCCATTTAAAAGCCAAAATTCACTCTTAAACATACAGCAAGTGTCCTCCTACAATGAAAACAAGAATGATGGTCTGAGGTTAGATTATTGTTACATGTTCTCCCACTTGGCAATCAGTGTTGCCAGCCACAAAAAGGAAAATATCTAGTAGCCTCCCAGTGCCTGGAGGTGTTGGTGTAGGAAATTCTTAATAGGGATCAAAATGACCAATAATATAAAAACATGACGTGCTAGCCATTTTTAAGGCCAGATCTTAAATCAGCACCTGAAAAATAGTTAAAGGCAGCTATAATTGTTCTTGTTATATAAATCTTGTAAACCAGTGTTTAGTAATACAATTTTAAAAGCTGATGAAATGAATAATTCCAATTTCTGAACAATGAGCCACAGAATACAATTAGCATATATAATCAAAACACAAACACTGTATTAAAATTTATAAAAATAAGCATAATTGCAATTGTAATAATAAAGATGTAATTTTTTTTTACTGATGTCAGCATAGGTAATTCTGAATGATATTCAGTTCACTATGAGAAAATGTGGGATTGAGAAAATTCTAAATAAGTATTGTATATCAGAATGTAGTGTTAAAAGACAACCAAGATTATAGGTGTAATAAAACCAAAGAAATTGTGTGTAATGTAACAATTTATAAATGCAGATGGACTACTATTGTGTGCCAAAAGAAGAAGAAAATTACAGATGGAGTAATTTATTATAAGACTTTTCACCCTTTATCTTCTTATTCACCTTTAAAAAGATTAATATAAAATTATGTGATAATATAAACCTGGACAGGTATATTTGACACTTAGCTATCAAATAGATAATGAATATAATTTTCCCCTTTATTGCTTTTTCACCAAATATTTAATTTTAAATATAACCCCACATTCAGCTTTAACTGAAAATCATTTGCTTATTGCTTTTAACCATTTCAGGTTTCTGCCTGAAAAACTGGTTTACATCCAGGAGGTCCAGCTAATTTTTCACTCTGATCAGCCAAAAAAAATTATCTTTAGATATGTTTTGCCAAATAACCAATGAAAAGAATTATGGCATGTTATATGCCAAATTAATCAGCATTTAATTCTAGTTTTTTTTTAAGGAAATATTTTATGAGTTGGGTTGTTTTACCTCTGAGCGGCACTTTTTTGCACACCATGGGCTAAATGGCCAGGTCACATGGATCCCGAAGGCTCATAGAAGGTTGGGGGAGGGGACCCACTGGAACAGCTGTTGGGAGACAGATGGTAGTCTCCCGTCAAGGCCATCCAGCGTGTTCTTTAACGTTGGGTTGTTTTACCCCTGAGCGGCACTTTTTTGCACACCATGGGCTAAATGGCCAGGTCACATGGACCCTGAAGGCTCAGAGAAGGTTGGGGGAGGGGACCCACTGGAACAGCTGTTGGGAGACAGATGGTAGTCTCCCGTCAAGGCCATTCAGCGTGTTCTTTAATGTGCACAGGGTATGTCTCTCCCGCACACGGGGACACGGCTTAATGTCCCATCCGACGGACGGTGGCCTTTCCAAGCCCATCGGTGTCTCCTACTGACCATGGGTAGGGCGGGGAATTTTGCGGAGATAAATCTCAACGCTGACCCAGCTGGGACTCGAACCTGGGAACTACAGATTACGAGCCTGGCGCGCTACCGACTGAGCCACCCTCGCCCCAAATATTGTATGAAAAGATGACTAGTTGTATTTTAAATAGGGCACTTTTAAAGTCGTGGTAAAAATATGCATCAGGCAAAGCAAATAAAAATTTATTTAAAAAAAAATAGAAATGATTACAATCCATATGAATAGAAAGATTACTTATTTTTGAATAACATAAAAATATATATAATTACTTGGAACAAGAAAATTACTCTCGTTTTGCAACTTTTTCTCTCAGTACCATAATTTGAGAAAAGGCTTTTTGTTGACTGTGCTGAGTCAATAATGAGTCCAACTTTAGAATATTAAAAAAAAAAAATCAATAAAGCAAAATGGGTCATGTTATATACCAAATTAAACGGAATTTAATTCTAAATTTTATGAAAATCAAAAATTTAAACAAATGTACATATTAATTTTAATAAGACTTTTTCACTGTGATAAAGTGAAAAAATAGATTGAACTATGCAATTAAGACTTAATTTTGGAAAACCCAATGAATAAAAACAGTTAAATTATATATTAATTGAAAGGAAATTTTTTCCGAATAAATTTTGAATAAATGATATTAACTTGAAACGTTTTTTTTTTTCTTTTTTCAATGATTCTTTTCAGTGTGTCATATTTTAAAACAAGGGGCCAGAATTATAAAAAGTGACTTGGATTGCTCACATTAATGGGATTTTCCTGTTCTGTTTATGAAATGGAAAAACATTTTCTTGGCTGCTTTTTTACTAAGTATTATGAAGTTTTTCCTTTGGGTGTTGAATTATAGGAATCTAGGCTCAGTGCTGAAAAGTTAGGTCAGCAAGGAATGAATCAAACATCTATATCATCTGAGTGGCAAAACCAATTTTTTTTTTCTCGGGGGGGGGGGGGGGGGGAAGGAACTATTTTCAAACCATTGAATATAAACTTAAAAACTTATATTTAAAAGAAAAATTTTGCTGGGGGGAGTAAAACACTCTCAGTGTAGCAGGGAAAAGTTTTGGCAGGTTAAAAACCTTTGCCAAAATTGCTCTTCTACTGGAGGGCTGTTTTTTTTTGTTCTCTTTTGCTTCCATATCCAAGACCTCATTCATTTTCAGGAAATGATACGAGATCAAATTTTTTTCTGGAAAACAAAGGAATAATAAAAGAGAAATTAACATATAACCTAATGCGATGTTAAATAAAATATCTACAACTATTTGTAAGCTGGCCGTCCAATGTAGCATAACTGCAAAAGATAAACAAAGGAATAATTATACATTTCTATCACTAGATCAACCAACCAAAAGATCAATAATTTATGAATAAAATAAATCTACAGAAATGAAAATTAAAGTTTAATTATAAAAAAAACACTAACTTTATGAAGGGAGATGATATCCAAGATATAGGGACATTGCTGTAAACAGTCAACTATGCAGCCACTTAATACGCAGAGATCACATGTGTGAGCTACCTGCATCTTCCTCTGCTGTGATAACAATGCCAGCCACAAAAATTGACTTCAGAAGTTAATTAAAACTTAGTAATAAGTATTATATCAAAGTGTTTGATAAAATAAGTTGTATTTTAGAACTTTGTGTAAAGAATTCTTTCACTATTCTTCAGTTTTGTATAAGTTTCTTAAGACAGGCATTGCTGTTGTTAAATATTCAAACTTCCATAACTCATTGAATACTAAACAAATATTGTTGAAAATCGAGATATTGATTTATTTGATTGACATCTTTATCTGCAAGCACATTTTTCAAACAAAAAAAAACTTATTTTAGAAGTTATAGAGCTTTGATGTAGCTTCCCATTGACTTAACTTAAGGATTTTCCTTAATTTATGAAAACCAGTGTATGTTAGAAAGATAAAATATTCAGAAACATAATACGACATAAAGATTGTATACTTTGTACAAAAAAATAAACATAACAAATCTATTATAGATACCTGAACTGAAGTTATAACATAAATTATATATATGCAAGATAAAAATGGATGGTTTATAATCAAACATATCTGAAAATAAGGGGGGGAGGGGGATTTAGGATGCGATAGGCAGACAATATCAAACAGGATCTTGCTAGAATTGGCCTAGAGTGGCCAAATGCAGCAGCTGTAGCTCAAAAGAGACATCTGGAGAGAAAAATTACACAGTCTGGTTGGACCTCCGTAGCCCATGGCTGCATGAGGAGTTTGTTTGTTTGTTTGTTTGTTTGTATGTATGCATGAATGCATGCATACGTACATACGTACGCACGCACGCACGTACGTACGTACGTACGTACGTACGTACGTACGTATGTATGTATGTATGAAAAATATTGAATTACTGAAGAGATTAACAAAATATTTATTGGCTGAAAAAATAAAATGTATGAAATTCAATTGTACTGATTTGCACAGATCACAAAACATTTGTGTGTGTATGTGTGTGTGACAAAGAAAACAAAATACCTTAAAGCATCTGTCCAATACAGCTTTCGATCTTCATAGTCAATGGCTAAACCACTGGGTTGAGTGAGATTGCTTTCTACAATTGCAGTTTTCTTATTTCCTGCCATAGTTGAACGATAAATTTTGCCAGCATTACCAAAACGTCCCCAGTCAGTGTAGTACATATACCTAAAGTGTGAAAATGTAATGTGTAAATGAGTAAGAAATGCACATAATTTTAATTATTCTCCTCTTAACATGCTTAAAATCAATGTCCATTCTCAACTCAAAAAATCAAGTACATTGGCAGTTAGAAAATTAAAGTTTATAATTTTCTAACTGCCAATTGTTAGTAGTTGTACACTCAGCTTAAGCTGTGAAATTTTTTAACTTTTCCTCTTTTTTAACTAACAAAAACACTTATTTAGAAAAACCACTAGTCATTCTACCATTCTTCCTCAGGGAGTTGGTGAAAATAAATTCATACATCAGGATGAAGTCCTAACAGGAAACTTTGTTCTGTGGCATTTGTACAGCAATTAAAGCTTAAACAATAAAGCATAGTAAAAGACTAAACAATGGGTAAAAAACTTTAAGGGTTTATACGGTATAAGAGATGGGTGCATAGTTAACAATCACATGCAAGTAGCAATATAAGTTAGAGTAGAAAATGGTACAAGAAAGGCTGATGTGTAAAAAGCATCTGGGGTCTGACAAGATAGCTGGACAAAGCAGGCACAACTAGCATGAAGAAATTTACATCATTGCTGCAATGTAAACTGTCATTGCAATTTTCACTGAGATCCCCAAGAAAGAATGATGCAACTGATTATACAACTTTTACATCCAATATAAAGATAAAAAAGTTTTTAATTGTTCTAAACTTTCAAAACTAAACCATAGAAATCATATTTGCACCACCATCTAATTGTATAATAAAGCTAGAATATAATAACTAAAGAAAAAATTGATACTATGCTACATACTTAATACTGTGAATTATAAAACCTAAAGTAAATTACTATCACCATTGTTGAAATATTTACTAGTCAAAACTAATTTACTTGTATTATTGCATAATGTATTTACTTAATGTATTATTGCATAATGTATAAAAAACTAATTTACTTAATGTATATATATAAATATATTATTGCATAATGTATATCTTACTTGCTTTGATTGCTATCATCATCATACTGCAAATCCAGCTAATATGTAGCCATCTTGACACAGAATTTGTGACAATTTAAAACTGTCAACAATATATGCACAGATTACCTGTTGAATAGAATCCAAGAAATAATTTTGCTGGAAAAATGAGTTTTGCCATGGGTGGGACTCAAACCCATATCTCCCAGTTACATGCCAGGTTTTCTGACCATCTGGCTGTTGCTAGTTTAGTGGTCAGAATACCTGGCATAGCTGGCTCAAGTCCACAACAAAACTCATTTTTTAGTGAAATTCTTTCTTAAGAGAATATTCAAGAACAACATAAGCTGAAGTTTCTCTTAATATTGAACACAAGCAGTTCGTAAGCTACTGAAGATATGGACAGTTCTTTGCTGGTTAACAAGAGTATGTGATAAATTACACATCAGCAAACCGCTCTTGATATTATATCACAACAAAACAATTTGAATGACATCAGAGATAAAATAACTTTAAATTCATATGCATTCTACACCATGAATCTAGCACGAAAAGTTTATCATAAGACATAGATGTTTTATATACTATTAATAAAAAATATCACTTCAAACAGCTGCTTACTACAGGTGTCTGACATGGAGCTTGTCAGTTTACATGCTGTAGTAGAAACCTCAGCAGAAAAAAAAAACACAAAAATCAATGCCTTATCTGTGGTTCAAACTCAGGTCCCTTTGATCAGTAGCAAAGCATGGTAGCCACTCAGCCATGTAACAGCACATAAAAAAAATCCATTCTTCAACCTTTATGTTAATATTAATTACATTCACTTGTTAAAAAAGGAAAAAAAATGTATAAAATTAAAATACATATACATACATATTCTTTTTACTTAGTCCCCTTTACTGTAAACTGGGGTGTTCCTGATTTAATGTGAACACTTGGAACACCATAAAAGTACACCATAAAGTTGGTCATTGGAAGTTTGTATATATGATTGTGGGAGAGTTTTCTTATCCAGTGTTATTCCAGGTGCCTGGCTTTCATCAGGCACATGGAAGAACTAACCACAATGACCATTATTAAGAACATTTTGTGATTCTCAGTTTTCCTGACAAAAATTCCAGTTATGGTGTTCCAAGTGTTCACATTAAATCAGGAACACCATAACTGGAATTTTTGTCAGGAAAACTGAGAATCACAAAATGTTCTTAATAATGGTCATTGTGGTTAGTTCTTCCATGTGCCTGATGAAAGCCAGGCACCTGGAATAACACTGGATAAGAAAACTCTCCCACAATCATATATACAAACTTCCAATGACCAACTTTATGATATTTTAGTTTAGTTTTTTGGTTAGTAAATATTTCAACAGAGATGATACAAATTTATTCTTAATTTATTACACTATTTTAAGTCACTTAATAAATTTCTTGATGTTTATTTCAACTGAAAAGGAAGTTATTACACTTAGTTTAATGTTGATATCAAAGTTGGGTGAATATTGTCTTGAGCCAGTGGGATACAAATCCATGTTTTCAGGAAGTCGTGGATTCATACCTACCTAACTCAGGACAATTTTTCCTCTAACTTTAATATTGACATCAAAATAAGAACGATAACTTCCTTTTCTGTGTGCAAATACCTCAGATGACCATATAATATCTAGGATTTAAATTTTGGTTAATATCAGTATACTCAGAACATTTCATAATCAATTCTTGCATCACTATTGCATTGATTACTTAAAATTTCCCACAACAGTTACATCTGTGGAGTCCAACATTACTGCACAAAGAAATATTCAACCTTTCCCAGGTCCAGCCTGAAAAACTGATTTACATCCAGAGGTCCAGTTATTTTTTCACTCTAATCAGCCAAAAAAATTAATTTTAGAACTTTTTTGCCAAATAACTAATGAAAGAAATTTGGTGTGTTATATGCCAAATTAATCAGCATTTAATTCTGGATTTTCTGAAAATATAATATTTAGCAAAAAAGATGACTAGTTTTATTTTAATAGGGCTTTTTTAGAGTCATGTAGTATAAAAATGCATCTGGTAACACAAATAAAAATTTGTTTAAAAAAAAACTAATAGACAGTAATAATTATAATGCACATGAATAGAAAGGCTATTTATTTCTGAATAACGAAAAAATTATTTTTTAGTTTCAAGTAAATATTTCTCGTTTTGGAAATTTTTTCACAGTACCATACTTTGAGAAAATTCCAGCCTTTTAGTCATTTGTGCTAAGTCAGATAAACATGCCAACTTCAGAATTTTTTTTTCAATAACCAATTAACAGAAATAAATAAAATAAAAATAAATACCCCCTCAAGCAGCTGCTTGCCACAGAGGTCTGACAGGAGCCTGTCAGTTTATATGCCATAGTAGAAGGTCTGAGAGGATGGCAGGACCTCAGCAGAAAAACGACTCGAACATCCATGCCTTAACCCGGGGCTTGAACCCAGATCCCTTAGATTAGTAGCCAAGTGCACTAACCACTCGGCCTTAGGTCATGTTAAATACCAAATTAAATAGAATTTAAATCCAGATCCTATAAATAAAAATTTTAAACGAATTTGCAAACTTATTAATTTTAATATGATGTTTTAAAATTGATATAGTGAAAAAATAGATTGCACTATGCAATTTAGGCTTAACATTGGAAAACATGATGAATAAAAACAATTATATATTAATCGAAAGGAAATTTCCTCCAGAATAATATTTAACCTGAAACATGATTTTTATTTCTTTTAATGATTCCTTTCAGCATCCTATATTTTAAACTTGGACTTCTCTGAACTGGTTATGAAGTGGGAAAAAACTTTCTTCGCTATTTTTTTTTATTAAATACACTGGTTTCCATAAATTAAGGAAAATCCCTATGTTAAGTCAATGGGAAATTAATGTCAAAGCTCTATAACTTTCAAAATAAGTTCTTTTGTTTTGAAAAAATTGATTGCAGATAAAGATTGCAGTCATATAGATCAATATCTCGATTTTGAACAATATTCGTTCAGTATTTAATCAGCTATGGAAGTTTAAATATTTAACAGTAGCAATGCCAGTCTTAAGAAACTTAAACAAAACTAAAGAATAGTGAAAGAATTCTTTACACAAAGTTCTAAAATACAAACTTTTATTTTATTAAACACTTTTATATAATACTTATTACGAAGTTTTAATTAACTTATGAAGCCATTTTTTGTGGCTGGCATTGTTATCGTCAAATATTCAAACTGCCAATGAAGTTTGAATATTAATGGACAACAATGAAATTGTTATGGTTAAATTGTTAATGTAAAAATTTTAAACAAATATTGTTGAAAATCGAGATATTGATTTATACAATCAAGATCTTTATCTACAATCACATTTTTCAAAACAAAAAAACTTATTTTAGAATTTATAGACCTTTGATGTTGGCTTCCCATTGACTTAACATAGGGATTTTCCTTAATTTATGAAAACCAGTGTATTATGAATTTTTTCTTTGGGTTGAAATCCGGCAATCTTGGCTAAGTGCAGAAAGCACCAAAGTTTGCACCAAAGCAAAAAAAGCAATGTTATATTGTCAGAGTGGCACAGCCCAGATAACTGATGTGGGGGGAGGGTGAATCATTCAATGTAAACATAAAAAAACTCGCAATTTTTTAAAAGAACGAAATTTTTCTAGGGGGGAGTGAAACATTTACAGTGAGTTTAGCAGGAGAGGGGGGAGTGAAAACCCTTCCCGAAATTGCCCTCCCTTATAAGGATTGATTTCCAGCCAAGGAACCGTTTTTTCTTTTAATATCCAAGACCTCATTCATTTGCAGAAAACAATACAAGCTCAAAGTTTTTTTTTCTAAAAAACCAAGAAATAATAAAAAAAAACATATAACTTAATGGGATGTTAAATAAAATATCTGCAACAATTTTTAAGCTGGCCATCTGATGTAGCATAACTCAGATTGATAAATTAACCGACGGAAAAATCAATAATTAATGGAAATAAAGTAGATCTACAGAAATGAAAACTAAGGTTCAATTATAAAAAAAGGAAATAAAATATTAACTTTACATAGTGAGTTTGTAATCTAATTTGTTGGGAGGAAGTTTTTAACTTAAATCAGCCATGTAAACAACTTGCTGAGTGAAGGAAGTCCTTTTAGCTTCTATATGCAATACCTCATTCATTTTCAGGAAACGATACAAGATCAAAGTTTTTTTACAAGAAAAGAAAGAAATAATAAAAGAAATATTAACATATAACCTAATGTGATGTTAAATAATATCCCTAACAACTTGTAAAGCCAGCCATCCGATGTAGCATAACCCCAAAAGATTGATAGATCAGCTGTTAAAAAAAAATAATCAATAATTTGCAGAAATAAATCTACAGAAATGAAAACGAAGGTCAATACTGACTTTATAGATGCATGGTCACATTATCCTATATCCAAGAAGAACTTTTTCTGTAAACATTCACTAAAGAGTTACCTTACTGCACATGTGAGCAATAACAAGACCATCATACTCAACTGCACCTGCTACATGACCTACTTTAGACTGCAGGGAATTTTGGAACTGCACCTCAGATTGCTTTTTAAGAAAGCTTTTGTTAGCTAGTTTCAATCTGAAGGGCTGGAAAGATGCATAGAATGCTGGGATAAATTATAAAAATAATTCTAGTAATGGTGAAATAGGTTTGTGGCAGAAAGGAGTGTAAACGGAAAAAAAAAACGGTAGTACGTATTTTGAAATTACTTTCCAAAAACTTCCATTTTTAAACAGCAATTTTTTATTAATTTATAGGAGATTTCCAAAACTTTAAGGAAAAATTTCTTGATAATATTTCAAATCCAACTTGTGAGTTTTAAGTCGCAACTCTGTAGGTATTGAGAGATTTTCTCTATTAACTCTCATTCTGCCCTGTGACAAAGGGGACTCTAATGGGCTTGGTAAGGATGCCTTCTGTTGGATGGAATGTTAAGCCATGGCCCCAAGAAGAGCCATAGCTTGTGCACGTTAAAGAAAGTGTTGAACGGCCTCAACAGGAGGTTTTCATGTCTTCTACAGCTGTCCAGTGGCTCCTCCATCTTCAACCTTCTCTGGGGGGGGGGGGGGGGTCCTTGTGACCTAACCATTTAGTTTATTGTGTGTAAAAATGCTATTTAGGGGTAAAACAACTCTACTTACTCTAAACGTTTTGCTCGTATTCATGATGACTAAATTTTAGGTATTCAGAGCACACTGATGCAATAATTTATTATTAGAAACAGATCCTTTTACATCTACAACTAAATATACTAATTTCTCAGCCATTAAAACAGCTTAATATACAGTTGTTGTGCAGCTATTAATGTTATGACAGTTTTTAAATTATCAATTTTACTTACCCTTCACAAGGATCAAGTATGATTGCTCGTGGTCTTTCTACTCGTATAATCATAACCAACTTAGAACCATCTAAATTCATTGCATAAATGCTGCGATTTCCAGAGTCTGTCCAGTATATTCGATGGCTAGTCCAGTCATATGCAATTCCCTCAGGATTTATACCTTTATTTAAAACTACTGTGACATTCTCCAGATTACCTATATTAGCCCACGAAATGCTTCCATCTGGACGAATCTCTGAATGAAACAAGAATTCAATATAAATTTAAATATATTTATTTCAGATTAACATTCAAAATATGCTCTTTAATTAATAACAAAATCTATCTTGTACAAAAAAAAAATTCACATACTCAATACGAAAACCAACCAGCACCAATTAAAAGTTCATTCTATAAATATCGGCTTTCACAAGTGATAGCTATTAAAATACATTCAACAAGGCATATACTTTTCTCCCATTATAGTTTCATAAACTACATAAATATAAGTAATTATAAATTAAAATTTACTAAGTAAAAATGATAAATGGAAAATTTAGTTGAAAATATTGGCTCATTACATATTTTTCCTAATTTAACATTTTTCAGTCAATATGCAGTAAGCCAACTCTGCCCATGAAGTCATTTAAGCCAGCCATGAAATTTTAAGTGATCTATATACATCTATCTTTACATCTTAATTGTTTAAATTTCTAACTTCGGTAACATTTGTTTGTATTACAGCATTGAGGAACTTTTTTATACAATTTTTATGACATATAAAAAAAAACACTATCCTCTGTACATTTTGGAAATGTTTGTCTCACTAATATATCCTCATTAAGTGACTTTAACAGTAGAAGGCAATACAGATGAATCAGTATTAAAATGACATTGAATAAGAACAATAAAATCAGTTTGTGTATATGTGGCCTAACATGATAATAGAATATTATGTTGATCATCTTTCATGAACTAATTAATGGCTATAAAGGAATATTCCATTATAGCTATTATATCAGTCTTCACTCATAATTTTATTACAATTTCACAAACGAATTATTTTTAAAAAAAAAGTCAATATCATTTGTGTCATATAATCTGATTTTTTTTCTTTGCTGCAATATCCTCCACCTTTTCTAATACAAAAAAATAATATTTTTTAAAAAATGGAATATTCATTTATAGATTTTTGAAGGCACTTTCAACTTGACCAATAAAGTCTTCTAGTTAATATTTTTTTTTTCATGCTTTAATATACTACATTACCAAATGTTCTCAGACACTTCCATATTACATGAATGGAAAGATACAGTTAAAGCTCCCCAACTTTGAAAACCATTTATGAGAAAATGTCACTGTAGAAAAATTGAAGCTTCTCCAAATCTTGATTTTTAAAGAACATTCACTTAGACATATAATTAAATCACTATTAACAGTTATTTTTCCTAAGTTCTATAAAAAAAAAAGGGATCATAAGTGTCAGTGTACTTATTTCTATGTAGGATGCTGTTGCTTGTTCTCTTCCTGCTGTACACACTATATCTTGCTGTCCAGTCAGGTGAATATTGAGCACAGTTCCTATGTTGAACTTTAATGCAGAGCAAAAAAGTGAAGATTTCCTTGGTTTCCACAGTAGATTTGAAACGCATGCACACACACAAACAAAATCCACTAATTAAAACTTGTAAATGGTAAAATAGCTAAAAATACATGTGCAACATTTTGACAAGATGTCCTTATACTCGTTATCCTCAGGCATAAATGTGTTATGTGTTTCTTGTGTGTATCAAATCTACTGTGGAAACCAAGGAAATCTTCACTTTTTTTGCCCTGCATTAAAGTTATGCCTGTGCACAATACTCATCCGACTGGAAGTCAAGATACAGTGAATAGGATTTTGGTTGGATTGTTTTACCTCTGAGTGGCAAAAAATGGTCAGTATAGGTTCATTCATTTCCTCATTGTGGTCAGTTATCTCAAATCTTACTCATTTTAAATTCAGAGAACATGAAAAACTACTAAGACATAACTTTAATGCACAAGTTAAATGAAGTTTTAGAAATACTTCTCCTCTAAATCTAATAATAAATTATTACAATGTTTGTGATCATAGAGATATAAAAACACTTAATAACCCTATTAAAAAATTATATCTATTAGTAAAAATAAACAATTTCACAAAATTTAAGTAGCTTAATTTGAAACAAAGGAAATTATGGCTACTTACGGGTAAAGAAAAGCCGTTTATCTGCATAATCAAAGTCCAGTCCCACTACATTAGAGAGGTTAGTTTTTGGTGGAAAGGGAACACTTGTCACGTGTGGATCAATATGCAAACTTCTGATTTCTCGCCTAGTTGTGAACACTAAATATTCATTTAAATCTGGAAAAAAGAATCAATACCATTTATGTGTACACACTGAACAAATAAAACACTTGAATGTTTATGCTCCAGGTGAAATTAGATACTGAAATCTACTATGCCCCAAAAGTCAATGTTCATAAAAGCAATAAAATGTAGCCTTGATTACAATTGCATTAAGATACAGATTATCACAAAACAGAAAAAAATCATTTAATACTTGCACTAGAGGTCTTTAGACCATTATCACATTGGATAGTACAACTGTGACAATATGAGCTGTCAAATGATGTCAATTCCTGTGACATCAAAAGACAAAACAGATTTAGGTGTTTTTACACTTAACTACTTTGCAATATTCACTTAATTGCATTTAACTATTTTGCAATATTTTATTTTTGCCATATTCAATATAATGAATTACAATATTTTATGAGTATATAAAACTACTTTTATCTCTATTATTGATGAATAACTTTGAACTTAATTATTAATTATGTCAATTTCAAATATTTCATTACCTTTTTTTTATTTATATACATTTTTTACTATTACCTGGTTTTATCCTCTCAGCACATTTATTTTATTTCTTAAAACTTTTTCCTTAGTTACAAGTATTGGAATATGATTTGTTGGGTTGGGTTGTTTTATCTCTGAACGGAACTTTTTTGCACACAATGGGCTAAATGGCCAGGTCACAAAGACCCCGAAGGCTCAGAGAAAGTTTGAGGAGGGGACCCACTGGAATAGCTGTTGGGAGACAGATGGTAGCCTCCCGTCAAGGCCATCCAGGTATTCTTTAATGTGCACAGGGTATGGCTCACCTATACACGGGACCACGGCTTAACATCCCATCCAACGGGCGGCGGCCTTCCCAAGCCCATCGGTGTCCCCTACTGACCGTGGGCAGGGCGGGGAGTTTTGCAGAGATAAATCTCAAAGCTGACCCAGCTGGAACTCATTTGAATATGATAATTATATATTAGCTACAAGTACTAGAATATAACTTCTGCTTAATTTCTGTTAGTTTAGTTTTGGACTCTTATATCTAATTTTCACTTAGGGGCCTCTCTATATTTATCATGTGTTTGATATGGGCAGTTTCTGAAGAGATAAATCTTTTTAATATCTTCAATTTGAACCTCTCATTTGAATAGCACTTCTATGCTTATGCTAAACTGATCAGATCAAAGACAAGTTTTGAACAACTTCTCTCTTGTTGATGAATATAAAGCATTCAATACTGCTTACTAATTAAGCATGAAACAATCTGTGTTTTAGTTGGGTTCCTTTGCATGTGAGTAGTACTTATTTTTTGCTGCACACTAGTTAAATTGTATGTTACAAGGACTTAAGAGGATGAAGTAACAAGACTCACTATACAACCACTGATGGAATCTCTAATGCAAAGCCATAAATGATATTTTTTAATATGCACAAAGGGGCAATGCTATTACACATGGGCCATAATTTAAAAACCCATTCAGTTTTTAATAGTGTTATAGATATTTTTTAAACTCTTTATCAGCAGTCTTTAGAAATCCTTTAGTGTCTTCTTACTTTATACAGGGTTACACAAGCATAGAAAATATTGACACCAGCATATTTGATACTCAAACTTGGGAAATGCAAGTAACAGTCTCTCACTTAGTAAACAATGGGACTTCTTATTACAGTATAATATCCTTACAATTAATAGCATAGATTATTATATCTGGACCTATGCCTATTAAGCTTGAATAAACTACAGAAGTGGTCTAATAATATGCAATCATATTGATACACAAAATAATGATATACCTTAGTGTAAATTTTCAATTATGTTGCATTTGCTAATCTTTGTGTTAGCTATTAAACTATAACTGATTAAATTCTGAAATTAGTGAACAAGAAGAGTGTAATTTAAATTTATTTTGATTGAGGAAAATACTAAACTTACCTCCACATTTACGACCATCAGATAAAAGAATGCCAGAAGCACAAGCACATTTCCATGTACTTTCTGTGTATGTTTCTGGCATTGCAAAGCACAACTGTTCACATTTAACTTTTGAACCACGTCCACATGGAGTATCACCTACAAAACAAATCATTGTGTAACAAAAATTTACATTGATTGCAAGACTAAGAAAATTTTAAGTGCAAATTTAAGAAGCATTACTTCCATAGTAAATATTAAAACATTTCTGATTACATTATATAGGGTTTGTAAATGTACCTAAGTATTCACTAGAAAGTGAGCTTTTGCACTAATCCTCTGTGATGATGCAGAGAACTGGCCAGGTTTAGACCTAAAGTCTGATCCCACCTTCTCATGGTGTAGATTGTTAGTACCTTTGAAAAGAGATACTCTCTTGTGGAAGGGAATGGAGGTAGAGGACAATCAGAGCAGTGTAACCTACTAATCTGGACTACTATAGCTACTTCATTTTTTCATTTTTTCTATACTGCTGAGGAGTGGTCAACCACACAGGGTGCTGACCACACACACACATATATATACCAACCTGAATGGAATAATGGCTCTGAGCTTAATTATGGATCCTGAATTTGCTGCACTGGTGGGCTTCTTTGTGGGAAACTCTTCTGCTGTGTTTTCTGTTTGTTTGTGGGTTGCCGCCCTGAGAGAATAGATGCACAGGAGACCTTATATCAGCTGGTGGATAATCCTGATAAGAGGCCATCGCTGGTTCCTTGAACCCTTGCTTCTACAGGCATCACCAAACCTACACCAGAGCAGATAGCTTCAGCCTTTAGTAGTGGGAGAACAGGTCTTTGCCCCATGCCTATGATTACGGGAGCGTTGAAATTGTCAACACTTCCTCTCTCAATAAACATAGTTTTCTTTAAAGATCCCACTAACCATTTTTCTCTCCACAGGTTCTTGGAATGTGAGGACTCTGCACAAAGATTATTCTCTTGATGTTCTCACAAAAGAATTCCATCATTCTAACCTAGATACTCTTAGCTTGCAAGAGGTCAGATGGACAGATTTGAATAAAATGCCAGTCAGATACTTAAATATAATCTTAAATTTCTCTTTTCAGGGTTGGGTTGGGTTGTTTTACCTCTGAGCGGCACTTTTTTGCACACCAGGGCTAAATGGCCAGGCCACAAGGACCCTGAAGGCTCAGAGAAGGTTGGGGGAGGGGACCCACTGGAACAGCTGTTGGGAGACAGATGGTAGCCTCCCGTCAAGGCCATCCAGCATGTTCTTTAACGTGCACAGGGTATGTCTCTCCCGTACACGGGGCCACGGCTTAACGTTCCATCCGAAGGACGGCGGCCTTTTCAAGCCCATCGGTGTCCCCTACTGACCGTGGGCAGGGCGGAGAAATTTTGCAGAGATAAATCTCAACGCAGACCCAGCTGGGACTCGAACCTGGGAACTACAGATTACGAGCCTGGCGCGCTACCGACTGAGCCACCCCCGCCCCTCTCTTTTCAGGAAAGGAGGATGGAAAGTATCTCCAAGGCATAGGTTTGCTTCTCAGCAGACATGCTAGTGATGCTCTTCTAAGATACGAGTGCATTAAATGAAAGGTTTATTACAGCCAAACTTAACATTCAAGTCTTAATGCTTGTTTTATCTGTTGTTATGATCCCACTGAGGATGTCAATGAGGATAAGAAAGATAGGCTTTATTACAATTTCAGAAGGAGATATTACTCTTCTGCTAGGTGACTTCAAGCTAAAGTTGGTATTGATTCGGACCTTTGAGAAGGGGTGATAGATCCCTTTGGAATTAGTAGTTGCAATGGAGAATCTCTCTTACAGGTAAATAAACTTAATGATTTGAGAATAACTAACACTTATTACAAAAATTGTGACATATATCAGTACACATGGGTTTCACCAGATGGACAGCATAAGAATATGATTGATTATAAGTATATTAACAGCAAATGGACTAGTTCTGTTATATAGAAGATGGACTAGTTCAGGTCATATAGAAGAGCTGAAACTGGATCTGACCATTATGTTGTTAAAAGTGTCTTGAAACTTAAAACTTAAAAAGTGTCGTGCTAAGGTTAAATAAGTTACCTTTAACACTGAAGCTCTGAAAGACCCTGTTATAGCTAAAGCTTACTGTGATAAGTTACTTAGTTATTATGACAGTCATGGTTTGCTTACTATGAAGTTAAGGAAGAATGGGACCATTTTAAACTAACAATACTCTTTTAGGTAAAAAGGAGCAGAGGCAAATATTATTTGAGTGATAGGGCACTGGAGATTATTTTGGAAAGAAAGAAGTGCAGAAATATCCTTAATCAATACCTTACTAGTCCATACAGAAAGAATTAGAAAGAGCTTAATAAATGTGTAAAGGATCAGTTAACAGCTGATAAAAATCTTTGGCTTGGTAGCTTGGCTGACAGAGGAAGCAACTAGACAGTAAGAGCGGAGAGAGAGAGAGGTACTAGATAGTTAATGTTTTGTGGGGGGGAAGAAATGGACAGGTATACAGAGAAGGATAAACAAGATTAGTTTATAGGTGAGGATTCTGTCGTGTCTAGGTGGGCTGAGCATTTCAGTGATGTTCTAAACAATGTGGTTAGTTCTACTCCCATTTTTTGTAATGGTGATAGATGCATTACTGGCTTTAATGTTGGCCCTATAACACAGTCTAAAGTTATTTTGGCATTTCAAAACTTAAACTACATAATTCCCCAGGGGTAGATGAAATTACTACTGAAATTCTTAGAGCTGGGAATATTTCTGTTATCACATGGCTGACTGAAATTTTGAATTTCTTTTATGATAAAAGGCATGGATCCTAAGGATTTTACCAGAGCTATTATTATCCCTATTTTTAAAGAAAGGTGATCACAATTCTTGTGATACCTATATATAGGGGTACTAGCCTATTTTCTGTTCAAGGAAAGTTCTTTGCTTGATTGTTCTTTGCTCGATATTATAATTAAGAATCTGGTTGATGGACAATTGCATGATGTGCAGTGTGGATTCAGAAATGGTAGGGGATGTATTACTAAGATTTTTTGTTTCATTTAGTAAGATTTGTGAGAAATGTTTAGAGTTTCAGAAACCTGTGGTTACTAGTTTTGTAGGTTTCAAAAAGGCTTTTGACTCTATTGACCATCATAATTTGTGGCTGATCTTGTGAATGTATGGCATACCAGACAAGTTAGTTAACATAATGAAAGCTTTCTATGATAACACTGAGTCATGTGTGACAGTTGGTAAGGTTTGTAACAATTGGTTTAGCATTGCTTCTGGTGTTCAATAAGGGTGTATTCTGTCTCCTTTTTTCTTTAGTTTGGTTATTGATTATGCTATGCGAAATTCACTAAAAGGGAAAGATTTTGGCCTTAAATGGTGGAGATACCAAAATTTCTGATTTAGATTATGCTGATAATTTATCATTTTTGGCAAATAATGCTGATAAGATGAACTCTTTCATTCGAACGATTGATGAGACTGGTAATAGAGTAAGTTTGGTGATAAAAAGAGAGAAAACTAAAGTAATGAAAATTGGTCAGGCAGGTTGTGGTTCAGTTAATCTGAATAGTTCCACTCTTGACCAGGTGTCTTAGTTTAATTATTTTGGGAGTTATATAACAGATACTGGTGAGGAGCAGCATGAGATAAACAAAAGAATAGAGATTGCTGCCAGGACTTTTAAGAATTTATGGAGATAGTGGAGAAATATGCATATAATCCTAAAGATTAAAATTAGGCTATATAATACACCTATCCCTTGATTCACATGGTACTCAGTTCACACAATTTTGGCTTTGCACGGTCAAAAAATGCAACCAGTTTCGATTTACACGGTACTGACTGAGACGTACATAGAAAGGAAAGCTCTGTCAGTACCATGTAAATCGAAACTGGTTGCATTTTTTGACCGTGCAAAGCCAAAACTGTGTGAACTGAGTACCGTGTAAATCGAGGGATAGGTGTAATTTCTTTCTTTCTAGGGTTAGTTATGGTAGTGAAACTTGAACCCTTTGTAAACAAGATGACAGGAAACTTGATGCCTTTGATTCTAGATGCTTACACAGTATCTTGGGAATTAGGTGGTTCAACTTTGCAAGTAATGATGAGGTTAAGCAAAAGAGTCGGCAAACTCCTTTAAGCAGCATATTGTGCAGAGAAAGGCTGCGATGATCAGGCCATGTTGCCCATAAGCATAACTATAAATTTTCAAATATGGTTATGAGTAGTGTGCCTAAAGGCCTCAAAAAGAGGGGGAGACCTAGGATGTGGTGGACAATGTCAAACAGGACTTTGTTAGAATTGGTCTACAGTGGTCAGATGCAGCAGACGTAACTCAGGACAGATGTGTTTGGAGGACTAAATTGCATATCTAGTTGGACCTCCTTAGCCCAAGGTTGTTTGAGGAGGAGGAGGAGGAGGAGGTAGAGGAGCAGAGTTGGGGGGATAGTCCATAACTTTAGGCAAAGAAATAAAACTGTATTTATTTAATACTGATAACACTTGGAAGAAGAAATAAAACTTGAATCCAATTGCTTCTGAAAAATACGTAATGTTTGCTTTTAAAAATCAAAAGAGTAGAGTTTCCCCCTTACTCTGGGGTGTGAAGGCAAGCCACAGTTTTTACTGCATACCTCATGAACACAAACTCAACCACTTAAATATCAAATTTTTGGCATAAATAGACTGTTCATATTATTAAAATTTCATCAACTTCCAACTTTAGAGCCCTTTAAACAATGAAAATTCAAACTAATAGAACTATCAGAAAATGTGAACAGTAATATTTTATTAGTACCTATCAAATCAAAAAAAATTTCCAATTATATCTTAAAAAAATGATGAATATCTATTGACAGATGATGACAAAGTAAAAAAAAAAAGAGTTTTTTAATGAACTAAAAACATCAGAATACATGCTTCAATTTAGATTGAAATGTGGGAAAGTTAACAAGCTGAAAATATGAATGCTTACATTTCATTCCTTTACTCAGCGCAATAGAATTCAAAAGACCAAAGATAAACCAACTAATTCAACTAACCAAAAGATGGAAAAGTTGAATAATTTTATGCTAATCTTTATGCATTACAACTGGCAAAAATAATATAACTTTCTACACACTATGCTAAGTGTAATAAAAATGTTTCAATATTGACATCGTTCCTCACAGAAACTTTTAATTATGGTTGCCATACTTCTTTCATTTCTATGCTCTTTTTTTTACTAAAATTTTATGAATTAATTTTACCTCTCCTGAAAGTTATATCTATTTTTATCTTTTTTTAATTCCTTTGGCATATATTTATATCAAGATAATGTCTATCAATTGAAAAAAAGAAATAAATTATAAGAGAATTTAAAACATCTAAAAGATTAAAGCAGGGATGTTGCATGTCACCTACTTAAAGATCTATTTTAAAATGGGTATGCTAACTGTAGGAATAATTGCATAGGATAAAGATGGCTTAGAATATATGAAGAAAATAAAAGAAAAATATGTAAAATGGTAGATGAATATAACTTCTGAAGAAACAAAATAGCTGGGTGCAAGAGATAATAGATCTTGAGATAGGACAGATGGGTAGAAAGGTGAACATGTTTAAGTCTCTGGTTTCTGTCATCCAAGAGAATGGCACATTCATGGAAGAAGTGAGAGCAAGAATAAAAAAGGGTAATAAGGTAAAAAGGTTATAAAAAGAGGTGAGGAAAGGGTAATAAAGTAAAAAGGGTAATAAGGTAAAAAGGTTATAAAAAGAGGTGAGGAAAGGGTAATAAAGTAAAAAGGGTAATAAAAAAGGGTATAAAAAGGGGTGAAGAAAGCAAAAAAAGGGAAAGTTAAAATCAGTTTTATTGGGTTGTATGTCAAAAAAGAATAAAAAAAAATTTTGCACAATTGTAGAGAGTATTCTATCATATGGTGCAGAGACATGGATGCTGACAGAAAGTTTAATATCTAGGATATGAACAGTTGAAATATATTTCTAGAGATGACAAGAATGGATAAAAATCAGTAATTAAAAGAATTATGATAATAGAGGAACAGAGAAAGAGTGTCAAGAAAAGAAGAGAAAAACTAGGTACTAAAAAAAAGAAAAATTATCAGAGAAAAAGAAAATTCACCTAGTGGAATGCCAAAAAAAAGGCCTTATTTATTATCAGCAACCTTTAACAATCATTTAAACAATAGACTTTTTCAAATAAAATTTATCATATGAAGAAAAAAATGAATAATACAGTCACTGTAAAAGCTATGCAAACTTTTAAAGTTTAGATAACTCATACATATATATTTCTCTCCTGATATAAAACCACACAAAAATAAAGAATTGTTAGATTTGTATTATTTATATAAATTATCAAGTGATATTCATGTTATTACCTAATGTGCATTAAAAAAAGTGCATCAAAAAATATATTTTTTTTCTTACCAGGTGGTTGATTTTTCTCATCATATATCACAATATCTCTAAGTGTATCCATATCAGATTTTACTGATTCCGTTTTGTTACTGATGTCAATATTTTTGTTTGCCCTGAAGATGGTACGGAGGTTTCTATCAACCCAGTAAATCATAGATTCATGTATAGCCACTCCCATAGGATTAGGCAAATTCTTATATACATATTGCCTTCGTCCACCACTGAAAGTCACACGCTGTAAGAAAAATTACCATAATTATTTTAAGCAAAAAATGTATATATACATGCACTGAATTATCAAAACTATTATAATAGTGCATATAAATGTTACTGGATTTTCTTACTTTTTGACTTTGACGCTATTGATGCTACATATTTTATAAACCTATACATAATAGAATCTCAGTTAAATCAAATCATAAAGAATGAGTTGATTTTAAACTGGAAACTAAGTATGAATTTCTTTCACAATCAGATTTTGAAATGAATGTTAATTAACATCCTCTTACGTAATATGAAATGTATTAACTAGGTCTTCTTATTGTAATGTAAGCAAGAATCATAAAATTTTGGATACTACTGTAGCAAAACTTAGCAACTATCAACATTAGATATTTTACTATACTACAGAGGATGTGACTTTCAATCAGAAGTTCTGACACCAGGATGGTCACCAAAAAACAGCATTAATTATATTTTTTTAAAAATAAATTAGGAACTAATTAATAAAAAATGTAAAAAATAAGTCAATACTTACTGAACACTATGCAAAGAAATATCCTTCATACTGCACATTGGCATATGCACTAAAAGCTTCAAATCAAAACTACTAAACATTCATCAAGACCTCCAATATATATAAAAAAAAAAGTTCCTTTGGTGAACTTCCCATTTAATGTAAACATGCACAAGTGATTCTAATACAACCAAGTTACTTAACACAGCTGAGGAAAGCACAGATGGCTTGGTCTGCTGGCTATAAATAGAACATGAACAACTGTACTTTGACTGAAATAACAGCAATTTGAAAGATCTCAAACATTTGTCTTTTTCTATTCAGCAAGGAATATATTGAAAAGGTAAGCATTACTTATGATCTCTGAAATGTCTATTTTTAATACACATTGCTCGACATGGAAAATGCCACACCAAGAAGTATTTGTCAGAGCACCATGCAAATAGTAGATGAGTCAACAGTTGGGTTGTGTAAATGAGTGCAGTTGTGAACCAATCATGTGAAAGGTGAGGGAGAGCAAAATTACACTGTAGCTAAGTTTGGTTGTCCTCACCTTGGCATATGGACCACTGCATTGGAGTGATCTATATGGTCAAACATCTGTAAGGAGTGAGAATGCCTGGGCGATGTCAGGAATCCTACCATCACACAGACACCTTTACCAGAGGCTTCATCAAAAGGCTATGTATGGCTGGTTGGTCCCTGCGTAGCATCACAGTGGAAATGCATCAGGATGTAACAACTGTCAGCTGAATTTGGCGACATGGTTGGAGGAAGATAACATACATCTCATAGTGGGATTGGTGCATATTGGTAGATGTCTGAACATCTCTATCACTGCAATCTACAGTGGACGGCATTCTATGAGGTGTACAGGCAGCTATGGACATCCCCATGTCAACCTGACTGTGAATCACAGATTAGCTGAGGCGGAGATGTCCTCTCGCCAGCCATTGCGGCACATTATCACACAAGGTTGCAAAGGTGCGATACCAGATATGCTTGGTGGGACAAATGGAACCATGTCATATTCAGTGACAAGTCTCATTTCTGTCTCAGCACTGATATTCACCATGAGAGTTTGGAGATGATGTGGTCACCGGGCTGATCTTGCTGCATCTCTGAGCATCATATGGCTCCTCAGCCTGGTGTCATGGTTTGGAGCATTATCAGTTTCAACAGCCATTCACCACAGAGTGGGAACAATGATAGCATGATATGTTGATGAGATGCTACAGCCATTTGTTGCCATATCTCAGTGATATCTCTGATGCCCAGTTTTAACATGATAATGCCTACCTATACACTGCCAATATCAGCAGACAGTGCCTACAAAGTGTCCAGAGCTGCCTTGGCTAGCATGAACCCCAGACTTCTCTCCAATAGAGAATGTGTGGGACATCATTGGCAGACAACTTCATGCCTCTGCATGACTCCCTCATAATGTCAATGAATTATGGACACAGGTCTGAAACACCTGAGCACACCATCCAGGGATTTTTCCACTTGATGCCATGTTGCCAAATGTATAGCCCAGGCATGGCAGTCATATGATCTACTGACTCAAGCCACATTATACTGTCTCCTTGACTATTGAATTCATATAATCCCTAAGAAATTAAATCACTTCTTTCCCACCTACTTGGCTACATGTGTGATATGTTTCATCTCATTTCGTGCATTCCTTCATAATGTGGCATTTTCTATGCCAAGCAGTGTATATAAATTTTAGCTCGAAATTGTATATTTTATAATATAATATATACAGTCATATCAGAATAATATGACCACCTACCATACACGGTCGTATCAGAATAATATGACCACCTACCATACACGGTCGTATCAGAATAATATGACCATCTACTATAGTACATGTATGGTAGGGGGTCACATTATTCTGATATGACTGTGTATATATATATATTTTATATTTTATAATTTTTTATTAATTGTTCTATTAAACATTTTTCGCCAAATATGGAGGCTTGGTAACAGCATCTCAATGGCTTCTGCAGCATAAAGGTTAAAAAATTACATAATTGTATTACATAATTAGCATCATAATTAACATTTACCTGGATTGCATCTTCTCTTGAATCGACCCAATAAACATCATGAGTTGCTATATCAATAGTCAGATCTCGAGGACTGCTAATGCCAGTTACTACTATAGGTGTACGATTTGTACCATCCAAGAATGCCTTTTCAATTTTTGGATAGTGGCCATAATCAATCCAATAAAGGAAGTGTTTTATTGGATTTACTGCAATTTCCCTTGGAGAATCGGTAGTTGTTTTCAAAAGAACCATACGTTTGGTACCATCTAGCCATGAGACTTCGATGAATGTTTCATGAGGGAACACATTGGTGAAATATAAATTACCTGTGAAGTAAAACACCTATTTCATATTTCTCTTGTGACTTATAACAATAAGATATACAACAGCTATGTTAGCAAATTCTTCATAAACAAGCATATTAAAAAAGAAAATGTATATTTACTGATCTTTAAGCTTCACATTAAATGTTGGTGATTAAAATAGTTCATAATACAAAAAAAATAATTTTTACATAACTACAAATGAACAATAAACAAAGAACAGCAGTTTGTTAATAAGTTTTAACATGTAGGATGTTTCAGAAAAAAGGTTCAAGTTTTAACCTTTTTTTTTTCAAAAAACTGCAGATTATGAACTTGACCTGCTACTGACTGAGCCAACCACAGCCCTACATATATCATGCAAAAAGTGATATGAAGATATGTAAAAAACAAAGCTAGCATATTGCATGTACAATTTTAAGAGTTAGGTTAAAATTATAAGTATCAAAAATACAATTTATTTCAACTACTTATGAATAAATGTTTAGATGGGCATGTTGAGGTCTGCAATTAAAACTAAAAATGTGTAAAAAAACTTTACCTGCAATCCAATCAACAGCCAAGCCACGAATACCATTACTGCCAATACCATCAGAAATTACGTGTGTCAGATCAGTACCATCAGGCTTAATGCGATATATCCCATTTTTCTCTCCTTGGTTAAATTCCACCCAATAAATATGATTCTTCTCATAATGTACATCCAAATGAAGTATGTTGTGTCCTATAAAAATGGCATAAAAATACATTATTACATTAAAAATTATTCATATGAGGCTGAAATATTCTGAAAAACATATACCTAAACACTACTAACAAAATTATGTGTGGTACAGATGAATCCAATTTTTTAGGTATGATGAACTGAACATTGCAAATTTTTTCCCCTTTCCACAAAAGTTTTGTTTCTATCTAAAAAATTACTTCAAAGTGAAATCAATAACATAATCACTCTATTTCTAGGCAATGCTTACAATACATGCTGAGTGCAAATATTCTGAAAAACATATACCTAAACACTACTAACAAAATTATGTGGGGTACAGATGAATCCAATTTTTTAGGTATGATGAACTGAACATTGTAAATTTTTTCCCCTTTCCACATTAGTTTTGTTTCTATCTAAAAAATTTACTTCAAAGTGAAATCAATAACATAATCACTCTATTTCTAGGCAATGCTTACAATACATGCTGAGTGCAAAGCATAAAAATAGGCTTAAATGGAAATAAGAATCCATTTTGATACCAATAATAAGCAAAAATATAAAGCAAATAGTTAATATTTAATGATGTAGAGTGCAATATCTACAGTTAAACTAAAAAACAAATTAGCCCTCAAGCAGCTGTTTGCCACAGAGGTCTTACAAGAGTGTGTCAGTTTACTATGCCATAGAGAAGACCTGTGAGGAAGGCGAGATCTCAGCAAAAAGTCAACACAAACATCCATGCCTTACCTGGAGCTCAAACCAGGTCCCTTTATCAGTAACCAAACTTGCTAACCACTCAGCCACACTGGATATCAATTATAACAACAAATATTTGGGGGGAAAGTATCTGATGAATCATTGAAAATAAATTTTATAATTATAATTTTAAAGTTTGGGTAATTAATAGCTGAAGGTGGAAATTTAGTGAGGAGGATCCTTTAGAACATAGTGTCTTATATTAACTACTTTACAATGCTGATCCAGTTCTCTTGCAAAGAAAAGATATGAATAAGCTAAAAGAAGCAATCTGAAGAGAGCAGACCAGGGCTGGAATTGGGTGTGGAATCGGGTGGACACTATTCCCCTAGTTCCAGAGTTTTTGGTTGTTTTTACTTTTTCTTTCCTTTTTTGATCCTGTATACTTAACAACAAGAAATATATCCAGTATTTATGTCCATTCCTTTACAATACTTTTGGTCATACTTCATGGACTTAAAAAGCCCACAATTTTTTATATATTGCTCAATGTTGCCATGTCAATTACAGGGTCTCTTTTCAACTGATTCTGGAGTGTCCACCTAGTTCTGAAAAACCCATTTCCACCCTTGGAGCACAGATTTCAAGGAACTAGATTATGAAAATTAAAAACCTGTTTATGTAATCTTCCTATTAAGATATCAAATGTTGAATTGTTGCTTATGACTGATTTCCTTGTATATATTTTTAATGAGGTAAAAGAGATTACCATACTTTTTCCAAAGCCTTAATGAAGTTGAAACCTGAGAGGCATAATAAAAGGAAAAAAATGGCAGAAGAGGTGGTAAAGAGAAATAGTTAATAGGATATATAAAAATGTTAATAATTCTAAATTAAAAAATATATTAATAATGAAAATGATAGAGTGGGATTGAATCTTTATTTTTTCCCTCTGAGCAGCACTGCTGTGCATACAATTGGCTAAATGGCCAGGTCACGTGAACCCCAAGAGAAAGTTGGAGAAGAGAAGCCACTGAACAGCTGTTAGTAGGTAGATGGAAGCCTCCTGTCTAAGCCATCCAGGATGTTCTTTAATGTTCACAGGGTATGGGTTTCTCCTGCACAATGGGCCATGGCTTAACCCTTCCAGTGTCTATGTCATCTGTATACATTCGGAGAATCTGAATTGGGAGGCCAACGATGTATGTATCCGTTTTTAGTACAACAAAAAAAATCGTTTTTTTTTTAAATAAAAATTGTCATTCTAATTTATATATATATATCTTATAAAAAATATATAATTCAGACTTCAGAATTAATATTTTGCTTTTCAATTTGATACATATTTTATTAAACTACAATATAATTTTATAAAACCATCCGAGATTGCCATTTCTTAGAAGCACTAAACAATATTGATGATTTGCTTGCTAACGTTCCTATTTGCTGAAGCAACCTTCTGATTTAAGTTCAAAAGTTTTATTTTAATTATTATCAATACATTTTTTCCGAAATTTTTGAAAATCTCCCAAAAATTAAAAAAAAAAACTGCTATTTTTAAAAACGATAGATTTTGGAAGTAATTACAAAATAAATACCGCCATTTTTTTCCCCCCATTTCACACTCTTTTCTGTAATAAACCAATTTCAGTATTCCCAAGTTATTTTTATCATTTTTCCCAGCATTCTATGCATCTTTCCTGCTCAAAATCGAAACTGGAAATAAACACTCCTTCTTAGAAATTCTGGTTGCAGCTGCATTTAATTAGTGATGCTTCACTGAGGCAAACAAGACGCAGATGGCTGACACATGCAATCTCCGTTATCTATGCTATAAGTGTTTTTTACAGTTTTGGTCCAGCATATTGGATACCTTTTGTAAAGTTAGTATTTACCCTTTTTATATTTAAACCTTAGTTTTCATTTCAGTAGTTTACTTTCAGAAATTAGCGATCTTTTGGGCGATTGATAAGTATTGATTTTTTTAGAGTTATGATACATTGTATGGCCAGCCTACAACTTGTTACCGTGGATATTTTAACATGTATTAGACTATGTGTTAATTTTTATTTTATTATTTATTACTTTTCCAATAAAACTTTGATCTAGTATCATTTTCTGAAAATAAATGAGGTTTTTGATATGGAAGCAATTAATTTCTGTAGATTTACTTCCATTAGTTAACAATCTTTCTGAGTTATGCTAGATCAGAGACCGGCATAAAAGTTGTTGCAGATATTTTATTTAACATCCCATTAGGTTATATGTAATTTTTCTTTTATTATTTCTTGTTTTTTAATAAAAAAAACTTTGAGCTTGTACCATTTTCTGAAAATGAACATCTTGGATACAGAAGCAAAATAGACTTCCTTGCTATGGAGATCAGCCATCATGTGGGAAGGCAATTTCGGGAAGGCGTCCCCCCTCTGCTAAACTCGTGTAGGAAGTTTCACCCCCCCCCCCCAAATCTGGAAATATATATATTTTTTTTTTAATTACAAATTTTTATGCTAATATTGTACGATTTTAAAGGTACCCCTCAGTACCTTGGCTATGCCACAGAGACGATATAACGCTATTTTTTTTTTGCTTTGGTGTACAAACCTTTTTGTATTTACCCAAGATTGCCAAACTTCAACACCCGAAGAAAATTCATAATGTTTAGCAAAAAAAGCAGCCAAGGAAGTTTTTTTTTTGTTTCATAACCAGTTTAGAAAATTCAGTGAATGTGAGAAGTCCAAGTCACGTTGTATAACACTGGCCGTGTTTAAAATATACCATACTGAAAAGAATCATTAAAAGAAATAAAAATCATATTTCAGGTTGAATATTATATTATTCGGGAGGAAACTTCCTTTTAATAAATATATAATTTAACTATTTTTATTCATCAGGTTTTCCAAAATAAAGCCTTAATGCATAGTGTGATCTTTTTTTTCACCATATCACATTGAAAAAGGCTTATTAAAATCAATATGCTTTCAAATTTGTTTATACTATTTATTTTCATAAAATTCGCAATTAAATTCTGTTTAATTTGGTATATAACATTATGTATTTCAATTGATTGTTTTTTTTTTAATTCTAAAATTTACTTGTTTGTGTGACTCAGCACAATTGGCAAAAAGCATGGAATTTTCTCAAAGTATGGTACCAAGAAAAAAAGTACAAAACAAGAAAAATATTTCCTTAAAACCAAAAAAAATATTTTTTTGTTATTCAGAAATATATAATCATTCTATTCACGTGCATTGCAATTATTTCTGTCTATTATTAGTTTTTTTTATTTTGTGTTGCCAGATGCATTGTTACTACATGATGCCAAAAGTCTTATTAAAATAAAATGTATCATTTTTTTTGTTAAATACTTTACTTTCATAAAATCCAGAATATTAAATGCTGATTAATTTGGCATACAACATGTCACAATTGCTTTCATTAGTTATTTGGCAAAAAAAGGTCTAAAGGTAAAGTTTTTTTTTGGCTGAGCATAGGGAGAAAATAACTTGGCTTCTGGATGGAAACCTGTTTTTCAGCCTGGACACTGGAAGGGTTAACACTGCATCCAGTGGATGGCAACCTTTCCAAGCCCAATGACCCCCTTTTTTTACCAAGAGCAGAATGTATGTTAGAAGAGATAAACTCATTGCTGACACAGTTGGAGCTCAAACCTGGAAACATTTGATTATGAGCCTGGTGTGCCACTAACTGAACCAATCCCTGCCCCTTTCACCAAGAGCAGGATAGGAGAGGGAAAAGATAAATCTCATCACTGGCACAGTCGAGACTCAACCTAGGAACTGCAGATTAATAGCCCTGTGATATTCACAATTTTGGAAGCTTTCATTTGATATACAACCAATTATGCTAGACAATTATTTACACTTTAGCTCTTTTAATTATTTTGGTGAGAAAAAGGCTTTTTCCTGAACTTGAGGGGTATATAAAGATTGGGGGGTCAAACCCTTACTTTAATATTATATAAAACTAATAATTATGATAAGAGAAATTTGTATACTAAATTTGGTGCTCTTTACCTTACTGTTTAGAAGTTTCAAAATTCTTAAGTCTTCTTAGAAACTACATTCATATTCAGTTACAGTTATCTATATTTACTTTAATGACACCACCTCCTTCAAAGAATCGCCACAACTACTGAAACATTGCAAGGACTACTCAGAGAGAAAGATGATCACACCTGGAGTGGGGCACCAAAACAGGTCAATAACTTTTGGATTTTCTTAAAATTTAAATTTCAATGACCATATATGGCCAAGTGGTTAGAGTGATTGGCTACTGATCAATGGGACCTGGATTCTAGCCCAGGGTAAGGCATGGATGTCTGTGTTGCTTTTCTGCTGACGTCCCACCATTCTCAGACATTCTACTATGGTGATTAAACTGAAAGGCTCCTGTCAGACCTGTGTGGCATGCAGATGCTTGTGAGGGGGGGGGGGGGGGTTGTTTGTTTGTTTAAATATATATGAATAAATAAATATATAAATACGATGCTGCATACTGGATATGTAATCCTAGATCTTCCATTTAAGAAAAGTCTTTGATAAAAAGAAAACTCTAAAAAAAAATGTAGCAGACTAATAGAAAATTATCAGTGTTTATTATGAAAGCAGAATGTTAAGAAAATGATGTTTAGCCCTTTCCATGTCAGAGTACTAATAATTGTTTCCATCTTTCCAATTCTAGTGACATGAAAAGTAAGTTTCATTTTCATATAGTACAAGGTTGTTAAAAAGAATTCTGAATGAAAATCCGAAATTTTTTCAGCTATTCTAATTAAATATCGAAAATAACATTTAAATGTATGACATATATATTTTTTATCTGTTGATTCCACTTGGAAAAATTATGCTAAAGTTTAATAATAAATCTATTTGAGTCTGCAGTGAACATACACAGTCATATCAAAATAATATGACCACCTACCATACATATATTATGGTAGATGGTCATATTATTCTGATACAACTGTGTATGTGCATGTTCAGTCACCATAAATAACAGCAAGTAGTGACGATTTAGTTTAGGCCCTTATTCTGCTCGACCATAAGTAGATTATCGATCAGCTGTGTTTCCTGGTAGTTTAGGCTATTTATAACTCTAGCAGAGTTGTAATATTTTCTAACTTTTAATGTAAAGATATTGATTTTATTACTACTGAAAATTGTATCATTTGGGAACTACACACATTGGCTACATATTTCAGAATAATTGAGAAAGTAAGAAGCACAAGATTGTATGCCATTCAAAACAGTGACTGGAAAACCACAATAGTTAGCTTACAATATGAAACACCAGGTATATTAGACTACCAACTTTTAGAAAAATTTTAATAAAAATTATAGAACCTTCTAAAAAGTGACTATCACTTTGTCAACTGACTAGCATGCAATAGGAAGGTTGCTAAAATACTGATATACTAACAAACAATTTTGGAACAACAGCAATTCTAACTTACCATGTCTCAAATACCTATGTTTTGGGTTAAAGGTTAAAAACAATATTTTGTATTTAAAAACAAGATATTTAGTTAGTTACACCGGCAAGGCAAACTAAAGAAGTTGGAAGGATGAAAAACTAAGAATAAGAATAATGCTTCAGCATCAAAACGTTAATAGAGCAAAATTAAATACTTTCAAAGAGGAAGACAAAATTCTGAATATAATAAAATACTTTAGTAAAAAATGCAAAGCAGCCTTTATAACATATGCTGTCATAATTTCTCAAACTTTTATCACATAATTTACAATTCTTTTTTACTTGTTGTACATTACCTGGTCCAGAAATGGGAACCATTGCCTCACTATGATCTTCTAAACTAAATCCTCGTGCTTTATCCAATTCAGACACTACAGCAAATGATGAATATGGGTCACAACCTGTTTCCCCATTAGTCTGGAAACCAGTACCACACATACATCTACGTTTGTTATTGGCCATTGGGATACACAGCTGTTTGCAATTTCCATTATCTTTCCTACATGGATGATTCTCTGTAACTGGACACAATAAGTATTTCAATTAGTAAATTGTTCTATAGGCAAAACAAATAACATATTTTACTTTTATCAAAAACTAAATAGCATTAAAACAAGTACATTTTATAAACTTGTATGTGTATCAATGAAAAATACTTCTCAGCATTTTCAATAATAACAAAAACTGCAATATCATAAGTACAATCAATTATATATATATTAAAAGCAAAATATTCCTTTTATTAATATTTTTTGGACAAATCCATAATCTTTTTTTTTTTTGCAGCTAAATAATGTTTCAAATTAACATTAATTTCCTTAATATTCAAGCTTGTTCAACATGCCTCTATTCTTTTTTACATTTGAACTATATATTTATAAATAAAAAAAAAATAAATACCCCCTCAAGCAGCTGCTTGCCACAGAGGTCTGACAGGAGCCTGTCAGTTTATATGCCACAGTAGGAGATCTGAGAGGATGGCAGGACCTCAGCAGAAAAACGACACACACATCCATGCCTAATCCGGGGCTTGAACCCGGGTCCCTTAGATCAGTAGCCAAGGGTGCTAACCGCTCGATATATATATATAAAGGTTTTTCATGTGAATGAAACTTTTCTAACATTCAATTAAAAAATTTAAACAATACTTATCTTCCTAAAAAGTAGAAAGTAAACCTACAGAATATCAATGGTGCAATCAGTCACTGAATTCACATTAACTTCAAAGGAAGATAGCATGCCAGCAATCTTGTTGAGCAAATAAATTGGTGCCCTATCTCCCTTTGAAGTGAAATGAATTCAGTGACTGATTGCATCATCAATATGTATTAGGTTTATTTTCCACTTTTTAGGATGAATACAGGAAAATAGGTATTTAATTTTTGAATTCTATTTTTTTTTCTTTATCACTGAAAATACCTATCTTCAAAAACTTTTATTTGATACATGACTCATACACATTGACCACATTTGTCCTCCCATTTTTTGGTGGGAGGTAGTGTTCGTGTTTGAGTTAGCCCGCTACTGGAGATGTCACAAGCTTTAAGATATAACTTGTTAAGGTTGACTCCCACAAAATTTCCATCCCTTTTTTTCGGTGGTGGGGGGGAAGGGGTAGATTTGATATCTGACTAGTAACTGTAGGCCCTCACATTCAGAAGATATGGTAAAAAAACAACTATCACATTTCCTCCTTTTTAGGAGGGAAGAAAGCAAGGAGGTATATTTTTATTGCCCTCAACATTCCTCACATCACAAATTTTCATTTGATTTACCACTTGTTACATTTCCTTTTGGGGGGAAAGAGAGTATCAGGGGCAATTTTTATAAGCCTGTGATATTCCCCATGTCAAAAGCATTCATTGACACATAAGCCCATTACTTTTGGCTCTCACATTCCAAAGATATAGTAGAACAGTAATTTTCATATATTATATGACACTTTCCATGTCACAAGCTTTCATTTGACACATTAATTATTAAGTTTGTCTGATGTGTTCAAAAGATATGGTAGAACAACTGTTTTTGACAAATGCACAAACTGATAAATGGGCAAAAAGCAATAGGAAAATAGGTAAAGATGTGACAAAACTATATTTTAGAATGAGCTACTTGCCATTCTATCTAATTTGGATGAATACCTGCATTATACAGCATAATGAACAACCACTTACATTTCCAATCAATCACAGTGATAGTAACTTCAGCATGATTTTACTGTTGAAAACAAATGCTTCACAAGTTAACAATAAAAACGACTTTCTTAATAAATTACATTGCCCTTGGCAAAGATTGACAGCAACCATACTGGAAATAGCACAGGAGCATAAATAGATACTTTAAAGTCTTAAATCCTATTTGTTCAATTAAGATGTTGATTATGTGAGAATGAGAAGATATATAAGATGAAAAGAAAATATACTGAATGCATAAGAAAGAAGATATGTAGAACTGTACATAACCAAAGTAAAAAAAAAGAGATTTATTATATTTTACCTGGAAAAGGTTTTCTATAATGTAATATAGATTATTGTTAAATGAGAAATACACCTATCCCTCGATTTACACGGTACTCAGTTCACACAATTTTGGCTTTGCACGGTCAAAAAATGCAACCAGTTTCGATTTACACGGTACTGACTGAGATTTACTTTCTATGTACGTCTCAGTCAGTACTGTGTAAATCGAAACTGGTTGCATTTTTTGACCATGCAAAACCAAAATTGTGTGAACTGAGTACCGTGTAAATCGAGGGATAGGGTACTGCAAATGTGAAATACCCTATATTTTTTACAAACATTTGAAAAGAATTATTGCTGCCATGGCAGGAATTGAACCCGCAACTCTCTAGATACATGCCAAAGTGCGGTTCAATTCTCACTGTGGCAGTGATAATTTTTTTCGGATGTTTATAATAATTATTGAAGTATTTCTACAGGTAATCTGTGTATTTATTATGGATACCCTATATATATATATACCACAAAATTCGCTTTTGAATTAGAAATTTTATTTTACTATCAATGTTCTATGTCAATGTAATTAATTTCTTTGTTAAATATTATAAATGTTACATTTCAATATCAATATTACATTCATCATATACCAATGTCAAACAATATTAATGTCACATCAGATGAAAGAAGGCTAAACATACTGTTGTAACAAATTATAATGTAAATATTCCATATAATGCAGATAAGCTTTAAGCTTTGCAGGTCACCTGTAACAATAACATTCATTTGTACTATGATCAAAGAATAATAAACAAATAGAAATATCACTAATGTATCCATTGTTTGGCTGTTGGCTGGTGCACTTATACTGCCTCATATATTGTTATACTTCAGATATCAGATGGAGATTTGAAGTGGAGGTTGCTTTGTAGAGAAACCAGTCCATAATAAATTCACAATGGCTGAAGTAGGTTATAGAGTCTGTTCCAGTTCCATGTTGTGGTTAGTTACAGTAATGCTTTATGCAGTTTCAGGCTACTTCACAATTACAGCTAAGTTTCATGTTTACTAAACTTTTGTAGAGTAAGGGACTTCTATATCACATTGAAAGAATTATTGCATATAAGTATTAGAAGCATTTCATCCAAAGTTTAATCATTAAACTACAACCTATTTTTTTTTTAATTACAACATAATTTAAGATGGTAAAGTGTATGACATAGAGTTATATTAGGCTGTCCTTCTACTAGTGGTCTAATGAGCGAATGCTTAGATTATTAACAGAAGGTTCCAAGGGGTGTCATATCTGTATTGTATAATATGATTCAATTACCTAGTTGGAAGAGATGCTTTTGAATTAAATTTAAGCACAGAACAACTAATTGGTTTTGGAGGATTATTTGAGTTGGAGCAGTTTTTCCCTGACACTTTTATGCCGATTTCATGTTTTTATATTCATTCACTGATTGGTCACAATAGATTCTTCTTTTGTACTTGTATTTTGCATTTAAATTTTTCTTGATATCTAACTTTCTGACATATATTCCACCTGATGGTATTTATCACAATCATTTAGAACCACGAATTTGATGTTGTTACTGCCATTGGGGCCTTCTGGTTATATTTCTTTAGTACTAGTAATGCTTTCAACATGAAAATTAAGAGAACTGTAAATAAATAATGTAATTGATAATAATAACGTAATTGAAGTAAATAACTAACAGAACTTTCTTGCATTATTGTCCCAAATGCAATTTCCTAATTTTCATGGTTAATTTAAATAACATTTAAAATGGCATTTCTTGTGGCAAAAATATAAAAACTTGCAAAATTCTCTGGGAACTATAGTGTCTTCTGGCACTTGAAGTTTAATCAGGGAGTTGAATGTGTGGGTATAAGATTTGGAATATAAGTGGGTTTTCAGTAAACAAAGGTATTACACTTTAGCCCCTTGTCTAGTAATCCAAATATCAAGATATGATAAGATACCATTTATTTTGGACTTATCCTGAGTAAATTTTATTGTTGTTAGAATGTTATTAAAGGTATTTAATAAATTTGATAGTTCCTGTATATCATGATTCCAAAATATTCAATATACTGAAGGGTAATGATGGTTTGAATGCACTCTTTTGCAGTGCAGTAGTCTCAATAAACCTCATTACAGAATTAGCCATGAATCCAGAGAGAGGGGAACCTATTGGGACTCCATAAAACTATGGACACAAGTCCAACTGCTGACAGTAAACCAATTAGAGGAGTAGACAGATCCAGTCCCTCGTGTACACTGTGTATTGGTGAGCTGTGAGCCTGGTGACTTCTAACCACTTCAGTTACATTGCTACATTCAGAACAGGTGTATTTGGATACAATGATATGTCAATGAATGGACTGAAATTGTTTTTCTAATTGTTATTTGTCACATAATATCTACATCATGGCAAGATTTTGATATGATATGATAAAAACAAAAAAATCCAACAAAAGTTAGAATTACAAAATGATATTTGTCTTATTTTATCATATTAACTGTATTAACAAATTTGGGGAGCAAGTTTGATGTTCACTATTATCTTCAGTATTTATATTTATGATCATCATATGTCGTGGCTATTCTAAAAGTATTCTTCCTATGTCCAAGTGCATTCTACAAAAAATATAGGATAAGTATCTTTATCAGAGAGCAATCATCTTATACTCTCTGTGTTGACTTAGTGCACTGCAAGTGTTACTGCACATATCTTAAAAATTATCTTTGCTTACTTATTCACCTTACAATACTATTATTTTGTGCTACTATACTGAGCTATCATCACAAAATAAAAGTGAATTTTATAGACCTATTGTATTTCTTTGATAAATTTATTAGGACATTATTATGAAAAAAAGATTTTCATGACCAAGATTATTATATCCAATAATTATCAGTGTGAAAAAAAATTTAACATTTTATATTATATTTACTTGGTGTTTTCATTTTTGATAGAGATACTCACAAGTCACCACCATAACAGTATATTATTATTTGAAAATTCCATCCCTTGTTTAGCTCAGCACATCCAATGAGAAGTACATAATAATTTACAAAATAGCAACTTTTAAAAACATTATGAAAGTTAATAGTTTATTTACATTTAAAATGTTTACATTATGAAGGTAAATATCTAAACTTTACACCTGAAGAGCAAACTTTGCTAAAAAAAACTTGTATACATAAAAAACACTAAATTATCAAAATTCTTAAATTATTTTACATAATTTTATGACAAAATATTTTACTGTTTTTCATATGTACCTCAATGGATTTGATCTACCCAAAATTTACAAGATATTTTTCTTTCTTATTTATTACTCATTTTTCTATTAACCATTACCTTTGTCAAATGCATGTCCTTATGATATCATACTCAAAACCAAACATTTCCATTTCATATGTATTTTGCTTCATATTACATATTCTTAATCTTTATTCATTCACCACATTATTCAATATTATCTTATTACATATTCATTTCAGAAATAACATTTTATTAAAGCAATTACTAAATCAAGCTTAGTTTGCCATAATCATACTTCAGTCCAATATGGTTGGAATCACAAATCCTTACCAAAAATTTGCTAACCACCTGGCCATTTAGTAACTGGTCCATATAAATGTATTTCATGAATTCTGATATTACATCTAAAAGAGGGTTATCGAAAAATAATGTTCATTAGGATGTATGCATTATGAAAATGCTATTATCCTTTTGCGATAACACTGTGATGCTAGTGAATGTTCTAAACAGAATAGGTGCAATTTAATCAGTGCTGATTTAATCTTCTTATGTTCTTCTTTATGGTGATGTTGTAATGGTTGTACAGCTTATCTGGAAATGAGTTGATAATAGTTTTAACAAATAAATGATAAAATTATTCATGATGAGGTTGCAGTGTAAGGACAATAGCATCCAAAATTAATCTGAAGTGTGGAATTATTAAGTTAGTGCATCCCAACGAGAATTGGGAAGTTAGTTGTGGAAAACCAAATAGTTTTTAAAAGACATTACATCTGAATTAAACGCTTCATACAGTCCATAACATCATTTATGATGAATCAAGATAATGTTTACACTTGCCAGTCCCCAAAGCATTCAACTAAAGATCACATAGATCAGCATTTTACAGCTTGTATCACTTGAAGTTTGCAACTTCTTCAGTGGTATGCCTGGAATGAAACAAGTTTATGCACTGCATGGTGGGTAGATGGTGAAATGAGGTTTAATAATTTTATAACTGAAATGAAGCAGGCAACAATGGATTGCAGATACAAGTCTTCGTCACAACACAAAAAAATTTAGTGTGTGCATCAGCTGGAAAGGACATCGTCATTTTGTGACAGTGAAGGAGTGATTCTCATGGAGTTTATTCCATATAGAATAATATTGCTAATAATTATTATTGTCAGACATTATAAAAACTGCAGGAAGCTATCAGAGAGAAATGACCTGGACTTCTTCCTCTTGGGAATGATTCATCAGCATGACAATGTAACTCTACACAACATATGCAAAACTCAAGGATTGTTTGCAAATGGAATTTATAACCTATCATGCTAGGGTGAGTGCCTTAACAAATGATATGTTTATAAGAAATAGTGATCAAAATGTACAATACAGTGCATATTTTAAAACATGCATTCTTGTGAAAAATCTTATGACTTATTTTTTATTCACCATATTTATTTACCTGATGGATAAAATATTCAAAATAAGCTTTCATTCTTACCAGGTCTTTTGCTATACACTTTCATAGTAATAAGACCAGCTGCATTTTCCTCTAAGCTTGCAGGTAGGCTTCCATCAGGTACATTCACTCGCATTATCTTCTCATATACTGAGTCCAAATAATAAAGCCTATTGTTGTATATTGCAAGTCCTTGTGGTTTTGCTACACCAACAGTAGATGAAACCACAGTTTTTTTATCCTTCCCTTCAGTAGTAACACTATATATCTATCAAATGGAAAACTTCCTATCATTATAGCCAATTATAAAATACTAAGTAACATATTAATTATTAATAACTACAATTGACAAAAAATTCAAATTCAAAAAGACTTTCTATGGTTCATCATCATATAAAAGTATCTTGTTTTACTTGTTACATTTTAATTAAAATTTTAATAAAAACAATAAATATTTTATTTTACCAATTTTAATTATATTCCCTCAAGCAGCTGCTTGAGACAAAGTACTATGGTGTAATAAAGAAATTGCTTGAGGCAAGCAGCTCCTTTATTACACCATAGTAGGTTTGTGAAGATGGTGGGACTTCAGCAGAAAAACAACACAAAGGTCCATGCTTTACCCAGAGTTTGAATCCAGGTACCTTTGATCAGTAACCAAGCATGCTAATCACTCTGCCATGGGATTATACCTGTATGAAAATTAATTCACTCTATATTACATAGGGTAAAAGAAGTCAGCATACTTTGGTTCAAAATAAAAAAAAATTGCAGTTGCTTGCAAAATTGCTAACAATATTAACAATCTGAAAAAATGTTTTTTAATTTTTTAGTTTTAAATTCTATTCATATATATCAACTATTTAGCCAATTCAAATTTACAAAAGGTTGGGTTTTACATCTAAGTGGCACTTTTGTGCACACAAAGGCTAAATGGCCAAGTCACAAGAACCCCTGAGAGTTCAGAGTTGGAATGGAAGGGGATTCATAGGAACAGCTGAAATTCACAGGGGGACAGCTGAAACTTTTCAAAAGGCCATTCAGCATATTCTTTATATAACACAGAGTATAGCTCTCCTGTACATGGACTACAGCATAACATTTCATCTGATGGATTTAATTTTTTTTTCATCTGCAAATTATATATTAGTGATTAGGCCCTGTTTGACCATCTGCCTCAGCTGAATTTTGATGAAAAATTACATCTTGCTGTATAGAATGTATAACTTTTCTACTGTTTTCAGTACATATATATTCTGTGACCAAGTGAGTCCAATAGCTCATTGGCTGATGAAATTGAAGGGTGAAATTTCTGAAAGCAGGATGATGTTCTTTTGGGGCTGAGCTTCTTCATATTGCATGCTGTCAGGTTTCCATTGTGTTGTTAATATTGATCAGTCAGGCTCAGAAGCTGCAATGAGAACAATAAGTGAGAGAGGAAAGATGGTCAGAAAAGTGATATTGTTTCTGTTGGATCTTCAAATGTAGTGTATTTGTTTAGTCCTGAGAAGGACTTTTTTGTGAGCTGTGTGAAAGGAATGTTGGCATGAAAGGGTTCAGTGTTATAGTCCTAAGAAGGACTATTTAGCTATTAGTCCTGATAAGAACTTTTTTTGTGTTTATGTAGTTGAAATTATAGATGAGGGGAATGGGTGTTTTTTCTACTCTTTAGAATATTTTTTGGGCAGGTTCCAAAGTGATAAGGTAGTACAAAAGAAATATATTATTATTTTCATTTAAGGTTTGTCTTTTTAAATAAATGCTGTTTCCACTGAAGGTGTATATTATAAAGGGCAATGATTTTAAAGAATGCTGCCTAAGGTTAGGAGGTATGACAAATGGTAGAAGGAGGAAAAAAATTCTCCATTTCCCCTCCATTCCTCTTCCCATCTCTGCAAAGGAGAATAGGTGAGGAAAATAGTTAATTAGAATTTTGGGGGTAAATGAATTTAGGAGATAAAACTCTGTAATATTTTAATATATATATATGAATATATGGGATAAAAACATACATTAACATGTTTTATAGTACTTTGCACATGATGCAGTATTCATAATAATTTGGTCAGTGTATATTTGTTAGTTACCACAGGATAAAGTTTAGTTGTTTTGTTCTTTACTTCTGAAAAAGTGAAAAATTATATCTCTCACAATTGCATAGATTAAAGAATTCTGACATTTTAAGGGTTAAGTAATATTATAGATGATAGAAGTTCAAATATTTCAATTTTGAACTGCTGTAATCTATAGCCTTACTCAAGCAAATATGAATTGCTGCTACTTTAATTCAACTGGTATAGTAACTGGCATATAACAAGAAAATTCCATGCATAAACCTGTGAGATGAATTGGTGAATATTTTCACACTTGTTCAATTTGGGATCTATTTCTTTTGTGATCATCACTAATATGATGAATTAAACTCACACTGACTTTCACTGATTCACTGGATAGTTCACTATTCCTCTTTTGATACAGGAATTTCCCTTTATCATTGTCTTGTCTATGAATTTTCTATTTCCTCTTTTGTCTGAGAATTTTTCCTATAGCTTCCTTGTCAAGAAATTGCGTAGAAAAGCTAAACTAATAGCATTAATGGTTATCCTACTACTTCCATAGATTTTTCTTTATCTGAATTATTGTTATATTTGTTTCTTTTTTTTTAACTTAAAAATTTTGAGAATTTTTCCTATAGCTTTCTCATCTAGAAATTGTTGTAGAAAAGCTAACAGCATTAAGGGTATCCTACTACTTTCATAGATTTTTCCTTTATCTGAAACTTTACTAAAGTTCAAATTTTTTTGGGGCAAATCCATCTCACTAAATTTACTGCCTAAAAATCAGTCATTACAATAAAAAAGCAAAAATATTTCAAGAACTTACAGCTCCTTCAAACCTCTGGCTCCAATACAGTCGTTTATTGAATAAATCAAGAGTCAAAGCTTCCAAGTTATGCAAGCCATCTTTCACTATTATGTGAGAGTTGTTTCCATCCATGTTGACAGCTGCAAGTTTTACAGGAACTCCAACTCCACCTTCATCCAGCCAATATAAGATCCTAAAATAAAACAAGAACTTTATTATGTATCATAAAGTACTAATAAAATCGAGGTAATGTCAAGTTTAGAATTACATATTTCATCCAATTACCAATAATTTTGCACATTTATATTATATATTAGTGCTGTTATGGTTTTGCTGTAAGAGTGGTTGATTAAAGTTACATTTAGCCATCAAACTACAAACACAAGTGAACAAAATTAACCTTCTACTACATTTTGTCTGCATAACTATATATATATAATATGTGGCAAAAACAGTCAATCTGCTGGTTCAAAAACTTGAACTACACATTATACATTCTGAAATAAAGGTTACAGTCAAAAATCGAAAGCAAATATTTACAGTAGTTTTAGAATTAATTTTCATCCACAGTGTGTTGCGCATTTGTAAACATCAAGAGATCTGATGTAAACCTAAATACTTTAAAAAAAAAGTTGCTACATTTATGAGAAAAAAAATAGAGGTAAGTATATTACATTATCCTGAATGTATACAAGCTGTTTTAAAAATTTTCCTCAACTGCTTGTTTTCTGTTGGACCAAAATGTGTATGTACATTCTGATATACAATTTATATATTATTATTATTGCAAACAAACCAGGAATAACCAGCCAGTTCAGTTTCTGCAGCAGTAAAGTAGGATTATTCCCCTAGTGATGTGCAAGTTTTGACATGTTTAAACCTGCACCACTACTCGCTGCAATGGCTTTTGATTATGATATGTGAGATGTTTTCAGAGGCAGTTTTTAACAGTGCCAATGGATGAGCAAAGAGTGAACATTAAGTTTTGTGTTTGTGCTTTTTTTCAGCTGCAGAGATATAGTGCACAAGGAATTTGTTCCACAGGATCAAATGTCACTATGCTGACATTTCAGGCCATTCAGACAGCCATGACAGAACATCACAGCATTCCAGAAAGTGCAGTACTGTGCCAACAGTTTAAAGATATTTAACAATTACTTCTAAATTCTGTTACTAATGTGGTACTGTTCTAATATGCTTTTTCCAAATCATTATGTTAATAGGATGTCTATTGCTAATGAATTGACTCACCAATTATATTGCTAATTAGTAGTGTTTATGCTCAAGTTTGGATCAAGGTTGCTCAATGATATCAATAAATTTCAGTGGGTATCTGAAATTAAATTTCCATTGATAAAACAAAGTTTTCATTATTGTAAATTTTCTGCATCATGTAAAATATACATATTGTTCACATATTTCAGAAATGCTATATTGTGTAGTACTGGTAATTATTAAAAATATATTACTGATAATTTAATTTTTTTTCTAGAACCTTTAGAGAAATAAATTAAAATATTAGCATAATATTTAATTTAATATTTAATGCTTGTGCACTTTTGGCATCTTACTTTTGTAGAAAATGTCATTTGATTCAAACCAAAACTATGATATGGCTAAAACAGATAAAGTTTCCTGAACTTTGCTTCATAAAATAACTCATGTCTACAATAAATAAACTTTTCTACAGTATATAATGTTGCAATATTAAATATGAAATATATGAATATACTGTACCCTCCTTCTGGGTCCAAAACCATAGACTTTGGTTTAGCCACACCATTTTCTGTCCCATCATTGCTTAAAATAACTCTCCGATAGTCTTGCTCACCATCAACCTGGAACAGTTAGCCAATATTTACCATGAAACATAACAAAAAACACACAGAATCTACAATGAGGTTGTTTATAAGCTATTATATTTGTAATACAGTCACACCCTAGTATATGTAATCCTAGTTTATGGCTTTTTGCAAATGTAGAGTCAACCATTCAATACCATTTCCCACTATATATCATTATGTTTAAAATGCAGTCATATTCTGGTATATATTGCCTCAATTTGTGATTTTTCACAAATACAACTGTTAATATTATTTCCTGATATTGTCATCAACAACTCACAAATGTATTGCAGTAATAATATAAACTTGAACAATGCCAGATCTGGGGGGGGGGGGGCAGGGGGCCTTTCAGATGCTTGTAAGGGTAATAGAGGCAAAAAATTATTAAACTCATCTATATCTCATGCATTTTCAAGAAATTATTTGAAGACCCATAAAATGCAGGGGGAAACATTATTCTGCAATGGAAATCCAGTCTTTGCCCCGCAATTCTTACATTTTTTCCAGCTCAATTGTGCTTCTTGGCTCCCCCTCGACTGTTTACTAGATTCAGGCCCTGAATTAAACATTTTTTTTTAAGTGTTTAAATATTTTTCTTGATTGGTATGTTATTTAATGCTAATAATATGCAGCATTGATGAGTTCTGGGACCAATTATTCACCTTAACTATTTTGAAAATCAATGACTTCAAGCCCAAAAGAGAAAATATTTCAGGCACAATTCAGACGCAATCATAAATATAGATATGCATGTTGCTAAGCAATTGTTTCAAACTTTCATATTACATGTTCTTTCAAACTTTAAAATGATATTGTTTTAATACAAAATTCAAATCACAATGCTAATTACAACTGATGTATGGCCACATTTCAACTCTTTTCAAATATGCATTTTCTAAACTTTATTTTATCTTCCTACATATGTGCTGCTACTATATATTTCAACTCATAGTTATAATAAAAAGTTGCATTAAGACCAAATATTAATTCAGTTAATTATATTATATATTAGTTTAGTTAATCGTTTTATGTTTTTTTTTATGAAGACAGGCAAGTTTAAAAATAAAATTTTTAGAATTCTTAATTTTAGGTGAAAAATCCATTATATAATAATATATAAAACTACAAAATATGTGGGCTTCTGTGGAGGGAAAATCTTCCGCTGTGTTTTCTCTTTGTTTGTGGGTTGACAGCCCCAAGTGAATAGATTCACAGTATATGTTTATCAGCTGGTGGATAATCCTGAGCAGAGGTCATTGCAGGCACCTGAACTCTTTGCTTCTATTGGCATCATCAAATTCTACATTGGAGGAAGTCTTCCAGTGTAGATGGCTTCAGCCTTTAGTGGTAGGGGAACGGATCTTTGCCCCATGTCTGCGATTAGGGGGCTGTTTGATACTGTTTGATATTCCCTCTCTCGGTAAACATAGTTTCTTTAAACATCCCACTAACCATTTTCTCTCCATAGGTAGTTGGAATGTGAGGACTCTGCACAGAGCTTTTTCTCTTGATGTCCTCACACAAGAATTCCATCATTATAATTTAGATATTCTCGTCTTGCAAGAGACCTGACGGACAGATACAGGTTAGATTCTTAAAAATAATCTTAAATTTCTCTTTTCAGGGAGCGACGACAATAAGCATCACCAAGGCATGGGTCTGCTTCTCAGCAGACACACTAGTGATGCTCTTCTAGGATATGAGTGCATTAATGAAAGGTTTCTTACAGCAAAATTTCAGACAAGCGTTAAAGACTTGAATGTTATATGCTGTTATGCCCCCACTGAAGATGCCGATGAGGATGAGAAGGATAGGTTTTATGGACAACTTCAGGATATTTTGAATTCTGTCAAGAAAGGAGATATTACCTTGTTCTAGGTGACTTCAATGCCAAAGTTGGTACCGACTCTGACCTTTGGGGAGGAGTAATAGGCCCTTTTGGTATTGGTAGCTTATCTTGGGAGCTATGTAACAGATAATGGTGATGTGCGGCATGAGATTAACAGACAAATAGGGATTGCTGCTGGGACTTTTAAGAATCTATGGAGAGTGTGGAGAAATAGGCGTATACATCTGAAGACTAAAATTAGACTGTATAATAGTTTGGTCCTTTCTAGGGTTAGTTATGGTAGTGAAACTTGGACGCTTTGTAAACAAAATAACAGGAAACTAGATGTATGCAGTATCTTGGGCATTAGGTGGTTCAACTTTGTAACTAATGATGAGGTTATGCAAAGGAGTTTGCAACCTCCTTTAAGCAGCATATTGTGAAGAGAGAGACTCCGTTGGTTTGGCCATGTTGCCCGTATGGATAATTATAGATTGGCGAATAGGGTTATGAACAGTGTGACTAAAGGCCTCAGAAAGAGGGGGAGACCTAAGATGCGGTGGGCAGACAATGTCAAACAGGACCTTATTAGAATTGGTGTGCAGTGGCCAGATGCAGTAGATGTAGCTCAGGACAGACTTGCTTGGAGAACTAAATTGCACGGTCTGGTTGGACCTCCGTAGCCCAGGGCTGCTTGAGGATGATGATGATGATTTTATAGAGAAATAATAGTGAAGCAAACAAATAATGAAACATGTAAGCAATGTATTCCCCATAAGCCACACATATGTGTAGCCATACAGAAGCTAAAAAAGCCTCTGTGCACACTGTAACATACTCTCTCATCCTCTGTGAATACTGTTTAAATATGCCACTCAGACTATTCAGGAGTTCATGGAGGAACAACAAAAATTAGGGGAAACATTGAAGGCAAATGTTATTTTTCAGAATTGGTATATGCATCAAACCTTCTTTTCTACTATTTCTTATGGAAAAGGTTGCTTTGGTTTGCATCATAATTATACAGGACACATCATTAATGATATAAATCAGAATATGACTGTAGTTACAACTTTTCATATATTTCAACTCACACGCAAGAGGATGTTAGTAGTGTTTATACTCAAGTTTAGATCAATATATAATGAATTGTGTGGCCATCTAATGAAAATCTGGCCCACACAATGAGACCTTCACCACCAAATACATTCTGCCAAATATGCTATGGGGTGGATGTGGGCCCATAACATATTTGACAGAATGCATTTGAATCAGTATATATCCGCTGTCCACTTGCAGAGAAAATTTAGGTTCATCTGTGAACAGGATACATTGCTCTTGTGTCCAGGCTACATGATTTTGACACCATTTCAGGTGGGCCTGTCAATGTCTGGGAGCCTGATTTCCTGTGATTAAAATGAGGTCTGAATTCAGAGATGATGCTATTCCATTAGTAGTCCATATAGTGATCTTCTGAAGGGATTTACTACTGTTGTAATACTAGAATGCTCTTAAACAGGTCTTCTGATAACTAATTTGGGTTGTCTGGAATTGCTGTCATTGCTTTGAGGTAAAAGAATGGTGTGTACCAAAGAATATGACCCCCCCCCCCCTCTCTAATTGTTTGACTAACTCTAATTTTCTAATGGCTCTCTATCATTTTGAATATTTTAACCTTTATTTCCCTTTTTTTGCAGCATCATGAAGCAATTACCTATTCCACACTGATAAGGTAGCATTTCAATATGAAATGATCTACTGTCTATCAAGTAATCCTATTATTGGGTATCAGTTTTCCATATTCTGTGATGTCATATGGAATTTACATGTTGATTATTACTATTAACTATTATATTATACTATTACCTAGATGCATTAAAAATTTTGCATTTATCTCTAATGATTATTTTTTATTCACTTATGGTGATGTGTGTTTAACTTTTGATGAACAATGTATTAGTACTTTTAGGGTCCATAAATTTATATCTAAGTGTATGATTTAATGTTTGCACAGTTTGCTAAAGGTTATGTTCGTAAAACAAAAAGACAAAAATAATTCATGCAAATTATGTATTATTGTGCATTGACCTCTTAGTTTAATATTCAGGAAACAAATTCTTTATGGGTAATCTGAAAAATAATAACTTAATCATTGAACAAAGGGAGGATAGCAAATCGCTAATGGCTAGTGGCAATAAACCTTCAAGTGCCTCATGATATTATATCAATTAAAATATCTTTCTCATATTGTGTATCACTTTAATATAAGAAAAATCATAAGTTTTGCTCAGACAAAATAGTTCTGAATAACCTAAGGTTTTTACCTTATGTTAGAATAAGCACAAGAGGACATCTTTAAAAAAAGTATCTCAAGAATTATCCCTTTCATATTTTTCTAAGTAAGAAACATTGTCTAAATATAGGAAATATAGTTTTCAGCAAAAAACATTGTCCAAATATAAAATAGGTAGACAATGTTTCTTACTGTTAACTATTCATAGCCTGAGCACAATAAAGTTTAGTGTATAGAAATGTAGCAACATGACTGAATAAAAAAATTATATTTTGGTCAGTAATGCAAGCAAAAGAAATTTCAAAAAAGAATGTAAAAATAAGATAACTTACCTTAACAACTTCAAAATTTGATGCTTTCCTATTGCCAACATAAATGTTACGGCCAACCCAGTCAAATGATAAAACATAAGGTGCACCAACAAATCCATCCGGAAGAAACTTTGTTTGGTTACCCCCATTTAGTGAAACTTTGTAAATTGTTCCCTATATAAAGGTACAAATAAAAATATTTTTCATTACATAGTTTTCAAAAGAAATATATAATACAGTGAATCCCAAACAGTAATAAATCTCAAAAAACATTACAGAGAATTGCACAATATTAAAATTTTTAAGCAGTAAATAGAAGAAATTGAATTTTAGAAGGCAAGTAGTAGCTTACATCTTAACTTTTCAAGGCTTTCTTCCACCAAAATACACATATTTATAACTCAACATACATATATTTATAGATATTAATAGTGCGATTCTTCTTTTCTAATTGTTTGATTTCATTTTTTAATTTTAAATAGTAAAATTAATAATTTTTATCTTATAAAATATATGAAAAGAAAATGCCAGGAAATAGGCAATAGTAATATTACACATGGAAATTTTCGGATACACATCAATATAAATACATACATTTTCCTTATCATCCTCTTCAAGCTGTATATAATACACCACTCCTTTTTCCTTATCATAGTCAAAATCATAGCCATTCTCAATGCCAATAATTGGAGTGAAGTACCCAGTTGTTTTATCTCCTGGCGTCAAGCTCATATCCACCAACTGTGTTGTTCTCAAAACCATAAGGTATGGAGTATCAACTGAAATATATTAGAATGCATTGTAATATTAAAATATTTTTACCATAGATATACCTGAAAAGCTATTTTTAAATTAAAGGAATGCTGATCAATTGGAAAGTAAAATACTATTATAATTTTAATTTATTGATTCATCCAAATAATGTGTCAACACAACAAAAATATCAACAGTATGAGATGTGGGCATAAAATTTTTTAACTTACTAAAATCAACTGTTCTACATCAACTAAAAAAAAATTTTTGCTACATGCATAAAAGAAATTAAATCTGTCAGAACTAACATTAAATCATTTATATTAAATCAAGTTGTTTTACTCCACTAATGCAAAGTTTTGGCTGCTCGATGAGAAGAATGGGCCACTTGTAGCTATTCTAAGGCTCGGAACATGGTATTATATTAAAAAGACATTAAAAGCCGTTTAAACCTCCTCTCCAGACTCCTTGTTGGAGCAGGATTTTTCAATGAATATGGTTTTTACACTTGTGACCACAGTTTAGCATACCATTCAAAAGACAATGCTTTAACAAGTCCATGGTTGCCTTCTTCTTAACCCCTATGTTATCAAGCCTTACTATCTGGATACTTTACCAAGGGCAGAGGGAAGGAGATGCTATTTTAACTAATTGTTTTCGCTTTCTTTTTGCAAAAATTTTTTAAATGATATGCATTTTTAAGTGTGATGAAAAATTCTTCTTAAAGTAAGATGTCTAGAAGGCTTATGATGCATAGGAACTCACTTGTGATAGCTATTATAGACATTCCATATTTAATAATTAGACAAATATAGAAGTTGTCAGAGCAGCAGGCACATAGCAAGGAAATCCATATTCGAGTCTGGAAGCAGATTGGTGGTTTTTCCTACTTGCCTAATTATTAGAAATCTTCGTGTATACATAGTACATAATTCTAGCAGTGGTGTAAAAGATATTTTCACATTTTTTTTAAACATGACTAAGAACAAAATATAATCTTTTGGTAAATTTATTGGTATTAAGTATATAACATTTGCCACTATTTTACGTGATGGTGGCTGTTAATTTAAAGCCTAATTCACTGTAAAAAAAATGCTTACCAGGAACACAACGACCCTCTGCTGTCTTTCGGTCTCTACCATAACCTGGGGGGCATTTACAGCTGTAACCAGAGCTCTGTGATGGTGACAGCACACAGAGGTGGCTGCAAGTAGCATTAGCACATGGATTCACAGCTGCAACAATTAACACAGCTGTTAAATAACTATATATATATAAATAATGACATATACATATATGTGTATGATAATATATTACTTAAACTTCTAAACAATTCATACTTTGTAAAGCATTTAGTGTTAGGTCAATAAAAGTGGTGCTTTGCAAAGTAGCATAATAAAGCATGAGAATCATATAGTGCAATCTTTTAAATAAAGCTTTATGAGGGCAAAGTCATTCCAATTAAATGCTAAAAGTGGATATTGGCAATAAATTTATTTCATGCATATCTGTACAATTTTTACTTTAACTTTTGCATTTCTTCTGTGGGAAATCTGAAATAACTGAAGCTCTCCCAAGACAAATTATTCCAATCTAAAACAACTGTGACTGTTACTATCAATAGATTTTGAAGAATCTGGAAAGTCCTTTTTGGAAATTGCCTTCATTTCCCTTTTCATGTTAAATAAATTGAACTATATTCTGCTACAATTAGATAACTCAAAAAATAATATTTTTCTCATGAAATCAATTAACAATAGAGAGTTTTGTGAAAATCAAGATTATCTTGAAATGATTAAGTTTATTAAATAAAACTTATTTTTCATGCCAAGATGATGCTTCAACTTTGTTGTTTCTGATTTAACACCTATGATAAACATTTCAATCTTTTAGAAATGCATATTAATAATCTGGTTCTTTCCCTGTATTGTCTTTCTGCTATAGTTCTGCATTCCTACAGATCTCATATTATACTGACAACTTTGTCAAACCACTTTGACAATCTGCTTCTCAAGGTTCTTTTTATTTTTCTCATATATTTCAAAATACATCTGTCATTTGATTTGATAAAATATAAATTGCAACTGAAACTTTCACTATTTTATAATCACTGTTGATATCTTCATTTTCATTTTCCTTGTGCTCCTCTTTATTTTTATCTTGCCCCTTTTGCCTTCATACTCACATAAAATGTCATCTTCAGTACATTCCAATGCAGCATTTCTTGAATCCAGTGAAAACAGATTTGATCTCTGTAAGGCTGCAAGGATCCATGTACCCTTGCATAGTTATTGGTGACTTCTTTGGCTTTCTGCTTGGAGTCAGGGTGTTTGCATATGTAGACTTGAAAGTAAATACTAATTTTTCAATGCTTAAGTGAAAGAAGAACTCTCATAATTATTATTCAAGTAAGAGTCATTTACATTGCAAACAAACTTTTTAGAGGAACTACAGGAATTGGTTTACCAATTTGCAATCACGAATGTCATGCTGGAATATTCGACAACTAAGTATGAGGACAGAATACTCTCTACCTGCTGACCAGATAAATTTTGCTAAGGCTGGTTTTTGGATTCATATTTAACAGATCTTAACTCTTCTAATCACTCTTTGTGTGGCTATTTAAAGGACAATTCTTATTGTAATGATTCAAAGATTATATACTAAATTAAAAATGAAATCACTACTGTGACAACAATAACAAATGTTCTACATGACTAACTTTCTGAATGATGAGTAAATATTGATCACAAATAAAATGTTTTCCATTGAGTTAATTTTTCAGTGTATGAAGCTGAAGGATAGGGTGATATGAAATTAAATTTAAAAAAATTCTACAATTTAAATTTAGTAAAGAAATAATTATTACAATTCAAAAATTAACAATTGTTTTATGAAAGCCCTATATGTTAAATGCATAAAACAGACAGAAGAATGTAAAATAAGTCTCTGCAATTCTGTATCAAGCACGAGATTTGCAAATCCTTATTGCTCTGTGTTTAACAATGTTAAGTATATTTTCTAATATTTAGCATGAAAATAATAACAGAATGAAAAAAAACTTTAAAACTTATGTAGAATCATGGATACATACATGGAGGTTGAAGCACCGGATGATTGACATGAATGCCTAAAGGTTGACTAACAAGATGAGACACTACAGTTTGATTTAAACCTCGATATTTATGACATGAGAGAACTCTGTTCAGCTGCCTATCAGTCCAATAAAGAGTATCTTCAAATACAGTCAACGAATGAGGATGAAGTAGGTACTATATATATATAAAAAGAAAATATCAGATATATATCCAATGCACAACATTGATCAGTATACTTTGTATTGATTTAAATATTTCTACACAATTTTAACAATTATACTAGATGAGCCGCAAAATTTGTTTAAAGAGAAAAATTAGGAATATCCACTTGATATTCAATACAACTTAAAGAATATTAATTTTTTCTAACAATGTCAAAAATACATTTATCATTCAACTTTTTAATTTATTCCATCATAAATTATGTGATAATGGAAATTATTATATTTAATCCTTCACACATTGTAAAACTGCCTTGCTCTCACTTAGTCTTGCTCATATACCTGAAGCAAAATTAACACTGTTATAGTGAAAGGATGTAATCAATATTCTAAAATTTTTTCATGAAATTTCGAAGTTTACATATAAAAATTAAAATAAATATTTACTTAATTTCCACATAAAAAAATTGGATCTGGAAAAAAAAAATGCATCATTTCTCTCATTGGTTAACTTTATTGCCTGGCCAAATTATTATGAACACTGCATCATATGCAACATATCGTGAAACATGCCAATGTATCAAAAATTTCTTACTGACATAAGTATTCTATGTTACTACGAAATTCTATAAAAGCCATAAAAGCATGGCAGAAAGCAAAATCAGGTGCAACATGAGTAAAAAGGCTGATCTGACTGACTTTGAAAGGGGGAAAATCATCGGAGCATGATGGCCAGGAGTATCCATAATAGAGGTGATGGAACTCGGAGGAAAATCAAAGGATACAAATCCCATGTGTATGGAGAATGTCAATGGTCTTAAAAACATCTCCCAACAGTAGCTAATGTCAATAGTCTCAAAACATACCTGTCAATAGCAGCAAATGTGGGAGAAAAAGGCATTGGCAGATAGGGAGAGGTATTTGTTGGTATGAATTGTATAGTAAAATAGAGTTGCTACAGTTTATCAACTAAGAGATATGAGCTAGCAGTACTTCAAACCCATTTTGAGGCACAGGAGATCATAGGAAGATGGAGCCCTGGAAAGGTTAACAGCTCAGTGAGCACCAAAAGGTTAATGAGTGATGGGTTGTGCATATGTGTTCTATAGTATAATATATTTCATTTCAACATCATTAATTTAAAATGTTCTTGAACATTATAATTAAAAGCATTTTTGGCACTCTAATTGTTTTATTAAACTTACATGATTATGAGCTAAAACTTGTTGGCGACCAGATCCATCATAATTACAAAAATCGATATAATCTAGCTTGCTATCTGCAAAATAAATCCTTTTATTAGGAATATCAATAGTCAATCCATTTGGCCAAAATATTTTAGTCTGTACAATGACTCGTCGTAGTGATCCATCTAAACCAGCACTTTCAATGCGAGGGTTTTCTCCCCAGTCAGTCCAAAAGAGAATACGGGCTCTGAAAAACAAAATGTTAATTATCATTTACAAATCTAGTTCAGACTGGTAATTTAAAATGATAAAATACCATTGGTAAAACTTCATACTCTCTTAAGAGATCACCAGTATCAAAGAAACAATAAATAGAAAGAAAAAAATACAATGCAACTACAAAAATAACAAATTATGGTTAATAAATCAGAATCTTATTTCACATTGACAAGCAACATGAATTTCCTCTACAGTTATGTGGTTTCCACTTTTCTGCATTTCATGAATATAATTCTGATTACAAAAAACAACTCTGTAGATTCTTAAAAGTACTAGCAGCAATGTCTATTCTCCTATTTATTTCATGTAGCATATTACCAGTATCTGTCACACAACTGTGGGATAATTAAACTGAAAAACCTGCTGAAGAGCACAGCCATTAAAAAAACTGGAGCACCATCCACCTGCCCAGTTTTTATCAGTTTATTTTTCTCTGTACTTATCACCAAACTTAATCTATCCCCAATCTCATCAATAGCTCTAATGAAAGAGCTCCTCTCATTAAACATTATTTGCCAAAAGGACTGAATCCACAGCATAATCTGTCATTTTCATAAGGCCTTGTAATAATTCCTCATAAGATAATCAATAACCAAACAAAAAGGAGACAAAAATGCAGCCTTGTTGAACTCCAAAGTAATGCTGAACCACTCAGTTTAAGCTTTACTAATTCTCACATGACAACGTCATTATAAAGAGCCATCACTATGTTAACTAACTTATCAGGAATACAAATGATCTCACAATCAACCACAAATTATGGCTATCAAAACATAATCAATCATTTTTGAAATCTACAAAGCAGGTAAACAGAGGTTTTTGAAACTCTAAACAATTATCGAACAATAAGTGAAACGATTTGGGCAATGCAGCCTCTACCACCTCTGAATGCATTTTGTGCATCCCATAGTTGTTCATCAACCAAATGTTTAATTCTATCAAGCACAATAATGAACTTTACCAGGTGTTTACTGGATATCCTAGAAATTAACACAAGAACTGTAATCACTTTTCATAATAATTATAATAATAGCTCTAGCAAAATCCTTAGGAGCAAGACCTCTATCATATAAAATATTCTACACTAAAGCCAGCCACATGACAACAAAATCATTCACAGCTCTACAGATTTCAGTAGTAATTTCACTTTCCCCTCATTGCTTGTGTAGTTTTAATTTAGAAACAGTCAAAATAACTAGTTCCAAGAAGCCGTGAAAAGAAATGATTAGTACTTGTTTTAAGAAACTAGTTTTATTGAAAGAGTTAAGGCCAGTATCAAACAGTTCCCTAATCACAGGTGTGGTGCAAAGACTCCTCCACATTTACTAGGAGCTGAAGCCACAATGCCGGTAGGAACACAAACAAATAATGGCATTTCTTTACCATTAGAATTGCTTATGTTCTTTTGAGCACAAGGAAACTGGTGCTCCAGTTTACAATTGGCAATGCAAGAACTATTTTCAAAACTTCAAGTACCTGCAATGGGTTCTGATCAGGATCATCTGTCAGCTGAAATAAAGTATCCTGTGCATTTTTTCAGTTGGGACTGGCAACCCACCAACAGAAAATAAAGCAATGGATTATACTTCAACAGAAGTCCTCAGTGGAAAATGTCCATATTCAAATATCATACCCAGTAGACATTTGAGTAAGTATAAATGACCAGTACTGAGACCCTGTGAAGCTCACCAATCCTCAGCAGGGGGGAAAAAAGTGTTCAGAAGTCACATTAGTAGATTAAACTGATTTGGCAGCCCTCACCATCCATTTCCTTTCAGGGGAGAGAATTTCTGTGGCAAGCAGCTGCTTCAGGGAGAATTTATTTATTTGCTCATTAACTGGCATTAATAAAAATGTTAACAAAACTTTTGAAACCCTCCACACTTCCAAACATTTTGCCTATTCTTGGCTACACCACTGCTTGTGCATGATGAAAGGTTGTTGGGTTGTTTTTACCTCTGAGCAGCCCTTTTTTTGCACACAATGGGCTAAATGGCTAGGTCACAAGGACCCAATGGACAGTTATTATAAGATAAATGGTAGCCTCCCATCAAGACCATCCAGTATGTTCTTTAATATGAACAAGGTATAGCTTTTCCACACACAGGACCACAGCTTAACACATCTTTTCCGAGAGATGGCAAACTTTTCAAGCCTATCATTGCCTCTAAGTCTATCATTGCCCCCTATTGGCCAAGGGCAAGGAGGGAGTTTTGCAGAGATAAATCTCAATGCTGGCAATATTATGCCAGCATTGAGATTTATCTCTGCAAAAGTCTTAAAGTAAAAAAAGTCTTGAGCCAAGTGGGATCTGAACTCCTGATGACATGTCATCAAGAATTCAGATCCCACCTGACAAGACAATTTTTACTCTACACCCATCTTCTCCTGTTACTTAAAAAAATAGCTTGATAGTGGATAAAATATTCATTAAATCAAAAAAAATAAATTGCTTATTATATTTTACATACATAATACCTTAAATAATTTTTTTGCATAAACTTACTATTTTTTACTCCACCCCACACATTAAAATTAACTCCACACAAAATGAAAAAATGTGACAAGTTCAACTATATGATATTATTTCATCAGCCTCAGTCAATCAGGATGTGACAAGTGTCTTATGTCTCTCAGAGTTTCATTACTCAATCTTTATATAACCAAGGCCGATAGATTTTAAACAAAAAAAGAAGAGAAGGAATATTAAATTTTCTAATTATATACAAAGCAAGATATATTAAAATTTAATTAAACTCTAAATGGGAAAAGCCATGGCCTCCCCCTTGTATCCATCCATGACCATTGACATGTTAATCAAAGGTCACGAGTTCACATCTTACTCAGTTTAAGACAATTTTTTTTTATTTATTTCAAATTGTCCTTTGATATATATAGGTACTGGGTGGAAAAATATGAACAGTTCCATGTAATCTCAATATAAAATCACATTCAGAGCTTAATAACTTCTTCAATGTGATTTTTAATGAAAAATATATCTAAAGTTAAAAATCTCCATCAAATCTAAATCTCATTTTGAACAATATTTATTCAGCAGTTAAGAGTTATGAACACTGGAATATTTAACAGTCTATAAAAAATCGATCCCAAAATTTCATTAAACAGGTTAAAAGATCAGTAACAGGTGCAATGCAAATATATATCTTGTGATTTCCTATTACTACAGGTACTCTACTAGAGTCAACTCTGATCTCTGATCTCTTAACCTACTTCAATGCTTCAATTAAATTTTGAGGTCAATTTTTTTGTAGCCTGTTAAATATTTCAGCATTCACAACTCTTTGAATACTGAACAAATCTCATTTAAATTCGAGATTTAGATAGATTTAATTCAGATCTTTAAATTACCTTTAGACATATTTTTCATTGAAAATCCTATGAAAGAAGTTATGAGCTCTGAATGTGGCTTTCTATTGAGAAAACGTGAAACTGTTTCCATTTTTCAGTCCAGTACTTTTAGATAATTCCCTATTACCAATAGGAAATGTTCTATGCAAAATTCTGCTTTTACCTAAGTTGACAGATAAAAATATATTGCTAATGAAGTATAAAAGATATATACACAGTCGTAATCAGAACCATAATATATGTATGGTAGGTGGTCATATTATTCTGATACGACTGTGTAATAATATAGAAAATATTTTCCTCTATATTTATTCAACATATCACCAACAGGCTATATATTTAATTCCTATTATTTATTTATTACAACATTAATGCTTATGCTTGATACCTGGCATGTTGGTTTACTTAAAAATGCCATGCCTCTTGATATTTGGTGTGGGCTGGTCATGTGCACTAACCTGAAATGTGCCTTCTAGACTAGAGTCTTCAATTACAGTCAGATACATTTCCAGACTAACTCTATGGTATAATGCTTAAAGCCACTAATAGAGAATGATTGTTTGGCAGCCGGTAGCTCAGCGGTCAGAGCACCTGACATATTATCAGGGGGTCGTGGGTTCAGATCCCACATGGCTAATGACATTTTTCCTCTACATTTATTCAACATATCACCAACAGGTGCATATCTGTGATCTCCTCTTATTTCATCTTAAAATATTATTTGCAGTAATTTACAGGATGAGAAAAATGACCTTATTTGAATTTAGATCATGTCCCTACAAACTACAATTCATATTTCTATATTCTTAAATAGTGTGAAAGATAAGCTTTACTCATGGGAAAATTTTCCAATTGAAATTAGTAAGAAAAATTACAGCAAAGCTAATTTCATTTAGCATTATCAGTTTCTGACATATGAATTACGTGACTTATTACTGAGAAAAAACTAAACCCATTTATTTATCAGTAAAAATTTTCAAAAATCTTTCTAAGCTTTAGAAAAAACTTAGGACTTCTTATTCTTATAATTATTATATTGTAATAACATGTTCCAAATTTTTCAGCAAAAACTTAAATAATGAAGGCAACTTCATATCACTATAATCAATTACTCAGGTCCCTTCCTTCAGCTCAAAACACAATAATAAACATATAACAATCTATACAATGACCAGAAAATTAGGTTTAAAATGTAGGTATGTTAAAACATTGATAATTGCTAAAAAAAAATATGCAAAGTAATTTACCCTTCACTTGGATCAAGGGATAAACCCCTTGGCTGGCTAATGTTTTCATTCAGTAAAACCATATGATGTTCGCCATTTAATGTGGAAACTTCAACTGTTTTCAAACGAGAATCCACCCAGTACAAGTTATGGCCTACCCAATCTATTCCCAAACCTTCTACTAAGTCCAATCCACTGCTAATAACCTAGAAGAAGAAATTTAAATCACATAAAACTATATCTATGAAATACATTTATATGTTATAACAACAGATAAAAGTTTTAAGAAATAATAAATAATGATTAATATTTCATAAAAAGAATAATGCTTATAACTCAAGAATTAAAGAATCTACATAACTGTATTAATTAAAGTTGTGGGAGTACATCTTACATATAAAAAAAGACAATGAAGGATTCACAATATTCATAATTGAGTTTTTTATTTTTTTTTATAGAAATTAGAGGAAAATTGTGCTCAATATATATATACCTATCTTTTATAAAACACACTAAATAAATCTGAAAATATTAATTGTTTATATATATGGTTCCTTAGATGACAGAAAACTTACAACTTCAGGATCTCCTCCTTTAGTCAAGCGAAATATTTTTTTTAGCAACATATCAGACCAGTAAATTGTTCCAGATGCCATTTCTGAGGCAGTGGCTACTACATTTTCAACACGAACTGGCACTCTTTCTAAAGTAGTAGTGTTTAAATTTGCTACAAGTATTGAGCGACGATTGGAGATAACTAAATATGCACTTGTCCAATCTGTAAAAAAAGAAAAAGTTATTTTTTTACATAGAAGCAGCCCTTCCTTTTAAATTATCATTAATTTCGGTTATGGGCCTTTCAGTAGTAAAATTCAACAACAAAATAGTCTAACAACTAAAAAATACTCTAACAGAAAAAATAATGTACAAAACAAAAATTGCTTATGTAATTAAAGAAGTATGAAAAGTCCTATATGAAGACATGTGCAGAAACAAAATACTCTGAACCACAGCAAGCATTAAAGTGGCATTTAATTTCCACTTTACTCATCATACAATATTTAAAGTTCATCCTGTAAAAATGTAATTCATAAGTTACCCTAAATAACTTTCTTAACTGTTCTACTTCTGCCATTCTACTTTCAGTAGAGTGAAGAGACCTGGATTTGAGTTCCAGATATGGTATGATTTGTTTTTCTTCTGATATCTTTCTGCTGAGGTCTCACATTCCTCATAGATTTTCTCTACAGTGTACTATTTTGACAGTCTCCTGCCAACCTCCAAAGCAAGAGGCTACTTAAGGTGTAATTTGTTTTTTAAAACCTTTACTAGCAACTATATAACACAAAAGAGTTTTGGATGCCATGCATGTTTGGCAGTCGAGATTTTTAAGAAATTTTAATATTTACGATTTTAAGTGATATCACTTTCCAATTGCTTATAAAGTTTGCATCTTGATACAACAGAACTTTTAATATATATCAGAAAAATATATAATTGAGAAAAACTTTTTTTTTAATTTAAAACAACCTTTTTTGATCACTGATCAAATTTCTGCTGTTTAGATTTGACTTTGAAATGATATACCTTGGCTCAAAAGGATGTTACAACTATGCATCCTAAAATCAATTTTGTTAATTTTGGTTATCAACCCTACTGGATTTATGCACCCCAGTGAGCCACAGGCCATTAGATGTTACGCAATTTTACTTATTTATTTAAATATTCCATTTTTAAGGCTCCTTGGAGTATTATTATTGCCCTTGCCAGTTTTATGGGAGATAACATCAAGACTAAAGAATGAAGCTGAAAACTCATGACTAAAGAAAATGTTTACCAGACACAAGAGAACAATAACTATAAAAATATTCAAATGATGGAAGCCCATTTGGAGGACAAAATTTCTTACCTATTCATGTAAGTTATTTTTGATAAGCTAGCTCAACATTATATACAGATGAAATAATAAAAAACCAAAGCAGATAAAATATTGAAAACCATTTTCAGATATCTATACTGGTTTAGGATCCAGAACTAAGCAAGTTTTATTATGACTATTGTATGCTACTCAGTCAATTATTGCTACCATTATTTTTTTTCAAGCTGAATTTAATTCCTTATTAAACTGGAGTAAATAATGTATCTATGCACCAACGCCTGAAAAAATCAAAATGACTGATTAAACAATTTAGAACAAACATAAAATGGCATAATGTCCAATAGTATTCAAGACCATACAATAAATAGCTTGAATTGGTCTTGAACTCTCTGCTTCTGGAACATTGCCATCTTTATAGCAGAATATTATGCCTCAGACAAGGAGAAATACATGTTGGGTAGTGTTAGTGCACGTGTTAATAGTCTACATGTTTCATTGCAAAGCAAAAAGATGGTTTAAAGACATGACTACTTGCAGAAATTTTGATTATTTAACTTCTCTCTAAGATAACTTATATAATAATCTTCTGTCAGACCTAGTATTACAAACAGATATGCATTTTTTTTTTTCAAATGCAAGATGATTAAAGTGATAAATATTTCAAGGTATAATAACTGGATTGGATTAAATGTAAAATTGGATTGCATATCAATACTACACCAAACACTTCATTATATGTATTTAATATTTTAAAAAGAGCATGCTACTATTTAATTTTCTAGTTTCAGGAACCTAATTATTAGAGGCCCTAGAGTTTTGTATTGAATCAAAAGTTATTTGTATCATTGTGGATGACTAAGAGATTCAACCAAGATAGGTACTTTGTGATTATGTTCTCAAAATTTACAGCACATCCCAATGGTACAAATCAATGTTTCTCAACCCATAGTCTGTTAACCATGGATAGTGCTCAGAAAAATAATTCATAGGTTCAAATATAAACTATGTAACATTATGCAAAATGGTTGGTGGATTATAAAGGTTGAGAACCACTGGTATAAGTAACAGAAAAAGTTAATGGATTTAGTATTAGGTTGATGCAGATGAAATGTTTGCTTTCAGAGGGTTATCATGTTTGACACCTCCAGTGGATTGGTGTCATCCAGCAATGTCACATGGCGTACATCACAAGGTCAGTATATATCTGGTGTAAGTACTATGTGCCTTATTTTGTGACGAGGTTCAACCACCATGGTTGAACCTTGTTACCATGGAGACAAGCCAGTTGTGTGTAATTTTTGTGTATGAGTTCAAACTTGGACATTCCGCAAATATAGTGGCCATTAATGCAGCATTTATTTGGGCAGGGTATTGCGAATAAATGTACCATATGCCAATGGTTCATAAAACTCCAAGCAAAAGACATGTCTCTTGAAAATGAGCCCCATGATCATCCACCAGTAGCTGTAGCAGATGAAGAGGTGAAGATTATCGTGGAAGCTGACCCACAGCAAAGTGTTCGTGAGATCATAGCAAAGGTCTGGGTGCATCATTCGACAGTTGGTTCAGCATCTGGCAGTCATAGGGAAGGTGAAAAAGCTAGATGTCTGGGTCACATGAATTGACAGTAGCCAACAGGACATGTCATCAGGAGGTGTGTATTTCCCTCATTGCCCGGAACAAATGGGATGGAATCCTGCACTGGATCACAACCATTTAGGTGAGACTATTAATTCGGACTGTTATTGTGCTGAAATGCTGCAGATGCACAGAAAGCTCCATACCAAACTGCCAGTTTTGATCAACAGGCATGGGATCCTCCTGGCTGTCCAACAAAGTCTCAAAAATATGTCTCACAAAGGACTGTCCAACAAATCCACCAGTTGGACTACGAAACACTGCTGCACCTTGCATATTCCCCTCACCTTGTTCCCAAGGATTATCATCTCTTCCGGCATCTGGACCATTTCCTGGCAGAGAAGATCTTCCGAAATGACCGAGTTGTGTGTCAAGCCATTGCCACCTTTCTTGCCTCACAGACTCCAGAGTTTTATCAGTGTGGGATCCACAGTCTAGTAACCCATTAGCAAAAATGTGTCAATGCTGGAGGAAACTACTTTGACTAGGAAGGTAACTGCTTCCTATTTTTTACAAGGGTTTGCAGTTGACACTCCCATTTCAGACATTTCATGTGCACCAACCCAATAAAAAGAAATGTATAGAGAGTTAGAAAATAAATGAGAACAATCAGCACATAAGGGTTTGGTGATGTTTAGTGTATTTGCATAAAAGTCAGAGCTGTAATATAATGAAGCTCAGTAGCTTGCAGATACAGATGAGTAAAGATGTTATAACTTATGGGAAGATAAACACCTAGGATAATTAAGGTGTTTTATCTTCCCAAATATCCCATTTCAGTCTTTTATAAGAGTAATAATATAAAAATAATCATGTTTAGTACAGACAGAATTATATCATAAAGTGAAATATATTAATGACATACTTAATGCTTTGCAAGTATGCCGATTCACTGTTAAAGTGTATCCTGGTTGACATTGGCATTTGAAGGAGCCTTTTGTGTTGATACACTCCTGACTGCAAGCCCCAGGAATTGCACATTCATCAAAATCTGCAAATACAGAAATAATTACTCAGTGGTTTTAATTTATACATATATAATTCAGATAATGCCTACACTCATCGGAAAAAGAGAGAGCCTTATGCAACTGAAAACTTTATGTTTTTCTTTCTATGTTTTATGTACTTCATAATTCTCAGATATATACTATGATTAAAAAGATCAATAATTGTTTTTAAAAACCGTAATCATATGCAGAAACAGATATGACTGTAACACTTAAGATCTGCCCCCATGAAATTACAACTGCTTCACTGGATAAAAGAACTTAAAAAGTTTTATAACTTAGAATCTATTTCAGTGATATTTAGAATTGATTTTAATCATATTTAAGAATATGAACAAAAAAGAAATATTACTTTGAAGTAAAAGTTTTGCTGTTATATTGAAATTATGGCACTTTTATTATCATTAATGCTATTTTATGGCATTAATACAAACTTAATCTGTAGCAATATTGATTTTAGCTTTTTCAATGAGCATTATATCTTGCAGATGTTTTTATCTTTTTTTTAGTTACGCAGCTCTTTTGCAATTTTTATTATGCAGAATTTTTAATATCTATTTTTAACACAAATTAAACTTTCTGTAACACTACTTTTTTTAGGTTTATAGATTGCCAATCATTAAATAGTAATACATTTAATGCCTATAAATTGTATATGCAATTTAAGAATTTAAAAAAAATATCAAATAAGTGAAAGATTTACATAATAATGGCTATATTACAAAATATTTATGTTACAGTACGAAATAGTTTTAAAAAACAGTAAATTTAATTAAAATAAATTCCACTTGAGTTAATGGAAAAAGTGACTAAATTTTGTCTTTATTAGAAAAAATACCTATAAAGTTTCACTTAACTTTCGTTTTCTTCAGTTTTTTATTTTAGTGCTGATAATTAAATGTTCATTCTTTTGATATATAACACAAGCTACTTCTACTAGTTAAGGCATAGTAAATTATTTAATCCTTTAAAACACTTCGAAATTAACTTAGACATCACAGCAAGTTCACTTTCAGAAATCTAATCTTTTAAGTGTTTATCAGCATATCAAGTCATCAGTTCATCAGTTCTGTCATACAGTTCTGTTAAAAAATAGTCAAAACTAATGTAGAGAATTGTTAAGAGTTCTTAGGCATAAAACAGACAATAAATCTCAGGATATTTTTTACACATTTAGTTACTCACCAATGCATGTTGCAGAATCATTCAATACTTTTCCAGGAGGACATGTACAGAGTGGGCCTAGAGGTGTTTCAGTACAGTTATAAGTGCACCCAATTTCCTTGGTTTCACATGTTTCAAGAGCTAAAAATAAAAACTTTGTAAATAAAAATTTAAAAACAATTAACTATGCAGTTAGAAAGTTTTACTACTTTTAGTGATCCCTTTAAAGTGATATGAAATTTAATAAGAATTCTAATGCATGCTATTATTTATTTTGCCCATTTCGATGCAAAATTAATTATTACAATACTGTGTTAATGATAATCTTTGTTGTTCTGGTAAAATCAAAGAGTAAGGAAAGACAAAGTTCATTCATTTAGTTTATGGCAATTAATAATGCCACTAACATCAGACTATGAAATTATTTTACCCATCATGAATCTATGGTTTTAGCTAACTGGCTAAGATTATAAATGTTCAAGTATCATTTTAGATTTTGAACTATCTAAATATATTAAGTTGAATTCCTGTCAATCTTTTCAAGTAGGCAATATTAGTATTGGAAGTCAAAGTGAAAAAGATGTTGAAAACAACTCATATTTTGAAGAAATCATATGCAATATTCCATTGGGCAGGATGGGGATCTGGCCAAGGACTCGAACCTGAGAACTGCAAATTATGTACCTGGCAAGCTACCGACTGAGTCAACCCCTGTCCCATTTAAAACACAGATGATAATAGTAAGCTTTAAACCTTTTATAATTATTATTTAAGGTACTGAACAAAATTATAAATAAAAAATTTACTACAATCAAAATCTTCCAGCAATCAAATTCAATCAAGGGAATTGTTACTTCCAAACCATGCATAAATTTCTTATACTTTTGAGAAAGCTTTAAGCAATTACTTTTTCCTATACACTAAGAGCCACTGTTTTTTATTGTTCAGTTATTAATCCCAAAGCTGCTTGAGGAGCAACATTATTACAAACAATTTTAACATTCATCAACCATTAAAAATCACCATGTACAAAATAATAGGCTTAATATTAAACATCATTCTCTCACAGAATACAAAATCAACATTTTAAAATTATCTGTTAAAGTAGAACTGATATAATGAGATAGAAGTAGCTTGTTGTGAAAGTATTTAAATGATGAAATGTTACAGAGGACGGAAGAATTATTACAAGTTCAACCTTCAACTTTTTTAAGCTTTGACCTTCAATATTAACAGTTATCAATAACAAAACCATTAAAATAACTATGACAAAAATACACATATCATGCTTTTAAAACAATATTACTTGGAAAAATCAGATGGAATCCTTCACTCAATTTTATTTTTAGTGAAACCCTCGGGTAGCGTACTAATAACTGAATAAGTCAGTGTGCTTTGTAACAGAGTATAGTGAATCTATAATTCATTGGAAGAACATAACAGGAGAAATCCTGTACACATGGGACACATGAATAGTTAGCTGGGAAAAATTGAGTTTTGCCATGAGTGGGATTCAATTCCATGCCACCCAGTTACATGCAGTGTTCTTGACCACTAAAACTAAATTATCAGTGGCTAACTGTTTTTTCAGCTAATGTGATTTAGAAACTTTCCCAAATATTATTGGATTCATCTGTGGCGACATCTATGTTGGGAACAGACAACCAAGTTGCCTTATAGCTGAAAATTAATGTTTAGTCACTCTCACTCTTTGTGTTATATCAATAATTCATTGGTAAGAGATATCCTGCACACATGGGATTCATGAATAGTAGGTGGGGGAAGGAAAGTAAAACTCAATTTTTTCAGCTAACTATTCATGATTCTGATGTATACAAGATATCTCCTGTGACTACTAGGGATGGACACTACCAATGAATTATTGATATAATACCAAGAGTATGAATGACCAAGCCTTTATTTCCAGCTAGAGGCAACTTGGTTGTCCATTCCCAATACAGATGGTACCACAAGAGAATCCAACAATATTTTGGAAAGTAATGCCCGACACCCCCTTCTCGCTGTGCAAACCATTAGAACCTTTCAAAGGAGATACTCTCATGTGAAAGTGAATCGAAGGGGACTGTGGCCATATTAGTGTAGCCTACTGATCTGGACAACTATGGCTACTTTTCTTTTTTTTTTCTACCCTGCTGAGGAGTGGTCAACCACACAGGGTCTTGCTGCTGACCATATAAACTTACAAGACCGGACTGCAGTGGAATAAGGCTCTGAGCTTGATTATGGATCCTGAATTTGCTACACTGGTGGGCTTTTGTGGAAAGAAAATCTTCCACTGTGTTTTCTGTTTGTGGGCTGACAGTCCCAAGTGAATAGATTCACAGAATATGTTTTATCATCTGGTGGATAATCCTGAGCAGAGGTCATTGCAGACACCTGAACTCTTGCTTCTATGGGCATCATCAAATTCTACATTGGAAGAAGTCTTTCAGTGTAGATGGCTTCAACCTTTAGTAGTGGGAGAACAGATCTTTGCCCCATGTCTGTGATTAGAGGGCTGTTTGATATTGTTGGCATTCCCTCTCTCAATAAACAGTTTATTTAAACATCCCACTAATCATTTTCACTCCATAGGTAGTTGGAATGTGAGGACTCTGCACAAATATTATTCTTTTGATGTCCTCACACAAGAATTCCACCAGAATTCCACCAGGAGTCAGCAACCTCCTTTGAGCAGCATATTATGCAGAGAGAGACTCTGTTGGTTTGGCCATGTTGGCTGTATGGATAATTATAGATTAGCAAACAAGGTTATGAACAGGTGCTTAAAGGCCTGAGGAAGAGGGGGAGACCTAGGATGCAGTGGACAGAAAATGTCAAACAAGAACACTAAATTGAATGATGTGGTTGGACCTCCATAGCCCATGGCTGCTTAAGGAGGAGGAGGATATCTATTTTTTTTTCAGTATCTTGGGTATTAGGTAGTTCAACTTTGTAAGTAATGAAGAGGTTAGGCAAAGAAGTCAGCAACCTCCTTTGAGCAGCATATTGTACAGAGAGATACTCTGTTGGTTTGGCCATGTTGCCTTTATGGATAATTATAGATTAGCATACAGGGTTATGAACAGTGTGCTTAACGGCCTGAGGAAGAGGGGGAGACCTAGGATGCAGTGGACAGAAAATGTCAAACAAGAACACTAAATTGAATGATGTGGTTGGACCTCCATGGCCCATGGCTGCTTAAGGAGGAGGAGGACAACAACAACGACGATGATGGGTCACATCAGCTGAAGAAACGTCGCTGACAGTTTAGTGTTTAAGAATACAACACCTGCAACTGGGAGGCAGGGTTCAAATCCAACTCACAACAAAACTCAATTTTTTCCCCAGCTAACTATAATGGATCTATCTTATAAAATTGTGGTTAAGGCTCGAACATTTTTTATGTTGCCTTCTGTTAAAATCTTACCCTCCTCCCAAATATACTTGGATAGTATTTTTTTAAATAGACTCTTATTATTAAGAAGCTTTTAAAGGAAATTCTCCATGGAAAAAAAAAAGAACAATTTAAAAACAAAACATCTATTTCAGTAGTAAAGAATCACAGGATGTGTCCTGTAAATATGGAACTTATGAAATAATCAGCTGGGAAAAAAAATGGTTTTGCTGTGAGTGGGATTCAAACTCGCATCTCCTGGAAACATGCCATTATGCTAACCACTACACCATCATCGGCTAAAGTTTTTTCTTCAGTTCATGTGACATATAAACTTTTCAGATTTTTTATTTGATTCACGGGAGTAAGGTAATATTTTTACTTTTTTGGCAGAAAGACAATTTAACTTTAGAATGTTATCCTGCAGTGACTAAGAGATATACATAGGTCATGTTATATATCAAATGAAAGCATTTCATTCTGAATAATAAAATAACTAAAATTAAATTTAAATAAAGTCTACTTAAGCCTAATTTTAAAACATGATTAACCCTTTTTGGATACTTTAAGGGTCCATTTTAAGCTGTTCAGTGGGATAACAACTAACAGCCCTCCAGTGGATCCCCTTATCCTACCCAACACTGAGCCTTTGGAGTCTTTGTGACTTAGTCATTTTGCCCATTGTATGCACAAAAGAATCACTCAGAGGTAAAATAACCCAAACAATAAGGATCACTCTTCAGACCTAGTTCAGCCATCTAGTGGCAAAAAATGAAAATCAAAATATCATGGTCAATGCTCAACATTTTTTACTACACACATAAGTAGAGGTATTGGCTGGATGGACCAATAATGAATCCCATAAAAGTATAGCCATCAGATTTAAAGGTTTTTAAAGTGTTAACAACAAGTTTAATAAAAACAGGGTAGAGTTAATACATTTAATAGAATTTAAAAATACCTCAGCATTTTATTATTTAAACCTTTATAAATTTATGTCCTTTGCTTTTGTTATTGGAAATTTCTTATATACAACTAATTTGCTTTATTTTCAAATCATCATTTTGTAATAAAAATTTAGCACAGATAACTTACTACAACCAGGCCCTTCATCAGCTTCATTGGGACAGTCAAATTTTCCATCGCACACTTTTTCCAGTTCCACACATCTCTCAGTAACTCCAGGACATTTCCACTGACCACTAGGGCATCCAAACTGAGAAGGTCCTAAAACAAATACAATGAAATTAATATTATAATAATAAATTTTAATAAATACTTAGCACAGATAAATTTACTACAACCAGGTTTCAATTTTAATATGTATTTTTTTTTCTAAGTTAAGATTTCTAAGATTTTGATCATAAGATTTTGAGTCCTTCCATTTGTAAAATGGGGAAGGTAGTAAAACTAAACTTCCATTTATTAATAGTTATTCATTTGGAAATTAAATTTAATTGCTTACATTACAGTAAGAATTACAGATGGCATAAGTTATGGTTAAAAGAATGCTATGACTTAAAGTCTTTGCAATAAACAGACTACTAGAGTGTGAGCTAATTTAAAATTATTCACAGTTTATAAGTTCAAAATAGTAAAAAGAGTTGAATATATTTACCACATGCATGGCGATGATCTTCATCAGATCCATCTCCACAGTCATCAGTTCCATCACAGATCCATGACTTGAACACACATCGTGAATTATTGCACTTAAAGTGATTTGTTGGGCAGTCTATTTCATCTGTGTTAAGAAAAAACACACATATACTGTATTTTTCAATATAATTTGCTACATATATATATTAGACCATTTTTGAATATTATGGAATATACAAAAATGTTGACAGTCTTTATGCAAAGTAATTATTCAGAAAACAGTTTAATGTATTACAGAAACAGAGAAAGCTATGTACACAACAAAATAAATAAAAGAATATAAAAGAGTAAGAATGGCTTGGAACATAATTTCTCACATTTATATAAAAAAAGAAGAAAATTATTTAGTATTATGGAATATATGAAAATAAGTATCTATGCCAATTATTCAGAAAACAAATTAATGTATTACAGAAAGAAAGAAAAAAACAACCTACGTGCAGGATAAAACAATAAATAAGAGAAAAAAATTTCTATTACAAAAAGTTATATATGAATTACATAATATAAATGCATCATTATATGTGCTGTATTTGGTCAAAGAAGAAATACATTATTTCATAGTTGATCCTGTATTGTAATGATTCACCTATTGTTGATGGCCACAATTCATTTACCTCTAATACAGACACATAGTGACAACATGAACAGAGCACCATACAAATAAAAATTCAATGCAGTGGTTTCCAATTGATGAAGCATACTTCCCTGTGGGGGGGGGGAGTCAGAGCAATGCTAACCTAATTAGGTTTTTTTTAACAAACCTCTTTATTTACATTTTTATTTGTTTTACTTCACCTGAACGTAAATACATTATTAATGTTTTTACAATGTAATTGCAAATCAAATTGCATAAGAAATGTAAGTGCTATATATCAAAAAAGTTTCAGCCTAAATAAATTTTAAATTTAAAGTTCATGACAACTAGAGAGTGTATTTTCAGACTTAGTAACATTAACAAATACTTTGGTCAGCATTTTTGGAGGGAGGGGAGACAAATATTTTATTATTGGAGATAAAGGGACCACAAGTGTTGAAAGGTTGGAAGACACTGCTGTAATATGATTACTGTTACCAAATCCAATCAACATTTTAGGATAACCTAAAGACCCTGTGAACATTTACCCATGCTTGCCGTAACTTCAATATTTGTGCACAATGATCAGGGAAGTTGCCTTACCTGATCATTGTGCACAACAATGGCAGGAGACTGACAGGTCATATTGGTAGAAAAAAAAAAGCTGGCATTAGTTTAGTGGTCTTAGAACATTCTGGCATTAATCTAGAGAGAAATGAGTTCAAATCCTGAAATTCATTTTTTCCACAAAACTATTTATAAAATATATATTTAAGAGTCATAACCATTTGGGTAGATATCAGATAAAAAATATTCTTGTACAGGTGAAGAATTGGTAATAAAAATATAATGATTCTTAACTTATTGTATATGAGTGAAACATTAATGACAAATGTGGAAAACCAGCTAAAAAAGTAGTCACACATAGCTTAAGTACAGACCTACTTAAATATGAAGTAAAGTAGTGCCAAATGTATGTAATGGAAAACTCAGTGGTTTAGTATCTTATAATTTAAATAATGAGTGAAAACAAAAATGTAATGAATAAGCTGTCCATTACAATAAAAAAAAAGTCTTTAAAGCATTAATATAGGAAATAAAGCATTTAGGCCTCCATGGCTGCTTGAGGATTACATATGTATTAACAAAACAGAGCATATGTAAAGCAGTTTATAAATATAAAGGAAGCTTACACTTTCTGCCGAGATACAAGAAAATAAAAACTTTGATTTATCCTCAGGTAGCCATATGAGGTCAAGTAACTGCTCAGATTACTTATTCGTTCTTGTTTATTTTATTTCTAAAGTAACCCTTAGTCTTAGTACCTTCCTAATTAGCCATGCCTTGCTGTGTCAGTATCGCATGTGATCTAGCCTCATGTGCAAGTCCCACTTTGACCTCCATTGAGTATTTTGGTTCCCATCTGACTACTTAGAAAATATAAAAAAATTGGACTTTTTTTTGGCTCAACTTCTAATATAGTTAAATTTGGTGAAATTTCTCTATTATTTTAAATGTTTCTTTCAATATATTTAAAAAATGAAACATTTGGCTCCACAACATGGAGCTTTTTTTTATCATCATCAAGCAGCCATGAGTTACGGAGGTCCAACAAGACTGCGCAATTTAGTTCTCCAAGCATATCTATACTGAGCCATATCTGCTGTATCTGGCTACTGCACAACTCTAACAAGGTCCTGTTTGACACTGTCTGCCCACCGCATTCTAGGTCTTCCCCTCTTTCTGGGACCTTTAGGCACACTGTTCATAACCCTATCCACATCTTCCCATCAACTAGATTTTTAATTCTATTAAGCACAATCATGTAAAGAACTTTACCTGGAACAGAAAGTAGTCTGATACCCCTATAGTTATCACAAGAACTGCAATCACTTTTTTTAAAAATAGGGATAATAATAGCTATGGTAAAATCCTTAGGAACCATGCCTTTTTCATAAAAGATAATTCAAAATTTCAGTCATCCATATGGTAACTGAAACATTTCCATAGTAATTTCATCTAACCCTTGGGATTTATGTAGTTCAAGTTTAGAAACAACTAAAATAACTTCAGACTGTGTTATAGAGCCAACATTAAAGCCAGAAGTGCATCTATCATCATTACAAACAATGGGAGTAGAACTAACCACATTGTTTAGAACATCACTGAAATGCTCAGTCCACTAGCCATGACAGAATCCTCACCTTCTATAACCTTACCTCATTATCCTTCAATCCCTGTATGCTTGTCCATTTTCTACCACATGAAACATTAACCATCTGGTACAGCTCTCTGCTGTTGTGCTGTCTAACTGCTTCCTCGGCACTGTCAGCCAAGCCATCAAGCCAAAGATTCTTATCAGCAGCTAACTGATCCTTTACACGTTTATTAAGCTCTCTGTAATGCTATTAGGACTAGTAGGGTATTGATTAAGGACATTTCTGCAGTTCTTTCTTTCTGAAATAAGCTCAAGTGCCTTATCACTCAAATAATTTTGCCTCCTCTGCTCCTTTTTTTCCTAAACGAGTACTGTTAGTTTCCAAAAAAAGCCTGTTTAAAATGGCCCCATTCTTCTGCAACTTCAGTAGTAAGCAAACGATGACTGTCATAATGATTAAGTAACCTATCATGGTAAGCTTTAGCTATAACTGGGTCAGAATTAAAAATAAATGTTTTTAACCTTAGCACAACACTTCTTAAGTTTAAATTGCAAGATGCTTTTAACAAGGTATTGGTCAGATCCAATTTCAGCTCCCCTATATGCCCTGGTATTCCTAACAGAATTAGCCCATTTGCTGTTCAAACAATATATAATCAATCATATTCTTATGCACCCCATCAGGTGAAACCCATGTGTACTTATGTATGCTGTGGTGTTTGTAATAAGTGTTAGTTATTCTGAAACCATTGAGTTATTACTTACCTGTAGGAGACAATGCCCATTGCCATTTCAGCTACCAATACCAAAAGGGCCTCACACCCCTCACCAAAGGTCCGAGTCAGTACCAACTTTGGCATTGAAGTCAACTAGAACAAGGGTAATATCTCCTTTCTTGACAGAATTCAAAATATCCTGAAGTTGTCCGTAAAACCTATCCTTCTCCTCCTCATCAGCATCCTCAGTGGGGGCATAACAGCAGATAACATTCAAGTCTTTAATGCTTGTCTGAAATTTTGCTGTAAGAAACCTTTCATTAATGCACTCATATCCTAGAAGAGCATCACTAGATTGTCTGCTGAGAAGCAGACCCACGCCTTGGTGATGCTTTCCATCCTCTCTCCCTGTAAAGAGAAATTTAAAGTTATTTTTAAGTATCTCACCTTTATCTGTCCATCTGGTCTATGGTGGAATTCTTGTGTGAGGACATCAAAAGAATAATATTTGTGCAGAGTCCTCACATTCCAACTACCTATGGAGCGAAAATGATTAGTGGGATGTTTAAAGAAACTGTTTATTGAGAGAGGGAATGCCAACAATATCAAACAGCCCTCTAATCACAGACATGGGGCAAAGATCTGTTCTCCCACTACCAAAGGTTGAAGCCATCTACACTGAAAGACTTCTTCCAATGTAGAATTTGATGATGCCCATAGAAGCAAGAGTTCAGGTGTCTGCAATGACCTCTGCTCAAGATTATCCACCAGATGATAAAACATATTCTGTGAATCTATTCACTTGGGATTGTCAGCCCACAAACAGAAAACACAGTGGAAGATTTTCTTTCCACAAAAGCCCACCAGTGTAACAAATTCAGGATCCATAATCAAGCTCAGAGCCTTATTCCACTGCAGTCCGGTCTGGTAAGTTTATATGGTCAGCAGCAGGACCCTGTGTGGTTGACCACTCCTCAGCAAGGTAGAAAAAAAGAAAGAAAAGTAGCCATAGTTGTACATATCAGTAGGCCACACTAATATGGCAACTGTCCCCTTCGATTCACTTCCACATGAAAGTATCTCTTTTGAAAGATTCTAACGCTCTGCACAGCAAGAAGGGGGTGTCGGACATTAGGTGCTAGGCCTGGCTGGTTCTATGCATCATCACAGGAAATTGGTGCATAGCTTGCAATATCAAATTTTAATATTGAAAGTAATTTTTTAAATTCTACCAAATCAGTTTATGAAGAAAGTGATCACGATTCAAAGAGTGAAGAATCAAAATGCAGTTTTAATTGATGAATGTTGATGTGTTACAATGCAATAAGCTTATCTGTAATGGCTGTACCTCTCTTTCTGAATTCAAAAGTTGTTAACTTTCACTTCTTTCTTGAACTGATTTTAGAGATTTCAAATTCCAATCATGCATAAAGTTTTTTACTTTAATTTTTTCATGAAAGTAAACTATTGTTTTGAAAAAAAATTCAAACAGTCGAAAATATGATTAATTTAAAATAAAATCAAACTTGATTTTTTTAATATTATCTTTCAAATCTTTCATTAACCAAAGTAAGTTATTTTTAATATCACAGAGTTTATGAGATACATAATATTTTGAGTATTTTGAATTGCAGCTGACTACTTCTGCTACAGAATTTCATCTGACTACTTGAGGGTTAAAAATGTTACTTATTATTCTATAAATCGATTTTCAAAATTCATCTTGGCAGTTTAACCTTAATTTATAATTAGCTATAACTCTATTGTCTTGATTTGATATATTATCATTTAAAAATTAGGCAATTCATTAATATAAAATCAACTTTTTTAACACCTGAAATAACATTTTAAATGGTAATATAAAATAAATATATATAAAAGCATCATTACTTTACATGACAAAAACAAATTATAATTTTCCTTTTAAGTATGAATACTAAACAATCATAATATTATGTAATTGTTTAAAGTGCTATTTAAAATTATGATTTATACCACACAGTTTAAAACTGGAAAATACTTTAAAATTGATAGTATTTGAAGAACTGCAATAACTAAAATTAATATTTTCTTACCACATGTATTTGGTTCATCACTACCATCTTCACAATCTGAGTTACCATCACAGTACCATGACTTTGGAATACAAATGCGAGAAGTTCTGCATTGAAATGACTTTTCTGAATCACACTGATCTGGAGCTCTTGATGCTGGAAAAAAATAATGTAAAAGGAACCTATTGTAATCTTATTTTGATGTGTACAAAATAAATGTTAAAAAAAAATCTATATATATATATGATGTCAGTATTCTCCCTTTTTCTTTTCATTGTGCACCCTACCTGTGGAATCACTCTTGCATTTCACACACTCTTTCATGATATTGATTCTTATCAGCATATTAAAGAATGTAGAGCAGGTCATAGAACTTCTGCTGCATACTGTATTGATAACAGCTCTTAATACATCATGGTCTATCCTACCTACAGACAACATAAACAGCTGCATAACAAGTGTTTACTATATCTAACTTATTACTTAGTCATGATAGGAAAGGAAGCCATAATTAGATAATTTCCTGAGAGGGAAGATGCTGCTGCTGCCTATGTCCAGAGGGTATCACTGCACAGATCAACTAGGATCACTAAATGTTTTATTTTAGTCCAATCATGCTATCAATAGTAACTGGGTTGTTTTACCTCTGAGCAGCACTTTTTTGCACACCATAGGCTAAATGGCCAGGTCACAAGGACCCCGAAGGCTCAGAGAAGGTTGGGGGAGGGGACCCACTAGAACAGCTGTCAGGAGACAGATGGCAGCCTCTCATCAAGGCCATTCATGTTCTTTAACGTGCACAGGGTATGGCTCTCCCACACATGGGGCCACGGCTTAACGTCCCATCTGACAGACGACTGCCTTTCCAAACCCATCGGTGTCCCCTACTGACTGTGGGCAGGGTGGGGAGTTTTGCAGAGATATCAAGTGATTGATAACAGAAAAAACAATCTCCAGTAAATGCACCACCATAGAGAAGAGGATACTCAATGATAAGGATATATGGCAAACTTTCAGTCTTGTATGAAAGATCAAATGGTCAAGCCTATCTATAAACTCTTACCTCAGATTTTAATGCAAGTCAAGCTATGCCTATCTCCATGGTAACAAATGGTAATGGCTCCAAATAAATGGTGATTATGATATGGTATGAAGAGAAGGTAGTACAGCAGGATCATAATCTGCACATCCTAGGTCACAAGTGTCACCCAGGCCAGTGTTGAGATTTATCTCCATAAAACTCCCCCACCCTGCCCTCGATCAGTAGAGGACATCAACAGGCTTGGAAAGGCCTCTGTCTGTCGAATGGGATATAAAGCCATGGTTCTAAGTGTGGGAAAGTTATACCCTGTGCATATTCAAGAATATGCTGGATGATATTAAGGGAGGCTAACATCTATCTCCCAACAGCTGTCCAATGGGTCCCCTCCCCCATACCTGCTCTGAGCCCTTGGAATCCTTGTGACCTGGCGATTTAGTCCATTGTGTGCAAAATAGTGCTGCTCATCAGAGGTAAAACAATCCAACCCAACACCATAGTACAGTATGGTCCATTTGCTTCGTACTTACCTGTTGCTTGCCCGCAGATGTTGTTGTCACCACATTTAGCATTTTAATTTCTGCATTCAAGAGTAGTAAAGCACAGTCATCTTGCATTTCAAACTTCTGAAGTACACTGCTGGCCATTAAAAGTACAACACCAGGAAGAACTCGTCAAATTGTCCCAAAACATGCAAGATGGGTAGCCCATGGGAGAACATGTAAATGATTCAAAGCGCAACATATATGCACATCATGTGTGACAGTAATGCCCCCTGGAAGTGGTATAAGAGAAGATTACAAAGAGTCAGCACTGGAATTGTGTTTGCTCACAGTTCTTGTGCACTAAAGGATCAAGTATGCCCCATCGGAGAACATGACATCCATACAACCAGGTCTCAGACTTTGATCGAGGGAGAATTGTGGGATTACTGGACAGCAGATTATCGCACCAAGACATCGATGTCCATGAACCAGAGGACAGACATCTCATGCACATGGCTTTGAATGAGCATACAGCCACATCAAACACCTTAGCTCAACAGTTAGGGTGTATTGCACATCAACCAGTATCTGTATCTGCATTATCGATGTCGTCTGCAGCATCAGGGCATCTTTGCTAGGAGGCTATTGCTTCGGCTACCATTGACTCTACAACACAGGCGTATGCAACTGCAATGGAGCCAAGAACATCGTGCATGGATGTGTAAATGGCATCGCATCGTCTTTTCAGACGAATCCTGCTTCAGTTTGCAGCACCATGATGAACGAATCCGTATCTGGCAGTACCGTGCCAACAGGCTCAGTGAGACATGCATGATGCATCATACAGGTCTGGGTCCTGGTGTAATGGTATGGGATGCCATTGGACTTCACTCACACACGCACCTCATACGCATTACCAGTACTTTGAACAGCCAGTGTTACATCACTAAGGTGTTGGAGCCTGTGGTCATACCTTATCTTCAGGGTCTCTCTGGTGACATTTACCAACAGGAAAATGCCCAACCATATGTGACATGCATTGTACAACAATTCCTGGATAGCCACCATGTGACACTTCTACCTTGGCCTGCGCGTTCACCACATCTGTCCCCAATTGAACATGTCTGGTCCATAATCTCACGACAACTAGCAGTTGCTACAACAGAACTTTGGCTACGTATCGAAACTGCATGGACTGACATTCCCCAAACACACATCAGACGTCTCATCCTCTCAATGCCGGACCATGTAACAGCGGTTACTGCCGCTCATGGTGGCTACACAAGATACTGATTTCTTTGTATTCCACATTTCTTTACTACTATAAGTGTAACCAAGTTGTATTTGTAATCATTTGATCTTTGTAACATAAGCTATGTATTCACTAAATATGGCTTTGATATCTCTTGTCTTTTCTGGTGTTGCACTTTTAATAGCAAGCAGTGTATTTTGTCAAGAGCTGTGGTTGAAAAACATTAAAAAAAGATTTTTCATACAGTTTATGATGCCAATATCAGAAGACGTAGTACTACAAATGGCATTAAAAAACGTTAATGTCTCTAATTTTTTTTAATGCCTCTAAGAAACATAACCTGAGTTCATTAACCATATCAACAATTCTACAGCAGAGGTACAAATCAAATACTCTTTTGTGAAAATCAAGAACATGTCAAATGTCTCAAAATGACTAATCAATAAGAAATAGATAAAGCCATATTTCAGAGCTTCTTCAAAGAAGAAATTAAAGTCTTACTATAAGCAGACTGATTTTGTGTAAACAAGCTTACAATTATGCTGTAAGGCTCAAAGTAAAAATATTTAGAGCATCTTCTTGCTCATCATACCATTTCATAAATGCTATCATATAAATTTTTAAAATAAGGTGATAATGTGTTTGTATGTGTGTGGGGGGGGGGATATTTGGCCAATTTTGCTGATATTAGCCATTCCCCTCTCCCCCAAAAAATAATAATTTTATTACAAAAATGATGCAACCATGGCATGCTTTAAACCTTTCTACTGCAAGAATTACAACATAATTGCGAACTTTTTTGGTGTGGGTAATTGGACCATTTAACTCAAATACCTCCCCACCCCCTAAAAAAGGGGTGGAACAGTATACAAGAAATGTCCACTGGTTGTCCATTGAAGTGAAGGAATCCTTCTCATTTCTAAATCCTATTTGGAAACAATATAAGAAATCCCCCTAAGAGTTATTACCATCAGAAAATACTGTATTTTTCTATATGATATAATCACATAATAATTATACCTTTCAAGAAATGTATCCCTCTTAGTTTAATGACTAATCAAATTTAGAGGAAAAATTGTTTTGAGCCGGGTGGGATACAAACCCATGACCTGGGGGGGGGGGGGGGGGGCTCAATAGGTAGCAAGCCAGACTCATAATCTGCAGTTCCCAGGTTCAAGTTCAAGCTGAGCCAGCATTGAGATTTAGCTCTGCAAAACTCCCCGCCCTGCCCATAGTCAGTAGGGAATGGAAAGGCTGCTGTCTATCAGATGGAATGTTAAGCTGTAGCCCCCTCTGCAGGAGAGCCATACCATGTGCATGTTAAAGAACATGTTAGGTGGCATTGATGGGGGGGTTTACCATATGTCTCCCAGTTTCAGTGTATCCCCTCCCCCAACCTTCTCTGAGCCTTTGGGATCCTTGTGACCTGGCCTTTTAGTCTACTGTGTGCAAAAAAGTGCTGCTCAGAGGTAAAACAATCCAAATCAACTACCCACAACATTCTGATAACATTGTAACAGACAATTTTTCCTCTAAATTTGATATCAACATTAAATTATTATATTCAATTTAATATATTTTTATAGAAAGTAGTGAACTACTTATAGTCAAAGTTTGAGACAATGTAATCCATGACTTAGAGAATCAAATATCAACTGCCACAATTTATTGTACTTATGTATAATGCAATGAAGTAGCATATTTGTATACTTATGATAATATATATGTATGCTAAACACAATATTATATTCACTCAGTATGAGAACTTTTATCATGTTAGTTACTCACACAAATAAGAACAACTGGTATATTACAAAATTAATATAAACTACAAGCATAAATATCAGAAATATTAACTTACGGCAATTCTTTTCATCAGATCCATCCTGGCAATCAGAAACACCATCACAATGATAACTATCATGTATACACTGTTTCTGGTTGCCACACTGAAACTGAGATGAAGAGCATACAATAGGAGGACAGTTCTGCTCATCAGCCTGGTCAAAACAATCATTGTCTCCATCACAAACCCAACTTTGAGGTATACAGTGACCAGAACCTGGGCAAGTAAACTGATAATAGGCACATGTCTTCTCAGCTGGAAATAAAAATAAATAACATCATGTTTTTTAAAAGGGGAATGAACCACTTGTCTTTTGAACTTTTTTCAAGTTCTATACATTAGAATTTAAATTTAAGAAACCTGTTTAATAATTCTAATTTTAAATTACTTTTGTGAATGTCACCTAATATATATTCATATGGGTCTTCAAAATAAAGCTATAATTTGTGTAATGGCTATCAAGATAATTTTTTATATCAGCTCTTAATAGCATCCTTTTCTACAAAAAGTTCTGAATTCCATGTTGGGAAGATGTTCATTATCAAATTTTATTTATCTTTTTTTTAGAGAAGATTTGCACAAAACTGCCAATAAAAGATGGGAAGACCTTTATCCTGTCATGGCAATAGGGAATTATGATACTGCTGTTTCATTAAAGTTTTTTGCCGCAGAAAATAAAATAACACAAAAATTCAAGTTGGTGGTCAAAATTACAAGTTTCTACATGCATTATATTTTTGCCATATTGTTTTCAAAAATTAAATACACATTTCAAGGCAATGGATTTTTAATGAATAATTACCTTAAATTCTGAACTATCCTTTGCGTATGAAATAGAATAATTCATAATTCAATATAATGAAACCCTTAAACTGTTTTTCGGTGATCAAAATATTTGAACACTTGAGAAAAAAAACACTTAAAATTAGATATTTAAACCAAGGAGAAGGACAACAATAAAAGGACCATACACAAGACTATATATATAAAGTTTTCATTGCATAAAGAAAATGCAGGCCATTTTTAATTACATGCTTGTTTTGCAAAAAAGGCACAGAGAAAACTATGGGGAAAAAATAGCAGCACATCCATAGTATTAAACAAATGTTTACAAGAAGGTTGTTAGTCTTCAAGCAGTTGAATAAGAGCAAAAATCAAATTACATTTTTTTCTATTTTGTTGAAAATTTCAAAGAAAATAAAATTTTTCTTCACATTTACTCTGATTTTAACCATTTTCAGTTCAATTTTATTTAGAAGCTAACACACAGACTTTACTTTTGAATACTGCAATTCTACAATCATTAACCAATGGATATACCTCAATGCAAACAAACCAGAATAAAACATTCTGTCTAGAGCAGTGTTCCACAAACAGTGTGCAGCAAAAAATGCCCAAAAATGACTTCCACATGACATCACTGATACACAAAAATAACATTAACTTGTGATTCAAAACTATCTAATTTGATCACTCTGGTCTTAGCCAGACCTCTGAATTTAAAAAAGTCAAGTGAAAAATAGCTACTCTTCGAAACATTGTTTCATGTTATTACCTATCTATATAATATGACTTTATGTTCCTGATGTCTACTGCCAACCTTTTTACTGAACTTGGGATCCAGTTAATTGAATGATTTCTTCTTTCAAGAACAGATAACATTTTAAGCATAATCTAATAAATTTTCACTATAAATTTTACTAATTTCTTGTTTCATGAAAATAGAGAAAACATTGAGTTTAGTTGCATGATAAATAGCATTCCTGTGTGTTGGCAAAAGAAAACCCCTGTATTTATTGATTCTTTCTTTTGTTGTTGTGGTGTGACATGCTCAAAGTTTTTCACTGTAGTGTGAAAGAAAAATGCTTGCAAAACATTGATCTAGAAGAACAGAGGCTCTAGGATAGAGAAATGCAGTTGGAGAGTCAAAATAAAGATGTATTAGCAATTTATGTCAGTTATAAATGAAATCAAGAGCTTGCCCAAATTTATTTTATTTTTTGTCAGTATGTATAATTAATCTGATGATATCCTGTCAGTGTAAATCACCATATTGAACAGGGGTCTCAAATTCAAATCACATAGGGGCCATATTAGTTGCTTCTCAATAAATGGCAGGATGCATTTTACTTTAAGCAATCAATAGATGGCTATATTTCATTATAAACAATAATAAGTAAAACAAAAATACTTATATTTTTACTGTTTTTAAAGGCGTTTAAATGTTACTATACTTTTAATACTAAAACACAACCTAAATTTCATTTGTAGTGGCTTCATCTTCAACTGAACATGACCATACTTACATGAGATCATCACAGTTAACAAGCTAGTAAGCCACAGTTCACTACCATGATTATGATAGAATGTACTGCTTGTTGACCACACAAAATGACTTTGTGGGCTTTGTGTTTGAGACCCCTGATCTAGAAGATCTGTGAAAGAGGAGAGACCTCATAGAGAGGAAATTTAAACATTCATGCCTTACAATGAATTGTAACTTAATATTTTAACCACTGCTCAATTGTGGTTGTAAAAGAAAAATAATTCAATTTAAAAATATTAAAATATATAAATGATAACAATGAAAATCCTAACTATCAAAGTAAAAGGAAAATACTAAAGACTTACTGCAAAACTCTCCTTCATCTGAACCATCACCACAATCATTTTCAGAATCACATTTCCACGATTTTGGTATACATCGGCCATTGTCACAAGGGAATTCTGATGCCTCACATGTAACATTGACTAAAACATAAAAGTTTGCATGTAAACAGGCATATATGTACAATGCTTCACAATAAATAACAGATTTCAAATCTGAAGGTGAGTAGAATGTTTTAAAATGACACAAGGATAACATTTCTGAAACTTTTTCAAAACTTATAGTATGAATACTAGTATTTTAAGCATGCAAAAGTTAAAAATGTTTATATCAAAATACATTTAAAGAACTATAACTTTGCTTACCACATCCTGTCTCATCTGAGTAGTCTCCACAGTCATTGTCTGAATCACATTTGAAAGACTGAGGTATACACCGTCCACTGCTACATTGAAATTCTCGAGACCCACATGTGCTTTCTGGGAAAGTAAAAGAAAGCTTTGATTACGTATTAAAAAAAATTATTGCAAAAATTTTAATTCTTTATGATACCTTAATGTATAACATTTAATTCTAAGATAATATTTTGCGTTTTAGACAGCTAAAATATAATTTTTTAAAGAACTTTATTATTTGGGTGATTTTACAATAAGATTATGTTAGAAAGAAATTATAATTTAAGTATGCAATAAAACTGAACTGTTATTCCATTAACATGACATTTTAAAAACTGATTAACATGTAATGATCAAAAGATTTTGAATCCACAGTATAAAAGAAACAAAATTTTATTTATCTATAATTTAAGCAATTTAACTATGTGTATCACAGTTTTACTACCAATCCAATGAAGAACAGAGTTTTTTTATATTTGGTGAAATTAATGATTAAACTATTAGAATTTGTACAATTCAAAAATTTAGTCAATTTTCCAAGTCATATAAAACAATCAATAATTTCAGTAGAAAATTAAGTCAACCACTCATTTAAATTTAGTAAAATTGAGAATTCCCATCAAAGTTATCTAGTACATTTATCATCAGAATTTATTATTATTTATCAATTTATCATCATTTTATGTGAATGCCTTAGACCCTTTAAAAAATTATGAAAAACATTAAAAAGCATGTTTTGGAGAGACTTGATGTTTAATTGAAGCCTAACCACTGAATTGAAACAAAATGCACATGCAAGCAAAATGAACATGAACTGGGATAAAAATTATTTCATTAATCTAGGTTTGTCTACTTCATCAACTAAAAAAAAAAGTATAAGAAATTGCTTTCAAAATTAAATGTTATCAAATTAAAGAAATGTATTCAAATGCTAATTCTTTTAACAACAGAATGTTGTTCCACAAAAATATTCATTGATTTATAAACATTTAAACATCAACAGGTAATGCTGAGATTATAAATTATGTTTAAATCATTAATAATGCTAAATAGCATGGTGCGACTTCATTATTCATTTCCATCTTACTCAGAGCACTAAAAAGAAATAGTTGCCACCCGAGATCATAGATGGCGCTAAAAGGAGGCACCCAAAATTCACAGGAAGAGTGATAGTCATTATTAGCGGAAAAAAGACTGCACTGGCATTAGTTCAACAGGTTAGATGTGGGTTCAAATCCCATATGTCGACGAAATTTTTATCCACAAAAACATTTACTGATTTATAGACATTTAAATGTCAACATGTAATGCTGAGATCATCAATTATTGTTTTTCTTCTAAAAATCTTTTGCATTTAATTTTTAGTTATGAACATAACTTTTCTTGCAAGAAAATCTTCAAAATTCAGTATTACACAATATTACAGCTTTATAATATTTCTTAATATGCTACAAAATAATATAGTGTGATATGTGAATCAGGATAATGTAAATGTATATTACTTTGCTAGTTCACAGTCTTTGAAAGCTTAGGAAAACTAAACTTTAAAAAAAGTATGAACATTCTATTTAGACCTTTTCATTTAATAACATTAAAAGGTGTTAAGTAAGGTACACTATCTGTGAACAATAATGTTACTAATTTAGCCTAGATCATATTTGGCCATCTGTGATGCATTTGTTATATTATCCCATTCCAAGCACTAGTCACACACAGCATAAATAGACCTAGATACAACAAACTGCTTATACAAACTGTTGAAAACTACAAAATAATAAATGATGCATGAAAATAATTTATACTTAATGAGAAATAGTAGTTTCTCATAAAGTATTTGTCTGCAACTGCTCAATAACAGAGAACTCTAATATGCAGTTTAGAAACTCAACTCTTGTTGATGATGATAAAAGAGTACGAAAATATAGCACCATAAGACACCAAACTAGCACCACAATGCATAAAATTGAAAATTTAGTGCATGCTCAGCTACAGAGAGCTACTAACAACAATGTAATAGTTTTAAAAAACTATCTGTATACATCCTAAAAAGAAAAAAAAAGAGCAAAACATACTAATGATCAAAGTTTTAAAGGCATATATAGAAAGATAGGCATTTTTAAATTTCTTAATTTATATATATATATACTTTTGCTCTTTAGTGATATTACACGGGACTTTCTCACTAAAAATACTATCTTTCCCCTGATTTGGAGGAGAAAATTGATATAGTCCCTACACTGCTCTGTGCATTATAAGCTTTCATTTAACATAATTATGATCAATCCCCGTTAAATTCACCACCCACTTTTAGGGGGATGAAAGGAGCAGATCATAATTTGAGGTAGCATAATATGGCACTAACCTCCTCATAAACTTTAATTTTACACATCATTCATCACAATCAACCCCTCTTGAATTTTCTCTCTTTTTAGATGCCCTCCCCTCCCCCGTCTAAAAAAGAGAGAGAAGGAAAGAGCATAACTTGAGGTAGCCTATGACACTTCCCATATCAAAAGCTTTCATTTCATACAACTGATTATGCTCAGCCCTCTTGTTCAAAATACATATAGTGGAATTATTGTTTTCATATTTCTCCTTTTTTATGAGGAAGGAAGAAAGAACAGGGTTAAATATTTCATAGGTCACAATATTCCCCATATCACAAGATTTCATTTGGTATATAACTTGTTACAACCAGTCACTGAATTGGGAAGATATGGTGGGACAACTGTTTTGACAAATCCACATACCAATGGAATCATAGGTTTCCATTCCTTTTCGTTTGACATAAGTATAAGGGTTGTTTTTTTTTACCTCTGAGCAGCATTTTTTTGCACACATTTGGTTAAATGTCCAGGGCACAAGGACCCTGAAGGCTAAGATAAGGTTGGGGGAGAGGACCCACTGGACAGCTGTTGGGAGACAGATGGTAGCCTCTTGTCAAGGCCATCCAGAGTGTTCTTTAATGTGCCCTGGGTATAGCTCTTCCATACATGGGACCACGGCTTAAGACAGCAGTCTTTCCAAGCTCATCAGTGTCCCCTACTGACCAAGGGAAGGGCAGGAAGTTATGAGGAAATAAATCTCAACACTAGCCCAGGTGAGACTTGAACTTGGGAACTGCAGATTGTGAGCCTGGCATGCTACTGACAGAGCCAACCCCACCACAAAACTATAAAGTTCTACAATAATAAAACAAAGTGACTTTCTGAAACACAGCAATTTTAGTGTTTGGTTGCATTCTTCCCCACCTCTGATACTATGCAAGTAAAACATACATATTAAGGGGAGAGGGGGGGGGGGTCATAAATCAAACTATTGTGAAAAAAATATGGAACTTTGGAGCCACAATAAGTTATTACAACATCAGCCAACTACTCTGATATGAATAACAGACTTCAGAGTCAACAGTCAAACTGTTATTATCATACAAATAATGGACTGGTATCCACAAAAAAATCAAATGTAGTATAATTTACTTGGTAATTTATTTAAACTTAATGGTATAGTCAACTTGGTAAAGCATTAATATTGGTGTTTGTCAACTATCAGCAAGATGTTTGTCAACTATCAGCAAGACACATCATCAGGTGTTTCCTCATATGTGCAACAGCAATTCTACTTTCATAATAGCAAACACTCTTTGAAGACATTTGCAACTCCATTAATGGACTTAGTTGTATTTCAATGCCTTTATATTGGCAAAAATTATGTATATTCTAAGTTCCTTATTACATTATCCATTATTTTATATAAAGGACTGTCAATATAAATTTAAGGTTCCGGACTAGTAAATTATTTTTAAAAGTTAGCTGTTAACAATACATTGTTACAAACATATTTTGTACACAATTGGCTTTGAGTTGAGTTGCTTTACCTCTGAGCAGCACTTTTTTGCACACAATGGGCTAAATGGCCAGGTCACAAGGACCCCAAAGGCTCAGAGAAGGTTGGGGGAGTAGACCAACTGGAACAGCTGTTGGGAGACAGATAGTAGCCTCCCATCAAGGCCATCCAGCTGTTCTTTAATGTGCCAGGGTATGGCTCTACCACATATGAGGCCATGGCATAAATATCCCATCTGACAAAGTGGCCTTTCCAAGCCATCAGTGTCCCGTATTGACCGTGAGCAGGGTGGGGACTTTTGCAGAGATAAATCTCAATGCTTACCCAACTGTGACTCAAACCCTGGAACTGCAGATTACAAGCCTGGCACGCTACTGACTGAGCCACCCCAGTTCCCTGTGTAAGCAATTGGCACAGTATATTATACTCAGCATTACTTAAAAGAAAGTATAACATAAAAATTAATCCAAAGGAAATGCTGTTCATCAGCTAAATATAGTTGATTAACAGTACAGAATCCAGTGTATGTTAAGATTAGGCAGTAACTACAATCCAATGTACCAACAATGCAACAGATAAAACATGTATGATGAAAAAACAATGTAAAGCAACATGCATGGTCTTATTACTTAAACCAATGGCAATATTTTATTATTAAAGTAAGTACAAATTTAATGATATTATTTAGTTAACTTACTTGAACAATTTTGCATTTCATCTGAGTTATCTAGGCAGTCATCATCTCCATCACAGACCCATGTCTTTGGAATGCATCGCTGATTATCACAAGTAAAATCCCAGGAATTTGGACAAGCCTGAACAGGAGGCTCAGCATCTGGATCAGGTGAACAAGTCTTATTATCACTTTCCAAACGCTCACCATAAGGACAACCACAACGAACTTCAAGATCTGGTCCTTGGCTGTTATTTGAAGGAACTGGGAAGCAAAATTTCTGACAGTTTCCATTATGACTCCAACAAGGATGACGATCTGAAAATTTAAACACAAATTGTTTTCCATGAGTGTAACTCTCTTTCCACAATGAGCAAATGAAGAAAATTTTCAGAACTTTAAAAGCAAGTCAGTTTAAGCTTTAAATTTCATAAACTTTAACACAGAGAGATAATAAATATAAGCAACCAAATCATAGTATTGGGTCATTATTTGTTCTCTGAAACATTTAAACTATAACTTTGAATAATTTGTAATAACTAAAATTTTTAAAAATCATACTTACTGTCAATTCGTTGATTTTCATGACTGAATACTTTGATGCCATACAGCCGGCTACCTTCCTCTACAGAAGCAACTATTTGTTCTCTTTCACCTGTCTCTTTATCCATGCGCAGAATAGCATCTAGTCTCCAATCAGTCACATACAACCAGTCTGTTAACAAAATGAAGAAAACAAAAGAAAAATACTAAGATTGTATGATATTTAATGATCATTTATTTCCTTGTTAGCTATATAAAACTAAAAAAAAATTCTGGTTTCAAATTATAGAACATAAAACATTTTATCAAGTACAGTTCAAATCATTACAGTGATTGATGCAATATGTAAGAAACATCAAAATTAGGTTTAGAGTAATATTGGTTAAAAAAAAACAATAAATATTTTTATTTAAAAGTAATCAGTTAGTCTTCAAAGTAAAACACATTAAATTAGCCTCATTCTGTAGTTATGTTAATTCCATATGAGTACCAGAAATGCATGAAAAATTTTATTAAAAATAAGCTACTGATCATATATACACACCGAGTTGACTTTGTATTAGCAATACTTACCTAAGACCTCATGGGGCACCTTTTGCCCATAATATAGCCCATACACATCGGGGCACAGATTCCACAAGATGTTGCAGGGTGTCCTTTGATAGTACTACCCGTGTGTTCCACAATGTGTCCTGTAATGCCTGCACATTGCTAGGTGTAGGATAGCATCAAATCGTCTTTTCCAGTAGGTCTCAAACATGCTCAATTGGGTTGAGATGCAGTGAGTTGTGCGACCATGGGGAAAATGGAGAATTCATTGTCATGTTCCTGAAACAGCTTGCAGCCTGACAGGCCATGTGACATGGTGCATTATCCTGTTGACACACACTGGAGTTGTCTAGATACATTGTCATCATGAAGGAGTATACCTGGTTAATAACAGAAAGGAAGGTGATCCTGTTGAGGCACTGATTCAATGTGATCAGTGGACCCAAGGCACACCATGAACACAGTCCTCAAACCAAATACCACAGCCTTGAGTCTGCCAAACACTGATGGTGCATCCTGGTGCCATGGCTTCATGTTGCTTTCTCTACATGGAACATACCCATCAGCATGATGGAGTTGGAAACTTGGTTCATCTGATCAGGTCACAGATTTCCATATGTCAGTGATCCAGTATTGATACTGATGTGCCAATTCAAAATGCAGTTTCTTGTGTCTTACAGTGAGCTTGGGTACCAGTGACAGATGTTAACTGTCATAGCTAATAAAAAACTAATATTTGGTACATTGTCAATGTGGATATTGGTCATACCATTCCAATGTTGTACTGGGTGATTAGCTGGGCCTCTGTGCTGCTTCGCTGCTGTGTTATGAGATGGGACACATCACTCACCACAGCTGTGGATCATAACCCATGGCCTTTGGCTGGTTGTTTGACTGCTGTTGAGCCAGTTGTGATAGACTCATGACACCACATAATGGGAGCAGTTCACCATGGTGTCTGTTGTCGAGATACTGGCACCTAAACATGCCACCACAATCACACCAAGTTCGAAGTTGGAAAGATCATGATTCAGACTCATTCTTCCTCGAAGTAACATGAAAACTGATTGCTACATGTTCACTTTACAATCATGTATCAGCCATTCCCAACCTTGAGCCAGCACCATGGACCAATCCATTCCTACACAAGGGGTTGTTGCTAAAACAGAGCCAACTCAGTGCATATAAGCATGATTTACACAAAAAAAAAAAAATGATTCTAATGACCAGTATGTGGGTCTGAAAAATGCCATATGAATATTTCAAAATATTTTTATTTCACTAAAAATTTAATGCATTGTTAAATTTTCAACTTTTTGTGAAGAATATTTTCTTCTCTTAAAGTGTTATTAGCAGCACTTTTTGATTAATATTGTATCCAGTACTACCAATTTAGCTTACTTTCATATATCTACTACCAAAAGTTCTCATGAATTTGCATTTTAAACAAAAATGCAAAACTGTCAAAGATTTTTGAAATATTTTTCAAACTTAGGTAAGTTTGAAAAAAAAAATTGGTTTATAAGCAGTTTTTAAGGTTTCAATTTTGTGGTTCAGTGTTTCAATATTTAAAATATTAGTTTTTCAAGCTTACTTTTTACATAAATCTGAAAAATGAAAAAATTAGTATGATTACACAACTTACATCAAAATGATAAATTATAATAAGAATTATGAAAAGTATTTTTGGATGAGTGGAAAGAAGGTTAACATGACAAGATGGACTGAAATTATCAAGTTAAAAATAACAGAATACATAAGAAACAAATTGCATGTAATGGAGTAGATTAAGTTGCCTGACTAGATACCTGTCAAGTAAAGCATCTTAGTTTATTAAATTTCTGCCTTTTTGTGCAAAGCATTTTTTATAACTTTCTTCCATAAGTTACAAAACACAAATTTAATAATAATAATGTCAATAAATAGCAGTGAATTATAATTTGTCACTAATAATATTCAGCACTTAAGAAAGAATTAAAAGTACAGTTAAGCATAATATCAGGTGTCCAAAAACTATTTTTGAACACTTTTTTTCAGATGCATTGACTGATAATGTTGCACATTTAAGAATACATGACAATGGTGTCACATCAACTCCCACGAAGTCATATGAGGTCCACAATAAAATCAATATAGGTTTGATTGTAAATTTACCAATTATGTTCTGTGGTGCCTTTAAAGTATTCATGTTTTGAAGCACCTTTTGAAGTCATTTTCTGAAAAGCCATTTAGCTCCTCAGAAACAGTTCTCTGGATTGTTTCTACTGATAAAAGATAAAATTTCTTTCATTGAAGGTTTCAGGTTCAGAAACAAAGCAAAATCACAAAGAACTAATTTGTGAGGCAAGGGAGGGAGATCCACCAAAGTGATTTGTTTTTCTGCAAGAACTCTCTCACAGAGTGCTTGTATATCAGGAAAATTCTCAACATGAATCCAGTTGTATGCCATGATTCCTCAGACATACCAGCACTCCCTGGTAAAGTTCTTGGTTCTGTTTATTTTGGAAAAACAAACTTCTGGTGGTAAATTCCTTTGACTTTGAAATATCATCATTTGACTATGGGATTGAACATTTCAGTTTTTTGTGTTCTTGGTGATGCGAGTGTTTTCCAGTGTTGGCACTAAAATTTCATTTCTGGTCACATTTGAAGTTGGTTGGTTGGTTGTTTGGGGTTTAATGGCGCATCGGCAACAAGGCCATAATGCGTCAAACAAAAGACAATATAAGAGATAAAAGACATAGAAACCCGTAACCAAAAGTTAAAATACATTTGCAACATTGTAAAGTGGTAAAATAACAAAAAACAAGTGTATATGAACAGAGTAAAACAACTGTAGAAATATGAAATAAAATAATCCCAGGTGTAAGAGACCTGGGGTAAATAATGAATAAAGTTAAGGTAAAATCAAATTCGGTTAAAATATCCACAATATTTCAAAAAGGTAAAAACTGAAGATAAAATGCAATGATCAGATAAAAGATGTCCGAGTGTAAGAGGCTCGGACATAAAATTATGGAAATTAAAAATCAGACGTCGTTCAAAGTTAAAAGCGGAGCATGAGATTAAAATATGTTCGATTGTTAAAACGGTGTCACAAAACTCGCACTTAGGTACGTCGTCCGCCCGTAAAAGAAACGAATGAGTAATAAACGAGTGACCTAAGCGGAGCCAAGCAAGTACAACTTCCTCCTTGCGATTCCTGCAGTAACAAGACTGCCATGGTTTGATGATAGGTTTGATCTCAAAGAGCTTGTTCGTAAGCTGTTCCGACCAAGATCTCTGCCACTGTGCCCGGAGCTCGGTGGTAAAACGCTGCAGGAAATCCAGATAGGGAACCGGCAACGGAGAGTCGGACAGGGGCGTGGCTGACTTGGCAGCAGCATCTGCCAAGTCATTGCCCCTAATCCCGACGTGACCGGGCACCCAACAGAAATGGATTGTGGTTGTGGCTGCCAGACGATGTAGCTGCTGGCGGATCTTAGTAAGAACAGGGTGAGGTCGATGCCTCACCGAGATCAAAGCCTGTAGCGAGCTAAGCGAGTCGGTGTAAAGCACACACCGACGATGATGCTTAGCCACCAAATGGTCCAAGGCGAGGTTGATAGTGTGCAACTCTGCAGTGAAGATGGAACACTGCAGTGGAATCTGGTCTGCAATGATTACATCACAGCAGACCATGGCCGATCCCACCAATGTGCCGGACTTCGAGCCATCTGTGAAGATTGGCAAGAAGTTCGGGTGCTCAGCACGATGGCTGGCAAAGAGTTGCCGGTACACACAGTCAGGTGTAAAGGCCTTCCCCGTCCTGCACAGGGAAAAATCGCAGGAAGGGGAAACAGCGAGCCAAGGTGGAAGTGGCTCAGCTGTCGACTGTGCAACGCTATCGAGACTGGTGTTGATGTCTCTGAGGTAGCCTCGGACACGCAAACCAAAAGGACGAATGGCAGTCGGCTGATTAGTGTAAAGCATTTCCCACTTCAGACTGAAAACGCAGTCCCAAGTGGGATGGCCAGGCAGGGATCGCAATTTAGACGCATATTGTAGGGACAACTGCTGACGGCGAAGAGATAAAGAAGGTTCGTCGGTCTCAACGTAAAGACTCTGGACCGGTGAGGTGCGGAAGGCTCCCGTGCAAACACGGAGGGCCTGATGATGGAGGGGGTCCAGCACCTTCACCACCAAATCCCGGGCCGAGTCGTACACCTGGGATCCGTAGTCCAGTTTCGATCGGACAAGTGCACGGTACAGGCGGAGCAAAGAACATTGGTCCGCTACCCAAGAAAGGGAGGAGAGGACCTTGACGATGTTCAATGCCCGCGTGCACTTGGACCTGAGATGACGTATGTGTGGTAAAAAGGTCAATTTCTGATCGAATATGAGACCGAGAAACTTGGTCTCCGCCACAACTGGAATGATGTTACCCCTGAGCCGCAGCTTGGGATCCAGATGAAGATTACGCTTGTGGCAAAAGTGCACACAAGCGGTCTTCTGTGGGGAGAACCAAAACCCGTTTGCCGTCGCCCAAACCAAAAGATTGTTCAGGGCAATTTGCAGTTGTCTTTCAATGACCCTCATGCTGGACGAAGAGCAAAAGATGCTAAAGTCATCAACATAGAGGGCATTGCCTACTGATGGAGGAAGTTGTCTAGTTATAGAATTAATCTTGACAGCGAAAAGCGTAACACTCAGAACGCAGCCTTGTGGCACCCCCTGTTCTTGGGGGTACGGCCGCGACAGAGTGTTACCAACACGGACACGAAAAGAGCGTGTCGATAAGAAGTTGGAGATGAAGATCGGCATGTGACCTCTCAAGCCGAAGCTGTGGAGGTCACGAAGAATGCCGAATCTCCAAGCCATGTCGTACGCTTTTTCGATGTCGAAGAAAATTGACACCAGGTGCTCTCTACGTAAAAAAGAATTTCTGATAGCCGATTCGAGGCGTATCAGATGGTCAAGAGTTGACCGTTGCCTGCGAAAGCCACACTCGGTGTTGGAAAGAAGGCTGTGATGTTCTAAATACCAGATGAGTCTGGCATTTACCATTCTTTCCAACACCTTGCACACACAGCTCATCAATGCGATGGGACGATAATTGGAAGGAATCTTGGGATCTTTGCCTGGCTTGGGGAAGGCCAAGACTATGGCCTCCCGCCAGGAGTCCGGAAACTGCTCCTCAAGAAAAATGCGATTGAAGAGATGGAGCAGCCGATCCTTACTCGATGGTGAGAGATGTTGGAGCATGGCATAATGGACATTGTCCGGCCCTACAGCAGAGGCACGAGAGAAGTGCAGAGCAAGGCGAAGCTCCTCCGCTGTGAATGGCCTGTTGTAAGGCTCCAGGCCATTCGAGTGGAAAGACAGCGGAGAGCGCTCCGCCCTGCCCTTCTGGGCCAGAAACACGGGGGAGTAAGAGGAAGATGAAGAGATGGAAGAGAAAGACTCCCCCAGGGTGTCGGCAATTGCTTTGGGATCAGCAATTGCCTGTCCATTGTGCTCGAGGATCGATAACGAGTGGGACGTGTAGTTCCCACTGATCTTCCGGACTTTATCCCACACGACCTTAGAACTAGTCGTGCGGGTGATAGAAGATGTATACTTGATCCAAGATTCCTTCTGGCTCTGGCGTCGGACGAAACGTGCTTTTGCCCTGGCGCGTTTGAAATTTTCGAGGTTGGGGGTTGTCGGATATCTCCGAAACACCCCCCAAGCCTTGTTCTGAGCCTTACGAGCTGCGGTGCAATCTGGATTCCACCACGGTTTCGGAAAGCGAGGAAACCGTGTTGAAGTTTGAGGAATTGTTGATGCAGCTGCATCTACGATACAGTCCGTTATCTCCGCTACTGCCACATTGATTGGCTCCTTGCTGACAGGGTGGTCATCAAGGTCAGAGAGCAGCTCGAAACCACCCCAGTCAGCCCAATCGAGTCTCCACTGCGAGAAGGGCTGCAAGGCCCCCCACGGGAGATGGTGCACACCACGGGGAGGTGATCGCTTCCATAAGGGTTGTCCTCGACCTCCCATGTAAAGAGTGGAAGGATCGAGGAGGAGCAGATGGTGAGATCAATGGCAGTGAAAGAGCGGGTTGGCGAGTGAAAGTAAGTACTGACACCGGTGTTCAACAGGGAGAGAGAAGGATCCAGGAGCCACTGCTCCAGGACCCTGCCCCTCCCGTTGGGGTCAGCACTGCCCCAAAGTGGACTGTGTCCGTTGAGGTCCCCCATAATGAGGAAGGGGGACGGCAGCTGCGAGACGAGATCATCAAGGTCTTCCTGGAAGATGATGCTCCCAGGTGGAAGATATACAGAGCAGACAGTCAGCGAGAACCCCACGAAGAGACGAATGGCTACCGCCTCCAAGTTGGAGGTGAGGGGTACGACCTGGAATGGAGAATGGTTGCTCACGAGGATGGCGACACCCCCGCGAGCTGGACCATCTCCATCCCGGTCCCGGCGAACTAGTGAAAAGTGCCGGATCGTGGGATCTGTGACTGGCTGCAAGTATGTCTCCTGCAAGCACACACAGATGGGCTGGTGTGCCTGAAGGAGGGCCTTGATGTCGTCAAGATTCCTCTGGAATCCACGACAATTCCATTGTAGGAGTGTGGCCATCTCAGGACTTAGAAGAGTGGGCGGACGATGTGTTTCTATTCAACTTAACCGCCGCAGAGGATGGTTTAGTGAATAGGGGGCGGTCGGTATCCATGTCCTCGGAATCGTCCGAGGGGCATGGATCGGTGACCGCCCTTTGAGGTGCAGTGATTTTCTTTTTGGGCCCCGGTGGGGGCCCCTTAGGCTTTGAAGGTCTTGCTGTCTGAGGACGGGGAGGAGGAGGCCTTCCAGTGGAGGTGGAAGGCTGAGCTGCAGGAATGGAAACCGGGGTTGATGTCGAAGATGACACCACCCTCGGTCTCGCCTGCGTGAGGAGGTACTTCGCAGCTGGCGAGAAAGACTCAGTAAGTGGTACACTGATATCAGTCTGCACCGCAACCGAAGTCATTGGAACGATGGGCTTTCCAATGACTGCACTGGCATAGGAAACCTTGCCAGGCGGGGCGGGCGGTGCAGCAAGCTTTCTCGCTTCAGCGTATGAGATATTGTTGATGACTTTGAGGCGTTGTACCTCCTTTTCCTCCTTCCACTTTGGACAGTCGCGGGAGTACGCCGGATGTTCGCCACTACAGTTCACACAGCATGCCTTTTCTGCTGTGCAGTCAGGATCGAGATGATCCTTACTGCCACAGCGAGCACAGGTGGGCTTGCCCCTGCATGCTGTGCGGGCATGACCGTATATCTGACACTGAAAACAGCGCAGAGGGTTTGGGATATACGGCCGAACCTCACAATGTAAATAACCTGCCTTGATGTAAGAAGGCAGGCGTGGCGTATTGAATGTCACAATCAACACCCGGGTGGGTGTTAATTTCCCATCACGGCGTGTCGAAACCCGGTGGACCGCTGTTACTCCTTGAGGTGTGAGCTCCGAGAGGATTTCCTCCTCAGTGACTTTGAGGAGGCCCCACTCGGTGATCACACCCCGAGAGGAATTCAAAGTTTTATGGGGAGTGACTTCGACAGCCACCCCACCAATTTCTTTGACTTTCAGGAGCAGTTCAGAATGTTTCGAACAAGCGGTCTCAACCTGCAAGTAGCCAGATCGTAAGCGCTTGACGGATTTCGGCTCTCCTGCAAGACCTTTCAACCTTTATTAACGAAGAAAGGGGACATATCCCCAAGTACCTGATCACCCGTGGAGTGGATGATCAGGAACTTTGGGAACGAAGACACAGACACAGAAGACAACGGCAGAGATAACTTTGACAACGAGGAAGATGGGGGCTCATGTCGAGCTCTCTTGTTGGCGGCGATCGCATTATTTTCATCCTTCTCTCTCATGTTTTTTATTGTGTGGTTCAGTGCCCGCTGTCCCCACCCTCCACGGAGCCCAACAAGGGGACGCCCAGTCGGGCGCCAGGGCTACGCAGGCACTATATCCACACAGACAGTGAGCCAAGCCCTCACAAATAAATAGAAGGAAAATGAAAAGAGAAATGTGCAGAACAAAAACTTTCTGCACAAATGAAACAAAGCTTAAAATAACAAAATTGTGAATGGCCAACCTGGCCTCACAAAGAAAAGATAACGACAAAAGGAAAATAAGTTGTGAGGAAACTTGTAAACCTGTACCCGGACCGTGGGCAAGGTTACTCACCGCTCTGCACGGTTGACCCTAGCAGGACCTGCCCACCAGCTGATTGCTCCTGGGGGGGCCACCCCAGGAGCTCCCGTTTACCGGAAGCAGAGGCCAAAGCAGTGTATAGCAGAGGCCCCGGAATCCGCTGCCCAGCCCCGCGACGGACAGGCTCCCCAATGGCAAAACGGCCAAAGGGGACCCCACCAGTCATGAGCTGAGGAGAGAAGACGGGGACCCCCGAGCAACTACCAGGATCCTCCTTTCCCGGGACACGGGTCTCCGCGCATGGCAAACATGCGGGCGAGCGTTTAGGACCCTGCGAAGGTAACCGAGCCAGCGGAACCTTCACAGGGTGGTCCCCCTCACCGCGTACAGGCGCTCACACCGAGGGGGGTCACATTTGAAGATCCAGATCTCATCACCACTGATAATTTTGCTTTTGAAGGTCCACATCTTATCACCACTAATAATTTTGCTGAAAAGATCACAATGTTTTTACTTCATTGCATTCTGATAAATTTAAAGCCCAAATTAAACCCTTACTTTTGCAAAAATCAAGTATAGTTATAAAACATATGTTCTGCATAGATTTTCCTATATATGCAGAATGATATCAAACATGCTCTACTGTTCGTTGCTCACCACTGTCAGCACAGGGACAAAAGACTCGCACGCCATTTCCATCAAATTCTGGATGGCTGGCCCCAGTTGCTATCAAGCCAACGTTAAAAGTGGCTGGAGCCACACCTGTAACCTGCTACAAAGATAGACTTCAGGCAAGCACTGATGACATCTACATAGACAGCAACTTCCCCTGTGCCTCGACATGTGCAAGGCGTTCCTACCACCTGATGCATCCCCAGGGAGGCAACTGAACCACGGCATCACAGAATCCCTGGGAAAGAAAACGACCCACGTGGTAGAGAGCACAACATCAAAGAAATATGAAGCCCCACTAATATTTGCTCCTTCTGATTGGTGGATGCTGACCAATGGAAGAGGTAGATGACACCTTTAGTGAGGAGGAAAACCTGGATCACACTGAAAACACTGGAGAGAGGAAACTATGACAGAGGGTTTTAGAGACAGGCAGAGTAAGTCTTGAGGGGCAGAGAAAGGAGGTCTTGAGGAAAAGTTTGCGCAGAGTGTGAGAAAGTCCTTATCTATTAGTTGCTCTTAGAGAGCCAATGCTGTGATGAGCAATGTTTTCAGCCACATCAACTGACTGATGTAAGTGTCAATATTAATTGTAAAATCATAATATGAAAGATGTCTGTTAGTCTAAGATTGAAACAAATGTTACATATTAAGATCCATGGAACATCATTGGGGCTCTAGTGCCCATGATTTTATGTTTCATTAAATTGAAAGTGGTAAAGATCACTGCCAACTTGAGATGGAGCGGGAATGTATATAAAACCTCATTTCCTTCCTTTTTTCCCCCCGCATAACACACAATCAACAATAAACTTTAGCAGAATATTGAGAGGAAAGTTAAGAAACTTGTTGAATAGCCACACCCAAGACAGTGTGCCATATGCTACAAAAAAAAAATCTTGGAACTTTGTTGTCAAACTTCATAATAATAAGATATGGAAAGTTTCAAAGATTTAACAAAACTTGCCTCATAGATAAAAATATATCTCATTTTTTAACATATTTATAATAAAAGGATCTAAAGAGTGTCAGCAGTCGCTGGCATATAAAAGAGCTATGGGCACTGGAATGATTTAACAGCATCAATGCATCTTATAAACACAAAAATCAGGAATACTGAATGAATTATATCTACAACTTCTAAAATGTATACTTATTTTATTAAATGATATGACTGAGGTTTCACCTTCCTCACAGATCTTCTCTATGTTGTATTAAACTGACAGGCAGGTGAGGGAAGTCACACTCACAAAATTAGGGAACTTCCCTATTCTTTGAGTTATGATTGGCATTGCAATGGGTCTCATTCATGTCTATTGTTATCTGAGTTGGCTTATCTGCAGGTATGCAGCTTTTGTTGTCTTAATGCATAAAATATGCAAGTTTATCTGTAAATGTGCATATATGTAAGTATATATGGTAGTTCCTGCTATTTTCATTAATATCAAGAGAGCAGTTTCTGGATTCCTGGCAGGAGGCTATCATTTGGCCTTCCCCTGTAGCTCAGGACAGACTTGCTTGGAGAACTAAATTGCACGGTCTGGTTGGACCTCTGTAGCCCATGGCTGCTTGAGGATGATGATGATGATGAATCCAAGAAAGGATCCCAAGATTCCTTCAAATTATCGTACCATCACATTGAAAAGCTGTGTGTGCAAAGTGTTGGAAAGATTACCCAGTTATTACCAGGAAATCATGGAATTTTTATCTTTGCAGTTCTCAAAACTCAGCCCACAGTACATTCATACCAAAATGTTTTAAAATCAACTATTGACACACAGCTATTCACTCTTCATGACTGTTACATTACACAAATTACATGGGTGCAGATCTGATTGAACAAACTGCAATGGAACATTTAATGAATCATATTCTTTTTAATGATAAACCAGTTTCACAACTGATACGATGAACCAACATCCTGCAATAACTATGCTAGTTAAAAAATAAACCAATTCTGTCAATGTAAGATATATTCTTCCAAAGTGAATGTGTGAATGATGAAATATAAATTTCGTGATTCTTTTGCTTTGCTAGTGACTACAGTGACTGTAACCTTTTGTAGCAAAATATCACAGTAAACAAATAAAAAATTTGAAAATGCACCCTAAATCTCATTTTTGAGTGATATTTCTAAGTATATTTAAAGCATTCGGAAGGCCAAATCATTTAACACCAGTGTTGCTAGTCATAATAATTTACTTCAAAATTTGTAACAAATCGTTTACAAAAATAGATGCATTTTTAGTAGTTTGTGTAATGTTTTTTTTAGCTTCCATCAATTTTGAAAGTTTAGAACAAGCATAACAACAGCATCTGCTGTCAAATATTTCAGCTTTAATAGCTCTTAAAATATTAAACAAATATTGTTTAATATTTTAATTGGATAAATTTGATTGAGATTCAAAATTTTTTTTTTTATCTCCTGTGGCATTTTTCTCTATATAAAGCTTATTTTTGAAGTTATGAAGCATTAAATGGGTTTTTCCATTCATATAGCACGGAAGTGTTTCAATACATTTCATAATATGCTCTGTATCCTCACAATCCAAATCTTTTGAAAGTTCACTTTTGATTAGCAGGAGAAAATTCTTTGAACAGTTCTTAACCTGGATATTTACAGCTTTTTCTTTTAAAAACTAAAAAAGGGCATTTTTTTTCTTAAAAAAATTCATTTGAATGCTGTTGGCCCCTAATAATAAAAAAAAAACCTCAAGTTGTTGCTGCTATGAATGTCTGACAAGTGCCTGCCAGTATAGTACACCATAGAAATGATCTGCAAACGAGACACCACAGCAGAAAGGCAACACAAGAAAGAAAATATCAGAACTTTATCCAGAGCTCAAACCCAGGTCCCTATGATCAGTAGCCAAGCATGCTAACCACTCAGCAATGGGCAAGTGACTAATATGTCTTATGGTATGTCTAATTTAAAATAATATAAAACTGTATGAATTATACATGAAGCAATATATATTACTTATATTCAATGACATTGACACAAGTTTTGGGAAGGGGGAGAAATTTTTTTTAAATGTTTTTGCTAATGTAAATGGATAAAATGACAATTTTTTAAAATATTCACAAGGGAGGTTTAACCCTTGCCCCCAACTATATCACTTCTTACACTAAAGGACTTTATGCATACTATTATATCTTACACTCAAAAAATACTATAAAATAAATATACTTACCACCATGAATAACTAGAGAGAATGGATGTTTAATTCTAGGGGAACTAATTGTCCGTACATCTGTGCCATCTAGATTTGCATGCTGTATGTGATCTAATAAAGCATCACACCAGTAGAGACGATCTTTCTGAAAATCTATAGCCAACCCATTAGGCCAGCCTAAAAGAACTCCACGAAAGACCATAAGGTTACTACCATCTAGATATGCTCTACTGATGTTGGCTGGCCTATCCCATTCAGAGTAGAAAACATAGCTAAACAAACAAAATATGAAAAATTATCCATAAAAAGCAATTAATACTTGCAATTAAAATAAAGCATTATATAAATCAATCACACCAGGTTATATTTTGTAACCTGTACATTATTTTCAACTTAGACAATTAAATATTACATAGTATATAAGCATAATTATTAAAAAAACTGTGAAAACATTAGCCTTAATTTAGACTATTAATATAAAACAGATACAAGTACAGTAGAACTTCATAAATTTAGCACTCAGAAATTCAGAATTATAAAAAAACTACCACTTTTTCTTAATTTTTTTGCAACCTATTCTGATATAGAATGGTGAATGCACTGCTTTGACATTATAATTCACAAATTCTATATCCCTAATTAAATTTTTTAATACATTCTATAGATTACAAAAAGCTTTCTTTCATTCTATCCCACAATAGTCAGATCTGCCCCTGGATACTTAGGCTATGTACAACACATTAAAAAAAATGGCAATTCCCTAAAATCCAGCTTGTGCTAGATCCCGAGGGTGCCAGATTTGATGGTTCTACTGTACTTGCAAAAATTAAAATTACAACTGATTAATGAATACAATTGCTAATGTGTAATGAGTTTTGACAAAATATGCACCATATTACATCCATCCCAAATATTAAAAGTTACAATTATCATAATATATAGCAGGCCTGACCATTCACAGTGGTTTTGTTGCTGAAGATTGAATTGAATAGCAAATCTGTAACTAACAACCTATGCGAGAAAATGGGATTAGGGATCAACAATATTACACAGTCTCAACATTGTATGCCACATTAGAGTGTATAATGCTAATTTCAATATGTATTTTAGCTTCTCTATATGGAAAATGACTGAAAAACAAGATATTTTTACTAAATACAGTAATGTTGACACCTAATACGCCAAAAGATACTCTAGTTCCCAGAACCAAATGTAGTATACACCTATCCCTCGATTTACACGGTACTCAGTTCACACAATTTTGGATTTTGCACGGTCAAAAAATGCAACCAGTTTCGATTTACACAGTTACTGACTGAGATGTACATCGAAAGGAAATCTCAGTCAGTACTGTGTAAATCGAAACTGGTTGCATTTTTTGACTGTGCAAAGCCAAAATTGTGTGAACTGAGTACCGTGTAAATCGAGGGATAGGTGTATATATATATATATCTACTGGAGACCACAGTTCCCAAAGTGCTATAATGTTTCCATTCTTTTCCAATAGAAAACATTCATTTTAAAATTTGAAAAATTAATCTTACAAATTTAAAAATTTAATTTCATAACAAATATATATGATGTTTAATGTATCCAAAAACAATGAAAATTTTCACAAATTTATTGGTACAATTCATAATCTTGTTATGGAGGGAATTATTGAGACCTAATTTAACTGTCCTGGTGGCCAAAAGTGGTTAGCATGCTTGGCTACTGATCAAAGAAACTTTGGTTTCAGCCTCAGATAAGGCATCGATGTTCCCTTCTTGTATTGTCTTTCAACTAAGGTCTTGTCATCATCGCAGATCTTCTCTACGCATAAGAGTGCATATCAGTTTTACACATGATGACAGAAAGAATCCTAGTCATCTTGTCCCTGAATAACATCTTGTTAGTAGTTCACATGAAGACATCCACTGCAGTGCACAGTTTGGCAATTGTATCAAACAGAATTGGTTATCTGCATGCTAAATATAACATCTCATCTAAATAATGCTAAACACAGCCAGTAAGATAAAAGTTTAGTCAAATCACAATAAAAGCTGTACAATAAATTGTATAAAATTACCTATCCTCAAACATAAGAAGTGCTTATAAAATATCCTTGTAATACATATATAACAACTATATTTGATCCAAACATTGTCATTCAATCTAAGTAATTCCTTATATTTAAATAAACTAGGTTAGTTGACAATATTGATATTTACCAGTGATAGTTGCTGGTGAATCTACTTGCATAGGCACGTTAGATGTCTAACATCACATAAAATTGCTGTATCAGACTTTGTGAACAGTCTTTGATGATAAAAGAAAGCAATTTAGATGCCGTTAACAAGAAACCAGTCCTCATGTGCTTGATGTTATAGATGTCGTCTCATAATAATATGGTATAGTTGTATTGCAGCTAAGTTATTACTCCATATGTGTAGTTCTTCAGATGTACCGGTATTTTCCCAATGACACCATGCGTCATCTATATTACTTGCAACATTAGAGTACTTAAAGCTGTAGTTGTACCAATAACTAATTATTCTGATGGAAACTTCATTATATGATTTGCAGCACTTGCTTCTATATAATTGGTGTATATCACAAATGGATCCACAAAATGCACTGTCATTAATGTTTGACACATAGATGCGTATTTTTAAACATTTTAAAACTGATAATACGAGTATAAAAACAGGATAAAACTACTTTCATACTCCTGCCTCCGATGTTAAGACAGTTAACATTTTATCGGCGCTCCAGCAGTTGGACGTTGAGAGGCGTTGGACGTTGAGACGTTATCAGCACTCCAACGTTGGAGTGCCGATAAAATGTTCACTGTCTTAACATCAGAGGCAGGAGTATGAAAGTAGTTTTATCCTGTTTTTATACTTGTGTTATCGGTTTTAAAATGTTTAAAAATACGCATCTATGTGTCAAACATTAATGACAGTGCATTTTGTGGATCCATTTGTGATATACACCAGTGATATAGAAGCAAAGTGCTGCAAATCATATAATGAAGTTTCCATCAGAATAATTAGTTATTGGTACAACTACAGCTTTAAGTACTCTATTGTTGCAAGTAATATAGATGACGCATGGTGTCATTGGGAAAATACCGGTACATCTGAAGAACTACACATATGGAGTAATAACTTAGCTGCAATACAACTATACCATATTATTATGAGACGACATCTATAACATCAAGCACATGAGGACTGGTTTCTTGTTAACGGCATCTAAATTGCTTTCTTTATCATCAAAGACTGTTCACAAAGTCTGATACAGCAATTTTATGTGATGTTAGACATCTAACGTGCCTATGCAAGTAGATTCACCAGCAACTATCACTGGTAAATATCAATATTGTCAACTAACCTAGTTTACTTTATTTAAATATAAGGAATTACTTAGATTGAATGACAATGTTTGGATCAAATATAGTTGTAATATATATATTACAAGGATATTTTATAAGCACTTCTTATGTTTGAGGATAGGTAATTTTATACAATTTATTGTGATTTGACTAAACTTTTATAACATTTCATCCAACCTCATCAGAAGCTTGGTTAAAGCAGTGAGTGTGCAACAGTTTACTAACATAACACAAGAGGTAATATATTTCTTTGAACTTTAATATCACAGACTTTCTTCACTTTTAAGCACTAAAAGATTCAACATCAAATTTAAAAAGCATTAACCTAGTGAAAATATGTTGATATCGAGACTGTACAGCACTAAATTTTGTTTAACATAATAATTTTCATATGTCCATGGACATATTGAAGCATTTATATTTATAGTCAACAGTAAAATAGTGTATCATATAAATTTTTACATTGCCTTAAGTTATGTCGGAAGAATTGGTGGTCTTAGCTCTTACCAATTAGAAGTTCCTCCCTCTTTTTGGGGGGAAGGGGAAAGGAATTTGGATGGGGAAATCCTTATGATGCCCTAAGTTATAAGAGAAAGGCTGTATATCAAATATGGCAGTCCTAGCTCTTACTGTCCAAGTTCTTGATCAAACAAACAGACAGATAGATAGATAAACAAACCCTCTCAAATAGATAATTACTATGCAACACATTAGTTTAATTACTACATGAATTAGAATAGCTAACAAACATGAATTAGAATAGAATTATATTCTAATTTTTTTATTTATAATGTTATCAACTAAGAATTTACAACTTTTACTGTGATAACCTACCCTTTATTAGGATGAACAACAATTGCTCTTGGTCGTTTCAGATTTCTCAATAGAGTGCGGCGATAATGGAAATTTATGGTACTAATCACATTCAATGTACCTTTGCGGCTGTCAATATAGTATAAGTTATTAGACACCCAGTCAAAAGCAAGGCCTTCTACTCCTTCATTCTGAGATGCCAGTACATTTATTTGACCTAGAAACAAAGGGTAGATAATCATTAGTATACACATTTTAGCTTTGAGTTTTAGACATCTATGTTTCATAATCACACTTCATGCATTATCATTAAACCTTTGCAAATTTTTATTAAAATTAAAAAGGTCTGTAAATGGTAGTTAGGTATACACTGGAAGGAGAGCTACACTCCAATCCCTTAATGATGATGCACAGAACTGCCTGGCACCTAAAGTTTGATCCCCCACCCCCACTTGATGCAAGCCATTAGTACCCTTCAAAAGAGATACTTTCTTGGGGAAGGGAAAGGAAGGGAAGAGCTGCCAGATCAGGGTGCCTATTGATCTGAAGTACTGTAGCTACTTTTTCATCTTTTTTACCACTCTGCCAAGGAGTAGTCAACCACACAGTGTTTTGATGCTGACCATATATACAAACTAGAATGGATAATGGCTATGAGCTTGATCATGGATCCTGAACTAATTGCACTGGTGAGCTTTGGTTGAGGAAAAAATTTATTGCTGTGTTTTTTGTTTGTTTATGGGTTGCCAGCCCAAAGTGAATATTTATGCAACATTCTTGAGGATGTGCTTAATAATATCAACTCACTCAATGAGTCAAACCATCAAAGTACATAACAGCATGAACAATGAGCTGTCAGCAGAAGTCAGTACGTATCAACAAAGGAGGTTTCTATGAAAACGTCACAACTTCAATGTTCTGTAAGTAAACCAGGATTGGCAATCACAGCTATGATGACATACATTAATATCGTCAGTTCAACATCATCAAGTGCGCTGAAATAGCGAAAACAAGGGACATACAACCCCTCTGAACCAGCTGTCAACTGTGCCAGCAGGTATACAAGCTCAAAGGACTGGTAAATATTCTTCTTTTTTATTCTTGACAGCCTTTACAAAGAAAAGGCATGTTTTACAAGAAAAAGGAATTAGTGTAGAAGCAATAAGCAGATTCCATTAGGTGTTAATCAATGCTCTACTCTTCCATAAGAGCCATTTAAGCTCTCCTCAAGAGTTTTAATTTTGTAATTACAGCTAATATCATGTATATTAAATTGTATAATTTATAGCTACGAGTCTATTTAATTTTTAAAAGATATAGCTTGCATATTATGAGGGACAGTTTCTAGTGTTTCGAACTGACTTCACGCCATTTTTCTTTTTGTAGCAATGGATAACCTGGAAGTGTCAGTAAATGAATGGTGGATAAGTGATGCCCTATTGTATATGAAACGCCACTATTAAGTACACATAGTTATGGTTGCATGACATATTTCCTGGAAATGGCTGCGTAAATGGAAAATGAGCAAAAAGAGTGCTATTTAACACATGCATATTTCAGTGCAGGTTGTACTATTTTTTAGGTATTTCCTTAATTATATTATAATTGAAAAATATTGGAAAACAACACTTATGAAAAAAATATTGTGTACAGTACATCTAGCATTTCAACATCTGAAACAAAATTAAATTTGAGATTTAGGGCTAAAATAATATTTTAAAAATATCTTGTCTAGAAAGAATATATTTTTTTCTGCAATAAAAAGTAAAACAAATGGAGTTCAATAATGTAAAAAGAATACAATATTACAATCGAAATAGTCATGGGACATTTAATGGCATAGCATCTGCTTCTGGAGGAGGAAGACTTCAGTATCTTGTTTTTTGGGGGAGAGTGAATCATTGATACAATCGCCTAGAAGCTCATTTATGAAAGTTTTCACTATCTCTGAGAGGTGGGATATTTTCTTCAAAAGTGTATCTCCAAGACTGCTTTTAGTAAATGGAAAATGAGTTAAAAAAAACTGGGTGTATACATTTTTCTAATATGAAGCATAACTATCTAAAGAGGAAAAGAATCAGCAGAAATGAATTACTGATGACTAAAAATAATTTAAATTATTTTCAAGCATTTTCCTAAAACGTAAAACAAAAAAGATTTTTTAAACTACCTACCAGTGCCATCTATTTTTATCCTATATATCACATCTAAAATAACATCAGAATAATATATGTAGCCTTGTCGAGCATCAAAATCCAATCCAACAAATCGCGCACTTTTACTGACAATAGGAACCATAGCATCTGTAAACCCAGAAGTTACAGGGGCTAACAAAATTCCACGTACAAATTTCTGCTGGGCATATAATAAGAATTCTTCAATTTCTGCAAACAAATTAAAAAATACTAAGCACACTTCTCATCTTTATAACTATATAATATGGTCAAGAAACTGAATTATCACAAAATGTAAAAAAAAATTGATACAATGACAAAATATAAACTCTGCACATGTTCATGACAGGAAACACTATTCAGGTGTACATATGGAAATAATCTGAGAAATATCAACTCCTTTTATGATTGCCATTCAAAAAGCTCTTGACATGTATCTGCAGAACAAAAACCAATGCATTTACCTCAACAAAACTATTCCTATCCTTCAAAGTACTCCCAGCATCTATACAAAATGCACACATCTACACCAATTCCAGAATGCTTAGTGGTAGTCCTGTTGGGTAATACTCTGCAACTCTGAATGAATACATTTGCAAGGTTTTGCACCCTTAAAAAAGGCTTCCCAGAAATTTCCTTTTTAATTTTTGGAATTAATCAAAAATCACATGGTGCAAGATCAGGTGAATATGCAGGATGGGATAGCTGTTTGACATTTGGCTGTGCCAGATAGCCGTAACATTGTGAGTATATTAAGGTATATCCTGTTATACCTTAATATACTCACAAGGTAAAACAATAAGGTAAAACTCACAAGGTAAAACAAAGAGATGAAGGAGCAGCATCCAACAACAGGTATATTAAGGGTTCTCAATCTTCACGACAGTACTGTCATGAAGATTGAGAACCCTTAATATACCTGTTGTTGGATGCTGCTCCTTCATCTCTTTAACCATTTTGAGAAAAACAATGATGGTGCAGTAATGGTCATTTACAGTCATTTTTTCAGGTAAGGTGTCCATGGCTTCCACTCCTTGGGAATTGAAAAAAAAATTGTGGGCATCCTCTTCCTTGAAAAAAGGTCTTGTCAGAGGATTTGGGGATGTGGTTCATCTTCTGGTCAGAGGATTTTGGAATGCAGTTCATCTTCCGGTCAGAGGATTTGGTTTGTCCTATGTAGCCTAGTGGCTTAGGCGGATTATACCAACATAATTTTGACCAAACTAATTTTCGATCTTTCTGGGAGTTGTATAATAATAAAACCACATATCATCACCTGTGACAATGTCTGTTAACAGTGTGGTTAACAGTGTGGTAGGTTCAAACATTTCCAGCATCTCCTTGAACAAGTTGACTCTAGCCCTTTTTTGCTGTTCTGTCAGTTTGTGGGTATCCATTTGACACAGATCTTTCATAACTTGAAATGTTGATGAATAACTGTTTCCACACTGCTAATCAATACACTGACATCTAAACTCATTACCTGAATGGTGATGTGTGGGTTTTCCTTAATGAGTTCATGAACAGCAATGATTGTTTTCTCATTCACAGCCTCCTTCAGTCTTCCTACATGAGGGAGGTCTTCGAAGCTCTGTCATCCTTCTCTGAATTTACACATCAATCCCATAACAGTGCCATATGAACAGACATGATCTCCATATACTTCTGATAAATCAGCATAATTTTTTTGTTTTCCCCCAAGCTGCATCCTTGTGAAAATGTAAAATCTTTCTCCATCTTTAGTAGGCTCCATAGCAACAATACGGATTTCACAGAGTGAATTTTATGTGCCACCAGTGAAGAGAGAAATGATATGACCTTTGTTTTTAACATAACAAGTTTAAACAAACTTTCAAGAAAATCATAGCTCATTAACTTTAGAGGAATGAGTACAAATCTACAGACACATGTCAAGAACTTTTTGAATGCTCTTTGTACCTATGTAAATAAAAATGTCAATTGGGGATAAAGAGAAATATGATTAAAAAAACAATACAATTAACAATATGTATTATCATTAATTGAAATTTGGAACAGTTTATCATTTAAATAAAGTAATAAGCTATTATATGTAGATAAAAAAATCAAACTCAAAATTATTTTCAAGTGTAATAAGTGTTAATTTAAAAAAAGTGTAATCTTTAAAAAACTGTCTTAAAAACTTACTCAATATATAAGAATAGTTCCTTCATTTTTTTCACTAAAAATTTGTTTGATCTATACAATGCTAAACAGTGCTTGGTAGCAGAGTGCAGCTGATGACAAAATAAATTTCAGACATTTATACTTACTGAATTTCACACACTGATAATGTGAACTTATTGGTTACAAAGAACAGACAATATGCAAATGAAGCACTATAAGAGGTAATACACAAACTGTTATCAATTTCGTCCCAACTATTAGGACTTCATCAGACATATAAAAATTGATGGATTAGCTTATAAGTTATGTGAATTTAAAGTTCTATATCAAGATTCGAAAAGTAGTTGCAATGAGATGTGAATGCATGAATCTTGAAGTTGAATGAACAAGGTTAGCTGTCTGGAGTAGTGCTGCTGATTGGTAGACTATAGGGATGAAAATTCTTGCTTAATAAAGTGGTAATGAGGTACTAGCTTGTGGAAATTTTTTAATAAATCTTCCATGCTGCAATTAGTTGGGCTTGGACAGTATTGCAAAAGCATTTTTTGTTAATGAAGATTAGTAGATTCTCTGTAAAGGATAACTTGAAGTGGGAGGATGGACTGGTGATGATGAATGCTTTAATGAATAATAGTTTAGCTCCTTCTAGTATCACATGGATGAAAGGGCAGCTGTAGTTTGCTTTAATTTCATATTTCTTTGATGTTCCTTGATTCCTTCTTGAAGAGTTCTTTTTGTTTGTTCTATGTAGCCTAGTGGCTTAGGTGGATTATAAGAGTCTTTCAAAATAGGTGATAGGTACTAAATATACTCCACCAGTAAGTGAAGATATGTCTCTGTTCTGCTTTATGAGAGAAAAAACAGTGGTTTGAGATTTAATAGGTACTTTGTAATGATATATTTTTTACAATATTGTTGATAGCTGGAAAGTTGATAATGGAAGAGGTATATTTCATATCTTGAAAGCTGTTATCATGAAGATGGAAGTTGTTGATTTTATTTCTGGTGGAGATGCGAGTTTTCTTTATGAAGTCTTGAGGATAGCCTGGGTCTTGATATGGATATATATATATATACATATATATATGACTTAGACATATACTATGGAAACATTACATAATATTTTATTGTTTGACAATATTCCAGAGCTGGACTGAATGAATTACTCAAAGAATTAAATCAAGCCTACAACTCTATAAATTTTTCTGTTACCTACAAAAATAACAAAATGATTTTATTTCTACATATATTAATATATTGCAATAACTTCTCTTTTGAAACTGCAGTTTATAGAAAACCTTCATTTATCAACAACCTAATACCTTTCTCAGTTCACAAAAGATCTTCACTTATCTCTACCATGTTGTTCCTATTCTTCAGCACCTATAGAACCTGAAGCAACAAATACTTTTTGAATAAAGAACTGTCATTCATATGCTCTCTATATCAAGATGGATATCCTCAGCACTTCATAAAGGTAACGCATGTCTCCACCAAAAATAAAATCAACAACCTCTACTTTCAGGATAACAGCTCTCAAGATGTGGAATATATACCTCTTCTATTATCCACTTTCTACCTGTCAACAATACCATCAACAATATTATGAAAATATATCATTCCAAAGTACCTATTAAATCTCCAACCACTATATTGCCTCTCATAAATCAGGACAGAGACATATCTTGACTTACTGGTGGAATATATTTAGTACCTATCACCAACCCTGAAAGAGACTTATAATCCACTTAAACCTTTAGGCTACATAAGACAAATCAAAAGGAACTCTTCAAGAAAGAATCAAGAAACACCAAAGAAATATCAAATTAGAGCAAATTACAACAGCCCTTTCATCTATGGCCCCTATTCAATGGAGCATTCATCATCACCAGTCCATCCTCCCAGTTCAAATTATCCTTTACAGAGATAAACTAGTATCTCTCAAGACTCAAACTAGGATATCATTACCACATTTATTAAACATGAATTTCTCATCCAACTGTAGTCTACAAACAATCAGCTTGTCTTGCTCATACTTGAGACAGCTAATCTTGCTCATTCAACTTCAAGACTCATGCATCACAGCTCATTGCAAGTACAATTTAATTCAAATCTTGACATGGAACTTTAAAAATTCACCTATTTTAAAAACTAATCCATCAATTTTTATATGTCTGATGAAATCCTAATAGTTGGGATGAAATCAATAACAACTTGAATATTATCTATTATAGTGCTTCATTTGCAAATCACATGCTCATTATAACCAACATGTTCACATTATCAGTATGTGAAATTTAGTAGGTATAAATGTCTGAAATATATTTTGTCATCACCTGCACTTTTCTACCAAGCAGTGTTTAAAGTTGTATAGAGCAAATGAGTTTTTAGTGATAAAATAAAGGGACTATATAGATGACATTTTTCACTGAGAACTTTCTGTATCATTTAAAAACTTACTTCTGCATGTTTTCTCATTCCGGCCAATTTCATAACCAATGTTACATACACAACGATATCCAAGACTATAACCATCAGCAGAACGAGTTACAACACACATATGTTGGCAGCCTCCATTATTTATGCCACAAGGATTGGTAACTAAGGATAAAAGAAAAGATTTTGGGTAATTATACATTACAATTTTCAATTCAAGGAAAAATCTTTCAGCAAAATGCAACAATTATAAGGTTAAAAACACAGTGTAAAATTACCTTTTATCTACAGCACTTCACAATTTCACTAAGTATTAGACCACTATTACATTTAAAAGTATAATGGATACAGAGAAAATATCTTGAGCCAGGTGGGTGAGTTAGGTGTTCTGCATCATGTCATCAGGAGGTCATGGGTTCAAGTCACACTTGACTCAAAACAATTTTCCCTCTATACCCATGATATTTGTAGAATATAATAGTGGTCTAATACTTAATCAACTTGTGAAGTGACTTAACCAATTTGTGAATTGTTGTGGATGAAAAGTAACTAGAGGTACTAGTAACATATACCAAATGTATCTGTTTGCAATACATTTCAAAAGCAAATATATAATGAGATTAGCCCCCATCCACCCCCAAAAAAATGCTAGTTGCATCTCGCCCATGGATAAAGGTGATCATATGTCCCTTTTTTTGGGTCTGGCAAGATGCCAAAATGTCCCACTTTTGAGAAATTGGACAAATTTTGTCCTGCTTCGAAATAATAACATTGTCAGAGAATAAATCTTACATAAAAATAAATATACTGTGTTGTAAAATATTAAAACACTGTCAGTTCAGCTAGGACAAGAAAAGGCAATGGGAAAACTTAATTAAAATAAAAATTTATAAAGCTCATAATGGGTAAAAACAATTTCTCCACTTTTGTACTTTAAATTTTCCTGCCGCTTATTTTTGCTCTAATTACTACTTTAAGCAGACTTTTCACTGCAATTTAAAACTGCTACATGCCTCCCTTCCACCCCAAACCTTCTCCAGCAAAAAAAGCAAAAAATCAAAGTGATCGAGTCGAGACTTGATAAGCTAGGGTCAATGGGAGCGAGACATGAGCACCATTTTTCAGCAGAGCCTTGGCTAGCAACAAGTAGAGCAGCTTTGGGCTGGGTGGAAAACAGCATATCTGTTTAATCAAGTCTTGTGTTCAGAGTTACATTCTAGACCTCTTCTATTATCCACTTTCTACCTGTCAACTGCTGTCAGCTGGGAATGTGGGCTTACCCAATTGAGTCGGTGAACTTTACACCCTCAAGAAAACATTATGTGACAGCACTGGCATCATTTGCAACAAAGAAGAGAAATTCAAAAAGGAAAGTTATGCCTTGGACTCTGGAAGAGGATGATTGTGAAGATGTCACCCTGTTTTACATCAACTGTTTTCTGCTGTTTCATGGGTTTTGAGAACATCTGAAGGCTTTGCGATAGCCTTATAGTAAAATTGAGAATCCTGCTGTCTTGTACTTAATGACTTGCCAGGTGGCAGTCACTATTCCTTGTGAATATAAATATTTATCTGTGCACTGTATTCTTCTAATGTAAATAAAAGTGTAGATTTGTATATAGCATACATATGAGTCAAGTCCAAGGATTTAAGCAACTGAGTAGTGCCATTCTGATACTATTAATTTGTAAAAAGTACCTAGTAGATAAAAGCTCTCAAACACAGTGGATGAAAGAACCCAAAAACTGGTGTGTGTGTGTGGGGGGGGGGTTATAGTTGGTAATGCAGAGTACTGGAATCCTATCAGTGGAAGCTTGATACTTGTGCAGTTTACCTCATCACTTGGTCAAGAAATATTCTGAAACATCTAACACAGTGGTTCCCAATCTATGGGTCACGAAGGGTTTTCTGTGGGGTCGCCGGGCAATGGTGAGCTATGAAAATTTTAAAAAGGAAAAACAAAAAATCATGTCATCATGTCCTGCATAGAGATTTGTTTGTGTAAATGTGTAACGATCTTTCGTTCGTCGGGTTAGCTTGTTGTTAGGTCTAGGTTCATGCGCAGTTCGGTGATTGGCTCTACAGAATGCAGGAATAAAGAATAAACAGAATAAATGTAGAGAATGACATGAGGTTGGCATTAATGAAAACTGAACCACAAATTTTTAAGCTTGTTAATGAGTTACAATTTCAATCATCACATTAAATATGTCGTAAGTTAACATTATTTTGAATTATATTATACTGAAAAATCTATTTTCGATGTGTTTTCATTTACCCTATTAAAAAGCCTATTTTTAATGTATTGGGGTCGCAGGTCACTTTGCCTCTATAAAATGGGGTCGCGACTCGAAAAATGTTGGTAACCACTGATCTAACAGCTAACACTGTGAAAACTGAGCTATATTTTTTCATTTTTGAAAAAAATAATATATTAATTTCTTTGATTATTTATATGTGTGTTCATTTTACGGAAGGATTAAAACTTGACTAACTTCTCACTGTGTCCACAATATCAATGTTCTGTAGCTCACTGAATGTAAAAATTTTATATTCAGTGAGTATTTTAGTGAGTATTTTAGTCTTATAATCTTATTCAAACTAAGTTTTATTTTAAAAAAAATATTTTCATTGAGTAGTTGAAGGTGTAGATTCCATGCACAAAAATACTCTGAAAATGCCATGCATTTTTTAATTGAATATGGCAACTTTTTAAACTATTTTGAAACTTATGTGAAGTATCCTAATTTACCTCACAAAGCAGGACAATAACTTAAATGTCCAGATTTTCAGTTTTGGAAATCTGATCACCTTTACCCTTGGAGTGTTGCTGGTCTTGTGCACATATCTAAGAAGTGCTCTGACAACAGAACTTTAAGTGCATCAAAAGACAGCTGCTAAAGGCTGACTCTAGTGAATAATAACATCAACAATAGAGATCTTGAACAGTGGACAGAGCACCTGACATGTTATCAGCAGGTTGTGGGTTCAGATCACACCAAGCTCAAGATAATTTGTCCTCTATACCCATGATATTTGCACAGTGAAATAGTGGTCTAATGGTCAACTTGTGAAGTGATTTAATCAACACATTGTAAAAGTTAAAATTGAAAAACTAACTCTATTATACATTATATAATACAACACACAAAACATCTTTAAAAGCAGTTAATCAGTTCACTTTCATAATTAAAATGCATTTACAACATTTGCATTTTTAAATGCAATTGCAATCTGTACAAATACTCTGTAACCAATAAATTCACTTAAGAAGTTAACTACATAAGCTACATGTCATAGCATAAGGTTCATCACTGTAATTCATTCATGAGGTGAAAGCATACAGGTTTTCATGTCTATACATACACTGTATAGTTAAATTGAAGAACATTGTTAATGGTTATTCAGAGAGTTCATGCAACAATGACATTTATTCTATGAGCACAAAGGGCAATGTCAGCACTTGGGCATATCAAATACATTATCATCTAAATACAACCAATGCAAAAAACTGATTGTATGCAAAGATAAAATTGACTAATTATGTGCTTCGTACTGTCATCTACAATATGTCAGTGCTTTCTCATGACATGTTGTCGATGGCAGCCTGAAATGTGTAGCACAGCTAGTCAATTTTATTTTTACCCAATCAGTTTATGATAGTAGTATAATGTATTTAGTTGATAATGGTGTGATGGTTCACCCATTCACTTTTACTTTTCCTTAACCAGTTTTACTTTATTTATGTTATATTTATCATTTTGAGGATTATTTCTTTTCTTTTTTAGACATCACAATTTTCATTTCCGAGCTGTAAGAGTTGCGCATGCACAACTCTGACCTTTTGATTGTCAACTGCTAAAGCGCATGTAGGACACAACCCCTCTTGCATCATAGCTAGCACAATCATCAGATTATGTAAATGTCTTTCCCGGCATGCAATAGATGTGTCAGATTTGTATGCATGTTATAACTAAGTGATGTTAGGTCACAGAGTAGGAGTGAGTGTGTTGTAAGTAGAGTGGTGGTGTTGGGCCACGGAGAGTGCTGTTAGTGGAAGTTGAGATGTTACTTTAGATAGGAGTTGTTAGTACTCCAACTTTTGTATGAATTGGGCGAGTCTTTGAATTTTTTGGAAATAAACTTCGCTTGTTTTAGAAATTTTGAATTTTTGCTATTTTTCTCTTGAGCAACGTAATTGATTTTTGACTAGATTTAAACTTTAAACTTCACAATCCTTTTTGAATTCTTACTCGATAAGTAACGCTTGACAAATACTTAACAAACCCTATTTCATATTTATTTAGCAAGTTATTATTGCCCGTTACCTGATACAGCTAACTGGAATTTGAATAAATTTGGATCAGACAAAAGGATCCAACTTTAAAAGTTAATAATCTTTGGAGCATTATAATGGGTTTGATGTGCTAGGTACTGACATTATCTTCTGTACTTGTATAACAGATGTCAATGTTTCCTAAACTCTCTGAATCCAGGGGTGGGGTGGCTCAGTCGGTAGCGAGCCAAGCTTGCAATCTGTAGTTCCCAGGTTCGAGTCCCAGCTGGGTCAGCATTGAGATTTATCTCTGCAAAATTCCCCACCCTGCCCATGGTCAGTAGGGGACACAGATGGGCTTGGAAAGGCCGCCGTTCATTGGATGAGACGTTAAGCCGTGGTTCTGTATGTGGGAGAGCCATACCCTGTGCACTTTAAAGAACATGCTGGATGGCCTTGACAGGAAGCTACCATATGTCTCCCAACAGCTGTTCCCTCCCCCAACATTCTCTGAGCCTTCGGGGTCCATGCGACCTGGCCATTTAGCCCATGGTGTGCAAAAAAGTGCTGTTCAGAGGTAAAACAATCCAACAACCCTCCGAGTCCAACAATACAATGCATACACCTGATTCTTCAGTCCAACAATACAATGTATACACCTGATTCTTCAGTCCAACAATACAATGTATACACCTGAAAGCCTATATGTTTTCACTTCTCATGAATTAATCACAATGGTGAGCCTTAATACTGCAACCTAGAGCTTGTGTATCTAACTCTTTAAATGATTTTACTGGATACAGAGTAATATTGTAGACTGTAATTGTAATTATAGACATATCTTTACAAGTTACAAATCAGAAAGCAACATGCAATTAACTTCACAACATGGACATTGCAACAGCATAAGTACAGCAATATACTATCAGTGATCTGATAATTTATTATTTGGTAAATGCATTTTAATTGTAAATCAAACTGATTGTTTTTAAAGATGCTTTTGTGACTAGTAAAAGTTGTATAGTATGCATTAGTTTTTAAATTTATATATACAGCAAAGAACAAAGAAACATTACAGATTTAAATTTATAAGCTAAGCTTTACTATTTACATTATATTATCCAATAACATTTCAAAATATACTCAGTTTAGATTTCCAAATTGAATTTGTTTCATATAGATCCTCAAATATTTGTTGAATAGTATATGAGTATATATGCAAATAGTCAATAAGTGAATTCCATAAAGTTACCTTTTTGATTAATTTGCAGCATTTATGACTGAAAACCATAGAATAAATGAAAATTGTGTACCATTTTTGCAAAGTAATATGAAGAACTCTTTCCCATTGTACAATTTTTTATCATCATCATAGTATAGATTTGTATCATCTGGAAAAGAAACCTTGATATGACTTAAAAAAAGATGATGATGATTAGTTTAAAAAAGATGAGAACTTCCTAATGAGAGGGTCTAGTAATATGGCTTCCTAATTAATTATTTTTATAATGATCAAGTTGGTTGACTGGTTGTAGAGTGAAGGTTCCTGGTTCAAATAATGGAGAAGGCATTGGTTGCTTGTGGTGTCTTTTCCTCTGAAGTCTCACTTTCCTCAAAGGTTTTCTCTATAACTTATTATAGTGACAGACTTTGGTCAAACCTCTAAAGCCAATAAGTTGCCTAGAGAGATTTTTTTTTCTCTATTTTATATAGATATAAACAATGAAAAGTCAAAGTTATAAATAAGCATCATATAGTATGCATCCACTGCCTAATAATTGGTAAAAAACGAAACTGCAGGAGCACATTAAATTTCTATATCTGCATCTATGAAGACATACATTAGCTTTTAAGTTGTACAGGGCAGAAAAGTGTGTTAGATGGAACGAAGGACAGATGTACCTTTGCTCCATCTAAAGAGCATTGTTTTCAATATATTTTCTATATCTACAACGGTATTTCTTTCAACTATTCACATGGCTTTTAATTAAAAAAATTTTGAATTCTTAGTTGTATCCATATTTTGAATCCATGTTCATAATTAATTCAATTTTATATTATTGAGATAAAAAATTAAAACTAAAGAAAAAGGAAAAAAACATAGAAATGTATTAGCAACTGACATTATAGTTTTAAAATATAATAATGATCACTTACTCAAGGGTTGCCTTAAAGGATGGTATGCTTTAATTGCTCGAGGTTCCTTTAATAATAACCGATCCCTATAAATTGTTACTACAATTTCAGAATTGTTATAGAGATCAGTCTTCAAGACTCCTTGTCGTGTTCCATCTGTCCAATATACTTTGTTTTCAAATAGTGTCAATTTACTTGGTGATGGTACCCGGGTGCTTCCTCGGATAATAGAATGTCTAATATTAAAGTAAAAAATGAAATCAATAAAGCAAATATATGAAAGTAGTGAAATTTAATTAATGGATTAAAAACAAGTTTGCCAAGAATCTAAACATTAGTCATGTGGCAAGACAAAATAATGAAAGGAAAATTAAATGGAATGAAAATAGAAAAATAAATAAGAAATAAAGTGTAATAAATACATTAATAAATTTTATGCTAAAATCTAATTTGAATGAACTGAAAATTTAATATATTTAGTCATTGTATTTGGAGCTGAAGGAAATTAACTACCTTGAGTGCTGATCCTGATAACAGCATGTGTTTTTCACAGGACTTTCTTCTAATACATGGAACTGCAATATTGGGAAAGAATTTTATTTTTAAAAAAGTCCAAAGATTGTCCAAAAATTGAACTTAAAATTGAAGCGATATTTTTGACACAACAATTGTATCAAAAATACTATTCAACATATTCATAATTTTTGGATAACCTTAGAATTTTTTTCAAAAATTCTTTCCAATCACTGTAACTTCATCTATTAAGGAATCTGTTTAAGATGAAGCATTTACCATTACAATCAACATTAAAGGTGATCAATGCATTCACAGTCAAGTTTTTATTATGCTTCTGGCCAGTATAAATATGCATATAGATGCAACATGACTATAGTTAGGTGTGACTGCACAGTACACCACAGACTTCACGATGTAAGCTGGGTGTTACTAGGAAGGATCAATTTCCTTCAGCTCCATAGTGAATAAATAATTAAATCTACTGGTAATTTTTCAATTATTTATATTTTTCAGAAATGCATTTTTTTTTCTTTTTTTTAACTTTGTATGCATTACAAATAGTAAGCATTTTTCCCCTTTAATATTCATAGCACTGTTTTTTAACCTTCTTTCAGTGAGGAACATTTAATAAATAATGAAAAATTTGGCAGAACAGTGAGATTGAAGCATTTTGTTATAACATAAGAAACTATGCGATCTAATCAACTGAAGCTTTTTCAATACACTAATTTCTCCTTTTATGAAGGATCATCAAAAGTTGTTAAATAAAATCAATTTTCCATTAATTTAAAGGTAAAAATAGGTTTAAGATAAGTTAAATTAATAATTTAAAGGTAAAGAAATTAAAGGTTGAAGATATGTGTAGTATCTCAGGTTCCCATAACAGTAAAGGAAGTAAATATTGAGTGGGTATAATGCATTTTACTTAATGAATAAACATACAATATAAAAACAAAAAAGAACAAATATGGGTTTGCACCCATTCTAGTTACATCAATACTTGAATCCTAAACAAGTAATCATAAAAGCTTATCATGTTTTCTATCAATAGTTCACTTAATTAATATTCTTAAACAAATTTACATGTTTAATCAATTCATACACTTTACCTTTTATTACATCTATAGAAAATGTTTTTAAATTTTCTTTTACTGCTGCATTTTGAAATAGTTATATATATATATTTTGTAATATATGCAAAATAGACAGTGAATATGGATAAATGTGGCAGATACAGTGATACAGTGAATTATCAAAAAATAACATATTACCTTTAAGCATATTTTGAATTAGTTTCTATTTTACATAATGTTCAAAGTCAAACTAATTCAATTAATTAGGTAGACTTCAGTTTTTGATTTAGCTTTGAATATTAAGACTATTACTAACAAACTATTTTCCCTCCAGCATGAACATTTCATTGTAAAGTGCTGTATACAATGAAACAAAAATTGAAGTATCAAAACTTTTTAAAAACACTCACTGACTAAACATTTATAAAGTGAGGAATCACTATAAGAGAAAAAAGTTGTTTTAAATAGCTTTTATTATTTTACAAAACATTCAAGAAATTTCAAGTATTTTTGTGTACAAAACATTTTGCAGAAAATTAGTTGAAAAAAAGCAGCTGTTCTTTAATGCTATAAGCTCAGCTTTTTCCCTGCTTAACTCTTTGAAGAATATGAACATGCCTGTACATTTGTAACACTCATAGTTTAAAATAAACTCAGTCCTCAAAGAATTAACCTCTGTTACTCTGAGTTTAATATTCAGAGTAAGAAAATCTCCCATCTACTTTGCTCATCAAAAGTTGAGCTCAGACTAATAACATGTGCATATCTTTGAACATATTCAGACAAATTTAATCAAATTTCACAGGGAGATTCAGAGAAAATGTGATAAGTCATAAAATTTTGTGCCAAAATTATATACACATACTCTAAAAAAAAAATAAAGGAAAATATGGGGAGAAAAAGGAAGAGATTGAATACAAATTAAAAGTGTCAGTGCTAGAAGGGGGTCTTCTAATACTGTCACTTCTACTGTAGTTAGAAATCAAATTTCCTTTCATAAATTTGATTTCAGATGGAAGAAATTATGATGTTACTCTCCTGCTCCATCAGGACAATAGTCCAATCTAGCAATCATCAGTGGTAAAAGGGGCTCTTTAGCACTGACCCTCAATAAGATATTCTAGAGAATGGGAAGGTAATAAAGTCCACTGATTAATAAAGCAATCCTGAGGTCCTGGAGGGTTTGAGGAGGGGGTTAAAGGGCAGCAATTTATTTCCCTAAGGCATCCCATAGATGTTCTACTCATTGAGATCCAGAGAGAATACATATCACTCCATTCATTGAATATCTTCTTCTTCCTCAAGATATCAGTTGGTCAGTTTTATTCTGTGGACAAGCATTATCATTTATTAAATGGAAATCATCACCTACAGCACTAGCACTGGGTTTGACAATAGGGATCAAGTACCTCAGAACATTCACAGAAGCTCCATCATATGCATGGAGGTTGATATAGTCAACCAATGAAAATGTGATCTACACAATCAGATCTTCACCACCAAATGCACTTCTCTCAATGATGTTATGGGGCTGCTTGTAGATTCCCAGCTCTCCCCAGGTTAGTACACATCTACTATTCAATTGTAGAGAAAATCTTGACTTATTCATGAATAGGATGTGATCCCATTGTTTTTGGGCTGGGTTGGGTTGTTTTACCTCTGAGTGGCTCTTTTTTGCACACCATGTGCTAAATGGCCAGGTCACAAGGACCCCGAAGGCTCAGAGAAGGTTGGGGGAGGGGACCCACTGGAACAGCTGTTAGGAGACATATGGTAGCCTCTTGTCAAGGCCATCCAGCGTGTTCTTTAACGTGCACAGGGTATGGCTCTCCACCCACAGTGCCATGGCTTAAAGTCCCATCTGACGGATGGCGGCCTTTCCAAGCACATCAGTGTCCCCTATTGACCATAGGCAGGGTGGGGAGTTTTACAGAGATAAATCTCCACGCTGGGAATCGAACCTGGGAACTGCAGATTACGAGTTTGGCACGCTACTGACTGGGCCACCCTCGCCCCATTGATTTTGGGTCCAAGCTACATGATCATAACACCATTTCAAGTTCTCTGTCATGTCAAAAAGTTAAAGGGGCACATATACAATGGGTTGACAGAACATAGAGTCCAGCCTTTCAAACCTTCTGATCACAGTTTAGATAGATACCTGCTTTTCTGTGGTTACAATGAGGTCTGAAAACAGAGATTATGATGTTGCGCTAATGTTCTATTGGGACAATTGTCCAATATAGCAATCATCTTGAGGGTTTGTAACCCTAGGACACTCTTCAACAGGTTTTCTGATAATTTTATAGGTTCTGTGATATTATATGGAATTCACATGTCAATTTTATTTTTTTTTTAAACTATGCATTAAATTACCTAGGTACATTAAAAATATTTTATCTCTTACAATTAGTCTTTATTCACAGTTTGGGGATCTGTACTTAACTTTTGATGAGCAGTGTATGATGCAGATGAATTTTTTTATGGTACAAATGATTAATTCCAATTCTTGCTAATTGTCTATAAATTCCAATAGATAAATTTTACTGAAAGGATAAAAAGATTGTAAAACATACTTATTACTTTAAAAATTTTTAAAAGAAAATTTGGAAAAGTAGACAGAATGAATAACACACAAATATATACAGTAGACACTCAATTATCTCAGATTAAACAGGATGGGGATTAACTAGAATGTTGAAAAACAAAATATGTCCCAAAAAATATGGGATATGAGAAAACAGTTGCTAAAATACAATGCAACAGTAAAAGGTTTCACATAGCAAGTTTTCAGTACAATTCATTGAAGGCAATTGAAGGGCAAATGAAGGGGAAAAGCAAACTTCCTTGCTATCTTATTTTAAATGAATAAAGTAAGTCAATGCCATGCTATTTCCTAAAAAATTTTAAGTTTTTGTACATTTTGTAAGGATGGTGGATTAACTGTGAATTTGATTATCTGGGATTGTTCTTTCCCCATTAATACTGGATAATCAAGAAGAACCTACTGTATACTGAATAAATAAAGAGTATAATAATAATATCTCATTTATTAAAGTTTAAATTGCAGTAACACAAAATATTTTAAAACATTTTTGTAACTAATATTATCAAAAATAAATTTACCTATTTTCACCATCATAGTCTACAGCTACAATCTGATCTAATTGTGAATCACACCAAATAAGTCTTTTTGTTACAAAATCAACAGTTAAACCTGATGCTTTGTAAATAAATGTGCTAACAATTGTTGTCCTTTGAGTTCCATCCATGTGAGCTCGATCAATATTGTCTCCATCACTAAAAAACATATACCTGAAAGATAATATTAGATTATACCTGAATGCAAAATGAAAAAGCTTTTGATTTAATAGATCATATGTTGGCACAATGTAAAGAACTGTAGTATATGCAGTTTTATTAATATAAATATGCAAATCACAAACATAACAACATATCATATGGGTAATTAACATTATTAGAGGCATTTCCTTTTTTGGGAGGGAATGCTTTTCTATTACATACTTGATCAGGGCTGCCCTAAACAGGCAAGCAACACACCCAGTTGACCAAAACAATGAGGCAAAAGGCATGATCAGGGAAGAAAAAACTTTGAGATCTAAAAAAAATTAATTTTTGAATAATAACTTCACAACTCAATTAATGCATTAAATCAATTTTGCATTAAATATTTATGAAATAGAAACTTCTTAAAAACTTTAAACTTTAAACTTCCCAACTGGCTTTGACAAGTTTACTTTTTGGATTATTTTCCTCTGAGCAGCACTTTTTTGCACATAATGGGCTAAATGGCCAGGTCACAAGGACTCCAAAGGTTCAGAGAAGGTTGGGGAAGGGACCCACTGGACAGCTGTTAGGAGACCAATGGTAGCCTCCCATCAAGGCCATCCAGCATGCTCTTTAACATGCACAGAGTATGGCTCTTTCACACATAATCCACAGCTTTCCAAGCCCATTGGCATTTCCTACTGACTGAGGGAAGGGTGGGGAGTTTTCTGAAGATAAATCTCAGTGCTAGTCTATCTGGGTCTCAAAGATTATGAGCCTGGTGCACTACTAACTGAGCCAAACTGCCCCCACCCCACCCCTTACTTAAGTGAATTACTTAAGTAAGTTACTTACATAGATAAATAAGTTATTTAAGTAAGTACTTCAAATAAGTAAGTAAATTGCTTGCTTGCTTACTGAAGCAAGTAGAAAAGAAATTCTTACTTTAGAAGAGTAAGATATTTGATCCCCCAGCAAGCTCAAATACTCTATTCTGTAATTTATGCTCAAGTAAATAATATGTGCTATAAATGTAATGCTTAGAAAAGTGATGATTAGGTCACATTGCACTAACTAAGGAACATTTGAAAATATTAGTCCTTCACTTACTCTGTGAAGAGAATGGGGACTGCAGATTATGAGCCTGGTATGCTATCAATTGAGTCACCCCTTCTCCCAACACATTTATTATCTCATCTACTACATTAACATTAAACAAAGAATTCCCTAATGGAAACTTGAAACTGTGGATTGCTCAGGACATTAATGAGTAATTTCAGCAAGAAGTGGAAATGAAAGTGAGTAATGTGACACACAAGCTAAAAACCCTTGTCCATGAAACCCATGCCTGAATGACCTTCCACATATTTAACTGTGCTTGTTTGGAATGGAGGAGGGAATCAGGGTGACTTCATTGGTGTTGTTTTGACTTCAAGTTTCTACTCATATAATACTAGCTATTTTCCATCAAAAGTTTGGCATGAGACATAATGCTCCTTGGGTTTTTTTTTGTACCTACTATAATGACTTAGAAGTAGGGTGGGCAAATTACTTTTGCACACAGGCAGCCAACTTTGCTAGGTGTGCACCTGTACTTGGCATACTTATTTACAGCCATTTAAATTAAAACAACAAACTCATGTTTTGTTAGCAATATATTTGCATTATTTTCAATTTAATAAGTACTATTCACAAAATTAGTAAGTTTTTTGTCATCAAAAACCTTAACACAGTTAATTGAAATATAAAACTTAAATATTTTACTGCAATTTTCAGCAACTAAATTCTTTCTTGTAGTGTAATTTTTTTAACAATATATTATCGTTCAGTGGCACACACAGAGGGGTGGGCCAAGGGGTCCTGGCACCCCCCAAAAGAAAAAGGAAAAAAAAACACTAGAAAATTTTCCAAAAACCTTTTCCTAATTAAAATTAATTTTTTATATTTATGTTGTGTCGTGTCTTCTATTTCTATACTACTTATGAATTAGCAGTCACATAAGGTGGGAATACCCTATAGCTCTCGGGAATCATGGCTGCTGTGAACACAAGGTGAACAAAGTAGTGCTCGGGCAGACAGAGCGCTACTTCGTTTGCCCGAGCCGGCCAGCGGGCCCCTCGGCTCCCCCCAAGATTAAATCCAGAGTGCGCCACTGTTATCATTATAGAAACAGCTAACACACTGTTTCAAAAACTACTACATAATATTGAAGTAACATTTGCACATCAATTCTTAATCACATAATTTTTTTCTGTTCAAATTATTAGTAATAAACTAGAAATTATTTAAGCATTTTTTTAAACATTGAAAAACTTTACTGTTTTTTTTTTCTACTTTATCTTTAGTAAGATTTTAAATATATATATATTTCCCCATTTTTTTTCCTATATTATTTTATTATTCTAATAAAAACAGTTCACAATATTTCTATTAATACTTAAATCTTTCATTTATTTAGTCTTTTTCTAAATTATTTAGTCATTTATGTATATAATGCATATTCTTAAATTTTTTATGATGATCAAACTCTAACCTAAGAAAAGCAGTGTCATAAAATATCGGAAAAATGATAAAGAATTTTGAAAAAATTTTAGTAAAATGTTTTAAAGCATTTAAAATTTAACTGAAGCAATGGAATTTGAGAATGCGTCATTTTATTATAAAGCTACATAAATGCTACAAAAAAGTTTAATTCTAAAATTACAGAAGAAATTTTGGTTAAAATCACAATTTCTTGATCTTAATTAATTTATTTTGTTGAATGTAATTAAAAGTATTAATAAATAAAATCTTACCTTTTAAATATCATGCTTTGAGTAATCCTTATGTTGTTCTGATTACCACCATTACACATCACTAGCAGTTTCATTTTTGACTGTTTCTAATTAATTATTGTTTATAATCGCAGTATCCATTTGTGAAGCAATAAAAAATAATTTTAGAACCATTAAAGTAAAAGAAAAAAAGGCTTTAAAATCATAAGTCTGCTAAAATATTGATCAGCAATTTCTGATAAAATTAAAATCAATATTTTTATGCTAAAAGTTTAGAAATCATTACAACTCTAGTAGAGCTATAAATATCCTAAAGTATGGGGAATCACATCATCCTCAAGCAGCCATGGGCTACAGAGGTCCAACCAGACTGTTCAGTTTAGTTCTCCAAGCATATCTGTCCTGATGTAAATCTGCTGCATGTGACCACTGCACACCAATTCTACCAAGATCCTGTATGACATGGCCCACCATATCCTAGGTCTTCCCCACTTCCTCAGGCCTTTAAGCACACTGTTCATAACCCTATTTGCTAATCTATAATTATCCATATGGTCAACATGACCAAATCAATGGAGTTTCTCTCTGCACAATATACTGCTCAAAGGAGGTTGCCCTCCTTTGCCTAACCTCTTCATTACTTACAAAGTTGAACCACCTAATTCCCAAGATACTGCATAAGCATCTAGAATCAAAAGCAACAAGTTTCCTGTTATCTTGTTTACAAAGCATCCAAGTTTCACTACCATAACTAACCCTAGAAAGAATCAGCAATTATTATTGCTATTATACAGTCTAAATTTAGTCTTTAGGTAATATGCCTATTTTTCCACAATCTCCATAGATTCTTAAAAGTTCTGGCAGCAATCCCTATTCATCTGTTAATCTCACACTGCACATCACCAGTATCTCAATGGATCGATAATCTAAGTACAGTACAGCAGAATAAAAGCAAAAACTAAATTGGTGCTACTTGATGCTATTTATGGTAACTGAACATGTACATATATATGGTACCCCGTCAAAATAGCCCAAGACTAAATAGCCCCGAAAAAAAAAAGCCCCGACAAAATAGCCTATTCTAAAATAGCCCAAGACTAAATAGCCCCGAAGAAATAGCTTAGCCTATTTAAAATCCAAAGTAAAAATCCAACTTGCGCGTCGGAAAACGCGCGTAATATGTCTTCCTATACTTTGGTAAAATGAAGGTAACTTTGCAACAAGTTGCGTTGAGTGCATCTATAATTAGAAATATTATAGTAACAAATGAGTCACGTGACAGGCACATGGCTCACCGGTAGGCGGAGCCATGTGATTTAGTTTTAGTATTAAAACCAATGCTTCTAGTTTAGCTTCTAGTTTTAGTTTTTTGTTCGCACGTGGCGCACGTGTGTCTTGCGGGAGTCGTTGCAAGAGATCTCTAACGGAAATAAGTAAGTTATTTTAATATCTATTTTACCGGATGCGTTTATTTATTGATATAATATAGAACTATTTACTAGATATTAACTGATAATCCATTATTATTTGTGTTTTACAAGAAAAATGGAGAAAACCTCGTCGCAAAAAGGAAAAGATCTGCTGCTGAAAGATGGTCATCGATATCGCAAGGCTAGGGAAAACCGGGATGAAAGTACATCGTGGAGGTGTGTAGTTTCGACTTGTAAAGGGTGTCTAAGAACATTGGGTGCTGACTTCCGGGTCGTGACGGAACACAACCATGCGCCAAATCCAGCTAAAAATCAGGCATTGAAATGCGTTTCTGAAATGAAACATAGAGCACAGAGTGCTGTGGAGAAGCCTAGGCAAATATATCAAGCCTGCACAAGTGGAATATCTTTGGAAGCATCGATTCAGCTTCCAAATTATATTGCCTCCCAGAGATCAATAGAACGTATACGAAAAAAAAACGAATCTTCCATATCCAAATCCTGCAAGTGTTGCCAATATTGCAATTCCAGTTCATCTTCAAAGTACCACAAGAAACGAAAATTTTATTCTGTGGGATTCTGGAGAAAACGATCCTGATCGAATTCTAATGTTCGGCACTGAGGAAAATTTGAGAATATTCGAACAGAATCATCATTGGTTTGTTGATGGCACGTTTAAAGTATCACCTGAACTGTTTTTTCAATTATTCACGATACACGGACTAATAGAAAAGTGTTGTATTCCACTGATATATGTATTGTTAAGAAATAAAAGTGAGGCAATATATGTTCGCGTGTTTCAGAAACTATTACAGTTGAAGGAAACTTTAAATCCAACAAGTGTGTTAAGTGATTACGAGAAAGCGGTTCAAAACGCCGTGCAACAAGTTTTTAATAACACAGAAGTTGTTGGCTGTTTGTTTCATTTGGGACAGTGCTTATGGCGAAAAGTGCAAGAACTGAATTTAGCGGAACTTTATGTAAATAATGAAAATGTGCATGCTTATATAAAAATGTTGTTTGCGTTGAGTTTTGTACCGGTACATGATGTTATAGGAGTATTTGAAGAATTAATTGAAAAATGCCCAAACGAACTAGACCCCATTAACGATTACTGGGAAGATACATATATAGGACGAATAAGACGCAATCGCCGAGCACAACCACGATTTGCAAATACATATATGGAATGTTCAAGAGCGCGTTGTCAATGGTCTTCCGAGGACAAATAATTCGGTAGAAGGGTGGCATAGGGCATTCCAGCAAACTGTAGTTTGCCATCATCCATCCGTCTACAAACTCATCGACCATTTCCGAAAAGAGCAGGATATGGTAGAAATCCGCTTAACCCGTCTTGCTGCAGGTATTCGCAACCTAGATGCTAGCAAAACTAAATATGTGCAACTGAATCGACGCCTGGAAGCATTAGTGGAAAATTATGCAACTATGGAACATATGGACTTTCTTCGTGGCATTTCACATAACCTTGAAATGTAATTTTTGTAAAGAATGTGGCAAGGAACACAAACCTTAAAGACTTGTAAAGAATTACCAAACCATATTTAGAATTTTTATTTATATGTCTGTATACAATTTTTAAAATGCGAAATTTAGAATTTAAATAGGCTAAGCTATTTCTCTGGGGCTATTTAGTCTTGGGCTATTTTAGAACAGGCTATTTTGTCGGGGCTGTTTTGTCTTGAGCTATTTTGACGGGTCACGCATATATATATATGCTGCATACTAAAATAGATTTATTTTTAAACTTTATCATAATTTTTTCAAGCAGAATCAACAGGTAAAAAATATATATATCATATATTTAAATGTTATTTGATATTTGATTAGCAGCAGTTGAAAAAAAATTCAGATTTCTATTTGGAATTTTTTTTTTTACAACCTTGTACTATAGGAACAAAATTTGCATCTCCCATCACTAGAATTCAAAAGATGAAAATGACTATTCAGACTCCAACACGGAAAGGGTTAAAAAAAATACTAATTTTAAATCTTTGTGAAATATTATCAGAAAAAAACATAATATACTACTTAATTACACACATATCTGCTGATTAAGTTTTGATTCAAGTATGCAAACTCTAATAATAATAATATGAACTTTTCTTAGGTTAGAGACACTGCTTTTCTTAGGTTAGAGTTTGCATAATAGAAATGTTCATAGCGTTGAGAATAGTGAGAATATATAACTGGAGCTCAGCATGTATTGTACAGGAAAAAAAGCTTTTCTGCCTGATAAAGGTTAAAAAAGGTTCAGTTTTCATTTTCAATCATTTGCACTCCATTCTTCCATATTTATCAAGTTAGAATTTCAGTATTCTTTACAATGGATTAGGTGAGGTTAGATTAGGTTTTCAGTTAGTCTTTCTTATATTGCAATTTTGTTCATTAGTATAGGATAGGCTAGGTTAAGATTTTGTTTCCAATTTTATGTTTATTAGAAAGTACATATTCAAACCAGTTGAAATGAGGATTAAGTACTTCTCTGAAGTTTGTTCCATTACCAAAATAGTGTTAAAACATCTGACAGCAAATTGTTTCATGTAGTGTCAACATCAAAGCTAGAAGACATTTTGACTGTTTTATGTTTTGAATGAAAAATAAACAAATCTGATCATAATGCATTCAAGCAAGAAGCAATGCACTGTGGGGTTCAAATCTGGGACCAATTTACACATTTTTCTTTCAATGAAAGAATGAGAGAGGGGATGAAACTAATATGAAATGTAATCTATGATGGATATTTTGCAATTACAGGTTTAAGTAAAAGATATAAACATGCAAAAATTGAGTACATTTTTAATATAATCAATCAGCACTACATTGGTGACAAAGCAAGCAATCTCAGCCTGGGCAAAGAATGGGTATTTCAGCTAGACTGTATGATTAGTAAGAACTGAAATATTTGATTTTTCTGCAAATAGATATATATTTTTGTCATTAATTTCAACACATTCTATTGTATTATATAATATAAAAAAAAAAAGGCAGAAAATATATTTGATACCCAACTTGCAACATTTCTATGTTAATCTTTAAAGATACGTAACTATGAACAAGTAAGAAATATATTAAAGTATCAAACAAAGTGGAAGTCAAAATTAACTTACCCTACAGTTGGATCAAGAGTGATGTCCAATGGAGATGAAAGATTACGGCTAATAAGAATAGCATTCCTACTACCGTCTAATTCCAAAATATCAATTTTCTGGCCAATAGCATCACAAACGTAGAGCTTGTTTCCAACCCAATCTACTGCAAAAGCAGTAGGGCTCCAAGGAAATGAAACATTGAAATCCCCAGACGCCTGAGGCTGCCTCCAGCTGTCAAGCCTCAAAGAATAAATCTGCAAAAAAAAAAACATCACATAAAACAAGAAAAATTAAAAATCGTTATGTAGAAGGTAAAAATAGATGAGATGGTCAAAATGGCTTTGTTTAATAAGAGATTGCAAAAAATAAATATGTGATAAGTTCTACTTCACACACTTATGTGTACAAATTAATATCATTCTTCTAATCAGACCCAGATCAAGATCTAGCCACAAGCAGCTTTCTGGAACACCAGATTATGTATATGTAACATAATAGAAATGTTCATAGCATTAGTTAGAGGAGATCTTGATCGGCGACCGGTAGCTCATTGGTCCAGAGCACCTGACACGGTATCAGGAGGTTGTGGGTTTGTATCCCACCCGACTCAAGACAATTTTTCCTCTAAAATTTGAATCAACTTCAAAGTACTGATTTATTAGTAGAATATTCAATTTTCTTGATTTATTAGTAGATATTGAATATGTTGAGTTTATTCCATTATTTATCACTAGCATACTTGTAAGACATGCTTTCCATCTATATGGCAAATAGAAAGCCGCTTGTGGCTAGATTGCCTGAATAGCGCCTATATATGACATAATAAAAATGTTCATAGCATTAGTTAGAGGAGATCTTGATCAGCGGCCAGTAGCTCAGTGATCCAGAGCACCTGACATGTTATCAGGAGGTCGTAGGCTCATATCCCACCCAGCTCAAGACAATTTTTCCTCTAAAATTTGAATCGACTTCAAAGTGCTGATTTATTAGTACTTACTAGTTTTAACAGAGAGCAATACTATTCAGTTGTATTTTAAACCTTAACAAAGGTTTAAAATACAACTGAATGCTAATTAAAAAATTCTCTTTTGATAGAATGAAAAAAAAAATTACAGAAAGATTCCAAGAAGTAAAATAGTGCATTGTACCAGTCACTGCTTTTACATTAGCTTCTTAGATAGCTTGAATCATATTACAATCATCTTCCATTAACTCTTCCAGGATCTAGTCTGAAAACCTGGTTTACATCCAGGGACCAGGTTATTTTTTCACTATGCTCAGCCAAAAAATTTAACTTTAGAACTTTTCTGTCAAATAACTAATGAAAGGAATTGTGGCATGTTTTACACCAAATTAATCAGCATTTAATTCTGGATTTATTAAAATATGTAACAAATATGACATGTTTTATTTTAATGTTTTTTTTACAGTCATATAGTAAAAAAGCATCTGGCAATGCAAATAAAATTTTATTTAAATATAGCTAATATATAAAAATAATTATAATGCATATCAATAGAAAGGATATTTCTTTCTGAATAAGAGAAAACTAAATTTTTACCAGAAATAGAAAAATTACTTCCTTTTTCTAATTTTTTTTTCTTGGTACTTATAATTGACAAAAAACATAGCTTTTTGTCAACTCTGCAGAGTCAAATAAACAAGTCAACAAATTTAAAAAAATATCAAACTACTCTATAGAAATAAGTCATATTATATATCAAATTAAACATATTTCATTTTAATGAAATATTTTACAAAAATGAGAAAGTATTTTAATATTAAGTAAGTTTTTTTAGACTTGAGCTGGGTTGTTTTACCTCTGAACTACACTTTTTTGCACACAATGGGCTAAATGGCCAAGTCACAAAGACTCCAAGGCTCAGAAAAGGTGGGGGGAGGAGACCCACTGGAGAGCTGTTAGAAGACAGATGGTAGCCTTCCATCAAAACCATACAGCATGTTCTTTAGCGTGCATAGGGTATGGTTCTCCCCCACACAGCTTAATATCCCATCCAACAGACAGCAGCTTTCCAAGCACGCCAGTGTCCCCTACTGACCAAGGGCATAGGTTTTTGTGGAGATACTTTTCAATGCTGGCTCAGGCAGGACTCGAAGCTGGGAACTACAGATTACAAGCCAGGTGTATTACTGGCTGAGCCACCCCCACCCCTCTTCTTTTTTAGTGATGCAGTAGCAAAAAGAGTTTGATGTGGCAATAAAGACTTAATTCTGAAAAACCTAAAATCTTCATCTGAATCTCCTCAAAACTCCCTGCCCTCCGTCAGTAGGGGACACTGATGGGCTCGGAAAGGCTACCGTCTGTCAGATGGGATGTTAACACATGGCCCCATGTGCAGGAGAGCCATACCCTGTGCATGTTAAAGAACATGCTGGATGGCTTTGATAGGAGGCTATATCTCCCAACAGCTATCCAGTAGGTCCCTTCCCTTAACCTCCTCTGAGCCTTCGGAGTACTTGTGGCCTGGCCATTTAGTCCATTGTGTGCAAAAACGTGCCACTCAGAAGTAACCCAATTCAATCCATCTGAATCGAAAAACGTATCATTTATCCTACTTTTCAGCATCAGGAAAGCCTTTAAAAACACTCCAAGTCCAATTCCCCAAAATCCTACAAAAAAAAATCGCAATTATCAGGATGAACTTTGCTTAGTTCTTCATCCATGACTATTAATGATGATGCAGCCATTTCTAATTTTAAAAATATATAAAATTTAACTATTAATATTTACATATCACATAAATAAAAACAAATGTTGTTAAAATCAACTTCCAAAATATAACAACACTCAATGATAATCTTATGTGCAGCTAACAGGAACACTTCTGTAACTAAAACCAGTCTGCCATGGAAAAGTTCATGGTTATGATTACACAACAAATAACGATTTTCTAAATCATAATATATATTCAGTAAGTAAAAAAAAATTATGAGAATATTGAAATAAATTTAAAGCAGGAAAGAGAGTAAAATGAAAACCGAAAGTACAAATATATGCTTTCTAAATGCTTTCAAATTACTCTGCAAAAAATTTTCAATTTTACATTTAATATTTGGAAGTTTTTCAAAATTTAAAAAAAGTGGATGGCAACAAATTAGATATAATCTAAACAGCTAAATTAGCAATGGAAAAGTTTCATTTCATCAGAAGTGAAAAGAGAAAGTGCAGTGATTCTGTGACTTGTGCTATCTGAATGGCAATTGGAAGACTGGCAAGAATATTTTATGCCACTTTCAATAGAAATCGATCATAAATTAAAAAGGCATTTTTAACACCTCCCTAAGTTTTCCAAGTATATATACATTGAAGAACTTTAAAAAGATATTTCTAATATAAAAAAAAAATTGATGTTTCCTGTGTTGTACAAAAAAAAACAGCCATCGATGTTTCTGTGCTCTGAAATTGGTTCTGTTGTGTATAATTGAAGGGGATTCCTGGAAGAAAACTTAAGGGATTCTGCAGATTTCATCCTTTTAAGAACTTGGCACTCTCTAATTGTAAAAATTTAAACTAATGGATGATTCAGAAAATTTAATAACTACCTACCAAATCCAAAAAGAATTTTTCACTTATCTCTTAAAACAAAATAATTATATTTTCCAACACCCCTGCAGTAAAGGAAAAAATAGTGCTATCAATGAAAACCACTTGACCATCACATTTGACCATCTGCCCAAAATTTTTAAATCATTAGAATGAATGGATTTTACATTTTCCAACTTCTTCTGGTGGAATTTAAAACTATTGAAGATTCAGAAAATGCAAATCCTAATATTTCAATAGTGTGTGTCCAATGAAAAAAATTATTTCTCATTATCACTAAAATTGAAAAAAAGTTTGTTGTCTACAGATGGACAGAAGATAACAAAGTGAAAACAATAGCTATTTTTAATGAGCTAAAATTTGTTATAAAGATGTAAAAGATTATATTTTTAAAGTTTATTGACACCTTTAGTTTTAACTTTATGATACATCATTGTGAACTAACAGAAATACTTTATTCATATTCCATAGCTAAGGACTATGGAATTTGCAACCTCAACAGTGGAATCGGCTAAAATATGACAGCTTTATAAATAGCATTAAAATAGGCTAAAAACATACAGCAGTCAGGATTTCTTAAACATTGTACAAATAAAAGAAATTAATATGACAATATTCTTTACCCTCCTTGTTACTGTATCTGACCAAAACAGTAAATTACGATCATAATGGTAATCCAATCCACTTGCTGCTGTTGTGTTTGTTACTAGTTCCAGTAATGATCCTTCAGCATTGACTTTGTAAATGGCACTGTGGTGAGCAAACAAAAGTCGCATAGCAGAACCTGTGTAAAGAGAAAGCAAAAACATAATATCTTAGATTAAAATTAAAACTTTGTCTCTGACACTATAAATTTAAAAGCACTTCAAATAAAAGATAATACCATAATACTTTAGTTGCCTAATTTATATATATTATCATATATATATTTTTTTTGGCAAAGAATAAGATATCATCTTGATGATTGTTATTGACAAGGCATGGACGTTTGTGTTGTTTTTCTGCTGAGGGCCTGCCATTCTCACAGACCTTCTGCTATGCCATATAAACTGACAGGCTCCTGTCAGACCTCTGTGGCAAGCAGCTGCTTGAGGGGGTATTTATTTATTTATTTTTATTTAATTACTTAAAAAATACCTATCTTCCTATACGGCTCTAAAAAATAGAAAATAAACCTAAAGCATATCAATGGGGCAATCGATCACTGAATTTGTATTCACTTCAAATGAAGACAGTGTACCAGCAAGCTCACTAAGTAGGTAAATTGGCACTCTATCTTACTTTGAAGCAAATACGAACTCGGTGATCGATTATCCCATCGATATGCTTTAGGTTTATTTTCTACTTTTTAGGGCCCTACTGGAAGACAGGTTATTTCTAAATTTAATTTTTTTTTTGGTCACTAAAAACACCTACCTTTAAAAGCTTTCATTTGATATATGACTCATAAAGATCAAACACATTCTCCCCCCCCCCCCCCCCCACTTTTGGAGTCATGTTTGAGGTAGCCCACAACATTGGAGATGTCACAAGCTTTAATTTGAGATACAACTCGTTAGTCAAACCCCATGAAAATCCCCCCTTTATCAGGGGGAATGGTGGGGGGGGGGGATTCGGAAATAGTTTACAACCGTCATTATACAGGCTTTCATTTGACACCTAACTCATAACTATAGGCCCTCACATTTGAAAGATATACTAGAATGACTTTCCATTTCCTGTTTTTTAGGGGGAAAGAAAGCATGGGATCATTTTTTATAGCCTATGACACTCCCTGTGTCACAAGCTTTCATTCGATACATAACTCGTTACTTTCAGCATTCACATTCAAAAGATATATGGGAACAATCATTTTCATATTCCTCCCCCCCCCCCCCCCCCTTCATAGGGGAATGAAAGCATGGGGGTCAATTTTTCATAGCCTATGACATTCCCTGCCTCAGAAGCTTTCATTCAACACACAGCTTGTTACTTTCCCCACCCACATTCAGGAGATACACTGAAGTGCCATTGAATTAGGAATAGCAACCTAGTAACGTGTTGGACCCCCTCTGGCCCTGATAACAGACACCACACGATGAGGCAAGGACTCCACAAGCTTGCGTAAATGTTCCACAGGTATGGTGACCCATGCTCCTCCAGAGCTGTCCACAATTCTCTCAAGGTTGTTGCTGATGGGACATGGGCCCAAACATTCTGCTCGGTGGTATCCCAAAGATTTTCGATGGGATTTAAATCTGAGCTTCTAGGTAGCCAATTCATTATTTCAAAGTCAGCAGAATGCTCCTGCAACCATGCAGTAGCCAACCTGGACTTATGGGATGAACAGTTGTCTTGCTGGTAGATGCCATGTCCATTGGGATGCATGATAGCCATAAATGGGTGTAAATGATCAGCCATTAATTCCACATACCAGGATGCACTGAGAGTCGTCGGTACATGTACCAAAGGTCCCACAGACATCCAACTGAAGACACCCCAGGCCATCACCCAGGCCACCACCAGCTTGTACTGTTCCAACCTGACATTCAGGATCCATGGCTACATGTGGTTGGTGCCATACCCTCAGTCTCCCATCAGTGTGATGAAGTTTAAATCGGGATTCATCACTCCAGGCTATCAGTTGTCAATTTTCAATGGTTCAGTTTCGATGCTCTTTAGCCCAGGCAAGGCATCGAGTCCAGTGTCATGCCATTAGAAGTGGAACTCTCGTAGGTCAGTGGTTCCCAAAGCAGAGATGATGAAGTGAGCATTGCATGTTCCATGCACTGACTTTTCAGCTGGAACCCGCATTCAGATGGGAGGTGATTTCAGATATTGTCTGGCCCTTATTAGTCCATACAACGCAGGTCAGATGGCAAAGCCCACGATCATTCAAGGCTGGTTGTCCTTTGCAGTTTGTCTGGGTGCTTGTTTATTTGCCGGAATTTACACATTCCCGGAACACTCTTGAAACTGTCGTATGAGAAAATCCAATTTTGTTGACAATTTCAGAGATCGGGTGTCCCATCCGTCGGGCACCTACGATCTGCCCTCTGTCAAATGCATCTAAAACCTGCACCTTTCCCATTATGCTTCTCACGATGAATGCTTGGGGAAGCCAAAGCTGACAGTTATATATGACCAGAGTTTCAGCCACACATGCGTGCAAATGCGGGACTTGGGGTACTGAATTTGGATAATGTCTCCTATCCCTATTCAATGGCATTTCAGTATATAGGGGAACAATCATTTCATTCCCCTCCCTTTTTTTAGGAGGGAAGAAAACACGGGGGGGTCAATTTTTCTCGCCTATAACATTCCACGTCAGAAGCATTCATTTGAATTGCTTGTTACTTTCAGCATTCGTGTTCTGGAAATCTAGCTTCAGAATAGTTTTCACATTTCTCTCCTTTTTTTAAGGGGGAAGAAAGTGTGCAAGTCAATTTTTTATAGTTTATGGCACTCCCCATGTCACGAGCTTTCATTTGGCACATAAATAATTTTCTCCATCACATTCAAAAGATATGATGGAATAATATTCCATTGTCAAATTCACAAACCGACCAACTGACAAATGCTAATGCCAAAAGCAACAGGAAGATAGGTAAAAATGTAGTTTGATGCAAGAGTTCCAGTCCTATGGTTGGAAAAACATGATTTTTCACTGTTGTAAAAATCCCTGATTCCTTTAGGTATATTGCTTCACAATGGAAGTGGTTGGCATTATTTAGTATGATTAAAAAATTCAATGAGACAGAGAAAAAACTTATATCTGTGAAGCCAGGAAAGCTTGAAGAAAACAATTCATTTGTTTCAAGCTTGTTTATCTTTGACAAATATCCTGGCTTCACAAATGAAATTCTTTCTCTATGTATGTCTTGAGTATTCATAATACATACATACTCAAGATAGAGTGTTTGATTATGAGTAACATTTGTTAAATATATGCAACATGCATAAAAATTTCTAAGTTCCCTGTTGGTTTAAATAGGGCATGGTGCACCCCAACCTAACGTACTACATGGAAGACAGCCTACCACCACTCCTTCATAACCTAATTTAGGGAAGCATGAAATTGCCACTACCTTAGCTTAACTGGTAGAGCAACTGTGCATAATCAAGAGATCTCAAATTTGAGTCTGGGAGATGGCTGGTGTTTTTTTTTTTCAAGCTTGCCTATCTTTGTCAAATTCAATGAGGTTGTCATACTATCAATACCTGTTAAAACCACTGTCAATAATAATTAATGTACTCCCTGAGGTACTATTATGTAACTGATTTATTAAACAATAAATAAATTACCCTTCGTGCAGCTGCTTGCCACAGAGATCTGACAGGAGTCTGTCAGTTTAATAACAGTGAACTTATATAACCTGATATTTTTGCAATGAGCTTCATCAACTTAAACAGGTATTCACAGCATGCACTGAATGTACTACAAAAAATAGCATTACATGAAGTGCATCAACAAACCACTATACCTATTATACTGCTCCAACAAATGCTTAATTATGTTTGCATTGTGTTTCTTTTTCTTTTGGTAAGTGGAGGTGGATCCTCCAGGAATTAATAACTCATGATGTCTGACATCCAGTCAACAGTGGGAGAGGGGGGTACGAATAGGTATAAAAAATGTTCTTAAATTATAATTTCTTTAAAATTTATGGAAAATTGGGGAGGACTCTTAATTTACTGTAGGCATAATATAAACTTTAATTAAATGATAAATAAAATAAATGCCCCCTCAAGCATCTTGGCTACTGATCTGACATCTTGGCTCCTATCAGGTCTCTGTGGCACAGAGGCCTGACAGGAGCCTGTCAGTTTATATGCCATAGTAGAAGGTCTGAGAGGATGGCAGGACCTCAGTAGAAAAACGACACATACATCCATGCCTTACCCAGGGCTCGAACCCAGGTCCCTTAGATCAGTAGCCAAGCGTGCTAACCACTCGGCCATGGGACGGCTAATTAAATGAGCAAGCACAATATGCACACACTCACTTATCATTAAGTGATGATGGTTTCCCTGGGGGAAACTAATACTTCTTGAGGACTGTGCATCACATTGCTAATATGTGGGGATGAATTTCATTTTATAGAAAAATTCATAAATTAACAGTGCATCATATATATATATACAATTAATACTATATCTATTATAAAAGATTCATTCACACATATCAACAATGTGGTGTCTGATCCTTCAGAATTACCATTTCCCCCTATGGGATACACCACCACTACTAAATTCATGCATAATGCATTTCCACCATGTAATTAAAGTTTGCGCTATCCCGTAGCCAAGTGGTTAGCACACTTGGCTACTGAGTCCAAGCCCCGGCTAAGGCATGGATGTTTGTGTTGTTTTTCTGCTGAGGTCCTGCCACCCTCACAGACCTTCCACTATGGCATATAAACTGACAGGCTCCTGTCAGACTTCTGTGACAAGCAGCTGCTTGAGGGGGTATTTATTTTATTTATTTACTCTCCCTACAATATATTAACCTCCCACCCCTTTATTTTCCATTAAATTTGACACAAAATAAAAATTACAGAATCTAAAAAGAAAATCTTGGTCATTAAAGGAAAAAGAAGTATTTTAAAAGTGGTGAATTCTAAATTTTAAAATGGAGTCCTTTTTTGGCCAAGTTGCTCTGGTGAAAGAAATTGAGCATGCCTGTTTTAATGTTAACAACTATCATCTTTAAGAGGAAAGAAACTGAATACATTGCTTTAGTGTGTGGTTATGCATCTAAAAATTAAAGAATATCAAAGGAAAGAGTTTCTAATGTCAAAGATATAGTTCTGAAGCTTTCTAAACAATGCTGTGCAGCAAAACTTGCCAGTTAGCAAGCCATTAATAATGGGGGAAAGCAAAAGAAGTTACTTCAAAACTAGTATTAGAGACGGCAATATTTTTTCAACTGGTTGGTAACACAGTTTAAAAAACATGAAATCATAGGAAAAGCTGTGATTCTGGTAGTGTGGATGTTGGAAACTGTAGAGGCATGGGAAGAAGATAACTTTTAAGACTAATTCACAGATATGAACCCAGAAATACCTTTAATGCCAAGTGTTCGGCATAATCCACAAACATCAGTTTCTTGAGAAACACTGAAATTAGGTTTTTACTGCCTAACTGCATCAGTCAATTTTAGCCTTTGGATTTGGGAAACGTGAAAAACTATTATCAAAAGAGTATTATTCAATTTCCACTTGAAATTCTTTAAATAAATAAATACCCCCTCAAGCAGCTGCTTGCCACAGAGGTCTGACAGGAGTCTGTCAGTTTATATGCCATAGTAGAAGGTCTGAGAGGATGGCAGGACCTTAGCATGCTCTATTTGAGAAAATAAAATTCAGTGTTCTACCAGCCATGAATTTTTTCCTCAATCATATGGCATTGAGGATTTCAAGAAACAATTTAAAAATGTTTCTTTAATACAGACTTCAAATATTTGTCTGAAAATTCAGACGTTCACTAGAACTGATTGAGCTATGTGGGCTGTTTCATAGTACACAAGATGTGATGCTGAAATGGATATGATCCCTTCTCACAACTGATTAACTGATAAAGATGTAAAGAATGATAGCACTAGTGAAAGGAATAATTAATCCAGAAAATCTACTGCCAACTTTTAGTGAAGCCCTTACCTCATCCAATGATGTAGCATGCTCTTATTTAAATAGTCATGAAATCTATGAAAAAACTAACTGAACACTCTGCACAATGATTAATTCAAAAACATTTCAGGCAATCAAAAGTAAGAATTTTTTTGGAAACCTGTTTTATTTTGTATGTTGCATAATCAATATTTTCAAATCGTTATAAGTTTTAGCTTTAATATATTGTCATAAACCACAAAATTCTTACAAACTGTTCATTAAATCAATTTTACTGCTGTTAAGCTCATTAATCAAATTACATTGCTTATAAGACTTATTAATCATATTACTGGTGATCTATACTGATGTCCAAAAGCAAAACAATATACAAATTGTGGAAGATCTCAAAAAATGTGACAATCAAATGCTATGAGATTTGGGGTGACAATATGTTGTTATACGGCACACAAAACAGTGAGACATAAAGCAACCAATCTAACGTACCAGCTGCTCTACCACATTTAAAAGAATCCATACGTTGTCTCTGTGCCATACCAGTATTCTACATGAACATAATGCTTGCTCAACAGGAAATGAGTGATACAGAACCAGAGCAAGGTTTTATACCACCCTGGATTTACTTTTCAGTCACATATGCAGATTTTGTCTGGTCAGGTGATTTTTTGGAGGTGTAGAACTTTGCATTTATTCATTTCATTGACACACAAAATTTAATGCTAATAATTTCAGTCGTTTATGTGATATTTAACAGTATGTGAATTATGCTTAACTTTTGAATACCAGTGTACTACTTTAGTCACTGATATTATACTTATTAAATCCTCTAAATGTAATGCAAAATGAACATGGGGAAAAAAAAACATAGGTTATGTGCTTAATTTTTGAAATGATTTTCAATAGCTTAATTGTTTTTTCATTCCACTGTATTTTATTTTGAATACAGTGTTTTGATTTTTTTTTTAAATTACCTAATTTGCTCCAAGAAAGTTGGGTCTATAGCAACCAACAGATCTATATCTGTATCTATTATATTTGCTAAAATTAGCTTATTTTATATTTGATTATGCAACTCTAAGACTTCTCAGTCATTTGGCAAATGCCCAAGATCCACAAGTGGTGTCCACCTAGGTTGGAAACCACTAAGCTAGAGAAACTAGCAAGTATATTTAGCAAGCCTTAAAAATAATTACAGATAACCATTATGTCACTAAATTTCAAGCTTAGAATTATAACATTAATATTTTTAATTTCAAATTAAAGCTAGCTGAGAAATAAAAAAAATACTATATATATATATTCTAAAATTTATTATTGAACTTACTATTATCAGCACGACAATGAAGAGGATGAACAAGGCTATATTCAGCAACACAAGAACATAAATAACTGCCCATAGTATTGATGCAAAGCTGTTCACAATACCCCCAAACTTTACATTCGTCCATATCTGCAATAAAAGTAATCAGATAAATTAGAATGTTAATATTTACACTATAATGAGGCTCACTGTTGTTTATATTAGTAAAAGCTAAAAAATTGCAAATTAACCTAAACTACTATTATGAAGCTAATATACACAACTAAAAAAAATAGCTGCCAGGTTTTATTTCACATTTTTACACTTTCTGCATCCACCTTGAAGAAAAGAGTTTAGAAAAGGAAAAAATATTATAGAGATGGAATAGGAACATTATTTTTTAAGTATATTGCCTTCAGCTTTCAATCAGGCAAATTTTAATGCCTGTGGTCCTCAACCTTAACCACTTATGCATTTTTCCTAAGACTTACATTGGCAATATTTTTGTTCTAAAATTGTTATGCCTGAGACTTTCTTCAAAAACTTCATAAAGTTGTAATTATTATACAACACTGATATATATATATTAACCTGTGAGTTAATATATATATCATTGTTGTATAATCTCAGTGATTGTATAATCTCAGTAATATTAATTAGTGTGTGCATGGTGGGAAAATGTGTGCATGTGTACATAGGTTGGGTCTGTGGGACCCCACTTTTGTGAAATTAATTGTATCCCAAGTGCCACATACTTTCAACTCACTTTTAGCTTTTTATTACTCTAGTAAAATTTATAAGGTATTAATAACACAATATTGCCATATGTTTAAAATTTTTAATCAGTCAAAAAAATATAAATTGAATTAAACTTTACATTACAGGTATTAGCAAATTTGGATATATGTTGTGTAGTCCAAGTCACTATAGTTGTTGCATATGAAATTCGCATGTTACAAGGTTATATAATTGTACCAGTTTGTGCAACTATATTTAGTTTTCTGGTTTAGACAGAACACACCTTCCTCTTTAGATAGGTTTGGATAGCTGGTGAATAACATTTGGAAGCCTAACTATTCTTTGTATTGACTTCTGCATTTTTTTATTATTTGCAACATATAAGGCAGAGAAAGGTCCAAGAAACTACTTTTTACATGCCTCTTCATACAAGATCAGCTCTACTAAGACCGAAATCAGTGCCGACTCAGATAGAACTAACAAAATGCTAGCTACTGCAGAACAGTAGCTAGCTTCCTAACCACTACTCCAGTTTATCTCAATTTTCTTTATCATCAGTTTGTCTTCAGCTAAAGTTCATCTTCAGGATTCATCTCCAATTACAACAGAAGAAAACAAAATGCTCAAAAACATTAACAAACCAAAGAAAGAACTAAGTTGAAATTAAAATACACAATGACAAAACAATGCAATGCCTAATGTAATGCCAATAGAAATTGCCATTTGAAAATTTTCTAACATATATTTTTTAAAAGTACACAGGTTGAGTCTGTCAGGCCCATGACTTGTTTATGATAGTCTGGGCCAGGGCTGGATCCAGGGCTGGATGATAGTCTGGGCCAGGGAAGTCTCAGGCATAGCAAAGGCATCCCCTCCTTTAAAAATGCTAATAGGTCAAAAATTATACCAAAAATAATGCCAAAAATTATTAAACTTGTGTATATTTCACACATTTTTCAAGAAAATTTTTTCAAGTGCTTAAACGAAGGTGAAAATGTCATACTGCAATAGAAATGCAGTCTCATCCACCTTATTTTTTTCCATATCTGGACCTGGTCTGGACAGAGAACAGTAGTTCATGTCAAACCAGAGTCAAGACCGACTTACTACTGATGAGTGTATTGAAAAGTACTAAGATGATCAGTCCCACATCTAACACCCTCTCAGATAGGTGTACAATTAAAATTAAGTAGATCTTACAAACCCAATCCATGCACTATGAAATAAAATAATTCAATAATACAACTTCACTGTAGATGCTTTAAATGCTCTTAAAGCTAACTATAATCTGCTATGAGCTTTTAAGGTTTTATTTCATGATCATTGCATAGAGCAATGGATACTAGCAGCCATATTCAATTATGATGGCACAAAAAGCAAAATAACAGTACTTTAAATATTTAAGTGTTACTTGCTGAAGTTGTTATACTCTCATTATTGTTAGTTGTTAGCAGTATTTTCCAATTAGATACACTAATATATAATGAACATACTTAAATAAAAACTTTCATGTATATAATTTATGCACAGCTAGAGAATTTTAAATAATGATATTTTATTTTCCCAATATGCATCACAGTTTTTCTGCTGTATCATGTTTATGTTTCAACAGTTAAAAAATTGACATTTACCAATACATTTCTGATGATTTTGAGGATCTACTTGCATTCCTGGACCGCAGTAACATTCTCCACCTTCTAATGATGCACGACAAGCATATTCACATCTCAAAGATGGGCATAAATTTGATGCTAAAGGGAGAAAATTACAAATCTTTTAATATTTAATAAACTCATAGCATACTCTAATATAATTTAATATTACAATTATGCTGCAATTTAAAACATTACAGTACCTGAATGCACCATTATGTCCTTAATAAACATAAAGAAATCTGTTTATGATAAATTTCGGAGCTCTAAGCTCTTATACCATCTAAATAATATGTTCATTTTTGTACTGGACAATTTAATTCTATATTATACATAAACGATTAAGTCACCCAGTATAAAAACAAGCATATTATATATACTCTCTTTGTAAAGTTAATATTCTATTTCCTTTTTTTATAACTAAACCTTAGTTTTTATTTCTGTAGATTTACTGTATTTACTAAATTATCAATCTTTAACCAATCAATAATCATCAATTTTTTGGAGTTATGCTACATCAGATAGTGGCCAATTTAAAATTTGTTAATTGGATATTTTATTTAGCATCACATTAGATTATATGTTATTATTTCTTAATTTCTGAGAAAAAAAAACTTGTATAATTTTCTGAAAATGAATGAGGTCTTGGATATGGAAGCAAAAAGGACTTCCTTGGCATGGAAATCAGTCCTCGTGTGGGAGGACAATTTCAACGAGAGTTTCCCCTTCCCCCAGCAAAACTTCATTATTTAAAACATTATGAGTTTTTAAGTTTATACTGAATGGTTTTAAAAGCATTTATCCCCCTCCCCCCCACACACACACACTTGAAACCCACATAAATTCTTGGCTTGCTTAACTCTATTAAGTAACTAAAAATTTTGCTACTTTTATCTTTTACCATGCTACAAGTTTATGCATAACTTTCTCTATGAAGTCTTATAAATTTGTGTGTATAGGGAATAAACTTTTCCAAACAATAACTGCATATAAGAATGCAAAATCAATCATTCTATAGAATATGACCAGGGATCAGCATTTCATTTTTCTTTCATATGTCCTATTTTTTCATATATATATATAACACCTTTAATTAAATTACAGAATAAAATAATATCTGGATTACTAGTGTTGGCATAAACTTTTATCATGATAACTGTGCTAAGCTATATTATGCACTAACTTATATTTATAGTAAAAAAAAATGAAGCTTGGGCTGTTTAAACACAAGTTGGGAGTTTTAGATTTATGAAAAAAACTATCCGCTCTGAAAAATCTAATGAATACTAAATAAGAAGAAAAAATGTTTGCATATATCCTGAAATAAACCTAGTAATAGGTGACCTAGTAATATTTTAATATAAAAAATTTATATAATAAATAATAAACCTAGTAATAGGTTTAACCTAGTAATAGGTGAGAACACCTATTACTAGGTTAAAAAAAAACTTAAGTGCTTAAAATATAAGGTTTATGATCTAATCAGATAATTTTGATGACTGAAAAAAATAAATATTTAGCAAGACTATATGGCATATTAAACTGACAGGATCCTGTCAGTAAAATACACCTTAGAGATGACCTGTAAGGATTTGGGGTGTGGGTTGTTTTACCTCTGAGCAGCACTTTTTTGCACACCATGGGCTAAATGGCCAGGTCACAAGGACCCCGAAGGCTCAGAGAAAGTTGGGGGAGGGGACCCACTGGAACAGCTGTTGGGAGACAGATGGTAGCCTCCTGTCAAGGCCATCCAGCGTGTTCTTTAACGTGCACTGGGTATGGCTCTCCTGTACACGGGGCCATGGCTTAACGTCCCATCCGACGGACGGCGGCCTTTTCAAACCCATTGGTGTCCCCTGCTGACCGTGGGCAGGGTGGGGAATTTTGTGGAGATAAATCTCAATGCTGACCCAGCTGGGACTCGAACATGGAAACTACAGACTGCGAGCCTGGTGTGCTACCGACTGAGCCACCTGCACGCCTGACCTGTAAGGAAGGCAAAGACTTCAGCAGAAGAACAACAAGAAATAAAATATCCATGTCTTATCTGGGCTCAAAACCAAGTTTCTATGTATCAGCAGCCAAGCATGCTAACCACTCAACCAAGGATGGTTTAGCAAGACTATAGCATCTAAAAAATGAGTTACATAAAATGCCCAAGAAAGAAACAGAAAAAAGTTTATTGCAATTTATTTTATCCAATATATCAGTGATATGGATTTATCATTTATTGAAATTCTTGGTTGCAAGTATTTATAGATAAAAAAAATCTTTATACTATTCATATATGAGTTGATTTAGTAAACCAGAATAAAATGTGAAAGAAAGAATTATGAACTAAGAAAAGGTTTACTTCCTGGAACATTTCTGGATGCAATGATGCTTATATGTATGTATATATATATATACAACAAAACAACATATTCAGGAATGAAGGCAACTAATTTTATAATATATGAATGATTAAAATATGCATGATTAAGTATCAAGAAAATGTTATTGGATTGCTTTTCTAATATAGTTTATTACTGATTACAAAATACAATAATTATATCAAGAAATAGCAATATTTAAAGTTCAGAAATAAATATCAGCGGATAAGGCATGGACATTTGTGCTGTTTTCCTGCTGAGGTTCTGCCATCCTCTCAGACCTTCTACTGTGGTGTATAAACTGACAGGCTCCTGTCAGACCTCTGTGGCAAGCAGCTGCTTGAGGGGGTATTTATTTTTTATTATATGTAAAAGCATAATGAAAAATTATTCTTCATCATCATCTTCAAGCAGCCATAGGCTACAGAGGTTCAACCAGATTGTACAATTTAGTTCTCCAAACATATCTATCCTACTTACATCTGCTGCATCTTGCCACCATACACCAATTCTAACAAGGTCCTGTTTGACATTGTCTGCCCACTGCATTCTAGGTCTCCCCCTCTTTCTGAGGCCTTTAAGCACACTGTTCACAACCCTATTCGCTAATCTATAATTATCCATACAGGCAACATGACCAAACCAATAGTCTCTCTCTCTGTACAATATGCTGCTTAAAGGAGGTTGCTAACTCCTTTGCCTAATCTCATCATTACTTACAAAGATGTCAAAATTTTTTATCTTCAAGCCTTGACAATGGCCAATAAATAGTTCTAGCATGCATTTCAGAAGCTGTCAGTTTATTTAATACTCAGAATTCAAAATATTTTTTTAAAGTGTTCTGTTCTGTGACATGTAATAGCTCTAGTTCTGATGGCTGATTTGTTCCATGCAAGAACTGTATGAACAGCAATGTTGCACAGCACCTCAACTTGCTACTCTGATCTTACCCAAAGTATACTTAAGTACTAGCTAACTTAAGAAGAAGATGGTTTGCATTATATCTCTCCAAATAATTTTGTGAATTACCTGCAGAATGTGTCAAATTTCCACTTTATCCAAGCACAAAAAGAACTCCAATGTGATAGTTGACTATGTAAATTTTGTATGGTGCATAACATTTTAAGCTACTGTTTACCAAACCATATATAAAAAAGCCGTCCCATGGCTGAGTGGTTAGCGCGCTTGGCTACTGACCTAAGGGACCTGGGTTCGAGCCCCAGGTAAGGCATGGATGTATGTGTCGTTTTTCTGCTGAGGTCCTGCCATCCTCTCAGATCTTCTACTGTGGCATATAAACTGACAGGCTCCTGTCAGACCTCTGTGGCAAGCAGCTGCTTGAGGGGGTATTTATTTTTATTTTTTTTATTTATATAAAAAAAGTGCTCAAAAGCAAAAAATCAACTCTCCCCAAAAAACTGCAAAATAGATGGTCCATAGAGAGAAACACTGAGATTTTAAAAGCTACATATATATATAACAAATAAAAAATATCCCCCTCAAGCAGCTGCTTGCCACAGAGGTCTGGCAGGAGCCTGTCAATTTAATATGCCATAGTAGGTCTGTGAGGATGGCAAGACCTCAGCTGAAAGACAACACAAACATCCATGCCTTAACCAGGGCTCAAACTCAGGTCCCTTTGATCAGTAGCAAGTGGGCTAACTACTTGGCCACAGGATGGCTACACATATATAGAAGTATTAAACAAAAAAGTAGCAATAAAAACAACATATTAAATATAAAAAGATAATAAAAATTCTTAATTGCATTCTAAGCAAAAATTCAGGATGCATCACTTATTTTTACATACAAAGAGCAACTCTACAACTGAAATTCATAAAAATCTAACTTACAACATGCATCTTTTTCATCTGCACCATCTTCACAGTCACGATTCCCATCACAAAGTTTCTCTTTATCAATACATCTCTTTTCTGAAGGGCAGAGAAATTTTGTGTCTGGGCAGGATATCAGAGCTATTAAAAAAAAAAGTGTATACATATATTATAACAAAGTAAGTAATTTTATTAAATCATAATGATTCAAACTGTGGGTCATTTATCATTGCAAGTAAACCTTATAAAGAATAAAATTTTACTCTGAAGAGTTTAATCACAATACATTTTTATAAATAAATCTGACTATACAAACGTAATTTGTACAGCTTCATTATGAATCTGATAATAAATAAATAAATAAAAATAAATACCCCCTCAAGCAGCTGCTTGTCATAGAGGTCTGACAGGAGCCTGTCAGTTTATATGCCATAGTAGAAGGTCTGAGAGGATGGCAGGACCTCAGCAGAAAAACAACACATACATCCATGCCTTAACCGGGGCTCGAACCCAGGTCCCTTTGATGAATAGCCAAGTGTGCAAACCACTCATCCACGGGACAGCTTATGAATCTACAATGAACAATAGGTAGTGACTCATAGTAGATTTAAATTTTAACTTTTAAAATTGTACTAGACTTCCCTTTGCAGTTTTTCTTTTATTCCAGCATATGAAATTTTATCACCACCTACCTAACCAGAGGTCTTGCTATTAATAAAAAGATTTGACTAGGACTCACAAATTCACACTAACTTCACAAATTGAACAAGATCTTTAAAAAAAAGATTCTGAAGCACCTATATGTTACATCCTTGATAAGGTTTGGTTTTTTGGTTTGTTTTACCTCTGAGCGGCACTTTTTTGCACACCATGGGCTAAATGGCCAGGTCACATGGACCCCGAAGGCTCAGAGAAGGTTGGGGGAGGGGACCCATTGGAACAGCTGTTGGGAGACAGATGGTAGCTTCCCGTCAAAGCCATCCAGCGTGTTCTTTAACGTGCACAGGGTATGGCTCTCCCACACACGGGGCCACGGCTTAACGTCCCATCCGACGGACGGCAGCCTTTCCAAGCCCATTGGTGTCCCCTACTGACCGTGGGCAAGGTGGGGAATTTTGCGGAGATAAATCTCAATGCTGACCCAGCTGGGACTCGAACCTGGGAACTACAGATTACGAGCCTGGCATGCTACCGACTGAGCCACCCCCGCCCCTCCTTGATAAGGACCCTCTTGCATCAGTACTGAAAAATGCAGCTGTTCAGGACTAAGCTTTTCAGTGACACAGTGGCTATTGTCAGCTTTTGGTTGATCATCCCTTCAAAGAGTTCCTTTCAGCATCTAGACAGTTTTTCAGATTTCTTCAACTGCTAGGAGCACTACTTTGTTTTGTTTTTTTAAATTACCAGTATCATTCATAAGCATAATTAAGCTTTATATACCCTACAGTTCTATCCTTATAATTAATACTTTAAAAATACAGGGTGTCAGTATAATGAGTATAATGATGCTAAAGAACGGGGATTGTAAGATAGATAAGAATTGCTCCACTGTAAAGCTATCCCATGCTGTTATTACTATATTACGAAATTCATAGCTCATATCACATTTTCCTTTCTTTCTGAAAACAGCATCATGAAGATGAGCAAACAATGAGGTGAATGGCACCATCTCAATATGCAGTAGACATTTGCCAATTCCTTATGCTGATGTACTTATGATTTTAGCTTTTTTATGTCACATCAAAATGTTCATAATTTATCACGTTACGATTCTGTAAGAGGGCGCAGTGCAAAATCCCAATGCATCTTTTTTTAATATTATACTACAATAGTCACAATGTATGTGAGCACAGTATGCTGAGGAGGACAAATTATAAGAGGAAGAGAAGGCATCATGGGACCTCCAAAGTTCAGCAGTCTTTCAAAAAGCAAAAATGTAATCTCCTTTCTTCTGTCATCACACAGTTTTACACTGCACTGTTGCAAAGAGCATCCTTGTATACTCTTGTACTGTCGTCTACATGAAAAAAGATCAAGAAATCACCAACCAAAATGCCAGCCATAACTCAAGCTAAAGTCGATCTCAACAACTCTTAATCTATTGAGGGGTCATAGGAAGAGGATTAGGAAAAAAAATTATAATGTTCAGGTAGAGTATTTTATAAAATTTATACTTTAAGATTTGTGTATATTAGACACAAATAAAGTTTATAAACACATAAACACAGATGCATATTAAGGGGAATCTTAAGGGTACTACAGCACCTTCTTAAATCTTTGAAAGTTGAAAATCGAAAATTGATAAAACTATTCACCAGTGCAGTTCAAAGATTTAAGGAAAGTGCAAAGCTAACTGAAATTGAGTAAAAAGATACTAAAGCAGTTGTGTTTGATGGCATATAGAAATTTATACATACCCTACCTGCTATTATTAATCTGCAACCACAAAAGAATAAACGTGAAATAAGACATGAATCAACAAGTAAAGAAATTATCAGTGGAGAAAAATTATTTAATTATCCAATTTAGTTCATAAACTTTCAAGATTGATTAAAAAAAAGCGTTTATAATGCTTTTTTTTTTAATCCAATTTCTCTGGGGGGAAAACTCTTACAGCATTTTAAGAGTTTTCCCCCCACAGCTTTTCCCATGGTCAATTTCTGTTGGGGAAAAAACTCTTACAGCATATTATCTTGAGAAATATAGTTCCCAACGAATATGAGAATGCATTTAGCTCTGGGAACTGTAGTGTCTCGGGCACTTAAGAATTTTCTTCCAGAATGATTTCTGGTTCAAAAAAAGTAATAAGCTGATATCAAAGATTAAATATATTCTGGCAAAATACTTTATAGTGATAGCTGCATTAGTCTTCAAATCAAAGCAACATACTATTTTTTAAAGTATAAATGAGGTAAAAATTCAAAATGCTGTGGCTAACTGCACTCAGAAATTTTGAAAACAATGAAAATAATTATCAAAAAAATCATTATAACAACTGAATTGAACTAAAACAGCTCATTCGTAAGGCATTTTTAATATACATTTTTAAGTATTCTTGAAGATTTAGTTAAAACATAATCACTGTATCTACTTGAACAAACATTCAATAAGTAATATCTATTCACATATTTAACTTTCAATCTTTTACCTTATAATACCATAAAGAAGTTGAACTATAGCTGTTACACCTAGCTAATCAATGATATTATAGTAATACTTTAACTAGTAAAATTACCACTGTTACATACATTAAGAACATACACCGATCAGCCAAAACATTAAAACCACCTACCTAATATGATGTAAGTATGCTTCTCACCACCAAAAGAGCTCTCACCCGATGAGGCATAGATTCAACGAGACATTGGTAGGTGTCACTTGATATTTGGTACCACAACTGCAACAGGTGATCCTGCAGTTCCCATAAATTACGTGGTTGGGGTGATGCTGCTCATACCAGTTTCTACAACTTAAACCACAAATGCGCAATAGAATTCATGTCCAGCGAATTTAAGAGCCATGGCAATAAATGGAATTCCTCATTATGTTCTAGGAATCATTCCTGAACCTTCTTTGCAGTGTGACATGGGGCATTGTCTTGTTGAAAGACTCCATCTCCACCAGGCAATACAGTCACCATAAAGGGGTGTACTTGATCAGCCACAATGTTCAGGTAGGTGACAGTTGTCAGAGTTTGCTCTACAGAGATAATTGGTCCAAGTATTCCCCAAGAAAATATTGCCCAGACCATCACACTCCTTCCAGCTGCCTGGATCCATCCTAGTGCTCCAGGTGAGGCTTCCATGGGTAAACATCGCACACGACCTCATCCGTCCATATGGTGTAACACAAAATGGGATTCGTCTGACCATGTGACCCTCTTCCAGTCTTCTATGGTTCAATGATTACATATCCATTGCAAGCATTGACGATGGTAAAAGGCTGTGAGTATGGTACAAAAATGTGTCTGACTGTGGAGACCCATATCTAAGAGCTTACAATGAACTGTGTGTTTGGACACATTGGGCCATTTACCACAATTGAAATTATAGGTAATGCCAGCCACAGTAGCTCTCCTGTTGCTGCGGACAAGATGAGATAGCCTGCGCTGATCTCTGGCATCAATGAGGTGTGGCCAGCCCACCATGCCTTGTCGACAGCTCAAAGTGTCACCTGTTTCGGACTACCTTTGATAGGTACTACTGCATAGTGTGAACAGCCTACCAGTGTCGCTGTTTCGGAGATGCTCTTAACAAGGCGTCTTGCCATAACAATCTGGCCTTTGTTGAAATCAGATAAATCCTTTGCTTTTCCCCCATGTTGAGACGAAACAAAATACTGTCTGCAAGAGCTCCAACCCAATTATTATATACACTGGTGGAAATTGAAAAAAGAACACCCAGAAAGAATTCCTTTAGGAACGTCATATTATAATATGTTAATAGTTAAGAGCAGTAGAAACTGTGATCCAAGATTGAAAGACATTGGATGAAATAATGGCGTCACTGAGGACGACAACATGCAACATGCAAATGTACGCAATGCTTATCTTAGGACTAGGGCGTGAAGAAAGAAGTTATTCATCTTGTGTCATGTTGTTCAGTGCTCTTTCAAGAAGCTACCATGCTTGGACACCACATGCGTGCAACATTCATTTAGTTAGCAGAGTTTGAGTGAGGTCATAAAATGGGTATTAGGGAAGCAGGGTGGTCTTTTCATTAACTTGCACACCATGTTGGATGAGAGGTATCAGCAGTGGTACAATGGTGGCATCAATGGTCAGAAGAGCATTCGCACACTTGCAGACATGGCTCGGGGCAACACAGAGTTACAGATGCACGAGAGAATCGGTGTATCAGGAAAGCAGTGGTAGCAGAGCAGACAGCTAAGGTGACACAAATTTGATCCTCTGTAGTACCAAGGGTGTCTACAAAAAAGATATGCAATCATCTTTTGAAAGCAGGCCATGGGCACACATGCCACTGGCACAGTTACCACTGTCACCTTGTCACTGTCGAGCATGTTTGCAGTGGTGTCAAGAACAAGTTCATTGGAGGGAAGAATGGCAGTCTGTGGTCTTCAGTGATGATAGCCGATTCTGCTTAGGAGCGTCTGATTGTCGTTCACGCATCTGAAGGCGAAAAGGTGAGCGGTTTCTTCTATTATGCATCTGCCAGCGAGACACAGGACCCACGCTGGGCATCATGGTGTGGGGAGCAATTAGCTATCACTCTCGTATGTGTCTGGTGTTTGTACAGGGTACACTGCATAGCAATATGTACATCAGTAACATTGTACAGCCAGTCATCCTGGCATATTTGAATGTAATCCCAAATGCAATATTCCAGCAGGTTAACGCTCGCCAACACTCCACCCAGGCAACTCAATATGCTCTTCAGGCAATGCACTAACTCTCTTGGCCAGCATGCTCTCTGGACTTCTCCAATCGAGCATGTCTGGGACTGGATCGGACAAAGACTTCCGCGGACCACGGCAAGCAATAACCATTGCTGACTTACACATCCAAGTTGAAAGTGCGTGGAATGGTAACCCTCAGAGTGATACCCAGCATTCATACAACCAATTGCATGCCAGACTGGAAGCTTGTATTGCTGCTGGAGGAGGTTCAACACCTTATTAAAATGTGCCTTCTGTAAAATGTAATACTCATTAAAAGGTACAATAAACATTGAATCACTTCACATGTGTGATCACTGTTCTTTCTCAACAAGTTGTTTCTACTAAATAAATCTCATAGATTATGCTTCAATTGTTAATGGTGTTCTCTTTTCAATTTCTGCCAGTGTATATCATTCACGATCTTGGCATGTGACACTGATTGGCTACACACACACTTCTTTGCATAATGCAGAGGTTTTAATGTATTTAATTAATAAACTTTTTAATGTATTACATTAATAATATCATATAAATCAAGAGAAATTATTACTGGTTTCTGCACAAGTTAATCTGAATTTGCTGACATACCCAAACAATTACTTACTGTAATATAACTGATTAGCTAAGTGTAACAACTATATATTTCAATTTCCTTATAGTATTGTAAGGTAAAAAGATTGAAAGTTAAATGTGTTAATAGATATTGTCCATTGAACATAATGTTTAAGTAGATACAGTGATTATATAACAATTAAATATTTAGAAATTTTCACTGTGATTAATTAATTTTAATCCCTTTTTTAAAAATGAAAAATTCTAGATGCAATTTTTCCCTTAAAGTACCACAGATCAGATTTAACTTTTATGAGAAAGTGTCATGCAGACAGATAATATTGCACAAGGCCACACACATCTGCAGTTCCCCATCTTTGATTTAAATCATACAATTAAAATGAAAGGTAACATTTAAGCTAAAATTTATAAAGTTTCAAAATGGGGAACATATGTTTGACAAACCTGTTAACAGAAATTAAATATCTACTTACTGCAATTAATTTCATCAGAATTATCTGTACAATCTGCATGACCATCACATCTCCATCGTGTAGGTATACAAATGGCATTAGTACACCTGAACTGCCCGCTGTTACAGAGTGGAAAATCTAATAATGTAATAAATACAATAAATGCTTAAAAGTTCAATTTATATAATGTTTCACTTTAACTACCAAAAACAACAATATGAGAATATTTGACAAACATTAAAGTTATTTTTACATGATATTAATTAAAAATAAAAATTTTATTAATCTCATGTAAACAGAACATTTAAAGTCTCTTTTTTTAAATTAATTAACCTAAGGTTCAAGGTGTTGTAAGATCATAGTGAAATTAGCCTCCAATAAAAGGCTCCCTACACCAGAATTAATCTAAATTTAAATGGTTTTGAGAAAGAAAACACTGCCCACAACACTTTTTTTGGCATACTGAAGCCTTGCCTTCCTCACAGATCTCTCTATGGCATATCATACTGACAGGCTCCTCTCAGACCTCTATGGCATGTAGCTGACTGAGGATTTTTTTTTACATATTAATAACCCAATCCACTACTTGTGAACATTCCCCACACTGTATCTCACCTCCAGTAGCTTGTACAGTGGATGTGACAAATGAGGGGTCCTTCACCTCATTCAGTTGCACTACACTCTAGCTCTGCCACCTGTACAAATTGTTTGGATGTGGGATTATGTTGAAAATAATGGCCATTTGGTGCATAATTTAACCTCATGTCTCTGTAGCACTCTATTGATTCCTCTTCTATAGTATGTAGCAGTGACAATGAATGTGCATCTCTGTAGACACTTCAGAGATAATAGCCTTGGGCAAGCCTGTAATTTCCATAGTTTTGGCTATGGTTTCAACAGCATGTTGAGCATCAACAATAACACAATTTTGGAAGATGGTTAAATCACATCTTTCATATCTGTAGTTGAGAATTAATCAGATCAATGGCTGTGCTGCTGTATTTAAGATGCTTTTTTTTTTCTGGGAAGGGAAAGAATTTAGTTTGTTTCAGGGGGGGGGGGGTGAGAATAAGACTTAAGTAGGGTTTCCTAATCACTAAAAATATTCCACCTGACAGGAAAGGTTAAAATGATATTTTATATGGAAGTAAATTTTATAGTTGTTTTTTAAATCCATTTTAAGTGTTGGCCTAATCTACTATGTGTATTACGAGGCTAAAATAAAATTACACAACTGTTTTGAATTTCAAAGCAGGCAGATAAGTCTGATTAATTAAGCATATTTTACTGATGATTAATTAAGCATATAATACTGAGATTTTGTATGGCAAATGGACTTCCCCCCACTCACCCACCCCCATCCTTGGTTCAGGGATAACGTGACCTGTTACCTTTTCCTTTATATATCTGTGCTTTGCATTCCAGTTTTGGCAAATAGTAGTTTGCTTGTTTGTTTGTTTTTTTGGCCAGACAATGTATATACTAGTTTTAGTTAACTTTACCTGACTTGGCTACTCCAGTAGCCTGATTTGAATTCCAATGGAAATTTGTAGGATGTAGTGGAACATGTCATACAACAGGCACACACTCTTGACTCTTGACCTCAGAATCTTAACCCTTGACTCTCTAACCCTCTTGACCCCTATGCCTATATGCTGCATTGCAATAGGAATGGATTCACATCACACCACACACCATCACACCACGCAATAAGTCTGTGCCGCATCAAATTCAAGCAGTTCTTAAAGCAATTGGTCTTACATTATACTGAAATAAATTTTCCAATTTTTTCATCACGCATTTTATGTTGAAGCTAAATTTAATATTTTAAAAAAAGAGGGGGAGGGATTCCTTTTTAAAATGGGAGCTGTATAGATGGTAATGGTAATTGCCATCCAGTGATGCAAAGTAATTTAAAAATATTTAAATTCTTGCATTTAAGATAAATAACATTTATGATTTTAAAATGTTGCCAAAGCTTCCATAGGATTTCCAAAATACAATTGTATTGTTATTACTAGGATCCTTAGATGTTTAGTAATGAACAAGTATATATAATGGTATATGCCATTTACACTTAAATGGGGATGCTCTACTTTTTAATCCCAATATATCAAGATGGAAACACTGACATCAGCATAATCCATTTTAAGGTGTATTCACTGAAAACTGCCATTTTTAAAGTTATAGAGTGCAGATTAACTTAAAACTTAAAAAACCTTGACAAACTTTGAAAGAAAATGTGAAGATATATAAATGTATAACACTATTATACTATAAAGTCCTCCTTTTAGCAATTGTTGCTGTCCGAGCAATTTAAAGTTTTGCTGTTAAATCTTCACCATAGTCATCAATAGCAACAGAATAAAGGAAAACTAATAATCATAAAAAATACTGTGCAGTGTGATACTTATGTTTAGGTGGTCTTCTTGTTCTGTCCATGCTTACAACAGTTGTTATTATGGCATTCACTTATGTATGGTACCTTCTTGCTGATTGACTATCGCAAGGTAGTTTTTACACTTTTTCACTCTGTGCACTAACGACCGGTGTCTGTTTTTCAAAGCCGTAACTTCATTATCAAGACACTACTCTCAGCCACATGAATGGAGGTTATATATTAGGGGCGAAGGGATCTGGTGTCCAGGCTTCTCTTGTTGTGGTCGACCTGCTGTTTCGGTTGACAAATCCACTATTGTTGCAGGGGCTGTGTTTTCATGTCCTCTTGCATTAGTGTCATATTTCTTAAATTTTTCTTTATTCATCTATGATGAGCTTCCATGGGAATAGAGGTTGGTATATTTTTTTCATTACATGCAGTGTGTCTATTTTCGAATATGGTTAGTTGCTCATATAAATCCAATTTCTCTTGCATAGGTGGAGTAGCTAGAATTATTATATTTTTGAAGTTAAAGATAGCTTGTTTTTGCTGAACAATTCAAGTCAGGGCAGTTTTTTTTTGTGTTATTTATTCTTATGGCTGCAGAACTTTTGGTTTTACCATAGTATGATTGGGATTCATTATCCTTTGGTAGAGTAACTGGGTTCTTGTTATGAATGAATGATAATGAATCACGACCATACTAAGGTAAAACCAAACTTTCTGCAGCCATAAGAATAAAACAACACCAAAAAGATATTCAACAATAAAAATACTGCCCTGACCCAAATCATTCAGCAAAATCACCTCACAAGAAAAACTGGATTTATATGAGCAACTAACCATATAAAAAAATAGACACACCACATGTAACGATGAAATATATCAACCTCCACTTCCATGAAAGCTCATCATAGATGAGAAAAAAATAAAGAAAAAATTAAAAAAAGTATGACACTAATGCAAGAGGACATGAAAACCCAGCTCCTGAAAAAATAGTGGACTTGCCAGAAAAAACAATGGCTCAACCATAAATTCCATTCATGTGGCAGAGAGTAATGTCTCAATAATGAAGCTATAAATTCGAAATGAATCGACAGTGTGGTTCATGGAATTCGTGCACAGAGTGAAAAAATGTAAAAACTCCCTTGGCAATAGGAAATCAGCAAGCAACTGGACACAAGTGAACACTAGTAATAACAACTGTTGGAAGAATGGATGAGACAAGTGGACCACCTAAATGTAAGTATCACATTGCTCAATAATTTTATGACTATTAGTTTGCCTTTATTCTTATGCTATTGATGACCCCAGTGAAAATTTAACAGTAAAACTTTCAATTGCACAGACAGCAATAATTGCTAAAAGAAAGGACTTTACAGTGTAATATATCTTTGAATTGTGTAGCACTGTGTTACATATTTGTTTTCTAATATGAGAATGTATTTAAAAATGTTCAGGCCCATGTATTGCCTCCAGAATCAGAAATTGGCCCACCAACCAGTGAAAAGGATACATAAAATTTACTTACATACTTCATAGGATTTTTTGCAACAAAAATCAGTAGAAATATCATATTTGTATATTTTAACTAATCTCAACAATCCCCTCCTTCAAATTCATTCAAGAAAAAGAAATAAAATAGGTTTTATTACTATTTAGTTAGTCCACAATAAAAAAGATGATATATATATATAAAAGCAATACTAACCACATTCATTCTCATCTGAATTATCTCCACAATCATTCCAATGATCACATTTTTTGCTTTCATCAATGCATTTTGCCCCATTAGTACATCTAAATTCATTAAGCCTGCATGTTGTTGCATCTGTAAAAGAAAACAATAAAGTCAAATTATGCTTAATTAAGCAATTATCAATATATGGAACATATGGTATGTATATACTTTAATTTTTGTTACATATGGAATGACAAAACTATTTCTTTTAACATGTAATATTATTTTCACTATTATTTTACACTTATCAGTAATATATGAATATCACAAAATTACCCCCATTAACCCTTTCCACTCATATGTCAGACTGGACTTAAAATGTCAATTTCTGTCTATTTCTAAGCTGGAATCAGCATTTCTCTTACAAAAAAATAAAAATACAGCACACTGTTAAGTTGTTGAAGAAGTAGCTATGAGACTGCCTGTAGCATGTAAAATGGGAGGACCACTTTTGCAAACAAATAGAGATCATTAGTTTTATTATTCAATGCAATTATGTTAAAATGTGAGAGTGGAAAGGGTTAAGCAATGCATCTAAACAGCTAAACTTTTTTGGTAATAAACAGAAAGGTAACAAAATAAAAAAAAAATTAGTATGTTTACAAAAAGTTGAATTATATAAACTTTTTATACTAAAGTTTTGAAATACAATAATAAAATTGAATATCAATATACATATATCAAGAAAAAATATTTGAAAAAGTCAAATGGGACCAAACCAAAAAGCGGGAGAATGAATAATGCTCAGATGGACCCTCCATAATCTAACATCCTGACTGAAGAGATAGAGCAAAAAATGGGAAGTAATATCTACATGTAAGAACCTTAAGTTTAAATTTGCTAAAGAAGGAGACATATATCAGGTGATTAGTTGGCATGTTTCAGTTTCTGCCAGTAAGTTAACATCATTAGGTTAGACGAAGATTAACTTTAGCACATAAATGTAGTTATCCATATCTCTAGCATTTACTGATAATTTTGCCAAATTTATTGATCTCCTCAGAGCAAAGAATTTATTGTCTTTATGTAAAGTGAAGTGTGTTGCATTAATTTTACTTCTTGTTTACTTTGCTCTGTCCTGTTTGTGAATGGAGAATTGAGGATTAGTGATGTTCCATTTGATTCAATATGTGTGCCAGATTACGTGATAAAATGTTATATATATATATATACATTATATATATATATATTTATCATATATATTATATGATAAAACGTGTTTATATACAACTGTATATAAACAGATTACGTGCTATTTGAATACTTTTACAAATATGCAAAGACTGATTAAATTTGAATTAGAAAAATAGGATGTAATGATTTTTTTTTTATCTCAATCATAAACAAGCAGGATACTGAGAAAAAGTGGAAACTAGCAAATTGGTTTCCAGATGTTATTCAAGATAATGATTGAGATCTACTAGATGCAGAATTCTTTGCCTACCTCTATGGGGGATCCCATATATACATATACTCATTAAGCATCACTAGTTCTGACAGTATTGACACATATTGATACAAAGTGTCATAACACGAGGAAAACAGGAGAAAAAAATGTTTCCAATATTGTGCAAAGGCAATGCTCATACTTCCACATAATAATACATTATTAGTTCAAAATGAGTTTTTAGCAAGTTGACTATAATTGAAACTGCTCACATATCATCACTTGAATCATCAATGCTCAATGTTATGTTGCGCTGTTCATGCAGAAAACATCTGGCCAAGTTAACAGATAACTTGAAGAGGAAAGTGAGAAATTTGAAAAAGTAGAAATAATGTTTGAGCTTGGAACTTCTCATATTAAAAGTAAGTTAATTTATGTCAGCATTGTGAAAATTTTCCATTTAACCTGTTTTTTCTTTTGTTGTTATGATAAGAAAGACTTAAGCTCTAAATTTAGGTGTGTATTTACATTTGTGTTTTTGTTTTAAAACTTAAATCCTTGTTTATGTTCTACAAGATTCCATGTAGTTGGCACAGAATTATTGTGAGTTTTAATTTATTAAACTAAAATTTATTTTAATATCTAGGATGCCTAACTTTTGCCTCATAACATACAATACACACATTCAGCAAATGTTAATGTTTTAGATTTGTATTTTTGAATAAAAAACAGATTTTACATTTTACAGGTTTTTTTTTACACAAATCAGGATTCCTAAAAAGACATTGGTGGCAGCCCTGAGCCAATGAATTGATTTTTAATGTTATAAAAAAAATCCCTTATCAGTATGATTCCAAAAGGAAGTGTTCAAGATATTACTTAGATCATGACTCTGCTAGACACTCTTGACATATATAACATAATATTATGTACTACCTACACTAAACAATTATAGATGTTAAAGCCGAACTGATAATTGGTTTGAAAACTTAATGACAGTTTCAGTAAGCATATTGATATATTAGGACTAACTTGCACAATGGACAGAGAACTTATCATTTCAGCAGCATAACCTTTCATGAGCAAATTTCTACAAGCTAGGAGTAACTTCTAAGTTTTTCTGTCTCATATGTAGCAAAGAGATACATTATAGAAGTTACAGAAATTGCTTTCTAATTTTAAAAAAAATTAACGTACTATTTGAACAGTATTGCTCATCACTTTCATCTCTACAGTCGTAGTAATTATCACATTTTTTTTCTGCAGGAATGCATAGGCCACTTCTACATACATGGTCAGATGATTGGCATGATCGATAATCTAAAAAATAAATTACAGTTATCACTCTGGTATGAAATAAAAGTTATGAAAGGTGAATCATTTACACACAATCAAAAGAAAGGAATTCTTGATAAAAGAGTAAATACTGAGTTCCATATCTTCAACTTATGTAAGTTTATATCAATATCTATTTTAAACTACATATATCAGTCATTCAACTCGTATGAAACAACTTTTCTCCTCAGTTTTTCAAAATAAAGCTTTTATAATGGTTTAGGTACAGTACATTTTACTGAACTATATACTTTCCAATTGGACTACTTTCACCCAATCATGTATACCATCCACTATTAGGATCCTCAAAAAGTAATGTCCATAGATTAAAATAATTACCCTCTTTTTTTTACCTTTGTAGGTTAATTTATTCATCAATGGTACCATCACTTCAATGAAAACAGATTGAACTGTTTTATCTCCAAGCAGCACTTTGCACACAATAAGCGAAATGACCAGATCACAGAGCTGGGTAGGGGAAGAAAATGCACTGGACAGCTGTAAGGTGATGGAAGAAAGCCTCCTGTCAAGGCCTTCTAAAGTGTTCTTCAACATGCACAGGGTATGGCTCTCTTGTACAAGGGGTCATGGCTTAACATTCCATCTGATTGGCAATGACCTTTCCAATTGCATGAATGTCCACATTTCACTGAGGGCAGAGAAGGGATTAACAGGTACCTCAATACAGGCAGAGTGGGGACTTGAATCTGGGAATATCAGGTTATGAGCCTGGGAAAGAAAACAGGTAATATGGAAAATATATGTAGAAATTTAATATCACCTTGATGTTACCTCTATTTTGAAGTTAACTGAAAATGATTTATCTTCGAGATTTTTTACATTTAAAAGAAATCATCTTTGCAAGTCAATTATTTCATAAAATATAACCTTTTAAAGTCATTCTTTTCAATCACCCACATCACATTTATATATTTCTCCCAGTAAGCTTAATTTTTAAGCTTAACCCTTTCAGAGTCCAGTCTGAAAAACTGGTTTATATCAAGATGCCAAGCTATTTTTTCACTATAATAACTTTTTAACTATATTTTTTCACTCAATAAAATATTCATGAAATGAAATTATGTATACAATATATATACATAATTCAAGTTTGAAAATATAATACACTGTTCAAAGTGGAAATCACAACACCAAAAAGGAATGGAAGTATAGATATGTAAATTGTAGATGGCAATTGGCCATTGGAGATATGCAAATGATCAAAGTTCCACAGTGAATGGACATGACACCCAACTGAGCCATGGATAAATACCGGACACCCATGAGCTCTTATCATAGCACAATCAAATAGGCTGGAGTGGATGCTGCGAAAATGTTCGGAAGATGCCTTGGAGACACCGAACAGGACCCTTATGCACAACTGGCACCTTCTGAGAGAGAGTGAATTGTCGATATGCGAGAGCTTGGATTGAGCCTTCGAGCAATTGCTGCATGCATGGGGTCCAAATTGACATGAAGGACAGGTATGGGTTAGCACACTGCACCACAGGACATGAAGATCGCATGCTCCATAGGAGGGCCGTTCACAACTCTTTTATCACAGCGGCTGTGCTGAAGGATGATTTGTGGACCACTACAGGTACCATGGTCTCCATGTAAACCATTACACAATGTTTGCATGATGTAGGAATGAGGGCGAGACATCCAGTCTGGCATCTGCCATTACACCGACATCACCAGTTATGCCATCTCCACTGGTGTTGAGTGAGGCAACAATGGACTACGGATGGAGGAGAGTATTGTTCACAGACTAGTCCCGATTCTGTTTCAACATGACAATTCATGTTCAGATTGACATATTGATTATATATTAGGTATACTATGCACCATTGCTACTGGTAAATAATACAATATGAATCCATTCAACCTTGAAGAATACATCAGAGATCAAAATTTTCAATTTTTCCAACAATCTATGACCCAGATTACCCCTAGGTGCAAATTTTCAGAGCTGTACTATTTCTGCATCATAATTAGAATTAGCATAATCCTCTGTCAGTCAGCTGTCAATCATTAGTTAATCACCCACAATCATAAACTCACTGGACAAAAAATTGGTCATCTCCCACAATAAGAGGGTTATGTCTGTTCGACAGCAACAGAGGGTGCACCAATAATAAATGTATCCTACAAATAACTGTGCTGTGTACTACAGGGTTCATACAGTGACAAGAAGTGGTTGGTGTCACATGTGTGTTAGTCACTCTGTGAAACATGGGTTGTGCAAAAGATGTGAATGAGTGGAAAAAAGGTGTTATTGCATTTGGCCGAGCCAAAGAGCATAGTGTACAAGAAGTTGCTGCCTTTGCAGGTGTGTCAAAACGTACTGTCCAAAGGGTCTTCCAGCAGTGGCATACATCACAGTCCACCGCTAATCATCACCAGAACTGTGGCAGAAAGACTGTGCTTACCAATAGGAACCGTCACAGTGTCACGCATTGTTAGGGCATACCGCTTTGCAACAAGGCAGGAATTGCTCGTCAGTCAATGAGGCCTACAAAAAGCTGTTTCCGAACAAACACTCTGAAGGGAACTGCATGCCATGGATATCTGGAGCAGAATACTGCAGAAGAGACCCATGTTAGCAGCTCTGAACAAGGCTGCATGACTACAGTGGGTGCGGTGCCACAAAGACTGGACTGTCGACTCTTGGAAGCATGTGATCTGGTCGGATGAGTCACGCTTTTACTTGTACTCGAATGATGTGAGGCGACGGGTACATTGTAAGCTGCATGAAGCCTTCCATGCAGACTGTGTGCAAGGTTTTGTTCAAGCTGGACAAGGCTCCGTGAGGGTCCTTTGGTTGCAGTGACATCACACTTGAACCAGAAGGGCTATATGGAGCTACTGGATGACCACATGTTGCCTTTTGTGCAGCATCTCCACAATGAACACCAGAAGGATACCCCAGTCTTCCAAGATGACAATTGTCGCATGCACAGTGCTCAAAGTGTGTCGGATTGGTATGACAAGCATTCTGAAGCCTTCAAACATCTAAAATTGCCTGCCAAATCCCTGGATTTGAATACTATAGAAAACTTGTGGGGTTATTTGGGACAACGAGTGAAGCACCGTCCCAGCCAATCTGGCTGAACTGCGGCATTTGCTGCTGGAAGAGTGGATGAATACTGATGTGCATTACATCCGCACACTGGTGACATCCATGCCAGACAGGATTTCGGCTGTTCTTCGGTCACATGGAGGCATTACGTGCTATTAGGTTACATTCAGACAGGGGTGACTAACTTTTTGTCCAATGCTATTTAAGAAAATATTTTTTTTAGTTTTGCAAAATTTTAAATATTCACACATTTGAAAGATATGGGGGCAAACATTATTTATTCCTTTCCAGACACAGTTGGAGTGTGATGTTTTTTGTAGCCTGTTAAATATTCTGGCATTCGTAACTCTGAATAAAATAAAAATAAAATACTGAGCAAATATTGTTTAAAATCTAGATTTAGATAGATTTGATTGAGATCTTTAATTTATCTTTACACATATATATTTTTATTAAAAATCGTATTGAAAAAGTTATTAGAGTTCTGAATATAATTTTCAATTGAGATAACATGGAACTATTTGCAGTTTTCTGTCCAGTACTTGTATATTATAATACTCATGTTATAGTGCATCACTACTTTTTGTATTCTATTTTAGTTTTTTATTATTATATATATGATATTACCATTGATCTTTGCTCTACAATAAGCCTGACTATTCTTATTGAGAACACAACTACAGAAAGAGAAGTTTAAACTTTCCCCTTGCAATGACTGCATATCCTATTACCCTACATTTATAACAAGTTTCATTTTGTTTTACGAATGTAAGATAAAACTCCAATTGTTTTAAATTTTGAAAGCCCTTAGAATAGGTTATGATGCATACCAAAGAAGGAGCATTAAATTCTGACTAAAAAGTGCAAATGAAAAAACAAAAGCTAAGCAAATATAAAAATGTTTTGCAAGCCCATTTGTATGGATTTACAAGAAGGGAAAAACTGCCTTTGGCACTTTAAGGGTTTTAATACTGCCTTTAACTTTAACACTGCTATATATATTATTCTACTTATAATTGCGATAATACTCAAAGAAGAAAAAATCTCAATGTAAAAACAGTAAATGTATAAAAAATCTTGTGACAATGATTAAAATCACAATAGATGTGTAGATATATGCAGCAAGTCACAACTCACAAGTGGTTCAGATAAAGTTTTTAATTCAGATGAGTTTCATGATGATATAAAGTTTATTTGATGGAGTACAAAAAAAAAATCACAAACTGATAATATCACTAAATAAATTGATTAAACAATTTGTGATTCTTCGCTTTGTGATCAATCAAATAAGCAGTAAGAGCTTTTATATCATCATGAAAGTCATCTGAATAAAAGAATTTTATTTAAACCACTCCTGAGTTGTTACTTGCTGCATATATCTACACATCTCTTCTGATTTTTTTTTATTCCTGCAAGATTTGTAATAACTACTGAAAATGTTTTTTTTTTTCTTTCTAATTGTAAGATTTCTCATTTCTTTTGAACAATCATCTTGCTAACCATTTAAAGCAATATTGTCTACTTACTGCATGTTTCTCCTTCATCTGTTCCATCTACACAGTCAACCACCCTATCACAACGCCAATAGCGAGGAATGCAATAGGACTGATTAAAAACATACTGGCCACAAGAAAACTGATTAGAATTGCATTGAGGTGGAGCTGCAATATAACATTCATCAAATAAAATTTAAAAAAATCAGCCAGTCACAAAAAAAATCACTTTTTTTCATTTTATTGCTATCTATCAATTGCACTCATAATAGCAAAAAATTTTTATTATCAATAAAACTACTAAGAAGTGTGAGGAAATATAAAATATAAAACTAAAACATTAACAAATGTACTTATGAGGGGTGTTTAAAAAGTTCTTAACACGATCTGGTGTGGGGGTGGCTCAGATGGTAGCATGCCAGGCTTGTAATCTGCAGTTCCCAGATTCGAGTCCCAGCTGGGTCAGCTTTGAGATTTATCTCCACAAAACTCCCCGCCCTGCCAACGGTCAGTAGGGGACACTGATGGGCTTGGAAAGGTCACTGTCCTTTAAATAGGTTGGGTTGTTTTACCTCTGAGCGGCATTTTTTTTGCACACCATGAGCTAAATGGCCAGGTCACATGGACCTCGAAGGCTCAGAGAAGGTTGGGGGAGGGTAGCCACTGGAACAGCTGTTGGGAGACAGATGGTAGCCTCCCGTCAAGGCCATCCAGCGTATTCTTTAACGTGCACAGGGTATGGCTCTCCCGCACACGGGGCCACGGCTTAACGTCCCATCCGACAGACGGCGGCCTTTCCAAGCCCATCGGTGTCCCCTACTGACCGTGGGCAGGGCGGGGAATTTTGCGGAGATAAATCTCAACGCTGACCCAGTGGGACTCGAACCTGGGAACTACAGATTACGAGCCTGGCGCGCTACCGACTGAGCCACCCCTGCCCTCCTTTAAATAGGATGTTAAGCAATGGCTGTGTGCAAAAGAAACATATCCTGTGCACATTAAAGAACACACTGGATGGCCTTGACAGGAGACTATCATCTGTCTCTCAACAGCTGTTTCAGTGGGTCCCCTACACCAACCTTCTCTGAGCTTTCGGGGTCCTTGTGACCTGGCCATTTAGCCCATGGTGAGCAAAAAAAATCCACTTCAGAGGTAAAAAAAACAACCAACTCTTAACATGATCTACAGAACAAAAACAACTGCGCTCACCTCAAAAAAACTTTTACTGTACTACGAAGTACTCCCCTCCAGCATCTATGCAAAGTTGCACATGTCTACACCAATTCTGGAATGCTTAATGGTACTCCTGTTGGATAACACTCTGCAACTCTGAATGAATGCATTTGCAAGGTCTTGCACCATTTGAAAAGACTTCCTAGAAAGTTCCTTTTCAATTTTTAGAAATAACCAAAAATCCCATGATGCAAGATCAGGTGAATATGCAGGATGGGATAGGTGTTTGACACTTTCCTGCTCCAGATAGCCATAACTTCCCAGGTATTGTGAGCACTGGCATTGTCATGAAGAAGGAGAACCCTTGAGATGCTTGTTGTTGGATGCCACTCCATCTCTTTAACCATTTTGAGCAAAACAATGTTGGTGCAGTAGTGGCAATTTACAGTCATTTTTTCAGGTAAGGTGTCCATGGCTATCACTTCTTAGGAATTGAAAAAAAGTTCTGGGCATCCTCTTCCTTGAACAAAAGTCTTGTCAGAGGATTTGAGGATGCGGTTCATCTTCTGGAACCCAACATAATTTTCGATCGTTCTCTTAGTTGTATAGTAATAAAACCACCTATCATCTCCTGTGACATATCTGTTAACAGTTTGGAGCCATTAGGTTCAAACATTGCCAGCATCTCCTTGCACAAGTCTATTCTAGCCTTTTTTTGCTATTCTCTGTTTGTGGGGTACCCAATGACACAGATCTTTTGGAACTTGCCAATTGATACACTAATATCTACATTTATTACCTGAATGGTGATGTGTGGGTTTTCCTTAATGAGTTAAAGAACAGCAGCAATGGTTCTCTTGTTCACAGCCTCCTTTTGTCTTCCTGCAGGAGGAATTCTTCAAAGCTATGTTGTCCTCTGAATTTGTGCATCAATCCCATAATAGTGCTATGTGAACAGGCATGAATCTCATATACTTCTGATAAATCAGCATTAATTCTTTTGTATCGTCCCTAATCTGCATCCTTGTGAATTAGGCTCCATAGCAACAATGCACAAATTTCGCAGAGTGAATTTTACGTGAGTACAAATCTACAGACACGTCCAGAACTTTTTAAACACCCTCTGTAGTATTTATTTCATTACATCAGAATGATACTATAGCAATTCATACACAATATATGTATACTATTTTCTATTGTTCACCATCTTAAACCATGGTTAAATAAACTCTTAAGATTACAGTATTCATTGCCAGTTTTTAACAAAAATTCTTGCAGTATTTGTATCAGCAACAAGAATAAGTTGAAATTTCATTAAGTACTTAAATAATAATTTAAAGTCAATGATATGTAATACAGCTATAACTTTTTTAAGTGGTCAGTAAGTTGTACTTACTGACTAACTGAGATCATTATCCTGAGACTGCTTGCTACAGGACTAAAAAAAATCAGTCATCCACTCACAACAAGTAAAACACACAGATATGACAAGTGTCCCCCACTTGTCATATCTGTGTGTTTTACTTGTTTTGAGTGAGTGGATAACCTTACTTATACATATTCAAGCAAAATGAATCAGCATAGTTTCAAGGATAATTTTGTTTCATGGTTTTGACATTTTTTACTGTGACCGTTTTAAAGTCATGGACTTAAATCCTTTTAACAATTTACTGTATTATAAAAATGACAGAACAGATAAAACAATCAATGAAAAAAAACTGTGCAAATTCAAGATAACACAACACATGTTTAATATTGGACTTGGAAAGGCCATCATCTGTTGGAAGGGATGCTATGCAGGAGAGCTAAACTCTGTATCCATTAAAGAACACACTGGGCAATTTTGACAGGAAGTTCTCTTCTATCTTCCAATGGCTGTCCAGTAGATTCCCTTGCTCTAGCCAGCTCTGAGCTTTGGGGTCCTATTGAAGTGTCATTTGGCCCATGCTATGTACAAAAGTGCTACTCAGAGGTAAAATAACCCAACCTCTTCATTGATTTGTTCCTCAGTAGCATTCCACTTAAGAATATCTTTGTAAAAGATTATTTTTTCACTAAGAATATATGAAATCATTTGCTGAATGACAATCAGTATTCTCTTTTCAATCAGTTGTTTGTGTTTAGTTGTTTTATCTCTTAGTGGTACTTTCCTGCACACAGTGGGTTGAATAGCCAGATTACAAGGAGAAGAGTTGGCTCCAAGAGCTTAAAGTAAAGCATAGCACCCACTGGAATCTGTTAGGATACAGATGGAAACCTCTTATCAAGGCCATCGAGCATGTTTTTTAAAGTGCACAGGGTATGGCTTTCTTGCACACAGTCCACAACTTAACATATCATATGATGGAGAGCAGCCTTTTTAGGGGAATGGTGTCCTCTTTCTCACTGAAGGCAGAGTGGAGGGTTAGCATAGAAAAATCCCAACACAGATACATTTGAGACAAGAATTGAGAACATCAGATTACAAGCCAGGCAAGCTGGCAAATGAACTAATTCCCTCTTTTTTCTCGATTGATACACAATTTTATGGTTATGCCAATTTCTTTGGTAATATCAATAAATATTTAGAGGAAAAAATTTTCGCCGACATACGGAAATTGAACCCGCATCTCTCCAGAAACATGTCACAGTGTTCTTACCAGTTGAACTAATGCCAGCTCATCTTTTTTCCGCTTATTTTAAGACTAAACTCATGTAAGTGGGAAAAAGATGAGCTGGCATTAGTTCAACTGGTAAGATCACTCTGGCATGTTTCTGGAGAGATGCAGGTTCGATTCCCGTATGTCAGCGAAAATTTTTTCTGCTAAATATTTATTGATTTATCAATGCCAAAAGAGCATCAGGTCATGCTGCGATTATTCATCTATGTTTAAATCAATAATAACACTAAATAGCATGATGAGACTATTATTTATTTCCATCTCACTCTGTGCAATATATCGGTAATGATTGCCACCCAAGATCATAGATGGTGCCAACAGTTGGCCCACAAATCTTGAGGATGTGTTTAGTCTTAAAATAAGCGGAAAAAAGACAAGCTGGCATTAGTTCAACTGGTAACAACACTCTGGCATGTTTCTGGAGAGATGCGGGTTCAATTCCCGTATGTCGGCGAAAATTTTTTCCGCTAAATATTTATTGATTTATCAATGCCAAAAGAGCATCAGGTCATGCTGCAATTATTCATCTATGTTCTTTGGTAATATATCTATTGATGCTATGGTTGTTTTTTAATATAAAAAGTATAAGGATAGGTTGTTTTGCCTCTGAGTGATACTTTTTGCACACAAATGGCCAAATGGCCAGGTCCAATGACCCAGACTCAGAAAACGTTAGGGAAGAAGATACACTGGACAGCTGTTAGGAGGCAGATGGAAGCCTCCCATTAAGGCCATCACCATGTTCTCACATCACCAGGGCCATGGCTTTATATCCCATCTGACAGATGGTGGCCTTTCCAAGCCCATCAGTATCCCTTTTCTGACCAAGGGCAAGATGGGGGTTAGCAGGGATAAATGTCAATGCTAGCACAATTGGGATTCAAACCTGGGAACTGCAGATTACGAACCTGGTGCATTACCAACTGCACCACACCTTCCCCAACATACACAGAAACTAGACACAGACAGATAAGCAGTGATTAGCCCCTTTCTAATTAGTGATTAGCCTTATTCTAACAGATAAGCAGTGATTGCCCCTTTCATACATAAGTAACATATGAATTCCATGAAGTTATGTGAACAAAACTATATTGTTTGTCATTGCTACTGATCAACCCAGTCTCCAACAACAAAGGATTTGCTTTATAAAATGATGGACAGTATTTATTGAAATCAAATATAGCTTGTCTCCCCTCTTTGCACAGAGAATACCTGGGTTTTTAATAATCACTTCTCTATATAGTCCAAAAGAGTAGTTTTAAAAGCATTCTTTTACCTTTTACTTCTGTACTTCACTGTTCTGAAGTTGAGGTCACAGGTCAAGTACAAGTGACTGCAAACAGGAAACCTAAAAGGGGAGTCACTGTATAGCTGTTAGGAACCAGATGGAAGTCTCCTATCAAGGCATCCAGCATTCTGTAATGTATCCAATAAAGTATGGCTCTCCTGCACGCAAGCCACAATTTAATGTCACATCAATGGACAGCAGCCTTTCAAAGAAAAAAAAAGAAAGGGGTGTCCCCTTTCTTACCAAGGGCAGAATGACGGTTTGGAGATAAATATCAACACAAACACAGTTGACTTCAACCTGAGAACTGCAGATTATGAGTGCGATACACTACCAACAGAACCAACCCCAACCCCTGCAAAAGGGAGCTAAGTACTTCGAGGATATTCTGCCTAACATGGATAGCTTCATTCCCATTATTTGCCATAAATGTACTACTGATTTTAACAAAGACATTATTATTATGGACCAAAGTTACTTTGGCAATCTAAAAATTAAAGCTACTAAAGTCATCAGGAATAAATGAAATTATTACTGAAATGTTGACATGTTAAAATATTAAAAACCTTGAGGAGCACCTAAATGTTCGTGTAGAATACAATAGCTTGTATTATGCCAAAATGGCTCTGTAGTCCAAGCTGTGGATGATATTACATGATTGATTGAAAAGTTGAATGTTTTCTACAATGAATATATTACTTTTTACCCGCAACACTATACTGGTTTACCAAGTTTTTAACCACTATTATGCTGTATAAGTATCCTGTTGACATAGATATACAGGGAAATTTGTGCTGAGTCAGTAAAGATACTTATACAGCATGATAGTGGTTAAAAACTTAGTAAATAAGAGTGTTCTTCAGCATTTTACTAAAGGTAAAATAATTTCTATTTTCAAGAAAGTTGATCCAGTTCTTATGAACAGTTACAGAAGCATCAGTCTACTTTCCGTTCTTTATGTTCTGCTTCATATAGAGAAGGATCTCTCACAGAGGCATGTTGCAAATGACATATTTCAAAGTATGAATCCACAATGTTGCGATATTCTTTTAAAAAATCAATCCCAAAATTTTCACATGATCAAATTATTTGTGTGAAAACATCAAAAGGTTGCTCCTTTCAAAATGCATTACAGATGCAACAAAAAGTGCCAATGTAATATTTCTGTTGGAGATGAGAAATATCCTTTAACCATTGTGTGCAAACAAAATAAATGTTGATTCATCTACTTTTCATGCCTCTTATAGAACCACAAAATGTCTTATAAAATTATTGAGTCTGTGAAACACAATTTGAAAATCCCAGTCTAGAGATCAGAATATATTGGGACATATCATGTTGCTGATGATGCTAATAATATGAATTCTTTCATTAGAGCTACTGATCATCATCATCATCATCATCATCATCATCATCATCATCATCATCCTCAAGCAGCCATGGGCTATGGAGGTCCAACCAGACCGTGCAATTTAGTTCTCCAAGCAAGTCTATCCGAAGCTACATCTACTGCATCTGGCCACTGCACACCAATTCTAACAAGGTCCTGTTTGACATTGTTTGCCCACTGCATCCTAGGTCTCCCCTTCTTTCTGAGGCCTTTAGGCACACTGTTCATAACCCTATTCGCCAATCTATAATTACTCATACGGGCAACATGGCCAAACCAACGGAGTCTCTCTCTGCACAATATGCTGCTTAAAGGAGGTTGCAAACTCCTTTGCCTAACCTCATCATTAGTTACAAAGTTGAACCACCTAATGCCCAAGATACTGCGTAAGCATCTGGAATCAAAAGCATCTAGTTTCCTGTTATCTAGTTTACAAAGTGTACCATAACTAACCCTAGAAAGAACCAAACTATTATACAGTCTAATTTTAGTCTTTAGGTGTATACGCCTATTTCTCCACACTCTCCATAGATTCTTAAAAGTCCCGGCAGCAATCCCTATTCGTCTGTTAATCTCATGCCGCACATCACCATTATCTGTTACATAGCTCCCAAGATAATTAAACTGTGACACCTGCTCAAGACTGCAACCATTCAGATTAACTGAATCCCAGCCTGCCTGACCAATTTTCATCACTTTAGTTTTCTCTCTGTTTATAACCAAACCTACTCTACTACCAGTCTCATCAACAGCTCGAATGAAAGAGTTCATCTCATCAACATAATTTGCCAGAAGGGCTAAATCATCAGCATAATCTAAATCAGAAATTTTTGTATCTCCAGCCCATTTAAGGCCAAAATCTTTCCCTTGAAGTGAATTTTGCATAACATAATAAATAACCAAACTAAATAGAAAAGGAGACAAAATGAACCCTTGTCGAACACCAGAAGTAATGCTAAACCAATTGCTACAAGCCATACCAACTCTCACACATGACTCAGTGTTATTATAGAGAGCCTTCATTATGTTAACTAACTTGTCTGGTATACCATATGATTTCACAATCAACCACAAATTATGACGATCAACAGAGTCGAAAGCCTTTTTGAAATCAACAAAGCTAGCAACCAAAGGTTTCTGAAACTCTAAACATTTCTCAAGAATCTGCCTAAGTGAAAATATCTGATCCACACATCCCCTACCACTTCTGAATCCACATTGCTCATCACGCAATTGACTGTCAACCAGATTCTTAATTCTATTAAGCACAATCATGGAAAGAACTTTACCTGGAACAGAGAGTAGGCTAATACCCCTATAGTTATCACAAGAACTGCGATCACCTTTTTTGAAAATAGGGATAACAATAGCTCTGGTAAAATCCTTAGGCACCATGCCTTTATCATAAAAGATATTCAGAATTTCAGTCATCCAAGTGGTAACCGAAACATTTCCAGCTCTAAGCATTTCTGTAGTAATTTCATCTACCCCTGGGGATTTATGAAGTTTAAGTTTAGAAACAGCCAAAATAACTTCAGACTGTGTTATAGGGCCAACATTAAAGCCACCAATGCATCTATCATCATTGCAAACAATGGGAATAGAACTAACTGCATTGTTTAGAACATCACTGAAATGCTCAGCCCACCTAGCCATGACAGAATCCTCACCTTCTATAACCTTACCTTGTTTATCCTTCAATCCTTGTATACCTGTACGTTTTCTACCACACAAAACATTAACTATCTGGTACAGCTCTCTGCTGTTGTGCTGTCTAACTGCTTCCTCGGCTTTGTCAGCCAAACCATCAAGCCAAAGATTCTTATCAGCAGCTAACTGATCTTTTACACGTTTATTAAGTTCTCTCTAATGCTTTCTATTAGGACTAGTAGGGTATTGATTAAGGACATTCCTGCAGTTCTTTCTTTCCGAAATAAGCTCAAGTGCCTTATCACTCAGATAATTCTGTCTCTTCTGCTTCTTTTTTCCTAAAAGACTACTGTTAGTGTCCAAAAAAGCCTGTTTAAAATGATCCCATTCTTCCTCAACTTCAGTAGTAAGCATACCATGACTGTCATAATGACTAAGTAACCTATCATGGTAAGCTTTGGCTATAACTGGGTCTTTCAGAGCTTCAGTAGTTAATAACAGTCTCAAAATTAACAGAGAAAAAACATATAGTGATAAAAATGGATCAGGTCAGTGGTAATTCCATTCTTTTGAATGACTGTGCTCCTTAACATATTTCTCAGGTTAATATTTTAGGAACTGACAATGAGACAAATACTAACAATAAGTGACATGAAGTAAACAAGAGAACTTGTCACTATTACTGGAACTTTTAAGAATCTGTGGAGACTGAAAAAAACAGGAATATACACTTAAAGTCAAAAATTGGATTACATCATTATTTGGTCATCTCTAAAGTTTGCTATGGAAGTGAAATTTGAACCTGTATGACAGACAACAAAAAACAATGTTTTTGATTACAGATGATTATGTAACACTTGAGGTATTGGGTGTTTGTGTAGATAATAATAAAGTCACCAACCACTTTTAAAAAGCTTCTTATTTAGATAGAGACTACTTGACATGCCATGCTTCCTATAAGCAGACCTATAGATTAGTGAAGAGTTATGGACAGTATGTCTAAAAGTATCAGGAAAAGGGGGAAGACCTAAATTTGGCTCATAGACAATGCCAAACAAGAGCTTGTTAGAAATGCCTGCAATAGCCAAATACAACAGCTACTGCTCAAGATAGATACCATTTAATATTCATGATTTTTAAGCTGTAATTACATGTTAAAGCATTAAAAACCTTGAGGAGCACTTAAATGCTCATGTAGAGTACTATAGCTTGTATTAAGCCAAAATGGCTTCAGCTTAATGACATCTACATCAATTTGTTTTATTGTACATTTACTCATACCTTTCCTGTACACCAGCCTTTCTCTTGAAAAGGTGGTCAAGATAGAAAAAGGCTTGTGTTTAACTGCTTACCAAATTTAATGAAATACGCATACAAAAAAAATACTTTCGCTTTCCAAAAATAGTAAATGTTCACCAAATTTTAGACCATATTTAATCTTAAAATGTTAACTAGATATTTACTTCTTGTTACTCTATTATATTATTTGCCACTAAAAAAACTTTTTGTTTCCCAAAAATAGTAAATGCTTACCAAATTTTCGACCACATAATAATCCTAAAGTGATCGTCCGCATTATAAAAAAAACGCCCCAATTGAGCAGAAGCCAAGTGAGAACAATTCAGTAAAGTGTTTTTTATTCGAAGTTGTCCAATTTAAGTTAAAATACTAGTATTTCACTTTACTACTTGTCAAATCCATTTCAGTGAAGTTAACAGATGCCACTGATATCTAGTTTCTTTATGACTTTTTGGAATCTGTTTTTTGACCTTTACTCTCTTTCTATGTCAGCTAGGGTTCTCCAACTTCTGGGTCCAATTGGGGCAATTCTCTTTTACACTCTTCCACCACTAGGGGGCACTTTTCCAACTGGAAGGGTGTCTTTTTTGTGTCCAAAGTGGACAACTACAGTGCTGTTTTTTACCGAAAGTGGGGGCAGGGGGGAAAAGCAATTGGGGTGGGCCTATAGGGGACCCAGGGGGACATCTACTGGTCATTTGGGATTGGACTCTTTGCTTCTCTTTCTAGGTGAAAAATAGGGTATTAATTTTCAACTTTTTTTTCTTCAGACTATAGATTTTAGAAGTATTATCTGACAAATATATTTGGTTCCCTTTCAATGAGCAGCTACAAATTTGGGTTCTATAACATAATACAATATTTGGTGAACATTTACTAAATTCGGTATAACCATAGTATTTAAAATACAGGCATTACTAAAACAATAGGAACCATTGTTATTTCAGTGATGCAAATTTCATTTTTCATCATTTGGTATCTAACAACTATTTTTGATATTGATTATTTTTTTCGGAGTACAGTGCTAGGGGTTCAGAGTTTAATTTGGTAAACATTTAATTTGATCCCATAAAAAAAGAGGAATATTTACCAATCCAGTGACCTTTTTTTTTCCATTGGTACAGGTGCAGCCAATTCCCAGCAGATTGTCTATCTTGACTACCTTTACAAGAGAAAGGCTGGTGTACAGGAAAGGTACGAGTAAACGTAAAAGAAAAAGAATTGATGTAGACGTCATTAAGCTCAAGCAATTTTGGCGTAAAACAAGCTATAGTATCCTACATGAGCATTTAAACACTCCTCAAGGTTTTTAATGTTTTAACATGTAATTACAGCTTAAAAATTGTGAACATTAAATAATATCAGAATAGCTGTGAGTCTCATTGATTCAAGATAGATGCATTTTGATAACTAAAGTATATGTGGTACTTCCCATTTGGTTGGACCTACACAGCATAGTTGTTTGAGGATTATATATGCATGCATTTATCACAATGGATTTGATAAATTACAAAAAAAACAAGCACTTACGACAAGATTGATGTTCATCTTCCCCATCCTCACAGTCTCTTTGATAATCACACACCCATCGTCGAGGTATACAACGTCCATTGTTACAACGGAAATTTTCTGAAGAGCATGATGTCTCTTCTGCAGAAAAAATTACATTTAGCTACATTATATAAAACTATACAAAATACTACATAAAAACAAATACCATATTATAATTATGGTAATTCTCTCAAAATATTATTCAAGTTGCTTAAATGCATTTGTCTACCATTTTTGCTTTTCAACATTTAGCAAACAATACTGTCAGATTTTTTACATTCATACAAAATTATTAGTTATGATTAGAGTTAAATTCACATTTGTTTTTTCTTTCAGCAGTGTATTACTTAGAGTATAATTTTGTGTTACAAAGTTGACTGCAGTATGAATCATATATGATTCACATTTATTTGACGACTATGCTGCATGAATCATATTTGCTCAGGATCTAGGTTTTTAGTTCAAGCCATATAGTTCCCATGATTCATGCTATAATGAATTGCTTTATCAGCGATAAAAAATGTGGCCTCATGAACAAGTCAACATGTTTAATGAAGATAGTACTGAACAATGAATAGACATGTTCCCACATTTATACAATAGAAAGTTGTGGGCATGAACTTGTGAAAAACCCAGCATAAACTTGCAAATCATGTATTCACCATGTAGCCCAGTACAAAAATATTTGTGCTAGAGGCCATGTGATGCACGTGATTCACACGTAAAAAGTGGGTGGCAAAACTGTATCTGGGGTGTGATGGCCTGGGGAGATCCTAAAATTCTTAACATTACAGCAGTCAATGTGTTAAATACGAATATTGGTAAATTGGTTTAACAACCATAAAGATTGCATCAAAATTGTATCCCAACACTTAGACTTGCAATGTAATGTGATTTTGCATTGCAAAATCACATTACATTGCTGTGTGGGATTGATTAAGTGAATAGAGTGGATTAACCTTGCTAGTTGGGTTCTAATAAATAATGATGCCAAGTGACATTCAAGGTACAATTGAGGAACTATAGTGGCTAATATTCCACATTATATAAAAAAAAATAAATAAACAAATAATTTATTCTAGTTTCTTTTATAATGTAAGTAATAATATTATGCAAGTTATAATGTATGTAGTAATCTACACATCCAAGACTCTTAAGGAAATTGCACTGATTAATATTCAACACAATTCATAATCAAAATGTAAGACTGTTATGCAATATATTCTTCAGCAGAAACACTACAATCTATTTTAATTCTTCAATATACTCTCCAAAACACAGATTCATTTTCAAGGACACAATGCTTAATAACAAAGCAGAAAATGCCTACGATGATACATCATTTTACCAACCATTTTCTTAACCCATGAGTAGGCATGCACTTTTGGCCATATTCCTGTAGTCTTTTCCTCACCTCCCAACTTGTTGTTCCAGCTAAATGCTCTTTTCTATAATGTTTCAAGTCAGTGAGTGGTTATTAGTATATATTTCTGGTATGTGATGACAAATGATAAGAAACACGATTGTACATATGGCCATATTATTGTCTTTATGAAACGGTGTTTATAAAATTTATTTTACCAAATAAAAACACATTGAGTACACACAGGATAAGTCAAGAGCAAGTCTTTAAATAAATAATAGTCAAAGATAACCAGTTCAGTACAAATTATATTGTTGTACTTATTAAAATTATCAATTATAGAATAGATATAGAAATTAAGCTGAAAACAGAATTCTGCAATATTACTATGTAAATGATTGATTATTATAATCATAATCACTGATGCACGCAAGTAAAATAAAAGGAGAAAGTCCAGTAATAAATTAACATATCTTATACCAGTCTCGTCATTTTTTTATTAACAAATTAGGTAGCATCCCTTTGCATGCCAATAATTGTAAAAAAAATTGTTAAATGGTATTGTGTACAGAAATTATTTTGGAATTCAGAAATATCTGAGATGTAATATTGCACAAATTATGACATATAGAAGTAGTGGAAATGTAATAGATTTACAGATTTCCATTTGAAATGACCTGAAGAAAATTTAAGGAACATGAAGACCAACCACTAATATAAGTAATGGCATCAAGATCTTAATCCCCCCCCCCCCCAACTCTTCTTTAAACACCAAAACTTTTCAGCAGCCCCTAGAATTTCTTTCACTTATCCTATTACTTACAAATTTTCCTAATTACTAATCTTTCCTCAATAAATAGTATCCATAGAGTTAACTGTTGACTTTACAGTCAATAAATTAATAAAAAGTTTTACTAATGTGCGGCTCTCCTACACATCAGCAAAATGTTTTTCCACAAATAAAATAAATACACCCTCAAACAGCTGCTTGCCATAGAGAGCTTTCATTATGTTAACTAACTTGTCTGGTATGCTATTACAATCTCACAATCAACCACAAATTATGGTGATCAACATGGTCAAAAGCCTTTTCGAAGTCAACAAAACTGGTAACCACAGGTTTCCAAAACTAAGCATTTCTCAAGAATCTGCCTGAGTGAAAATATCTGATCTACACATCCCCTACCACATCTGAATCCAAATTGCTCATCATGCAATTGACTGTCAACCAGATTCTTAGTATCCATAGAGTTAACTGTTGACTTTACAGTCAATAAATTAATAAAAAGTTTTACTGATGTGCAGCTCTCCTACACATCAGCAAAATGTTTTTCCACAAATAAAATAAAATAAATACACCCTCAAACAGCTGCTTGCCACAGAGGTCTGACAGGAGTCTGTCAGTTTATATACCATAGTAGAAGATCTGAGAGAGAGGTAGGATCTCAGCAGAAAAATGACACATACATCCATGCCTTACCCAGGACTCAAACCCAGGTTCCTAAGATCAGTAGCCAAGCATGCTAACCACTCAGCCATGGGATGTCACATAACTATTAATATTCCTTTTTGTAATCCCAACACCCTACAAGGTAGTTTCTATAAAACTGGATATTACCTAACGAATTTTGCCATCTCTATTGATTAATTTCCTTTATATTGATCTGAATCAAGTCAGACTTTATTGTTTTAAATCACTTAACACCTACAGGGCCTATGTCAATTATACACATTGACAGAATCTGAAATGAGAAGCCAAAGATGGCTATATCCATTTTTTAAAACTTCAGTTTTTTGAAAATAGAAATTGCAGGTTGAAAATTTTATTACATATTTTATAAAAAATACAAAATTCAAACTTGAAAAATAATACTTTTTCCATTTGATGGATATTTTATTAAGTGAAAAAAATAGCTTGGCCTCTGAATGTAAATCCAGTTTTTCCGGCTGGGCCTTTGAAGCGTTAAGTCTTTGACAATTTTTTTAAACAACCCATTTGTAACACATTTGTTACCAGAATTTTTTTATAAAAAAATATTACACACGTTCAGCTTTCTGAACAGATTTTTCTACTTTCACTATATTTGCTTTCTGGTTTCATAAATTGTATATGTATTGTATCCGAATTGTGTCCACCTGTTCGGATCTGGGAATAAATACTTTTTTATTTTTACAGGTGCACCAGATTTATCAGTTTGCATGTTCTGTGGTAATCCAATATAAATTTTTTGCAAGATATTAATTTTTCACTTGTTTTTTCAATATTCTCTTTTTAATGAACACAGGTCTCTGGTTTGAAATCAGCCATGGTTGCAGTGTTTTGATTTAGAAATCCTGTGAGCAAGTGGTTAGAGCACTTGGTTACTGATCAAAGAGGCCTGGGTTTGAGCCCTGATTAAGGCATGGATGTTTATATCTTTCTGCTGAGGTCTTGCCTCTCTCATAGACCTTATCTATGGCATATAAACCAACAGGCACCTTTCATACCTCTGTGGCAAGCAGCTGCCAGAGGGGATATTTATTTATTTATTTTTTACAAGGTCACTGAGAGAGCAAATTAAATTTATAATTTAAAATATTCTAACTTTTCTCCAGCACATAAAAGAGCATCAACTTGTCATCAGGAAGCTGTGAAAGCTGAATACTTTTGGAGATGACAGGGTATTGCTAATTGTCTTGAAAACATTAAAATAGCATAATGTTTAATCCTTAAAGTATGTTTTGAAAGCTAAACTCAGGACCAACAAGGGGGTGGGGGGGGAGAGGTTCTACAGTACAAAGACCTTCCATTCTTCAGGGGGGCCTGGCTGAGTATACCAGTATATTGCACACTAGTATTATGGACAAGTGAACATGTGGGGAAAGACATTTAAAAAACTTTGAGTGGCCAGAAATAGAGATCTTGGTAGTTTCTTAATATTCCTGGTATTAACATCCATTTATCAATGTCATTTATATGGCATAAATGTATACCATGTATTCAATATTTTAGTGCAACCAACCTAAATTATAGAAGCCTCTTTGACAAGAGAGTTATATTTTGATGCTATTATTGAATTATTTGTCAGTCAAAAATCTGGAAAGGTACTCTAGTAAAACAATTGTAAATTAATATATTAATTTCTTTTTTTTTAGCTGTAAATATTAACTTTATATTTCACAATAACTTCAGAAATCTATCTTATTTTTTGTACCAAGCATAAAAAATAGAATTTTATCTTTGTGATTTATTATATTTTATATTGCCTCTTAAAATATGTTGGTTAGTTATCATGATTTTCTATTTTTATATATAACAAAATTTAATATTTATGTTTCATTTTAATGTTATATTCATTAAATTGTTTCATCTATTTATGATTAACATTATTTTATCAGTAAATGTTTTTCCAAAATGAGTTGTTGCTTTTTAACCCTCATAGCTACACACAAGGGAAGCCTGCCATGCACTTTGCACTATGGCCTGCATTAGCTCTCAATGCCCTTACTGAAGTGATCATAGTGGAAGAATTTATTTTTGACAATTTGAAATCCAAATGAAGAAAACTGGTTAGGTGGATTACACTCAAGTTCTGAATGGTTCTGCTCTTGGAAAATTTTATCAGTTATCTTGAGAGTTACGCAACAAATACTAAGGAAATGTTGACAAGAGTTATGTTGTTGAAACTTTTAAAAATCTGTAGAGAGTGGAAAAATAGGCAGACACCTTAAAGACTGAACTTAGATTATATAACAGTTTGGCCCTCTATCAAGTTTGCTATGGTAGTAAAATTTTAATTTTTTGTAAGCAAAATAACAGGACATTTTATGCTTTTTGATTCCATATACTTATGCAGCATCTTGAATAATAAGTAGTTTGAGTATGAAAATAAAGAAGTGGTTAGACAAGACACACTACCCTGAAGCAGCATAATGGGCAGGAGAGTTCCTACATGCAGAACTGTAATTTAGCAAATAGTGTCATGAAGAGTGTATTATCTAAAGGTTCAAAAAGAAGAGGGCAGATCCAGAATGATGGGTAAACAATATCATACAGGACTTCATTAGAAATAGGGTGCAGGTGACAAATGAGTTGGTCATTGCTCAGGATGGAGAACTAAGTTATATAATTGGGTTAGAACTACGCAGCCTAGGTCTGGCTTAAGAACTGTTTTTATTGTGTGCAAGTGCAAATATATGTAGGTATGCTTTCAGAAAAAAAAAATATTTAGCTTTAGAACCTTAATTTGAACTTACTAATAAAAATAGGTTTTTATATATGCTAGTTATGGGGGGGGAAAATATCACATGAAAGAACATTTTGGGTGAGAGTGGAAAAATTTCGAAGAAAATTAAAACCGAAATTTTTTACATATTTTTTCAAAAAAAACGTAAAAATTCGTTTTTCTTTAGTGTGGCCGAGTGGTTAGCGCGCTTGGCTACTGATCTACGGGACCTGGGTTCGAGCCCCGGATAAGGCATGGACGTTTGTGTTGTTTTTCTGCTGAGGTCCTGCATCCTCTCAGACCTTCTACTGTGGCATATAAACTGACAACAGGCTCCTGTCAGACCTCTGTGGCAAGCGGCTGCTTGAGGGGGTATTTATTTTTTTTTAGTAAAAAAAACAACTTTTTTTGGCTTTTCATACGTTGTTTTATTATTCCAATATAAATATTTAATAATATTTCTGTTATTATTTAAAATAACGGTAAAATTAAAATATTTCAAAGCATATAGTTTAAAGCAGAGAACGGATGATCGCATCATTCCGTATCAAGTTTGGCTTACTGTCACACAAAAGATTAACTTCAAAATAACGGAAAATTTTTCATTTAAACGAACATCAAAATATTTAATGAAGTTATTTAAGGTAGTTCGTCCCGCATCTACCTTCAGACATGTTTATAGGCTGTGCATCATAATATATAACAATGCTATACAAAAGAAAATCATGTTTCCGCACTTGAAAATAAACCTTAAAATAATTCCATGGAAACAAGTGTTCATTAACAACGCTTATCGCTGAGGAATGAAAGTTCCGCACTTCAAAAAGCCCCAAAAATAAATCATGTTATCAAAAGTAGAATTAAATGAAAACGCTTATCACTAAGGAATTAACCTTCGTTCCCCACTTAAAACCCCATATAAATAATCTCATTATAGACAATTATTTGAAACAGCGCATGAGTCATACCAGAACTAAATAACTGCAATTTTTACCAAAAAAATATGTAATAAAACGTCTAGCATAAATTTAAAAATGCATTAAGAAACAGAATATTTACCTTGAAGAATATTACAGAACAATCCCACAAATCACGATGTAGTAACTATGCGTATGAATTTGAGGACCCTATACTGCAGCGTAGCACTATCAAGGAGTGTCTAAGGGAGAAGAGAGTTAGCTTCCATAGACGTAAATAAACTTTTCGATTGCGGCGCCCTCTAAAATGACAAATTCGTGCATTTCAGTGAAGCCACCTATCTAGGGAGAGGAGCGAGTTCCCTGCATTATTTTTCCACCGCCGAGCAAAGTTTTCAATTGCTTACATCACGTGAGTAATTTTACATACACTTTGACTCTGAAAAATGTTCATTTTCTTCATGAGGTACAATCATAATTTTCTTTTCGTTTAAAGAGAAAATATCAAGAAGTAATGAAATCATTTTCTTTAATAAAATTCTATTTTGTAAAATTGGTAGTAGCTGTGCTAAAGAACAAAATTTTAATATTTTGAACAACCTACAGCATTTAGTACATAATAAATTGAGATTTATGTGTCACACAAATGATAACATGATCTATATAATTATATTTTTTTACAATTCCTGATATTTTCAATAAATATCATATCGAGTTTTTTTACTTGTATTTGTTCTGTGTATCATCACTGGCAGCAGGCACTTCCCGTATCAACCATAAAAAAGAATTACACTGTTAAAGCAAAGTGCAGAAGCCAATGTACATCGATATGCTCCAGGGCACACAAACCTGCACCATACATTGACTTATATATATTCGCAAGATGATTAAATGTATTAATTTACATATTAATTTTGAAAATTCTGCAAAATTACTCAAAATAAACATACAACGGCTTTTCCAGGTATCGTAAAATGTACTCCTGAACGGGATAAAACACTCATTGAATAACTTTAGGGTCAGCTACCACTGTGCCAAACAGCCATGGCTGTTAGACATTTGGAAAGACTAGTTAAATCGCAATATATATACCAATAGTAAGACAAACCATAGCTGCAGTGGGCTAAAATGATTGCACTGCGCATGCGCATATAGCCCCTTACAGTTGTTTTTGTGCCTGCACATCAATTTGCCACGTTCAGCTTCGATAAAATTCCGCAGAACGGCGCCACTTACGCTTGTGCAAAGCTAGCCTTCTCCTTAGACCTTCTTTGGCCCTATTACAATACTGGGCGCAAGTGATGTACACATTTGCTGATAAAGAACATCTTTTGTCAAAAATTTTGACGAAAGACAATAGTAATTCTGAAACCAAAAAAAAAAACGATTAGTAATCTCTTGGTCAACAATGATAGCCAAAGTAATATATTTTCGAAACTAGGTTTGAGCTCGAACAATTACGATGATAGGTGATACTATTAAGCAATGGGCTGTAAATGGTAGCTAGGCGTAAACTGGAAGGAGAGCTGTGTACCAATCCCCAGTGATGATGCACAGAACCGGTCAGGCCTAGCGCCTAATGTCCGACACCGCCTTCTCGTGGTGCAGGCCGCTAGTACCTTTCAAAAGAGATATTCTCTCTTGGAACGAACGGAAGAGGGCTGCCAGTTCAATATGGCCTACTGATCTAGTCATCTATGGCCACTTTTTTTCTTAAACCCTGCTGAGGAGTGGTCAACTTTACAGGGTCCTGGTAATGACCATTTATACCTACTGGACTGGTTTATGGATTTGGCTTGATTGTGGATCCTGAACTTGCTGCACTGGTAGGCCTCTGTTGAGGGAGAATCTGCTGCTGTGTTTTCTGTTTGCTTCTGGGTTGCCAGTCCTAAGTGAACAGATGCATGGGATACCTTATATCAGCTGGTGAATATTCCTGATCAGAGGCCATCACAGGTACCTGAACCTTACTTAGCTAGTTGGGCATCGTCAAGCCTAAACTGGGCCATATGGCTCTTGAGAGAGTTCATCTCATCAATATCATTTGCCAAAATGGCTAATCGTCAGCATAATTTAAAACGGAAAATTTTATATCTCTACACCATTTAAGCCAAAATCTTTCCCTTGCAGTGAATTCCTCATACAAAACTAAAAAAAAGGGCACAAAATGCACCCTTGTCGAACACCAGAAGCAACGCTAAACCAATTGCTACAAGCCTTTACCAACTCTTACACACAACTCAGTGTTATTATAGAGAGCTGACATACGATCTCAGATCAACTACAAATTATGAGGATATTTGTATGTAATAACAATACTAAAATTTATAACAAAATATTGATATAAATTAAGTATTATTAATCTCTGCTGAGGTCCTGCCATCTTCAGACTTTCTACTATGGCATATAAACTGTCTTGTCATACCTTTGTGGCAAGCAGCTGCTTGAGGGGAATTTATTTATTTTTTTATTTAATTATTAAAGTTGATAATAAATTGATATAAATTAATTCCTGTTTCATTATTACAATAATTTACCCTGTTGAAACAGAGACAAATATATGTACTCGTACTTTTCTCAGTTGGCAAAATTTCCATTTCCCCCATTCCCTCCCCAATCATAGTCCCTTAACTACCCCACTGTCAACGATCGCACTCTATATATGGGTTCGATTAACTTCTGAGTACTTTTTTCACACAATGGGCTAAATTGCCAGATCATAAGGATCCAAAGAGCTGAGGTTAGGGGAGGGGACCCACTGGGCAGCTGTGAGGAGATGGCAGCCTTCCCTCATGGCCATCCAATGTGCTCTTCAACGTGTATAGGATACGGTTCTCCTGCACATGAGCCACAGTTTTACGTCTCATTCGACGGATGGCGGCCTTTCCAAGCCCATCGGTGTTCCCCTTCTGACCTAGGGCAGCGTGGAGGGTTAGCAGGGAAAAATTTCAATGCTGGCAGAGGTGGGGTCGAATCTGGGAATTACAGATTACAAGTCTGGCGCACTACAGACTAAGCGATCTTCCTGCCCTTGCATCTATGCTTCAAAGAACACGGATTGAGATTGATTATAGATTGTACGCAGTATCAATGTATGCCCATTACTTCACGAGTTTAGTTTAATTTTGTGAAATTTTCTGTACACCCTGTTTCTCTTAAGCAGCTGCTTCCCGCAAATGTTTGAACTTGTCAGTGTAATACGCATAGAATAAGGTTTTTCCAACTATGGGAGCGAAGTCCAAAGACATTAAAAATGGACTGTGATTTTCGCACTGTAAGTAAAAGAATTAAAATTCGGTTTTAAATGCATTTCTTTTACGGATGTTGAAATCCATGTCCTTTTTATTTCATATGCCTATTCATTCATCATTGTGAATACCTCGTCGAAATTAAATCTAATATTAAATAACAAGTAAAGAAAATGAAATAAAATCTATGAATACTAAAATTTTGTTTCATATTTAAAGTATCTATGTTCCCCATTCAGGATTTTTCAGGTCTAAGGTCATCAGAGAGTGTTTTTTAGGGGGAGGGAGAGGTAAAAAATTAAAAAATTGCAATACTGGAGATCTGTGAGGAAGGCGAGAACTCAGCAGAAGATAGCACACAAAAAAAAAACCCTATCTTAGCCGGGACTTGAACTCGTTTTATCAGTAGCCAAGGCGCTAACCATTCCGCAACAGGGCCGGTTGTCAGGAGAAATAAATTATTTCCACGGATGATAAGCGATATTTAGTCAGCTCAACCAACATCTTAAAGGCCTTTCATACCAACTTTTTGCATAGGAGGTTAAAAAATATTTATTAATATTTTTCCAAAGGAAAAGGCGCTGTTAGTCGGCTGTTAGTAGTGGTACTTCCAAACCAAGTGAAAAGTGGCATGCTTGACTATGGAGGAAATGGACCTCCATTCGAAACCTCAAAATATTTTCTTCCTGATGTATGTTGTAGTTCTTATAAGGATTCACCTATCTCACAGATTTTCTCTATGAAATTTTTCGAGAATCAATATGTAGGAAAATAATATACATATTCAAGAAAGTAATAATTTTATCGAAAGCATATTCCAAATAGTTTGGAACATAATGAATTTCCACATGTCCACCTGCTTATGTCCCAAACGGTATTACACTTCTTGACATACAAGCTGCAGCATATCTCTGTTACTTGCTCAATTGCTTCTTTTATTCTGATTTTCAAGCAATTCAGGTCTCGAATTTTGTCCATGTAAACATAATTTTTTACAAGGCCCCACAAGAAAATCGAGGAATATCAAGTCAGGGATTTTTGGTGCCCGTAGAATTGAATCACCCCTGCCAATCCATCTGTCACGAACTGTTGCACTAAGAATTTTCGAACATCTCTTAAATGCTAGTGGCCCCCGTGAAAGTGGAGCTTCTGAGTGGAGGAATTTACAGGTACAACATTCAATGTGATGCCATTTGTATATTTGGGAACAGTGCTTCTCGAAACCCCATCTATTATTCGGACACTCTGTACTATGCATTTTGGTGACTTGCATCGGAGTGCTTGGATACTGATAAAACAGACTCACGTTCGAGCCCCTGATAAGGTATGGATGTTTTCTTTCTTGCATTGTCTTATTATTGAGATTTCGCCAACCTCACAGATCTTCGCTATGACGCAGTTTAATGCGCAACTTTTTTTTTACGTAACTTTAACTTTTTTTTATGCGTAACAACTTGTTTGCCACAGAGGTATGACATGAGCCTGTCAGACCTCTGTGGCAAACAAGTTACTTGAAGGAAATTATTAATCGAAAACATTTAAAAATAATATGCTGAAAGAAACCTGTCTGTGGCATAATAGACCGAAAGACTCGAGTTGAAACCTCTGTGGTAAGTCACTTGAGGAGCATTTTAATTTTTTGCCAAAATCATAGAGGCGAGATTTGCTCAGTCGGTAGTGCCCGACTCCTGAAGCTCCAAACTTCGAGTCCCAATTATGTCAGCATTCAGATTATTTCCGCTAACCCTCACCCAACTTTCGATGGAAATGGAGACAGCACTGGGCTTGGAAAGGCTACCGTCCGTTGGATGGGATGTAAAGCCGTGGTCATGTGCAATAGGGCCATACCCTGTGCATGTTAAAGAACACAGTGGATGGCCCAGGCAAGAGGCCACTATCTGTCTCCTAATAGCTGTCCAATGTGACCCCTTCCCCTAATCAACTCTGAGCCCTTTGGGTCCCCGTGACCAGCCATGTAGCGCACTAATGTGCCGCTCAGAGATAAAACAATAAATTCAAATGCATAATTATTGGTCTATAAAATAACCTTTAACTCTATTAGACAATGTAAACTGTAAAATTATATATAAAAAATTGTCTTGAAACTCAACAATGTAGGATTGGGTTGTGTTGCTTTACCTCTGCGGGGAACTTTTGCGCACACAATGGGCTAATCGGCCAAGTCTCAAGGACCACAATGTTCAGAGAAAGTTTGGGGGAGGGGGAAAGGATCAACTGAACAGATATTAGGAGAAAGGTTGTAGCCTCCCATCAAAACATGCAGCGTGTTTTTTTACATGCACAGGGAGTCACAGATTAACGTCCCCTCCGATGGAAAAAGACTTTTCCAAACTTATGAGTGTCTCCTTTCTCATCATGGGCAAGTTGGGTTGGTTGTTTTACCTTTCAGCGGCACTTTTTTGCACACAATGGGCTAAATGGTCAGGTCACAAGGACCCCGAAGGTTCAGAGAAAGTTGAGAGAGGGGACCCAACAAAACAGTTGTTGGGATATAGATGGTAGCCTCCCATCAAGCGTGTCCTTTAACATGTAAAGGTATGGCTCTCCCGCACAAGGGGCCATGGCTTAACCTCCCATCCGGCGGACGGCGGCATTTCCAAGCCCATCGGTATCCCCTACTGACCATGGGGAGGGCAGGTAGTTTTGCGGAGATAATTCTCAACGTTGACCCAGCTGGGACTCAAACCTGGGAACTAGATTACGAGTCTGGCGCGCTCCCGGCTACCACCCCGGTTCACCGCGGGCAGGATGGGGATAAGCGGAGATAAATTTCAATGCGGGCACAACTAAGACTCGAACCTGATATCATATTACTAGCCTGACGCGCTACCGACTGGGCCAACCACCGCCCCAACTGTGTGGGAATTAATTTATCGAATACATTATTTTTTTTTTTTCTAAAAAAAAAACTACATTCTGCTACGATTTTTCTTTACTGATGAAGACGGGCGTTTTCGGAGGATGACATCCAACATTTTATCAGAAGAAATCTATCTGCAAGTAGTTTGAAGAAAAGTAGCTCTGAAAAGCTTATTTTCAGAGTTAGGGATTTTGAATGTAATTTTCCATTCACATAACATGGAAGTGTCCGGTCACTTCTTTTTTTAACAAAGTGTACCTTTCAAACCTCGATTCTGTGCCACATCGAAATCAAGCTGTTATGCCTGCCTGGATACGTTCAGTCCTCAAGCAGCCATGGAAGGAGAAAGAGGGGTAGTCCCCCCCCCCCCCGGAAAATTTATCGAAAAATAATTTATGTTAAAATAATATCTCAAGTGTACCAAAAATGTTTTCTTTAAAGAAACGTACATCTTATTTTTTTCACGTTTTCTCTTTTGTCGGAAATATTTTATTTATTTCTATTTCTTATGAAAAAATAAAATTTGTACTTTTGTAATAAGTTCCTTTATTTTTTCGTTTTGTTTTCGAGTATCTTTAAACTATTATGGTGCGATGTATGCATGATTCCTTATTTGCAATTGCACTCATTAATGAAAGGCTCGACATAAATATTTCTACTTGAAACATCGAATTCCCCCCCCCCCCGTGAGCGACTGGTTGGGTTGGGTTGTTTTACCTCTGAGCGGCACTTTTTTGCACACCATGGGCTAAATGGCCAGGTCACATGGACCCCGAAGGCTCAGAGAAGGTTGGGGGAGGGGACCCACTGGAACAGCTGTTGGGAGACAGATGGTAGCCTCCCGTCAAGGCCATCCAGCGTGTTCTTTAACGTGCGCAGGGTATGGCTCTCCCACACACGGGACCACGGCTTAACGTCCCATCCGACGGACGGTGAGGGACTGGGGTTGGGCTCAGTTGGTAGCGCGCCACGCCAGTTCGATTCCCTCCTGCGCCAGCGTTGTTTTATCTCCGCTAAACTCTCCTCCTTCCCTCGGTCAGCAGGGGCACCGATGGCCCTGGAAAAGCCGCCATCTGTCGGATGGAGCTTACAACAATGTGGGGGAGAGCCATAACTGGGCACGTTAATGAATACACTAGATAGTCTTGACGGGAGGCTGTCTTCTGTCTCCTAACAACCGTCCAGTGGGTCCCATCCTTCTGAGCCTTGGGGTCTTTGTGGCCTGATCATTTAGCCCATTGTGTACAAAAAAAGTGCCATTCAAGGTAAAACACCACCCTCGCTGGATTTTGAAAACTTCCCTTAATTTAAAAGGGATTTTAAGCAGCTGCTTGAGGGGGTAAAAAGTAAATATCCCCTCAAGCAGCTGCTTGCCACAGAGGTATGACAGGAGCCTGTCGGTTTATACACTATAGTAGATGGTCTGTGAGGATGGCGGACCTCAGCAGAAAAGCAACACAAACATCCATGCCTGGGTCGAACTCAGGTCCCTTTGATCGGTAGCCAAGCGCGCTAACCACTCGGCCATGGGCGGGGGGGGGGGGAATCTCAATTTCACAACTCACCTAGATATTATCAAGTCGCTTGGAATTATGCCAACTCCGATATCCTTTGGGAGGCTAGCTTCCCCCCCCCCCCGTATCATATGCCCCTGGATATGTAACAGGCCTTAAAAGCTGATTTGACCACTATTTATTCAAGAGATCTTTGTTAGTTTTCGTCATACAAAGGGAAAACATGGTCAAGAATATTTTCGTATGTCCTAGGCACAATGCCTCTCTTAGATAATACGGCCGTCATAGAGCAAAATGCACTACTAGCCCATACCCTGAACCTTTTCCAATGGATCAAATGTATTTCAACAATATATCGATTGCTACATATACAGGGTGTCTCAAAAATATAGGTACAAACTTTTAGGGGAGGTATATAACATCTAAAGCAGTGGTTCCTATGGACCCCTAGGGGTCCTTGTGACCGCTGAGGGAGTCTATGGCAAACTAAAATTAATTTGGGGGTGCGTGGACAATGTCGGGGGTCCGCGAAAGGTTTAATATAAAGTAAAATAATTGTGACCCATTTTCATTATTATGAAAGTTAAAATAAATAGCAATAAATAGGTAGCGATTTTAACGTCCTGAGTAAAATATAAGTATAGATAGGTACATAAAATACAAGTAATGACAAGCATCGCACGGTGGGAGTAGGGCCGACTATCTATATATCTATGCAGGTTTAAACAGGAACGGTATCTCACCGCTACATGCAAAAACTTGTCTAAAATATGGCACTATAAAAGAGTCGTGCATCTAATCAACAATTTAGTTCTGTTTTGTGCATGATGTTAAGTGCATGCAACAAATTTTCCTAGTTTTGAACAAAAAACAGTATCATTTTTTGTATTGTTACGAAGATAGCGTACGTTACGTAAGTATTTTTTAATACAATTGATATCTTCTTGTATATTAAATTTATTCAAGCAAAATTATACTTTTGTTAAAGTTAATTTGTAAAATTGTTTTATCATATAATATTTATCATTATATTTTGTTATTTATTAATTTATTTGATAATAATTGATTTATTTTTCAAGAAAAATAAATAATTAAATTAGTAAAAAATGCGTACCTATACAATATGTGACACTTACTTAAAATATTATAATTGATGCGAGCGTTACTTTGTGGCATTCCATTTTCAACATAAAACAAAATATTAATAAATAGTGGTTTTTTGCAAAGAAATAATTTATTTTATTTTCTTATATCTTAAATTTGTGGCCTTTTTTTTACAGATAACAGTATGAGTGAGCCGAAGAAAAAATGCAGACAATATAGTGTTGAATATTTAAAATATGGCTTTATTCCGTTACCAGGAAATAGTACTTTACCTATGTGCCTTCTATGCAATAAAACTTTGTCAAACGATTCAATGAAACCTTCTAAGCTTAAGGAACATTTGACAAAAGTCCATAGCGACAAAAAAGATAAAGATTTAACTTTTTTTAAAACAGTCAAAGAACAATATTTGAAAACACCGTCATTGCGACAACTCTTAGCGACAACATCTGAGCGAGATGACGATGAACTGCGTGCTTCTTATAACATTTCTTTACTGATTGCAAAGTCCGGAAAGCCGCACACCATTGGTGAAGAACTTATTCTACCAGCTGTAAGTGAGGTAATACGCACCGTGCTGCATAAATCAGCTTTCGATATTATAAGAATTCCACTGAGTAATAATACAGTACAAAGAAGGATTGACGAAATGGCTCAGTGCGTAGAAAATTCTTTATGTGAGTACTTAAAAACATCTGAATTCTCTATACAGCTTGACGAGTCAACTTTGCCAGGAAACGAAGCTTTACTTTTAGCTTATGTGAGATTTGTAAAAGAAAAAATTTCCCAAGAATTGTTATTTGCCAAATGTTTGGAAACTGACACGAAAGATGAAACAATATTTAATGAATTAAAAAGATTTTTCGATGTAAAAGCTATGCCCTTGAGTAATATCCTCTCCGTTGCTGCTGACGGTGCTCCGGCAATGGTAGGACGACACCGAGGCTTTCTGGCATACTAAAACAAACTATACCGAATGTATTATCTGTACATTGTGTCATTTATCGCCAACATTTAGTCGCCAAAAATCTTAGTGAACGCTTGCATGGCTCACTAGATTATGTCATTAGAGCAGCTAATAAAATCAAAAGGAATGCCTTAAATGAGAGATTATTTGCTCAACTTTGTTTGGAAAATGATGAAGATTATAATCGTTTACTACTTAACACGGAAGTTTGTTGGTTATCTAAAAGTGCATGTTTGGATCGATTTTATGCACTCTTTGATTCAGTGTTGGAATTCCTGGTAAGTAAAGACAATGATTTGCGGCTCAATTTAATTAATTCAAAAAATGACATAGCATATATGACTGACTTATTTGCCAAATTTAACGAAACCAATTTGAAGCTACAAGGTGATCAATTAAATTTCATCAAAAGTAAAAGTATAATATCTACGTTTGTTGCAAAACTTTTTCTATACCAACAAAACTTGGGGAGAGGAGAATGCTCTGTTTCCAAATCTTTCAAAATTGAAAAAACGCGATGATTTGCTTGCTTATTGTCAACACTTAACGGCTCTTCATTCTGACCTCAGCCAAAGATTTGAAGACATTCTTCACTTGGTTATCCCCGATTGGGTGTTGGACCCTTTTGAAAGTAGATCCACAAACTCAGATGAATCCATACTAATATAGGAGCAATTTATTGAATTATCCACAAATGAGGAGCTGAAACCAATGTTTGAACAAGGATACCACAAATTCTGGTTACAAAAACAGATACCAATTTTATATCCTGCATTATGGGTCACTGTACAGAAGCTGTTGATTGCTTTCCCGTCTTCCTATTTAGTAGAACGTGGATTTAGTGCAGTTATGAGCCTCATCACGAAAAAAAGAAACCGACTGGAAATTAGTACTCGTGGAGACTTACGAATGTTACTCACAAACATAGAGCCGAACATAGATAATCTCGTATCATCCCCATCAGGTTCACGCATCTCATTGAAAAAAAAATAATGTGTTTTTGTATTTTAAAACAAAAGTTATAATTTCAATAAATACTACTTTAAATATCAAAATGTTTTATTTATATTTTATTTTTACGTCACCATTTACCATTCAAGACATCCAAGTTAAATTTGTAATTTTTCTATTATGCAGTTATGTAGAGTTATTTGACTTGGGGGTTCATGGTCAGGTTTTTGCTATAAGAAGGGGTCCATGGGCATAGTAAGTTTGGGAACCACTGATCTAAAGGAATGAGAATTGCATAGGAACCCATAACCGGAAACGTCATGGGAAAGTGGTAGCAGAGGTAAAAGATCTGAAAGGACACAAGACAGTGATTAATGGGAAAACATTTATTGGACATAATTACTACAAATGGCGTACTAGATTTGGGTTGTTGTTGGGTTGTTTTACCTCTGAGCGGCACTTTTTTGCACACCATGGGCTAAATGGCCAGGTCACATGAACCCCGAAGGCTCAGAGGTTGGGGGAGGGGACCCACTGGAACAGCTGTTGGGAGACAGGTGGTAGCCTCCCGTCAAGGCCATCCAGTGTGTTCTTTAACGTGCACAGGGTATGTCTCTCCCGCACACGGGCCACGGCTTAATGTCCCATCCGACGGACGGCGGCCTTTCCAACCCATCGGTGTCCCCTACTGACCGTGGGCAGGGCGTACTAGATGATACATTTCGTAATGTTACAGCAGATGCTCGAAGTTTGACCCATAATCGCACAAAGTTTGATGCGCACGCGCAAACATACGGTGGCCCGGTACATGTCTGTGTGGGAAGCATTCTTGATACATTCGTTGAACGGCTCATCCGTTGCCCTCAGCTATTCCATACACTAAGTGCATGTCTGCCAGCTCCCTGTTCGAATACTTTGCATGCTCTTCGTAAGCCGACTACCGCTCGAATGAGGAAATCCGAAATTTCCCCACTAGCGCACTGATGAACAGCGCCGCCTATTGACTTACGGTGACGTTTCCGGTTATGGGTTCCTATGCAATTCTCATTCCTTTAGATGTTATCTACCTCCCCAAAAAGTTTGTGCCTATATTTTTGAGACACCCTGTATATGTTACTGATTTGACAATTACAATTTACATTTACGTATTTTACATATACATCCATCGTTTTTTCATAGAATAGATTGTGGAACTGGGTGTACCTTAGGGAGAGGATATCCATTTACTAACCTGCACCCTTATAGCCTTTTATATGATCTTATAATCAACCACAAATTATGACGATCAAGGGTCAAAAACCTTTTTGGAATCCACGATCTAATAACTACGGAATTTAGAAACTTTAAACTTAAACATTACTCAAGAATCTTTTATTCTGTGTAGTCTCTATAGCCCTTCTGAAATAATTATTCATTTGGAAGTTATCCATCAATCAAATGTTTAATTTATTATGCACAATAATACAAAGAATTTTATCTGGAATAAAGAGTACCCTGTAATTATCATAAGAACTGCGATCATGCATTTTGAAAATAGGCATAATATCTGAACTAAAATCTTTAGGAACATCTTTCTAATAAAAAATAGTCGAACTTTCAGTTAGACTTTACAACAGAAGCTTTAGGCATTTCAATAGCAATTTTATCTGCCCCTAGGAATTGATGCAGTTTAATTTTAAGATAACCAAAGTAGACAACTTTTTCTACACAGACAGACATTCTGCATAGTTATCTACAGTTGAAGGTGTGATTAATCATAATTACTCAGGAATTAGATATTACATCTGTTCAAAATGGAGCTCTGAAAGCAACTGCCAATAAAGTTCCTACACCCAGCTTCAGATCGTGATACAAGACTAACATTAAAGCATCTATCTTCATTACAAACAATGGGAGTAAAATTAACCACATTGTTCAGAACATCTGTTCTGCCCACCTTGCCATGACAAGACATAAATCTCACTTTCAATAATCTTACCACTTTATCCCTCAACCCCTATATTGCCAATCTGTTTTTTCCCATGCAAAATATTTACAATCTGGTACACTGTTGTGTTGCTTAGCTGCTTCCTCTGCTTTGTCAGCCAGGCTCTAAAGCGGAAGATTACTATTAGCTTTCAGCTGGTTCCATAGCCGTTTATTAAGCTCTCTGTAATAACTGGTAAAGCGTCGATCCAATTTATCCCTGCATACCTCTCTTTCAGGTTCAGTTGTTTTACCTCTGAGCAGCACTTTTTTGTACACAATCGAACTAAATGCCAGGTCGAACTAAACGGCCAGGTCATAAGGACCCCGAAGGCTCAGAGAAAGTTGGGGGAGGGGACCCATTGGAACAGCTGTTGGGAGACAGATGGTAGCCTCCCGTCAAGGCCATCCAGCGTGTTCTTTAACCTGCACAGGATATGGCTCTCCCGGACACAGCTGAACGTTCCATCCGATGGACAGTGGCCTTTCCAGGCCTATCGGTGTCCACTACTGACCATGAGCAGGGCGGTTTTGCGCAGATAAATCTCAACACTGACCCAGCTGGACTCGAACCTGGAACTGCATGTTACGAGTCTGGCACTATACCGACTGAGCCCCCCCCCCCCCCCCTGCCCCCTCTCTTTCAGAAATAAGTTCCATTGCCTTATCAATCAAATGACTGTCTCCCAGGCTCTTTTTCACTCAAAAGAGTACTGTTGGTTTCTAGAATAGTTGTTTAAAATGGTCCCATTCTTCCTCAAACTCAGTTGTAAGCAAACCACGGTTGTTTTACCTCTGTGCGGCATTTTTTGCACACGATGGGCTAAATGGCCAGGTCACAAGGAACCCGAGGGCTCAGAGGTTGTTGTAAGAGGGGTCTAATGGACAGCTGTTGGAAGACAGATAGAAGTCTCTCGTCAAGGCCATCCAGCATGTTCTTTAACGAGTGCAGATTATGGCTCTCCTGCACATGACGCCACCGTTTAACGTCCCATCTGACGGACGGCGTCCAAATCTATCAGTGTCCCCTACTGACAGAAGGCAGGGCAGGTAGTTTTGCGGAGATAAATCTCAACGCTAGTCCAACTGAGACTCGAAACTGCAGATTATGAGCCTGGTATGCCACCAACTTAGCCACCTCCGCCTCAGGTTGAAATAGGGCAATCAATGGAAACAATGAAATAGGTCTCCACTCAAGGTGAGCTTTAGCTACGGCATCGACAAAGTAATATAGGTGTGCAACTGGAGAAAAGTTAATAAAATATTATGATAGTCTGAAAGTGACATAATTTTTTTACCAAAAACCTGAAAAGGGCCGTTGATTTCAAAACCAGATAAGGTTTTCTTTCTTGTAAATGTTGTTTTTCTGCTATATGTCATTTTTTAGACATTCTGTTTAGCATATTATGCTAATATGAGACGGTCAGACCTCTGTGACTTTGAGGATCAACGTTTAAACAATATTATAAAGCAGTGATGCCAAAGTGGTATCTAGCGGGTACCTGGTAGCTACTGAAGCTTTTTTCAGACAAATGATAGCGTCCTGTATGAAATGTTTTCCAAGTTATGACCCACGAGTTTCATCAAGTTATGGGAGAGAAGGCAACCGCCGTGAATTTTGAGCAAGCTAAGTATGCTCCGAGAGCGAAAAGTTTGGACACCATTGTCATAAAAGAATATATGCTGTCAAGTTATCCATATCATTAAATTATATACAAGCAGGGGCGTCGCCAGATTAGATCGCGCCCTGAGGCAAACAATTAAATATCGACCCTGATGATATATTGATATAAGACAAAAATAAAAGAAAATCTCCCGTTGCTATTTTTTTTATTACAAGAGAAACATTAATGCAAAACAATTATATAATGCAATGCCCACGAAATGAAATAATAATACCCAAAATGATAAATATAACGTAAATTAGCAAAAAGTGAATGGGTGGACCAACACAGGCGCCGTGAGGCAGGCTGCCTCTATGCTACATCTTGTCGACGGTACTGTATACATGTACATATTTCAACATAAATATTTCCAAATAAAGTTTTGAATTTGTTCGAATATAACATTAAAACTTCGTTTGAGTTTAAATAAGGTGCTCTTTTTTCCTAATTATTTTATTTACTTTTGGTTATTACAAAATCTTTCAAGATGTGCGCATCTCATTAAATTAATGTAGCATACTTTTGGGTTTTGTTTATCAAAAATAAGTATGCTAAATCAAATTTCAGTGAATTTTAGACATTATAAAATTATTTTCAAAAAACCACATATCATTAGCGCCAAGTAGCTTCCTGAGAGGAGATTTTTTCACATTGATCATTAGAACTAAAAATCAGTTGTAGCTAGCAAAATGGTTGCCCTGGACAGAATCCGTCAGCTTTTCCCTTAATGCACACACCATTTACTAAATCGATTTTTTTTTAATTAGAGTACGTATATTAATATGGCATTAATTAATTATAGCATATAATCGTGTGATATCCATGTCTTACATCGAGGTTGCCAACTGTTCGTAAAAAGTAGCCGAAATTTGATGTCTTCGTAAATGTCTGTAAAAACTCTGAGAATTTACCTGAAAAATGCTTTATAGTCAAAAATTATTTTATCGTTGCATTTTGTTGAATTTTCGAGTCTTACCAGTAGAGTAGATTATGAAAAATTTTTATTTTTAAAAATTGTTGTGTACTCGTTGTCAAAATTAAGTGATTCCTTCAAGTTCTCACTATTAAATATTTTATTAGATTGCACTTATTATTCATAGCATATATTTATAATACATCTTATTCCTTCCTTTTTTTATTCCCCCTTTCTTGCTTCTAGCAAATTGCCTAAGTAGACGGCACAAAAGGGTCCGTTTTATTGCCCAGTGCAATTCTTCCTGCGAAGTTTTTCAATATTTGAAACACCAGAGTGTTACTATATATACTTTGAATACGGTTCAAAATTTATCAAAGAGTGGCTGGATTATATCTATAATCTTATATAAAATTCATGTTATCCGAGGAAGTTTCAATGGAAGGGAACTTCTGAACGTGAAAATTTTAGCGTTAAGCTATTTTTTTCTTGTTATCCATTTCGCGATAAAAGAATATTTTTACGTGTAAAAGCACTGTCACCGGAATACACTAAACTTTAGTTTCGCGTTAAACGATATATCTTCTTATCCGCTGTCGTACTGTTTTCAACTGCATTTCGAAATGCCGAAAAGAATCTATCTGATTTTAGACGGATTTCACGATAAACTTGCTGTTTGTTAGTCATTCGACAAGAGTATTTTGACGACTATAAAATGACGAGGAGCAAAAATAATCTGGCATACAAATTTAAGCATCGATTTGTCACATTTTGTGAGTTAATAATAAAAATGCTATTTTTCAGTATGGTCCAAAATAGCCATTTTGTTTTGAGGCAAAAGCATGTCCGAAAGTACGTAAATTAAAAAAAATACCTATCATTTATATGTGCCATAAAAAGTAAAAACACCTTGCTTACAGGATTCATACTAACTTCATTTTGTTTCAAATGGTAAATTAGCTTTGACACCCTATCTTCCTTTGAAGGTAATATGAAATCACTAAAGACTTAACATTTGCATGTTTTACCTATTTGGGCAAAATAGGTTGGGTTGTTTTACCTCTGAGCGGCACTTTTTTGCACACCATGGGCTAAATGGCCAGGTCACAAGGACCCCGAAGGCTCAGAGAAGGTTGGGGAAGGGGACCCACTGGAAGAGCTGTTGGAAGACAGATGGTAGCCTTCCGTCAAGGCCATCCAGCGTGTTCTTTAACGTGCACAGGGTATGACTCTCCCGCACACGGGACCACGGCTTAACGTCCCATCCGACGGGCGGCGGCCTTTCCAAAGCCCATCGGTGTCCCCTACTGACCGTGGGCAGGGCGGGGAATTTTGCGGAGATAAATCTCAATGCTGACCCAGCTGGGACTCGAACCTGGGAACTACAGATTACGAGCCTGGCGCGCTACCGACTGAGCCACCCCCGCCCCCAGGCAAAATAGGTATTTTTTTAATTTTTAATAAAAAAATAAATAAATACCCCCTCAAGCAGCTGCTTGCCACAGAGGTCTGACAGGAGCCTGTCAGTTTATATGCCATAGTAGAGGGTCTGTGATGTTGGCTGGACCTCAGCAGAAAAACGACACATACATCCATGCCTTTCCCGGGGCTCGAACCCAGATCCCTTAGATCAGTAGCCAAGCGCGCTAACCACTCGGCCACTTTTAATTTTTACTTTAGATATTTTATTTACTGCTTTTTGTGGCAACTTCGTAGAAAACTCTGTTACTAAAAACACTTTTCCCCTGATTCACTAAAGAAAATTTTCGAGGTAGCCCATGACATGCCCGCATCACAAGAACATTCATTTTTAGATATCAAGGAAGATATCACTCTGAATTTAACGTCGATCAATTTCAGACGAAAAACTGTCTTGAGCCGGGTGGAATACGAATCCACGACCTTCTGATAACATGTCAGGTGCTCTGGACCACTGAGCTACCTGCCGGCCGCCGATCAAGATCTCTTTTAATCGATGTTATGAACTTTCTACCAACAGTACACAATTCTCTGTCTCATGAAGGTATTGTCTCAGCTGCTCTCAGCCTCAAGAAACAACAAGTATGTCATGAAAATGACAAGCATATTCTGAGTACATAACTGTTTAAATTGAAGTGATTTTTCGAGTTATTTGTTCAACTATCAAAGAAGATATCACTCTGAACTTCTTCGATAGTTGAATAAATAAATCGAAAAAATCTCTTCGATTTAAAAAATTCATTTTTAGATTTAACATGCTGCGATCGAGTCCCGTAAAATTTCCCTCCATCTTTTTGGAGGATGAAAGGGGGCATAATAACTTCACGTAATCTATGCCAATTTTCCACGTCGCAAATTTTGACACATAACTCGTGTAGCTAGGCTCTTGAATATTGTGAAACAATAGGTGACACATTTCCCATTTCTTTAGAGGAACTTTTTTCCATGTCAAAAGCTTTCATTTGATACATCACTTGTTACCCTAGATCGTCTCTTTAGAAAGATATTCCCAAGTTACATGTTTTCATTTGGTACATAACTCGTTAGATCGGTCCACAGGTTGGGAAGATATGGTGAAATAACCGTTTTGACACATACACAAATCGATTAATGAAGAGAGAAAAGCAATAGGAAGACAGGTTAAAAACATGCTTTACTGTTCGCAAATTTTATCTTGTCGACCTCTGTGGCAAGCAGCTGCTTGAGGGGGTATTTATTTTTTTATATAAAAAAAAAACTTCTCTATGATTAACAACTGATGCATGAATTGCTCTAGATCAGTGGTCGTCAGTTTGTAGTAATTAGGCAAGTGTGAAAAAAAATCCATCCATCCGCATCCCCGACTCGTAGACTTAAGCATTAATTACTATCCTCTCTGTCAAATCTCTTTATTTTTCTACAAATTCTGACAGCCTTCCTGATAACTATGGTGACATTTTTGAAATGGTTTAACTGTGTTTGAATTCTGAGATCTGCAAATATTTGGCCCTTTTATTTTAAAAAAAAACTTTTTTTGTTTTAACCATTTTGTCTCGATTTTTAACTTATTTTATTTTCATTCCAAATTTAAGTTTAAATCCTTCTTTTCTTCAAAATTATATTTTTGGCCTTAAGCAATATAACTCATTCAATCGATACATCCCTGTGTACTTTCACAACCCGGACATAATCCAGCAACTTGCACAATTACTTCATCTGCAGTCCCGCATTCCTTATCGGTGACGAGTTATCAAAAACCCTGATTCGTAGAACAACTGGTGGGTAACCAGGAAATCCCCGCATTCGAGTCCAATATGAGGATGTATTTTTTTCACACTTGCCTAAAAACTTATTTGATATATCACATGATCTCACAATAAACCACAAATTATGACAGTCAACAGAATCAAAAGTTTTTTGAAATTTATAAGCTTCGAAAAAATTATTGAAATATGCAATTGTTCTAGAACTAGCACAGAATGAAGCGACTTGCACATTATTCCTTGCCTCCACTCACATCTATATACAATATTTTGTTTTACGGATGCAAACAGAATTCCTTTATCGGACGGTGCGTTTGTCCTAGTGGTCAAGTGATTTAAACAGAAAGGGGATCACTTCAAGGGTTGGGTTATTTTATCTCTGAGCGGCTTTGCACACTCTTGATTCTCTTTTTTGCACACCATGGAGCTCCATTGGCAGAGTGTTTTCGAAAGTGGACTGTACTTCACTATTTTTGGCGTCAGGGGCGCCGGAGCAACTTGGATTCTCAATATCCTTGTTTGTGGCGACCAAAGACGAAGATTATAGTTAGGTTTTGGCGAGTGCTGGACTTGACTTCTACAGTACTGTTCAACCCCGACGGTGGATAGTGGTAAACATGGCGTCTCCCTAAAGATGTAGTGCAGTCTCTGAATTGCGGAGCATCGGGATTCGTCATAAATTATATTACCTGTACTTCAACTACGTTTTCGATTTTCAACAAAAAGTTGAATTTTGCGAACCCTGAAATACATACAATGGTTTCTTGCTTCTGCAAAAATTATAATAATAGGCAAATAAAATGTGCAATCTAAACACGTAGAAAATACAATAAACTACCATGCGGGTATATGACTAGCTGGGAATTTGAACCAAATAAGTGATCATTTTAGATAATTAAATTGGATCCAATTAACAAAATCTTTTATTTTAATAACATTATAGTCATTATATATATTGAACAAGCAAAAGAATGGGAAAAGCATTTTTTAATTAATAATTTCTCCTCCCCTTCCAACAAAAAATATGATGCATATAGCGATATATGTATACCACAAAATATGTAGTAATTACATAAATGAAGCAAACGTGCCACTTGTTTACAAATTCTAGTCGTGGTTTCATAGTTAGCAATGCACTATATTTGAAATACGTCCTCTTTGGTACATCCAGACATTCTTAGATAACTGTATTACACTGCTTAAAGTGGAAATCGCAACACCAAGAAGGAATGGAAGTTGAGATATGAAAATCGCAGGAGACAATCGCCATTAGATATGCAAATGATCAAAGTTCTGCAGCGAATGGACATGTGACACCTGGCCGAGCCGTGGATAGGTGAGCATGTGTGGGACCTTATGGGTCGCCGCCTTCGCCAGCTCCCTCCGGAGATTACTATTGGTAAAATAAAAATGGCTTAAATTAATGGCGCAAAAATTCACTTTTTAAATTTTATTCAAAAATTTTCACTGTTTTCAATTTTTTGCAGGGAGGGGGCAGAGTCGCCCCAATTCCTGGCTACCAGCTTTTGGCCCACCTAGTATAAACTGACTAGCATTTTCTAGAATATTAGCAAAAGCCTGTCGAAATCAAAGGGAGAAAAGCATTTTAAGCAATAATAACACACATTTAATTCCAAAACATACCTAAATTTCATTTGCAGTGACCTCATCTTCAGCTGGATGCGACCATGTTCTCCGTACTTGCGTAAGATCATCGTAATCAAGCTAGTCTCAGTTTGTTACCATGATTATAATAGAACAGAGCTATATATAACATTAATAGAGAGGGCATCGCGTGTCACCCTGCCTCGTTTAGCATTAGGGCAAATACACACAAGGAGCACCTTATGCGGGTCAGTTGTGCTGCAGCTCTGTGCAATGCTACGGAAAAAGTATGTTCTACAATTAGCAACTGCAGTTAAAATTCTGTAAAAAAAATCGTCAAAATTGAATTTTATTTCACGAGTAAACTGATTTTAAACCATTATATGCTACAGGAGTAATTATGATTTTCAACATGCAGGGGTCATCATTAAACAAGGAACTCGGTGGCATAACAATGTCTTTTAACTTTTTATTTGTTTTTCCCATGTCTGAAGTAATGCATATTACAATTACATATTTAACTTTCTCATAGTTGATTTCTTTGCTGGAAAATATCATTACAATAAAGTTAATTAAAATCAAAGAATATTATTCACTTCTTCAGAGTAAGAGTGAATGATTAAATTTCTCCAAAGTTCTGTAGTTTGTGCAATGTGACCTAATCATCACTTTTCAAAACACTGCATTTAAAGCACATATTATTTACCTCCTCAAGCAGCTGCTTGCCACAGAGGTCTGACAGGAGCCTGTTAGTTTAATACGCCATAGTAGAGGGATCTGTGAAGATGGCGGGTCCTCAGCAGATTTTTTTGCCAACTGCACCCAGATGATCGCCCATCCCACGTACTGACCGCGCCCAAATCTACTTAACTCCGGTGATCGGACGAGATCCGGTGTTTTCAGCTTGGTATTGCCGTTGGCTCATACTATTTACTTGAACGTAAATTACATAACAGAGTATTTTGTGCTTGCTGGGGGATATAGAATATCTTGCTATTCTAAAGAATTTCTTTTTATTGCTTCAGTAAGCAAGCAACTTACTTATTTGCTTAAGTACTTACTTCAGTAACTTATTTACTTACGTAACTTACTTAAGTGGGGAGTGGGGCGATTTGGCTCAGTCGGTAGCACACCAGGCTCATAATTTCTTCCACGGTTCGAGTCTCAGCTGTACTAGCGTTGAGAATTATCTCCACAAAACTCCCTCGCCCTGCCCTCGGTCAATAGGGACGCCAATGGGCTTGGAAAGGTCGCCTGTCCGTCGGATGGGCCGTAAAGCCGTGGCCCCGTGTGCGGAAGAGCTATATTCTGTATACGTTGGAGAACACGCCGGATTTCCTGGACAGGAGGTTACCATCAGCTAGACAGAGAGGACAGGTCCCAACAGTTGTCCAGTGGGTCCCCTTCCTCCAACTTTCTCTGAGCCCTCGAGTCCTTGTGACCTGGCCATTTAGCCCACATGTACAAACAAGTGCTGCTCAGAGGTAAAACAATCCAACCTACTTACGTAAGCTTTGTACTTTCTTCAGAAAACAAACAAGAAATTACTTATTTACTTGAGTGTGTGAGCGAGTAACTTACTAATTGATTTAATTTACCTACTTCCATAATTAAATAACTTTTTCTAAATTTATGTAACTTCCTTTATCACTTAAGAAATTAAGGTAATTTATTTCTTACTGACATATACCATTAAATAAGAAACTTTCTTCCTTATTTACCGTAATTAGCCCCGCCATGCCCACGGTCAGTAGGGGGCACCGATGGGCTTGGAAAGGCCACCGTCCGACGGATGGAATGTTAGGCCGTGACACCCTGTGCACGTTAAAGAACAAGCTGGATGGCCTTGACGGGAGGCTTATCTGTTTTCCAAAAGTTGTTCCAGTAGATCCCCCTCCTTGGATAAAATCGCAGTAGTCATTAATAACCACATTCAGTAACATATTTTTAAAATATGCCTCCCCCCACGGCGCCAAAATACGCCCCTGACCAATCGATTACAGTTTTACATCAGAAATCAAATCATGCCTAAACTAGTTAAGGTAATGCAGATTTCCAACCCACTTAACATGGCTCTATGGTTGTATATCGCGGCAAAGATGTCCTTACTAAGTAGTCTGATATAGCTCTGTGTGTAGAAAGTATATTTGCACGCTGCATAAAATTACTTCGAGTGTCACGTGTTTGAAACCTATGGTGTAATGAATTAAGTACTCAATTTTTCTACATTATCATCATGTATAAAGTACAAAACATACGAGTATGTTCACTATAAAGCTTCAAGCCCAATTCTCAATATTTTTATAAGCTGTCATGTTTTTCGCTTAAGCAACGTGATCCCTAATAATATTCTCTCAAAGTCAAAATTAAACGATTCGAGGCAAATGATCTTAAACAATTCGTATTGCGACAAATTGAAATTGCAATAAACTGAGGTTGCAAAAAACTGACTACGAGATAATGTGAAGTTGCGATAAATTGACGGGACACCGTCCCCCAAATACATTTACATATTTTGCCTAGGATGGTTGGAATTATTCCAAAGTAAATTTTTTATGTTTAAAAAAAATTTAATATTGAAATAAATATTACTTTTTACAAGTTTATAAATTAGAACCTAGCATATTCTTTAAAGTTTTTACTTAATTACATATGGAATTTAATTGTTAAATACAAATTTGAAGATTTTATGCAAATCCAGGGGACTCAAATGCCTTCATCCCAAAGCTCATATTTGCTCCCCAGTGAAAAAATTCTGCGAACACCCATATTGTTTGCAAAAGAGAGTTCAGCTCAAATTTTCTAGATCAAGCCTGCCTAGATAGTTAGGCAGGTGCCCTGCCTGATTAGAAAAAAAATTGACATATCGCAAAACATATACCTATACAGAAAGGCATGCCCTTAATAGTTTTTTTAATTCTTCGCATTATAAGGTGTTAGGAATTTTACAACAATCTAATTATTTAAAGCATCTGACATAAAATATTGTCATTATGTCAGATTATTGCATCTGCCATAAAAAATGATAGATAAATGAATGATTTATACCATCATGCTTTTTTTTTTTAAAAAAAAAAGTAGGGAGCCATGTGCCATTGTTTTGCCTGGAGCTTCAAAATTTTGCCCAACCGGCCTTACATTGTTCGATGAATGTCACTTTTCGTCACAGCACTAGAGGCAACTTTAAGGAAGAACATTTTCAGTGCCACATAAGACGAAGTTCCAACTATAAAACCAGTTTCATTTTTTTCGGATAAATCTCGATTTTTTTAAACTGAGGACGGGAGGATATTTTTATACTCGAATGAGCATGCTCACTATTGTGTTTTACTCTTTTTTAAGAAGTAATCTTACAAACTTAAACCAGTTAACAGAAATCAATCGCAAATAATGCATGGAAATCCATCCGTAGAGTATATGCAAGCATAACAACATGCATCCAGTAAGCTGAGGTTAAATATCGTTTCTGTTTCAATAATAATTTATTGTACTTCTATTGTTTTACTTAATTCTGAACTTTATTTACTTCTCTATGATCAAGGGTCCACAAATACTTGTATTATGCAATAACCGTGCACTAAAATTCGTTTTACTAGTTTCTAAAGAGTTCAGAGTAGAGATTTCTGACATGTTGGTAATATCCCACAGGGTAATTTCTAGGGGCTCTCAGACCTTCTACTTTGGCATATAAACTGACAGGCTCCTGTCAGACCTCTGTGGCAAGCAGCTGCTTGAGGGGGTATTTTTTTTTAGTTTGTGGGAAGGCTGAAATTATGCAGCAGATGCTACAACAGTTATGGAAGTGGAGAACTTAGTCTCACTTTTTTCCCCCATTTAGTAATTAATGTTGAAATTGCAATAAACTGATAAAATAAATACCCCCTCAAGCAGCTGCTTGCCACAGAGGTCTGACAGGAGCCTGTCAGTTTATATGCCACAGTAGGAGATCTGAGAGGATGGCAGGACCTCAGCAGAAAAACGACACACACATCCATGCCTTACCCGGGGCTCGAACCCAGGTCCCTTAGATTAGTAGCCAAGCGTGCTAACCACTCGGCCAGGGGACGGCTGCAATAAACTGAGGTCTGGTTTATTGCAATTCAACCGTATTTTTTAATCATTTTTTTTAAACAGGTCTAGTCTTTTTTAATGGTTTCTGAATATTTCTAGAGTTCGTTTGTTCTGTTGTTTGTTTGCTTTAAAAGCTGGTCTTTTTTTACCACTTTTTATGTCGAAATCTATTCATATTGGTAAACTGCATATAAAATATTTGGGTTTGCCTGAGTTATTACGTTTGCAATTTATTCTTTTTTTAGAATTTTAAGAAACTAGATTATCATTTGGATGCTTTATTTCGGACTTGCCCTCTGCACAATGCTATTGCCAATATTAGATTAAAAGAAATAGTAAAAGACTTCACAAAAGGGAAGTGTCTTTAGAAAAAAATACACTGGGCAATCACAAGTTTTTCCATCTCTCCCTCTGTAACGTTTTCTCACTAATTTGAATGATATCGTTAAAAGAAGGGGGGAAAACTCGAATTTTAAAACACTTGTAATAGAATCAAAAAAGAAATGTATTGGTTTTATTAGTATCAACTGCATCCTACGTTCAGGGGGAAGAGCACTAAGTTTAAACTGTGCTTATAAAACCTTTTTCACTCGAACTTCACTAACAGCCAAGACCAGGGGTTCTCAATTTTACGCGTACCCTTTGGGGGTAACGCCGTGAGAGCTCAAAGGTAGCTAGATCTACTAACAAAGTCGCTAAGTTGGCATTATTATACTATAACTATAGTTTTATCTATCTATATAAGGGGTACGCCAGTTACATACCCTTTTCCAGGGGGTACGTGAAGCATAAAAGGTTGAAAACCACTGGCCTAGACCTAACCTTTTCTTATTAATGTAAAAATTCTATTCTGTTAATAGACTAATACAGGGCATTCTACAGAATGTCAAGAGTATCATATATTCCATAGTAAAACTATAGAATGTAAGAATATCGTTAGATATTCCGAAGATTAATATGGTACAAAGGTGGGATTGCTCTTAAGTCTTTTTCTATCAATATCCCGTGCCTCACAATTTAATACTTATTAGTTTAACATAAATAAAACTCGAGAAAATAAATCTTTTCACGAATAGAAAATTATTTACTATTTTGCATTCTTTTAACAGGAGTCAAACGTCATCTGCACAGCGATGTTTTATGATTAGTAATTTTAATGCACTGGCGTAAACACTTGATCACAAAAAAAAATTTATATCAGGATTGAAAAGGTCGGAAATATAATATGCCTAAGTGTACACAAGTATTACACTAATAAGGAGGGCGACATTGTTATCGTTATTCAAATACTAGTCTTTTTTATAACACCATTTAGTCTATGCTTTACATTTATATTTGGCAACACTGCCAGTAATTTTGTTTGCTTATAGTGTAACCAAATAGATAAAATTTACAGTGCTAAGATTAATTTTTACTATGCGATTTCCCCAAAATAAAAGCAATTTTAGATCTTTAAAGCTAGGGTGCCCATATGTCCCGAAAAACATTTTCGGGTTGGGTTGTTTTACCTCTGAGCGGCACTTTTTTGCACACCATGGGCTAAATGGCCAGGTCACATGGACCCCAAAGGCTCAGAGAAGGTTGGGGTAGGGTACCCACTGGAACAGCTGTTGGGAGACAGATGGTAGCCTCCCGTCAAGGCCATCCAGCGTGTTCTTTAACGTGCACATGGTACGTCTCTCCGGCACACGGAGAGAAGCCACGGCTTAACGTCCCATCCGACGGACGGCAGACTTTTCAAGCCCAACGATGTCCCCTACTGACCGTGGGCAGGGCGGGGAATTTTGCGGAGATAAATCTCAACGCTGACCCAGCTGGGACTCGAACCTGGGAACTATAGATTACGAGCCTGGCGCGCTACCGACTGAGCCACCCCCGCCCAACATTTTCGGGACAGTTCTCTTTTTTAGAATTTTAAGTAACTAAGTTATCATTTGGATGCTCTATTTCTGACTTTCCCTATGCACAATACTTTCTATTGTCAATATTAAAAGATTTCAAGAAATAGTAAAGAGTACGTCAATCAGAATAACTATGCAATCTACTCGAAGTGCCTAAAATGGGCGAATTATTGCTCCTCTCACCTGCTGCGAATTGTCATTCATGCGTCATGCCTATTTGCCACGTTGTACAACTGTCTTAGTCAAATTTAGTTGTTTTTCTGTGGGGTTACATTTCCGAAGGGAAATGTCCGTTTTTTTACATGAAATTTATCTCGCTACATTGAAAAAAAAAAGCATTTTCTGCCCGAGTCATTGTCTCTTACTAGACTTAGCATTTTCGCAATTCCTTTAAAAATGGTCACAATTAATAAACTATCAATTAAACGTAAGGTGACCAAACGTCCCCGTTTTTCAGGAACAATATCTGGATGAAAAATTAGGCCTCACAAATAAATGTCCCTCAGAATTTGTTTTCAGATATTATTTTAAATACTAAAAATTAACTATACATCATGAACAGATCTTTTATTAATTGTATAGTAGTCGCAAAACTGTTATAAAAAATTTTTCGATCGGTAATTCAGGCGATTGAAAAATCAAGGCTAGAAGTTTTTAAATGAAAGTCGTCCATTCCAAGTTGGCAAACTAGGGTGATCAGACGTCCCCGAAAAACGGGAACGTCTGGTCTATCCTTCAAATTGAATTTTCAACTGTCTCCTGGTTTTTTTTTTTTTCTTTAAATCTGGTCACCCTATATCAAAGTGAAATCGAATATATCAAGTGAATCGAAGAGTTCCTTCCCTGAAGTTTTCGGCACATTATTCATTATGCCATACTTTACACAAAATATTGTTAAAAAAACTTTTACCCAATAAACAATCAAATAACATAATTTTGTAGTTGGGTTGGTTACCTCTGAGCGGTACTTTTTGCAAACAATGGGCTAAATGGCCAGGTCACAAGGACCCCGAAGGCTCAGAGAAGATTGGGGGCGGGGGGTGACTGTTGCAAGACAGATAGTAGTCTCCCGTCAAGGCTATCCAGCATTTCTTCAACGAGCATAGGGTATGGCTCTCTCGCATACGGAGCCACGACTTAACGTCCCATCCGACGAACGGCTTTTCCAAACCCATCGGTGTTCCCTACTGACCGTGGCAGGGCGGGGAATTTTTCAGAAATTCATTAATTATTATTAATGAATCTTCGATCTCAACGCTGACCTAGCTGGAACTCGAACCTGGGAACTGCAGTTGTTTGGTTGTTTTACCTCTGAGCGGCACTTTTTTGCACACCGTGAGCTAAATGGCCAGGTCACAAGGACCCCGAAGGCTCAGAGAAGGTTGGGGAAGGAGACCCACTGGAACAACTGTTGCGAGACAGATGGTAGCCTCCCGTCAAGGCCATCCAGCGTGTTCTTTAACGTGCACAGGGTATGGCTCTCTCGGACACGGAGCCACGGCTTAACGTCCTATCCGACGGACGGTGGCCTTTCCAAGCCCATCAGTGTCCCCTAAGGACCGTGGGCAGGTCGGGGAGTTTTGCGAAGATAAATCTCAACGCTGACCCAGCGGGAACTCGAACCTGGGAACTGCAGATTACGAGCCTGGCGCGCTACCGACTGAGCCACCCCCGCCCCAGGGAACTGCAAATTACGGCCTGGAGCGCTACCGACTGAGCCTAATTTTGTAGTAGTGGCATACCCATGATTTTTTTGGAAACAAAAGAAGGAATATTTACTTTTGCATGTAAATTCAGGAATCAATGATTCACTAAAAACACGATTTTAACAATGACCGTTGGTTTCCATTTGTCTCCTAACACCTGTCCAGTGGTTCCCCCTTCCCCAACCTTCTCTGAGGCTTTGTAATCCTTCTGACCTGGGTATTCAGCCCATTGCAAGCAAAAAAAACGCGATTAATTAACCCAATTAACTGGATTCATATGGCACTCAATAAAACACAAATTTTCCACTAAACATTTTCCTGCAAAGTATGGTTTACACATGTAAGGTTATGCGATAGAATGTATTGTATTTTTTTCCTAAGAAGAAAATAGGCGATAAAAATATTGGCAAGGGAGATGAAGATATAATGAATATTCATCCACTATCAAGTTGTTTTTTAGGTGACAGGAGAAGATGTGTATAGAGGAAAAATTGCCTTAGCCAGATTGGATCTGAACCCGCGACCTCCTGATGACATGTCAGTGCTCTGACAACCGATTACCGGTCGCTGATCAATATCTCCTCTACTTCTGATGTTATGTTACACTCCATCTGGTCATCAAATGTCTTTTAAGTGCATCTGGGGACTCGATTTCTTTTGAGCCATTCGGGCATGCACACAAAACCAGCCACAAGGGCATTCTTGTGGATTACAAGGTACTACTGATCAAACCAAAGGAGAGGCAGATTCAAATTTGCTCACAAAAAAATAGCAAACAGGATGCCCTTGTAGCTGGTTGTGTCAGGATACACTTAACAGACAGTGATTGACCAGATGGCGTCCCATGGCCGAGTGGTTAGCGCGCTTGGCTACTGATCTAAGGGACCTGGGTTCGAGCCCCGGGTAAGGCATGGATGTATGTGTCATTTTTCTGCTGAGGTCCTGCCATCCTCTCAGACCTTCTACTCTGGCATATAAACTAACAGGCTCCTGTCAGACCTCTGTGGCAAGCAGCTGCTTGAGGGGGTATTTATTATATTATTATTAGTAGAGATTGGTCAGCACCTGACATGTCCTCAGGAGGTCGTGGGTTCAGATCCCACTCAGCTGAATACAATTTTTCCTCTATACCCATCTTCTCCTGTCACTTAAAAAATAGCTTGATAATGGATGAATATTCATTGAATAAATGATGAGTTGTGAATTCGTATGTCTAAAAAGATAAAGATGTGTTAATACATTTATGTAAGATTAACATTTAATGATATGCTATACTTTGTTTCATTAAGTATCAAATAAGCTCATTTAATTTTATCAGCAGAATTTCTTAAAATAGTTATAATTTGCAATAAAAACAAAGCACCTAATTTGTCTTTCAATTTTGAGAAATATTTCACTTTTAATCTCCCACTAGAAGAGTGCCTGATATTATGCTCTTTTTATTTAACGGGAATTCAAAGGATAGTTTATCTGCTCCTTGAGAATTCTCCTCCCCTTTGATACCCAGTGGTATTTTTTGCCCTATGCAGATTTAAGAATTATTCGGCAATTTCACTCTTAAAGTGCCAAGTTTTGGGGGTATTTTGAAGTGCCTTCAGTATCAAAACGAAAAAACTTTAGAACCTTATTCTGAAGTAACTAAGAGAAAGAATAATTATTATAAACCAAAAGTGATTCATAAATTTTCATGAATAAGTAAAACATTTAAAAAAGACGAAAAAATAAAACAGCATAATCAGAGTTTTTTATGAGCCATAATACATAACGGTACGGGTACCGCTAACTTTCTTTTACGGCGATGTTGACACATATCTCATACGTTTTCATGTATTAATTCTTTGAAACACCAAGTAATAAATTTTTACATTTTGATATATAATAAATGTATTAACATTTTGATATTTCATCTTAATAACCTTTTACAAAAGTTATCACAAAATAGCAGTGCCGTAAACTAGTTCTTTTTTGCGGCCGAGGCAATAGAAAATTCCCCCCCCCCAACACACCCCCTATAGTTTCTTAGCAGTCTTTTCTGTCCCCTCATCTAATGCGCCCGAGGCTATTGCCTCACTCGCCGTTGTTACTGTGCTGACAAATAGAGAAGGGCTGAGGGGAGAAGCATTTTTTATATTTACTATCAAGATACGAGTACCGTCACTTTGTTTTACAAAAGAAAAGCAAGTGTGGGGTCTTGAGACAGAATGACTGAACAATTCGCTTTAGGACCAAAGGGTCTAAGCACTTTAAGACCTAACTACTAATTCTTTTAACACTTTGAGATGTAGTCTACAAACAACTGTCTATATTGTACATAGCTCAACTCAAACAAAATATTTAAATTAACATTCCTTAGATGGTGAGCGGCACTTTTTTTGCACACCATGGGCTAAATGGCCAGGTCACATGGACCCCGAAGGCTCAGAGAAGGTTTGGGGAGGGGACCCACTGGAACAGCTGTTGGGAGACAGATGGTAGCCTCCCGTCAAGGCCATCCAACGTGTTCTTTAACGTGCACGGGTTATGGCTCTCTCCTGTACACGAGGCCACGGCTTAACGTTCCATCCGACGGACGGCGGCCTATTCCAAGCCCATCGGTGTCCCCTACTGACCGTGGGCAGGGCGGGGAATTTTGCGGAGCTAAATCTCAACGCTGACCCAGCTGGGACTCGAACCTGGGAACTACAGATTACGAGCCTGGCGCGCTACCGACTGAGCCACCCCCGCCCCAACATTCCTTAGAATAACAGTTCATTTAAACATATGTTAGGATATGAGAATTAGAAATAAACTTTGGGTTACAAGCTATGGTTATAACACTAATTTTAAAAATTATATATATCTACAAACAGTTAGGTGTAAAAAAAAATTGCCGATCTCCCTACCGGATTCAGACAGAGGATCTCCTGGTTACTCACCATTAGCAATATCTGGTGAGCAAAGGAAGTAGAGATTCACATTTACTTAAAGTTGGGTTCTCCCTCTGAGCGGCACTTTTTTGCAAACAATGGGCTAAATGGCCAGGTCACAAGGATCCCGAGGGCTCAGAAATGGTTGTGAGAACCCGCTGGACAGCTGTTAGGAGGCAGATAGCAGCCTGCCGTCAAGGCCATTCAGCGTGTTCTTTAACGTACACAGGGTACGGCTCACCGGACAGGACTTAAGGTTGGGTTTTCCCTCTGAGCGGCACTTTTTTGCAAACAATGGGCTAAATGGCCAGGTCACAAGGATCCCGAGGGCTCAGAAATGGTTGTGGGAACCCGCTGGACAGCTGTTAGGAGGCAGATAGCAGCCTGCCGTCAAGGCCATTCAGCGTGTTCTTTAACGTACACAGGGTACTGCTCACCGGACACAGAGCCAAGGCTTAACGTCCTATCCGACAGACGGTGGCCTTTCGAAGCCTATCTTAAGAAATGTGACAACAGGACGCAATTGAATGCGCTATTTAAACCTACACTCCAGTGAACGGATCCTTTCAAAATGCAGTTCCCACGGATCACTCAACCATTTATAACTTTGTCAGCTTTGGGTCGTAACTGTTTCGTAATGAATTAAATGGAACTCACATAGTGGTCATTAATAGAAATAATTTTATTGAAACTAAATGTCTAATATGATTATACCTGAGTTCCGTTACACGTATACAAGTAAAAAAAAGTTAAAATGACATAATAAATTAAAAAATAAATACCCAATCTGTTAATTTCTTTAATTCTGTAACACAGCTTGCCACATAGGTCTCGCTGGAGCCCAGTAGGTTTAGAAAAAAGTTACACAATAGTTTGTTGGTTTTTTCCATTCAATGCGTCCTGTACATGTATTAAATGAAAACTGTTTCACACTAACTTTTTTTTTACATTTACTGCACGGAAAATAAGAAATTTCTTTCAATATATGTTGCTATGGTAACCATATATATAACTTTTTCATTAGGAAATGCACTAAAATAATATAGGGATAAAAACCTTCGTTTTAAATATCCTTAACTTAAAAAAATAACACTCGATATAGATTTTAATATTCATGCTTTTTCTGAGAATTCAAGCTAAATTTATGAACATAATAGTCAAGAACATTAACAGCTTAGTCAAAAAGAACTCTGCAACTTGATTGAAATTATATAATTAACTGACAAAAACAGAAGCAATTTTTCTACTAAAAAGAAATACAATCACAGATCTATAAAAAATTCAGCTGTTTATGAACATTTATTTATTATTACGGATTAAGAGAGTATATAAGTTTAAGCATTTTTAATTGTATTCAATAAATGTTTCTTCTATAGCTGCCATCTAAATAGCGTTTTTCTTTTTTAACAACATTCAACTGAATAAAAAATTTACACTGATAGTGTTTTGAAGCACAATCAATCATACTATATTTGTGCAAACGTGTTGCGACCACTACTACTAATAACCTTTATCGGTATTCAATTTGAAGGTACTATAAAAAAAATAAATACTCCCTCAAGCAGCTGCTTGCCACAGAGATCTGACAGGAGCCTGTCAGTTTATAAGCCATAGTTGAAAATCTGTGAGGATGGCAAGACCTCAGCAGAAAAACAACACGAACATCCATGCTTTACCCTGGACTCGAACCCAGGTCCCTTTTGATCAAAAGTCAAGCGTGGCCACTCGGCCACGACTTAAAATGGCGAATTTCCTAATACTGTCATTTGGGATGAAAAAATTGACATACACGTTATCTGTTAGGCTGTGTCTCACTAGTTGAAAATTAAAACATTATAACAAAGGGGTGAAATATGTTGTCCCCTCTGATACTGTTTTTCGGTAAATGATTTTGAATGAAAATTTGATATCTGGCTGCATATATTAATTGAGTGTTTAATAAACAATTTATTGGTCTGCCTTCTACAATTTATTGTTCACAACCCAATAAAAAGAATATAACGACTTTTTCTTATAACTAATATTGAGCAGGGCTAGTAAACTCTCTGTAAATCCTAACAACCGGCTGATTCCTGACATTTTTGTCATCAGTATGAAATTTTCAGTCACTCAGGCAACTTGGCTGCTGGAATTTTTTCCCCTTGATATAAAAAAAGATTAACACTTTTACTAATTTAATCATTTCTGTAATAAGCAAAGAGTAGAATTTTCTGTTAATTATTAAGTGGAAAAATCATTCTAAATTATATATTATTTAAAATTTATTTGCAAATATGTTTTATGCTTACTAATAAATATGATCCATGAATGTAGAGCTCAAGGTACAAAGATTATTTTAATATAAAAATATACACTCCATACCACAAAAATTGCCCCACCTGGAAGAACTTTACAGATAAGGATCACACTGTGTGGGGCAGTATCAGGCAACACATGAAGTAAACAATTAACACTTAATGAACAGCACACGATATTTACTGCAAAAATGATGGCAACGTTAGTATGCAGATGATTCCTATGGGAATGGATACATGGGGATATGACACCTGAAACCAATAAATCGTCTTGTAGTTCAGCTACAGACATGGAAAAATCTATCAATTATCCCATTAGCTACCAAATGTGTTCATTGGGTTAGAAATCAGACAGCCTAAATGGCCAGAGCAAAATACCTGCTGCTCAGACAGCATATTGGGTGGTGGCAGCTATGTGGGAACTGTCATGCTGGAACATGGCTCCAGATACACAACAGAACAACAAGGCTCTGAATACCTGATGATACATCCTCCAGTAGTGACTGGAGGATGTATCATCAGCATTCAGAGTGCAATTGGGGAACACCAGAGTTGTCTGGCTGTGATAACCAATGGCACCTCATATTAGGATTCTATGTATGTAGAGTATAATCTCACAAATACATGATTGATGATCTTGTTCAGCAGCTGACCTCCAGGCATGCAACCATCCATTACTAATGTTCAAACAGAAGTGGAACTACCAGATTCAGTATACAACTTCCTATTACCATACTCAAAGCAATGTAAGGATTTGGTTCCAAAACTTTATTTCCCCTCTGCCCCAAAAAGGCGAAATTCATACACAATTGCTGAATATAATGAGTTGTATCTGAAATCAAAGCTTCTAATTTTGAAAGATCCAATTTCACGAGGGCTACCTTAAATTATGTCCCCACCTTTCTTTCCCTGAAATATGAGGGATGTAAATTTCATGGAATCAGTCTTAACAAGTTGTCTGTCAAATGAAAACCACATGGTGAGTGTTATCTGCTATATATTAGCCACATGGTGAGTGTTATCTGCTATATATTTCAAAGTTTAATTTGGTCAAAGAACCAAGAATTTACTGAAATAAAAAATCATCAGGTAACTTGACTAGTTATCAAAACTACATAACAATTTCTCAAATACTGGATCATGGTCCACTGTCAGATAGCAAAGTACAACCTGTAGGCTGTGATCTTTGTAAAATATACTAACTTCAAGATGTTGTGATTAAAAATTCCAGGGTATTACTATCTTAAATGTTTTCCTTAATAATTATCATTTGATAACAAAAGTATCTAGATAATTAATAGCCATCACATTTGTTTTGTGACTCCAAGAGTGTGTACTGCTTTTCCTATAAACTCTCAAAATACACGGAAATAGTAATTATATTCAAAAGTGGTTTCAATTTTTATTATTAAGTTCTGTAAATAAAAATGTTAATGGTAGCTTTATAATTAAAACTTAAATTTTCTTCCATCATCTCTTTGAAAAGATAAAAATAATTTTGCTGTTTTTTGTCTATCCATGTCAATATTAATCAAAAAGTAATGCAAAAAAATTTTATTTTTGGTTGTGCAATTTAATCTCTTATAGTGAATTGCTGTAACACAGATATAATCCAATGTGTTGTATCCCATGTGTAAGAAATTAAATAAAGCTATAACTTGACAGCCGTCCCGTGGCCGAATGGTTAGTGCGCTTGGCTACTGATCTACGGGACCTGGGTTCGAGCCTCGGGTTAAGGCATGGATGTTAGTGTTGTTTTTCTGCTGAGGTTCTGCCATCCTCTCAGACCTTCTACTCTGGCATATAAACTGACAGGCTCCTGTCAGACCTCTGTGGCAAGCAGCTGCTTCAGGGGGTATTTATTTTTTATTTATAACTTGACATGTGTGGTATTAGTTTAAATGTTTAATTATATTAAATTATTGACCATTACAGTGATATAGAGTAAATTTATGAATTGCTCTTTTCTTTTGCTGTAATAAAGGTGATGGATTCATAACAGATATAAAGTTGATCAATGGATATTGTAGTACTTGATCTACAAATTCCCAGATGAAAAAGAAAGCTTCAACCATCTCAAGAGTGATTTGATTCCCTATGACTTCATTTTCTATGTTCTATAAGTTAACATCTGCTAAAAGTATGGACAGAGATCCCATTCTTGAAGATTTTTTTTGAAAATGGGAAAGGTACTTCCCTATACAAAGAATGTGGATAACTTAAGAGCTCTACCAGGCTTGTCCTGGTTTCTCATATGACACACAAATTCATACACAAGGACTGACTGCTGGCTTAGTAACTGGGTACACTAGCCACCATTTGGAATGAAAAACAGAATTTAAAAAAATTAGGGTTTCAACTATTTCTAATTATTTTATTATTTTCATGAGCTAGAGGGAGCCCCATTAATATGCTGCTGCAATATGTCTTTTCACACTTATGTCACCGACATAATGAGGACAGCAATGTAAATTTTCACTCTACGTAGTCAGAATGCCTCAATTTGAACCTTACACCAGCCCACTATCTTATGCAAAGCTTCCTGACCCACTTTATTCTCCCTCGATCTGACTAGTGGTTTAGTACACATTCTCTACTGTTGTGAACATCAGGTTCCAAGCATAGCACAGCCCTTTGAATCTCGCCCTGCACCCTCTAGCCCTGTATTGGTGGTGGATGATAGTGATGCAGATAGCAGCTGAGGACCCTCAACCTGTATCTCCCACTTATCCACTACAAAATTCTCTCTCATCTTCAACCAAGCCAAATAAGTGAAAATCATTTCCAGCTTAAGGTAAAATAAAAAGCTTTTGCAATCCTTTAAAAATTGCTTCATTCCATGCAATTTTACATTATACATATTTTAAATGCGAGTCACAGCTTACAAACATAAATAAAATAGTTTCTGTTTATATAGTATAAAATAGGAAATAACTAAATGACTTTGCCCCTAGGTCACTGTATTTACAGGTATCTGTATGTAAATAAATACTGTATTACATTGACATTGGGAAAAGTACCCTTTTATATATAAGTCATCTAAATAATGTTAATACTCGTATAGTCCCTATTCCCTTGTATTTACATGGGGAGGAATACCCTATTATATATTGATTCACTTTACATCATGACTTTAAATTCCCTAAAATTAAATTGAAGTTTTTAATTCTCTATGACACTGTTAAATGTTTTTAAGCACTTCAACACATGGGCTATGCTATCAAGTATCAAAAGTTATTAAGGAGAAATGTACCATAACATATAACAGGGACCCCCCCCCCTCCTATATGTATTTTCTTCCTCTGAAAATGTTGCTTCTTATTAACATTTTTTTTAGGTGTATTTGGGAAGAGTGAGATATCCATTCAAGTCTAGCATGGATATTTAAGCTTTTTTGTTATTCAACAGTCTTACACTGATTTGATGATATCTTTCACTTTGGTTAAGTATAAAGAATGGCAGAAATTGTAAGAGGCTTCCTCTAGATTGCTATGAGAGACTGGCATTTCTTAACTATGAGTCATGGGGGAGTTTCTGGTTTATATAGCCTGATAGTTGGAAAATATAATAGTAGGAACAGCAAAAAAAGTTAAATCACAAATGCTTGATCAAATAAATATTTGACCAAGCATTATGGACACCAACATCCTACTGGTCACTGTAACAGAGAAGGAAAAAAAATTACAATTAAAGAACCCCAGAAATGACAAAGTATTTCTGTTAATGATTTTAATTCAATATATAATAGTTCAGCCTTAGAAAAAAATTTTATAAAAATGAAATAGTTCTAAAAATGCAATTTCATTCAATAACAAAAAAACTTCAAAATGAAAAAGTATTTAACATAACCATTAGGATCAACACTCAATGTAATTAATCCTTCAGCTACAAGCACCATGAATAAATTAATAATAAAGTCTTTATGAATGAGTCAGCCTAATCGTTAAAATCTACAATTCTTACAAATATGTTTGTTTTGGTGAACTATAATAAATGAGTGTATGAATGCTATTTGGTTTAGGTTTGAAAAAAAAACCTTCCTGGAAATTTGTATTCTTACAAACATACCAGGTGACAGCACAACAGGTGTTGGAGGATAAATGAGGCCAGCCAGTTCTGATTTCACCATAGAACAATGATGGTGAACCAGTGATGCATGAACACATTTTAAGTGACAAGACTTTTCATTCAAATCAAATATATTACTCATGAGAATAAAATACAAAACTATGTAGTATAAATTTTAACTCTTGATGTGAAACATGAAACTGTTTTTGATGTCTTGTATTCCAAATTGATGTGATATTTAAAAAAATTCTGCTCTCAGAGCAATAACAACACCAGTATTTACTAACATTTGCATGGGAGTATTGTCATATGTTTATGGAGAATTAATTATTTTTAATGGAAAATGTCCATATAATGGATTAAATATCGATTATGTACATAAAAAATGATACATTGACTAAATTATTAAAAAATTTCACGAGTGGCAAACAATCACCATCATCATATGCTGCAAAAAAATTTTGTTAAATGTTTTGACAACTTTATACTTTTATCCACTATGCACATGCATGAGGCCTTCACACAAGTACATTACACTAGTTATTCTGTTATAACCAGAAAAAAAACTTGTAGTTAGAAATTAATTCTGGATATCTGGGTCTCTGTTTTCAGTTACTCCTGTCCCACACCTCCACCTGATTCATTTACATCTATGTCCCACACCTCCACCTGATTCATTTACATCTATGTCCCACACCTCCACCTGATTCATTTACATCTATGTCCCACACCTCCACCTGATTCATTTACATCTATGTCCCATCCCACTATTTTTTTTCTCATAATTAAGAAAAAGTAGAGGTATGTTCCTAATTCCAAACATCTGACCAGAAAAAGTTAAATATAACAAGATGCCACTTATTAGTGAAATACAAAAGGATATGACTAAAAATAAATTATTAAAAGTATAGTTTGATACAGAAGATCAAGTTATTAAGGTTATTATTTTAAAATCAGTAAACTATGCTTCAAAAAATTTTAAACAATTAGGAACAACTGGATTACCCTTGATCCTGAGTGAGTCTGTACGGGCAGTTCTCCCCCTCCCCCCATCTAAAACTCTTTATCAAACATTACTCTTGTAGCTATGTATTTTTCACTCTCAATGCAAAATGTTCTATGTACAAAACTAAACAAAAATTTTTCACATAAAGCAATCATTATACACTTACCGTGTAATAATCTATTAACTAGCAATCATACAAAAGTCAGTGTTAAAACTGAATTCTTAAAAGTGCAAACAAACTTGACTCATTTTCGTTTGGTTTTATTTCATATTAGTAATCTCAGAATCTTTTGTTCTTTTGCTTTCTTCCAGTCACCATGCAAAATATAAAACTATTTTAAATCACAGTTCTGAGTATAAGGTAAAATACACGTTCATCTACTGTTGGATGCTTTTACACTGATTGCATTCTTTGCAACCTGTCAAACTCACCTCAAATATCCTTACCTAGGAATAGACATAGTCAGGAGTTCACTACAGTAATTGTGATTGAAATTGTTTTTTGGTGTCCAACAAATTTACATATTTAACAGTACTGAAATCTGAAGTTAACCTGATTATATGAACAACAGGTTATTTAAGAGGGAAATATTAGTGCTTCTGGCATTCTAATTTTTTAATTATATTGGTCTTTATGCATCGATTTTTGGAGACTTATGAATGATGAAATGGACTGTTACATTTCTCATTATTGAACGAAAGAAGGGTGTGGATTCTTTAATCCTAATGACGTCCGCACCTTTCATGCTGCACACTGACAATAACTGCCCATTTGCACTTTTTTGTATTATGAACTACAGATATAATTTTTAGGCTTTTCTCGAGTATATATGTATTATGTTCTAGAATGGTTCAAAATTTATAACCATCGGCGACTTTTTTTTTTACTATATTTGCCCGACATAACCAAGTTGAAAATATTCATATTTTTTATTGCATTTTATCTTAAAGTCAAAATATTGCTGAAATAGCCAAAGGTTTTCCCGATCTAAAAACTGCGACCGAAAAATGCAATATGAAGATAGAAATAGGGTAATTCATGAACTATTAAAACATGTCAATAACAAGAGAAATTTTATCACATGCAAAATCTAATAAGCTACATAGATTACAAAGCAACAATTTCCTCTCATAATTTGACTGTATATCCAAAGGCATAGTTGATGTACACCGATGATGACGATAACTTACCTACTTCAGCAGAATGCGTAAAAAATGCGATACTCCAAATCCACACAAAAACTAAACACACACATAACTGACGATTCTTCACAAAATTAAGATCCATTTTCGCTTCTTGGCAATGAATTATTTATCCTAGTAAGCACAACACTACAAAGATGCCGGTCACCACTATAGTTGTATACACGGCAAAAGGCCATTCATTCGGGCCTTTCACTTGCCCTTGATGCTGCTGCATAGAGCCTCCACATCGGCTTCTCCGAGTAGTTGCCACACACACATTCAGAAGACACAGCACGGTAGGTCTACACGTTATGGCACAAGGTTGCCGACTACACTCTCGACCTCGCTGCCAACGTCACCATTTTTCCAAGTAGGTATGCGCACCTGTACTGCGCAAGCTGTGGCCAAGGATCATGGATAGTTGTGTCGATGATTTTAATGACGATCGCTTTTTACTTGTTTATCATTCCACCTGTGACGTCATATATAAACACTTCGCACGTGATTCAAACAGGTGAATGGTGAACAAGGGGCGAAATCGCTGGAGCACGAAGGCATGCCACAAAGAAAAATTCTGCATTCCGTTGTATTAAATTTACAAAATGCAATATGTACTTGTATTTTCATTAACT